>CM022085.1:7712564-8970919 GCA_011114355.1 Carex littledalei | reverse complement strand
TTAATTTTACTGGAAAATATATATCTATGATTATTTTGTCATTTGTTCAAATAGAAAGTAACGAAAATAGATATTCATTTTTGTATAACTATTTGCTTGATAATTTCCTATGCTATTTCTAATACTTCTTTTACAAATTACAACTAATTTTTTTAAGCATATTAGTGCACAATTTTTTTCTTATTTAAATTGAAATTCATTTTTTAAAATAGTAAAAACCAACCTTCTAAAATAGTATTGAAGCAAAATTAAAAATATACATTTTTTTATTTTATTTCAAGTAAATTAAAAATGATTAATTATCAATTTGCTAATTTAAATTTAAATTTATTTTTCGGTAATGGATAACAAGTTTACGAGAAAAAGCATCGTTATAAAATAATAATTACTAAGTGTTGTTAACTTGTTATGTTATCCATATTATTTTATTATACTAATAATTATTAATAAGAATAATTGTATTGATATCAAGCATTTTAGAAAGAAAAATAGAATTTCCCACAACTAATCCCATCGTACAACCGAACACCCATTTCAACTTTTCTATAATTAATCATGTTTGTACCCGTACCCATGAGTTCCCGTTTTTTCAAAAGTGGGTTCCCATCCCCATCAAATCTCATCCCGTATAATCCTGTGACAAACGAACAGGCCCTTAATGTCAAAAAAAAAAAAACGGGGAGAAAATGGAAAGGTTTAAATGGCTTTAATTTGAAGTGAAGATAAAAGGTGAAAAGATAATATAATTATGAGTAATTTTCTCTTAATTGTCAAGCTAAAAAATATATTGATACTTATCATTTGATATATGAAATGAAATCTCTATTGTTTCCTAACATAGACATAAATTTTATGAATATCAAAGGGAAAAAATTGATATTAACTTCGTGGGATTGAAAAAATAATCTCTAATCTAAATTACACAGCAAGAAATACATACAACAAATTTTTAATTCAATAAAAAGCAACGAAAACTTGTTAATTTTTATATTTAACCATAACAAACTTAAAAGGTATCAAATATTATGCTTGTTTTGCTCGTAATAATAAAACAAACATTAACAAAATTAATATTAATATACGCACCAAGAGACAGTAAAGAAGATAATTTTTTTTTATTCTATAAAAATATCACACATATACACCAAGTGTAAATGAGAAAATTAATTGCTAAAATGGTTTTTTTTTAAATTGTGTGCAAATTGTGTGTTCCTACAAAATTGGTTTTTGAATTTAGTACATGTGGTAGGCATTTTGTTCGTCAATCAGTTCACGAGTATAGATGTATAGACCGAGTGCAAATGAGGAAACCAATTGCTCAAATAGTTTTTCAAAAATTGTGTGCTCTTGTAAATTTTTTTTTTTAATCTGGCACACACGGTGGGCATTTTGCTCGTCAATCAGTTCACGAATTATAGTTGTCTAGACCGAGTGCAAATGTCAAAATTAATTGTTCAAATGGTTTTCCAAAACTTGTGTGCTCTTGCAAAAAAAGTTTTTGAATTTGGCACACGCGATGGGCATTTTGCTAGTCAATCAGTTCACGAATTATAGTTGTAGACTGAGTGCAAATGGAAAAATCAATTGCTCAAATGGTTTTCCAAAAATTTGTGCCGTTGCAAAAATGGTTTTTGAAGTTGACACACGTGGTGGTGGGCATTTTGCTCGTCAATCAGTTCACGAATTACAGTTGTATAGACTGAGTGCAAATGAGAAAATCAATTGCTCAAATGTTTTTTCGAAAAGTGTGTGCTCTTGCAAAAAATGGTTTTTAAATTTGACATGTGGTGGACATTTTGCTAGTCAATTAGTTCACAAATTAAGTTGTATAGACCGAGTGTAAATGAGAAAATCAATTGCTCAAATGGTTTTTCAAAAAATTGTGTGCTCTTGCAAAAGTAGTTTTTGAATTTCAAGCACGCAGCGGTCGTTGTACTCGTCAATCCAACGGTTGTCACAACTTATATCTTCCTATATATATGCTTGAGAAGGGCTAGGGTTTAGTACCTCATATATGCACTGTCAAGATTTATTCTCGAGCGACGACATAAATGAAATCAAATTATCTTAGTTATTATTTATATCCTCTAACAATGGAAGTTTTGACCAATTCGTTATTTATGTAAGTAATCTGATCTCGTCTTATTATTTTCAATTTTAATCTTTTTAAATTTGTACATTAAATATATGCTAGTCTTATTTAAACGTCCATCAAAAGCGGAGCCAAAATTTTTTTTTTTTTTTTAATAAGAATGATCAGGTACTGTACCAAAGATTAATACCAATATGATGATCTAATATAATCATAGATTTTGAATATAGGTATTCAAAATAGAATAATTTGTATATTTTTATTAGTTTTAATTATATGTGATTCTTTTTTGTTCTCTTATAATATGACTCCGTTGCAATGCACAGAGATGATACTAGTAACTGTATAATTACTGGATATTTAGATAAAAAAACTGAAAGAAAAATAAAATGAGAAATCACTTGTTTTTTTTTAGTTTCCTATTAGGTGGCAAGGTAGAAGAATAAATTGAAAAATTACACTTTTGTTCTTAAGACATTGTAATTATTGCAAATATAATTTTTCTGACCTCCTTCAAAAAATTAAATAATATTATATTATTCGTACCTCCTCCAGTCAGGTTTTTTTTTTTAACTCCGTCATGTTAGGTTTCTTAATAAATTTATAATATGAATCTAATTTTATTGTGAATTAAAAGGAAAAGGTCGCACCACATTACACTTGCTAAGTTAAAATTAGAATAATAGTGAGGTGAATTTTGGTCTACAAGCTGACTAATAATGTTTTGTAGATAAGTCCTCTACAAGTCTGAAATATTTAAGCAAGTGTAGTATGTATAAAATTTTCAAAAAGAGATTGCATCTCTAGAATTCTAGAAACTTTTATTTTTCGTTTAGAATAGTAAATAAGAACAGCTACTGTTTAAGAACAGTGCTAACTCAAGCTATTCGGAATAGTGAAAAAGTTGTTTGGATTGCATATTAGGAATAGAGTTTGGAGGGAATGAATAGAGTAATAATTTATGTGTTAGATTAAATCTTTTTATCAATACGTAATATAAAAATATTTTTATCCAATACGTAATATAATATTAATTTAATTATTAAATAAAATATTAGATTAAATGTAATACAATATAATATTAATTTAAATATTAAATGTAATATAATATTATTTTAAATATTAGATTAGTATTAAATAATATATTAGATTAAATGTAATATAATATTAGTTTAAATGTTAAATGTAATATAATATTATTTTAAATATTAGATTAGTATTAAATAAAATATTAGATTAAATATAATATAATATTAGTTTAAATATTAAATGTAATATAATATTATTTAAATATTACATGTAATATAATATTATTTAAATATTACATGTAATATAATATTATTTAAATATTAGATTAGTATTAAATAAAATATTAGAGTAAATATAATATAATATTAGTTTAAATATAATACAATATAATATTAATTTAATTATTAAATGTAATATAATATTATTTTAAATATTAGATTAGTATTAAATAAAATATTAGATTAAATATAATATAATATTAGTTTAAATATAATACAATATAATATTAATTTAATTATTAAATGTAATATAATATTATTTTAAATATTAGAGTAAATATAATATAATATTAGATTAAATATTATATAATACAATATAATATTAATTTAAATGTTAAATGTAATATAATATTATTTTAAATATTAGATTAGTATTAAATAAAATATTAGATTAAATATAATATAATATTATTTTAAATATTAGATTAGTATTAAATAAAATATTAGATTAAATATAATATAATATTAGATTAAATATAATACAATATAATATTAATTTAAATGTTAAATGTAATATAATATTATTTTAAATATTAGATTAAATATAATCTAATATTAGTTTAAATATAATACAATATAATATTAATTTAATTATTAAATGTAATATAATATTATTTTAAATATTAGATTAGTATTAAATAAAATATTAGATTAAATATAATATAATATTAGATTAAATATAATACAATATAATATTAATTTAAATGTTAAATGTAATATAATATTATTTTAAATATTAGATTAGTATTAATATTGAAAGCTCCAATCGTTATTTCAAGTTTTTGTTAGAATAGGGGAACAACGCTATTCTTCTTGTTCCAAATAGCAAGTAGTATGTTTGGTTGCTCAAGCTATTCGAATAGCAATGCTATTCTAAAAATAGCACTATTCTTAGTGCATCCAAACATAGCCAAGAGAACTATTTAATGATGTAATCAATGTTGTAAACAAAATGATGTGAAGTAAACATTGCTCAAGTTTTTATTCCAAAGGCATTTACGAGTTCATTTACCTACCTCTTCAGGGAATTCCTTTGAAATAAACCATTTATCTCTTTAGTTGGCCAAAAGCTTGCTTCTGTCTTAAAAACTTGCAAGAGAAGTTCATTGCCTGGTGCAAAATATGTTCATCTGGAAGCATGATTTGAGAAGCCCTGTTCAAGTTGTAGATGGAAGCATGATTTGAGAAGCTCTGTTCAAGTTTGTAGATGCCGGTCGAAGCCATAAAGAAAGGAAAAACAAAAATCCAAATCCTAGATCTAGCCGCCACCCCTTCTTCCCTCTAGACTTCACTCTCGACACAACGATACCCTTCTCTCTCGTCTCTATCTCCTCGAGCGGAGAGGAAAATGAGATAGAGGAGAGGGGCCCAGCCAAGTGGAGCTGATAACGTGGTATCGTCGGAGCTCGAAGCGTAGAGTCTACTCCCATCTCGATCGGAGCGTGGCGGTAAGCGAATCTGGTCGTTGGAGTGCGACGGCGGACGTCGAAAGAACGGATCCGATTGTGAAGAGAGATTAGAATTAAGATAATAGAGTTATTAAGAGTGTACATAATTTTTTTTTTCTTTTCAAAAGAGTGTACATAAGTAAATTTAAAAGATTTTCATGAGAATGAGATATTAGATCTAGAATTTAGAATCATTTGATTTTTTGTAAATATATTTTTTATCAATAAAATTATTAGTAGACATTTAAAACCATTAACCTTAAATAAAAGTTATAAATGCCGGTCAAAACTTAATTTGACTGCTGAAGAACTCTCCATCCTTTACAAAATGCTTAAATACGCCTAAAATAATTAAACAGTAACATCATTATCGTTAAGACGCAACAACAGTAAATATAAGTTGGGAAATATTGGAAGATTTGTTGAAAGTGTGTCGGTATTGGTAATTTGTACCCTCACCACATTAATTCCTCTTCTAGCAAAGAAAAGATTTGTAAAATAGAAATAATGCAAGATGAAAGGATGAAACAAGCCACTGTTTGTTTTTTTAAAGACTTGGCAGAGGCTGCCAAGTGGAAGCCACTCTTTGTTACAACTTACTTGGAGAGATCTCATGATGGCACAAGGTACATTGCGAATCAAAAGTACCAGTTGGTGAAAATTCTAGTAAAATTTTTAACTTTTTAATTACAGGGATATATATAATTTTTTTTCAAAAACTATGGATAGATAGGTAATAGTTTAAAAAATATGGTCCCTTATTTATTGTACTATCTAAAATTCAATCCTTCAACAAAATCTTTCCGTTATACTTTCCTGTTGTACCATTCAGGGGCGGACAAACGAAATTTAAGAACAAATGTAGAATGGTTCATATATTCACGCAGGGCCAATTGGCAGTCCCCAGTCTTTGAGAACGCTAAACAGTTTGGCGGCTTGGGTGACTTTCGAATTCTGACTAAACGGAATTGTTTTGGTTTATTTTTATTTTGTGAATATGATATAAATAAAAAATTTCGGGAGCAGAAGTAGGAGCAATTGTGCCTCTGTGACAAGCATCATTATAGCGAACACGACGAGCGCCACAAAAAAACGCTTCATCCCTGCTGCCTCCATCTATTTACTCTTTTTATTTTGTGTGTGAAGAATCAAGTGATTGAAGAATTTGGTACAACAGGAGATGTGTAGGAGGGATGGTATTTATACGAGATTCCCTAAACACGGTATGTTAGTCTCACATGGTGTTACTTTAGGATCTAATTAAATTTGTTACATTTGCAATTTTGATGTGATTATACAATTCACAATTAAATACGTAAATGGACTTGATTGCTCGGTTCCAAATCACAGTGCTATCCGAGACATTAAGGCTAATTTTTACCCAATTAATTTTGATTTAGTGGTTAAGACAATATCTAATTATTTCTTTTTGAGTAGGGTTTAAATACCTTGTGTCTCATATCCTTATCTCTATTTTCAAATTCCAAATAGTCGATGAGAACTGTTCGACATAATCTCCATGTTAAAATGTCTTTGGAGATCAAATTTAATATTTTTTTGAACTTTTTACTATTTTTTTTAGATGGATAGAATCTATATTTTTTAGAAGATTTTGGGCCATGCAAAAAAAGTGATTTTGTACATATTTAAAAATTAGTACAAAATTTTCAAAAAAATATAAAATTTAGTCTCCAAGCACATTTTAATATGAAGATCATGTTGAGTGATTTGAATTGACTGTTTGAATTTTTTAAACGTAGATAGAGATATGAGGCATGAAAGACTGACACATTTAAACCCATCTTCCTTTATAATAAAATTGTAGAAAGTTAGATTCTTTTGAGACAATTTCTTCCACCAAAGCCCAATTCAGATATTGATTTATTAAGACATTCCTCATTTAATTGCAATTTTTATGTATTGTTTGATACTTACATGGATAATTTCACTTCGTTCTAATTTAACACCAAAAATTGGGGGTATCAAATCATCAACGCAATTGATGATTTAAGTTAAGGGATTGAGGGCATCTGCAATTTCCTTTGAACTGGAGAGCAATAAAGGTTTAGACCAATTAACTTGTGGTTGTGGGAAACCAAGTGTTAACTAGTAATTAAGGTCACATTTTTTGTGATACATTCATTTAATGTTTTTGAAAAATATTGTTTAAACTAAATATAATATAAAATATATTCTTAATAATATAATATAGTGTGTATCAAGTTTGTATTAATTAAAAATTTAATTAGTCATTTAAAGTTATCAAAACTCGTGCCGTTAAAAATTCTCAATTTATTTGATGAAGTTAAATTGTTGAAATCTATGTTTTCAACATTTTACTTTAATTAGCATTTTTTAAATATATTAAATGATGTATATAAAAAATAAACATAGATTAAAACATTTTTTATCATAGACTTCCATGAGAGAACGTTTTTAGCAGCCACTGCCAAGCTTTCAAAATAAGAGAGAGAGAGACTCAATTTATTGGCATGAATGGAACAAGTCCTATGTTATTCATGCCTGGGTCTAATTATTAGTAAATATGACTAGTTGTATGTTTAAACTTTCAAACAAAATCTCTATTAATTATTTAAAAAGGACGCCTGAGTTTTCAAAACATAGAGAAAAGAAATTGACCTATTAGGCTCTTACATATTAAAAAATTAACAAAACTGACCTTATTATATATATTTATCAACAAAATGATATGATTATGAAATCTATTGGCCCATATTCTATTTTTATTTTTGAGGTAAGATAATAATGTAACTTTATTAAAATAAATTAAATATTCACTGACGTCAAGGTCATAAATAGTAGTTTAATACCTGATTATTTTTATATAATACAAAACTTTAATGCAAACTAAAAAAAATGTACTCATTTTTCACAATACACACACACACACACGTAAATTTAACATATTTGTATAACTAGTCGCACTCATTTTTTTTTCACAATAGTTATATATATATATATAATGGCTGGATTTTTAAGTCTTCTTATAGTTTTTCTTGTTATTTGCAAAAAAAAATTACATGAAACATTTTTTAATACAACAAATTAGACAACAACCGTATTTAAGCAATGGTTGTCAAAATAAGTTATTTTGGCAGTACTCAAATGGGCGGTTCTTTTGAACCATCATTTTCCATTGTTAATTTTGAATATAGAAACAAGCACTAATTGTGTAAAATATTTTCAATCACCATGCTGTACACATTTTCACTGCCCCATGCTAAGTCCAAACGAGTCCGAATTGCCTGTAGTAACTCAATTTTGAGTTTGGATCACGATCGTCCGATCAAAATCTAAATCAATCCGGTGTTTTTAAAAATAATTTCAACATGTAGCATTTTCCGAAAACAATTATGTATGGAGCTTATATCAAATGATAATAATATCAAACAATCCAACGGAAAAAAATAAACACTGATGATAAAAATTAAGACTAATTTCTAAATGTAAAAAAATAGAATCTCATAAAATGGAAGTTTCAAATATAAAGTTCGACTAGTTAAATACTAAATAAAAAAAATTAAAAAGAGATTGATGGGTTAATTTGTTTTAAATATGGAGGAATATGACAGATTTTTAATTTTGGACGGCGACATTCTCCAATAATGAAAATTAATGGGAAAATATAAAATATTTATAAGTTTTGGATAGAGATGTATCTAATAATAAAGTTTTGATTGAAAAAATTCCAATTAACAAAGTTTTGAGGGGTATACACCCGGTATCTCTTTAAAATATATAACTTCGATCATTTGTCATCTTATGACACAGCTATTATAAAATTAGAGAAGCATATTCACGATTGGTTAATAAATTATTTTTAATGTGAGAAATCTTAGTACGATTAATTGGGTAATTTATAATTATTTTTAATATGAGAAATCCTAAATCTAAAATTCAATGTCCGTAACTTGAGATAATTTAAAAAAAAATGAACTCTTATCTCACACAAAAAAATACAATCTATAAATGAAACGAATTAATTAACTACACGATACAATGTTATATATAATGTGGCTGGTTAGTGATCACACAAAACAATTAATATTTCTTGTTACATAAGACATGAATGTACCCAATTGTATATGTTATTCGACATAAAATACATATTTAAAAAATATATTGAACATAATTCCACAGAAATACATATTTCAGAAAATTATTGAAGCATGCAAAAGTCCTTTCAAGCTGTAATAAATTTCTCAAAATTAGAGGTAAGCAAAGACATGAATGACAAGAGAGGCAGAGGCAGCAGCACCACACATCGGTACAATGATGACGGCACTGGATACAAGAAACGGAGTTGACAAACACGACAATATGTTCGTTCATTTAAACTATAAATATTTCTATATGTAGTTATTTTTTTTACACTAGAAAACAATATAAACTAACTATCTGTCTCATGAAAAAATTAATTAATTCCAAGCACGTAGTACATTAATTAATTAGCTGCACCAAAAATGATGTAGAATTAGATTTACGTGAATATTATAATATTAGAAATGAGAAAGAAATGACACAAAGGAGAAAATTCTAAGAAGAAAAAAATGAATCAAAGGTTATTTTTGAAACTTAGATATTTTAGCATTAAACTTTGAAAATAGAAATGACATAGTTTGAAATTAGAACCCATATAGAAATGACATATTTTGTATTTCGTCAAAAGACCTCCGCCGCTGTCTGAGCATTTTCATTTCCGACTATTCTCCTATTCCTCTTTTCATTTCCCTCTAAATTGACCTCTATTTCGCACAAACAAACGGACTCCGCCTCGTCCAGACCGCCGCTGCTGCACCTCATCTACCTCTACATCCTCTCTCAGCACCAAGGTCATAATTTATTTTTGTTAATATTATTAAAGTTACGAACAGTGTTTTTAGGGTTTAGGGTTTAGCTTTTAATTTATCTTTTTTATTTATTTATTTACAAACAATGTTTTATTTAGACCAAATCTGAGTAAAGGAAAAGGTTTTTTGCAAACTGAGAAAGAATTAGGTTTTTTTTTTAATTTGGCTGATGCTTGTTAGATTCATTTTTTTATTTTGATATTCTTATTTGAACTCAGTTCAGGTATGATTTTTCAGTCATGCCTATAACTTCAAAGTTTTATGAGTGATTAGAATATGTGATCTGATCATGATATTCTTATAATTAGAAAGAGAAGGTAAAAGAAGACTTGGAACAATTATGTTTTTTTAATGGCACTATCCTGCTTAATTAATTATGAATAACAAACTTGGGCCTTCGTAACTTCAGTACTAACTTCACTTGTTTCCTCCAAAAATCAGATGCTTAATCGAAAGACTACCACTGTCACAACGGGCGAGCAAAGAGGTACTGATGGCGTCCAAGTTGAGAGAAACTGGTCGGAACTTCCGGATGACATTCTCCATCTCTTCTCCAAAAAGCTCCCCGATATCTCTGATTTCATACGCTTCCGTGCTGTGTGCAAGAGCTGGCAGTTATCAGCCCCAGTCACCGATCCTCCCCCACAACTCCCCTGGCTTCTAGAATGCCGTGCAAACGACATGATGCGCTTCTACTGCCTCTCGTCCGGTAATGTTCATACTATCACCTGCCCAGGTTCGTTTCATCATGTCAGGTTCAAGGGCCCCACATGCCGCTACTTACTTGCATATCACTTGGGAAATTCTGAGAGGTATCTCCTTAATCCTCTTACTCATGATAAGATCCGTGTCCCATTTTTTCTTCTTGGTGGTGGGTGCCCAGACTATATTGGTCCAGATCCAATTGAAGGCGGCGATATTATCGTTATCTCGGGAATTAAAAAATCATTTGACAATTTGAATGGCCCACCCAATCTGATGGCTTTTTGGCGATCTAGGGCTAACGATTGGGTCTATGTAGAAGGGGTCGGCCATATTGCTAATGCATTTTATATGGGACAATACTTCAGTAACGACAGTGCTACTGGCATTACAAATGTTATAGATATTTCCACCAAAAAATTGGCTTATCAAGTGGCACCACCAGAGGACACAAACCCTCTTCTAGGAGGTTACACATTTATGGTCGAGTCAGCAGGAAAGATCCTAAGGTTGATCCAATATTATGAGGCTGAGCAGTGCCACTTTGTTATATACTGTCTTTATTTTGGTAATAGTGAAGGGAAACCTTGTTGGGTGAAAATCACTAATATCGGTGACCAAATGTTGTTTCTCCAATATTATCGTGGGTTGTCTTTTTGTGCTAGTAACTTTGTTGGATTCAAAGGGAATTGTATTTACTTCTTGAAATACGGGCAACATCTTTGTAGATACAACATAGGAGATGGTACAACTGAGGTGTTGCCTTGCCCTTTTGATTTAGTGAACTCTTGGTTTGTGCCTTGTCTGGTATAGCTCTCCGATATCAATTATGCATTATGAGCCAAGTAAGTAAGTTTAACTGCGTATTAATTTAGCTTTTTATTTAATTTGTTAAAAATTTAGTTCAGTTGTTCTAGTTTGATTGCCTTCTTAACTCTTTTAGTGATTAGTGCCTTTTCAAAGTAATTTTAGTATTACAAATTTACCCTACTTCTTTTCACTTATGTTGGTTTGAGGTACTCAAGAGTCAAGGCCAGATTGAGGTGCGTTTCCGCATATTAAGCTATGAGATCGATAAAATATAGGTCGTTAATGCTGCCACATGGGTTAATTTTATCTAACTTTGATTTATTATGTTAGGATTTATTTTGATTCTAACTTATATTCTAGTATGGTGAAATTTGTTATCTTATTATCATTCACCATGTGGAGTATTTATTTCCATTTTCTATATCTAAATTATGACCTTGATATATATGTTCTATGACCGAGTATGATTTATGAATATTTAGTACGTGGCTATAATTACCATTATGTTATTGTTTGTGTATATAATTATTTGCGTGCCAAGCACACAAATTTTGTGAATATAAATACTGCAGGTTGTTCACCTCAGTATATGTTATGAGCTTGACAGTTTCATAGTTGATTTGTGTTTGGAGAAAATATTTAAGATTGTTTTAAACTTAGGAAATTGTAGGAAACTATGACTGTATTTTGTTTGGCTTGAAATTAGAACCAGTTCATATCACCGTTAACTCATTGAAGTTAGAATTTAAGGCAGGATTTAATATAAATTTGAAATTATTTACTGACTGTTCTTTAATGGTGTCTAATTATGTTGGTACTGAGATTTCACCTGGATTTAATATAAAATAAATCATGATTGACAATACTCATGTATAGATCAATTGAAGAGGCAAGGGCATTGTGGTCATTTATGAATTTGGTCTCAATTGTAATGATTTTTGTTTTTTGTTTTCTTTTTCTGGCTATGTCAAGCTTATGATGATTTAAATCAGGGTTGGAACTGATATGTAATGGTGTTGTATTGCCATTTGTTACAATAATTGATTTGGGTTACTTTTGGGTCAGTTTTAGAAGAGAGGGTTGTATCAATATTATTGTTAAGTTTAGGATCTATTATAGCTGCTGTTGATATTTTTTTCTTCTGCATGCTCTATCTTGCTCTACAAGCTCAGCCCATTCCTCTAAGTTGTGTCCCTCTTGGTAAAGAAAAGAGAGAAGCGAAAGAAAGTAAAAGAGAAAAATACATGGGTTGGTATTGAAGGCTGGTACAATCTTCTATTGAGTCACCTCTCTTTGTTTAGCTTATTTGGTTTAATCTCTCCCTCTTGCAATTTGTACAAGATGAAGATGTGTGTATAGTTTGTATGTATAAAGACTTTGATATTCATCAATTAAAATTGTTTCTGGTTTCATAATTTGTGTGTTTGCTTATGATTGTTTTTAATCAACTTTCTTGCTGAAAAACTGGTGCTGATTTCTGCCTGTACCAGTACTGGTACAGTAGTGTTTGCTGTTCTGATTTGCTGCTGCACAACAGCTGTTTGTAATATTGCCTTACTACGCATTTTTCTGGTACAAGATCTCTAACAATCAACATATAGAAATTTGAATTAACACTACGAGACATGCTCTTTTTGGCATATACTCACAAGTGGCAGTACTCATAGGTAGCATTACTATTTTTATATGAAACCCATTTCTATAAGTCTCAAAAAAAAAAAAAAAAAAAAAAAAACTATTTTGGCCTTTTATTATGGGCGGTGCTATACTGAGCTCACATATTCTTATTTTGAGAGATGAGATAATTTTTTACATTTTAGTATCCAATTTACCCTTGCTCTTTAAATCTGTAATACTCTCACCTCTTTTTAATTCCATATAAACCTAGAATTATTAATACCTGCATACTATATACGAAAGGAAATAATTAATACCTGTGTACTTCTGTGGGAAATGTGAAGGCACGAAAAATAAAAGATTTGAATTGAAAATTTGAAATCGTCAAAAGACAGTCCGTTAAACTGCCAACTAACATGTTCTTAGTTCTTACTATCACTTCTTCAAATTGATTAGGTTCATTGGATATCTCTAACAACAATGGAGCTTTATCAAACCCCTCTTCTCCCATGGAATATATACAATTTTTTCATATAATTTTGACCCACTGGTGGGGCTAAAAATTGAGTATTAATGGTGGAATCTGAGGTGGGATAAGTTTGTTTGGAATTCTCTCTGGTTTTGTATTAGAGAACTTAGTGCGCGCTCTTTTGCCTTCAACAATCTTTATCTTTGTGCATAATTACTGAGAATAACACATGTTTGGATGCATGAGGCGGGGCAAGACAAGCTCATTTTCAAATTGGAGGGGAATGGTCGGTTCTTGGTTAAAAAGGCTTACATCTCTCTAACTGAAAGCACTGACAATGACATTGTATCGCAAGAGCAAAGGGACATTGTCCGTGAGAAACAAACCACGAAAGAATTTAATCTATACATTTAATCCTTGATTTTATTAACAGTAATATTACTATGTTATTCTTCTAGTAGGGTCAATTTCATAAAAGAACTCCAGTAAAAGAATTACATAAACTGACGCTTCTCTATGCAAAACATATACAAACATAGAACTCCTGTAAAAGAAAAATTAAATCCTCGAAACAAGTCTCATACGGTGAGAAGTCAGAAGTACAAACATTCAGACATATAACAATCTAAAAATCACCAAAAGAGGGCAAAGGACATGACAATGACCAAATTACCTAGACCAAAAAGCCACCTAAATTAATGTCTAAAGTGAACAAATTTCCTAATACCCAAGTAATTAAAATTCTAAAATCTTACAAAACCACCATACATTCATTAAGCAAAGATCACCACCATGATGACAGGTAGTCCCACAAAAGCACCATAACCAACTTTGTACCTGAAAGCGGCACTAGAATGGTGTACGTCGACTCGACGGGCTCGACTAAGGTCCAAGAGAAGAAGCTGGGATGGACTCATGTCTTCGGTCCATGCCATGACCCGCACAATCATCCTCTGGCCCGTGGGACAGTGCCCTACTTGGTCAAATTCGAAGGTCAAGTTGCCGTCAGTGAACATGATGACCGGATTGGATGCATCACAATTCCTGTAATTGTCATGGCTGACACAAGAAAAAAATATTGGGTGCTATATGAGAATAAAAACAACACTAAAAGTGTTCAAGAAATGATTAATTAGGCTATTGTACAACCTTTTAATTATTACTACATATAGAAGGTGGCAAAAAAGATGACTAATGCCGCGTGTAAGTCCACAAATATATCTATCTCTAAGGAATATGCACGCTCTTAACAACAACGCTCTTACCTTCGACGGGAATTATTATTATTTTTGTGGTTTTCTTGAAAGTAGTTTATCGTGGTTTAACGATAACTTGGCTCCTTCAACCCAACCTCGCGTTAACTTGGTTCCTATAAGTAATTCTGAACCTCAAAAAGAGGAGGGTAAGCTGGCCCATGTAACCATTGATATCACCCCAACTGCTGGCATAGTCTAAGTCAACTGAGACCATATTCAAGTACTATTTAGACAGCTTCCCGAAAGAAATTAAGATTTTGATTGACCCCAGAAAAGAGAGGATCCGCATCCCACAAATACGTGAGGGTACTATAGAAAAGAACGGTAAAAAAGAAATTCGGTGCCTATTGTAGATATAGGAGGTCCGTTTTGAGATTCATGCCAAAGTTAAAGAACGGTCTGAATTTAGTAATTGTACTTAACCTAAAGGGATATGGATTCAAAAAGAGAGGGGTGGTATCTGGTAAATAATTAGTTATACAATAGTTGTTATAACATATAATCATGGATGGCAGTAAGCATCATATCGAGTGTTTTTTCATATCTTCATGTAATTTGTATATAACTTAATTTGGTCCAATTCTTGTAACTTTTGGTATACAGTCGTTCTCTTTTCTTTTCCTTCTGAAATTGTCTCCTTTTCTGCTTCACTTTTCATTTTAGTTCAGGACGAAAGAATAGTAAATGTGGTATGAATGTATGATATTCATGCTTACAAAAGTCTCACATTATATATTAAATTTTCTGACCATCCTTGCCAGTTTTTCTCTGATAATAATTACTCAACCAAAAATTAATATCACGAACAAACGTTTTCAGTTTTAATCGAGAAGAATAGAAATATATCAAATTATACAAGAACAGCTAGTAATTTGAATCCCATTCACTGGAACCTCTAGCCTGACACCATGCCAGTACAAATGGCTTCCAGATAGATATTTTGCAGCTCGATTGCGATTCAAAAAATAAACATGGGTTAGCTTGGAGTTGGACAAGATTGATAAACCGGCTCTATGATACACAAACCAAATAGTCACCAAATAAGAAATTTCAAGGATCAAAATAATACTTTAACAAATTTCAGAAACTAAAATAATAAACGAGTCATATTTTTAGTGGTAAGATTGTTATCCTCTCCAAGGGTATGAAAATAATTTGATTATTGTAGGTAAACTGAGATCATACATTTCAGATTGAATATGATTAATTATACTATAGTTCTTTATTTGTCTGTTAAAACATAAATTTTAAAAATAGAAGCATGTTATTTGAAACTAATTAAATACAATTTTGAAACTTTTCTTTACTTAATATTACAAGGTTAATAGCAAGAGTCACACAATTTATTTGTACTGTATCCAACTAGCTGCAAATATAAAATAAAATGTATTTTCAACGTGTTATATTTGTTTTCTTAAGTTAATGTGCAAATGAGACCGCAAGAAGCCATCAATGTGAGAAGAATAGTAAGCATTTTGTTATAAATATATGGGGAATGAATTTAGAATATTTTTCATTTCGTTGGAAACACCAAGTGTGATTTTTTAATCTGTATTTTATAAAAGCGTTTGAAAATCAAAGCAGACCCCTAGAAATAAATATACAAAATGCCAGTGTATATATATACAATTTGATTTCTTATGTAATATAGTATCCCTCCACTAGAGAAACTAAAGAAAAATTCAGGCCAAGAAAGTAAGAGGAAAAACATTAAAACCTTGCCATTTTCCAAGCATATATGGCGTAGAATAATGACAATAAGACAATAAAATTGCCAAGTCAAAATGACGAAGTTGTTATAGAAAATGTTATAAATTGTAACTTCATTGATGCTCAATATTCATAGTCGTTTTTTTTAATGAGTGCTCCAGATCCATACTCAACACTATAAAAATTGGTAACTGTGGAAAGCATAGAAGTAAAGCAAGGAGAAACAAAAGGATAAAATCAACACACAAAGAAAATATTAAAAAAATGAACATAATCAGATTTATTTTGTCTCACCATCATCTATGACAGGATAGAATGACATGAACTGCCTCACTTCTTTTTATTTTATTTCAAGCTCCCAAATAATTGCTTCATAATTCATCACCTTTTTGCATTTTCATCCTTTATCTCCATTATCCTTGAATGACCATAGTGCAAATATACATTTACATTACAGAGAATCTCAATTTATATGATTCTAACCTCACCCACACAAATAAAAAATTACAAGCAGTAAAAATCATAAACATTACCATAATCAGTTATGCAAAGATAATCAAGCAGACAGGAGGAACGGTAGAGATCGTACCAGTGCAAGCATGCAAACAACTGCTGGAAAAACAATAGTGGAGGGAGGTGTTGTTCGATATATATAAATATATAATATATCCAGGGGTGCTGTTAAAGCTAGACGTCCCATCGAATTTTACGGTGATAGGTCCAATCGGACTGGTTGATGGTGGATTTACCGTCAGGAGCCACCACGTAGTAATCAGAGGGCTCTCCAAACTCTGTCGGGAGGGATTGCCAGTACAGAGACGGTTCCCATTTTGCGTTCTTTATCACCTTCAATATATCCCCCGCCAACAATTTGCTTGCTTCCTCCGTCAAATGTATTCCATCGCTCCTGTACAAGTGTTACAATTTTATGATAATTCAATTTCAATTCATGGGTTTTGTTAATTATATCTTAGTTAGTAGTTACATGATGCAGGCAGTCTCCCAGTCTTCTCGCCTCTGGATCATGTGGAAAGCATCGATGGCTTCGATTTTCATCTCTTTACACAGCATGATTAAAGCATCGGAGTATCTTTTGCCAACTTCATTAGTCCTTGACACGTTGGTAAGTGCACCTCTGTCGATTGAGAAGAAAGCCACAGTACTTACTTTTAGCTACTTAATTAATTATGATAAATAGACTAATCAAATGATCAAAAGTACCTTTTGTTGTTGCCAAGAATGTTCTCATTGACCGGAGGGCAGCTGAGCATAATTAAGCGCGTCGTTTTTGAAAGACTCTGCATATACATGTATCAGAAGTAGCTCATGAAATTCTTATATAGTTAAATCACCCATAATTAATCAAAAGTATTAAAGAGAGTACCTTGATGTGATTCGCAATTTTTCGCATATTTTCAACATACTCTTCAAGAGGCACATGGGGACCAAGGCCAGACGGGTGCTTCCCAATCGAATCGTTTCCACCAAAGTACATTACTACTAGAGAAGGCTGCACCGCTGCGTCCTAAGACCAAAATGCAGAACAAAAACCTCAAGTTTTGGCATTCAAATAAGCTCAAAAACATATGTAGTATTAATTAATTTAACAAAAACCTTGCAACTGTATGCATAATCAAATGGATTATTGAACAGATTAGTACAACAACTTGCAGAGATTGTGTAGGGCATTGGATTCACAATTCTTCCAACAAAATTTTTCCTTAATTAAGATTTCGATCTTTAGAAGAATATCATGAATGGATCTGTTTAAAATTGTGTGATGTGTACCGCCATGTTGAACACGTAAGGAACGTTTCCGGGTTTCTCGGAAAATCTCACTAAGACTACTACATGCAAATCTAGCAAATAAGAAGCTAAAAATAATCTACCTTTGGGAAAACTTTGTCGATCACCTCAAGTGCACGTCTTGAGTTCCATCCCTGGTACCCTCGAACAACTATATCAGCCTGCCAAATATATGGAAAATAAAGTAAAATAGAGAAATTTATTTCTTTGTTACGTTGAATCTATTTTGTAAAAGCAATCATGGAATTAGTCAACTAGGAAGATGATATACTATATTTACACACCATATGCCAAATGTGGAAAAGAAAATTAAAATAAGGACTTCTTTCTTTGTTTTTTATTACTCTTATGTAAAGAAAATACTTGATTTCTTAATTCCTAGTTGAATCTATTTTGTTAAAGCAATCATGGAATTGGTCAACTAGGAAGAGGATGTATTATTTCATACCATAGGCCCACTTTATTCCATTCTTAATAGAAGTAATTATTAAACTGATGTCCATGTCAATTAAAAGTGCATGTTGTTGTAAGGAGGCTATGAACAAATTAATCTCTCTTTATTGATAGTAAATTAATTATTTTGTGCCATTATTGCAATTAGCAGTATGCATATTAATCCCTTTCTGTATAAAATAGAATGTCTCTGTTTTGTCTAATAGACATTTTTGGACCAAATATATAAACTGTTTGCCTGTGTGCTTGTTAGAAAAAATATATATATGCATGAACAGCAGACCTTGCGGGCGTAGACGTCAGCTAGAATGGCACCCCATCCACCGTTGCTAAAGCTGTATTGCACGAACGACGACCCGAACAGCGCTATCACCGGTCTCTCTGGCCCCACCATTGTATATTTTCTTTCCTAATTAACAGTACTCCTCTCTAATGTAAATATGCACTGATGTGTATGCGTGCGCACAGACACATATATATAGCCCTTGAAGAATTATGCTATTGGATGTCTAAAGATACAAGTGGATAAATTAATACAATAAAAGAGGAAAATTTTCCAACTTGTCATAATTGAGCAGTGCTTGTCTGGTGTACGTATCCCATCTGGGTCTCATACTCTCATTGCTCCTGGAGCCAAGGAAATAACTACAAAAATCATTTTGATAAATTATAATTCAATTATGAGTGGTTACATTTCGCATCAATCGCTGTATATGCTCTCATTAGACGGCCCCGGTCGCTCTCAATCCGTCGATTACATTTGGTCAATGGTACCCAGCAACAGCATGTGAAACGTGTTATACCGTATCATGTGGATCTAACTTTTTTTTGGATTTGAGATCAAATTGAATCAGATCATAACTGGACTCATGTGTGTCAGATCCAGTGCTAGCTGGTATATATATCTCAATCTCCTTAATAAGTTATACATAGCATGTGGATAAGTACGTATGTGTGCTGTTTTCATTTTTTTTTTCCTTTGATATTCAGATTTTTTTTTTATTGTTTTATCTTTTAGAGGTGACATGTTAGAACTGCATGTAACATGAAATATGAACTAACACTATTTATTATCATATTAATTAATTAAAATATGAAATATTCAAACTACGTACCTTTAAAAAAAAATAGGTTCCAAGCTATTTTGATAGGAATGGCTGAAAATTAAATGGACAAAATATAGTGAGTGAGATTTGAACTCGAGTCCTCTCAACCACAAATTGAAGCTTTAACCACGATGCTACAACTAAAGATTTGTTATTTATTGAGGAGGGCCGGACTATATAAAAAGTTTAAAAGAAAAATAATTCAATTAAATTTCTATATACATAATTAAAATTTAAAAATCAGAAGGGTGGCTTAGCCACCTTTGGCTAAGCCTTAGATCCGCCCATGGTTCCAAGAAATATAATTCAATTAAATTTCTATTTATCAAGAATACGCTATTTTTGGATCTTTTTTGCTTGGCCGAGCAAGACAAAACAACCTCGTGACTAGACTTTCACCCGACACATCTTCAGCATTAGCTTCATAAACTTCATCATCTTCATTTCATACCAATCTCCTCTTTCCTCATCTTGATACTCTTTTTCAGTCAAGCATTGAGCCTGATTTTGAGGGCATTCATTTGCGTAGTGGCCCAAATTGTGATATCGGTGGCATCAAATGTTGGCTTTGTGGTTATTTGGTGAGGTTAAATTATTTGAAGTTTGAAGGATGGGAGGTGCTGAGAAGAGAAAGGGTTTGTATTTGGTTTCAATATTTTTGGCTTGAGTTGGAAGTTGGCTTGGTTTGAGTTCAGCCTTGAGGATATTGGTTTTGGGATTGTTGTTGTTTTATGGCCTTGGTCTTGTATTGTGCCTCTGATATGTTGTTGAAAGAGTGCATACAATTAATGCATCTTGAATAGAAGTGCGAAGACTATTAAAGAACCGTGTAACTCTTTAGTCCTCCGTCTTATTGAGTTGATTGCGGGCTTCGAGCTTATAAAACTCAAGTGTGTATCCATCAACACATCTTGGTCCTTGTGTGAGGAACTGAAATTGTCGATAGATAGTTTGTTAGTAGTTGAGTGGTAAGAATTCATTAGTCATCTCACACTTCAATTCATTAATTCCAATCATTGAGTAAAGAAAGATTGTTGAGGTAGCGACGGTATTTAAAGTTCTGCCACCAAGTCGATTGCTCGTTCTTTGAAATGGATGGTCACCAACGGAACTTGCTCGTCGGGAGGAATTTTTTTTAACTCGAAAACTTCTTCCACAGTGTTGGTCCAATCGAAAAACTCCTCATGTTTGAGACTTCCTGAAAAATCAGGAATTTTGACGCGAAATTCACCATCCCATTGGTCATGGTTTGGAGGTGGGTTGTTGAGGTTAAAGAGTGGTTCATTATGAGATTGGCGGTTTTCATTGGGGTTAAGACGCTCCATAAGAATGGTTAAGCATTCGATTAACGCATTATGGATTTGTCGCATTTGCTCGTGGCTTTGTCGCATATGCTCGTGATTTTGTTGTTGGTTTTGTTGCATTTGCTCGAGGATGACGATAAGGTTTGGGTCGGCCATTGTTGTTGCAAAGTTAATGTCGAGTTGAACGAACGATTGATGGAGATACAATTTCACGCAGACGCGAAGGTGGATGTCAAACTTGCTCTGATACCACTTGACAATAACACGTCCCAAACTCCACTCCACGTGTGCATGTCTTGTTTGATTTAGTGAGATATTGAACAATAAAAGGAGAATTTAGACAAAGAAGAGAGAAGATAGAAATATTTCATATATATATTATCAAAGTTTAAAGAAGAAGATGACATGTCATCTCTTCTTATGATACAACCATTACATAATAATTAACTTAGAAAAATTAAATGGACAACTTAGAAACTAACAACACATAATGAATTTAGAAGTTCTAACCAACTCTTGGAAACTCCAACATAATTAAAACAACTTTAGAAAACATAAATAGTCAAACTTAATAAATAGTAACATATAAAGTTTCATAGAAAACACAACATAATTTAACAATGTAATAAATCATCATAGAAAGTGATAACCAGACCCGCGGGACCCTTCTTGAGAATTGTGCCTAATCATTCAAGATAATTGAAAAACAATTAACCCATACCAAATCCGAGTCTAAATCAGTTTGATTTTTGTTATCAATATTCTTCAATTGATTTTAAAATATTCTCCATTTGCTCTGTACTCGACCATAATTTTTTGGTTTTCTTTTCCTATTATTAAACGTAGTTGGCATGACTAATAAGAGGAATTTCTTATATACCAAACTAAAGTTCAAGTTTACATAATTCTCCTTTGAATTGAAATAATCATTTAATAATTGCAAAACATAAAAACTTTCACATTATCCTTCTAAAACTACAATATTACATGTAGTCCCTCCTCCAAAATAAAAAATATTATATTTATCCTTCTAAAATATAAAACTCTAGTAACTGACTTTTGAAATATCAAAATTAAATAATTAATTCTCCTTTAAAATTGCAAATACCAAGTCTAAACTATGTAAAACAACAAAATAATACCTAATTACTTTCGTCATCATAGAATTTCGATCAAAACTAACTGTCTTTATATTATCTTTTAATCAAATGCTATAAAAACTGTTGCTGCAGTTGTGAACTAATTAACTCTATAAAGTGCCTCTCGCTTTTATTGTGCCAGCCCCTCATTCAATTATCTCTCATAACAATAATAGGCACAATAGAATGTATAGATATAAAATAAACAAATTTAAACATGATGTAGATTTTGCAATTTTGCAATTTTGTATTTGAGAAGGATTAATTGCAAACTCTGAGTCCTAATTGTATTTTTTCTACTTTATTAAACAATATTAGTTGAGAGAGAGAGATTTATTTTATTTAAATATGGATAAAATTCTTATTGGTATATACAAGTCCATTTAGGTTTCGTAAGAAAAATATATATGGTATTTACAATTTTGGACGGAAAGTATATAATTTTGAGCACAGTAGAAGATTTAATATGAGAATTTTTATATTTCAAAATAATAATATAATAATATTTGTACTTGAAAAAAAATGTAATTCTAAAGTTCAAAAGACTATATATAAAAGAATATATGTTTTTATAAAGATAAATATAATATTTGCAAATTTATAGAGAAAACCATATGTAAGTTTAACATTATTTCTAAAGAATGACCTGTACAAAATTCCGTCTACATTCAACTTTGCATGATACCTCCACCATATTTTTTTTTTTTCCAACAGAGATTCAAGTCAACTTAAACATTTTTTTGTGGCAACAGCTGCCAAGTGATTTTTATTAAAGTAAAATTGTGTGGTGGTTGAGGTGTGTATGTAGATCAGGAACTTGTATTAAAAAAAAAAAAAAAGGCAACCTGTAGTTTGATTTCTTCAATCGTAAGTAGAGCCATAAGCTCATTAATGATTGAATATCATATACAAACTTTTGTCACTCATCATTAAAGACAATATTTCTAAATAGTCCGGCTATATAGTATGACGTCGGTGTCATATGACACTAACTACAAAATTAATTTGATGTACTTCAAATAACTAATTCAAACCGTTCAAACCGATTTACTTTATGAGTGATGCATTTACATACAAAAAATTTATATTTTCTAGTTATTTTAGTATCAAATCAAGCGGTCAAAAATGTTGAAAACTGAATGCATTAAAATTAACTTAAAAACTCACACATTTTATTGCACGACTTGATACTAAATAAATTCGAAAAATTATAAATTTTGCATGTAAACGCACAACTAAAGAAATAGATCGGTTTGAACGGTTTAGATTCACCGTTTGAAATCGATTCGATAGGTTTTGGAGTTGGTGTTATATAAGCTGAAATGACACTAATATTATACTAGCCAAACTCCTTTCTAAATGATATGTGAAGATGAAGAGACGCGGTAGAAATGAAATAAATTGAATAATTTTCCTAATTATATGTCACTTGAGAGTTCCTTATATAGAGTAGATCTATGCAATTTTTTTAATATATGTAATTTGTAACACTCTAAAATTATTCATTCACTTATAGTTAATCATTTTTCATAGTAAATAATTTCCACCTCTAAAAGTTTGAATATTTTGTAATAGCTTCATGTTTTAAATTTGAGGCATCAAATTTTATTTCTTTGAAATTATGAAAAGAAATATAATCTTTGAATTTAGTCTTATGGAAATAGATACTTAATAAGAGAAGTCAAATTTATTAGCATGAAGAATTTATAATTTCAAACTAAAAAATACAAAAATTAAGAAACTTACGTTTTCTAAATATCATGAAATTAATATTGATTGAACCATTAAAACATGATTATTAGCTTCACAATTTAAAAAATAAATACTAAAATATGAAAAGAAGTTGAAAAAATAAATGCTAAAAATATGAAAAATAATTAAAAGTGAGGGGAAGTAAAAGATGAGGGTAGGGAATGGTAAAAAAGCAAGATCACACGACTCACAAGGATATTTTGTTGCAAAATTAAGATGCAAGGGTACTTTGTTTCAACTTTAGAAAAAGAAGAGGACATTTTGTGAAGTTTTCCTAATTTATTAGGTTGGGATCCATTAATAATAAATTAGTTTGAAAATCTTTATAATTATTCTAATAACTAATATTTTAAAATGATAAAAAAAAATTATACTTTAGCATATCATATACATGAAAAATAATAAATTTTATGCAAGTTTCACATTTTTTTCAAATGTAAAGAAGTTAACAACAACTCATATTTAACATTATTGAATGAAATAATTTAAATTGCATAAAACTTGATACTTAATCAATCTATAAGAAAAACAGCATGTTTAGAAACTTATTTCTATTTTTGTTGAAGCCTTTTAACATGATTTAAGAAACTCGGGTTAAAAATTGATACTACAAGAATATGTGAGTATCTGCAAGGGTAACAAATGACCATTGCCGAGGGTAAGCCGATAAAAAAAATAATTCTTAAGAATATCGTTAGTATCGACGGGAGTATCTACGAGGATACCGACGTTGTTAAGTACATACTCATACATAACCGTTCATATATATTTTTTTACTATTAAATTATTAAATTATAGTCAACAGAAACTAACATATATAGTACTAATTTAAAATAATGTGGTGATTAACATGTGTACGTCTACGAACTTGCATTTAAAAAGAATCAATGAATTGATTATCATGTACAAACTTCATCCTTAATCCATTATAGGCGGTGTTTCTAACGATCGATTTTTGTTTGGGTTCCAAGATTAATTATATGTGAAGAAAAAGAGACGCCTGTAGAAAAGAAAAAAAATCTGTATATGAATTTACTCTATATAAGGAGCTCTGTTGTAACATATGCATTAATTCCTTTTGAAAGTTATCAAACTAATAATATATATTTACTTTCAAATAGAATGACAAACATACCCTTGAGATTAATACCCGTAATCTTTCCTCTCCCCATCTACTTTCTCTCTCTCTCACGTCTTCAAATCATAAAAGCTTGTGAAAAGGCTATTCTTTTGTCTTCCGGTTAGTTGCTAGAAAAATATCAAGAGAAAGACCTCAATAAAAAGAACCTGCAATTGCTAATGGATAATTACAACCCGAGCATGAGCACACATCATTCGTTGAGGAAATTAATAGAACCAAGCTGGTTATATATGTTTTTTATGCTTTTGTCCACTTGAGCAGATGAATTTTGAATGCTCATGGGATTATTAATAAGCGATCTCAAATATCCGATCTCAAATAACCCGAGTATGGCACGATTAACAAGAAAATTAAGGATTTGACAACTCGATCTCAAATATTGAGCGCTTGTACTACAAGGTATTTACTCCATCCATGCCACTTACTCTTCGCAAGCTTTGAACACTTCTCCTTAGTCCTCTAGAATTAGCTCCGTCCAGCGAAACAGAAATCATCAATGAGATTCTAATTTTGGAGTCGGATTTGGTGGCAGGTTTCTAAACCTTCAAAAGAGGAGAAAGTGCTTAATTTAGGGATGGGGATGCAGAATAATCCCATCAATGGACACAGAGAGAAAAGAGAAAGAAGCGGTGTGTTATTTTAATTCTTAAGGGTATTTTCGTCCATTTTTTTAAAACCAAATATTAATTATGATTCTCTATATTATTTGATTTGGATAAATTTTCTTGGAGGATATATATATAATATATTGAACTCTCGAAGGATAAATAAGAAAACCAAGACGAAGTTAAAGGGCATATAAGAAATTAATTCTATTTTTTATATGTAATTACATAGTAGAACTATATAAGCTGTTCTTAAGTTCACCAAGCATCTTTGTAAACTCAACTCTAAAACCTATCAGATTGGTTTCAAAAGACGAATCTGAACTGTTGAAACCCTACCTTACAAGTGATGTGTCTATATACGAAAATTTTAAAATTTCGAATAAATTTAGTATAAAGTCAAGTGGTCAAAAATAGAAGGTTTATTAATCAATTTTAATGCATTTATTTTTTTGAACGTTTTTTGACAACTTGACTCTATACAAAATTAATTCGAAAATTTAAATTTTTTGTATGTAGACAAATCACTTGTAAGATAGATGAGTTTCAACAGTTCGAATTCGTCGTTTGAAGTCAACGATAGATTTTAGAGTTGAGTTTACAAAGGAACTTGATGAACTTAAAAACACCCTAGTTATACTCATAATTACAAACTCTCTAAATTTGTAAATAATATCTTTACAGTTACACATACCCATACCATAACATTAATAGTGTAAAATATTCATAAGGAATTTCTTCTTATCCGAATTTCAAATGCAATCTATTTTGTTACTAGATTAAAGATATTCTCCAATCTTCGTTAATTTTAATAAAAAAAAAAAAATGTTGTGTCGATCGCAAGTTATATTGAGTGACACTTCAAAGAAAATTATATTGTGTGAAATTTAGTTATTTAAATTTAATCATTACCATTGGATATCTCAGGTCGTTTTTTTTTTTCAAAGCATTCTTTGAACTACTTGTGAATCTCATGGAATATATGTGCTGGAGATAACGTGTATAACATTTAAAAATTTGATTGAATTTCTAATTTCTGGATCGTTTTTTTTATTATTTCCTCTTTTATTGAAAAAAAAAACTGGAAAATGCAGCATTGAGATATATAGTTGTAAAGTAGCACGTCAGTATTGCGCACCTCAGTATCGAACTTTAAAGAAGAATTTACCAAAAAAAATTGAGAAGAAAGGAAGAACACCTATCAAAAGGGATATCAATAGATAGAGCGTCCTTGTGCGAAGCTCTTCGTGGCCTTCGATTGTCGCGGTTGTTGCCGGAGTACCGTCAAACTAAGTTGGAGAGATGAGGGAAGTCTTTTTTCTAATGCCTAGGGTTCTGTGTTTATGGGAGAGAGAGGAAGAGTAGAAAACAATAAATAAATGAAAGCTCTCTAAGGAGTCGTACGGACTTGGGGGTAAAATAGTCTGAAAGTAGCTGAAAAAGGTCCTAAGGAGGAGAACGGAGTAGGTCCGATGCCCATCGGACCTACTTTTAGGTTCAACGAGCATTATGACCGTCCGATCTAATTTAAGATTTGTGCGCATGAAAATTAAAACAAATATGCACGAAGTTTAAAGCATTTTGCACGAATCTTAAAGCAAATTTACAGTGATTAAACCCATCAAACCATAGTAGGTCCGATGTCCATCAAACCATAGTAGGTCCGATGCCCATCGGACACTAGTACAAAAAACCCCTTCACCGACCCTCAACCACCGACTGTTTTAATATGTAACAGTCGGTGTAGAGACTGCTGGTAAAATCGTAAATAAGAAAAACCTCAACACTGACTGTTCCATTACAAAAAACCGTCAGTGAATCAACACCGACTGTTTTTTAAAAAAACAGTCGGTGTTGAGCAGTCACCAACACTGACTGTTTTTTTAAAAAACAGTCGGTGTTGCTCATACCCTACACCGACTGTTTTTTGTAAAAAACAGTCGGTGTTGAGCAGTCACCAACACTGACTGTTTATTTAAAAAACAGTCGGTGTTGGTGATACTCTACACCGACTGTTTTGGTAAAAAACAGTCGGTGTTGAGCAGTCAGTGATTCTCTTCCGAAAATTTTTGTTCTGCCGCGAAATTTTTCGTTTTCCCTTCTAAAATTCATTTCCCTCTTCATTTTGCGATCGCGATCTCCCAAAAACCCCAAAATTTGAGTCAGCCTTGCCATCTCCCAAATTCATTTCCCTCTTCCCAAATTCATCTCCCAAATTCATTTCCCTCTCCCAAAATCGCGATCTGCCTCTGCCTCCGCCGAGCACCCGAGCACCCGCACCCGCACCCGCACCCGCACCCGAGTACCCGCTGGAGCGCCCGAGCACCCGCCTTGCTGCCTCGCCCCGCTGGAGCGCCTTGCTGGAACACCTGAGCAAAAACCTCGCCCCGCTGGAGCGTCGATCTTTAGCAAATCCGGCCAAACATCAGACGTGTTCTCACCTTCGTCCTCTCTCCCTCTCTCTCAACCAAAAAAAGTCAAAAATCTCTCTCTAGTGCTGATGATTTTAATTTGTTTCTGTTCAATGATGGCAAGTACGAGGATGCTTCTATTTCCACTCTAGAGCTCAGCAGGTGTCTATACCATTTTTTAATTTGATTTAATTTTAGTTAATATTTGCAGTAATATATTTTGTATCAAACAATAGACATGAAGTCTTGAAGCTTCTTGTTCCATTTTATAGCTTATTTTCCAATAAATACTCATTTACTAACAAATAGTGACGGACTATGTATTTTAGATTTGTGCTATTCTTTATCCTAGTGATTCTACTGAAAATGGAAAGATATTGCGCTTGAAACAACAGCTTTTCCTCTACAGCGCATCATTTCAGGTTCTTAATCTCTACTTCAGAATTCAGAGATATTAACCCTATAGAAATTACTAGTTTGCAATTGATCTTTTCATCTTAAAAGACCCTTTGAATTATGTTTCTCCGAAAATATTGTTAAAAGTGAGTATATCTCTATCTGCAGGATATAATTAATTAAATTTAGTAGATGCTAAATATTGCAATTTGTTGTGGATAATTAATAATTTCTGGTTGTATATTGCGTTTAATGAATGACATTTTGATTTATACTGGTACCTGTTGTAAGTGTACCAGTTAGAAGTTGATTGTTCCATGGATTAGAGCAAGGAATTTTGAATTGGAGTTGAACTACATTACTGGAGCACATGTGATACTTTTCTTTGTTCTAGCATTTGCAAAGCTCTCTACAGAATCTCTGGCAGCAGCTGCCAAACCAGTACTGGTACCAGTTTTGATTTCCTCTGGCAGGCAGCCCTCCAACATTTAGAGTGACAATAGAAATGAATAGTAGAGAAACAGTTTTGATTTCCTCTGGCAGGCAGCCCTCCAACATTTAGAGTGACAATAGAAATGAATAGTAGAGAAACAGTTTTGATTTCCTCTGGCAGGCAGCCCTCCAACATTTAGAGTGACAATAGAAATGAATAGTAGAGAAACAGTTTTGATTTCCTCTGGCAGGCAGCCCTCCAACATTTAGAGTGACAATAGAAATGAATAGTAGAGAACAAACACTTGTTATCTGGCTTGTTTGAGTTACAAAGCTTTTGCTGAAAATAGAAGTCATTTGCCTTTTCTTTCAGGAGTTCAATAAACATGACAGAGAACCCTCCAAGTACATTAAGCAATGGACCGGTGTTAAACCAAAGACTGGGGCATCATACACATGCGATATTGGATATGAGCGTTTCATGGGTCCCGAGGTGCAGTTTGCTTCTTCTTTTTTTATTTCTTCCTTGGATTTTTCTTTTGTTTTGATAGTTGCTGTACAGCTCTTTTATCATTATTTTTTGTCAGAATCTTTTGTTTCAAAGTATAGATAGGATACAGAAGTCCCCGTGTTGCTTTTAAACACTAACTCTGGTTCTGAAATCAGAACAAATTGAAGTCAAAATCCCGTCAGTATCCTATTCAAAATCTTAAGTCAATATACATTTATCTTATTAATAAGCTGCATTTATTTCAGAATATTGTATTGTCGGGGGGATCGACCATGTTCAAGGACTTCCACAGAAGATTGCAGAGGGACTTTTAAAAGATAGTAGACACTAGGGTTCGAGCAGCTAGTGCCCGGCTTGGACCTGATGTAAAAGTAAGATTGTTTTCTTGCATTTTTGGTAGTGTGAAGGTAGTTCTTGATAAATCCTGACCAAACGTGACACCTACCAAAATGTTATAAAATATAAGACAATATAATTCTTTAGGATAGGATTGCTACAGGTAGAACATACAGGTAGAACATACACTACTTGCATTGGAAATACAGGTAGAACATACACTACTTGAACAAATAGTTCTCTCCCCCTCTTTTATGCTTCCTTGCTTGTCTTAGTTTCACTGCATTTTTATATTCATAATATCACTGCAATTTGTTGAGCCAGTTGAGGGTTAATTGGCAGAATCTAGGGTTGGTCACTGTTGCTGGGCTTAACCGCTTAAGCAAAATCTAGTTAAACAGTTGAGGTTTAGCTGAGCTTAATATTTGTCTTAATTGCACTACTTAGAATTTTGATACCAGTTTGCAGTGCTGGATCTAAGTTTAAGTGTACCAAGATGCTATCTTTGAACTCGGCTCTATGCAAGTTTTTTGTGCTTTGCATGCTTTTCTTTTAATTTTGATAATATTTCAGGCAACTATGCCGTCAACATTTAAGCATCCTGCACATGTGCCAATGTGGAGAGGTACAAAATTAGCTTACTTTCTGATTGCAATGTGCTTGTTTCCAATTGCAATTGGAGGTTTTTGGGCTTATGGGAACATGGTAAGTATTGTATTTTTTCAGCTTATCTGTTTTAAGTTCTACACGTGTGACTTAGCTAGTTGCTCTAAGCTAATTTAATATCAATAGTTCCCTTGGCTTATTTTAATATCAACCAAAGATATGGATAGAACATAATGAAAAGTCATGATACAAGTTAGTTTCAGAAATCAGATAAGGTCTGAGACATCATATACTTTTAGGCGATTCTCACGTTTACACGAACAGGTTGGCCGGGAAGCAGTCAGGAAACTGTGGGGCAAACTAGTCAAGCTTTTTTCTTAATTGACTCAAACCTTTCTAATTGTTAATATTTCTGGCAAACTAGTCAGGAAACTGTTGGGCAAACTGTTGGGCAAACATATTTCTGAGCACCCTTGCAGTGCTGGAGCGCGGAGGAGGAGTGCGTTGAAAGAAACTACCAAAAGTAGAGGGAAGGAAGCGAACAAAAAACAGGACCGAATTTCAAGCTCGCCACTCTCTCTGAAAAGGAAGGAGTATGGCCACAGCATCATTAGGGATTCACCCATGTGTGCAGATGATATAGGTCAGTTTTAACTTCATTTCATGACTGATTGTTTGATTTGCAATAATGATTCTATGCATCAATGATTAGAAGTTCCCATCAATGATTAGAAGTTCCCAGTTTTAACTTCAGATGATACACCCATGGTGCCAAAATTGCCCATGCACCCGAACTGGTACATGGCCGTCTTAGGTAATTATCATCTCTTCAATTTTCTAAGGTTTTCAATATTCATATTAGATGTACAGAAGGATCATAACTTCATGGTGCTTGTTGGTAGGTACTTAATTGCATTCAAGACAAAGTAACCACAATTTTTTGGGCATGTACTTGATTTATTATGCGGCAGTTAAGAACTTAAGGACAATTTTGTCATTGTTTTCAATAATCCCATTAGATGTATAGGACTATAACTTCAGGTGGTACTTGTTGGTATGTACTTGATTGCATTTTGGAATTACTGTAGATTTGTGGTGGTGTAATTGATGGAAAAGGGGATGATTTAAGCAGGTCTGATTTGTCTTCGTCAAGATTGAAACTCTCCTGATCTTAGTCAGCTTGCAAGCACGCATATGATTTCTATGAACTTTGGCAAATGAACGCTGCTTTGATCTCTTTCAATTGTAGAAAGAGCTTACTTCAATTTATGGTGCTTGATTTTGGTTATTTAGGTATAGAGCATTTCTCATGATCTCCTCAGTTGGCTAGTTTTAGCTTTTATGTTATTACTCCGATGTGGCATAATACTGATTGTAATGTTTGTTTTTTTGTTTTGTTTTTAATTTGTAGATGAAATGGTTACACTATATTGGTTTCTGTTCTTACCACGAAAATCAATTTATCTATCCTGGCTTATGTAGTTCTGAACTTCTTAGCTGAGTAATTAAAATGTAAGATGACCCAAATTTTGGCTTACCAGTTGTCACGTCTACATGTGCAAAAAAAAAAAAAAAAAAAAAAAAAAAAAAAAAAAAAATATTTCGGTGTTGGGCACCTACACCGACGGTTTTTTCCAAAAAACAGTCAGTGTTGGGCGCCTACACTGACTGTTATTCACCCGTCAGTAAAGATTTATTTATACCGTCGCCGCCATCACCGACGCCTCAATAACAGTCGGTATAAGGGTTTTTTAACAGTCGGTGAAGGGGTTTTTTGTACTAGTGGGACCTACTCTCAAGTGCCTAAGGAGACGTCTAAGGAGACTCTGACCTTAAGGTAGGGAGGAGAAGGATTAAATTCTAATACTAAAGGAAATGTCTAAATCTTCTCTAAGGCGAACCTGTTCGGATGAATTAGCAAGGATTAAAGAAAAAAGGAGGCTAAAGGAGCCTTGCCGAACAGGTACATATAGGTTTGGTTATTGCACCAGATGCTTCTTCATATACTATATATGAACCAAAATTTGTATATAAGATAAAGCAAATCTGCTAAAGCGCAAAGTTTGTATAAAGTCCATTTATATAATCTCCAAATGGGGTATATAATCTCCTAATGGGGTCAGTTTTGGTAGAAAATGAAAGGTCGTGTTGTATACATGTAATAGCAATCTTGTGACAATATTTTGAGAAATCTTTACTATTCATCTTGATATTAAATGATTCTCCGAGCATACTTTCTTACGTTCTTCATATTGTGAGTTTAGTTTGATTTGACGCTTTAACAATTGTTATTTTGAATATGTGAATCTGGTTTATTTTTTATGAGTCTAAAGGATTGGGGTAGTAAACCTTAGTTAGTTACTTAAATTAAGCAAAGATAATTAACGTTATGTTGGATTTAATATATTTATTATTTTGTTAAATCCTTTCCTCTACTTAATTTGGTTTTTATTTTTAGTGTCAGGACGTGCAGCTTAGCAGGCAACTAATATAGAACAAGACTACACCTCCTAGAAGTTTCACTCTGAACTTTTCTTTTTTGTTAGAAACTTTATAAATATTGCAAGAAATAAAATGTTGTCTGATGTTTTTGTTGAAAATGGAAAAAGGATAATAATCTGGAGTTTGCTTTTTTCATATTTTTATTTGGTTCAGTAGAACTTGCAATTGGGTCTGTGTTGCTCTCTGAAAATAAAGAATTTAGGAGAACTTGTTTTCATTTGATGATTGGTTATCAGGAATTAATGTTTTTCTTTTTTCTTTTTCCCTTCTGTTTTTGGTACTGTCACCACGTTCCGCCATTGAATTGCATTTTGGAAGTACAGGTTCCTTTCAAAATTTAGAGCAAAAAAACCACCCATTGAGAAATTGGTTATTTTTGGTAAATTAAACAAAATCTGGAGTTCGTAAGGCCTCTTTTTAAAAATCTCCATGCATGGTTACACCCCTGGAAATTAATAAGGACATTTTGCTAGTTCGATATTTAACTCTAATAGTTTCTCATAATTACTGAAAATCATTTCACGCTCATAAGTCATAACATGTTCAATAATGTTGTTTTATCTTTAGTTATATATATTGCAAACATTGACATGTTTTTTCTTCTTAATTTATAATATCATCGATACGTTATTCGTCAAATGGTCTATAGTGTTGAATTAGTGATATGTGCGCGGATTTGAACTGACGCAATTCTCTAATTAAGCAAAAAGAAATACAAAAAGAGAACTCCAGTAAAAGAACAATTAAGGCCTAGAAACAACAAGTCTCATACGGTCAGACCTTCATTCAAAGTTTCAAACATATAACAAACTAAAAATCTCCAAAAGATGACAAATGACCAAATTAACTAGACCAAAAAGCCCACTAAATGTCTAATATAAAGTGAACAAATTTTCTAAAACTCAAATAACTAAAACCTTACAAAACCCACCATACATTCATCAAGCGAAGATCAACAACATTATGACAGGTAATCCCACAAAAGCACCATGACCGACTTTGTACCTGAAAGCGGCACTAGAATGGTGTTGACTTGACGGGCTCGACTCGGGTCCAGGAGAAGAAGTTGGCGCTCCTGACGGGCTCATGTCTTCGGTCCAAGCCATGACCCGCACAATCATCCTCTGGCCCGCAGAACAGTGCCCCGGCTCGCCGCTTATGAAGTAGAAGAACCCTACTCGGTCGAACTCAAAGGTCGAATTTCCATCAGTGAACATGACAATCGGATTGGATGCGTCACAACTCCTGTAATCATCACGGCTGATGAGTAGCACCGAGTCATTCTCGTACTTGAAATCTGCATGAATAGTTGACATCACAAAGGAAAAATATATACAGAGAAATTTAGGGTTAGAAGAGTTAGCACATACACAAGGAGTCGCCGACATGGATGTGGGTGCGCAAAGCCCAGTGGTTATAGTTAGACTCTGGCTCGTTGCCTTCGGTCGGCACAGTCCATCCTATGGGCCCACCGACAGTGAACTGGTACGCGAATGCCGGGTTGAAGAGAAAGAGGGAAGTAACGAGGGAGAGAAAGAGGAGGTTGGCCATGGCCAAGGTGTGGGATGGAGAGAGGGAAGCCATGGATGGAAGAAGTCAGAGTATAAAGCAGAGAGAAATGGAGAACTAGCGCGAGATGTGTAAAGTGTTAATAAAGAGTTGCCTTTTGAAGAGGGAAGCGGGGTTTATAAAAGGTGACTGGAGAGAGGTGGTTATGGGTAGACTGGAGGCGAAGAGGTGTGAGTGCGATCCGGACGTGGGGGTGGTAGAGGTTACAACTTCCTGGTACTGTGACGTGGGGAATATGAGCCGTTAGATTATCTCTGCGATGGGATGATTTGGACGGTCGGGATTAGGTTTAGTAATGGGATGGTCTGATGGATCGTTTTCTTAAGGGGAGAAGAAGCAGAGAAGGGTCAACGAGTCAGAACAAACCAAACAGGAAAGGAGCCGGTCCTGTCCGGTTCGGTTTATACTACCGAGTCCATTGAATAACCGCATTTTGGTTGAACTTGAACGCGCTTCCTTTTATACAGAAAAATAATGGATGCTTCCCTAATTTGGGCCTAGGCCTTCGACCGATTGGGCCAATCTTTTAGAGAATATATAAATAAATATTCTGATTGAGCAAAAAACAAACAAAAATCCAACAACCTTAAATTTCAGTTTGACAATGAAAAGAGAATACTCTGATCGTAGCTGGACAGTAAATTATTAAAAAAAGGAAAATCATCATAATTACTAATCAACTCATTACGGGATCCGTGATAATAATTTGAAGTAAGGATCTATACTAATAAACAGTGTTAACAATTCCACCTTCATCAAATTTGCTAATAAACCATGCTGAATTATTAAAATTTAAAGGATGACAAATAACTCAAAAGGTACCAGTGCAAGTAGAGATCCTGAAAATCTTAAATTTAAGAAAGACATGAACAAAAAACAAGAGAGAACCTAAGCATTTATTTAATATAATTATTATATAAAATTTGAATATCAATTTTAATTTCCTCGTGAACAATATGTTTTCTTGATATTTTCTATAAAAATAAAAATGAGATATTTCTATTTAAATGTAAGCTTTATAGATTTGATCTTTGCCGCACATATATATATATATATTGTAAATATTTTCCCATGATCTCTTAGTTTAATTAACTGACATGTCCCTGTCCTTTGTATAAAATGGCAGACACTCTAGTTATTAAGGAGTTGGAAGCAAAAGTGGTTAGTCATGACCTAATGAACAGCTGCATGCTTGATTATTAGTAAAATGATATATAAATGCGGCTTAGAAGCGAACTTTAAAGTTTTGTAGACATACTTAGATATTAGTATATTAAAAAATAATTATTATTTTACAATATATGAATATGGAGTTGTGAATTCAAATATATTTATTTCAAGTTAGTTTTAAATGACCTTATATATTTTTTTAGTTTTCTCTAATATCTCAAATTAACATAGAAATGTTTAAAATCTATTCTATTATTCTTTCTTTTACATTCTTTTAGTTTTTGTAAATGAAATTAGATGAACGATAAATATATAAAAGATTTTTCAATTAATAAATGACATATAAGTCATGCTTTGTACATGATATCTTTTTTGTTAATCACACAAAATGCAATTCGAATATTTAAATCATTCAAATAGCATTGACAACTGTATTTATTAATTATTCAATGCAATTGGTATTTATTATTAAAAGAATATAAATATCTTCTCAACATATTAATTTACAATGAAAAATCAGCCAGCAACTTTGATAAAAACATCAGAAATGTTATACGATAAATATTACTAATAAAGTTTATCCGATAAAAATAAGCCACAAACGTCTAAATATTACTAATAAAGTTCTCATTGTATTGTTACGGATACAATTACCTTGGTCATGAAATGTTATACGATATGGTGAATATTTGACTGTGTATTGTATGACGTCAAACTGGATTAATGGAAGCAAATCGCTTATTAATAAATGATAAACATGAATCAAATTTGAATACATTTTATATTCATGGTTTTTAAGACGGGTCATGTCTAAGTTATTTTTTTTTTATAAAGTCATGTCTAAATTATTAAAATTCAAAAATTTGAACTTCTTTTTTGAAGTACTTAATAGTATCTATCAAGTTCAAAAATTTAACTTCATTTCTCAAAATTATCAATATAGCAGACATGAATTTTCATCCAAAATACATAGAAATATGGGATTATTTCAAGACAAAATATTTGAACTTTTCAAATAAAGTAAAAAACATTTAAATAATGGGGTATTTTAATTTCTATAGGTCATGTTTGGTTGTGGAGTAGATGTGGAGTAAATCTATTACAACACAGATACAACATCTCTCAGCCACAGAAGATCAAGACTCACAAGATTACAATCCAACTGATTGATATTTCGCTAACAAATTGTATGAGCTGTAAAATTCTTTTGGATGTTAGCATGAGCTGTTTTTGTATCATAGCTTAAGAACCTTTCTATATAAGCAATAGGAAATGTATCTGGAAGAATCAATGAAAAACAAATAAAATCAATACTTGTCTCCTTCTATTTCTTCTCTTTTAATAAAGCTTTGAAAATCCCTTACTCCAAACTTAAGTAGTCAAACGAGAAATAAAAGAAGAAGAAAAGTAGAGTAAGATAAGAGTTAATCTGGAGTAAGTTACTTTATCTTTTTAGGTAGATTAACTTACTTCGCACTGACTCCACTTGCACTGTTTTCAGATACAAGTTAAACGAGATCAAGTCTGATGCCATAAGGTGTTAATTGCCACATGAATTTGCTAGATAACTGAATCTTATTATTCAAATCATTGATATACTTTAGCTTGGCCTAAATCTTTTTTTTTTTTTTAAATCTTGTCAGTGGCTGACAAGCATAGCTGGCCTAAATCTAAGATTGTAAAAAAAAAAAATATTTCATGGCTTATTTAAAATTGGTTCAAAAAAAATCCATTCGAATTTAACTCAGATTGGTTCGTTCCGACTTTCCGTTAACGAAATATTGTGAACTATTTTTTTTGAATAAAAATTACAGGTCAAGTCAGCAAAGTATTTAATATTTATAAGAAATTTTTCATTCAAATTTCAAATCTGCAACTTTTAATTGTCTTTGTCATTAGATTAAAGATTAATTCTTAAATATTATGAACTATTAATTGTATATTAACTTAATCTGAATAGTCAATATGTTAGGATTAAAAGACTGTTCCCCTCATCTCTTTTTTGAAAATAGACTGTCCCCCTCATCTCAGATGAAATAAGAAATAAATATGATATTTGCCACTGTCAAAAAGCGAAAACCGTGCGGAATATAATGATTAAATAGTTGAACCAAAAGAAAAATCCAGAACTCACACTACTACGGTCGTACCCCTTTGTATGAAAGACACAAGTCTAAATTCGAGAACGGAGTAGGTCCGATGTCCATCGGACCTACTTTTAGGTTCAACAAGCATGATGACTGTCCAATTTAATTTAAGATTTTGTGCACACGAAAATTGAAACAAACACACACGAATTTTAAAGTATTTTGCATGAATCTTAAAGCAAATCGAAGGTGATTAAATCCATCGAACTAGAGTAGGTCCGATGGCCTACTCTCAAGTGCTAAAATTCAACTTCAATTATAATTTATGAAAAAAATAATAGGAGACCTCTCGACTAGGGGTGGCAACGAGCTGTTAAATAGCGAGTTAGATCTCACTCGTAATCAGTTTGTTTGTGGATTAAACTGAGCAAGTGAATTTGAATTTTAGGTCCTGAGCTGAAACTGTTGCTCAAGACTAACTCGTGGCTTGTTCGAGCGAGCCAAACTGGCTCATTATCAGCTTGACATATTCATAAATTTATATATTTTCTTTCCTGCTATATCTAAAATTTTCATAGTACATCTTATCAATTATGGCTAAAATAAATATATAACTTATTATTGAGGAATACTCTTAATTCAAGTGCAACTAAACAAATCAACTACTATAAATTAACTTTGTAGCTAAATTCATACATACCAAAATATCAAATTCCTAAATTCATACAAACATAGTTCACAGAATAAATTCATGCATACCAAATCAAACAAATTCATACAAATTAACTTAGTTGCTTATAATTAATTCACACATATTCTTTATAAAATTACCAATCAACTTAAGCACAGTCCAAAGTGTAATTACCATAACAATGGCTATAACTTTGATAGACCATAGTATCCCCCAACCTGAAGTGAACTGATCAAATTTAATATTAAAGTACGTTTATATAGCTCGTTAATGGTCGAGCTTGCTCGTGCCGAGTCACGCTAAACTCAAACTCATTAATTCTGACTCGAGTATGTAGCGAGCGAGCTAGTTTTAAGATCGGTCCACTAACGAACGAGTTGTTACCGATCGAATCACGGACTGATACCAAGCGGACCATGAGCCACGGGCTTTTTTGCCAGCCCTACTCTCGACTCGAAAAGAATTTCTACTCGTCATAATTTGATGACATCAACTTTTGCTAAATCTAAAATCTCAACATAATAATTTGAGCAATTCAAGGAGTTGTTCGAATACGGTTGTGTGTATTTATGTAATTCGTATACTCAACAGAATTAGACGGATTTAAGTCCGAAATTTTTATTAATATCCAAAAAATAATCAAATTTCACAATCAACGTCCATTTTCAACAAAATTTCAAATCTAATTAATCCGTTGAATAATTTGACGAATCTGAAATTCTTATTTCCGTTGAATAATTCAGCGGAAATATGATTTTCTGATTTTTTTTATTTTAATTAAATAGAAGATTTTCTGATTTTTTTATTTTTTCTATTAAAATATTAGAAATATTTTTATATTTCTTGGAAAATAAATAGGGTACTAGAGAATCAAATTTACTAGAAAGGCTACGACAGATAATCCGAATAAATATTTTTCAAGCATGATCTTTTGCGGTTGTAAAAAAAGTGTGTTAATGAAAAAAAATGTATTGAATCTAAGTTATTGATCCTGGTTCAAAAATCAATTCTGAGTAAATAAAAAAAATATCTTGGTCCTTCTAGTATATTGAAATTCTCAATCTATTTCTCTAGAAGTATTTTAGGAAAATATTAAAATATTAAAAATATAAAATAACTTCTAGGGAAATAGATGGAGTACCTTAGAATTTGAATTTACTAGAAGGATCACGATAATTTGTTTATTTAACCATAAGTGATTTTTGAACCGGGATCAATAACTTAGATCCAAAATATTTTAATTTTTTTTACAGACGCAAAAAATACTGCCTGAAAAATGTTGATCCGAGTTATTTGTCGTCTTTCTAGTAAATTCAATTCTATAGTACTTCATCTATTTTTCAAGAAATATGCAAATATTTCTAATATTTCAATAGAAAAATAGAAAAATAAATTTTCATAATATAATAAAATATTTTACTGTTGTAGTCTTTTTACAAATCTTAAAGATGAGACAAAATACAAATAATGAATATGACTTAATATTTACTTATTTTATAAATCTAATTTTTAAGAAAAAAAAAATATAATAATATATGAGAAAGAAACATATTTTTTTAAAAAGGAAAATATATTTTATCAACCTAATTTTTAAAGAAAGAAAATCATGTGATGATATAGGAGTAGGGGTGTAAATAATTTGGGATACAGATTCGGATATTTAATGCATATGGAGATAAAGGAGATAAAAAGTTAGGTGCATTTAATGCTCAACATGATATTCATAATAAATTATGCTTGGAGACCAAATTTTATATTTTTTAGAATTTTTTTACTATTTTTTAAGATATGTACAAAATCATTGTTATAAGGAGATTCTGGACCATCCGATAAAGTGATTTTGTATCTATCTTAAAAAATAGTAAAAAAATTCTAAAAAATATAAAATTTGGTCTCCAAGCATATTTTATTATGAAGGTCATGTTGATCGGTTCGGATCAACTATTCGGACTTTGAAAATAGAGAAAATAAGAATTGGATGCATTGGGAGCATAGAAAAGAGGGTGCAGTGGAACCCTCCTCATTTTATATTTAATTATACATTCATTTTTATATTTGAATTTTGTTAATTAGTATTTGTATCTTGAACTCTTATCCGACAATTATTTGTTTTGTATTCGTATTCATGGATTATCCGCTCCGTATCCGTATTCATTTAAGGTGGATTTGATTTTTACATTTTGACATCTATTTACTGTCCGATGTCCGTATCCATATTCGTATCCGCTCATTGAAATGTTGGATATGGATATGTTATTAGCATTATCCGCTCCGAGTTAGCTCGGTTTACATCCCTATATGGGAGAAGTATTTTTTAATATAAATATTTTACAATTTTGTTGTGTTAATAACAAATAGGCTTTTGCAAATATCAGCGTTCCCCGAATCAAATTTCTGCCTTGTGTGGGTTGGCGGGCTTTCTATGGGCTTTACTTGGGCCTTATTTTTTTTAGGAAATTTTGGGCCTTGTTTTGAAATGGATGGAGATGCTCTTAAGTCTTAACGAAACAAACCAGAAAGGAGGAGAAGCAAGAACCGGCTTGCGCAACTCGGAGCGAAGATTAGTCGGAGGAATCAGCCAGCCACCGCTCGCTCCGTCTCTGCTTTCTAAATCCTCTTCTTTGTCAGATCCATCTGAGAGCTGTGAGAGGAAGCACTGGTGTGGCGGTGTGGGCTTGTGTAATCCATTCGAGTGAGCCGCACGAATAAGTTCAAGTTAATGGTTCGTAATATGAATTCTTTTCATTCTTTTTATTACTTTAAACCTTTCTATTTCCGTTCAATTGCAAACTTTGTTAACTTGAAACTCAGTGAATTGGGGGATTATGGAATTTGAAGTTAGGATAAATTAATTGTGGAGGAACTTAAGAGAGTGGAAAAGAGGAATATAGATAGATATATTCATACAAACAATTCCATTTCACCGGTTTCATGCCTTGTTTAGTGAAAAATAATAGCATTATTAGCATTCCATGAATTCTCAATAACTCTGATTCTTGAAAAAAAAATGTAGGTGAAGGACTCCAATTAAATTAAACATGGTTTTTCTATTTCTACAACAGCCCCAAATTGATAGTAGCAGCACAGTTGACATAAAAGATAAATTATCCGTTCTAGAGAAGGTTGAATCGATTATCTCTTCTTTAATAAAAAATGGGGCTAGGTATGAGGCTCGCCTATGGCTGTGCAGCACGATCTCAGCCATACATTCCATTAACACATCAGATCAACGCAAGATATTTCAAGGTCTTTTGGAAAATAAGGCTTCGAGAAAGGATGTGGCCCCACAGTTACTGCAGATGATTTTTCAAAAGTGCCCTGAGAAAATCGGGCCAATTATTGCCAAGAGATGCTTTGTTCTGAAGAAGTTCTTTCGAGGTAATGATGCATAACGTGTAAATATTATCAAACTTTTTGTCTTTGTTTCATTTTATTATGGGTGTTTTTGTCTTGTGTGATTTTAATTATCACCATGGTTTTTTAGTAACATATCATTTTTTTTAATCTCAGGAAACCACAACCGCATCTTACAATGGTTTGATAATTTCACAATTTCAAGTGAGTCAGGTCACAAAAAAGGGGCCCGAGCTCTCTCCCAGTTTGCCTTTTCAAACCGCAACACGTGCTGGGATGAGCTGGAGTGGAGGGGGGCCCACGGCCAATCACCAGCAATCATTGCCACAAAACCCCACTATTTTCAGAACCTAGATGTATTACGTACGGTCGAGAACTTTCTAGAATACATCCCCGCCTTCTGGTCCTCCGACGAGCTGGCTGAATCAGTTAAAAGTGGCGAAATTTTGGAAATTGACCCTGAATATTTTGTGAAATTTGTACTGGATTTGATGTATGAAGAGCGGTGCAGGGATGTGTGGGATTTGGTCGAGGGGTATTTAAGTGGAGAGAAATTCTCGTCTCTTTGTCGAGTTCTTTTGGTATCACTTGATGGAGAGAGGCTTTTCTCTTTCTTGAAATCTCTCGGGAAATTTATAAGCCCCAATTCGAAGTGCAAAGAAATGAAGTTTTCTTGTTGCTGGCTTGAAATTCTACTGAGTAGATTTTTCTCATTGTCTCTTGATCAAGTTCTATTGATGAATTCCGTTATTTCCAAGCCCAGGCAAATTTTTCGCTTTATTTCTGATGAAGAATTCAAAGAGGAGGAAAAAAATATGGGGGACATTTCGAGGAGTTTAGTAGAACCTAGTAATGAGGCTAATTGGGCGCTAACTAGAGAACTGATGGAGATCAAAAAAGAGGAGGCACTTAAATGGATAGTGATTCAATCGTGGAATTTGTTTTATATTTTGACGAAAGAATGTAAAACACCTAAGAGTTTTGAATTGGTTTTCTTGAAAAATGGAATTGAATTCAGAGAAGCCAATGAGCATTCTTTAGTTGAGTCTGATGATTCTGATGCTGAGACCTTTGATAGAAAAAGTCGTAAAAGGAGAAAAAGGGACAGAAAGAAGAAGAAAAAGGCTTATGATTTTGATTTTGGTAAGGAGAGAGATGATCAATCATTGGAATTTGAATTTAAGTCAGATGCAAGGAGTTGGTTTCTCTCAACTGATGGATTTTCCTGTGCATGGAATATGGTAATTTCTTAATATCTTTCACTTAATTGGGAAATTTTGCATGCTAGCTCCTGTATACTATATTATTTTTTGGAAGTTCAGAAAACACCTACCCTTTTTTGGCATAACTTCCTACTTTGTGCATGAATTTTACAGCTGAACCACTACTTTTTTAGAGATTGTTGTGCACCAGAAAACTGTTTTGAATACAACTATCAGCATAGGATGAAAAATTAACTTTTCCATGTTTAACCCAAGTTAGTAAAAAATGTGATTTTATCGAATGGCATGCAGGCTGATATACCAGAGCATCTTTGCATGTACTACTTTAAGACTTGGATGAAGCGGATCTTATTTGATTGATTTTGGAAAGTCTCCATTGTCTTTTCTCCCTTGCACACACCCCACATGATCTCTGTCTCTCTGTCTCTCTCTCTCTCTCTCACACACACACACAAACATCAGCTCTCTGCCTTAGCGCTAGATTTGCTGTGTGGTTTCTCCTCCATCTCACTAGGTACGGTCCCATCTCTCTCTCTATTTTTTATTGAAAACTTGGTCAGAGGCTGTGAAGGCTAATCCCATCTCTCTCTCTCTCTCTCATCTTTGGTCGAATTTAGCACAAATTAGTTCATGCAGTTGAACACAAATTCTCACAAATGAGTTGAAATTTGCTTTCAAATAGTTCATGTGAGCTGGAATTTTTATGAGGCTTTTTCTTTCTTGATATATAAACGGAGACTTGCTAAATTTTTATCACACTAACTGAGAGAGAGCCCAGGAATGCCAATTCCTATGTTCAGACTTGCTAATTAAGATCTGATTTTGTATACATTAAAAAGTTCTGAAAACTTCGGATTTATAAATTGAAAACTGGAAACTGAGTAACTTCTTTTTTCTTTCAGAACTGAAATCCATGGCCGTGGGTCAGTAGCTTGCAATGCGACATCTTGTGATGTGCCTCAGAGATGTTTGCATCTGGTACAAATAAATCTCAACTTTCTTTGAGTTGTTGCGTAGAAGTGTATGTTATTTAAGAAACTGCAGAAATCAAAGGTCACTATTTACAATAAGGTCACAACTGTGCTGCTAAGCTGTAAAAAATTAAATAACCAAACTAGGCTCTTTGAATCGAGTTCTGTCTGTTCAGAATATCAATACTCTATTAATCGAACTCTCCTCATTTGAAAAATTGAGTCCTCTGGATGATGGGCACACTTAACAGTCACAATTGTCAGTGATAATAGGAGCTGATTTGAACTGTTATGATAAAACAAATGAATTTTTCCATTAATAACAGGGGAGGTGCTCTTTCTGGTACGGGTCTCGATGGTCATTTCCAATTTTTTTACTATTTATTTAGATAAGTAGAAAATCACTAGTTACTTACATTTAGAAGAAAATTACATGGGGTTGAATTGCAAAACTGGCATGAATTACAAACTCTAGTAGGCTCTCTTCAAATAGATGATGCCTCTGAGAGTATGAGACGGAGATGGACCAGTAGTGGGGATTTTACTGTCAAATCACCATACACATTCTTGAACTTTAGAGGAGTATCAGTGGATAGAGCTCTAATGTGGTGGAATCTTAAATTACCACCCAAAATCAAAGTTTTTATGTGGCTAGTGCAGAGAAAGAAGATTTTAACTAAATCCAATCTTGTCAGAAGAGGATGGAGTGGCTCTACTGACTGTCACTTCTGTGGAGACTTTGAGTCTGTTGAGCATTTGTTTATACAGTGCACCAAAGTTAAACATCTGTGGTTTTGGCTAGGCCAATGTCAAGACCATTTTAGTAATTGGCAAAGCATAGAGGATATCATTACATTTTCCAATTCACTGCAAGAGAAACAATAACAAACTTTTTCTTACTGTTTTTAGTGCTTTAGCTTGGGTAGTCTGGAAAACCAGAAATGATATATGCTTTAACAACACTACTTGTCCCACTGGTAGAAACATGATTATACTGATTATGTCTCTAATTTCTTATTGGACAGATACTGATGATGGAGCAATGCAGGATCTGAACAGCATCCCTCTTAGATCATACATAACTGATGGAGAAGAACTGCTTCCAGTGGAGGGGGGTGAAGATGACTCAGCAGAATGAAGACACCACTACAGTTTAATATGCATGCCTACCTTAAACTTGTATATATTTTGATGGATATGTCCATTTTGATGTTGATGTTTGATGATACTTTACTTTGGGATTTTGGTTTAGCTTTAACTGGATGGAGCTTGCTTTAGTAATGCTTAGGCGATTAGGAGAAACAGGTTGAAAATAGCCTGATACTGAAACTTGGATAATTTGTAATTTAAGTATCATGCAATGAAACTGGCCTAATCAAGCCTTATTTTCAACAAAAAAAAAAGGGGAGAGGACAAAATCATTCGATGAATTTTTTTTGGACCATTTAAAAATAGTGATCGCTGATGAAATTAAACAAGAACAAACACTTATAATTTAAAATACGCCCATCATATAGTTTATGATTGCTGATGGAAATTAAGAGTTAATTACTATGAGAAGGACAATTAATACTGTATATTATTAAAGGCTAAAATGCAACTAATGCTAACAGTTAAGGAAAGACAAATTTAGTTGTGGATATTAGTAGTTCTATTTTGACCTAAAAAAAGCAGCATATGACTTTTTTTTAATAAAAAAACTCATGTTTATTTCCTATATATATTAATGGTTATTATGCGTGTATTTAATTGTTTATTGATCGTTCGTTATATATATATGAGAGAGAAAGTGCGCCTCGACAAATAACAAGTTAACAACAAAGCAAATTTTTATCAAAACGTATGGGATCAAACCGGCACAATATGATCCAATACACATTTATATTTTAAATTTAGTTTGCAAAATGATTCATCCTTTTTCTTAGTCTCAGTGGTGATTATTCATTAACAATTACGTGTAAGCAAACTATTAACAATTACGTGTAATCAATTAGATATGAGGGTCTTTGAAAATTTGAGCTTAATTTTAAGCAAATGACTCCATATATATTTGTTTTATTCCCTTGGTTTTATTTCTGAATAATTTGGGTACATTCTTTTAACTTGGTCATTCCAACAAGTGGTATCAAATCAAGGAAGTCATTAGACATAAGTAAACTAACTTATTAAAAAACTTATATGATTTATAGATATAAATATCCCTGCATATCTTCCCATGAATATTGATGTGTTGGAATACAATAGGTTATTATATATTTTTGGAGCTGGATTCGATATACTTTTCTCTATATGGAGCAGCCCGAGAAAAAGGTGTCAAGGTGCAAAACTCATGAGCTAAGTTTCAGAAAAATATACACGTGTAAAAGAAAAGCAATGAAAAAAAACCAGCCAAGACAAACAAAATGCATTTCATGCATATAGCCAGTTATGCAAAAATAAACAGTCAAATATAACCTCAACAAGAGTAACTCATTTATTAGTTGTGCATATCATTTGTTTCAATCACACAAATTTGATGATATGTATAGTATATGTTTAGCTTGGTACTGTCGCTATATAATTTACAAAATATGAGTTAAATTTAGATATGATTTTTTCCCCAAAATTATAAGTAAACAAAAAAATGTCGTACTATATAATAATATTATATACAATTTTACTATTAATAAAAATAAGATATTTGAGAAAACTAATAAAATATTAGAAAACGATGAAAAGAGAAGGAAGATATAATTCAAGGAAGCATTATATATTCCAATTATATATGAATTGAATCTTTAAAAATTTCAAGAAAAAGGAAACATGTAAAATTAAATAAATAAAATATTATATCGATTTTGTTTCACTAATTTTGGATATATATTTTTCTTACCAGTGACTTTACTTTTAGTTAAATAGTTAAGTACACACATTGATGTTATTTATTTTTTCTAAAACCAAAAAATTATGCTTTTCTCTTTAAATCTGAAAATTATCATATAATTGTTTTCTAAATAACAAATACTCATAATTACCCTTATAAATTTTAAAATTATATCACGGGGTGTAACTTTATTATTTAGTTCATTTTCCAAAACTAACTATATAGAATTTAGATACAATAATATAGATGAGGGATCGTTTGAAATTTTCATTGAGAATCTCGACAATCTTAAAAAAAATTAATTTGAAATCCCATATTAAAGACACTATATTTGCACGTATTTTAATTAAATAATGAAATTTGATGTATGTTCGACCGGTTCAAAATTAATGATCTTTTATGCAATCAAATAATACTCTAGTTTTATGAAACTTAATTGTTAGGTTGTATATATGTTCAATAACATACCTACAATTTATTATTTTAAATTTCAGCCTTATTTAAATTGATTAAAAATATTATTGATAAGGTTTGTAAAAATACTCATTTTCAGGTTACCTCTCCGGCTCTCTCTAATATAAAACTCTTGAATTCATATATATGTAATCTTTATATTTACGAGTAAAATGTGAGAGTTGAAACATGAGTAAACATTCAAAAGATAATTGAAAGTTGAGAAAATTATGAATGACTGCAAACTCATGTGAGTCCAAGCTGCATTTAATGTTTTTTAGAATTATTCCCAACAAATTTGATAGAAATCACTTCATAATGGTTGTTTTCTTCTTTTATTTTTTTGATAAATTTTCGGACTTGTCTTTTTATATATTATCTCGCTGTATAATTGTCAAGAAATAATAATATTAATCAAGTTTAAACATGAAAATATTGTTCAAAATCTTAAGCAAGTTCAATCACGAGAATATTGCTAAATATTACCGGAACAACAATTTAATTGTTGAAATAAATTATTATAATGAAATAGAAAATATATTCAATTAGAAGTTAAATAATTCTGATTAATATATTTAATTATTTTTCGAAATAAATGTTTAAAAAAAGGAACATTCTGGCTCGAACTGTTTTGAATGTTTGTATTTATTTGGGTTATTCAACACCTTAATAGCACATAAAGAACTTAATTATTTATTTGAAACAGAAATACAAGTGTTTTATATAAAACTATTTTTCTAATTTTTGTATAATTTGTAATGCAATATCATTCTCCGATAATATTATTTTCTAAAAATTCAGGATAAAAGAAATAGCCTCTAATATCGAGTCCTTTCAACTACCTTTCAACTATTTCACTCAAACAAAAAAAATACCTTTCAGCTACCTCTCTTTTTGTTGGAACTGTGAATTTGGGACTGATGACTGATGAGTGTTGGGGATACCTAAAACAGTTTGTTTCTACATAAGAAACTAATGAAGTTTGAGATTGATTAGTGTCATGTTTTCTACATAAGAAGTCTAACACAGAAAAAATCCTGCAATCAAGATAAAACAATATATTTATGTATATATACATAGATATGAAGTTTTATATTTTTATTAATGCAAACAGTTGTTATCATATTACTTATTTTTGCAATATCATGCAGCTTAAGCATAACCTTCTAAGGCACATATATTTGATTTTGTTTGAAATTATTTTTTACATTTTTATAATAATTATACACTTTCAATAAAAAAAAAAGTAAGACTAATGAAATATTGTGGTATTCAATTATTATAATAGTAAGATTAGTACATTTGGCCTGCTCTTTTTAGTTTTCACCTCCGACATAGTGATATCCTCCCCTCTCTCGTCTCTGTCTCCTCTAGTGGAAAGGAGAATAAGGAAAAGGGGAGGGAGCCGAGTCAAGCAGAGCTGATCGGAGCCGAGAGTGTGGTATCATCAAAGCTCGTAGCATAGAGTTTTTACCTTCATCTCGATCGAAGCACGGTGGTGAGCAACCGTCAGAGCGCGATGGTTATCGGACGAAAACGGAGCCGGTCGTGGAGAGAGATGGATAAAAAGGTAATGGGTGTTTAATAGTGTAAATAAGTAAGATTAGTTAATTAGAGTAGTTTACATTATTTTATGAAAATAAATTAGTTTAGATCTAAGAAGAGGGGACTCGTTGTAACATGTTTTTTTTATATCCATGAAATTATTAGTAGACATTTAAAGTCACTAACTTTAAAAAAATCAGTACATTTGATGTTAATTTGGTTATATAGGGGAAATTGAGATAAGTGAGGTAAATAGGCAAATTTGTTGTCTGGGAACCTCTTACCCCAATCATCCCTATTTTAAAATATTATATTAAGATTCTTTTTACTTGTAGGTAAGTAAATTATATTACAAAGATCAGAATACGTCAGAGAATGTAAAGTATTTCTGAAGGAGTTCTATTGTACTCTGAAGCATGCAAATTGAATCATAAGCATTTGAATAATACGCTTCCAAGTGTCAACAGTACAATGCTCAATGTCATTAATTAAAATGTTGATATGAAACTTAATAATTAATGATATCATATATGTGCAAACTACATTTTGATCAATACAAATTTTCATTAATTAAATGCAATCCAGGTCCTTGCTTGAAGTAAACGGTGGTGCAGAAATAACCTCTATTTATTTGGATTTTTTTGTATTGAAAAACATGAAATTGATCAAATAAGAGCGGTGGCATAATGATTTGTATGAGTAGTCTATTTGAGTTCTTCGTTAAATTTAAATCCAAGAAGAGGCACTTAATATATGGCCTATATACTATATACATGTTAGGAATTATTAATTAATTTAAATGATATTCTGCCATTTATTTAACAAAAATATGGAGATTTTAACTTTTTAAATTCCAATATTCATAAAATTAAATTGTTTGAATTTTGAACTTGCTATTTTCCACCACAAAAGACATTGTTTTTTGCCGCTAAACTAAAAAATGGTTCTTCATTTTTCCATCTTTTTACGCTCTAATTTATTCACGAGCAACTCATTAGTGAATCAATTTTTATATCACGAGTATAATAGTATGGATCTAGTGATTATTCATATACCTAAGCCAACAAATTTAAGCATTTCATTCATACAAATGCCTCTCAATTCGTGATTGTTCACTCGTTAGATTTTAGTTTGAAAAAACAAAATTTCTTATATGTTGGACTAAAAATAACACAGTTCAAATTTTTACCTTTTGTTATACAAATTAAGGCACATTGACAACTTTAATTTTTTCAATTCGTGATTGTGATCACTCGTTAGATTTTTGTTTGAAAAAACAAAATTTCTTAATGTTGGACTAAAAATAAGATAGTTCAAAATTTTAACTTTTATTACACAAATTAAGGCACATTGACAACTTTAATTTTCTTAGTTATCTAATGCAATAAATTACATGGGTGCCATGTGTACCAAGAACAGCTTCCTTTTTACGGAACGGACTCTGCTGCTCTTCCGAGAGAAGAGCAGGGTTCTGCTCTTCCGATCTCAACCATTCAAAATCGTTGAGATCTGTACATGAAAAAAAAAATTTTATCGAGACACATGAATAAAAAATTTTGAATGGTTGAGATCGGAAGAGCAGAACCTTGCTCTTCTCTAAAAAAAACAGCAGAGTCCGATCCTCTTTCTACGGTTGTTGTATTAATGCAAAGTACACCTCTATTCTTCAAAGTGTTCAAAGACATGTCAAAATGCCAACAAACATATTTTTATTTCATGTCATGTCAATCATTCTATGGGTGTTTCAGTTGACCAAAAAAAGATCAACTTGGAATTCCCTCGCTTTTATTTTTTTAGATATTGTTTTAAATGCATCAAAATTATCCAATTTGAGAAAATAGGTTAGGTCATATCGGATGATGATACTAACACAATCAATATTTTTATTAACACAATAAAGTTAAATATTTTATTTGTATAGATAAATTTGTCCTTGCTTAACTCTAAATACCATATTTTTTGAAGTTGTAATTTGCAACATTAAATATGTCATTCCTTACATCATATGTCCTTTTTTTACTGTTACTTATTATACATTAGGTGGTTCGTACAAATTTTATATTGTTGAGTTTTGAAAAACAAAGTATAAACTACATTCAAAATATATTATCATAGTTCAACAAAAATACACTAAAAACTCTATTAATTGAAAATAAATATGAACTGAAACAAAAAAATTATACGTTAAAAGATTTGTTTGATAGAATGATTTTTCTCTCTATAAAGAATGGGTTTCTAATTTTATTATTTCTATTCTTTTGAAAAGGAAATGTATTAGGTGAAAATTCCAATTATGAAAATAATATTAATAACAAATAGTCATTAATATGAAGAAATAAATTTGTATCTTATTAGTTGATAATCTCATATACAATTTGATCATTCTTTTATTGTTTTCTTATTCTTTAAATGTTTTCTCGTTAAAAATAAAATAAATCTTATGTGATTTCTTAATTGGACTAAAATTAATCTTAATCATTCGTATATGATATTAGTTAATAATTTGTCTTGATTTTTAAAAATAATATTAAAATAATTAAAATACATAATAACAAAATATATTACCATATTAAAAAAACAAGGGATAGTTTTCGAAAAATAATCTAAACATAAATGTTACAAGATAATATAAAAATTACATCAAATTGATATAATATGTTATGCGAGAAATAATTAATCTTTTATCTCAACATAAATTAATAAATAAAAGAGTCCATTCCTCGACTTCTCTCAACATTATTTTGAAACCAAAAAAAAAACTCCATTGCAATAATATCTTATGTTTTATGTTTTTATTGCAGTTTGTTTTTCAGTAGGTGTTATTTTTTTATTTGTCTATGCTTTAATAACATAAGAATAAATTAATTATGTTGAATTTGTTAAGAAAAAAGTGGTAATACAGTAAACTTAACTTTTATACTTCTTATATTAAATATCTTCAAACAAAAGAGTATCAAAATACATATTTAATTAAAGATAAAATCATTCATGTACATCAAAGATACGTGATTTATTTTTTCTTCTGTTGTTGTTCTTTCAAATTAGATCAAAATTTAACAATGAAGAATATATAGTAGCTAATAAATGGTCTTTGTACTAGAAGATTGTATAATCTCTGGGGAAACAAAAATGACACTTAGAAAGCTATATGTATGGAGGGGAAAAATTATCTATAAAATTACAAAATTTGAAGTTGTTGTGTCAGAGCAAAATATTATTGTGTCAATATCATCACCCGGTCATATCATGACATCATGTCAGTCTCATTGGTATATCAACGTGTAAACATTTCAGTGTGTAAAAAAAACTGTGCAACAAACTTCCCTTTTTAGTATATAAATTAATTTAATTATTTCCTCTAACGCATATTAGTGAATCTCGGCATATATAAAATTAAGAAGATGTGAGATTATTAAAGATTTAAAGAATAAGAATAAATTGAATATTGAAGTGTAAAAAATTCTCTCAGCTCTCAAAATTACAATATATGTGCTCAATATAGCGCCTCTCATTTTAAAAATAAAATCAATTTAAAATATAAATCTCTATTTCCAAATACAAAGTAAAATACTTACAATCACATGTATGAAAAGCATGAAAATTCTACTCCACAAAAATTAATTAAAAATGCTCTTCAATTGCAAATTTGTTCATAAAAGACGGCCATCAGAAAATATGAAATGTTTCTCGTTTATGCGGAACTCAATATGCAAATTAAAATATATTGGAGAAATCAAACAGTGTTTAATTCTCAATGCTAATTTTACAGCCTACTAAAAAAGTTCGCCACTTAAATACTTGAGAAAGAAACACAAAAAAAGACAAATTATAATTAAGTATCATTGAGTAAGAATATTAATTGAGGGTTCAAATGCCTTTGTTATTGATGTCTCCTTCATATCTTCGATTTTTTTTAACTTCAATAACTTAAAATTTAAAACTTAAATGTCAAAATAAAATTATTAAATATAATAAATATCATTTTCTTTATGTTCATATGTTCATGTAAAAGTATAACATTTATTTCAACTTTGTTTTGATTGTTATCAAAAGTTTATAAAACTACACTAATTATAGATAATGTCTTAACGTTAATTTTTCAAATTATTAATTCGTGTAAAACCAAAAATCAAAAGTGAGATTTTTTTTTATGTGCACGTAAGAAAATAATATAAATCATATTTAACAATATTATTTTGATATAAAAGTTTAAAAAAAAATATCATTAAAAATTAAAAAATAATAAAAACATAAAAATAAATACATACGAATACATACATCTCATATTTATTGGTAAAAGAAAAGTATATACAGTCACTTTGTCAGTATCTCAGCAGGATGGCCAGTGGGCAGGGCCTAGGGTATGTTTGGATGTGTCAAAATAAGGAGTTATTCAAGAATAAGAGATATTCGGAATAGCAATGTGCATCCAACACAATATTTTTGCTATTCGGAATAGCTAGAATAGCTGCTATTCTCTATTCCTTGTAAATGTTGGAACAACTACTATTCAAAGTGTGAAGAAAGAGAGAAAAATGTTTTCTTCTTGGATTTCCGCCAATACAGTCTCGAAATGACAAAATTAACATCACTTCTATTATCTCCATGTCATGACAATTCGTTTGAGACCCACTTGCCTATCTTTCCTCTTAATTAGCATCTTGTTAACACTATTCTTTATCGACTACAGCTATTCACTATTCCAAATGTACAATTCAAACAACATTTTTAGTAATCTGAATAACACTATTTTTACACTAATCTAAAAATTACTATTTTTTCTCTATTCTCATTTACTCGACATTTTTATTAATATCCAAAGTTTAATACAAATTATTAATTATGCCCAGAATTCGATTCAATATCGAAAAATGCCCAAGCCGGCCAGAAAATGGCCGGCTTACTCCTTTTTTTTATTTAGAGAGAGACACTATGAAGATCAAAATATTGAAATCTAACTCTGAAAATTTAAAATTTTTGTTTAAATTATTTGTTATATTACTTTTTTTATGTATAATTAGCATATTTATACTAAAATACGATAGATTAATTGAAATTATGTTGAATAACACTAAATTATGTTAAATTACGCTAAAATACGGTAAATTACGCTAAATTACAAATGAATAGAGACGATATCTTCACTGAAAAGGCGAAAAACGACGATGAAACTTCAAACGGTCATAAAACGGCGCTCGAGTGTCCGATTTCAGCAAATGACCACTTTTCGAAAAGCTTGCGAAAATGCGCATGCGTCTGTGCCCATGATGTCGGATTCCAAAATTCAGAATCGCCAAAAAACAAAGGGAAGAGCCTCAAAACTTGAGTTGAAGTTTCCGATTAAGATTTTCATTTCTATTATTCAATCCAAGTAGCTCAGTAAATTAGTTACATAATGAACTTGTAGAATACCAATTTTTACTATTTTTGGAATTTTTTTACTATTTTTTATGATTCATGAAAGATAAGCAAAATCAGTCTACTATAACGTAATTTTGTGTAGTTTAGCGTAATTTACCGTATTTCAGCATAATTAGCGAAGTTATTGTAATTTAACGTAATTTAGTATAATTGAACATAATTTATTGTAATATAGTGTAATTCAACATAATTTCAAGTAATCTAGCGTATTTTAGTATAAATATTATACATCAAAAGAAGTAATATAACAAATAATTTAAACAAAAATTTCAAATTTTCAGAGTTAGGTTTCAATATTTTGATCTTCATAGTGTCTCTCTCTACTAAAAAAAAAATGGAGTAAGACGGCTATTTTCTGGCCGGCTTGGATATTTTTAGCAAAAGTTTGGGAATGTGGACATAATTAATAATTTGTATTAAACTTTGGATATTAATATAAATGTCGGCTCATTTACTATTTTCAATTTTCACTATTTTAACTCCTATCCAAACATAATCTAAGTCTAGAAATCTAGAACTCACTTGTTTAGGAACAAAATGGACACTCTAGTTAGTATAACGGAGGTTCGGATTTTCAATGCTTTCAAAAGGAGTTGGGATACTGCTACCCAGATATAAAATAGACAATGGAGAGCAAGGAGAGCAGGGCCCGTGATTTCCACAAATGGTATACGTAGACCGGGTTTATCTGAGATAAACAAAATAAAAACGGAAACCTTTCTGCTTACGGAAACTGACACATTGAATGAAGTCTCACACTATTTTCGCGCCTTTTCTGATTCCCATGTAACTTCTCAATATTTCCCCTATAAAAATATTTATTACACCGAAACTTTATAGGAGAATAAAAAAATAACGTAACATGAGAATGATATTAAAGTTGTAGCAAATTTGTATGAGATACCTTTTTCTTTCGAGAACCGTGGCAGCATACATGGTTGCGGTTCAAATCTACAATGTGCATTCAAATTGATCGATCTAAATTTGAATAATAGATATAAAAACTTTTGAATTTTTTAGATTTTTTGAATTTTTTAAGGTTGTACAAGTCATACACCTAGTTAAAAAATTATATTAACTCATTACTGTTTCTATACCCATAATATATTATATTGATATGCGAATGATACTATCAATTTTATAGAGAATGCACAAAACAAAAATATTTTAAAGAAATATTTAACATATATTTAAGAATTATTATAATTGTCAAATTCTACATAAATTACAAAAACATGTTTAAACTGACGAGATTATATAGTAATTTGACAGAAAACTAATATACCGACAATAATCCTTCGTTCCATTTTTTCGTTCAAAAACAAAGTTTATTTTACCAGATATTATTCGTACATAAAATAAAATTTAGCAAATATAGAGGTACCATATTGCAAATTTACCTGAGCTGTTTCCGAAATTGAACTGAAGAGTATTATTCACCTTTCTCATCTGATTTGATGTTTCCATTAATGCCTTCTATTTCTTCATTTCCCCGTGCCGTCTCGTCTTCTCTCTATTTAATCTTATAGTAAGTACATAAATTAAAGACATGGTTCCAATGGAAGACGCCATTGAAGCTCTCGTTGCGGAGCTCGTTCAACCTCTCCTCCCCATAAAAATGAATCATAATCATAAACCTTCCATTTCTCAGCAAGAAGATGTAGCAAAACAGGTATGATCTAGTCGAGCTTGTTTGTTTAATGAACCCACTTTTTTCATTTTATTTTTTTATTTTTTTCTTCTGGATTTAGGGAGAAGTCTAGCTTTTTTTCTCTTTTCCTCAAAATTCAATTAAATAAGTTGAGATTCTTTTTTTCTTTTTTCTTTTTTGTTCTTTTGCTCGTCTATCCTAGAACTTGTGTTGTCAAATGAAAAGTTGGTCCCATTTCGAAAAAAAATATTTTATAAAATACAGTTGAAATTATATAAAAAGAAGGTTGTGAAGAGCGCAGGGCTGTGAGGTTTGGAAAATTTTTATCCATAGAAATTATAAAATTCAGACGTACGGAAATAGAAAGAATACCTCGTTTCTATCAAATACAGTAAGATGAACTCATTGAGTCCGATTCATTATTTTTTTTAAACTGTGCAGTGAATTTGCAAAAAAAAAAAATATGGATCGTGAACAGTGATTTAGGGTTTAGGGTTTAGTTAATGGATTGTATACAGTGATTCCGATCCATAAAAGAATTGATTTTCTGCGGCACAAAACTCTCTATATCCGTATAAAATCAATGATTACATAGGGTTTTGTGCTGTAGAAAATCAATCTCTGTGGATCGGAATCACTGTTCACGATCCATAAATTTTTTGTTTCCCTCTGTGCAGTTTTAAAAAAAAAATCTATGGATCGGACTCAATGAATCTGATCTTACTATATTTGATAGAAACAAGGTACTCTTTCTATTTCCGTACGTCCGAATTTTATAATTTCTATGGACAAAAAATTCCCGTGAGGTTTTATAAGGAAAAAAATAAACTCTGTTTCTTACTTTATTTTAAATTCTTACAGCTGCTGTTTAATATTTTTCAGGGAATTGAATCTTTAAACTGTATAAAAACCAAGTTTTACTTGGTGTAAAGATATTCACCTCAAAACAAAACAAAAAATAAACTGAAAAAAAAAAGCTTATAAATCTCTGTGTTGAAAGTTTTATGTTTGCGCATTTCTGAGAACAAAAGGTTAAGGTGTTGCTTGTATGAGCATAATTTGATTCTCAGGGCTTGTAAAAAAAAGTTAAGGGTTGATTGTAAAGATTAGAAATCTCACTGTAAACTATGCAAAGTTACCACATTGGCTTTAATTGAGTTTTCTTTCTGTGTCTTTTCCAATTTTACACCAGTTGTCAGATAAAATTTCTTCTCTTATCTATGATATAACATTAATGCATACTTGTATGCCTGGTCAAAAGAATTCAGATCCAGTGAAGTAATCCAATTTTTGGGTTTTGGATCGAGACCGTCCGATTCGAATCCGCAACAATCCATTTTGAAGTGGAGCGCACACATCCCGAGCGACAGATTTGAATCCCGAGCGACGGATTCGAATCAGACGGTTCTGATCCAAAACCCAAAAATTGGGTTACTTTAGGAGATCCGGGCCCTGGTCAAAATAGCCCACAAAACCATGCCTGGAATTCTGATCACATGTGGCAACAACTGTGTGTGACCTCCATGTGGCCACATATATCCAGAAACTTAATTGGAGGTGATCAAAATTCCAGATGTAGTGCTGTAAATATATATATCATGTTCGTTTGAAAAAGAGGGAAAGACAAGACAAGTGAAGAGTTCTGTTATTGAGCAGTTATATAACATTCTAGCAATTGGAATTCATTTTTTTAATCTATAATTGCAGATGCATGCGGTTGTACTTCTCTACAATTACTACCACCGGAAGCAGTGCCCGCAATTAGAGTTCCTCTCCTTAGAAACCTTATGCAAGGTTGCTGTTATTAAAAACGAACCCCTCCTGGCTTACCTCGAAAAAGCTATCTTGCCTTCCCAAAATCTCTCTCTGGTGGAGAAATCCATCATGCGTGCGTGCAACATATCAAAGGCTTTGTGGGACCATGACGCAAGAACAATTGAGACGTGGCCGGTTGAGAAAGTGGCGGTGTTTTTGGCCGATGCTAAGAGAGAGAAATGCTTTCTTGAGAGAGACTCCTTTGTCAAGGGGGTGTTTTCACTTGTGGATATAGAGGTAGAGGGGCAGAAGGGGGTGTTTTCACTTGAAGACTTCACACTTTCAAAGGTTGAAAGTCGAACTGGTACGCAAAAATTTGTGGTATATACTGTAAGATCTATGTACCAGCAACTAAACCGATTCACTTAAACCGAACCATTTACCAAATTGTTGTTTTGGCTGTGTAACTTAGGTATCAACCGGGCCAATTTGCACACTTGGTACAGTCATCAGTCATACTCCCTCAGCAAAGAAAAGTCAAGGGCGATGGTATATTTGATGGAATGCTCAAAGCCGCCAACTGGCAATGAGTTTGTAGAGATCCCAATAAAAGATGTACTTAACAAGTAGGGATCAAAATCTACTCTTTTATTTATTTATTTATTATTTTTTTTAATTTCTACTTGCTTGCATTTGGTTTATAGTATATTGTGTACCTAGATCAATCTCTACTTCTTCTTTGTTTGTTTTCAAATTTAAGTGTATTTAAATAACATGCTTGGTGCAGTTTGAAAGGTCCAGTTATTACAAGTGGTTCAATACATGAACAAATGACAGTTGTTCGATTCTTTCTCTTGTTGCCTTATGCCGACATCATTTCTGACGGGCTGAGGTACGTGTTATTATTACTAGTATTGAGCTAGATTTTGACTAAAATTAGAGTATATTTTATTGTACCTTGAGGTGTGGTAGGAGAATTGAGATTTAGTGGACGCAAAATTAAACTGAAATGAGGTACAGTTGGACATTTGAAGCTTAAGCTATAGCTCAATTGCACGATTATAGTTTATCTGATGCTCAATTGGGACTAATTTGGGTTAAATGTGAAGTAGGTTATACTTGGTACCTTCTGTTTCTGTGTATTTGATAGTTGAGGATATATAATTATAGTTTATCTGATGCACGATAATAGTTTATCTTATGTTAGCTTGGTACCAATGATATTATTTATATTTTAGAATAATTAATAGTTGAGATAAATAAATTTGTTGTTTTATTTTTTCTTCAGTAAACCGACATCAGAGCTAGAAAAGGATCTTGAAAAGAGAGAGAGAGAACCAACAAAGTCAAACAAAATTCAAGTAGAAAAGGAATTTTGTAACGGATCTCTGAGGGAGAAGGGCAAAAAGGGAAATGACAATCCTGACAACAAAAGAGAGCAAAACCCCTCTTTGCCTTCTAACAACTCTTCTGCGAAGCATGTGACATCTTTTGCAGGGCCCTCGAACAATTGCTCTCTAAAGAATGTCACATATATTTCTGATCTGAAACCAGTAATGTTAGGAGTGGGAGTCGGTAATAACAGTAGAGAGACCGGTACTGCTAAAGAAATTACCAAAGATGTTAAACAAGAGAATGGTAACATAAGCAAGGTATGTTCATGTTAGGATTAGATTGAATATCCCTGTATGGTACCATAATTGTTGAACTGTAGCCGATCTGAACCAAAGGTAGTACATAAAGAGCTTTATTTTTTTTTCTTGTATCTTTTTGACATGCTATTATTCTGTTGGCCATTTTTTTAAGATTCTTGTCTTTTTTTTAAAGGTAAAAAAAAAAGATAACATCTTAGAAAATTGGCCAATAGAATAACAGCATGTTAAAAAAAGGTACTTGCAAGAAAAAAAAAAACTATACGCTAAAGCTTGCCTTGGACCTGATCATGCAAATAACATACAGAAACTTACACATAAGTTGGGATCACATGCTTTAGTTTATATTTATGATGTTTTATGAGAACTTATGTTACTTATCCCTTTTGTAACACCATTTTGTTTCTTTTTCTTACTTTTCAGGAACTAATGGAAGTAAACTCAAAGCCATGCACTTCTATAAAAAGGGCAATCATTGAAACCTATGTTAATCAAGGTATATATTATATTCTTCTACCAGTGTTTGCTAGAAATATGACAATAATCGAATGTCATAAAACAATTGTCTTATTGCAGATATAGTTCCATTTGTGATGAAAGATATTCCATCTTGCGTATCTTGTCTGATGAAAATAAGAGATGATTTGGTTAGTGAATTATTTTACGCATATTTATATATTCTACCTTGTAATCTGTGTTATTTTTCATTCGGTTCCAATATTTTAAGTAGATGTTTCCTTTAATTTGGTTTTTGTATTGCAGTGTGAAAATCAGCGAAAGCTTGAAGATAAGGTTGCTCAGTGTGAGATGGACATTGAGACTATTAGATGTGGTACTTCTAAAATTATCACTTTTCCCCTTTGTATTATATACACGAATTTTCTCACTCTTATGTTAAAATCGACAAGCACTTTACAGTCAGATCAAGAATTACAGTGTCAGTTATTAATGTACCATAACAGTCAAGTCTGGTACATGATGACGACCTCTTTTTTTTTTTTGCTTACACTTTTCTTCCTTTTCCAATTTTTAGATAGAACGGTTTGTTATTTATAATGTAGCATAATCTCTCAGTTTTGTTATTTATTTATTTTTTCTTTATATTTGTAGAAGAACAGATGACACCAGAAGTGGAGAAAATAGTAAAAAGGTGGGAAAAATCATTTTCGGGTGAAGGCCAGCTTGATGCCTCTGATGGATATCTAAATCCAAACAAAAAGAAGAAATTCAAGTGCAGGAGTTCATGTCAGGTATTTCATTTGGTGAAGCTACTGGTACTTTTGAAAATTGTAATTATCATGTATATACTTGTAAATCATATGAAATATCTAAAACTAATACATATATATCTTTTTCATTTGTGTCAAAGAGATGCCAAAACACCTCTCTTTAACGCAGCCAAATTCTTTCTCTTGCTGTTGCTTTCATCTTAGTTTAATATTACATAATTCCATGATTTTTCTTATGTATGTTCCTATGGCAAAGAGGTTGACTTATCATTTATATCAAATTGTGCCAGCTACTGGACGACTTCTGTAGGGATAACGAACTGGCATTGCCAAGATACCACGTGCATCCAATATCTAACGGTAAGATCAAAAGTACCCTATTAGTACTGGAAAAATTAGTTCTTTTTTATTTATTTGTGTGGGTGTGTGGCCCGGTACCAAGAGACTATACAGTAAAGAAATATAGGATAATTTTTGTTTTGTCAGTGCTTGCTTATGTAATTATGAGTTATTTTAATGGTGAAATTTGTTTACTGTAGGATTATACATGGCAAGTGCAACTATTAAAAGCAAGGGTATTGATTGCATGGCTGAGATTGACTCGGGGAAGAATCCTCATGAGGCGAGGGAACATGCAGCATTGTTATTGATGAAGAAATTGCATGAAATGGAGGAAGATTAGGGTTTATTCCTTGATGCCAATGTTTAGGATCTCTCATTAGATGTATTTACTGCCTGTATCATGTCATGTCAGCATTAATTGCGACAAGGCCACAAGGGTCAAAAACATTACGAAGTCCTCTGTTTTTGTATCATGGAAAGTCCTAAACAAATATCAACATTAACACATGTAGGGCGAACCGATCTATTTAAACCGAAAACCGAATCATTTAATTCGAACATTTTTGGTTCGGCTGAAAACAAATAAACTGAACCCAATGAACTCCCCTAAACACGTGGAATGCACAAAATCTACAAACAAAAGATGACAAACTGAATGCGGTACCTACATGTTCCATTTCCTTGGGATGATCATGCGCCTTTCTCTGCAAGATAAATATATTAGTGGATAGGTAGGAGCAGGTTCGCATCCAAATCTGAACACGAAAAGAATTATAGATCTTATTGTAATTAAATCATCAAATAAAATTATTGATCGTAAATTGTTTTCTTTAAAAAGAATTAGGTACTGTTGTACCGTTTTTAATCATCAACAAAGTATTTAATATAGTTCTAGTAATGGGCAATACAATCATAACATTTTTCTTTTTCTTTTTGTAAGCACATTGCTGCAGATGACAAATATTACTGATTAATTTAACTAAATAAAAAACAAAAACAAAATGAAGGGTTCAGATTGTTTATACAAAAAGGCCAATACGGTCCAGATGGAATACGTAATGCTCTTTTAAAAACATAGAATACTTGAAAAAAAAAAATTACCAAAAAGGGGCATCCATCGGAATAAAACATAAGAATAAATAACAAAAACATCACTTGAAAAGATATTAATATGTAGAAGTATACATGTGTACATATAAGATTCAACTTAAAAGAGGAGTGTTCTATGATTTAAGATAGAGGGATGGAATCTCATCCGTTGGATCAACACACTGGAGAGTGGAGTTTGCTACGCCGTTTGATCAAACACATTGCAGGTCTTTGTTTCCTTTTTTTTTTTTTTCCAAAAGCTATTATGTTGATTTTCCTGTGTATCTGCGGTGCAACATAGTTCATTATTACAGATGCAGCACTCGCTACTACCGAACTTCTATGTTTACGCCGCAATGAATCAAAAAACATGTTGCAATACACAAATGGTGAAAAAAAATTAGTCACATTATTATCGACATTATTATCGGTTTCATTATGGCACGCTCCATCATATTTGACGGTCATGTGATGTGTTCATTCACGTAATATGTCTCTCTTTAATAAAAAATGACACGGCACATCACGTCATGTAAACTGACTTGATCACGTGACTAATTTTTCCAATATGGTTCTTTTTATTTTTAATTTATTTTACAATTTTTTCATACTTTTTAGTATTTTAGTATTTTCTTATTTTTTTAATGAACTAATTTAAAAGTAGAGAAAAAAGAAGAAGAGATACACGTGACTAGTCATGCGTGGAATTCAGATCAAGCGATTTAGTAATAGCTGACCGTGTAGATTAAGATCTGAGTTATCCGTTTTAATTTGACACAAATCTGAAAGCGAACATCTCCTATTTCAAATAAGTACCAAATTGATTTTAGTCCGACTTTGAGTATTCTATATAGTTAGATATCTTACTAGAGAATACTCATTCTCAAGCGTAGTCACAGTATGATTACACGTCGTATGCAGAAGGTCACCGCATACCTCATATGGTAATTTTCATACGGACTTATATATGCGGATTTTAAAATGAAAATTCATATATATATAAACATGTATACGGTAATATACGATATCATACAAATAAGTATGTAATAATATGTTGAAATATTAGATCAATATGCGGTAATAATACGGGACCGCACAAACCACCAGAGGCGGGCCTAGGTCAAAAGAATGGGGGTCAACTAACTTTCATTTAAAAAAAAAAAAATTGCATTTAGTATGATTTTTAATATAATTACAGTAAAATGTTATGGTATAGCAAATTTGACTCTCATTTTTCATAGGAAAATTTTATATAATTGACCCTATTGTGCATTTGACCTCCATAGTTCGAAAGTCTGACTCCGCCCCTGCAAACCACATTTTACAACACTGCTATACATGATACGGTGCAAACACGTTTTCGATGGAAATAATTAGATCTCCTTCAAATTTATCTGGATAATGTGTCTGCGACACCAGATATGTATCCTACGATATCATAATTTGAACGCAATGATCATCGCGTTTGTGCAGAATACACAACAATAGTTATATCATACTTTTTATAGACATGGTGCAAATAATATAGATCATGTTTACAATGTTAGATTAAATTAAGATTTATTCTTGAAGATTGTCAAAATTATTAACATAAACAATTGATCTCCCTAATTATAAGTCCTTTAATAATTGGACATGCCCAAACAAAAGAATTCAGATCCAAATTTACAAGTCATTTAATAATTGGGTTACGGAATTATTTTTATAAACCATCATAAAAAAAATAAAAATCCGAAACCAACTTAATTGTATAATTTTTTTAAAAAGTCATCAATACTGAACTTTAATTTTGATATCCACTTTTGAATTCTGAAATTGATTTCGGTATGGACTTTCTACCCGATTTTTGCCTTACTCCTCTCACCACTGCCACAAAAAATCCAAAAGGCCAATTTCGAAGGTGAAAATCGGTATGTGAATTGTTTTCTGAAGATAAAAATCGGTATTTGGTGGTCTTACTCTCTTCTCCCTTCTAAAAATAAATTAAATTAACCGAATTAGATTTTCGGTATAAGCTTTTGATTCCAAACTTCATTTTCGGTCTGCACTAGATTTGACTCAATGTACTAAATTATAAAGAAAAAATAGGGCTTACATGGGGCACCTTAATTTGCCAACAACCTTAATTTGCCGGTTATAATTTTTTCTCAACCGGCCATTAAGTGATCGGTTTAGACATTTAAAAAAAAATCTAGCTATCGTTGATATATTTATCAATTTGTAATTAACTTTGGATATTAATAAAAATGACAGGCACATCCTTGGCCTTATTTATGATAATAGAAATAGAGTAGAACTAGGGTGTTTCTAAGTTCACCAAGTTCTTTTGTGAAGTCAACTATAAAATCTATCGAATTAGCTTCAAACGAAAAATCTGAACCGTTGAAATCCTTCTACCTTACGAGTGATGTGTCTACATGTGAAAATTTTAAACTTTCGAATTAATTTAGCATAAATTCAAACGGTCAAAACTAAAAAGTTTATATATTATTTTATGCATTCATTTTTCGAACGTTTTTGACTACTTTACTTCATACAAAATTAATTCCAAAATTAAATTTTTTCCCATATAGATGCATCACTCGTAAGGTAGAAGGATTTCAACGGTCCGGATTCTTCGTTTGAAGCCAATCCGATAGATTTTAAAGTTAAATTCACAAAGAGGTTTTGTAAACTTAAAAACACCATCGTTCTACTCATAGAAATATGTCATTATCTGTCTATAATATTGGACGGTTACGTTTACATAAAAAAATAATATTACTTCATCAAGAAATTCATAATAATTGAAGTATATTAGATAGTTTATTATATCATTACAATAATGATAACAGATTTGAGAATCACGTCTTGTCCAGTAACATATTCCTCCGTGCTTGTTCATAATTTAGTTTCTCATATTGGAAATGAGTTGAAGGAGGTTAACCTAAATCTCATGCTAAGTAAAATAATAACAGCAGATGTAAAACTTGTCACCTCCCAAATCAAGAATTCAGATTAGAGCATGATTAATTTCCGCCTCCTGTCAATTAATTTACTTAAACATACAAAATTGAACACATACCAATAAATTGTGAAAGCATAAATAATATCATAAAGAATACCAAGTCACATAATTCATATCAATGATATAAGTTGAGTTTAGGGCTGCAAACGAACCAAACCGAACCGAACTTATCTCCAATTTGAGTTTGGTTTGAATTAATTTCGAACTAAGTTTGATTTGAATTAATTTCAAATGAACTCAATTTCGAATCAAAATTTTTACGAACTCAATTTCGAACTTTTACGAACTTTGTTACGACTTACGAGTTATGACTTATGACTGGGCCATAGTTCAAAATTACAGCATTTCAATAAAAACTCAGACATTCTGAATTCTAATTACACAGTACACCAAAGTTAGAAATCAAAGTTCATTACAAATACCAAAATTTATATCAAACACCAAAGTTTAGTACAATCAATCAAAGTTCAGTACAATCACAATATCCAAAGTTTTCCAAATAGCCAACAGGAGCAACATCACTAAAGTTTTCAAATATCCAAAGTATTTAAAGTACAATTTAAATATCAATAGAAATACAGAACAATCACCAAAGTCTTAGAATTATTACAAACCCAAATATTATCCTAAATAAAACATTAAAGTTCATTATCAGCGGAAATCAACAGTTCACGTTCGAACTAAGTTTGGTTTGCGAACTTATTTCGAACGAACTAGGTCCAGTTTGAGTTTGGTTTGAATTAATTTCGAACTCACTCAATTTCGAATCGAACTTTTTACGAATTTTTTCGAATCAAACTCGAATCGAATTACGAACTACGAATTTTTTGTGCAGCCCTAGTTGAGTTATCCATATGATCCATGTCATGAATATAAAATAATACAGGTCTGAGCGAGCGTACCACCTATCGTGGGCAGGTGCGTGCAAAGTCATTGAAGATGGCATGCGCACTTGCGCAGTGTGGTCTGAAGCGACAGAACGGTCGCGTGCGTACGGAGCAGAAAATGAGAGAGATAAGGGGGCGTTTCCTTCTCTAGGAAGGAAAGAAGAGGAATGGGTGTTTGTGGGGCCCGATTGGAAGTGAAATAGAGAGAGGGTGGTTAAGTTGGGAGTGGGGTTCTGTTGTCATAGGGTTAGAAAAAGAGAAAATAAAAGAGAGAAGGGAGAAGGTGAGGTGGGATCCGTGTGGCTTTTGGTGTAGCCGGATCTGACATATGGGTCCCACTAGTCATAGATTCAGTGATTTGAATAACTTTTAGAATTCTTAATTAATTCATATTAATTCGTTCAGTTGACTAAATTCTGATTTGACTTAAGGTATTCGTTCAGTAGTTAATTTTAGGGTTCGAATCGTCGGGAATTTTAATTACAGATCCAAATAAAATTTTAGTTTAGTCCAATTTTTAATTTGTAGTTAATTAATCGTTCTAAATTTTCAAGTAGAAACCAAAAAAAAAAAATCAAGCTATAATAAAACTAATGTAAAAGTTGAAGACATGTAATTCTTTTTCATCCCAAAATAAAAAAATATAAGAAAAACAAAATTGTTGTATACACGTTGGAAATGAGAATTTGAAACCGAATTTCATTTTCGGTATGAGATGGGAATGGATTGGAACCAGTCGGTCTATATGGCTGTCCATAGTCAGCATACAAAGTTGGATATCAAAATTTAAATTCGAAATCTAAAAATGGATATCAAAAATAATTTTGGGTATTGATAAATTTTTAAGCAATCAATCTGATTTTTGATTTTTTTTTAGACAACGATTTGTAAAAAAAAGTTCGTTACTCAGGGGACCCGGACCCATCCCAAAGAGAGAATTTTTTATGCGTAGAAATTATTAAAAAATGATAGAGAGAAACACAAAGAGTACCTTAATTGTTAGATTCATAAAAAAATGAGAGACAATGAATCAACGATACCGATAAAAAAACAAATTTATTTCTTCCTCCACTTGAGTTCATAGATGAATCTGTGAGTATAGTTACAGATTCATAAAAATTATACTCACAGATTCATAAAAATTTGTGCTTAAAATTGCTCATTGTAAGTTGTAACAAAGGAAAGAGGGAGATCGTAAGAGAAGGTGTCCAAGCGAAGAGGTTTCAGAGTTATGAATCTGTGAGTATAATTATTAAATTATTTTTTGTGAATGCGTTGTACGTCAATCTCTAGTGATATTTAAAGCTAAATTGTGTAGAAGTTCTACTCGATTTTGTAGCTAAATTGGAGAAAAATGCTATTCGATTTTGTCTCCTCTTTTGTTATTCTAAATTAGATCCTAGCACAGTTTCTTTGGATCAATCGATAATAATTCTAAATATTTAAATGTTTTTAGAAATTTCTTCTCCAACTTTTTTTATATCCTAAATATTTAAATATATAAAAGTTCCATTTCTGAGAATTACTGGAAGTCTTATTTCCGGAAAAAAAAAACTAAAACATAATTCACATAATAATGTATATACATTCAACTACCGGAGCCACTTACATTCAGGGCCTTTAAATTTTTTTTTTTTAAATAGGACTGAAATAAAAAACGCAAAAATAAATAAATATATATAGTGCATTATCTATTGCCGTGTATTCTGCACAAATGATGATCATACACTTATCTGGTAGGTTAGTAGCACAAATTTGTAGGAATTTGTAGGAGATTCAGTAATGTCCAAAGAAAACGAGTTTGCAGCGTACCATGTGCAACCTGCCTTTTGATTTAGTGTGGCATAAATATAGAATTTTGAGTTGGGACGGTAACTCATTTGGTTAGAAAAAAAAATTCTAAGATCGTGGCTTCTCAAAGGTTGAGAGTTTGAGTTCCGCTCACAACTTCACAGCAAAGATTTAAAAAATATATATATAATTTTACTAGTAGCGATTGTTGCTTAGATCCATAGTAACAAGATTCGCGAATTATTTGCGAATTATTTGGATTTGAGCTGTTGCGAATCAATCCGTGTATTATTTGGTTTTCCGAATTGTTCTCAAATTATTCGCGAACTTTTTCCAAATTTTACGAATTACTCGCGAATTTTTCATGATTTTTTTTTTTGCTCTATTGTGGGAATGTTTTTTACCCTCAATGTATAATTTCAAATTATTCCCAGAATCACGAATTTTTGACCCGCCGAACCTTTTTCGAAACATTAAGTTGTCACTATCATAGTGACAAGACTCCCGAGAATTTCGCGTTTTATTCGTGCATGATTCGTTTTTTTGACGTTACCGAACCGAACTCCCAATAAACGGAAAACAACTATAATACGTTTTATTCGCGAATAAAACGCGAATAAAACGCGAATAAACAAATTATTCGCAATAAAAACGCGAAAAAAAATGCGAATTTTTATTTATTTTTATTTTTTTTAGGACTGTTTTTTGCTTCACTGTTGTACCGAATTATTACTGAATTATACCTGAATTATATCCGAATCACGAACTTTTAACCCTGCTTAACCGAACCCGAACTATTCATTTGTCACTATGGTCACTATGATTAATCTGTAATCTGTACCGTATTTACACAGGAAAATCAATAGATATACTTTTTGAAAAGAAAAAGAAAACAAAGATCTTCAGGTCATGTTCGGATGTTAAGGATTAAGTGGAAATTGGTGAGATTTCCCAAACAATTCCCATTATCCATTTGGTTGCCATTATTTTCTCTAAGAATATGTTTGGATAGTGTAAGAATTAGGATAAGAATAGTGATTTTTGAGTTAGTGGTTGAGAATAGTGCTAGCTCGAGTGTTTTGAGAATAATGTTAATTTTGAACTATTCGGGTTAATAAAAATGTCGTTTGGATTGTATAATTGTAATAACGATTGAAGAAATGAATAAAATAATAATTCAATTAATTTAATATTTAAAGTAATATTATATTACATTTAAACTAATATTTTTTTAATACTAATCTAATATTTTATTTAATACTAATATAATATAATCTGATATTATATTTATTTAATACTAATCTAATATTATATTACATTTAACATTTAAACTAATATTATATTACATTTAATATTTAAACTAATATTATATAATATTTAATATAATATTTTATTTAATACTAATGTAATATTTAAAGTAATATTATATATTTAATAGTTAAATTAATTTTGTATTATAATTAATCTAATATTTTATTTGATACTAATCTAATATTTAAAATAATATTATATTACATTTAATATTTAAACTAATATTATATTACATTCAACACTTAACATTTACACTAATATTATATTACATTCAATTTTTAAATTAGTATTATTATATTATATTTAATCTAACATTTTATTTAATATTAATCTAATTTGATACTATATTTATTTAATACTAATCTAATATGATATTATATTTATTTAATACTAATATAATATTTAAACTAATATTATATTCTATTTAATATTTAAATGACTACAATATGATATTTAATCGAACATTTTATTTAATATTAATCTAATTTGATATTATATTTATTTTATACTATATTTTAAATTAATATTATATTACATTTAATATTTAAAGTATTATTTTATTTAATACTAATCTAATCTAATATTATATTTATTTAATACTAATTTAATATTTAAACTAACTCTAAAATTAGAGGAATCAAATATTTTATTAATATCACTAACCCCACTAGCTCTATTCTTGCTAACCCACTATTTCTATGGGTTAGTAGAATAGAGCTATTTTTGAGCTAATTCAATTTGCTAATTTGTGTTTGGATCACCAATGTTTGAGAATAGTGGAACTAATCCAAAATTAGCTCTATTCTTGGATCATCCAAACGCACTCTAATAGTTTCTCAATTATTTTTCCAAATAGTTCCCAGATCAATGTAATTTGGTGGAAAACCATTATTTTCTCCAATACTTTCTCAATTATTTTCCCAAATAGTTCTCAAATCAATATAATTTGATGGGAAAAATTTTATTTAAGTCAGACTGAATTAATTTGTTCTCAATTACTCTCTCTCACCTCTCTATTCTATTGGTCATGAAATAGGCTGGGCCCAATATTCTCTCCTAAGTCCTAACACAGTAACAAACAAATAACGACAACAAATCACTCTTAAATTAATATATCTGGTTTCTTTTTCTTTTTCTCTATGGAACTAATTTTAGATTCGTCCGGAACTATCCAGTACTCAATTTCTATAATTGTTATAATTAAAAATATTATTTGTTACATCTGGAAGGTTGGAACTTTCTTTTCTTCATGAAATGGAGTTAAAAACCACGTGACAACCACCTTAGAATAGAAAATGATAAAAAAATATATATTTGATTGAGAAACTTTAGAAAAATACTATTGTTACAAATATTATTATTAAATAAAATATTATTTGATTATTTGTCACCACTTAAATATTATTTGATTATTTGATTGAGAAATTTAAATAGAAATACATATTTTTTTTAAATAAATTAAGATTTTCTATAATTATTGCGGTATAACCGAACACTCATTCAATATATTTCCCTAATTATTTTTATGCGTATCTATGAGTATGAATTTCCGCAAATAAAAAAAGTGAGTTTTCAAATCTGTCAAATCCCATCTCACACAATCTCGTGACAAACGAACAGACCTTCAATGTGTTTTGATCAACTGCGTAGCAAACTCTACTCTCCAGTGTATTGATCCAACGGACGAGATTGCATCGCTCTCCTTCAGTGGCAGCCACGCGTCACACAACTATGACGATCTTCGGTAGGGTTTAGGGTTTAATTTAAATTGCATGGTCTTGGAACTAAGTAAATTTTTGGATATTACAGTCACCATTAAAGCATTAATTGTCAATTTGTTGAGCACAATAGCTCGTCATTAATTCTGACATCAATTGTGACCCCAATTGATGTCATTGATATGTTAAAGTTAGTCTTTCTTTACTGGTGGAAGCACCAATTGATGCTGGACCCGTATCCTCCCAGGTACCTGACTCAAGAGAATTGACACGGATGGCCCAGATTTACTCTCAGCCGGTGCCTACTCGGGATGACATAGGGGGTCAGTATTATTTATGCTTTGAGATTCGTGCTAAGTGACTCAACACAATTTTAGACCGTCCGATTCAATTCTATTGAGTCAGGTGACCTGAGAGGATACGAATTCATTGATGCTCCCTCTCACAAGTCGCAACTCACAAGACTCCTCCTCTGCTGGCCTCTTTTGGTTTGCAAAGAGACCCAGAACAACCACTCTTTTTACATCTTTTCTGTGGTTCTCTGAGGAATCAAGGTGGCTTTACTTGAAGAAACTGCATTTTCGGTTGAACTTGAACGGGCTTTTCTTTATAAAATAATGAACACTCCCCTAATTTGGGCCTGGGCCTTAGATCAACTGGGCCTATTGTTTAGAAATTGTAAAAATGGATATTCTGCTTGAGCGAAACCACAAAATTCCAAGCTAGTTAGCTTATTTCAGTTTGAGAATGAAAAGAGAATACTCCAACTAAATGATACCAAAGAAAAATTCTCAATCGCATTCTGATCGTAGCAGGACAGTAAATAATTAAAAAACATAATCATCTCTAATTACTAATGAACTCATTACGAAATCCACTCATAATAATTTGAGGTAAGAATCTATGCTAATAAACCGTGTTAACAATTCCACCTTCATCGAATTTGCTACTAAACCATGTTGAATCATTAAAATTTAAATGATGAAAAACAACTCAAAAAGCACCAACAGAAATAGAAATGTATAAAATCTTAAACTTGAGAGGAGATAAAATAAACTAGATATTGATCCTCTGCATTTATTTAATATAATTATAATAGAAAATTGGAATAACAAATTTAATTAACGCGTGAGCAATATGTTTTCTTGATATTTTCTAATATATATAAAAGTAAGTTAGCACTATTAATATAATCTCTTTATATTAAATCTTTCCACATATAATATATCTTTCCACATATATCGTAAATATCTTCATATGATCCCCAATCGCTTTAGCCATCTTCTATATCATGTGGCAGGTACTATAGTTACTAAGGAGTCGGAAACAAAAATGGCCAGTTATGTGTGTCCAAGATACGCGCACCTAATGATGTTGCTTTTGTAGATGTGATAGCACATGTTTTTGCGTGGCTCTGATGCAATCCTCAATTTTCTTAGATCATTCTCATCATGTATTGCATCGACATGATTCTCCTCTCCTCCAAAAGCAAATTGCAAAGTTTTGTAGACATACTTATATATTAGTACATTCTAAAATAATAATTAGTTTACAATAAATGAATATAAACTTATGTTGTTATGTGTAATTAATTTAAGTAAGTCTTGAATTACTTTATATTTTTTTAGTTTTCTCTAATATCTTAAATTAACTTAGAAATGTATCAAATCCTTATTCTATTATTATTTCTTCTACTCTCTTTTAGTTTTTGTAAATGAAATCAGATGAACGATAAACATAAAAAAAGGTTTGAGTTTTCAATTTATAAATGAAATATAAGTCATGCTTTGTACATGATATTTATTTTTGTTAATCACACAAAATGCAATTAGAATATTCAAATCATTCAAATAACATTGACAACTGTATTCAATACAATTGGTATTTCTGATAGCCGTGCATGGGAATAGCAACTACCTCAAAATTTATTATTGAAAAATTATAATTTTCTCATCAACATATTTATAATAAAAAATCAGCCAGCAATTTTGATAAAAATATCACAAATCAAGTCACAAATGTCTAAATATTACTAATAAGTTTTCACATGTATTGTTGCATTGTTGCGGATACATGTACGTACGTTGGTCATGAAATATTATACAGCCTGAGGATTTATTTGACTTGCATTGTATGACGTCAAACTGGAATAATTTAAAATTGAAATTGCGTATTAATAAATGATAAAACATGAATCAAATTTCAATATTAGAGCATATATGGTTTTTATGACCGGTCATGTCTAAATTATTATAGCATCTTCATCTCAGAAATTATCTCAATTTCTAATTCAATTACGAATATACGTCAATTGTTTATTTAGCAATTATTCAAAATTTTGAACTTCATTTCTCAAAATTATCAATATAGCAGACATGAATTTTCATCCAAAATACCTACAATATGGAATTAATTTTTATTTGTACAAATAACAGCACAAGTCAACACCAAATTACAATTTCAAGAGAAAATTTATTTGAACTTTTCAAATAATGTAAAATAACATTTAAATAACAATAGATATATCATACTTTTTATAGCCATGATGCAGATAATATATATCATGTTTACAATGTTAGATTAAATTAAGATTTATTTTTGAAGATCATCAAAATTACTAACAAAAACAATTGATCTCTCTAATTATAAGTCATTTAATAAATGGACATCCCCAGTCCAAAGAATTCAGATCCCAAATTACAAGTCATTTGATAATTGGGTTACAGAATTTTTTTTATAAACCATCATAAAAAAAAAAAAAATAACTTAATTGCATATTTATTTTAGAAAAAATCATCAATACCGAATTTCAATTCTGATATCCACTTTTGAATTCCAAAATTGATTTTCAGTATGGACTTTCTACTTGGTTTTAGCCTACTCCTCCCACCGCTACCACAGAAAATCCAAAAGGCCAATTCCGAATATGAAAATCGGTATTGGGTGGTCCCACTCTCTTTTCCCTTCTAAAAAAAATTGAATTCAATAAACCGGTATTGATTCCGAGCTTCATTTTCGATTTGTAAAGTACATTGAAGATTTGACTCAATGGACTAAATTATAAAAAAAAAAATAGAGCTTACATGAGGCACCTTAATTTGCCAACATTAATTTTCCAACAATGTATACTGCATAATAAAAGAAAATAAAAAGAAAATATAATAAGAACTATATGAACTTGATTGTTGTACAACTTATACTTGATAAAGTCGAAAGACTGAATTTGAAATTTTAAAAATTAATTCCGTTTATTTTTTTTCAAAGTAAGAATGTATAATACACAAAATGACTGCACATCCTTTAGCCTTATGTATGATAATAGATATATGTCATTGTTGTATATAATCTGTCTATAATATTTGATGGTTATGATTACATACAAAATTCAACTTCTATTATTTAATCAAGAAATCCATAATAATTGAAGTATATTAGATAGTTTATTATATCATCACAATAATGATAACAGATTCGAGAATTACATCTAGTCCAATAACATTGTTCTCCGTGTGAAAAATTGTATGTTAAAAATTTAGTATCTTATATTGGAAATGAGTTGAAGGAGCATAACCTTAATTTCATGCTAAGTAAAATAATAACAACAAATGCAAAACTAATATAAAAGTTGGAGACACATAATTTTTTTTCATCCCCAAAATAAAAAATATTAGAAAAACAAAATTGTTGTATACACATTGGAACTGAGAATTTGGAAACCGAATTTTATTTTTGGTATGGGATGGGAATGGGTTGGAACGGATCGGCGGTCGGGCCGTCCATACAAAGTTGGATATCAAAATTCAAATTCGAAATCTAAAAATGCGTATTGAAAATAATTCTGATTTTTGTAAAAAAAGTAAGTAATCAATTCAATTTCCGATTTTTTTTTTTTTTTTTTTTGGCGATGGTTTATAAAAAAATATCGTTACTCTAGGAGATACCGTTATAATATTGTAGGACACTTATCTGGTAGGCTGGTAGCACAAATTTATGAAGATTCAGTAATGTTCAAAGACACGAGTTTGCAGCGTACCATGTTCAAACTGCTCTTTGATCTGTAATCAACTATTCTGTACCGCCAATAGAAATACTTTTTGAAAAGGAAAAGGAAACAAAGACCTTCCAAGTGTTTTGATCAACGGCGTAGCAATCTACTCGTTAGTCATCCAACGGACGAGATTCCATCCCTCTCCTCCAGGGGCAGCCACGCGTCACACAGCTAGTTGTGCACGCAGAGATGCGGGAACCACTGTGACGATCTTCGGTATAAACTTTATGCTGAACCTTTTTACCGCAAGATACAAACTCATTTGACCCTTTTTGTATGAACAATCTGGGCCCTGATTTATTCATGATTCACTTATAATTAAATCCGCATGTCCGAATGTCAAAGTCACTAATAATCCATGACCCTAGAATAAAAAATGCGAAGGAACTTGTTTCATTTTTATTTAATTTAAATTGCATGGTATTGGAACCAAGTAGGGGTTTGAAAACGGTCCGGTCCGGCCGGTCCGGTTCAAACCCGCTCGGTTCACGGATTGACACGGGCATGGGTCGGATTTTACGGGTTGGATTTGATTCGGTCAACTCAAATCCTTTCTCAATTCCCGGTTCCACAGGTCCACGGTTCGGTCCGGTTCTTTTTTTTTTTTTTTTCTGTTTTTGCTGCTGTGCAATAATTTTTTTTTTTTCCAATTCAACAAATTTGTTATTTGAACTCAATAATTTTTGTTATAATAAAATATAAATCAAAATTCACGAAATATTTACAAAAATTTCTTAAATCAATTACTTTTGAAAAAAAAATACGAATTATTTTAAAACAATAGATTTAAAAATAAAAGTTACCCTCCTCCTTTATTCCGGGCTTGGAACCGGCTATGTAAAATAACATAGGCGGAGTTCTAACTTTTTTTTTGTTAGTAATTCTTCTTTAAAATGAATAATTTAAAAAATAATTGAAATGTTTAGAAATTTATAATTTAAAAAAATAACCATAAATATTAAAAGAGGTTAGAAATTTATACCGACACTACCTATCTAGAAGTTGTTGTTCATATACCATAGTTCGCTCTCTTGCTCACCGTCTGAATCCTCCTCAGGCTCAGACTCGGTACCGCTTTCTTGAGTTTCGACACCGGATGATGTTGCTTCCATGGATTCATGTTGCGTGCGAGTTTCAGCATCAATTCAATCTTTCAGGCACACAAGTCTCTCGAAAACATGTGCACCCAACTTATTGTGTTTATCGGTGATGATTCTGTTCGCCGAACTAAAACAACATTCGAAAGGGACGGTTGACACGGACACGACAAATATGTCACGGGCCATCATTGCCAGCGTTGGATAGGCACTTGCATTTTACCTCCACCAATCCATGAAGTCAATGGATTCCTCTTCGTTGACCCCCAAACAATAGCTTATGATGTGCGAGTCGTCAATATCTTGAAAATCCGATAACAATCCACTACTGCTGTCGGTCCTGCAACTATTAAAAAATAAAAAAAATTAGTGGACAAATAATGTAGATATTATAAATAATAATGATTAAAAACACATGTATATTTATACCTAACGCCGCCACGGGTCGAAGACTGTTGGTTGACATTTCTTCTTAAGCTGTATAAGGCAAACATCTCATCCAATGCTTTGTCCACGGGTGCCTCCTCCAATGTTGGGTCTAAATGTAGATTTCTCTTGTACATTTGAAGTATTTTTACCGTGAACCTCTTCTTGTATACTAGATGGAGACAGCTTACGATAACGGTCACGAGAGGTACCTATTCTCAATATTTCAGAAATTTTTCTTTCATGGCTGCTACGATCGGTTTGAGAGAGGAATCAGAGCTTTCCTTATCTTCCATCTCACGATACACCTTGAAATATGGTAGAGATGTTTAAGCAACTCATGTGCCGTCGGTGTGTACGAGCAGGATAGTTTGACGGTTGCAGTGAAAAATGTTCCAAAGAATTTTGCAAGACTTGTTATTTGCTGCCATTCTCCCTCGGAGAGTTCCAAAATTCACTTCCATCGAACGTCATTCTCAAGGTCTCCCCTATAGCCCTCTTGTAAGGAATACATCGGTGCAGCATCCTATAGGTAGAATTCCAACGGGTATCTATATCCCAATGTACTCTCATTTTGCTCATATTCAACCTTTCATACAAACCCGCGAAACGTTGTTTTCTTTCCCTGTTTGAAAAAATATGGCTAAGACCATGCTTAAATTTAATTATCAATTGTTTAATGGCTTCTGTTTTAAGGTCCGCATTTACGGTAAGGTTAAGTATGTGGCAAGCACACTTTTGGTGAAACATTGCACCATTCATGATTGGGGTTAGTGACCGAATAAAATGATCAATGGACGCTATGTTGTTGCTAGCATTATCGAATGAAATCGAAAAAATCTTGTTCTCTAAATTCCTTTTCAGGTTATACTCTTGTAAAACCTCAATAATGGATTGGTAAATTATTTGTGCAGTGTGCGGAGAATCCAACACCCGAAAACTTAAAGATTTTTTTTTGTAATACCCAACTATCATCGATATAATGCCCGGTAACATAAGAGTACCCAAGTCCATATTTAACGGCAGTTCAGATATCAGAGGTAATTGAGACCTTATAATTTGCAATTGCAAATATAGCTAGTAGGTCGTTTTTTTGGTCGGTAAATTATTTTTTTATTTCGTTAACCATCTTTCTATGATGGAACCTCTTGTACATTGGTTCACCACACTCCCGAATTATCAACCGAACAAAACTCAAGCAATTATCCATACTTATTGGTTGTTCTTTGTGGGCAATATATCGGGCAATTTCACTAAGCATTCGCTTTTCATTATACTTTTGGTAGGTTCTAGTACCATCTGGGTTCATAAGAGTTTGGATTAAGCGTAGTTCCGCACTTTCTTGTAATTTTCTCACGATTTTTTTCATGAGTTTCGGCGTGTTTCTTAGATGTAGACATACCATTAACTTTTACATACTCATAATAGTTCTTGCAATATTTTATCTTATATTTTAAAGTATACACAGTGCCATCCGGAAGGTGAGTCACTTGATAATAACGCCACCAACTAGCACTATGCATACATTAAAATTTAAGATAAAATGTTTGCAAGAAATATTATGAGTATGTAAAGGCTAATGATATGTCTACATTTAAGAAACACGCCGAAACTTATGAAAAAAACCGTAAGAAAATCATAAGAAAGTGCGGACCCACACTTAATCCAAACTCTTATGAACCCGGATAGTACTAGAACCTATCAAAAGTATAATGAAAAACGAATGCTTAGTGAAATTGCCCGATATATTGCCCACAAAGAACAACCAATAAGTATGGGTAATTGCTTGAGTTTTGTCCGGTTGATAATTTAGGAGTGTGGTGAACCAATGTACAAGAGGTTCCATCATAGAAAAATGGTTAACGAAATAAAAAAATAATTTACCGACCAAAAAAACGACCTACTAGCTATATTTGCAATTGCAAATTATAAGGTCTCAATTACCTCTGATATCTGAACTGCCATTAAATATGGACTTGGGTACCCTTGTGTTACCGGACATTATATCGATGATAGTTGGGTATTACAAAAAATGAGTCTTAAGTTTTCGGGTGTTGGATTCTCCGCATACTGCACAAATAATTTATCAATCCATTATTGAGATTTTACAAGAGTATAACCTGAAAAATAATTTAGAGAACAAGATTTTTTCGATTTCATTCGATAATGCTAGCAACAACATAGCGTCCATTGATAATTTTATCCGGTCACTAACTCCAATCATGAATGGTGCAATGTTTCACCAAAAGTGTGCTTGCCACATACTTAACCTTACCGTAAAGGCGGACCTTAAAACAAAAACCGTTAAACAATTAATAATTAAATTTAAGCAAGGTCTTGTCCATATTTTTTCAAACAGAGAAATAAAACAACGTTTCGCTGGTTTGTATGAAAAGTTGAATATGAGCAAAATGAGAGTACCTTGAGATATAAATACCCGTTGGAATTCTACCTATAGAATGCTGCACCGATGCATTCCTTACAAGAGGGCTATAGGGGATAACTTAAGAATGACGTCCGATGAAAGTAGATTGGAACTCTCCGAGAGAGAATGACAGCAAATAACAAGACTTGCAAAATTCTTTAGAACTTTTTTCACTGTAACCGTCAAACTATCCTGCTCGTACACACCGACGGCACATATGTTGCTTAAACATCTCTACCATATCTTCCGATCCTGGACCGTCCGAAAGATCAATTCAATTAATAAACTCATTACTGTAGTCGAGATAAACTACAAATTAGCACCAGACTGCAAAAACACACGGAGGAATTTTCATCAGAAACACAAATAAGCACCACAAGGTCTGCTGTGGCAGTAGAAAACACGTGAATCATGTGTAGGATATATTTGCACACTCAAAAGAGTTATACTACAACCACATTCATAGCAAATATTAGTAAACATAATGCATAAAACTTACCACAACCTCAATTCCTAGACCACCCATGCCGAAGCTTGAGCATGCTACACTTCGCGAAATATGTCATTAATTCTGGGTCATAAATGAGAAAAATGCTTTTGCCGACGAACTGTAGGAAAAAGGAAAAGTAGCTTATTTAGTATATGAGTATTCATTTACTCTACTGAAGGACTCTTGGAATTAAAGACAATAATTTGTATGGACACATTAACACAAGCAATTATACATTTCTGTTTCTATCAATAACACAAGCAATTATTCATTTACTATTCTGTATGCATTATACTATTACTAACCATAAGATAATACATGTATTCAGTAATTCACAGCAACCGTAAGTATGGATTATCAAAAGAAAAATACAAAAACATGTACTTTTTTACTTTTATATTTGTATACATGAACAATCTACAAATGTGCATTCTTCATAATACACTTTGGAATGACTAAAATGAAACCATTCAAGATGATTGAATGGTATATCCAGAGACAAGTAATATTCAGTAGAACATATATTCATATAAACATATTGGTCTTTAGTTTCTCAATTTATCATTCCTCATAAGGCAATCTGAAAAGAACAGAAGTGTTTTCTGCTTTTTGCTCACAGACATGCACAAGATGAGTCCAGGGAAGTGTAAAATAATTAGCAGCATGCTAAAAAAGGATTCTCAACTTTTGAACTCTTTAAAAAAAATATTGAAACATTAAAAAAAGTAAGAAAATATATTAAGAAAGAAAACAACAATTTGGCTATACAAAATTAAAATTGCTAAAATGTAAATAGTTCTCTGATGTATTTCTTTAAAATGATTGCGCAAACGATATTTACGGGATACATAGCAGAAGCTACAATAATATGTCGATTATGTGAAATCATAATATTGAATCTTTAGACCCTTTCATCCAATTTCTAATTTTTTTAATGGAATCTGGTGACACCACTACCTATTATTTGATAGCATTCCAAAGCAAATTCCTTAACACAAGCATGGTATGATTACGAATTAGTTAACAAAATAATGGAACTGTACAGAATAATTAAATGGAATGAAAAATATGCTTTTTCAATGGACCATAATATTTCATATCTGTGGATGATTAATCTTAGCACCAAATTAGTTTGACTTTTAAAAGTAACTGACACTAGGTTTCGCAAAAAGTATTAGCACTATATGGTTATATACTTATATTAGACAAAAGAATAAGGCAATAGTAAAGTAATTTTTTACATGCATTTCCTTTCATGTCATCACGAACATAATATTCTTGGGATTCTAAATGTACAAGAGGTTTGCGCAAATAAAAACCATAAAAAAATTACAGTAGGACTTTTTCATGTAAGCACTCAAAGTTATGTGGATACTTGCATAAAATTGCATCCACATTTGTGCAAGTATGAACAAGACAAGTCTAATAGACAAAATTAAGCTTATCTCTAAGAAACTAATTGGGAATACATGCACGGGCACAGACACACATGTAATTCTCATTTTTCAAAGCCAAGTTATTTACCTAAGATATTGGTACTATGAGCAACAATCAGAACAACCGATATTTTTATTAAAACCCCCAAAAAAAAACAAATTATCAAATCTGCTCCCACTCCAACTTTATTTTTATTTCTACCCTAACCGCCCGTGGGCTGGGCGGTCCACTTTTCCCACCTGACCGCCCAGCTACCGGGCGGTCCACTGTGCATAGCTGACCGCCCAGTCACTGGGCGGTCCAATTTCCATAGCTGACCGCCCAGCAGCTGGGCGGTCCGCTAGTTTTTTTTTTTTTTTTTTTTTTTTTTTTTTTTTTTAGAGATTAGATTAGAGACAATATGAATCTAAAGATGCTGAATTCTTAACGCTAAAAGTTCGAATTTTTTTTGTAAATATTAGTTAGATTACTTCTGTGAAGCATATTTATACTAAAATACGCTAAATTACTTGGAATTATGTTAAATTACGTTGAGTTACACTATATTAAGTTAAATTACACTAAATCACATTACATTACGCTAAAATACGGTAAATTACATATGAATAGGAACGATATCTTCACTGAAAATGTGAAAAACGACGACGAAACTTCAAACAGTCATAAAACGGCGCTCGAGTGTCCGATTTCAGCAAATGAGCACTTTTCGGAAAGCTTGAGAAAATGCGCATGCGTCCGTGCCAGCGATGCCGGATTTCAAAATTCAGAATCGCCAAAAAACAAAGGGAAGAGCCTCAAAACTTGAGTTGAAGTTTTCGATTAAGATTTTCATTTCTATTATTCAATCCAAGTAGCTCAGTAAATTATTTACATAATGAACTTGTAGAATACCAGTTTTTACTATTTTTGGAATTTTTTTACTATTTTTTATGATTCATGAAAGATGGCACATAATCGGTCTACTTTAGCGTAATTTTGCGTAGTTTAGCGTAATTTACCATATTTCAGCATAATTAGCGAAGTTATTGTTATTTAGCGTAATTTAGTGTAATTCAACGTAATTTAACATAATTCCAAGTAATTTAGCGTATTTTAGTATAACTCACTTGAGTAATTTAGCGTATTTTAGCGTATTGAGTAATTTAGCGTAATTTAGCGTATTGCGTAATTTAGCGTATTGAGTAATTTAGCGTATTTTAGCGTATTGCGTAATTTAGCGTATTTTAGCGTATTGCGTAATTTAGCGTATTGAGTAATTTAGCGTATTCAGTAATTTAGCGTATTGAGTAATTTAGCGTATTGAGTAATTTAGCGTATTTTAGCGTATTGCGTAATTTAGCGTATTGCGTAATTTAGCGTACTGAGTAATTTAGCGTATTTTAGCGTACTGAGTAATTTAGTGTATTTTAGCATACTGAGTAATTTAGCGTATTTTAGCGTATTGCGTAATTTAGCGTATTGAGTAGTTTAGCGTATTTTAGCGTATTGCGTAATTTAGCGTATTGAGTAATTTAGCGTATTTTAGCGTACTGATTAATTTAGCGTATTTTAGCATATTGAGTAATTTAGCGTAATTTAGCGTATTTTAGCATATTGAGTAATTTAGCGTAATTTAGCGTATTTTAGCGTATTTTAGCGTATTGCGTATTTTAGCGTATTGAGTAGTTTAGCGTATTGAGTAATTTAGCGTATTTTAGCCTATTGAGTAATTTAGCGTATTGAGTAATTTAGCGTATTTTAGCCTATTGATAATTTAGCGTATTGAGTAATTTAGCGTATTTTAGCGTATTAAGTAGTTTAGCGTATTGAGTAGTTTAGCGTATTGAGTAATTTAGCGTAATTTAGCGTATTGAGTAATTTAGCGTATTTTAGCGTATTGAGTAATTTAGCGTATTTTAGTGTCCGATTTCAGCAAATGAGCAATTTTCGGAAAGCTTGAGAATAACTCTCACTTAAGTAATTTAGCGTATTGAGTAATTTAGTATAACTCACTTAAGTAATTACATATTGAGTAAATTACTTAAGATTTTTATTTCATCGTCTTTTTTCGCCTTTTCAGTGAAGATATCGTCCCTATTCATATGTAATTTACCGTATTTTAGCATAATGTAATGTGATTTAGTGTAATTTAACTTAATATAGTGTAACTCAACGTAATTTAACATAATTCCAAGTAATTTAGCATATTTTAGTATAAATATGCTTCAAAGAAGTAATCTAACTAATATTTACAAAAAAAATTTGAACTTTTAGCATTAAGAATTCAGTATCTTGATATTCATATTGTCTCTAATCCTAAAAAAAAAAAAAAAAAAAAAAAAAAAAAAAAAATGCACAGTGGACCGCCCGGCAGCTGGGCGGTCAGGTGGGAAAAGTGGACCGCCCAGCCCACGGGCGGTTAGGGTAGAAATAAAAATAAAGTTGGGGTGGGAGCAGATTTGATAATTTGTTTTTTTTTGGGGGTTTTAATAAAAATGTCGGTCAGAACAATTGCAAGCTAAAGTCTACTCAATTTCGGTAATTGTGCCAAATGCAGAACACCAAACTTGTAAGGATGCAAACACATGAAAAGTTATAAGGATACAAACCTCTTTGTGCAATTGTAGTCTTCTTTTTGACGACGGCTATGAAATTGGAACGCTTCTTCAAAAGTTTTGGTAAATTTTCAATGGAAGCAAGAATTAACGAGAGAGATGGCTAGTAAATTTAAAAGAGGCAGAAAATATGGAGGCAACTTAAAAAGAGGTTGAACCTAGTTAGGGTTTAGGAAGAATCACAAAAGTAAGGGTTCTGTACAGGTCGATTTAAATGACTGAGCCCAACAAATTTCGTTGCAAAGCCCAAAATGTTTAAAAAAAGAATAGTTATTTACGTGTCCATTTTGCATATAACCCCAAAAAGGAGAAGAGAAAGCAGTGGGCTGAGTTCTCTGCTGGGCAAAACGAAGATACAGAGAGACAAAGGCGATAGCTCACTGACAGAAGGACCCAACACTGTCAGTTTAATGAGCGGGGCCGCCTGGTAGGATTAACAGAGAAGAGTGGCACTGTGTCAGAGAGAAAGTAACTTCCGGGTTGCCGGGTTGGGACCGAATATCTCTACTTGACCGCATCAGGTTGATTAAAGTTGAAGCAAAAAATTGTCAGCCTATTTGAAATATAAGGAGCTCATTTTATTGCTGGTATAAACTTGAATAAACAGTTCGGATTTAATCTAACTCTTTCTGATATCGAACTTGGTTAGGACCAGTGTTTTAATTCAGTTATATTCGGTGAATATACGGTCGTAATTTCTATTCAGTGTCCGGCCGAATAGAAAATAGCTATTCGGACCGAATATTGAATTCATGCTTTAAAAAAATTAAAAAACATTCAAAATTCATTAAAAGAGTTCCGGACCCGAATCCATAACCCATTAAATGTGTTCAAGACCCGCCAGGTAGGTGTTCTCTTCAAGCGTCCTACTCACAAGTCTTTTATAACCTCTCTACATTCTGCCTTATTATATTTAAGTATTGTGAGATTAAATATTTAATAAAAAATTTGCATATATAAATCCGAATAAGAATCCTCATATTCGGCCGCATATCGTATATGCGGTATGCGGTGGCCTTCTGAATACCGCATGAGAACCGAATATTAAAACACTGGTTAGGACCCGCATTGTAGGGGCCCACAACTCTAATCTACCCAAAACTTTTATTAATAGAAAAGTAAATAAGAAAATATCGACAATGGGAAAGGGTTTCGGGAAAATTCATGATATAGGAAAAACGTGATAGTCAATAACATCCAGGGGATGTCATAGACCATCATGGCCAACTTAGCGAAAACGGCTTATCTCTAATTAACGAAATTAAACTGGATGTTGTGGAGTATCACGGCCTGCTGTACGCGAAAAAATAAATCTGGTCATTGTTGTCTATCACGACCAGGTATAGCCTGTCTTGATCTTGACTAAAATTTGAGTTAACTCAGGAAATATGAATTCGGCGATGCGTGGTTGACTATTAAACGCGTGGCAGATTTTCATCCCCTTACAACACAGCGCATATCCTGATCCTTAGAGGCTAGGCTACTCTCCAGTTTCATTGAAAAAAAAAAAAGCAAATTTGCACCTCAGCTATCGCACTCAATGCGAATTCTCAATTTAACGCACCAGTTACCTGGCCGTGATAGACAACAACGACCAGATTTTTTTTCACGTACATCAAGCCGTGATACTCCACAACGTCCAATTTAATTCCGTTAATTAGAGATAAGCCGTTTCGCTAAGCTCGCTGTGATGTCTATAACGTCCCCTGGACGTTATGGACTACCACGTTTTTCCTATATCATGAATTTCCCCGAAACCCTTCCCCATTGTCGATATTTTCTTATTTAGTTTCCTATTAATAAAAATTTCGGCTAATCTGCGGTGCTTGAACTCTCCAATAGAGGTGCTATTGGATTGGATAAGGTCTGGTATTATTATATTTTTAATATTTTTCTAAAATTACTTCTAAAGAAATAGATAGAGTATCTTAGAATTCGAATTTACTAGAAGGACCAAGATATTTTTTTATTACTCAGAAGTAGGGCTGCAAACGAACTGAACCGAATCGAACTTACCTTCAGTTTGAGTTTGGTTTGAATTAATTTCGAATTAAGTTTGGTTTGAATTAATTTCGAACGAACTCAATTTCGAACGAACTTAATTTCGAATCTAATTTTTTACGAACTCAATTTCGAACTTTTACGAACTTTGTTACGACTTACGAGTTATGACTTATGGCTGGGCCATAGTTCAAAATTACCGCACGATATAAAAACTGAAGCATTCTAAATTCTAATTACATTGTACACCAAAGTTGGAAATCAAAGTTCATTACAAATACCAAAATTTATATCAAACACTAAAGTTTAGTACAATCAATCAAAGTTTAGTACAATCACAATATCCAAAGTTTTCCAAATAGCCAACAGGAGAAACATCACCAAAGTTTTCAAATATCCAAAGTATTCAAGAAACATTTTTCAGAAGTCAGAACTGAGAGCAATTATGGACTAGGCGGCCTTATATTTTCATTAGCGAACATAAGTTATCAGCGGAAATCAACGGTTTATGTTTGAGTTAATTTCGAACTAAGTTTGGTTTGCGAACCTATTTCGAACGAACTAGGTCCAGTTTGAGTTTGGTTTGAATTAATTTCGAACGAACTCAATTTCGAATCGAATTTTTTACGAACTTTTTCGAATCAAACTCGACTCGAATTACGAACTATGAATTTTTTGTGCAGCCCTACTCAGAAGTGATTTTTGAACTGAGATGAATAACTCATATCTAAAATTTTTTTATTTTTTTTCTAGTAACACACCAAAAAATATTTTAATTTTTTTTACAGCCGCAAAAATTCATGCCTGAAAAATATTGATCTGAGTTATTTGTCGAAGTCTTTCTAGTAAATTAAATTTTATAGTACTCCATCTATTTTCCAAGAAATATAAAAATATTTCTACTATTTCAATAGAAAAAATAAAAATATCATAACATCTTCTATTTAATTAAAATAAAATAAAAATTAGAAATCCTATTTCATATTCAGCAGATTTGAGCTGGATTTCCATTGAATAATCCAACAAATTGGTTATTTCTAAAATTTTCCAAAAAACGTATGTATTTTGTGAAATTTAAATTCTTTTTTGGATATTAACAAAAATTTCTGTGTTGCAACTTTGCGATTCGCTGGGTTTAATGTTTAATTTAACTAGACCTTGATCATAATATGAAGAAAGGCTCTTAACAGCTATCTCAAATTGTTCATCTTGTCAAGATGCAGACCCAAGTGAATACAGGAGGGTTAACGGTTTCCTCTTGATTTTGAAGTTTTATAAAAGATATATAGGCTCATAAAATTTTGCTCCCTTCAAAAGAAAAAAAAATTGACCCTCGTGAATTTAGAGTATTGAAATTTAAAAGTTAGATTAATGAAAAATAATATTTAGCATTGTTTTTTTATTCGGTATTCTATTTTGAAATATGCAAAAAAAATTTGAAATATGTATTCCATATTTTATTAGCTAATGAACTTGAAATATGTATTCCGATTTACTATTTTCTTACTCTCGAACGAAAATTCTGAATCCTCCCTTGCATCTGGGAGCAACCCCTGGAAGAACTTCGAAACATAAAAAACCCACCATTTCGTTTAAATTAATTATAAACATTTTTTATTCATTTTTGTAATTTGTCGGTTCTGTTTTTTTAATGATTTCCTTTATTTCGTATAGGTGAGTTCATAACAATTAGTTTCACTAAAAACTAAAATGCTCATATGGTAGGGTTCCAATGCACCCAAATTTCTATGCTTCCAATGCATCTAATTTTTTATCTCCTTTATCTCTATTTTTAAAGTCCGAACAGTCGATCCGAACCGATCAACATGACCTTCATAATAAAATATGCTTGGAGACCAAATTTTATATTTTTTAGAATTTTTTAAGATATGTACAAAATCATTGTTTTAAGGAGATTCTGGGCCATCCGATAAAGTGATTTTGAATCTATCTTAAAAAATAGTAAAAAAATTCTAAAAAATATAAAATTTGGTCTCCAAGTATATTTTATTATGAAGATCATGTTGATCGGTTCGGATCAACTGTTCGGACTTTGAAAATAGAGAAAATAAGAATTGAGTGCATTGGGAGCATAGAAAAGAGGGTGCATTGGAACCCTCCTCCACCATTATTTAATATTGGTAAGTTTAAAGTAATCGGCATAAAGTTTTCAAGAACTTCGTTGAAAAAAGTTCAAAATAATAATAATAACAATAACAATAATAATGATGATCATAGTAGTAGTTATAATAAAAACTCCAAAGATCAACTGCTCTACGTATTGATACTTGTATATTTTGCTAAGCCACAAAAGTTTGAATACAGATATGAATACAAATATTAGTACATTCTAAAATATTGATCTGTATTGATCTATGCTTTCTAAAAGTATTCTACTGCTAATATACAAGTAATATACAAACGTATTGGTACTAGACATATATTAGTACATTTTAAAATAATAATTTGTTTACAAAATATGAATATGAAGTATTCTTTCAAATATAATTAAGTTACTTTTAAATTAACTTGTATTTTTTAGTTTTCTCTAATATCTCAAATTAAAAATGTTATAAATCCTAATTCTATTATTATTTATTTTACTTTATTTTAGTTTTTGTAAATGAAATTGGATGAACGATAAACATATAAAAGATTTTTCAATTTATAAATGAAAAATAAGTCATGCTTTGTACATGCTATTTTTTGTTAATCACGCAAAATGCAATTAGAATATTTAAATCATTCAAATAGCATTGACAACTATATTTTTTTTTTATTCAATGCAATTGGTATTTCAGCCGTACTTGGGTATAGCAGCTATCTCAAAATTTATCATTGAACAAATATAATTTTCTTCTCAACATATTTACAATAAATAATCAGCCAGCAATTTCGATAAAACTATCACAAATCAAGTCACAAACGGTTAAATATTTTCACATGTATTGTTGCGGATACAGATACGTTACATGAAATGTTATCCGATCTGAGGATTATTTCACTGGGCATTGTATGACGTCAAACTGGAATAATTGAAAATTCAAATCGCTTATTAATTAATAAATGATAAAACACTAATCAAGTTTCAATACATTTTCTAGTGACGTTTTGTAAGACAGATCATGTCTAAATTATTAGAATTCAAAATTTGAACTTCATTTCTCAAAATTATCAATATAAAAGACATGAATTTTCATCCAAAAATACATGGAAATATGGAATATTTTTAATTTGTATAAAAAACAGCACAGGTCAACGCCAAATTACAATTTCAAGAAAAAAATTATTTGAACTTTTCAAATAATATAAAATAACATTTAAATAAATAGCTATTTTAATTCCTATAAAGCTAAACGAGATGAAGTCGGACGACATAACGTGCCAATTGCCAATTTCAAATCATGACTTCTACTCTAGCTTGGGCCTAAATCTAAGATTGAAAAACAAAATTGTAGTTTGAAATAATTTTTTTAAAGTTCGAGATCAAGCTATCAAACTACTTAAAATTTATAGGAATCTCTCATTCAGATTTTAAACCTACCACTTCTCACTTACAATGCATTATCGTCTTTGCCAATAGATTAAATACATGTTCTTAAATGTTATGGACTATTGATTATATTTTAATATAATTTGAATCGTTGATATGTTAGAATTATAGAATATTCCGCCTCATCTCAGATACAATAAATATGATATTTGACACTGTCAAACTGCGAAAACCGTGCGCAATATAATGATGAAATAGTTTTTGTTAGGGAACGATAAAATAGTTAAACCAAAAGAAAAATTCGGAAGAAAACCGTGCGAAAACCGTACTACGATCGTAGATAGAGAGAGGAGATCATGAAGAAAAACAATTAAACGGATGATAAAAAAAATATCTTCTCTAATTATAAGCACGTTAAAATTTATGAATAAAGCGACAAGTCTAAAACTCAACTTTGCAATTAAAATTTATGAAGAAAAAAGGAGACCTTTCTGGACTCAAAAAAACATTTTTCCTCATCATAATTTGGTGTAGAGATTTGTGCTCTCAAAATTTGAGCAATTCATGGAGTTGTTCGAATACGATTGTATGTATTTATTTCATTTAACAGAATTAGACGGGTTTAAGTTCTTTTGAGAGGCTTATTGTTTTTTTTTTTCCGATGCACAACAGCGATCAGACGGTGCTAATTAATTATTAAGCATTAAGGAGCAAATTAAGTACATCAATTTGACATGGAGCAGGGTATTCCATGGGCATCAGATCAAGATGGAAATAAATCAGCTGAAATTGAGAGATCGGATACTGTTTATCCTGAAATTTCTGCAATCCGAAATCCAGCCATCGAATTTTTTTCGAGAACGCATATCAAAATAGCTGGTTTTTCCTTATACGCACTCGGAACAGTTCAACGGCTGGATTCGGATTGCAGGGATTTCAGGTTGAACAACACCGACCTCGGATTTCAGCAGGTTCGGATCCAATCAAGTTTGATCGGTTTTGGAGTTTGTGCAAAAACTCAAAATTATATGGAGTTTGTGCAAAATTATAAACCATCTCGTGAATCTAAACCGGATGTATGAATCTCGACATGGACTGAACAGTCCCAACCAGATATCGAACCAAATTTTGCTAAAATTCATGCAAAAAATTATATTTATAAACCGACTCGTAAATCTCAACTGGACGCACGAATCACGACTATGATCGAATGATCCAGACCGACATTGAAACGAATTTGATTTGATGCCCGTCGAACCTCCTTCGCTCCCCAATTTGACAACCAGAGTTATGGCAGCAAGATAATTAAGTTAACATATTAGTTACAAAGCAGTAGATACAAAATGCTCATTGAAGAAGATGCAATCTACTTCATTTTTTTCAGTTTATTTCAAGAAAAAAATATAGAAGACATAAAAAACAATCCAGAAACTAACATACACTAGACCTTAATTTCCTAGTATCAAACACTAATAGTAAACAAATGTTTCTAGGTTACAGCTTGATTGAAGCACCATTTTGGATTAAACAAACAGTAACCTAGCACAACTATACCAGGAGCCAGCTTATAATGCACAATATTACATTGACCAAAAAGATCTTTTGTGGCACTTCAATTGTGGCATTTTGTGTTAGCAATAGTGTTCAAGCTTTGTAGATGACAACAAAGCAGGGAAGGATTGCTCTTGGATTGAAAACAAATAGCTCGTCTATGTTGGAGTAAGGCCCCGATGCACCGACCAAAGAGTCGAACTCTTCCGATCCTTCTTGAATTTGGGCGCGTCTAACTCTTCCAGCTATAACCCTGAAAAAGAAAAAAAAATCATTGATTTCTAGAGATTAAATTAAACAAATTTGTTATATATTTCTGTAAAAACTTTGTCCAAGATGTATTAGATAGATTCGTTTCTTGAGCTTAAATTGGACAAACTCTGAGCAATTATTTTTAAATCTTTCATAAGATCTGTGTATCAATGTATCTTTTTTCATTATCCTTGTTACTATCTTTATTGAATCCATCTAATTAGTATGAAATTTTTCCAAAAAAATAAAAAACCTAAAAGAATTATGCAGAGCGTGTTTGTGTTTTTATACAAATCAACTGGGTCTAAATACCATGTCCATGAATAATTTGATTCAATTTTTTTGCACTAATATGCATGTTCATATGTCCAAGTTAGAAATTAATTCTGGTATATACATTTTGGTTTTATTTGAGATCATGTAAAGAAATGTTAACATACAGACATAAACTAAACCTCTTATCGACTGTGCACATCTTAAAGGGTATATGGGTTATGGATGTTACCTACAGACGAGCATGACCCGCTGCTCGTCAGATTTTTTGACAGCATCATGCGCTTTGCCGCTGGTTGCCATGGTTAGGATCCTCCCATCCGGGTTGGGTTTGAACCCATCCTTTATGATAGCGCAGACGTGACAATTCGGGTTAGAGCTGCACAGATTCGTAGACCCGTTAAGACCAAGCGGGCATGCCAGGGTAGTGCAATGGAACCTACAAATCAATTTTTTAATATTAGTCCCTTGTAAGATGTGAATTTTTTTTACCATGACTTGTCACTTTGCCTGGTTTAAGTAATATTTTGAAGGGTTAGTAAATTATCTTAGAAAACTTCTGGTTGTCAAATGTAGGGGTGTTCATTGGGTTGGTTCGGTTAAAACCGAATTAAAATAGTCAAATCAAAATTTTGTTCGGTTTCAAAAATATAACTGAACCAAAATAAATTTCGATTTGTTCGGTTTAACCAATATATGAGAGATTAAATTTTAAAAGGTCAAAACTCAATACATACTCAAATACCATTTAATAATCATAGAAATAAATATGACTATATATTTTAGTTGTTGACATTAAAAACATTGTTTTATTTCATACAAAATATATAGATGTTCTAAAATATCCAAACAAAAGCATGGACTTGAACATATAAAGTTTGATATTGAAAAATCTAAATCGAATCAAATATAAAAAATTGAAGTAATTGAGAAATTCGATCCATTTAAACCGAAAACTAAATCATTTAATTCAAAAAATTTTGGTTCGGTTGAAAACCAAATAAACCGGACCCAATGAACACCCATAGTCAAATCTGATAAAGTTATTGGGATTAGTTATCTCCTTGAATCATTACAGGTCTTATGTCGGATTATTGAATTTCATATTGTAAACTAAACTAACATTGGAGGCAGCTAGAATAATTTCATGTGATATGTACCAAAATACAAGTTGGCTTTGTACCAGACAGTAATATAGAAATTATATATCTCTGTCACAACATATTCAAGAATAGTTTAGTCTCATAGTGAAATACTGATACATGACAGATCAAATTATAACCAATATCAAGATGAGCTACCAAGCGGTACTGGATCAATACCAGTTGGGCGACAGTTAAATCTTAGAATTTTCCTTTGTTTGGATTTTATTCTTGGAATTTTTTCGCTGGTGCTGCATGATTAAGGATTTATTGAGTTGAAATGTCTCCATCATGTCTTCATTTTTTAAAACTCAAAAATCAAAATAAAACCATTATATATGATCTATATTATTTTCTATGTGCACATATAAAAGATTACGACATTTAGACTTTGTTTTGATTGGTATCAAGAGCTTGTAAAAATACACTAATATGGATAAATTTTAGATGTTAATTTTTCAACTTATTGATTCACATAAAAATAAATAGAAAATTGATAAAAAAAAAAGAAATTATGTGCATGTAGAGAAAATAATATGACTACGATTGGGTTTCATTTCTAGCCTACCCCAACTTGTTTGGGACTAAAGGCTTAGTTGTTGTTGTTGTTGTTAGAGAAAATAATATAGATCACATCTAACGGTTTTATTTTGACATACAAGTTTTAAAAATTATTTTTTAGAAAATTAAAAAATGAAGGCACAAAAAATGGAGGCATTTGAACCCTCATTCAACTTATTGATTCATACAAAAATAAAATCGAAAAGTGATAAAAAATATTATGTGCATATAGAGAAAATAATATAGATCACAAATAACGGTTTTATTTTGACATAAGTTTTTAAAAAATAGAAAATTAAAAAATGAAGGCACGATGAAGGCACAAAAAATGGAGGCATTTGAACCCTCATTCAACTTATTGATTCATATAAAAATAAAATCGAAAAGTGATAAAAAAAATATTATGTGCGTATAGAGAAAATAATATAGATCACAACTAACGATTTTATTTTGACATAAGTTTTAAAAAAATATTATTATAAAATTAAAAAATGAAGGCATGATGAAGGCACAAAAAATGAAAGCATTTGATGATTTGAACCCTCATTCAACTTAATAATTCATATAAAAATAAAATCGAAAAGTGATAAAAAAATATTATGTGCATATAGAGAAAATAATATAGATCACTACTAACGGTTTTATTTTGACAAAGTTTAAAAAAAATTATTATTATAAAATAAAAAAATGAATGCACGATGAAGACACGATAAATGAAGGCATTTGAACCCTCATTAAACATTAAGTTTTAACTTTTAACCAAACATAGCACAAAAAGCTACTTAATATTGATACCATCCACCTTGTACGGGATTATAGTACCTGAGAAGCTCATTTCCGTCAGCAATACATCTGGGGTACTTCTTTGCAAATTTACTGGATTTGATTTTGATCGAATCACGATAATCTTCAAATTTTGAAATGGTCTTTTGGGAATTTTGGACCTTCAAAATCCGCTCGATGGTGCAAATCGGGGAATTCTTCTTGAGCCAGCTTGATTGAAATATAATCTCTATTATGTTCCTACTTGTATCTTCAGGACCCAATTCTGAAACTAAATTTTACATACAAAAGACACAAATTAAAGCTTAAATTTAGTCATTTAAATTGTTTTAAGGTGCCTTGTGTTTTGGTCCTTCAAATAGTACTTTGAAGGGCATTTGCTTTTCTAACAGATGAAATACAGATCTGAATGAAACAGCAGTACTGATTGTACCGAGTTCAGTACCAGTCATGGCCAGTGTACTACAGTTTTTCATGTCAGTCACTATCCAGTACACAAAGTTTGATTTATGCTGGTAAGATTGGTAATCTTGGTTAATGTTGTCAATTAGCCATTAATAATTTGGTACTATGATCTTTCATTTGTTTCCTAATGATTATGTGTCAAGATATGACAACTAGTCAAATACTAAGAATAAAGGTTTTTATTTTTTTTTATTTTTGAATGACATTTTATTCAAATATATAGACAATTGGGTGTTACTTGAAATATGGTTAATTATTAAGTCAAGTAAATCAGGAAATCTGAAATACCTTTTTTAAAGAAGCTTTTTGCAAAGGGACAACAATAATTACATTGATGAGTTCCATGTTCATATTTCTACACTAGTATACTAATATAATAAGTCAGTAGTACGATTGGAAAGATTCCAAAAATGTCCAAAAATAATTTGAAAAATACCTGCATGCCTAATAGCTTGATGATGCTCCAAGCTCTCACTTCTAATAAAAATCTCACCACATTCATGACAAGTGCACATGACCCTCATGGACCCTCCATGGACCGGGTCCACCACACTGTGGCACTCATAACAGCCAGACAACCTCCTAAATTGCATTCCTCTAAAAGACCCACCAATGGAATAACTAGAGGAATAAGAATTGGAAGAGGCACAAGAAGCACTAGAGGAGAATAAGCTGCTAGGCGGCACATGCTCACCATTTACTATCTCATTCAGGGGCTTTTTTGTAATTAGTCTTTCTTTACTGGTGCATGCACTAATTGATGCTCTCCTCCTCTCACAAGGCTCTTCCTCTGCTTTGCACAAGCTGCTGGTCTCTTTTTGTTTGCAAAGAGACCCAGAACAAACACTCTTTTTACATCTTTTTCTGTGGTTCTCTGAGGAATCAAGGTGGCTTTTGCAATTAAAAATGCTTTTGAGGGCTAATCTGTAAGATGGGCTCTCTGGTTCTTGGTTGGTTTGGCGCTGTTGTGGCTTGTTGGTTTCTTTTTCTCTCTTCTTCATGGATAGTTTTTCTCTTGGCTTCCTTGTTTCTCCCATTGGAAGTATAGAGGAGAGAGAGAGAGAGAGAGAGAGTTGAATTTGTCTGTGTGTGTTATTCTTTAGTTGAAGGAGATATGATGAATGTATGGCAGTGAAACTTGTGGCATGGCAGGAAAAGCAAAGAGTTTATAGATTCATTCCATTTTTTACCTTTATTTATTTATTTTCTTTGTTGGTGGTAATACAAAGCATATTACTTTATGTCTTGAAGTTGGGAGGGAACCTCGTTGAATTTGCTTTATAGATTTTTTTTTTTTTTTTGAGAGAAGCTTTATGGATTGTACATTTATGCAACTTTGTCCCTCCAGAATATAAGAATTTGTATGTATAGAATCCGGACCCTCCCATCCGTATTAACACGAATATTAAAGGAGTACCGTAATTTATAAAAAAAAGACTTAGTTGATCTGAATTTTTATCAGACATTTTGAATTTCAAATTCAAATTTGAATATTGTAGAGTATATAGACTCTATAATATAATGCATATTGGACCGTCCCATCCGTATTGACACGAATATTAAAGGAGTACCGTAATTTTTTTTAAAATAGACTTAATTGATCTGAATTCTGATCAGACATTATGAATTTCAAATTCAAATTTCAATACTGTAGAGTATATAACTCTATAATATAATGTATATTGGGACGCATGACACAAATATTAAAGAAGTCTCGTAAATTTTTTACAATGGACCGAATTAATTTGAATTCTGATCAGACATTCTGAATTTCAAATTCAAATTTTGAAATACCGTAGAGATACAGACTCCATAATATAACGCATATTGGTGCTACTATCGAAGGAGGGTATATTTTTACTTAGGAAAGTGTTTTATGGTCCTTTATTTTTTCTTTACTATATTCATTAGGAAGTATCCATATTAAATTTTTGTTTTCCACTGTATAGGATCCTCATTCGAGATTTGTATGTTTGTATGATTACATATTTACATGTGACTTTAGTTGCAAAAGTGAAATTAAGAATATCTTTGCCAAAAGAAAATTATAGAGTTAGAATTCAATATTAATCATTTATATGAGAAGAATCTCACTGAATTACATATTACATCAGTAACAGTTTGCATGATCTTTTTTTTTTTTTGAAAAATACTGGTAGCAGCCACCAGCAATGCATTGATAAAAAGTTTGATCACAAGTCCCTGTTACTTCTTACAACAAGGAATCACATAGCAAAAACTCGTTTTACAAAACTCTGCCTATCACCTATCGTTTCTATGTCTCGGGCCCCCTACAGCACTTGAACTACATCTCTCCTTCCTCCCACACTCTATCAGCTAGTATACTGCTCGGCAGTGTGATTTACCCCGGAAAATCTGCTCATTTTGCTACCTCCACAGCCCCATAGTACCGCCATGCACCGTACCGCCCAGTCTTTTTTGTTCATAAGCCGCTGACTTTCCAGCAAACTCCAAGATTCAGACCATGATGTCTGTAGAGATGAAGAGCCCTTCATCAATCTAATTCCCCTCTTCATCTCTATTCTTTCCCATACCTGACTTGCGTACCTGCATTGGTACATGAGATGTAGGCATGTCTCTAATTCCCCCGCACTACACATTTCACACTCCATCTGACAGTGAATTCCCCTTCTTGCCAAGACATCACGTGTTAAGGTTCTGTCTTGCAGCAGTAGGTAAGTAAACAGCTTTACCTTTGAAGGAGCTCTGGCCTACTTAGCGAAGCCAGTTCTAGTGTTTGAGGCCTTTGGGACTGTGAGTGGAATGCCTCTCTTAGGGACAATTGTTGGGACAGTGGTCTCGGGAGCCCATCTCTGCAAGTCCTGAGCGGTTCTTCAGAACATGTGTTGTACCAGTAAGCTATCGAACGGCCATCCCCCACCTCCCAGATAGCACTCCAATGAAATAGGTGCTTGATTTTGAGGAGGTAATTCCAAAAGAATGAGCCTTTCATTTTCCAAATTAGGAGAGGGTGATTGGTAATTCCCCTAATCGGCCTTGGGGACTCCTATTCCTCTCCAAACCTTTGGGAGAATGACTGTTTCTCAATTTATAACGGACATAACAACTCTTTGATTATCGTGACTGTCCCATAGAAACCTTCTACACAGTAGCTCGATCCTGTTAATCAACCATCGATCTTGGGAAAGCGAAACATACCATATGATAAATTGGGATGATTGTGAGTGCCGAGTTGATGAGTATGGTTGTGAACACCGAGTTGATGAGTTTGCAAGATCTATACTGCAATACATTTCCATCTAACATAAGAAGTATGGAATGCAATTATTTGACAATGTTTATAATTAATTGTCAAATAAATTAAACTCTAAAACAAAAATATTATTATAGACATAACAGTGTGATTCACATAGCAGGTTTACAAAAAAAAAATGAAGAGTAATTCTAGAGAATTAGTCCAATCCTTTATGCGTCCATATGATATCATAAAATATATTTTTCGATATATAAAATAATTATAGATATATTTTCCATCATTTACATAGAACTTGTATTAAATTTAAACTACTTTAGAATTTGAATGGTCCTCCATTAAAAAATCGGTTAAATTCAATTGTTAAAATTTAAAATTGTTTGTTGAAAGACTAAAGATCTTCGGAAGTTTGATATATGCCAATTTTAATGATGAAGAACATATCTACAATTATATTTATTATTAAATTAAAAAAATAGTTCTGAAAATATTGAATGAGATGTACCTTAAAAGCTCGACGTAGGCTAAATTTATCCAAAAATATTGAGGTTTGATACATGTTTTATCGTTTATCAAATAATCTAAAATTTCAATAGTCTAAAATTAACGATCATTAATATATCATCCAACCAGGGCCGGATCTCAATGCATTGGAAATGTGGCTAAGACACTCTTATGATTTGAAAATTTTAGTTATTTATATTGAAATTTAATTAAATTTTATTTTTTCAAAACTTCCTATATAGTCCAGCCTCCTTCAATAATAATCAAATGTTTACTTGTAATCTAGTGGTTTGAGATCTATTTTGTTGTTGAGAGGTCTTGGGTTCAAATCTCACTCACCACATTATACATTTTAATTTTCTGCCCCTTTTATTAAAAATTTCTAGTTCCACCCTAGCATCCAACTATACTTAAATAGTCAAAATGCATGAAATTTTATTGGTGTGATATTTTTATGTGTAATACACCTATAAATTTTAATTTATTTTCAACTTTATTTAAATTGAAAAACTATTAAAAGTGCCTAAATAAACCATTGTCAACAATGTCTTCGGTTTCCAAATTAAAATTTATACCATTGGTGTCCTCAAAAAAGCAAAAGAACATCAGAGATGAACTTCCTTTAAGGGATTTTTTTTAAAAACCATAAATAAAATAATTAAATTTACGAAACCAACATGATGACCTGAAGATTTACAAAAACCATCAGACCCGAGATGCCAATTCGGTCCGAACGAATTTTTTTTCTCCGGACCGAATTGGCATTTCGGTCCAGCTCAATTCACAATAAAACTGTGTTGCCTTCTGTGGGAAGGTTTTTTTTAGCCCGGACCGAATTGCCAATTCGGTCCAGGTTTTTTTTTTTTTTTTTTTTTTTTTTTTGAAAGTGAATATTTGAGATATTATAATTGGAATGTAGAAAAGAATACATATAAACAAATATACTTGAAACTAAAATTATATATAATTGTCTAAAATAGACAAATAGCGGTATGCGAATTTAAGATGTGACATTGCTTTAATTGATAATTTTGCTCCCCATTGTAGTTTTCTTGAATAAAATATAGTCAATTTTAAGCTAATATCAAATTATTAATATCAAGTATAAAAAAATGGATTACTAAATAAAATAAAACGTTACAAAATAAAAAAAAATTGTTGAGAGTAAATAGAAAATATCTAGATAAAAAATATTATTGATTTTATGATAATTATGATTTTTGTGATTATCATGTATATAAAAGGTTAATTGTTCTCCATCGTTATTAAAACATTTATATATACAAAAATAAGTTTTAAATTCATTAAGTCTTAATGCATTAAATTTGGTTGGCTCCAATATCTTGATTATGGTCAAATTACTAACAAGAGGATTCTAAAAAAAAAAAAAAAAAACCTGGACCGAATTGCCAGTTCGGTCTGGCCTGTTTTTTGATTTTCTGTGGCGTTCTTTTTACAAACCGATAAAAAACAGCAAAAAACAGCCAGACCGAAATGCCAATTCATTCCGGAGAAAAAAAATTCGTTCGGACCGAATTGGCATCTCGGATCTGATGGTTTTTGTAAATCTTCAGGTCATCATGTTGGTTTCGTAAATTTAATTATTTTATTTATGATTTTTAAAAAAAATCCTCCTTTAAGAGCCAAAATCCAACTTTTGACAAAGGACAACCAAAATTGTTCAAATTGTGTAGTTTGGCGACAAAACCATGGGATAAAGTATAAACCGTACATTATACAGGTATCTTAAGTCAATTTGGGCACAGAATTTGTGTGAGGGGTTGAAAACAAGGAATTCAGATCCAGTGCAGTAACCCAATTTTTGAGTTTTGATCCAAACCGTCCAAGGTGCTCTAACACGAATCTTAAAGAACCTGGACCCCACAAATAATACTGGCCCCCTGCGCTACCACCGAATAGGCACCGTACACGTCTAAACTCAAAAATTGGGTTACTTTAGGGGATCCGGACTCGAAAACAAGAAAGACAAAATGTGGTCCTTGTTTGGTTGTTTGGATCGATAGAGTCTGAAAAGCAGGGGAATTGGAGTTACTTGTATAATATCATTATGAGGTTCTATGTGGCAAGTACATATATATTTTTCTGTGTAGAGTCATTTGCCTTCAAGCAAAGTTACCGAATAATATTCATATTTTTAAAACCAACATTTTTTTTCTTCACCTTTTTTTTTAATCTTATATTATCTTTGAGAAATACAATCATCTGAAATTTTTTGTTAAAATTACAATCTCATATTTTCTGCATCTTTTTTATTCTGGAATTTTTTTTTTTACTATTTTTTAAGATAAGTACAAAATCATTGCTTTTGAATGGTCTAGAATTTTTTGAAAAAAACAATGATTTTGTACCTATCTAGAAATATTTCTAGTAAAAAAATTAAAAAATATAGAATTTGATCTCTAAGCACATTCTTTTATTGAAGGGCCCCGATACACCCAGCATTTTTTAGATGATTTATCCAAGCACATTTTAGTATGGAGATCATGTTGAGTTGTTTGGACCGATTGTTTGGACTTTGTAAACAATGGGAGGCATGATTGGGACACAAAAACAATGGAGTGTTATAATCCTCCATTTATATTATAAAAAGAAAAAATATTCTTGAATTATTAATATATTATACGGAAATCACAAATTTTAAGAACATGTTATTATGATACTTTGTATATGTTGATAACTTACTCGCTACACTACAGGATGGTTCATAAAATCCACAAGGATCTGAATCATGGAGCGCCTAGCACTTATGGCCTTGTTTTCCACTTTGAAAAGGGTCACGTGCTTCCGTGCATGTTGCTATGAAAGAGCTGTTTGTGGACCCCGTATTGTAACCCGATTACCCGATTGCGATCTGACCCGGTAAGTTTCTCTGCTAGCTGTCCATGCATGCATCACTATGCTCACATGTAAATTCGGTTTAAATTGAATGAGCAAGGCGGGCTTCTTTTGTAGATCAAATGTTATTGTTTTACAATATAATGAGAGGAAAAGTTAGAATATACATAATAGAATAGATCAAAATTATGTGCGAGGCTATGTAATATGCATATTATACAATAGCATGCGCTATGAATTCGTATCTCCATTTATAAAGTTTAAACAGTTAATTTGAACTGTTAGACATGACTTTCATTTGAAAATGTACTTGTAGACCAAATTTTATATATTAATAGAATTTTTTTACAATTTTTTAGATAGGTAAAAAACCACTTAATTTGAAAATTCTAAACCATCTAAAAACAACGCCATTCTACCTATCTAAAATATAGTTAAAAAATTCTAAAAAATATAAAATTGGTCTACAAGAACATTTTGATATGAAAATTATATCTAACGGTTCAGGTTGACGGTTTAAACTTTAAAATTAAAGATATGAATTCATAGCATAAGTCGATCCGTGATATGCATATTATCAAACCTCACTTCAAAATTATTATAAATATGATAAGATCAAAGTTAAATGTTTTAATCACTTTTTTTAAATCCATCCTCACATATCATATAATGTAATACAGTGTGGTAGAACTTATTTTTTTAAGTACATTAAAACTTCTGTAAATAAATCAATTATAATATATTTTTCTATCAAAACAAAGGATTTTTTTTATCCGTGTCATTTTTCTATAAAAATAAATCCATATCATCAAATCGAATAATCTCAAATATAGCACAAACGCAACCAATGGTTGGGTTTTCTTTTAAAAAAAAAAAGCACAAGCACAGGTTGTGTTTTACTCTTGAAAAAAAATGCAAACATAAGTTAAGTTGGTGATAAAAAAAAAAATCACCTGTGCTTTACTCTGAAAAAAATGCAAACATAAGTAGAGTTTGTGATAAAAATAAGGAAGCTGATATGAGTACCCGCAGTTGAGTACCCGCATTATACCCGCACATAAACTATCATAACTGTTTTTGGGAACCGCACCTAAACTGTCATAACTGTTTTGGGGACCTAAACTGTCAAAACTGTAATTTTATTTTACAAGTATTAATAGTAACATTGTGAAGTATTTATACCTATACAAGACAAGTATTTATATCTATACAATGAACTACATATATGATATATGAATTGGAGACCATTACACTGTCAAAACTGGGGACCATTACTTTTACACGTTTTTCAATGTGGTTTTTTTTTTCTCCGTTCAATCTAATCAATTTTTGGGACGATCTATGAGGAATTTTGTAAATCTAAAACCACGAACGTGTTCTATTTTTTTTTTCTCTTTCAAATGAGATCCATGATGACATACTTTTACACGTTTTTCAAAGTATCAAATATTCAAATATGAAAAGTATTCATACAAAATAGAAAGTATTCATACCTAATATATCAAGTATTCATACCTAATATATCAAGTATTTATACCTAATATATCAAGTATTTATACTTAAGATATCAAGTATTTAAAGAAAAAAACTGGACTCATCTTTTACACGGTTTTCAAGTATTCACATACAAAATGGAAAGTATTTATACCTAAATTATCAAGTATTCATATATAATTCATCAAGTATTTATACTTAAGATATCAAGTATTTAAAAAAAAAAACTGGACTCATCTTTTACACGTTTTTCAAGTATTCACATACAAAATGGAAAGTATTTATACCTAAATTATCAAGTATTCATATATAATTCATCAAGTATTCATACCTAAGATATCAAGTATTTAAAAAAAAACTGGACACAATACCTACTCATCTTTTACACGTTTTTCAAGGTGGTTTTTTTTTTCTTCGTTCAATCTAACCAATTTTTGGGACGATCTATGAGGAATTTTGCAAATCTAAAACCACGAACGTGTTCTATTTTTTTTTTCTCTTTCAAATGAGATCCATGATGACATACTTTTACACGTTTTTCAAAGTATCAAATATTCAAATATGAAAAGTATTCATACAAAATAGAAAGTATTCATACCTAATATATCAAGTATTTATACCTAATATATCAAGTATTTATACTTAAGATATATAATTCATCAAGTATTTATACTTAAGATATCAAGTATTTACCGAAAAAAACTGGACTCATCTTTTACACGTTTTTCAAGGTGATTTAATGATTGACAAAGTTAGTTGGGAAAGGAATCAAGTGCGGGTATAATGCGGGTACTCAACTGCGGGTACCAAAATCTTTATTCTAAAAATAAAATCAGAAAGATTTCTATAAGGAAACTACACGGATGTTGGGTCCTCTTAAATGGATCACACACAAACCCTACCCGAACTAAAATTCATACAACTGTTCTCAGTTCTCACATTGATCCGAGGGAGAACAAAGGAGGAATTGCCTTTTTTGCTCTTAATTTGAGACCAACTTCTAACACGAGTACAGTTTACAAAAGATAACATGTATCTCGGGTCTAGGGTTCCATTATGATGTTTTCTGTCCATTTTCAGTTCTTTTTAGGGAATCTTTTAAGCACTTTCTTTTTTCAAGGGTGCTGGGTGGGTCCTATTCAACTGGAGTAAATAATGTAAAAGCAAAAAAAAAAATCAACAAAATTAACTAATTTAACTAACATTACTGAATTCTTCATAAATATGAAAATTAGAAAGAAAAACAAAGAATTTTAAACCCCCAACACTCGTACCATAATTTATAATCTAGATCTATATTTCTGAAAAGTTTTGTTGGCAAGACCTTTTATTATCTAGATCTAATTCGATACAGAGATTGTGTTAGAAATTGAAATTGAGTGGGAGAAGGTAAATAACAAGTATAAAATGATTTTAATTTTACGAGAGAGATAAAGATCGAAAAAAAAATCAATTAATAAAGAGGGTCTGACCTCCTTTCCTTCCTTTTCCTTCACATTTGATTCACTTATATTTATTTTTAAGAAATTAAAAATCAAGCCACCCAATTATTTAATTTTAATAACAAATTTTTTATTCAAATTTTGAACATGTAATCTTCCTTTCAGAAAATATTGTATTTTACGTTCAAACTAATTAAAAACTGATTCTATTTTCGGAAAGCATTTTGTAACCTTCCGTACATAAAGCATTTTGTAATCTCCCAAGCCAAAAGCATTTTGTACAAAAGAAAAAGAGTGAGGCTATGGTGCTATGCATAGCACGGATGGCTAGTGTACTACGGCTCAATATGGTACTTTTTAAAATCCTAACGGTCGATCCGACCGTTCAATGTGATAACCATATGAATATGTACTTGCAAACTAAATTTTATATTTTTTCGAATTTTTTTACTATTTTTTTAGATAGGTAGAATTTTGATGGTCCAGAATTTTCAGAAAACACTGATTTTTCTACCTATCTAAAAAAATAGTAAAAAAATTCAAAAAAATATAAAATTTAGTTTGCAAGTACATATTCATATGGATATCACATTGAACGGTCGGATCGACCGTTAGGATTTTAAAAAGTACCATATTGAGCCGTAGTACACTAGCCATTGGTGCTATGCATAGCACCATAGCCTCACTCAAAGAAAAATGTGTTCGCCCATGATCTGTATATGACACTATGGTCTCTTTAGGTAACTTTATGTGGTGATTGCTAAGGATGACAACTTCAAAAGTTTAGATTGGATGTTATAAACTCCTTTTATAGATACTTCCTATGATTTTTTATCTTACAAAACTTTTGTTTTTCATTATAACAGTATTTTTATCGAATTATTTTTGCATGGTATATAATTTGGCATTTTATTCTCTTTGGAGGAAATCTTCTATGCACTATTGGGACTTGTTTGATAACTACAGAAAATATTGTTTTATTGTATTAAGATTAGTGTCTCTTGTTTAGTTATTGATAAATCAAGCCTTAATCACTAAACAAACAAAAACACCTAACAATCATTAGTACATTAATTAATTTGACGTATTTAAATCAAACAAGTTACAGGGTGACATGCTGTTTAATTTAAAGAATTTTAAATCCAAAAAGAATTTCGAAAACTTTTACTGGACCAAACTGAGTTTAAAAAGAATTAAGATTAGTGTGAATCTTATTTAAAAATTTACATATTTGAACAGAGTTTATATATATTTGAATATTTAATTCAGAGATCATACATGAAGCATGACCTCATTAATAGGCAAAATCTAAATGAGATTTTCAAACAAAGAATAATTATTTCCTTTTAGTCACAATATTTTCAGTTGATAATTTTTCATGTTATTTAAAAAAGAATATGACATTTTATTTAGCATATAAATTTTTATATGACATAATGGGGACCATGCTAAGAGAATCAAAGAATCAAACATTATGGGTCCAATCCACCAACATAATTTCCTAGAGATGCTAAGAGGTGTTGCAGTGTACGGTTGCGCATTTTGAGTACCACCATACTTGGATTCTCATTCTAAAAAGAGAGTGTTTCCTATCTTATTTTAATTTATTTGCAATGTTTGATTGTTACTTAAATTAAAAAAATATTTATTTCATATATTCTCGTGTTTTACGTCTTGTTTGACAACTCAAGTTATGACAAAAGTTAATCAGTTTCAATAAGAGAGAAATTTTATATATATATCAGTATCGTGTCTGTACGTTGCAACGGGAACATTTTATTAGAGAAAAAAATCTCATACAAAATAACATATTTTCATAAAAAAATAGACTAATTATTCTCATACAAATGTAAAGTAAAGTTCTTTGAACGTATATAAATTAATTTTAATGCATTCATTTTTTTAACGTTTTTTACTATTTGACTCTATACAAAATTAATTCGAAAGTTTAAAATTTTTGTATGTAGATGGATCACTCGTAAGTGGATGGATTTCAATAGTTCGGATTCAGATTCGTCATTTGAAGTCAACCCGAAAGATTTTAGAGTTCAGTTTACAAAGAAACTTGGTGAACTTAAGAACACCCTAGTTCTATTCAAATTAATAAATCTAGAGAGATGGTTTAACTTATTCCACTGTTTTCATCTTATTCCTTTTATTTTATCTCATTTGATAACTTTAAGTGTGGAGTTAAGAGTTTACTCTACTTTTAACTCCACGGTCAAACATGACATTTACTATCCATAAATCAAAACAATTGGAATCTGAATAAATAAGTTTTCTCATCCGGATCTCGCTCATTACAAAGGAAAAAAAAAATCATGTATTGGGTGAGACATAGTCAAAAAATTTGGGTGATAGTTATCACTTCTCATAAAAAAATGTTACAAACACTAATAATGTATCTTTTGAGTCCACTTATTCTCGAGTCCATATATATATGAATGAATTAGATACTATTTAAAGTAATTAGATTCAAGAGTCAGGAACAAGTTTGTGTCTTAAATTGACTTTTTTTCTCAACCCTTCTTGAGAAAAGCTATTCAGACAAGAAAAAACGGATTATATTACTTTTGGAAAGCTGTCTTAAATTGATAAATTTACAATTTGATGTAGCTACAATTTAATCAAGAATAAAAAAATAGGTATGACTTTATATGTATACATGGAATTATTGTTATATTATTTATCAAAATATAATCTTCAAATTTAAATTGGTTAAATGAAAATATGAAATAAGATACTGCAAAAAAAATGTAATAGACATTACAATTTAATTTTTGATATTTTACCTAATTGAAAACAGAATTCACATAATTTTAATCGACAATAATTGTATGAATGTTGAGATTATATTCTAAATCTGGATCAAATAAAGAGATTATGATCCTATTTTTATCCAATACAGATATGATCCAAATAATATCATGATCAGACGTTGCATTATTAAATTTAAAACCATACATATGATTTTAACGGTTGCATTTTTTTTGGAACAATCTCCTATACTTAAATAGTGTATATTTGTTTTTTTTTTTTTTGATAAAAGGCATACCAGATGCCCATTTCATTTTCATGAAATAAGAGTTAAATTACAGTAAAAGGAGATCAATATCTCAGGTAATCAAAACAATAGCACTCGGCCACCAAACAAAACATAATAGTGTATATTTGTATGAACAAAATAATTAAATGTGAGCCAACTAAAAATGATGTTCTAACTACCAAACAAATATGGTCCATATTCATGTGAGGTATTCTTTGTATGAAATAAAAACCCATGTGATGTGGCCGGGTGTTATGGTCATCAATTTCATGTGAGGTGTTAAATTTGTTCATATATCAGATCTTATTGATTTCAGAGAAGAAGAAATGTTGTGCTTGTGTATGCATGATTTAATGATTACTTCTCTAGTTATAATTATTTCTAAGGTTCTGTGACTTGCAACGGAATCAACCATGACAAACCTTATCTTTTGCAATCATGCAAATACAAATGTATAAAAAAAATATGAATTACTTCAAATAATAGAGGCGGAGGCAGTATCTTTGAATATGGAGTCAATTAGGCTAGCCTTCTTCTTTCTTTTTTGTGTTTACTAATATTGAAAAATGATTGTAAAAATGTAATGTGGTTTATTTCAATATTTTTATTGCTGAGTAAGAATACTTAAATTCTTACTTCTCCATTCCTTATCATAAGCTAATTGAATAATCGAATAAACCAATTCATTTACACATACTCATATAACTCAATAAAATTCTCACCAATTAAAGCCATGAGAAAAGGAGGAAGAAAAAAACAAATAAAAAGACATCATCTTTATTTTGAGATTTATTTTATAATATATACTTAGCAAAGAGGATGGGATTAGTTAATTCTCCTTTTATTCAATAATAAATAAATAATGTTGATTTTTTATTTATTTTTAAAAAAAATTGGTATATATTATATACTGAGCAAAACGGGGCGGATCAAATTGATCTATGACATGACGGGTCAGATTCGAGTCTGATCCAAAAGTTATGACATCTCTAAATCTAGAGCAGGTTGGGTCCGATGGGCATCGGGACCGTCCGATATGCTTTAAGATTCATGCGCACAAATTTTAAAGCAGCCACGAAAGTTGCTGGCGTGAATCTTAAAACATATCGGACGGTCATCGAACCCATCAAACTCACTCTCCGATGGGCATCGGACCCAAATTGACCTCCTCTAAATCCGATGAATATAAAAGCATCTACATTAGCGAAATAAAAAAAGAAGGCCACGTCTCCTTTTCTTACCGGAGAGCTACTGATTAACACTGGGCCTTACTAAACAGGAAAAGCCCATAAATCAGGCCCAGATAATAAAAGTGTTCATATCCATGATTAACTACTTTATACGATTCCACCTCTCATAAACAGAACGCGCCGAACACATCAATGCGAGAATATATTGAACTAGAATATCTTTTGCAGAATAAATTGAATTTTTTTAGTGATAATTTTTATAAAAAAATCTTAGAAACAGCTAAATTTTAAATATAAGTAATTATTTTACAAAACAAATCTATATAATAAAACACATCACAACTGCATGGAAATTCCTACTGAAAAAAATATAAACATACGTTCCTCTTAAATGAGGAGATTGAGAAAATATGAAGAAGAGAGAATATAACCGGATGAATAAGAATAATGATGGTGAGGCATTGATGAAAAATCTTGAATAAAATTTTAAAGAGATGGATGTATGCTATTAAAATATTCATTTTCAAAATTTATTTTTTTAATTTAGAAGTAACACTACGATTGAGATCGAGCACGTTATAAACAAAAACAGTGTAGTGGCCCTTTTTCCTTGTCCAAGAATCTTGTCTTAGTTTAACCAATTTCTTAATAAAAAATTTGCAACGAGGTTCATGCTTTAAGAGACTACAATAAATTAATTAGTTCATCATTTCATTCAAGCACTACCTATATATGCCCCTCATACATTCTGAAGCATTAATCCTCCTTAGCTTAACTTATGCAAATAAAAATGCCTTGTTCTTCCTCCTTTTCGTCTCACACCTCACTCTTTCTTCCTCGCTCGATTGCAATGCAGCCGACCGCAGAGTCCTCCTAAATGTAAAATCCGAGTTGGGCAATCCGCCTGAGCTCTCGGCATGGCTACCAGCCACCAACTGTTGCACCTGGTCTAATGTGTACTGTAGTGATACCGGCCGTATAGGCAGCATCTATCTCTTCTCCCTCAATGTATCAACTACAATCCCTCATTCATTGGGAGACCTTAGTGAGTTGCAAGTCATCCAACTGCAAAACATACCGGGCATCTATGGTACCATTCCTACTTCCTTTTCTAAACTCACCAAACTCGAGACACTTGACTTAACCAATAATTCTGTCTCTGGCCCCATACCTGACTTCCTCTCCCATACCAATCTCAGTTTACTTGATCTTTCTGACAACAAGTTCTCAGGCCCCATACCATTGTCTCTGACAAAGTTGCCAAACCTCCGGTAACTGGATCTTAGTGGAAATAGCCTCTCCGGTACGATCCCTCCTGGTCTACTTCATGGGACAACTCGTCGCCTGTATCTATCCCGCAATAAACTCACAGAGAGAGATACCTAAGGATTATGCAAATGGAGATATTGACATGATCGATTTGTCACACAACAGACTAACTGGTGATGTTTCATTTTTGTTCGGTATTACCAAACCGATGACCATGATCGATTTGTCATGGAACCAGCTGGAATTTGACCTGACCCGAGCTGTGTTTCCTCATCATTTGGAATATTTGGATCTGAGTCACAATAAGATCAAGGGTAAAGTGCCGAAATCGCTTCAAGATATACTATTGCGTTTTCTGAATTTAAGTTACAATGAGTTGTGCGGGGAGATACCAAACCGAAGGTTCATGGTATATTACCACGCCGATTAATAAGTGCCTCTGTGGTGCCCCATTGCCGCTCTGCACATCATGACCTATCTGTGGTTCCCAATTTCCTGCTGTTTATGTTTGCTTTATTTTTAAAATTTTGAATAATTGCTAAGAAATCAGTGTTGCTTTGTTTTTAGTTTTAACTAATTTCTCTCTATTGGAACTAAGTTTTATACAAGTGGTAAGCAATGCCTCCTAATTGTCCTCGAACCGTATCAAAAGACTACATATATATACAAGATGAAAAAAAAAAGAGGGGAAGGAAAAGAAATAAAGGCATATAAATATAACTTTCTTTCAAGAAAAAATAAATAAATGACTCACTGACAGTCTATTGTGTAGTGGTGGCCTTATATTTCAATGTGTTAACCTAATCTGGGAGATTGAAATAACCCACTACTTAATCAGCGTTTGCTTCTATTTAATTCACAATTTCGTAGGGTACATTGTAATAACCTAATCTGATAGTGTACTTGTTGTTTGGATTTGGCATGGCAGTTAAATGGGAGATTGTAATGAGTTCGGAATAGGAATATAAGAGTTGACAAGAAGGGTTTAGGGTTCATGTTTTAGAAATTGAGGTTGCAATTGATAGTGTTGTTGTAGGTGTGTGTGAAATTGATAGATTACTATATTTTCTGTATATGATCCACTTCTACTTATTCTTTTAATTAACTATCTAATTCACTTCTCCAACCATGAAAAAAATCTGATGTCCTGATGTCTAACTACAATGCTATTCAATGGATTGAAAATAATATTGTAATTGCATATAGATATGTATATGCTCAGAATTTACATGGCAGCCCTCAAATTAAAGTATATACACTTTGGTCCCTAAAAACCCATCCATACCGGTACACAAAATATACTGGTACCGCAACAGGTACATCACTGGTACAGGTATGGTCGAGTCAATACGTGCGACAATCTCAAACAAAGAAACCGGATTGAGAGGGGTGTGAGTGATAATCAGGTCTCAATCCGATACCATAAAATCCTTCACAGATTCAAACATCCAAGATTAGATACTATCTGATATGCTCATCATTTCTTTTCCAATACTACATTACAGTGTACTTGTAATGTAGTATTGAAAAAGAAATAAATAACAATAATAACTGTTTTATGCCTGAAGTGATAAATAAATACCTGTAATGTAGTATTGAAAAAGAAATGATACAAGTTCAACTGAGGTTACATATATGAGAAATTACGGATAAGTGAATAGTACCGTCAAGCAAAACAATTATTGTGTCGAAATAAATAAAAATAATAACTGTTTTATGCCTGAAGTGATAAATAAATAACCATGTGATATTTCCGGGTATTATGTTCACCAATTTCATGTAATGTGCTCTCATTTTATTAAAATTATTATATCACAGATAACTTAATTTGGTTACAATTATTTCTAAAGTTCTGTGATATGCAATGAGGCAACCAAGACAAACCTTATATCTTGCTATCATGAAAATTAAAATATAAAATGAAAAAAAAAAAAATGCATTACACACTTGGTACCTCTAGCAGACAGCTGATCCTGGTACTAACTATTTTTATAACTAATACAACACCTCTGATTTCAACTAAAACGTGCCCCATTTCCTACCATCACCTTCCAATCCCGTAGTAAAACTCCAAGAAAAAAAAACACAAAAATTCTTATTTGCTATTATTACCTCATATTTTATCCCCATCCTAAATATACTAAATCAACACTCAATGTACAACAATTCATCTATCACGTGTTTACTTATTAGTCTGCTTTCTTTTATTTACCGCTCATTTGGTGTTGTTTCACCAAAATTTGAGCATAAAGAAGTTCATTCCAAGAATCCGGTACGCCAGGTAAGCACCAGTGACTACAGTCCTGGTACTGCACATCAGACCTCCTTTCTTCTTCGGTTGAATATTGTTTGCGGTATATAGAAGGATGTGCATCTTTTCTATAATCAGACATTTTTGTGATGTTCAAATAAACTACAGGTGTTTTCATACCATTTATCACATCTTCTAATTGGTTCATTATTGTAGGATACATAGCCAGGTATTTATCGTCTTTTATTGGTTCGGTTTCTTTGTCGCATGCTCCTCCTGAGTTCCATTGCCCTCCACTAAATAAATGATAAGTTTTAAGGTCAGATTAGGAAATTATATAAAGTTGTAAAGCGGTATACTTTCTTAGAAATAAGGAAAAAAAAATATTAACCTGAAATGGGAGGCAGAGTAGCCTCTGAAAAGCACAATAGTCTTCTTTGAGTTTACATATGTATCGATCCATTTCGCCCATGTACTAAGAGCCTTATGAAAAGCATCTAGAACATTTAATTCACTATATACATGGTTTCCTTCTTGATAATAATCTTTCCTGAAATATATTAGACTTGGTTCAGCTTCACCATAAAAGTTGCAACTGCAATATCAGGTTATTTACATTAGAATTTTACTAAAAAGGAAAATTACTACAATACCCTTGAGAGGTTTTTTCATGGGTCCACCAATGACCGGTGTTGAAGACTAAAACATCTGCATCCTTGTATTTAGGAGATGATCTCTCAATTAAATCAATCCTAAGAGTCTCCTTTCTAGTACTGTTGCCGGTTGGCATCTCCCATTCTTGCACAAGAAAAGGCGATCGAAAAAACTCCACGCTACAATTGTAATCCTGTTCAACGGAAACACAATATATTGAAAATTATAATTTAAGAGACCAAGTTGGTAGGTGATTCTTTGTCACGGAAGAAGCATTTTGCCAGTACATATTTTGTACGAGTTAATGTTTGTGGTATAATATGATTCATAATATAATAATAATTTTCATCATCCACTATTTTCTTTTCTTTTTTCCTTTTGTATTAGCAGGTCTGATATAGAACGGTCAAATTTTATAATCACTGCAGCACTACCAAAGAAAATAAGAAAAAATATATATACAAAAAGCTAACCGTGAATAAGAAAGAGTAGGATCCCTCGGTTCTAAATTCATGCCTTCCTGATGCCTCAAAAACCTTCAACTTATCTTTTACGGAATGTCTCAAGGCACATACAAGAGACTCCCACATATTCCTATTTAGCGAATCACCAACAAAAACAAGCCTCTTTCCTCTCAATCTCTCCAGCATATCAATTGCATTGAACCTATTACCCAAAACATTACAAGCATTACAAACAAAAAAATAGTAATTTAATATATGCACCTGCAATTTTTTTTTTTTTTAAATCTTATGGTACATCCATTAATATTTTTAAAACATTTTCAAAGATGTCAAATAAATGTACCAACAAAGATTGATGCACATTAGAACTACCCAAAAAAAAATGTATCTATAAATAAATTTGAAGGAAAATTTCCAAATTTTCATGGAAGTAAAATTTATACCTTGGAATTTTACACCCGTGAGGCTGCCACCGTAACTTCTGATAAATACGGTCAGGCCGGCCATTGTGGTAGCAGTCAAAGGGCTCGTCAATATGAGGACATGACCCCTCCGGGTAAAGGGGGTATGAATCATCTTTTACCCATTGCCCTTGAAACATGTCACAACCAATCATGGATTTTATCAAATCATCCTTTTTATTTGATTCTGTATTTGGGGCAGTTTTTGGTGGTCCCTTCGGACTTTCATTTCCCTTCGCCGGTGATGCAGGGATATTTTTCGAGGAAGTAGTTTTTTCATTCTTTGTGCCTGGTGAAGCACTCTTACTCCCAGATGGCACCGGTGCATTATTACTTTGGCTACCCTTACTACCTTGACTCTTAGTTACTGTAGTTTCATTTCCCGGAGGCGAAGTAGCAGTTCTAATTTGATTTCCACTTTCACCAGATTTAGCAGGGACTGTACTTGCCTGAGTCTTGGGTGCATGTGAATTCCCTTGAGACTCATCACTCGTCTGATTTTTGCTGATTTTCTGGTTTTTTTCATCCAAATTTCCGTCTTTCTCTTTCACTTCCTGAGTTGCAGGAGGTGCTCTTGCAGCGTGATTTATGTTGCCACTTTGCTTTTCTATGTTGCTATCTTTCTTTGCTGGTATTTCAGTTACAACAGGAGGGGTTGCAGTACTAGTCGGGTTCCTACTTTCACTCTGTTTTAAGTTGTCATCTGAACCTTGATCTTTCGTAGGACTAAACCCTAGTTCCTCTACTGATTTGTTTCTTGTATCTCCATTTGTTTGAAACCGAATTCCCTCCTTTGTTACATCATTCCCACCTGCTCCACCTTTCCGAGACTGAATTGCTTCCTCAGGCCGAGACAAAGAGGATGAATTGGGGAGTAAATGGGAGAAAAAATTGGAAATTTGGGATCTGTATGGGGCTGTAGAGGAAGCGGCTGAGGAGAAAAGGTTATTGAACCGTGGTACTCCAGTTCGAAAGCCGGTACGGACTGGAGGGTCAAAGTAGGCAAGGTATGCAGTACATGCAACAAATGAAAACACAAAAGCGTAAAGGAACACCTTTGTTTTACGACTTGTTATTATAACAGATGAGACGGACTTCAGATCAGAGACTATGCTACTACCCTTTTGGCAATTTATTGAATCTTTCATTCCACCTGTTAAAACCAAAGTACAGGTTAACTATGCAAGTGAGATCAGGTGATTCATGCAAATAAGGCAATTGAGACTGATCGTTCAAATTATTTTCTGATTTTACACTACATACCGCGCGAATTTCTGAACAAATCCAACAGAATTATAGAAACCGGCAATAATCTCAGAAAAAAAATGTACCTGTCAGAAACGATGGATCCTGGAAAGCTTTCAATTATGAACGCAGCAGCTTGGCCTATAAGAGCTTATGAGCTAAGGATAATAGCAACAATTAGGATTACCATTGATGAATTCTGATCATGAGCAATTTGAATAACATAGAAAAAAAAAGAACGAAATCCAGGCAATAAATTACCGGTGCGTAAATCTCCAAATGGATGCAGTGTAGGCTCCGCTCAAGCCCCAATGAGAATCAACAGAGAAAAGGAAGAAAGAACATAAAAAGGTGAAACCGAAGCGAAGGTGAAAAATGAGTTCACAGGAGGCCACACTCTTCACTTAAAGAGCGGCGAGTGTGGAGCAAAAGAAGCAAAAACAATTTCCCCAAGACGAGGACCACTGGACCGTAATGTAAACTTTTTCGCTGTAATGCGGGTCCCATATAACAAAAGAACTTTTATGTGGTTACAAAATTGGTCCAGATCGACCGACATGAGTCTCCGTTTAGAAATTCAAGACAAACATGTTGATCCGTAGTCGTAGACCGTACTACAAACAACGACAGGAGGCTCGTGTTGTGCTTCAATGATATATCTTCAGATTCTGTGTGACACGCAGGAGCATACTTCTGTGTGGTGACTCAGTGTAAATTATAATGTCGTAGTATAGTCTGACCCACAACAAATTGGTCACAGAGTATTGGGATCAACAGACAGGGACTGTTAAATTTGTCGTTTGCTTTTCTTTCTCTTACCGTCCTCCCAGTCTATCCCGTTTTCTCTATTTTTCGGGTGTTCACTTTTCAATTATTTTTTCTTTTTTTCTATTTATATTTCTTTATTTTTAAATATTTTTATATTTGTACAAAGTACAATCCAAGTGAAGTATGGGAAGTTGGGAACGGTTTCTAATCCAAGCAAAAGAGTTATTGTTATACTAATAAAAGAGAAAGCATAATAGGTCGGAAGGTTGTAGAAATTTCAGGGATGCAAACATAATTTACTGTCAGAACACGCAAACTTTGTCATTATGATGGGGCCCACGGCCAGTGGTGGGTCCAGGCATGGCCTATTTTATGGGTTCGGCTCTTCTCCAATTTAATTATTTTAGGAAGAATTTTAAGTATGGTCCCAAAACTTTATCAAATAAATTAAATAATTTTTTTGCATTAAATTGGTTTTAACTTCTTTTTTTCAAAAAAATTAGTCTCTAGATTTTGAATTGTTCCAAATTAGTTCTTCAACTTTTGTAAGAAAAACTAAATTGACTCTTCAATTTTTCTCAAATTAATTAAACTAATCCTGTAAACTTAGTTATTTTCTGAAATTTAAGGGATCAGCTTGGTTCGTATAAAAGTTTATGGACCATTTGTCATATTTTATAAATTTAAGGACTAACTTGGCTCTTTTTTAAAAGTTTAGAGACTAATTTGATACAATAAAATTCAGAACTAATTTGTTTTTTTTTGAGAAAGTTCATAGACCAAATTAAAATTTTCCAATATATATACATTATATTGTTAAAAAAAATTTATTTATATGTATTATTTGTCTTGAAAATTTTGTTGGACAATCCGCCAATGTGGTATTATCATCTGAAAACAACAAACTTTACAAGAAAAAAAATGTCTAAACCCATTTTGTCATATTATATTAAAATTTCTTTCCAATATATGTTCTATTTTTTCCATTACTATTCTTTTTGCAAATAACTTATAATATTAGCCAATGCTAAAGATAATTTAAATAATTTAAGTAACATCGTATATTTAGTGATGATGTCTAAAATTAAATGTTCTATAAGTATTAAATCTCTGATAATAACGAGACAAATATTACGTCTATAAATTATTTGTTAATTTGACAATTTTTTTATAACTATTGTTAGAAAATATGGAGGAATGAAAATCACATTGTAATTTTTAGATGTTCTTCTTCATCGTTTAAATATGCATGTGGTCATTTATCAAAACTTAAAACTAATTAAAAAAAAACCATTTCGTTATTTATCAAAACTTCAACCTTTTTGTTTTGATAGTTTTATTTTTATTAAATAATTAAATCATTCAGATAATGAATAACACATTTATAACTAGAATTTTTTGTTGATAGTTTTTAAATCGGTCGTTATAAATTCAACATAAATGTCCTACCAAAATTATTATATATAGAATCAACAAAGCATTAAAATCCAAACCTTGTTAAATTCACAAAACTCCATTTCACAACAAAATTGCATGAAAGTGACATTTATAGCCCATTCCGCAAAAGACAAACAAAAGATAAGCTGAATTAATTGTAAGATAATGACAGATGCAATCAAGTTCCCTAAAAAAAGTTGTTCTTCATTTCCTCATCAATTTTAGACAGTGGTAATCTTTTGAATATTGATAGATGGTAAAGTTTATCATTTCATGTTGATTTAATAAAAGTTTGAAGTAAAGTTTGACCTACTTACCTAAAAAAAAATCATATTTAAACAATTATAGAACGGAATTAGGATTTGAATATAAAGAACCTCAGTTATTTATTACAAATTTTTTACATTAAAATCCTTTTAAATTATTATATTACATATTACTTTAAAAGTTCTAAAAAATTATATTATTAAATTAAATAGCAAGGTTTTAATAAATACAATTTATTGTGTTGCACAGAAAAGAAAATCCAAAAAATTAAATCAACACATCAAAAGAGATGCTAGTACATACCGAAAATAAAATAGGAGGGGCTAATACTTACAAAAAAATTCAACTAAGATAGTAAAATTTTAATACATCACGAAAATAACTAAACACCCCTATCTATATTGTAGATCTATCTTGTACTCTAAAATTTGCAATTAATCTAGGCATTCAATTTTAGAATGGTTTTGTCAAAATCTAACATGCCTACATGATAGCATGATAGCAACGAGTTATAAAGAAGAGACAGAGAGAGAAGGCTATCTTTAGATTTAATAATTAAATGCCACCGACTCAAGCTTCTACCTTTTAATTACGTACAAACAAAATCTTTTGAAGTATAACCCGCTAACTACCCACCCCACTCACATTCCCATCTTTTATATTTTCTGGAAAAATGTATAAATGGGCCGAATTTTTTTTTAATAAGAATTGAATAAATTAAAAAAAAATAACAAGTAAATTTCAGAAAATATAAATTTGGGACGAGATTTAAGACCTATCCTTCTTATATCATAAAAAAAAATATATAAGTTGAATAATAATTTTGATTTTTATTAAATAAAAAAAATTGGGTACAAATGACGGGAGTTTTTTATTTATAGAAATTATTATTAAAAAATAAATGAAAATACAAATAGTACATTTATTTTTCAATGCCATAGATAGATTAAAAAAAAATAAAAAAAATTCAGATCCGAAGTGTTTCTTCTAATGGTGTTGCTGAGATTTTTTTTCTGAAATAGTAGCTGGGTTTTTTAAAATAGAAAGAGTGGTTATAATTTCTCTCAAAAAGAAAGATTGCTTGTTTTTTTTTCTGAAAAAAAAAAATTCAGTTCCAAAGGTCGAACCCAGTAATTTTTTTTTGATCTATCTATGGCATCGAAAACTCAGATACTCATTTTGTTTCTCTTTAGTATTTAATAATAATTTCTATAAATAAAAAATTACGACAAATGACACTTGTAATAGCTAGGATGGTCTGATTGCACTAGCTAGCTTCCACAACATAAAGATTAAAGAGCACTTAGCACATGCAATAATTCTTCATGCTTTTGTTTTCCCCTAATAAAGTCTCTGAATCACCTTTTATTCAACTTACTTTATAACTTTTGACAGCAATGACAAGTGTAAGCCTCACTAACTGATTAATATCTTGCTGTATTTAAATCAATTAATGGTTAAAAATTTCACCTAGACCATGTCATCATTTCAATCCCAATAGTCAATTAAGTACTTTCACAACCATAGGAAGCAACTTTCAACTTTAGGAGATGCCATGGTAACTAAAAAGCAAACAAAATCATTAGCCATGTTATGGTAGGCATGAGCTAAAATTGTAAAAGGCGAAATCAATCCCAATAGTCAATTAAGGTTGTGTCAGTGTGTAAAGAAAAAGGGATAAGAGTAGAGACAAAAGAACAGTGTAAAATTTTCACTATCTCTACATCTCGATTTGAAATTATTAAAATCGCTGAATTTGTACAGCGAGTTTACCACATTTTTCCTTCTATCCCGGCCGTTAAATTTATAATCGAATGCGGTCAGAATTGGTTCATCCTTCTCTTTAGATATAACCCGTTCTGAAGCACGCTCCAACTACTTCACAAGTCACAACTCACAACTAGCTTTCAACTTTAGGAGATAACATGATAACTAAAAAGCAAATAAAATCATCAGCCATGTTATTGTAGGTTTGAGGCTTTGAGCTTAAATAGTAAAAAGGAGAAATTTGTCCCTTTTATCTTCTTTTATTTCTTTTTGGGTAAGCATATTTACTACCTTTTGATTTCAACTACTAAAGTGTAGTGTAGTCTGGATATTATTAGTTGTGCATTAGAAAAAAATAATTTATACTGTCTGATTTATAAATAGGGTGGAGATATTTTTTAAAAGGGTGGAGTTTTTGTCCAAAGGGTTTTGGATGAAATCTCATCCAAAATCAGTTGTAAACCGTCTGATCTGTGTTAAGATTTACACTGATGGTTTAGATTTACGGAGACACTCAGAGTTATTAAATTTTAAATATGTTGGCACAAATCTTAAAGCAAATCAAACTGTAAGGTCCGGCTTTGGATGAAATTATGTCCAAAGTCTTTTGGACAAAATCCAATTCATTTTTAAAAAATGAATACATAAAACAATTTAAAAAATAACTTATAAAATGTTCATTTGTTTGACCGCTTGACCATGTGCTAAATGAATTCGAAACTTCAAAATTTTTACATGTACATGCATCACTCACGAAATAGATAGATTTCAACAGTTTGAATTCGTCGTTCGAAGCCAATCCAATAGTTTTTTAAATGTGTGCTCACCAACCACTCTTGATGAGCACATCACACCGTAGTTTTGCTCATATAGCTATTGTATGATTGGGGACTATTTTTACTCAATTACGAGCAATAAACATGTCAAATAGTGCTTTACATTATATTCGATTGTTTGGGTTTTGTTTTTTCTGTTTCTTTTTTTGAAAAAAAGTGTTTTGGTCTTGTTCTGTGGATGATTTTATTATTTGTGACATGTTTTGATGGGCCAACAACTTATTTGTATTGTTCAGTGCAGTATATTAGTATCGAATTATTTTGGTGATTCGAATTAATTATTAGCACTTATTCTAAAACTAGGGGTAATAATTAATGGTTTTAGCGGTGTTAAAGATTCCCTCATATGCAAACTATATAGCATAATATTTGTTATCCCCATCATAATCCGTCATTAACTTTAGCTAAGATGGTGTTCCCCAAGATTTTTAGTAGGACAAGACAAAATTTAAATATAAGATATAATTCTATAATTATTGTTAATATTATAGTATATTATTATAAATTTTCTAAAGAAACATAGAAATATAAGTATATTTTGGAAAAAAAATTATGAGTGAGACATAATTTTATATTTTGTTGAAATTTAATTATATTTTTTTCGAAAAAGATATATAAATAAAAGCATATTTTTAGAAAAAAAAAAATTGAGCTAGGAGAGGCAAGATAGTGGTGTGTACTCTGTGGTACCCTACAGCGTAGAATAACTTTTAGTCGAACTAAAATAATTGTGGTGTCTATTTGAATTATAAGATCGATCCGCTTTAAAATTTGTGTCAAGTTAAAACGAACAATGAAAATCTCATTCTACACGATAGGGTACTGCACTGAATTTAAATCCTCTAAAGTAACTCAAATTTTGTGTTTAAATCTAAACCATCACATCTATTTTGACATCATACTTCTCGGATCCAAACTTAAAATTTGAGTTAGCTTAGGGGATTCGGAATTCTAGACTGCTAAGGCTATTTAAAACATTAAAAAAAAAAATAGAATTGGAACTTGTCTCATAAGCTGGAAGCCTGGAGTTAGGCTTTTATCACGGAAACTCCGGGGAAACAGTTGATAAAGATGAAGAGAATCTGCAACGGGATTGCAATGTAAAAAGTAAAGAAAAAGATAAAAGAATGTATCAGGTAAAGCCTAAAGGGCATTGATGGAGAAGTATTTCACGAGATCACAAGATTGAAGTACCTCGTTGCACAATTTTAAGGACTTCCAATCATGATGGTTGCAACCGTTTGATTTTACATACGGCCATATTTTAATTCTATCCAACATTATGACCCAGCTCAAGATCAGCTTGCCACAGCTACGAGCGAGTCGAATGAGCTGAGATTAAAGATTCAAGCTAAAATCTTAGCTTAAGATCATCATGAGCCAGCTCAGAGCTAAACCGAGCTGGCTCATTAGCTCACTGAATTTTATGGGACCACAATCATACAAATTACAAATAATAATAAAATTCATCAAACAAAACATAGTTTGCATCATAAATTCATTTATATAGCTTGAGCAGTACTTTTATTTCAAGTACAACTAAGCAAATCAACTACTATAAATTAAATTTGCAACTAAATTCATACATATCAAAATATCAAATTTTCAAAGTCATACAAACATAGTTCATAAAATAAATTAATGCATACCAAATCAAACAAATTCATACAAATTGACAAATTCATATATGGACCAAACTGACTCGTCAGCTCGCGGGCAAGCTAGGCCCCAGCTCAAACTCATTAATTCTGGATCGAGCTAGTGGTGAACTGGCTTGTTAACAACTCAATCCACTACGAGCAAACTGTTAGCGAATGAGTCAAATGAGAGTCACAATCAATCCACGAGCTACATGCTTTTTTTGCCACCCCTACTCTTCAATATGTGTAAAAGATTCTCTTCACTTTACAGTTTGAGATTTACTCTCAGTCTCTTTGAGATTCAGGCTAACGCAGGCAGTATTATTTGAGCTTTGAGATTTGTGCGAAGTTAAAAGAACGGTAACTTCTGTAACGTATTTGGTGTAATTTAATAACTGTTTAGTCACCTGTAAAATGAAACTGTAAATTTTACATTTTGTACTTAAATTTGGCCCACAACATATAAAATATAGATAACATAGCTACAATTTTACTTTCTTAATTTCTTTTATAGAGGCGAATATTTTCATTTTTTGTTTTTATGATGTTTTTATTTTTAAAATTACAATAACTTTAAATTTAAAATTCAAATGTCAAAATAAAATCATTTAATATGATCTATATCATTTTTTCTATACATGCGTAAGAGATTATAACATCTTAATTTTATTTTAATTAGTATCTGGAGCTTACAAGAAATATACCAATGTGAATAAATTGTGACGTAAAATTTTCAACTTACTAATTCATATAAAACCAAAATAAAAAAGTGATGATTTTTACGTGCATGTCATAGAATAATATTAATCACATCTAATCTAACTGTTTTATTTTGACAAATAAATTTCAGAATTTTTATTATTGATAAAATAAAAAGTGAAGAGATGATGGAGGTTTTTGAACCCTTCTCATTTTTATAATTATTGTGTCGATTGTCATACAGTTGCCAAATAAATTTGTAGTTGATATGGACTATCCCGAAATACAGAAGCTTAGAAATCCTAACAGTTCATTGCAATTTTCCAGTCTAAAGTAACGAAACATCGAGAAACAACATTTAACAGACAAATATTCTACCACAACACAAAATCCCCAATTAAAATTCCTTACAGCCATAGAATAGAATAAAACCTGATATTAAAATCACCATGTTTAAAAAACCCTAAAAGAAAACCTAAGCCATGATACGAGCCGACCTGACGTAGAGGCTATCCACCACCTTGCCCATGTTGGAAATGGTCTCGAGAGCAGCTGGGAACATCTCATCGGGTTTCGGGTCCTCAAATATAATCAAGCAACCAGCACCCTGATCAAGGGTACCCGCAAACTTCTTATCAAGTATCATCTGAGATAGCTTCTTCTCCACATGCTCTACGGGCAACTCAATCATGTTTGCCACATGGTTGATCTCAACCCGAGAATAGGGCTCAATTAACCTACACAAGTTTTGCTCCAATAAAGTATCATACAAGGATGACAGGTGGCGATGCACGATTGGATCATCCTCCAGCTGGGCCTTGTAATCCCTAAGTGCAGTTTCAAAGAACTTCAGGGACCTTTTTCCATAAGCGTCAGCAACTGCCTTCATGGCATCCAAGTCGGGTCCAACATAGTTCAAACCCGCCTTGGATGAAATTATACCTGTTACATCATCAGCTTGATTCACCATTATCTTGCAGAGAAGCATGTACTTCAGACTGAACACCGCACGCGGATCTTCAAGCGCATTAAATGCTTCAAAGGCCTCGAAGAAATAACTATACGCAGTCTTATAATCCTTCTCCTCAGCATGTAAAATACCACTCTGAAGGTCAATCGTGCCCTGCTGAGCTGGCGGCACATAGATAGCATTAGCTGCTGTGCGGGCCGCAGTAAGAGAGGCCTTGGCCTTGGGAAGATTTCTAAGAGAGAAATGCAATTTACTCTCCAAGAGATCGATATCAACCAATAGCAACTTATCATCGAGCCGCCTCACCTCTTTAATCAGACTTGAAAGCAGACTCAAAGCCTCGGAATATTCCTTTTCCTCCATCAAGAGAGCGGCAAGTCTCGCCTCGACACGCTGGCGCAGGAAGGTACGCTTCTCAAGGCGGGTCCACTCAACCATCTCTCGGCATAGAGAGATTTGCAGAGCGGAAGTATCTGGTATCTTCGCAACCGCATCGATTATCGAGCGAACAATCTTTGCGGTTTTGGCCTTGGGGATGAGAGAGAAAAAGGGGCGGAGTTGGGTCAAGAGGAGGCGCAACTCCTCGGCCTTCTTCTCTTGGGTGAGGAGGTCAGTGAGGTTGGTAATGGCCTGTTCTTTTATGCGAAGCGCATCTGGGGACGAGTTGGGGTTGTTTAGCACGCGGTAGAGGATTGAGATGGATTCGGGACGAGATGGGGCCTCCAAGGCTTGTGCAATCGATTCGGTTGTGGCAGGCAGGTAGTCTGACGACATTTTTGACTGAAATAACAACAGGGAGATTCAATTTGTTGTTCTAAGTTTGTAATTAACAGGTAACTGATGACATAACTTGCCATTTTTCCAATGACAAGAAAAATGGTAAGATAATTTAAGAAGTGATCTAAATTTGCGAGTAAGAGTCAACTAATAAAGCAGTGGATTATAGGTTTTAAAATTGAATGGGTTTGGTTAAGTGGAATCAAACCAGATAAAAGGCTAACATACTCTATGTAGATAGAAATAAAGAAATCAAATATTCTAAAATACAACTAAATTGTAACCCTTACTGTTATTACAATACAGAAAACCAATAATTGAATAAAATTTGCCCAATACATCCACCAGTACGAGTTCTGGAATTGAATTTGTACTGGTATTTGAATTTTATTCAGGTAATGTTGTATAGAATATGGATTCCAGATTCAACCTTAATTTAGTACTAGAAACCCTAATTTAAAATAAAAACACTATTATTACAATGACAGGAACAAGATTGCTTACTTAGAGAAAACTAACTAAAATACAGCGGCACAACGCAAAATCTTTGCTCATTTTAAATAAACAACTTAACAAAGCATCCACCTTTATGCAAGATTTGACTTTTAGTTCTTTTATTGGTCACCTGAGATTTATCTCCAGTAAGCAAGTTATTAAGTGTTGAGACGGAGAGATATAGAGAGAGAAAAAAGAAAGCGAGAGAGAAAGGTACCTCGATCGAAGCTTGATCGCACGTAGGGTTTCTCTCGCTCGGATCGGAGGTAGAGAGAGAAACAGTAGGAAGAAGAGAGAAGCAGGGAGATACTTGGATTGGGGCAGAAGAAAGAAATTAATCGGGTTGATGGGTTTTTCCAAATTCCAACCCGTTAGGACCTCCGACTTCATTATAGAGTCTGTTTTTTCATGTATAACAACCCTTCTATAACTTACGTGTAGTGGGTTATAATCTTTGTTTCTTCAACCCATTACATTGTTTTTGGCTCATCGAGGACTCAGAGGTTTTATATTGTTTTGTTAGAAAAAATCTATAGCTCGTTTTAAGCCAATTGATGGGCCTAAATTAAACCCACAAAACTAGGCCCAAAATAGATTTGTTGGTGAAATTTTTGCCTATTTTCAATTCTATTGTATGGAAAACTACTAGTTAAGGAGGTACCATTGTACCAATCACCAGTATCTTTGTACCATCATCAAATTTCATCATTCAAATGTTTTACGATAAAAGCTTTAAAGAAAGGAATAAAAAATAAAAATCATTAGATAGCGATTTTATGAATTCGTGCCAATGAAATTATTTGACAGTTTTTACAATACATTTCGAATTAATTCAAAAATGGTTGCTGAACAAAAGAATATATGTTGATTTTGGATATGAAGATAGCTTATGTATTAAATCAAGTTGAATTTGGGGATTGCGTGAATGTTTTGATAATACATTAAAAGAAATATCGTTAAATTCAGACTTTTGAAAAGTTTAAATTAATTTTGAGGTAAACAATAATATATGAACTAAATCTTATCGTTTTTTATAGACTTGATGTATGTAATAATATACCATATATAGAGATGGGCTATTGTGCTTTGCAAAGTAAACGCTCCGTTTACTTCGGGCCATATTTTGCATTTTGAAAATCCAAACAACCGATCCGAACCGTTCAACATGTTCTAAATATTGAAATGTGCTTGCAAACTAAATTTTACATTTTTTGGAATTTTTTTACTATTTATTAAGCCACTTTGAAAATCGCTGATCCACTGTGAACAGTAAAAACAGTAAAATTTTCTGGACCACCGGATCAGCGATTTTCAAAGTGGCTTAATAAATAGTAAAAAAATTCCAAAAATTGTAAAATTTAGTTTGCAAGCACATTTCAATATTTAGAACATGTTGAACGGTTCGGATCGGTTGTTTGGATTTTCAAAATGCAAAATATGACCCGAAGTAAACGGAGGGGTTTACTTTGCAAAGCACAATAGCCCATCTCTATATATATATATATATATATAGAGAGAGAGAGAGAGAGAGAGATGGGCTATTGTACTTCGCGAAGTAAAACCCCCGTTTACTTCACGCTCATATTTTCATTTTGAAAATCCAAACAACCGATCCGAACCGTTCAACATGTTCTAAATATTGAAATGTGCTTGGAGACTAAATTTTACATTTTTTGGAATTTTTTTACTATTTATTAAGCCACTTTGAAAATCGCTGATCCACTGTGAACAGTAAAAAACAGTAAAATTTTCTGGACCACCGGATCAGCGATTTTCAAAGTGGCTTAATAAATAGTAAAAAAATTCCAAAAAATGTAAAATTTAGTCTCCAAGCACATTTCAATATTTAGAACATGTTGAACGGTTCGGATCGATTGTTTGAATTTTCAAAATGACAAAATATGGCCCGAAGTAAACGGGGGTTTTACTTCGCGAAGTACAATAGCCCATCTCTCTCTCTCTCTCTATATATATATATATGAGCTGGGTTATGGTGAGTTGTGAAGTAAGAGGTCATTTTTACTTCACACTCATATTTTTATTTTGAAAATTCAAACAACCGATCCGAACCGCTCAACATGTTGTAAATATTGAAATGTGCTTGGAGACTAAATTTACATTTTTTGGAATTGTTTTACTATTTATTAAGCCACTTTGAAAATCACTGATCCGGTGGTCCAAAATTTTTTACTGTTTTTTTACTGTTCACAGTGGATCAATGATTTTGAAAGTGGCTTAATAAATAGTAAATAAATTCCAAAAATGTAAAATTTAGTTTCCAAGCACATTTCAATATTTAGAATATGTTGAGCGGTTTGGATCGGTTGTTTGAATTTTCAAAATGAAAATATGCCGTGAAGTAAAACGTTGTTTTACATCACAACTCACCATAGTCTATCTCTCTCTCTCTCTCTATATATATATATATATATATGAGGAGGGATCCGATTACAACACTTTTGAGTTACCACAAAGTTATCACAACCATTTTTTTCATTTTCAAAGTCCAAATCGTCGATCCAAACCGTTCAACATGATCTCCACAATAAAATGTGCTTGCAGATCAAATTTTACATTTTTTTGAATTTTTTTACTATTTATTAAGTATTTTACAAAAACTAGTCAAATTCAGACCATTGAATTTTGTACCCATCTTAATAAATAGTAAAAAAATTCAAAAAAATGTAAAATTTGATCTGCAAGCACATTTTATTGTGGAGATCATGTTGAACGGTTTGGATCGACGATTTGGACTTTGAAAATGAAAAAAATAGTTGTGGTAACTTTGTGGTAACTCAAAAGTGTTGTAATCGGATCCCTCCTCTATATATATAGAGAGAGAGAGTGGCTAATATCAAAACGTTTGCACCAAGGCCCCCGTGCAACCAAGTCGTTTTTGGATTTTCAAAGTCCAAACGGTCGATCTAAACCGTTAGATGTGATCTCTATATTAAAATCTGCTTGGAGACCAAATTTTACATTTTTTGGAATTTTTTTACTATTTATTAAGCCACTTTGATGTTGATCACATGGTCCAGAATTTGGTTGCACTGTTTTTACTGTTCATCCGGATCAACAATTTTCAAAGTGGCTTAATAAATAGTGAGAAAATTCCAAAAAATGTAAAATTTGGTCTCTAAGCAGATTTTAATATAGATTGAACATCTAACGGTATGGATCGACTGTTTGGACTTTGAAAATCTGAAAACGACTTGGTTGCACGAGGGCCTTGGTGCAAAAGTTTTGATATTAGCCAATCTCTCTCTCTCTCTCTATATATATATATAGTGAGTGACTTATATCAAAACATTTGCTCCGAGGCTATAGAACAAACGCTTCGGTTTTACATTTTCAAAGTCCAAACCGTTCAACATTCAATCTATATTAAAATGTGCTTGAAGACCAAATTTTACATTTTTTGGATTTTTTTTACTAATTATTAAGTCAGTTTTAAAATCGTTGTTTTCAATAATCCAATTTTTTTCACTGTTTATTAAAATCAGCGAATTTAAAACTGACTTAATAAATTGTAAAGAAATTGCAAAAAATGTAAAATTTGATCTCCAAGCACATTTTAATATAAAGATCACATCTAACGGTTTGAATCGACCATTTGAACTTTGAAAATTAGAAAACCAATTAGTTGCACTACGGCTCCGGAACAAACATTTTGATATTAGCCAACCTCTATATATATAGTATTTGAAGTTTCAATTGTATATTTCAAGTTTATTGTTTTGATAATGGACAGGATTATCTAGTTAGAATATTATTAATTTATACTACTTTCTTATGTACATGTAAAAAATTATTATACTTTTGACTTTGTTTCAAACGACATCAACATATTATTACGAGCCCATTGATATTAGGGGTGTCAATAGCACCCTTTTATCCGTTTATCCGACCCATATCGTATCCGATAAAATGAGTATGGGTAAGTTTTTTTTTTCGTTAACTTATCGGGTACGGGTACGGGTAAAGATTTTTTTTCGTTATCTAAACGGGTAAGGGTATGGGTAATTAAAGTCTATTCCGTACCCGTTACTTGATCGGATAATTATAAAAAAAAGTTATATATTTTATATATATTAATGAGCAATGAATATTAATTCTTCAACTATTCTTGATAGTTGTGTTACGCTTAATTAACTATTAAAACATGTAAATAAATTTTAGCAAATCTCAATAAAGTTTAGACCTTTTAAACACGTGTATATATTTGTGAAACGAATGTGTTTTAATTTATTATTTAGTAAATAATACTTTTTTTTATAATAGCATTACCCGTTATTTACCCGCTACTGTTTTGTAATTCAATAACCATAACGGGTAATGATAGGGTACGGGTAAGGTAATTCGTAGTGGATAAGGGTAGAGTACGGGTAAGAACAATTTGTAATGGGTACGGATATGAAAATGCTTCCACCCGACTCTTACCGTACCCGTTGACACCCCTAATTGATATGAACTATTCCTTATTATCATCTATTTTTAATGTTCAAATGCTCATGAAAATGAACTCTTAATGTCGTAATATTGCACATGGATGCAAAAAGAAATGTAAATAACATTTAACGATCTTAGTTAATTATTTGACTTTTAAAATATTTACTATCCAATATTTAAAGTGCTTGAACCTTCCTATTCAATATTAATACTAGAAAACCGGAGGGTGTCGATAGCGGTCGGACCAAATTCAGTTTGATTTTAGATTGAAATTGTTTAATCCGTTTTTAAGATTCATGCTATTTATTTTAAAATATGCTCCGTAAATCTAAACAGACATGTGTATCTTAATGTGGATGAAACAGTTCCAACTAGACATCAGAACAAACTTGATTTGATACTCATCAATAGCCCTCTTTCCGCACTACTAGAGGTGAAGATTTTAATAGAACAATTGTTAATTTATGCAACGCACAAACAATAGAATCAATACGTACATATGACTATTTTTACCCTATTGCTTTCTACGAAAACTTGGGCTTGGAATAACTTAATTACATTTTGGATTTAAGCGAAAAATCTTGTCACATCCATGTTACAAAAATGAGCGTAATTCAACTAAAAATTGCTCTAGGAGAACTATGCTCTCTATTTCATTGCAAAAAAAATGTAACTTATCCCTACCAAAATAATTCGCTTCGTGTTTTCTATGTAATTTATGTCTAATTAACACAATTATTGGATAAATGTGTTATGTTGTTTTACGATGTTTTATTCCAAATATTCTTCCATTTTACACCTGCACTCAAGTTAGAGCTGATTCTTTTCTTAAACCATCTATCTTAGCATAAGAGAGGCATTTCTCTCCACTCACTCAAAGCAAGGATGTCTTTGTATAATCAACAGATTTGTATCTAGCAATTCACTTAATAAGAATCATTGATGCTATCCTTCATTTGCTGGGCAGAATAATTTTTTTTTAGTAGGGTGGGACAATAAGACATTAATTTTGTAATTATTTTGTATATTAAGTAGATTTTATAATTTTTTCCGAGAAAAACATAAAAATAAAAGTATATTTAAAAAAATTATGAGGAGTCGTAATTTTTATAATTTGTTATGAGAAATGCATCAGGAGTATGTTTGGTTGGGTTGAGAATAGGTTATTTTTGAAATTAAGCTATTCGAAATAGCCTATTTGGTGTTCGGTTGGATAATAATAGCTAGAATGGTGAATTCAAACCTTTTGTCTTATTAGAATAGACTATTCCTAAGAATTTAAGATTTAGCTATTCTAATAAGACAAACGACAGCTATTTTTTATTTGACTATTCTGATAGAAGTATATTTCTTAGATGTTTTCGAGTCAAGAGGGCAACTGCATCCTCTTACTCTATGTGGTTGCGCCACTATCCTCTGATCATATGCTAGATAAAGAGCGTATCCAGTGCAAAAAGCTCCCACACGTTGTGGGATTTGGGAAGATAATTTTCTAAGCAGCCTTCCCCTTGCTTTTTGCAAGGAGACTGATTCGAATAAGGGACCTCTAGAACACAAGTGGAGATACTCTACCACGTCTGCGTCCTTCCTTTTGATCATATGGTAAATAGAGAAAAAAAAATTATTGCTCTACAAATTAAATATACTCTCTTATCATTCTTAAAAACAATCACGTTTACATGATGCACTGTGTTTTGAAATAAAACTAATTGTTAGTACACATTAATAATTAGTTAATTACACTGAAAAGAATGCTCATCAAAAAATCGAAAAGAAGGAAAAAAATAAAGGATGAAAAAATAGCAATCACACGAAGAATAGTACAAGGAAAATAAACATGATAAAAATCTTATATCCAAAGCCACCAGTTAATAACAAACATGGGAATAATCCAAGAGAAAATTGATTCAACTTTAGTTGCGCCACTGCATACAAGCCTGTTTCCACGGTATGAGCACACCTTTGCTTGCCTGTATTTTCAACAATAAAATAAAATATAAGCAAAGGAGTTGTAATAAAAGAGGCTTGATTTTTGTTTTCCCAGTATTTTTGTTAAAAATTTATGGGTCCGGATTATAAATAAATCATGAAATACAAAAGTTCATGCTTATTTATTCTTTGTATAAGTAGTATATAACTACTTATAAAAAATATAAAAAGGGATTTTCTTTACACCAGATTTGTGCACAATACAATCATGGAGAATATATGTGCAATATTGTAATTTTTATGTTTAATTCCTCAAAAATTTAAACGGACTAAAATTTGGGCCGCAAATTATGTATGTAAAAAATCAATCTAAATCTTGATCCTTGAAAAGTTTTTTGTCATGTAATGTGACAATTCTAGAAACTTGTGGTGTAGTCAATTCAGGCTGTGGCAGGATAAGGTTTTAAGCAGTGTTTTCTTACATCCAATTTGTTTTATCTATGTGTGAATATTTGACTTCATTTGTACAAGACAAAATCGTTATGTTATATAATCTGTTTTCATGCTATGCCTGAATCGTACATAACGTGACATATGGAACTTGTACAGCGTCAAATAATATTTCTTTTTTAGAGCTACTAGATGTCAAAAAAAAAAAAAAAAAAAGTTCCTAGACAATTTGGTTTTCACTTCTAAAAGTTCATGATAGTGATATTTTCAGGTAGTTTAAAATTTGAAATGGATGCTAAATTTATAAATACATAGCATTGAGATACTAATTTATGTCCTTTCTCCATGAATTGTCAAACTACCAGTTCACAACTTTACTCTTAAATTATTTTAAATCCCAAATTGATAAGGACTGGTAATTAAGTTTTTGTTTTGTACTTCTAATACTTGATAGTGTTGCAAGTTGCAACAGATTCAAAGCTGAAACTACAAGAAATTAATTTCCATGTCAACTAGAACCAAATTAGGTGTCATCTCTTATATAAAACCTGTAGATTTAAAAAAAAATGAAAAGATATAGTATCTGATGTCTCCAATGCCACGAGATGATAAACAATGGTGATCAACAACCTTTTTGTGCATATTCTCTTTGCTAAATAAATTTGCAAAATTTTTGGTAATACAACTCACCTCTTGGAGCAGAAGGTAATGATGTAATCAGCATCAGTGCATGTAAAAATACTGGTAGGATCGTCATACGCGTAGCTATACGCACCGGGGCATGCCGCCTTGAAAAGTTTCGAATAATAAGTCGGTTGACATGTCGACGGGTTCCCATATATGCCTCTGCAACAGTACTGGTCGGTGTTGAACACATCGCATGCGCTTCGACATGCCACTGTCCTGCCATTAGCCTGCCCAAATATATAAAAATCCAATCAATTGTTTTCATGAGCAAAAAAAAAAGTGAGGCTACGGTACTATGCATAGTGCATAATGGTCAGTACTATGGATCAATATCTTCATTTCAAAGTTCAAAAATTGATCAGAGCCGTGCAAGATGATCTCCATATAAAACTGTACTTGTAGATCAAATTTTACATTTTTTTCGAATATTTTTACTATTTTTTTAAATAGGTAGAAAATCACTTGATCTAAAAATTCTAGACCATTCATAAGTAATGATTTTCTGCCTATCTAAAAAAATAGTAAAAAAAAATTAAAAGATGTAAAATCTAGTCTGCAAGTACATTTTGAAGATCATGTTGTACGGTTCAGAAAAACTATGAGAACTTTGAAAACGAAGATATTGATCTATCGGAAATGGGATTGACCAAGCCATAGCACATGCTCTCATCAAATCCATACAGACTAATCCGTGCTATGCAGCATAGTACCATAGCTTCACTCCATGTAATAATGTTAATTTGTGCATGAAAACAAACCTTAACAGCGAGCTCCTTAGGACAATTCTCTCTCAAGTCGCCGTCACATCCGGCCACACTGCAATTCCCACCGCCATTACTGTTACCATTTACCGGCGTGACGGCCATCGGGAGGTTATATCCATCAACCAAGCTGACATCATAAAAATCAAGTTTTGCGAGCGTGAATTCAGCCAATGTGGCAGGCGGGTCGCCGGATGCACTGCACTTGAGCGTGGACCCACAAGATGCAGTCTCGCACGAGCCGTTCCCGTCCCGACCGAAGGAGCAGCCGGTTCTACCCCATATGCGCCCGCTCCACCCGACCGGGGCAGTGAAGACCATGGATTGACCGGTCTTTAAGACAAAACCACCCCCCTCGAATGATTGCCCAGGAGTAACTGCTGGCCATATGGTCTCCTTGCAGTTATTTATTATTGTGAAGATTCGTGCTCCTTCGGACCGTTTTGCCCCTTGTGCATACATAACAAAAACAATATTTGTTTTAGGAATTGTAAGATTTCATATTAGGGAAGAAAAACTTGTATTCATACAATATTTCTTATATTCACAAGTATATAGAAAGGGTGTATACAAGGAGAAATGGAAGATTTGAAGTACCTAATAAGAAGAAAATGAGAAAGACCAAGTACACAATTCCACTTGAGAAATTTTCCATTGATTTCTAATATGAAACTTACTAGTATTTGTTCTCTCTTTCTTTCTCTCTATCTCATCACATTTCCAAATTAGCAACAAATGTTTGATGGATATAGAAGGGAATAGAGAGGTGAGAGGAGAAGAATACTTCATGCCCAGGTCTACTGATATGGTACAAAGGAATAAGAAGTAATATTGGTACCTTGCTTGCAGTAATGGAAGTACCGAGTGTAGAGAGAAAGAGAGATTCCTTTCTTCCAATCATTTGCTTCTCATTTCTGTACTCTGGACCCGTTTGATACTGACAGGTGCTTTTTCTCTTCCCCATAATTTTGCTATTTTTCTATATATATATGGATTGTGTGATCTCTCGTTTATGTTTTCATGAAAAGATATCTGTTGGTCTTATGTACAGATCAAGACATGAACAATTGCTTATTACTAGAGAAGTGCAAATATGCAATTGGTGACCGCAAATGCAAGATATATAAATTTTCGGTTATTAGGAAATATTTCGGGCATGTCCCTGCAAAACCACAAAAATTGGTGAATAGGTAGCATTCCGGACATAATATTATATTTTGTTTCCCATGAATCGAAGTTAATTTTAATAGAATAAGAATTTTGCCCCAATAATTTGAATAAATTAAACGTGATGCGTAAGGTTTGCTTGTCACTGAGAACTTATTAATTTATGTCAAATGATTTTTGGGCCAGCTGATTTACTTGTAATTTTTCATGGGCTATTTTAAGAAAATGTTCCTATTTGATCCAGAGTATACAAAAATGGCAAATGGGTACTAGGCAAATCTAAGATGTACAATTCATATTAAAGGGTCTCAGATCACTGTTTCCAAATTACAATGCAAACGTAGACACTACATTAAAAAAGAAAACTTTCTCATTGTACAATTTACCATAAAATTTATTACTCTTAAAAAATAATAGTAATACAAGTATGAAAAATGCCCACAACCCTACCCGTCCAATTTATCGACAGCGCATTACCCAAATTAAATTATACAATAACTATCCAATAAACAAAACAATAAGTTCCTCCTCTCATTAATTATCTCAGAAGTATTGGCAAGACTTGTTGTCAAGTAGAATGGGCTTATTGAGCTTGTTAATATCCAATTTGAGTGAGCATTGCACCTGATTTGTGAATTTGGGCTTCACCAGATGGCCCAAAACATAAGCCCGAGACCGTACCGTGAAACTTAGGGTCAATGGTACGGGTGGGATGCTGTTGGACTTAGCTGACGTGCCTGTCAGGATGGGCCCACCACCATACAATGGCACCTTGTTCCCCATCACCAACACATTCACACTTCTCTGACCCTTCCTTGTTTGATAGAAGTTCTTCATCTATGTATAGAAGAATAAAACAGATTAATAATCATTTCAAAATTCTTGTATATAATCCCCATATTTTAAAATAAAGCAAGGTGAAAAGAAAAAAGTTGCATTTATAAATTGTTTAAAAGTTTGCAATGAAAGAGGGCATCTAGAAAAAGTATTGCTGAAGGAACATAGTATCTTTAAGATAACCTGTATGGTTTTTCTTTTCCATACCAGTTTGACAACTGATTTTGCATTTTGAACTCTTTGTTGTGTAACTTCATGTTTGATTGCACACTTGCCCGATTTGGAGGTAAATTAGGGAAATTGAGCCAAATCAGGATTCAATTGAGGCGCAATTGCAGAATAGGGGATAACATACACAAAATTGGATTAAATTGATGCACAGTTGCACAACTGTTTACGGTTAATTGGATGTTAGGTGCAAATTCAAGGTTAACTGGGTTAATGTGGCCAATTTTGCAAAAATGGGAGGTATCACTTCCAAATTTTGCAAAAATGAAGGTATCCCACCAAGCTGTTTTTTCTCAAATCAGTCCCAAATCAGACCCAAATCTAACCCATCCTATCTGAAACATTCACATTTAAAATAAAGTAGTAATAACATAGAAATGAGGAATCAGATGCTTACTTCACCGCTAGCCAAGGTCAACTGATTGTACGTCAACTCAAATGGTGTGGCTGCCACATGGATTCCGAAGAATGTACCAGTATTGCGGTACGTGAATTTTACAGTAGAATTTAAAGTTGCCATGTCGGTAGGTACAAGTGATGCATCAGTTCCCGCTTGAATTATAAAATTCTGAAAATTGATACTCTGAAACAGAGAGGAAAATCTCAAAATCAATCACTTTGCATAGTATTATTCCAAATTTGGATCAGATCATAATTTTATTTAGGGTGATCTAAATCTTGAGAACATGACACTACAAACTGGTATTCTCTCCTACTTTGCTAAGAGCTTTGACATGTTCTAAAAGAAGGAACCCACAGTATAAATTTTGTCTAATGGAGTGGTGCTCTACCTAGTGTCTCAATCATCTAATTGTGTTAACTGATATTAATTATACTACATTACCAAAAAAAATTGACCCCGGTACCTGGATCCAATAAACACTCTTAATCTAGTTACTAAGAAATAAACCAAAGATTCAAATTTTGTGAACTGAGATGGTAAATTTGTATTCATACCTTCATAACTACTCGCGGTTTCTGAGATCGGCTGGCGCCCCACAAAATCAATGCGAAAAAAGTAAAAAGCACGAAAAAGCCCACAAGAAACGCCAGACAGTACAATCTCTTAGTGTTCCTGCCTCTATACTTCTCATCATCATCCAACAAACCCTCTTCTTCGATCGCCTCCACCTCCTTCATCCAGTCATTCTTTCCCTTGGCGACCTTCTCGTGGGCCCCACTGACGCCACGCGGCTTCTTGTTAGTGGCGGCGGAGAAACGCGTGGAGGAATCGCGAGAATGGGGGCCCACGGAGGAATGCGAGTGGCGAGGGGGTGACGTGGCGGGCGTAGAGTGGAAGGAGGTCGCTGTTTTGTGGTCCCCGCCGTCGTGGGACGGGCTCTGTACGAAATAAGCTGGCGCTCTGGCCGGGGAGGAGGGGGCCAGACTCGTCACTTCCGAATCTGTTTTTGCATGCATCTTGACTTAACTGAAGAGCGAGCGAGAGACAGAGGAGTATTGCAAATGTATTAGATCTTAAAGTGATTGGAACTGGAGAAGACGAAGTGTTTTCTTCCTCTTTGCTACGCTCTCTCTTTCTCTCAGTGGTGTACTGGAAATGTTAGATCTTAAAATGATTCAAGGTGGAGGAGAAGAAGTGTTTTCTTCTTTGCTTCTCTCTCTCGCGCGCGCACTGTCACACACGCGGAGTTTGTGTGTGAGAGATCGGATTAGTTGACACTTGATGTAGTATTGTAGTGTATACTTTTACTGGAAAGTAAATTTCTGTAGCATATACTAGTATAATATTCTGTCGTGGATCACTGACGCGTGTTTCTAACGACTGCTACATAGTGAAGCATACTGTGCTAGAATTACCGAATATTAAGACTACTTTTACTATTTCGGTGGGCGCATAGGATATCCAATTTTGTGTACCCAAATCACTTTTTCTTTAATTCATCATGGTAAGCCGTCAGTGCAGTTGTATTTCCGTGTTTTCTATTTTTAGTGAAAGAAATTTAAATACATAGTAATGCATTAAAAAGAGAAACTCGTCGTATAGTGTAGTCAATTGCTTGACCGTGTTTTCTTCTGAAATATTAAGTCATAAAAATAGCTAATGCAAGTAACATAGTATTATTATTAGGATCATAGTATGTAGTCAGCATTCTTATTTCTTCGTGTTTTTCATATTTGGTGAAAGAAATGTAAATACATTATTGTGCATTGAGGAGAGAAAATAGTATTGTGTAGTCAATTATTGATTGTTCTCTTTTAAATTATAACATGACAGAAATAGTTAATACAAGTAACATTCTACCAATGATAGAAATTAAAACAAATTAGTGACACATAAATATATTATATTGTGTAGCTAATTTTCACTAAATAATATATTTCTACTAATCATTTCAATTATCGATACGAGCATATAGTAAATTAATATCCAAAGTTTAATAGAAATTAATATTTATGCTCAGAATTCTGGGTTTTCGCCAAAAATGCCCAAGTCGGCCACAAAATGGCCGGCTTACTCGTTTTTTTTTTAGAGACACTATGAAGAGCAAAATAATGAAATCTAACACTGAAAATTTGAATTTTTTTGTTTAAATTATTTGTTAGATTACTTCTTTTGATATATAATTAGCATATTTATACTAAAATACGCTAAATTACTTGAAATTATGTTGAATTACACTAAATTACATTACATTATGCTAAAATACGGTAAATTACATATGAATAGGGATGATATCTTCACTGAAAAGACGAAAAACGACGACGAAACTTCAAACGGTCATAAAACGGCGCTCGAGTGTCCGATTTCAGCAAATGACCACTTTTCGGAAAGCTTGCGAAAATACGCATGCGTCCGTGCCCGCAATGTTGGATTCCAAAGTTAAGAATCGCCAAAAAATAAAGAGAAGAGTCTCAAAACTTGAGTTGAAGTTTCCGATTAAGATTTTCATTTCTATTATTCAATCCAAGTAGCTCAGTAAATTAGTTACATAATGAACTTGTAGAATACCAATTTTTACTATTTTCCAAATTTTTTTACTATTTTTTATGATTCATGAAAGATGGCACAGAATCGGTCTATTTTAGCGTAATTTACCGTATTTCAGCATAATTAGCGAAGTTATTGTAATTTAGCATAATTTAACGTAATTTAGTGTAATTCAACATAATTTATTGTAATATAGTGTAATTCAACATAATTTCAAGTAATCTAGTGTATTTTAGTATAAATATGCTAATTATAAATCAAAAGAAGTAATCTAACAAAAAATTTAAACAAAAAATTCAAATTTTCAGTGTTAGATTTTATTATTTTGCTCTTCATAGTGACTCTAAAAAAAAAAAAAACAGCAAGCTGGCCACAAAATGGCCGGCTTAGGTGTGGTCGGCCACAAAACGAGTAAGCCGGCCATTTTGTGGCCGGCTTGGGCATTTTTGGCGAAAACTCAGAATTCTGGACATAAATATTAATTTCTATTAAACTTTGGATATTAATAAAAATCTCGGAGAAAATAGTATTGTGTAGTCAATTATTGACTGTTCTCTTTTAAATTATAACATGACAGAAATAGTTAATACGAGTAACATTCTACCAATGATAGAAATTAAAACAAATTAGTGACACAAAAATATATTATATTGTGTAGCTAATTTTCACTAAATAATATATTACTACTAATCATTTCAATTATCGATACGAGCATATAGTAAATTACTAATATTTGTACTAAACATTATTATTAGTTGTACGTCTTAGGATGAAATTTGTTAATAAACCGAAAGTTTAAATCATAATATATTAATGTACAAGTGTTAAAATAAAAATAAAATAATAACTTAAAAATTATGGATTGAAGTAATTAAATTGTATGTCCTTCGTCATTAGTATACAGATCCTGTGAATCATTTGGAGATCGTTTGCAATTCTCACGAGTAAACGGTGCGATGTTAGTAAACGGAAAGAAAGAAGCCATGTGTAGTTATTCCTTCATTTCAGGTGACAGTTCATTTATGCTGGCCTCTAACAATTAAAACAACATTGTTATATTTTTTTTGTTTATCATATTTGACAAACATAATTTATAGTTCCCTCAAATCAATAAAAACAATTATTAGAAAGAGGCGGACCTAAGATCTAAAGTCTCATCTGTTCTAAAATCTAAATATTTCCCCGAGCAGTAATTTTGAAAGTGTAATTTTTAAGTTTATTTCTAATTTTACAAAATAATATTTTTAAATTATTTTGGCAAAAGAAGTATAAAAAAGGAACTCCCACGCCAACTGGATTTCCCGCCGCTGAGGTTGTTAACTCGTTTTTTATCACTTTTATATAAACTTAGATCCTATGTGGCAGATAATGATATAAGCACCATGTAGCAATTCACTATATGTAGTTTGTCAAGATTTTTTTGTAAAATTATCGATTTATATGTAAAATTATTTGACATCATAATTTACATTGTGGTTTCCTTACTGCCCCTTGACAAAAAGGGAAAAAAAAAAGATGGTCACCGGCGGGGATGAGACTTAAAAATTTAGATGGAAGGCTAAAATGTAAAATATACAATGTGTAGTCACTAAAATGTAAACTCAAGTCTTCACATAATCACATAATCACAAAGTAGAATATTAATCACAAAGCTACAAGCACATATCTAGTCTTTTATGAGTGCTGAACTATATAAAAACTTTTAATTTTATAAAATTAAATTAAATTTCATTATACATGATTAAAAATTTTAAATCATGATGTGCCTAAACATTCCCTAGGTTGGTTGTAAATTTGTCCCTTGTCATTGGTGTTACAATCTAACGTAATAATATTCTCTAAATTTTGGGAAGGATATGCACCGAATCTTTTTTAGTTAGCATTAAAACGAAATAGAAAAACAAAGTTGGCAGGGCATTGAAATATATTCCAATGTTAGCCGGTACTTTGACCGAGTGCCGCTCCTAGGTGGCACGCAAAAGATATTTGCACACTTTTTTTGGATTTTACTGTGAATTTCTTTCTTGAATTTTGTCTTTTTGAGGATACGTAGACATTGTTTGTGTCTCTGATATAGTTTTGAGTACCAGTTAACATTGAATCTTTTTCCAATGTGTTGTCAACTTCTAATTTTTTATTTCTAAAAAAATTCGGAAATATATTTGCCTACATGCGGTTTTTTTTTTTGTAAAAGCAAAAAAAAGAAAGAAAGTGCTTAGGCTGAGATGACTTGCGACAATATGTGATGGTCTGCATCAGCCGCAGAGGATGCCAACACTTGTTGTTTTTAATTTACGACTTCTCGACCTATCTTTATCGGTCAAATTACCATGCACCGACAGGGCTTCCAGATTCTTTGCAGCTCTTTCTGCTCACCATTTTAACTACCGGGTTGATGCTACACTGAACTATGACTCGTTATATATATTGTTACACTACGAGCACATCTCATGGTGCTGAAATTTAATTAGCAAAAGTTTCGCTCAATTGCAACTACCAGTCTACCGCCATATGGACAATTAGACAATGCTAATCACATTATTTCAGCACCATTTGTAACTTATGCTCAACGCATTATTTTTATTTAACACGTTGAAATCAAGCAGATCGTTTCTTTGTTATTGCACCCATAAACAACAAACTATGCAACTAGGCTGTCTTGTAAAATACATTTTGAAGGGTTACCATATTGCATGACTTTTATCAAAGAATGCAGGAAAAATAAAATAAAAACAACAGAAAAGAGCCTAGTGATTTACCAGACAAATTTACAAATTCATTTCTAAGCACTCAACAATAAATAGATTAAGTTCCAAGGATTACACACAAAATTATAGAATACATTGCATAAACCTCGTTCGGTGAAGAATAAGCTACAGCTACAAGCCCACAAAATTGACAAAAATGGAAGGAAAAAAAAAACAGAAAAGAAATATCAGAGAGAGAGAAGAGTATGGGGAGATTGGGGGGACCCACCACTTTCGAGCAAAACACTTCGGCTACAATACGACTTGATCGTGCTCGAAGAAGATTGGAGAGATCTTGCGTCGCCACTATGGGGGATTGGTTCCTTTCCTAGCATACTAGCTCTAACTACCTGGGTCCCTGTGAACAAAAAATAATATAGAAAAAGAATGTAAAAAAATACCCCTTTTGAGAGTTATGCATGTGGAAAATACTCACATTATCAGTAACTACTGCAAGTATGATACCATGCAAATGCTATCTTTTTTTTAATATCTTTTCATTCCTGACTTATGTTATAACTTAATTTATGGGTCACTTAGCAATTTAATTCCATGGTACAAATTCTTGGAAAGTAATGATACCTCAATTAGATTAGGTATGTCCATTTTGACCAAACTCAGCCTATTACAGATCATCCCCCGGTCAGGTTGGGACCGGTACAGCGCATTTTCCTGTTAATTTTGCCAGAACTGAAAAATGACCTTGTTTTTTTCTTTTGATTTAGACAGTAACTATAATTTACAAAATAAATGCGCTCGCATGATTTTATCTATATTTTTATCAGTTAATTGCCTATAGCATTGATTAAATTAAGAGAAGAGCTTGGGTTTGCCAAAGTAATTATTGAGCTTCACACCAAAATCTATCAGATAGGCTTCAAATGACAAATTCAAACCGTTCAAACCAATCGATTTGATTAGTGATGCAAATACGTACCAAATTTGTAAATTTTTTAGTTCGATCAGAATAAAGTCAACTAGTCAAAAGGATGAAGGTTAAGTTTAATGCATTCATTTTTTTACCACTTGACTTTAATACCAAACAAACTAAAAAAAATTACAAATTTAGCATGTAAATGCACCAATCATCAGACAGATATTTGAACGGTTTGGATTCGTCATTTGAAGCGACCGATAGATTCTCACAAAAAAAAAAGGATCAGGTAGATTTTGAAGATAAGCTTATATTAGCTTCATTCATTAAATTAAGTGATACATATTGGTCAAATGGTACAAATATAACCCTATCCAACCCGAAGATAATTAGGTTGATCCCGTAAAATTTGGAACATCTAAAAGAGAGAATTTACGTACTTTCATCAGCATCCTCATAAACTGGGTCCAATTTTTCAGAATAGACCCTGAGAACTTGCTTAATTGATGGTCTGGCCTTCCCTTCCCTCTGAGTGCAACACCTCACTACACCAACCACCATATGCAATTGATACATGTCACACGAGTCTCTGATCGTGGAGTCCACCATCTCAGGCACCATCTCTTCAGATGCCATGTATTTCTGGGCCCACTCAACCAAATTTCTGTTATCTTGTATGGCTCTTCGGCCTGTCACAAGCTCTAAGAGCAGTACACCATAGCTGTAAATATCACTTTTCTCAGTCAATTCTTGCGAGACAACATACTCTGGATCCATGTAACCTGTTGAATGACAATATCTTTTAGAAAGCAAAAGTTGCACATGTGCCCTACAATATATGAAAAATTACGGTTTCCTGAAAAACAAGAAATATCACAAATGACACTCTTCTTAGTGAATACTTCCTAAAGGAGTGCCCTTCTCCTTGGGCGATATACATTAAGGAAAGGGTACAACAGAGAAAATCTCTCATGTTTTATAATCTATATAGTAGTGATTACATTCAGTATAATATGTAGAGCAGGCGAGGAATTTTGTTAATACAAATATCAATTATGCGTTGGCATCTGTGTAAAATTCGTATGAGAAATTTGTACTCACCAGGTGTACCACGGATATCAGTGCTAACTGGTTCAAAGCTGATGGTCCCGCTTCTAGAAGCATGTGCAAGTCCAAAATCAGCTACCTGTATGTCAGATGTTGTCGAAATGACATTTTATATCCCAAAAGCAAACTTATAATGAGCATATTTTCCCTCGAGGTTCACTACTTTAATTACCCAAAATTTGGGTAGATTAAACTTCTCTAATAATTTTTAAACTTCAACTACTGTTTATGCCTTTTCTTGATCATTTAATGGCTGAGTGTAATTTATCCTCAGTTTAATCAACAAAATAGGAGATAAATTCATTACCTTTGCAACAAAATTCTCGTCCAGAAGAATATTGCTCGATTTAATGTCCCTGTGGCAAAGTGGCGGGTTGCAATAGAAATGGAGGTACTCCTACAATCAAGAAAAATAATACGTGACAATTGCTTTGTTAGTATTAGTGGTACATTTAGAATGGCTCAAAAGATCAAATAATAATTCGATGCATTAATAGTTCAATATTAGATAATACACAAGCAATTGAATCTTACAAGAGCATTTGCCACATCAATCGCAATTCGCAATCTAGTCTCCCACCTCAGCGCTTTTTGCCCAGATGCTGAAATTGTGCATAAGCATAAATTCAGATCATAGTGATCATATTTTTCGAATAAAATAATTAATGAAGATAATTATAAAGGGAGGCAACATACAATGAAGATGATCCTTTAGGCTTCCATTTGCCATGTACTCATAAACAAGGAACCTACAAAATAAATAACATTTTAATAAACTAATATATTGAAGGATCAATTTGTCTCTGTACCTGGACCGGCTTGTCAGTATGAGTTTTATTATGGGCCAGGACCTTTTTGGATATATTTACACCGGTTTAGTTTGAAATTGGTATTCACAGCAATACTAAGACAAATTCTTCTCAGTTCTTTCGACTCGAACTTTGTTCAACCGGTACTGAAACAAACCGTAAAAAAGAGGCTTTTACCTTTCCTGCCCTTCAACACAGAACCCCTTGAGAGTAACAAGGTGGCGGTGGTGAAGCCGAGCTAGTAACTCAATCTCTTGGCAAAACTCTTCTTCGCCTTGTTTGGACACCTTATCCATTCTTTTAACTGCAGCTACAGAACCGTCGCTAAATCTGGCTTCGAAAACCGTGCCAAAGCCGCCTTTTCCTATCTCCGTGCTGAAGTTGTTTGTTGCTATTTTCGTTTCCATGTAGCTGTACCTTCTGAACATTTGTGATGGACCTAAATTTTGATACAATATAGAGTTCAAATTATTTGAAATTTTACAAGAAATGCTCTGTAGCTGTGGGACCAGCAGGCACTAGATTTATATATTTTGATTTACATAATATTCTTCTTTCCTTTGTAGCTGTTTCATTTGAACACATAAATAGAGCACTAAAGAGAAATTTGACCATACAAGATTCACACCTAGGCTACAGGAGCATCTCCCTAAACTTGTGATTTAAATCCTGAACTGGAATATTTTAGAATCTACAAGAAATAACATCTGCTTCCTAGATATGCAGGGATTAAAGAGCACACATAAATATTTTCACTTGTACATTTTTTGGGAACATGATCAGGGCGCATTTTCGAAAATTTTGAAAGTTAACCAAAATTGCTCAAAGCTCTAGAGGCTCTATACCGTTGCCTTTAATAGGCACAAGTCATCCCTACAATTTCAAAATCTCGAACAATACAAACCAGCACACTGAAATAATGTTATAGAGTCATAAGATGTGACCGATTCAACTTTTGCAAGTGTACATGAGAAAATGCAATGTTTCAACTCTGTTTTCATATCTTATTGCATGGATCCTTACATGGTCATAATGCAAATAATGCATGTCATGTCTAATATCTTAATATCTTTAATGGTAACTAGGGGTTCTCAATTGGAGTCGTTCAATACCTCCTCAACATAAAATCATACCATCAGTAAGAATAAAAGAGAAAAAATTACCATCTTGACCTCTTCTTAGTTGAGGCTGAGAAAAAGCACCCCAAGATAATGTCTTGTTAGGAGATTTGACATTCTTTAATTCTATACTTTTCCTGCGAATCAATGCCATCAGAATCAGAAGCAAGATAACCGAAATCAGGATGATTCCTATTCCGATTCCTGGAATTAGGGAGAGGTGAAATGCTTGGTGTTGCAGCTGTTGTTTCTTGGAAAAGAGGTCAATGCTCTTTTGGGTTGGTGGCGAGGCTGCAGTGAGATTTGGTGAAGAAGACTGAGTTGGTTTTGTTGTCCCTTCAGATGATCTGTCTGAAATATAGAACTTCATTTAATTAGTTACAAATGTTTAATTTTATCTTTTTTTGTCAAGTTGAGGCCTTAGAAAAAATTGGAGTTTCTCATGAGGTTCTAAACATTAGGTTGCCATATAAAAGATAATACCAGTTGTAGTACTAAGGCCTCCAACTCCGAAGAAGCAAGATGCCACGTCATCATCACTTGACAAACTGTCTCCTTGGTTTGACAGCGTGGCAAAAACTGCATCTCGACATACACTCAAAGCTACATTATCATCAGTACCAATCAATCGGTGCAGGTACAGAATTCCCGAATTCAGGCACGTCTTGCAACCAACTTCGGACGAAACGGGAACCTGCCACAGGCTAGTCATTACAACATTTCGGTGCTTCATTGCACACCTGAGGTCTGAGGATAACTTGATTTTACGCCAGGTCAAGGTGGTACTCAATTGCAGAATGGACCTCTCATTAAGGTATAAAAGTTAGGCTGTATTGGTCTGTACTATGGATCAATATTTTTTGTTTTCAAAGTTCAAATAGTCAATCTGAACCGTTAAACGTGATCTTCATATGAAAATGTACTTGCAGACTAAATTTTACATTTTTTAGAATTATTTTACTATCTTTTTAGATAGGTAGAAAATTATTACTTTTAAATGGTCTAGAATTTTTAGATCAAGTGATTTTCTACCTATCTAAAAAAATAGTAAAAAATTCTAAAAAATGTAAAATTTGATCCACAAGTCCATTTTTATATGAAGATCATGTTGAACGGTTAGATTGATTGTTTGGATTTAGAAAACAGAGATGTTGATCCATAGTACGGACCATTATGGATTATGCATAGTACCATAGCCTCACTCTAAAAAGTAAGTTATGACTGGATTAAATCATGGGTTCACTGACCAATTGCAAGATACACTCAATTCAGTTAAATGGGGCTTAATAGAATCTATCAGAAAATGTACCACAAGATTTGATACCATACCAGTCGAAACCAAGTACCAGTCAGCTCCAACAAAACTTACTGCCATCTTGCGCCAGGTATTACCAGTTGAGACCAAAATGGTAAGATTGCAACCATACCTGACAATTAGAAATGACTTCAGTAAATCCTGGGGACTGCATCATCTCCAGTACAGTACCCCTGCCATCACACTGGTAAGTAACTCTGATTTTGGGTCCCACCCCGCAGGATTCAGTGGCACCTTGCGGAATCCCATATAACTGGAAGGTTTCAGAAACCGCGGTAAGACAGAGGTCAGAGAATGCCGGCGGTACCCCCAGCTTGCCGGTGGAGTTGGCATACCGTGCCACAGAGATGGCCACATAGGCATTGATGTACCGGCAACAGTTGCCCAGTTGAGATGGGTCGTTACAAGCTGACCCGGCTGAGGTAAAGTTTGCCCATGTGAATTCCAAGGGACAGTCTACGAGGAAAAAAATTATAATGAAGTTCTTGAACCAAATAAGTAACAATGGCAGCCATTAAAAAGTATTAAAGAAGTGGCAGATAAAATAACAACCCACCTGTCTAAGCAAATGTGCCTGTACCAGAGAAGTAATAAGTTTTCACAAAAAAAAAAATGAGCTGATTTAAATTTCAATACAGAATGGTGTGAAGAAAGAGTGGAAGAGAATGGGACTAATTAATGCAGGGCTTGAAAGGGAAAAAACAAGGTAAAATGAAATGCATTGGAAAACAGTAAAAGGGAGGAACATTATTAGCTTGCCACCCCTCCAATAGGTCAACAAAAAAACAGTGAAGTGAGTGTGGGCCACACGCAGAGAGAGGGGTAAAGGGTAGATGAGTTACCTCCGGCGAGGGAAAGGAGCGGAAGGGAGAGGAGAAAGGTGGCGGAGAGAAGACGAGAGAAGAGAGGCAGCAGCGCAGTCATGTCGTGAAGGAGACCAGAGCGAGTGTGTGTGTGCGCGAGCGCTGGTGTGTGAACTGTGAAAGTGATCGCGACAACTGAAGTTGGGGAGTGGAGAGTGGGGCGCCGCTTCCCCACTTGACCGTCCTGGAACGAAGGCTGGACAATGCGAATCAGACCAAATTTGGTCCTATACCCAGTGAAAACCGTGCGATTGGAGTTAAGATTCTCGCACCGTTTATATCATTATAATTTTGAATTTTCTCACGAATCTTAACCTGTATTGAACGACGTAGATGGATACCTACTGAATTTGGTCCAATTCCCGTTGGATAAGTTCGATCCAATTAATTGTCAGGTGTCTGTGCCTCTGTGGTGAATGTGATCGGACGATCCAGATGCCTCCGTTCTCAGGTAGCCTTTTTTTTCTCTTCTTTTTAACATTCCGAGGCGGCAGATTGCATTGCTTAGTCCGCGTTGAATTAATCAAAAGAAGCGAAAAGGGCAAAACAAAAGAATATAAAAATTAGAACCGTTGAGTTCCTCTTAAAATTGGACAGCATTGAAGAAATTTTGGTGCTTTTTGCTCGATTTCGTCTCATCGGTGACTGAGGGTGGGTGCTTTTTATGCTGAGTTGTTGATTGTTAATAAAATAGTTATTACAAAAAAATATTACAATTATGGTGAATCCTCAATTTCAAGCATCTGAGAATTTTTTTTGGAGTTAAAAATATTCGTTTGTCGTACAATATATGAAATTTTACGGATTCAGAAATAATGAGTTATATTGAAAAAAAAAAATTGTGCGGAATGAAATACACTTATATTGAAAAAAAAATTATAAGATGTAGAAGATAATAATGAGTTAGCAAAGATAAAGATGAGAGAAAAAATTTGATCAAAAACATGCCAAATAAATATGAGTTTTCATTATTGGAATAGAATTCCAATAACTTCCCTCAGATGAGATGGGAAATAAACAAACATAATCTTATTTTTTTTATATATATATATATAGAGAGAGAGAGAGAGGAGGGTTCAAATGCACTATGATTTTGTACTCCAATATGCTCCACATCCTATATTTCTGTTTTTAAAGTTCGAACAGTCGATCCAAACCGCTCAACATGATCTTCATAATAAAATATGTTTGGAGACCAAATTTTATATTTTTAAGGATTTTTTTACTATTTTTTTAGATAGATACAAAATCATCGTTTTAAGGAGAATCTGGATCACCGAAAAAGTGATATTGTACATATGTAAAAAAATAGTAAAAAAAATTTTAAAAATATAAAACTTGGTCTCTAAGAAAATGGTGCATATTTAAAAAATATAAAGATCACGTTGAACGGTTCGGATTGACTGTTCGGACTTTGAAAATGAAGATAAATGATGTGAAGCATATTGGAACACATGGTGCATTTGAACCCTCCTCAATCCTTATATATATAAGGTGGAGGTCGTCTATCCTACCAACTCCTATTTAATTGTCTATAAAAAAGATCTATTCATATTTTAAACTCATAACTTTCTATATTAGACATATGCATTTGCTTAGAGCTGTTAATGAGCCGGACCGGCCCATGAACCAATAAGTTGGACAACTCAATATTTTATATTGAGTCGGACTCTAAACTGAAAAAAACTCAAACTCGACTCGACTCAAATTTTGATTTAACCCAAGGCTGAATCCGAACTGAGCCGGACCGGCTCATGAGCCCATCGAATCGAGTTTCCTCCTCTTTCGTTCTGTCGCTCCCTCGCCTCTCACCTCGCGCTCTCTCACCTCTTCATTGTTAAATAAAGTTATTGATCGGGTCAATACATCTTTTTCTATGATTTCGATTGGGTTCCGTTGACCAAACCGATCAAGTTGCCCTGTGGTCGTGCAATATGGGAGGGGACTTGGTTTGGCGTGGCGAGAGAAGTTAGTAAGAAGTCAAAAAAGATAAATAATAGCTGCCCCAACCTGTAGAATGGTTTCCTGTGTGGAGTGTGCCACAGTGAATCAACCCGCTGCTTTCTTACAACTCTGCAACTCTGTGGAAAAAGTGGAAGTCAACTTCCATAAGCCTGTAGCAACCGGCGAGAGATTGAAGGTGAAGTGAGAGTTTCAGTTTCAGTTTTCGGAGATTTCTCATGAGATTGAGCTCGCGAGTTATGAACCGAATTTGAGCCGAGTTAAAAGGCTCAAACTCGCTCAAGTGAGCCGGACTTTTTTCTTCGAGCGAGCTGAGCTCGAACTGGGCCTGTTTAGTTATATGACGAGCTGGACTGAGTTTTGAGCTAAGTTTGGCTCATTAACATGTCTAATTTGCTATTAGATCAAATACTAGTTCTTAAACGAACATGGTCTTAATATTGTATGTACTTTCAACTCTTCCTTTATTTCATATTTACTTATGGATTATATACACATTAACTTAATTATTTCATATTTACTCACAAGATTAAACTGGCATATTAATTATAAATTAAGAAATGAGGATATTAAATCTGTAATTTACTTTTTAATGTCATTTAAGTTTTTATTAATATTAAATTTGTAATTTAAATCATTAAATTAAGAAATGAAAATATAATAAAATGGATGAACTTAGATGGAAAAATAGCTAATTTGAAAATTTTGACGGGTAAATGTAAGTTTTGATAGGGACATCCTATATTTTTTTAATTTTAACGGGTTCGTTTTGATGGAGTATAGATTACTGGATCCGGGTTTGTCTTTCATTGGGTTAAATTGGGCCGTTTCGGGTTTGGTCGCTGGATTTTGTGCTGAAGCTGATGCCACGCGTTTTGTGGCGTGTTTTGACTTAATAATGGAACTTCGGTGCACAGGCGGGTCCGGAACTCCGCATCCTTCTGGACAGTTCTGGTTCACAAGCAGCTTCAGCTTCGGTGGACAATTGTTTTGTGGGCCCTCTATTGATTTGCGTGAGGAGAAATTTTCAGGAGAATTTTGTATTCATAGAAAATATAAAAAAAAAAAGAGAAATAAAAATAGTACTGCTGAATTTTTAAGAACCGGTAAAATTCTTACCGATCCAAACAAACTATTTTTCTTTAGAAAAAAAATGGGTCTGAATCTATATGGCTTTATTATGCAAGGAGCAAAACATAAATCCAAAAGTCATAAATAATAGTGCCACAAAAAATCCGGATTCTCTATAGGTGTTGCTGCGACAGATTAAAAAAATTGAGTTTGAATAGGTAGCAATCTACCGATCCTTCTATATATAAAAATCTAACGATACTCTTTCTGTTTCTCTCTTTTTTTTTAATATTTTCTATATATTAAAATTCTCAATTTTCAAGGCCATAATCCTCACTTCGTTAACCTTAAAAAAAGGAATTTTTTTAAGAGTTATATTTTATGATTCAGATTAATCAAATTATAATTTAACTTTAAAGTTTAACAACTTAATTTTTTTTTATGTGTTTAATGTGGTCAAAATTGAAAAATTAAGTAGGAAATGGGTCTTTGAACTGATTGCTATCGAATTAAACATATATATACTTTATAATTCAATTTAATAACGTTAAGATTTTGTCTTAATTAATTGTTTTCTATGCATGTTTAATATTCTTAATTTTGAATATTATAATTATTTGCAATTTGTCTTTGGAAATTTTGGTTTACATCAGCATCTAGTATTTTATAGAACTTGGAGGTTTGTATGGTATATTTAGTTTATGGGAAAACAAAAAGAAATTTCCAGTGTAGCCAACATATATATGCAGATTCCCTAGTCCGGTAATAAACTCCAGGCGGGCACAATAAAAAATCTGCAATTTTTCCAACCGAGAGGGCAACTTCTCCAGCTGCAGAACTTGGAAACTAGAACATACATAAATCTTGAGGCGCTTGAGGGTGTGTAGACTTCTACCGAATGGAAGAGATTGAATATTGTCACAAAATTCTAACGAGACTGTTGAATTGACTTCAAGGAAAATTGATCCCTCATCCATCCTGGTACTGTGGCACAAGGATAATAACTTGATCGAAGTTTTCTGAGGTTAGGATGTGGCTGGAGAAAATCTAACAAGCAAAAATCTACATCATTTGCACCAACTGACCTGCCCTCACAAGTTTCTGGTATGAGTCTTAATCTCAGATCTGGTTTACAAACTGAAAGTAAATTGTAATCTGGATCATGATCCCAGCATAAATCCAAAGCTTCAAGTTTGCACTTATTTCTAAGGTTAGCACGCTGGGCATCTACTAAAGTACTCATCTTATAATTTGGTAAACTCTCTATAATTTTCTCATGATCCCAGCATAAATCCAAAACTCTCTGTAATTGGCTACCAATAAGCATTTATATAAACCGAGTATGCCAGAAAAACAATTAACAGTTTAACACCAAAGATCCATCACTGCAATTTAACTTCACGAGCCCATTACAAAGGCCCACACTATAAAACCCAAATTCTTAATAATACTATTCAAACCTACAAAGATAAGTCTACCCAAAATATGCACATACATCTACAGTTCTACACCCGTTTTATTATCACAGCGGCAAATGTTGCACGCTTTGAAATTCTTCAAACACCACAAAAAAAAAAAAAACCCCTCTAGTTCGAGTGCTGACTGGGCCTTATTGCTGCTTTTGAAGAAACAACCCTACAAAAGAGGAGAATTTTACATAAGTATTAGGGCCTGTTCGGTGCCCCCTCAGGAATGGATATGGATGTGGGATTAAAAAAAATTTGAACTAAATTTTACTGTTGCCGTGGGGCGCCCGAACAGGCCCTTAGTGAAGATTAAAAAAGAAAACACATAACTGGGGAATATCACATCTACCCCTCAATTTTTAAATATTTATGCACCCCGGCTTCCCCATATTATTTCAAAATCCCTCACAATTATCTAAGTTTTTATTTTGGCATTTGAATAGAAATCATAAGTACAGACTTCATCAGAAATATGCCCCATGTTTTACAGGGCCAAACGAAAGTTATTTTTTATTTAAGAAAAATGAATAATTTTTTTGAAGCTAAAAGGGATACATAATTACTTTTGTTTAAGAAGGCATATAGGAGATATTCTAATATGAAATTATAAGTGCATATGAGAAAAGAGGAAATAACATAGAAGTATACTTGACCCGATAGTTGCCAAGCAGCATGCCAGTGCATTTGATTGCTGCCACAGCAAATTCCTCCTGCAACAATAGCAAACATTTCTTACAGAGAGAGAAGGAAAAAGAGAAACACATTATGTTATATCAAATTATATTCTTTTAAATGGCTTTATTGTAAAATTACCTTGGCAAACTCGATAAATCCATATCTGGTGCTACTCTTTTGATCACCCAGGAGTCTAATGCAAGATACCTACATCAATTATTTGTGAACCAGTGATTATGTGTCCTTATTTGAATTCTTTGAGTGTGATTTATGCTTTTATGGGGTTTTCTAACTGGCACTATTATTGATTGAAAACTATAAATTACAAAAGGGGTGATTTTGCAAACCTCTCCACACTGGATCTCAAAGAACTGCTTCAAATCTTTCTCCGACAGCTGCCAAAATAAATATTAAAAAATTACATAATATCACAAATACAAAATGAAATTACAACTTGAATTTATGTTTTGGAACTCCTAATTTGAATACAAAATAATTACGTACTGCTGAAAATTATTTATATTAGGGAAAAAAAAAGTGGGGGTGGTTGAATTTACCATTGTGTCTATGTAACGGCAATAGACTGTTCTGACGATTTTTTCTTGATCATCCCCAGACTACAAAATTAAAACCAAATATGATTTCACAAGTAAGAAATTTATTACCAAAAAAAAAACAAGTAAATAAGAAATTAAAGCTTTAACAAGTAGATATATAAATGGAGCAAAAGTTAGATGATACCTATGTATCTGATACGTATCCGATATGGGTAACAGACACACCAGGTAGTGTATCCAAAATGGAGCAAAAGCATCATAGCATCTCTCTTTTTTTTTTTGAAAAACTTGGCAGCGGCTGCCAAGGTCATCATAGCATCTCTCTCTCTCTCTCTCTCTCTCTCTCTCTATATATATATATATATATCTGATTCGCTCGTTGGTGTCTCTTTAGCATGCTAGGGCCTTCGTTTTATAGCCCCAGGAGAGATGTGAGAGATTTACACAAGCAATGTGGGACTAAATCTTTCACGACCGAAACCATACTCCGCCTTTTTTTTTTCTTTTTAATTAGTGACAGGCGTCACACAACTCCAATTGGAGTATTTATATATTAAATTATTAATAGATGGTGGGTCCCATTGCTAATTCCTCCAACCCTGTTTCCTATTCCTATTGGCTATCTTAATCTTATTCATGTTTGTTTAGCCATTTTCCTATACACTTCTCACTACTGTATATTTAGGCAATTAGGCATAAATAACAAATTCAAAATACATACCTATATTATATAATTAATAGAACCCAAAATTGGCAGAACTTAAATTGTACGTAACGCGTATCGTATCCTTAGTTTTCGAAAAAAAAACTAGGTAGATGAGATTTGCTTTGCAACTTTTTCGTCTTTAAATTTTCTGTATATTTGTATGATTCCAGTCCAAAATATTTATAACAAAACAGGGTATATAATCACACTATGCCAGGACCCACATATCAATATTAAAAATGTCCATGGCGTTAATCCCAGAATCAGATTTATCTATAATGGACACTGATTATGGAGGAAAAGCATCACATTCACATCTCCTAATTTTTTGGTTTTTTGTATGATTCCAGTCCAAAATATTTATAACAAAACAGGGTATATAATCATACTATACCAGGACCCACATATCAATATTAAAAATGTCCATGGGCCATGGCGTTAATCCAGAATCAGATTTATCTATAATGGACACTGATTATGGAGGAAAAGCATCACATTCACATCTCCTAATTTTTTGGTTTTATGTGTGACATCACAAACCATCATTTCCTTTGTTTTTAATTTTTCTGTGTCGAACCATGTGCAGTAAATCACGTTGCCATTTGATTTTCTTCTTAATTTGGCTTATTGGACTCGCTAAATAGATACACAAATATAATGATACTCATATTCATATATGTGCAACTAGGAATACATATATAAATAAACACAAATTAATGAGTATTGAAATAAAAACAAGTAAAACATACATGAGAAGGGAGGAGATTGCGGGGAGCAATGGTTCTACGAGATGGCAACACTCTGACAGGATAAAGGCCAATTCTAGTACAATTAAGTCTCATTGCTGCTTTTGCGCAATCTATGTACACAAGTAGAAAAATGAGATATTGATCAAAATTATAATTTATAATAAGAATTTATAATTGATTAATAAGGGAAATCAAATAACCTTTATTTTCAAATTCAACAAAACCATAGCGTAAACCAGACTTAGTGTCTCCACATATGCAGCTTCCTTTCACCTATTGTTTGAAGGATGTAAGTTAATTAGATAGATCCTTTTAACCATTAATAATATAATAAAAGGTGAGAGTTTCTATTAAAGTAACTCTGTTCTCAATTACTAGTATGCTTTTGTACTTTCAAAAGGCATTACTTCTTTCAGATAATTATTCAACAGCTTTTAGCATATTCCATTTCTATCGAAATAAGAAATTTCGCATATGGAAACACACAGTATCTTCTCACCAATATCAGGTTTTTATTAATAACCAATAAAGAATATATTTTGGGACCAAATATATCATGAGGAGGGATCCACTTACAACAAAATTACAACATTCATTTTTTTCATTTTCAAAGTCCAAATCGTCGATCCAAACCGTTCAACATGATTATCTAAATAAAATGTACTTGCAGATCAAATTTTATATTTTTTTGAATTTTTTTACTATTTATTAAGATGGGTACAAAATTCAATGGTCTAAGTATGGCTATTTTTTGTAAAATACTTAATAAATAGTAAAAAAATTCAAAAAAATATAAAATTTGATCTGCAAGTACATTTTATTTAGATAATCATGTTGAACGGTTTGGATCGACGATTTGGACTTTGAAAATGAAAAAAATGAATGTTGTAATTTTGTTGTAACTCAAATTTGTTGTAAGTGGATCCCTCCTCATATATCATATGTTTAAGATCAAAATTTGATAATTATTCACAGAGATAATCCGAGTTAGCAAATTTCTCGCATAAAGTGTTTGCGCCATACTAGTAAAATAAAAAAAAATAAAAAAAATATAAATAACAAGCTTACTACTCCACAGTTACTGAATTCTCTCATAAGCTCTTCCTCAGTGATCTGAAATTAACCAATAAAGAATTTGCATATTTGTAAGCATAAAAAGGAAAACAGCATATTTATACTTTCGCTTAATGTAAATACGATTATTTTCAGGGGCATATATGAAAACAAAAGTAATGTCGTATGAGATCACTTACGCGAGGGTCGATATCGCCGACGTAAACTGTTCTCTTGATTTTCAATTCTTTCTCCGCATTTTTCTCCTTAATTTCGAGTAAAAAACGATAAATATCATCAAAACAAAAATTGACAAGGAGAATTGAGCAACCAATTTCTTCTATTACTGGAATGGATGTAATCGGTTTGATTCAAAGTTACCGCATGACTAGACCAGGTCTGAGCGCGAGATCGCTGAGGTTGAGATGCGATCGGACGGCGGAGATGGCCCGGCGGAAAGAACTCCGGCGCGGCGGCGGAGAGGCAACGACGCTGCGAGGGAACGAACTCGTCCGCCAAAGGGTTTAACTTTGACTCGCATTTCATCATCGTTGACTCTTAAACCCTTTTCTCTTCTTTACTATTTTCTGATCTTTTGCTATCCGATCCCTCGAATTTACTTAATTAGAAAACAGCTTCTTTCGTATAGTGTTGATATTTGGAGAGAGAATAGAGATGGAGAGAGGAGAGATCTATTTTGTTTTCCTTTTGTTTTGTTTTTTGAACAGGAGAAGTGAGAACCGAGGCGGTGAGGATTTTATACGAGGATTGTAAAAAAGGAAACTTATTGTCAATTAATTGTTCAAAATTATTTGGTTCATTGAATCACTTAATTTGGAGACATAATTGTTTAGTTGGAATTAAAATATTTTTTTGTCTATCCTAATTTAGATGTGCAGAGATATAGTAGTTATTAAAAAATTTACTTTATGAAATATTGAATATTTTAGTGGTTTTAAATTACTAATATAATATACAGTGTTCCTTATAAATTTCCGTTGAATTCTCCTTAGATTATACTTAGTGGGTCTATGTCGATAAAAATATATTTTGAGACAATAGAGGAGACATTAATCAGTTTTACCTAAAAATTATAGGCAATATATGAGTAAATATTTTAAGAGAGTAGTTTTTTATTCATACAATGCACGAATTATATAAAACGTTATTTTGACTATATTTTAATTTGAATAATTATTTTAGTACCCGTGCTACAGTACCCGCACTTAGAGAAATAATGTACTATGGTTCCCACTAATTATAATTCTAAAAAGATATTATATGTTCCCCACTAATTATTATTCTAAAATTCCAGCAACACCCTTCCTCTATGATCCGCGTCAATCTTCCTCCAATGAAGTAGTGGGGACCCGTATCACCGCATCAACCTTACCCAATCATCACTGCGTCAACCTTCCTCTAACAAAAATAGTTGACCACATAGGTAAAAATACTTTAGTGTAGAGGTATAAATACTTGCAGTACTTGATATTAATACTTTCATACATCATCTAGTGTCATATGTAAAAATATTTGAGTGGTCTCCTAATGCGGGTACGACGCGAGGATTTTTCAAGAAAATGGTGCGGGTACAGTTATTTAAGGAAAATTCATATATTATATATGTAGTTCATTGTATAGATATAAATATTTATCTTGTTTGAGCTATATACTTCACAATGTTACTATTAATATTTGTAAAACAAAATTACAGTTTTGGAACAGTTGCGTGGTCCCCTAATGCGGGTACGACGCGAGGATTTAAAAAAAAAAGATGCGGGTATGGTTATTTAAGAAAAATTCATATATCATATGTGTAGTTCATTGTATAGATATAAATACTTGTCTTGTATGAATTATATATTTCACAGTGTTACTATTAATATTTGTAAAATAAAATTACAGTTTTGGAATGGTTGCGTGGTCCCCTAATGCGGGTACGACGCGAGGATTTTTCAAAAAAAGGTGCGGGTACAGTTATTTAAGGAAAATTTCATATATCATATTTGTAGTTCATTGTATAGATATAAATACTTGTCTTGTTTGAACTATATACTTCACAATGTTACTATTAATATTTGTAAAACAAAATTACAGTTTTGAAACGTTGCGGTCCCCACAAACAGTTATGGTAGGTTAGGTGCGGGTACTCATATCAGCTTCCTTTAATTTAAATGTGAAGAGGTAGAGTAGTAATTAAAAGATTTATTTTAGTAGAACATTGAATTTTTTAATGGTTTTAAATGACTAAGAAAATATACGGTAATTAAAAGATTTATTTTAGTAGAACATTGAATTTTTTAATGGTTTTAAATGACTAAGAAAATATACGGTGCTCCTAACAAATTCTTTTTGAAATATCTCCAAAGACTATACTTATGGGTCCATGTATGTAAGAATATTATGGGAACAAACAGGAGACATTAATCAGTTTCACTTAAAAACTATGAGCAATATATAAGTAAACATTTTAATAGAGTAGTTTTTTTATTCATGCAGCACACAGAGTCATTTAGAAGGTTGATTTGACACTATTTTAATTTAAATTTATCGAGATACAGTAGTAATTAAAATATTTATTTTAGTATAACACATAATTTTTTAACAGTTTTAATTGACTTAAAAAATATACGGTGCTCTTTATAAATTCTCTTTGAATTATCTTCAAAGACTATACTTAGCGGGTCCATGTAGGTGAGTCCGCATCTTTTGCATTAACTCAAAAGAGCATCTTTAGAGTTTAATGCATCTCAACGGTCTGATCAGAAAAATTAGATGATTAATTGTTCTAATATTATTTTAGAGGTATCTTTTGAGTCCGCATCCTAATTTTATTTTATTTTTAATTGTTCTATCTAATTCTACAAAATTAGATGATTTTTCATTGTAATTGTTAAACTAAACTATTGCTTTGTGTAGCAAATTTCTTGCAATTTCAGAAAAATGTGATGTTTTTGCTGAAGGACGCTATACATGGTTAAGAATTCAAAGTTTGATAGGCGTTAAAGTTACATTAAATTTCATTTTTTTTATATAATTAGAAATTTGCGAATCTACCTTTCTCGTGATGTGAACATATCTGCTAGTGCGGTTCATTATTTTATTATTTTTTAATGTTTTAAACGTGATGGTACAATATAATACGATTACAATGAATATGAAACATAAATATAAACCATAGTACAAAGTTCAGATTCGGAAATAAATCACCAAGTCTAAATTTTGTGATTTGGATATAATTCGTAAATAGTTTGTTTTACAATTCAAATAATATATCAATATTTTCATATTTTTATGAATAAATAAAAACTTCGTAAACTTGAATATAATGAGATAAAATTATATTTGCTCGTACAATTCTTCAAATTCAAAAGTAATTTAAAAAGATACCCAAAAAATTCAGATATAATAAGAATATTATTCTGGAACATTGGTACTATATATGACTTTAATATCTTAAAATAGGGAACATTTAACTTAAAATTGAAAAAAAAAATATTCTGGAATAACAAATTGTGGAGCAATACACTTGAAAATTATACCCACAAATTCCAAGCTTAGAATTCAAATTTTCTGAAAAAAAAAGAAACAAATCAAACAGTAAATGGATTGATCAGGAGTTACTTTAAGGTATATATATGAAAGGAACCAAAAGAAAAAAATGCCCATACCTTTTCTTCATTCAAGAAGAACTTTTTGAACCGACAATAAATTTTGCAATGAAGAAACCAATTGTGTCGGTACCAGAGACCGGATCAAACCTTTGTACCAATTCGGCTTCACTCTCTGTTAGCCATTCCCTAAATTTGCAGTACATAAATCAGATGCAATCTTATAAAAAATCAGAGACAAATGATTTAATCAGACAAAATGCTAAAATTGGGTCAAGATCTTGTGCAATTTACTAATTTAGCCAGTTTGAATTTATCCTTTTATATTAATACAAGTACTTGATGCGCAACAATATCAAATGAGTACTATGCATAGCGCAGACTGGTCAGTACTACAGATCAATATTATTGTTTTCAAAGTTCAAATAGTAGATCTGAACTGTTCAACATGATTTTCATATGAAAATGTACTTGCAGACTCAATTTTACATTTTTAGAATTTGTTTACTATTTTTTTTAGATAGGTAGAAAATCACTACTTTTGAATGGTCTAGAAGATTTTCTACCTAACCTAAAAAAATAGTTAAAAAAATCTAAAAAATGTAAAATTTGATATACAAGTACATTTTCATATGGAGATCATGTTGAATGGTTCAGATCGATTGTTTAAACTTTTAAACTATAAATATTAATCCATAGTACGGACCAATATGCGCTATGCATAACACCATAGTAACCAAGTAACAGAAATACAAACTTACTCAGTATGTGTTTCATCAAATTTATAACTTCCCACAACACCAGGTCCCCCAATTTTTGGATTCTGAAAAAAAAAATTAACATTGATTAGAATTAATCAAGAAATGAGAGAGAAAGAGAGAGAGAGAGAGGGAGAGAGAGGGAGGGAGAGAGGACCTGTGAGGCAAGAGAGAGAAACTTGTAAGTGTCCAATGCATATCGAACCAAAGCCTCGTTCTCTCCTGGGTTTATGGTGCATCTAAAAAATCAACCAAATTTATGAAAATACCCCACATCTTCCCAAAATGAGAAATAAAAGGAAAACAAATGAAAATAATGAAAAACTCACGTTGAATATACAATAACGCCCCCAGGTCGTACCAATTGCACCGCTCGATCAAACATCCTTTTCTGGTACGTGCCATGTCTTCTCAATGAATCTATTGTTTCCTAGTAGTAGTATCATAATCCGCGTCAAGTATTAAATTAATAAAAGGCAAATTGAAATATTAAGTGAGGCTACGGTACTATGCATAACGCACATCGGGCCGTACTATGGCTCCATATCTCTGTTTTTAAAAATCTCCATATGAAACTGTACTTGGTGACTAAATTTTACATTTTTTATAATTTTTTTTACTATTTTTTTAGATAGGAAGAAATTAGCTACCTTTGAATGGTCCAATATCTTTGTATAAAGTGATTTTTTACCAATCTAAAAAAATAGTAATAAAATTCTGTAAAATTTAAAATTGGCCTCCAAGTACATTTTCACATGGAGGTCATGTTGAGCGGTTCAGATCGACCGTTTGGACTTTGAAATAAATAATATGAAGCATTAATGCAAAAAAAAAAACCGGTGTGCACTATGCATAGTATCATACAGAGGAATATAAGGCTATGGTATTCCTATGTGTAGAAATTATTATAAAATTTAGCAGGGGCATTAATGCAAAACAAAATCATACATAATTGAAAAAATGCCTAACCTCAGCAGCAAACAAACGAGGCCTCAAACCAAGGGCAGAACATGGCCCGTCAAGTAAAACACGATCAAAGCTGTTGGGTGCGAATCCCTTTGAATTTACAACTTTGCCCCCTTTTGAGTTATTTTTACCAGGTCCATTTCTCATTTGTCTCATTCTCTTTCTCGTCTCTGCATTGCTTAGATACCTTCCCTTCTCATCTAACAAAATTATTAAACAAGAAGGCTGAGAGATCAGACTAGGCAAAAACACGGAAAAAAACAAGAAATTTACAAAGTAAACACATATAAGAAATGGGGCATTTCATGTAGAGTGAGGCTATGGTGCTATGCATAGCACCAATGGCTAGTGTACTACGGCTCAATATGGTACTTTTTAAAATCCTAACGGTCGATCCGAACCGTTCAATGTGATATCCATATGAATATGTACTTGCAAACTAAATTTTATATTTTTTTGAATTTTTTATTATTTTTTTAGATAGGTAGAAAAATCAGTGTTTTCTGAAAATTCTGGACCATCAAAATTGTACCTATCTAAAAAAATAGTAAAAAAATTCGAAAAAATATAAAATTTAGTTTTCAAGTACATATTCATATGGTTATCACATTGAACGGTTCGGATCGACCGTTAGGATTTTAAAAAGTACCATATTGAGCCGTAGTACACTAGCCATCCGTGCTATGCATAGCACCATAGCCTCACTCTTTCATGTATGCCCTCAAAAACCTAGAAATTACATATTTCCCCCTCTAAAATTCATAATATCGTATTTACCCTTCTAAATTTGAAGAAGTCGCAAATTTATCCAATTTATTAAGTTTTCTATTAGAACTCATTTAAAATTTATGAAATACCCATTTTACCCTTTATTAAAAAATAAAAAGTAAAAGAGTATTCTGATATACCAAAATAAATAAAGAAAAATATAAGGTACACTAGTAATACAGGTGCACCAAGGCAAAAAAACATTGCGCCCAAAACTACAAGTAGAGAGAGAAAGAGAGAGATGTGAGATACCTTTTCTCACATTGGTCAAATCATAACATTCTTCATCAACTCTAACACTTTGTTCTTCTAATATAACCTCATTTTGGTCACTAATGCTTAAACTAACAGATTTAAGTGCGTCTAATTTATATGCCTTTATGCACTTTATTTCCATCTCATCGGCCAACTTTTTAATATTCATCACCTGCACAATACACTCCTGTGTTAATAACAACACAAAAAATCAAACAAAGTAAAGTAGCACTATGATAATTATAATTTAAAATACTTGCACCTTATTATGAGATCTATCAAGGGCAATAATTTCACCTTGATCCTTCATAAGTAATGCAATTGCAGTTGTTTTACCTCCTGGGGCTGCACACATATCTAATATTTTCTCTCCAGGCTGTGGATCTGGTAAAGACAACATTCAATTGCAAATGGTAAAGGATTACTTATAAAGTTGTACTCATTTAAATTTAATTAGAAGAAAAAAAAAATTATACTAGTGTGTATCAATTTTTTATACACTTTTAATTATACTTGATGTTTTATCAAATGCCGTTAGATATTGACTGTTACAAATTTCATGTCATTTGATGAACAGTGAAACTGGCATCAAACTTCATCATTTTTATTACATTTTATTTGGTGGATTTAAAAATTTTAAGTTACTTTTTATGGTTACTTTTTGCAACCTTGTTTAATTGTTCTTCCAACTTCCTAGTAACAATAAGAAGTTATACATTGACTACATGGCCTATTAGGTTTTCTATACTCACAAATTTTTTCTAAAGGATGTTTAAAAATCAATAATTACCTAGAACACGAGCAGTGATGATGCTTGGTAGGTTTTGAAGAAATATCTCTCCTTCAAGCACATCTGCATAAAGTAATTATTACAAAAGGACAATTTCGCATGAAACCATATACAAGGTTTCGCGCATTTACTGTTGGTCCTCAAAATTTTTCAAAATTACGAAACTGATCCTACCTCAAACATCTCTTGAAAATTACTGATATCCATCTCAGGTCATTTTCGCATTTATTGAAATAAATGAATACTAGTGTTAATCCCCAAGTTAGCATACATTAATTACAATTTTAAAATTATATCTACATACATGTCACAATGGACATCATCATGACATGAATGCTAACATGGATTTCTCTAGTGATGAAGGTTGAACCAATTAGTTATAATTGAAAACTTCTCAAGGACCAAAATGAAAAAACAGTGAAACCCCTATAAAGTTTACTGTAATCAAAATTACTAGATAAATAATAGCAAACACCTGCATTTCATTTGGAAAGTTGATCACAAACTAGTTATCAAGGGCTTCCCAGTTTTCCAGTAAATTGATATTATGAGATTAAAAGGGATATGTATGCATGAAATTATTCAAAAACATAGATACCATTAAAAGAAGGGAGCCGGTATACTCGATTGGTCATTTCTATAGCGACCCCTTCTTTAGCCCGAAAAATCCCGGCACGAGACATTAAAGCAATACCTTCGCCTATGTAAAGGCCATGCCTGTCTTCATATTGCACATCTGCTAAGACTCTATAGTAAGTACAAAATCATGAAATGACAATTGTCACATGTGTCCACTAAAAGGTACAAAACACTTATTCCCCTTTCTCTTGATAGAAATAAAAATGTCAAATCCCCCCTCCATTTTCCATAATTTGCAAAAGATGTAAAATACAGATGTTCTTTTGGATCCTACAAAAAAAAAGTAGAACAAAAGGGAGTCGGAATAAAATATTTCATGTTTTATTTTGTGTGCATAACTTTTTATAAATAGGGGAATTTCATGTATACCCCTCAAAATTTTTGAAATTACGTATTTCCCCCTCTAAAGTTCATAATATCATATTTACCCTTTTGAATTTCAAAAACTGACAAATTTACCCATTTATTGTCTTTTCTGTTAAAACTCATTTTAAATTTATAAAATACCCATTTACCCTTTGTTAAAAAATAAAAAAATATGTATCATGCTTCAAAAAAACTCATTTTAAGTGCAAAAGGAATACGTAATTGCGAACTTTTTGAGGGCATACATGACATTCCCCCTTATAAATAAAAGGAAAAGATGAGAGCCCCTTGAAATAAAAAATACTGTATATAACCGGGAAAATGACAAACATGAAAGGAAAAAAAATTCCTTGCCTGAGGGGATGCCATGAAGAACAGTCCCACGTGTAATACCTATGGCCCACCCGCCAGTGTCAGTTGGTTTTTCAGTTGCAACTGACACCGCCACCTTATCCCCTTCCTCAACATGTGAACTACACGCCATTACACCTGGCACATATATCTGTCAGTATACATGCATCAAGGTGTCAGAGAGAGATGAAGAGATATTATTATCATATTTTATGAAATACCCACAATGCCCCTGTAAAATACCTGAGCTCCTCTAAGAACAGCCTCAGCACATTTGCGGCTGACAATAATCTCCTTAATTGGCTCGTCAGGCTGGCGGTCATAGCTTATTTCGTGTGGGCCCGTACCCCAAATATATAACACATTTTCAAGAGCAGGGTTTTGCGTAATGCATGAGGTCGAATCTTCTTTAGCGAAATTGGTCTCATGCAAATATTTTATTAGCTTTTTTTTTACATCTTCAGTTGAAGTTTTGAGAGTATTCACTCGAATGGAGGAGTAGCATGAAGGTCTCCTAATTAAAATAGTAACAACTAATATGATAAGAATATACTAAATTAAATAAAAGGGTGAATTTCATGAATACTCCTCAAAAACTTCAAAATTATGTATATCCCCCTCTAAAATTCATAATAACATATTTATTTATTTTTTAATTTAAAAAACTCACAAATTTACATATTTTATTGACTTTCTATTAAAACTCATTATAAAGTACCCATTTTATTCTTTATTACAAAAAAATAAAAATATGTAGCCTGTTTAAGAAAATTTTCTAATTGGTACTCCAAAATTGAATTAAGTTTAATATGTAACAAGAAAATAATACAAAACAATTATATATTTGCATTGGAAAACTTGAGCTTGTTGCATAAAGCTCTTCAATCTCTAACACTGGAAAGAGATTTTTCAATTTTACAACAATCGTGGGATAAAAAATGCAATAAAATTTTGTCAGGGGTATAAACGAAAAGAGAAACTGTTAAAAGGGAGAAGGAGTTACGTGAGAGCAGAGGAGATGCGGGAGAAATGATCGGCGCCGTACGCGCGGGAGAAGTAGGCCTCCACATGCGGGTCCCACTTGAGGGTCGGGTTGAACATGTAGCGACCCGCGTCCACTACGGGAGGAGGCTCCATCGTTTTCACTGATGGAGAGGTGGGAAGAGAGTGGCGGCGGAGGAGGGTTCGGATTCCAGGCAAAGTATCCGAATTCGCTAACCTCATTTACATGTACATCTCAGTTACTCAGTACCCGGGTTTTAGTTCGACTAGAAGAGGTCTACTTTTTGTTTGGCCCCTTGATGTAACCTACATTAGCGAAACCGTCCTCCGTTTTTTGTTACAAAATGTAGTCCATATCCTCTGAGGTAACAAAATATTTATGTTTAGATCTTCACTGTTCGATAAGAATCCGGCTCTTTTGATAGTCGTGCGGATTCTGACTGGACAGTAAAGATTTAAGCTGAAATATTCTGTTACATTAGGTGATATGGATTCGAAACTGGGCCTGGATCCGGTCGGGCCAGTTCGGTCCATTAAGGAGTTCTTATACTGACCGTTGGATTCAGATCTTAAGGGTTTAGCTCCTGTCCCAAACCCCCTTCTCATTTCTCTCTCTGATCTCTCACACGGCGTCTCCGCCTCCAGTGTGGGCGTGTCGCGCGGCCACCTCTCTCGTATCTGACACAAATTCTCAGAAAACGAAGAGAGCAGATTCTCAATAAAAGAAGAGAATGTTGTTTAATTGATTAATTGGATGCTATTTTATGTTATTAAAAATACATTTGTTCATATTGTTTCCAGAGATAATATGTACAATTGACAAAAGATGTGAGATTATTTTTGTACTTTGAGTTTGTTGCAGTTATTCCTTTTTTAATTTTACTTTGTTGCAGTTATGTTTTTCATATCATAAAATGTTATAACTTCGTACATAAAATGTTATTTGATGCTTATATATCATGCTAATTGGAAGTATTGATATTTGAGGAGGGATCCAATTACATTATTTTATGATGATACATCTTGACATCATATGTTTATAAGTCATTTTTGTAATTTTAAAGTCTAAACAGTCGATCCAAACCGTTCAACATTATCTCCATATTAAAATGTGCTTGGAGACCAAATTTTATATTTTTTGGATTTTTTTTTAGTATTTATTAAGATGTGTAAAAAAATGTTGCTTTCAGACAATTCTGGACCATTGAAAAATAACGATTTCAAAAATTCTAAGAAAATAGTAAAATTTTCCAAAAAATTGTAATTTTAGTTTCCAAGCACATTTTAATATGGAAATCATGTTGAATGGTTTAGATTAAATGCTTGAATTGTGAAATCACAAAAATAACTTATAAACATATAGTGTCAAGATGTGTCACCATAATTTTGAAACAAATTAACACTCATTTCATTGTTCCGGAGTTTGTTGCAGTTATTCCTTTTTACTTTTACTTTGTTGCAATTATGTTTTCATATCACGTATAAAATGTTATAACTTCATGCATAAAATGTTATTCGATGCTTATATATGATGCTAATTGGAAGTATTGATATTTACATACCATCTAATTTTTGAAACAAATTAATGCTCATTTCATTGTTCCGGTTTTAATCCATTAAATTAATGTGTGAAACTTAAGCTTGATAAAAAAATAATGAAAATGTACTATATGAATAAATTTTTTGGGGAAATCAAAAGAATAACAAAAATAATTAGGGTAAGTAGCTCTTTCAGTATAAATGGTTTTCATTTGAACACTTCCTTTAGGCCTAAGCCAATGGATTTAATTATAAACATTAGGTCAACTTATACATTGAATGTAGATTTGCGTTTAGAAATGACGATACCTCATGATGAAGCCAAATATAACGAAAAATGGCGAAAAACGAATGCAAAGTAGCCATTTTTTTGATTTATTTACCGCAATTGTGTTTTTAGTTCTTTTTTTGACAGGTTTTTGAGAAAGTTGCGTATTTAGGACAAAAATAGAGCAAAAATGTCGTATTTAGACGATTTCTGAATAAGGCGTCATAATGAGACATTACAGGAAGCATGCAACACCTCACACAAAGTGAACAACATACAAAATGTCGAAAAATAAAAGAAATTCCGCTAAGTCAGGAATGCTGCATGCGGCATACTCTGATGCCGCACGATCCGTGGACTGTTCTAAAAATAGAGGATTTCTCTGATGGGCTTTTCAGAAGAACGCCAATTCGATCCTAATAGACATTCTAGAAGTATGCGTTTTCTTAATAACCAAGTTCTTATAGCTATTTTCTAAAAAACAAAATGAACATGTCAGTAAATTAGTATTAAAATTGAATATTGAGTGATTAATTATTATATTTTATATCGAGATCGTCTATTAGCACTCCATGCACCATGAACTTACAATATATAACTTTCGAAATACTCCTATGTTCTTTTTTACATACAGTGTTTAAAGCGAATTATAATTCGAAAAGCGAGTGATTCTGTACCGACATTTTTATTAATATCCAAAGTTTAATACAAATTATTAATTATACCCAGAGTCGGACCAATTATCGAAATATACCCAAACCGGCCATTTTCTGGCCGGCTATGTACCCTCCCTAAGCCGGCCAGAAAATGGCCGGCTATGTTCCTTTTTTTTTTTTTTTTTTTTTACCCGCATTAACCCCTATATATACCCTTTTTTCTCTCTCCTCTCACAATTCTCTCATCCCATCCGAATTCCGAATTCTCTCTTCTTCTTTGAGGTAATTTTTTTTTATCTAATTTAATTTTTAATTTATTTATTTTAGGGTTTAGAATTTAGGTTTTAGGTGTTATAATTTAGATTATGTTGTTGTAATTTAGTGTAATTAGCTAAGTTAACCAATATTTAGTGTAATTAACACAATTGACCAATATTTAGGGTATTTTGGTCTGTTTTACCATAATTATGCCGATTGAGCGTAATTTTACCGAAATTAGCACGTTTGACCAATTTTTAGGGTATTTTGGTCTTTCTTACCATAATTAGGCTAATTAAGCGCAATTAGTGTAATTAGCACAGATAACCAATATTTAGGTTATTTTGGTCTTTTTTACCATAGTTATGCTGATTAAGCGTAATTTTACCGAAATTAGCACGTTTGACCAATTTTTAGGGTATTTTGGTCTTTTTTATCATAATTAGACTGATTAAGCGTAATTTAGTGTAATTAGCACAGATAACCAATTTTTAGGGTATTTTGGCCTTTTTTACCATAATTAGGCTGATTAAGCATAATTTAGTGTGATTAGCACAGATGACCAATATTTTGGCCTTTTTTACCATAATTATGCTGGTCAAGCGTAATTTCACCGAATTTAGGTTATTTTAGATATCAGGATGCCTAGAGCACGGCCTACCCAGCGTCCATTAGTGGACGAGCCGATCAATACTAGCAGCACCGAGCACATCAGTCCTCTCCTGTGGATTCCCCACAGCGAGCACCGAGTCTCACTGGCTTCTCGTGAGGTACGTTCCTTTTCTTATATTTTCATTAAATTTTGTTGGATTTAAATTTTATTATGTTGTCACCATGCGGATTAAATTTTTCAACGCAGGACACGGATCTTCTAGATGTGAAGATGAGATGCGTTCACATGAGGTACTATGAGGTGATGCGGCCGTACCTCTTCAACCTGGGTCTCCACCACGTTGTGGACATCGTGCGCACAGAGAAGAGCATCATCAATGCATCTCTCATCGCCGGACTGGTGGAGCGATGGCGTCCCGAGACGCACACGTTTCACATGCCATTCGGAGAGATGACAGTGACTCTCCAGGATGTGAGTGCTCTCTGGGGTTTGGCTATCCGTGGCACACCCGTCGGCGGCGTCTCTGACAGCACCAGCTTCGCAGGTTATGTCGAGGAGTTGTTGGGAGCTGACCCGGAGTATATCATTGGGGACCGAGGGAGGTCCAAATTTCATCTGCGGATGACGAGGTTACGACAGCACTTCATCGCGGGTCTTTCGGCAGATTCCACCGAGCAGGAGATTGTGAGGTAAATTTTATAACTTGTTTCTACTAATTAATTTATAATACGATGATTCTATTAGAATTTTTATATGTTTTGTATTGCAGATATACACGCGGCTACGTGATGGACCTTTTTGGTTCTGTCATGTTTCCTGATTCCAGCTGTGATCTGGTGCCGATGATGTATCTCCCGTTGCTGATGGGCATTGAGCGGCCGTCGTCGTACAACTGGGGTGGAGCTGTCCTGGCGTATCTGTACTCCCACCTGTGTCGCAGTAGTGAGGTAAGTCACCAACTCTTATTTTAGTGTAAATTATTTAATCAATCAATCCATCAAAATACACTGACGCGTAATTTTCTTGAAAATGAAGCCGACGGCGAAGCAGATGTACGGGCCGGTACTCCTGCTTCAGCACTGGTCGTGGTCACGTCTACCAGTGGGCCGTTCTATCCCCAATGAGGCGCCGGATTGGGGAGAGCCAGATGTGTTTCACTGCCCGGCATACGCCAAGAAGTGGTACGGTTTCCACCACTACCAGGATCGGACCCACGGTGCTACCGTTGGGATCAGGCCAGTCCGGTCAGAGCTTCAGAGTTTGCCAGAGCCTCTTGTTGAGTGGACGCCGTACGATCAGTTGTACGAGGAGTTCCTCTTGCCGGGCAGCGTGACTGACGAGCAGGAGCGGGAGATGTGGTTCTATCGAGGTCCACTCATACATTTCTGGACAGTGGAGCACCACTACCCAGATCGGGTGCTCCGCCAGTTTGGTCGACCGGCGTTCATTCCCGCAGACCCATCTCTGCCGAGTTCCACGCACAGAGCCCTGCACAGGTATGTCGTAGTCTATTGTATTTATTGTTAAATACATCATATTACTTGATAGCTTTTTATTGCAACTAACGTCTTCCTTACAGCGTTACCCACCGAGCGCGACTGGATAAGGACTGGAGCACTCATTTCGATCCATACTACAAGAAGGCCGAGAATCCTCAGTATATAGACTTCTATCACGAGCCAGATGTGCTTCAGCAGACCCAGGGGGATCCCCAGTTGAGGCACGATGTATGGTACACGCAGGTCTGCATGGCAAGTGTCTATCTGCAGGGTGATTACGGTGCCCATCTTCGCGACAGGATCAAAACGGATGATGGTTACCATCCCAACGGTCGTGCATGGGCTCGCCAGGTAAAGCACCTAAAACCACATAGTTTTGGTCTAACTTAGTAGTATATCAAGGTTTGATCTGACATGCCAAATTTTTTTCAGCTTTTGGCCGCGATCAAGGAATGCGGGCATGGGATCCGCATGCTAGAAAGGAAGAACTGGAGACGGCTTGGGTACCGCACACTCAAGAAGAATGCGAATGTGGTTGAGGATGCCGGGCACGGTGGAAAGATCATCGGTATGCTGCGAGACGCCAGAGAGAACATCAACTGGCGTGAGATAGATCCGCATGAGCCCGATTCGACCCCGGTTCTGATGGATGATATGCCATCTTCCCCCGATTCACATCCAGAGTGGGACTACCATCGTTGGGTATTGTCCGACATTGGGTGGACGGTATGGTACGACGAGCATGGACGTCCGGTGCAGCCTCATGTATGTCATACTTCAGTATCTGTCAGGTTTTAATAAATTTCTTCATTCAGATCAAATTTAATAATTTATGTGTATGATTGCAGGGTCCAGCAGAGATGCCAGCACAGCCACCACCTGCGGAGACCGATACTTCTGAGTACGAGTCCCTCTCGTGCAGTCTCCAGGACTTCGGGGTATTCGATGAGAGTTTCATGTCGGCACCGGCATGGCCCCGATATGGCACAGAGATGTCGCATGATGGAGAGGCTAGTGGTAGCGGGTCTCATACTCAGCCTGACTTTGGGACTGGGTTTGCCGCATCTACCTTCGCTACACCTCCGCCAGTACCGACAGTCTACACGGGCGATGCCATATGGGATAGTGCCGACCAGATACTCAGGTCTGCCGATGCCAGTGAGGAGGCCGAGAGAGAGAGAGCCTGGCCGCGGCGCTGGCGCCGGGCGAACGCCGGAGTACCGGCTCAGCGATATTCCCCCTCTCCGTTTTAGTTGTATTTTTACTAGTTTTGTACTATTTTATTTCATATACTATTTATGTTTGGTATATTTGGATTATCCTATATTTCGGTTCTTGTGTATGTGTGCTTTTATGGTACTATTTTTATATTTTACAGATCAAAATAAATTATCATGATAATGCTAAACAGAAAATATTACAACATTAAAATAGTAGCACAACATAAAAAATAATATAGCGTATTTCAATTAATATAGCGTATTGTAATGTAATGTAATGTAATTTAGCGTAATTTAACATAATATAGTGTTATTCAATATAATTTCAATTAATATAGCGTATTTTAATATAAATATGCTAATTATATCAAAAGAAGTAATATAACAAATAATTAAACAAAAAATTTCAAATTTTCAGTGTTAAATTTCAATATTTTGATTTTCATAGTCTCTCTCTAAAAAAAAAAAAAAAAAAAAAAAAAGGAACATAGCCGGCCATTTTCTGGCCGGCTTAGGGAGGGTACATAGCCGGCCAGAAAATGGCCGGTTTGGGTATATTTCGATAATTGGTCCAACTCTGGGTATAATTAATAATTTGTATTAAACTTTGGATATTAATAAAAATGTCGGGATTCTGTAAGATTTGTTATGTTTTACCGTTTTGGGTAGAGGGGATTAAAGATTAAATTAAGTTAGATTCATTGTTTTCTTCTTCTTGGTTTTTAAAACTTAAATTTTAAAGGTATTTTAGGAGCTTCTAGAAACTGTTTGGCCACATATCTGCAACACAGAATTATTGATAGCATGGCACTATTACAAAACTGTAGATTGCTATCGGTGAAAATTAAATCTGCTAACGGATTCTCTACTACTAGAGACTAACACAAGAAAAGATCATCAATTTCTTTTATCAACTCTGTACCAATAGAATATAAACATCAAGGCTCAGTTGGGTTTACATGCCTTATTATTTTGTATGACTTGATCTGTAGAGAGATCATTTGTTGTAATGATGAATCTTGACTTGTCTAGAGAACACCATATGGGTTCCGCAACTCTTCTTTGTAATTTGTTTTTGTGGTGTGACTTTATTTTGGTTTTAGTACTGTTGTTGTTGCATGCTTTTAGTAAATTGCTTTAGGCTCACATTCTCATTATTTTTATGGTACTTCTATAGTTCTTATTTGACTTCATCTGTGTCGGCTTACAATTGAAATTTACATGAACAAAAATATTACATTTTAAAGGTGTACTTTTTTCATGCATTTTTTTAATACAATTGAAAAATATTTTAAAGGCTCACTTCATCTGTGTCGGCTTACAATTAAAATTTCAAAATCTTTTGAAAAACCCTCATTAAATGAAAAGCTGTCTAATGAACCATCTCTCCTCCCGACATTTTTATTAATACCTCAAAAAAAAAAGAAATTAATAAATCTGCCTCAAAGGCAAATTATTATTAAAAATGTCCTAACCGGCCCCTCCTGGGGCGGTCCAGAATCCATAGCAGACCGCTAGCGGGGGGCGGTCCACTACTTTTGTTTTTTTTTTGTTTTTTAGAGAGACAATATGAATATCAAGATGCTGAATTGTAATGCTAAAAATTCGGATTTTTTTTAAATATTTGTTAGATTACTTATTTTAAGCATATTTATACTAAAATACGCTAAATTACTTGAAATTATGTTAAATTACGTTGAATTACACTAAATTACTTTAAATTACGCATAATAATAACTTCGTTAATTATGCTGAAATACGATAAATTATGCTAAACTACGCAAAAATACGCTAAAGTAGACCGATTTGGTGTCATCTTTCATGAATCATAAAAAGTAGTAAAAAAATTCCGAAAATAGTAAAAATTGGTATTCTACAAGTTCATTATGTAATTAATTTACTGAGCTACTTAGATTGAATAATAGAAATGAAAATTTTAATCGGAAACTTCAACTCAAGTTTTGAGGTTCTTCCTTTTGTTTTTTGACAATTCTGAATTTTGAAATTCGGCGTAGTGGGCACGGACGCATGCGTCTTTTCGCAAGCTTTCTGAAAAGTGGTCATTTGCTGAAATCGGTCACTCGAGTACTGTTTTATGGCCGTTTGAAGTTTCGTCGTCATTTTTCGCCTTTTTAGTGAAGATATCGTCGCTATTCATATGTAATTTAGCGTAATTTACCGTATTTTAGCGTAATTTAATATAATTTAGTGTAATTCAGCGTAATTTAACATACTTTCATATAATTTAGCGTAGTTTAGTATAAATATGCTTAAAAGAAGTAATCTAACAAATATTTTAAAAAAAAATCTGAATTTTTAGTGTTACAATTCAGCATCTTGATATTCATATTGTCTCTCTAAAAAAAAATAGTGGACCGCCCCACGAGGGGGCGGTCTGCTATAAATAGTGGACCGCCCCCCAGTAGGGCGGTTAGGGCATTTTTAATAAAAATTTTGAATTGAGGACAGATTTGATGATTTTTATTTTTTCGGGGTTATAATAAAAATATTGCTCTCCTCTCTCTCTTCCCTTCGCTGCCAAACTCAAAGTACGTTTGGATGAACTCTAGAATAGCTAGAATAGCTACTGTTTAAGAATAGTGCTAACTCAAGCTATTCGGAATGGTGAAAAAGTTGTTTGGATTGCATATTTGGAATAGGAGTAGAACTATGGTGAGCACACCTCCAAAACACGCATTTCCAAAGTTCAAATAGTCGATTCGAACCTTCCAACGTGTTCTTCATATTAATATGTGCTTGGAGACCAAATTTTACATTTTTTGGAAATTTTTTACTATTTTTTTAGAATTTTTCAAAATCAGTGTTTTTTCATTAAATAAAAAAAAATTCAAAAAAATTCAAAAAACACTGATTTTGAAAAATTCTAAAAAAATAGTAAAAAATTTTCAAAAAATGTAAAATTTGGTCTCCAAGCACATATTAATATGAAGAACACGTTGGAAGGTTCGAATCGACTATTTGAACTTTGGAAATGCGTGTTTTGGAGGTGTGCTCACCAAAACCTATGGTGAGCACAGCTCACCATAGTTCTACTCTTGGAATAGAGTTTGGAGAGAATGAATAAAGTAATAATTTGTGTTAGATTAAATATAATACAATATAATATTAATTTAAATATTAAATGTAATATAATATTATTTTAAATATTAGATTTGTATTAAATAAAATATATATTAAATATAATATAATATTAGTTTAAATATTAAATATAATATAATAATAGGTTAAATGCTAAATGTAATATAATATTAATTTAAATATTATATTAGTATTAAATAAAATATTAAATTAAATGTAATATAATATTAGTTTAAATACTATATAATATTAATTTAATTATTAAATGTAATATAATATTATTATAAATAGTAGATTAGTATTAATATAAAATATTAAATTAAATATAATATAATATAATATTAATTTAAATATTAAATGTCATATAATATTATTTTAAATGTTAGATTAGTATTAAATAAAATATTAGATTAAATATAATATAATATAATATTAATTTAAATATTAAATGTAATATAATATTATTTTAAATGTTAGATTAGTATTAAATAAAATATTAGATTAATTATAATATAATGTTAGATAAAATATAATACAATATAATATTTTAAATTTTAAATATAATATAATATTAGTTTAAATATTAGATTAGTATTAATATTGGAAGCAACAAATGTTATTTTATGTTTTTATAAAAAAAGAATTAGTTCTATCTCTCTATTTCGAATAGCTCTATTTTTTATTTGAATTGTTTTTGTTTCAAATAAGAATACTATTTAAAAAATAGTGCTATTCTTAGTGCATCCAAACATAGCCAAAATCAACTTCTAACTCTGAAAAAACCCCATTTTTTTTTTTTTAACTTCTCTCTTCGCTGCTGAAACCCCACTATTTTCAACCTCCGCCACCCCTCGATCTCATCTAACCTCCGCCACCTCTTTAGACCTGCTGCGACTTGACGGCCGGACTGAAGCACGACCTTGTAACACAGCGCCGTGACTGTCTCATCCATCGCCGTGATTTTAGAAGTGGATCTCTCTCTTGCAGGTGAGTAATTCAATTCATGCATGCATTAAAGCTGATAAAATTTTATCCGTTCAGCCCTTACATAGGCCACAACTTGCACATCACTACAAATGGGACTCATAGATTTGGTTCAATTAAACCCTTACATAGGCTAGAAATAGGTTGATTTATACTTATCTCATTACCCGCTATTGGAAAATTTGTTAATTTGAGGTCATAGATGAGGAAAAAAGATTAATTAACAATTTAGGGTTTATTGGGATCATATTTTTTTTCCACACTTTTGGAAATCTTAAACATATAGGTATGGTACTGATTATATATGGAAACAGTAGCCAAATCAAATGTTGGTATCAGTCAGGATTAGCCACTTGAAACTTGAGACAAAAATGGAACCAGTTGAGAATGGCACCAGTAAAGACCATATGGCCCGGATGTTAGTACCTTTGTTTGTGCAATTGTGTGTTTGTGTGTTCAAGCAAAACATTGTAATAGATTGTCAATTTTGGGGGTTATAACATGTGCTTTCTTAAATATCCTTTTCTAGTGGCATATTTATGTATTAATTTACGTACAATGGTGGATATAGAAAGGGCTACATACATGTTCGATTTCTAGTTTTCCTATGACAGCTGTATTAATTTCATTGATGTAGATGCTCTAACCCCTCTCATCCATCACCATTCACAGACGTTAAATGGAGCGGATCCAGAACAGGAACATGCCTGCACATAATGCCATGCTCCCTCAGACGAAGACAGAAGGTTAGGGTTTGCCCCTCATGCTCTTTCTAATCAATTCATATATATATATATTTTTTTGTGTGTGTTTCCTAAATCAAGGACAAGTAGGAATCTCAGGCCAACTTTAAAATGCTCACTTTTCTTAAAATTATTTATTTATTGTCCAATTTTTCAGATTTTGATATGTCTATCTGATCAAGGTTAGTTTTGCAATTACATAAATATGAGGCAATTGAATCTGTTCTTATAAATTCTGATACACTTTTTTTTAAATCTTTTTGATCTTTTGCAGGACCAAGGGTCTCTGCCACAGTTCGGCAGAAGAGGAAGAACCACATTAAAAGGCACAACATACACACGTCACCGTTCAACAAACTACCAGATGTGTTGGTCATAGAGATCCTCTCTCGGCTGCCACCTAAATCCTTCTTTCGCTGCAGAAAGGTCTCCAAAACCTGGCTCTCCCTCTCCTCTGATGCTGTTCACCTCAACAAGCACTTACAACCGACTCTTAGAGGTTTTTTCTACAACTACCCTCCATGTGGTGCTCGCTTTGTGAACTTATCACATGGCATCAACAAGGTGCAGGTTGATCGTACCTTATTATGTAAGGACAGTTTTAATATATTAGATTGTTGTAACGGGCTTCTCCTTGTCCAAACCTCTATAAAGAAATCACGGTTCCTACATCACCTTAATGTCTATAACCCGGCAACCCGGACTTTGTTCACCTTGTGGTCCCATGAACGACGGCCAAATTTAGCATTTTCAGTTTCATTGGCTTTTGACCCTCAAGTGTTCCATCAGTTTCACGTAATTAGATTCAATGATAACTTCCTTGACATTTTCTCGTTTGAGAAAGGAGCATACAAACATCACAAAACGTTGGAGTGTGATGTGAGAATCAGCAATGGTTCCAAGGGTACTTTTGTTGACGGGAGGGTTCATCGCTTAACAACTGAAGCTAAAATCCTGAGTGTTGATCCGAAAAATTGCTCATATGAAGTTATCCGCCGGCCAAATCTGAAAATTAAATGTGCTCTTATTGAGATCGGACAGTCCCAAGGGGTCTTACATTGTATGTATGTTTCTCGTGATAAAAGGCTTTTTGTTTGGGTACTTGAGAGCTACACTAAACAGGAATGGACCTTAAAGTACCAACTGAGCCTTGATGCAATGTATCAATCTCTATGTGATTTCAATGATTTTTGTATCCGTCGCTTTCGGTACTATAATCATTTTGCATTTCATCCCGACAAAGATGTTCTCTTTATGCCCAAGGGAATGAGAAGTTTTGTGTCACTTGATTTGAGCACGGGCAAAGGAGATGAGCTTTATAGTATGAGTGACTGTAAAGAGAATTGTTGGGTTTACATGCCTTGTTACTTGGTATGACTTGATCTCTAGAGAGAGATCATTTGTTGTAGTGATGAATCTCTACTTGTCTAGAGAACACGATATGGGTTCTGGAACTCTTCTTTAAATGGTGTAATTTGTGCTGTGGCTGTGATTTAGGTTTTAGTACTGTTGTTGTTGTTGCATGTTTTTAGTAATTTGCTTTAGGCTCACTTTCTCAGTTTTTGATGGTACTTTATAGTTCTTATTTGACTTGACTGGTATATTGGTACAATCTTGAATATATTGATCGTGTAAATTTATTGTATAGATTCACAAGGTCAGTGAAAATCTCAGTTGGCTCAAACTAACAATTGGAGGCTTTGAAACTATTTTATTTCATAACAAAGGGTGTATTGTTATTTGGCACAATCATATCAGTGGATCCCAAAAACTGAAACTGCACGAACAAATACAACCAACATTGAAACATATCATTGTTGTACTGTCAGCCTAAAAGATTTTTCCAGTCACCAAATGTGTGAAATATATTCATTAGATGAACACCAAAATCAAACAATTACAATTTAGCAGGATTTGTAGTCACTAGGAACTTGCAAGAGCAAAAGTACAAATAAAGAAGAAATGGAAACGAACTTATATCAGCACTCAAGGAGTTTCCAACTAACAAATCTCTATGCATTTTAAATCTGGAGAGAGTTCAGAGAACTCATAGTTTCGCCAACAAAATATTCTTCTATAAAGATGTTTTTCTTTGTCGGAAAAAGAATGTGTTTTTCTATTTGCCCAGGATTTTTTTTTTCCAAGCAAGTTTCTTCTACAGTCACTCGATGATATTAAGGTACTTTTTTGGTTTATTTGAAAAAAATTGAACGACCTAGAACTGAGTATGGTCGAAGCGTATATGGCCCCAAATTTTAGGCCCAGTAAAAAAGATTGAACAGGCCGGGCCTAAATTTGAGGCGAAAAGCCGGTCCATTGGTAGTTTTGTATATGTCATTTGAAAATAAAGAGAGAGTTCAAAGTTCATAAATCAATACAGTTTTGTAAATCAAATTTAATATGATTTATGTGAATGTTCAATTCATTGCCCCCACTTCTCCACTACTCCACTATTCCACTACTATGGACATTTATTTTCTTCTTTATTATTGTAACATCTCTTTCTAGCCTATAAATAGAGGCTTTGTAAAAGCAAGAAAGTACATACAATTAGAAGAAAATAAAATTCTGCTATTGCTCTCTATCTCTCTTGTCATTTACTTTACTTTTGTTGCAACTTCAATTTAATTTTACAACACATTATCAGCACGACTTGCTCGGAAGAAGTTACAAAGTAATTATGTAAGTAATTTATATGATTGATTATTATATCTTTCATTAATTTAAATTTCATTTAAATTTCATTTGAATTTTTTTTATTATATTTGTTTTAGTTTATAAGAATCATTCCTTGAAGTAAATGATGGAATAATAACCTGAAGTTATTATTGAAACTAAAAATTTATCAAGAACCCGAAGTTTGTATTACTCGAATAGAATAATAACCTGAAGTTATTTAGAACCTGAAGTTCTATTTGAAATTTTAATATAAAATTAATATAATAACCAGCAGTTATTATAGGCCACTGGATGAATAATAACCTGAAGTTATTTCCAATTAAAACCTGAAGTTTTATTAGAAATTTTCATATAAAATCAATATAATAACTAGAAGTTATTATAGGTCATTGGATGAAAATATAACCCGAAGTTATTTCAAATTAAATTTTACATAGCGCAGTCAAGCAATTTAATAACCAGAAGTTATTAAATAAGTATTTTATTATAACCTGAAGTTATTAATACATTTAAATTTATTTATTTATTTATTTATGCAATTTACATATTCTTTTATTTATATTTATTCATCTCCCTTTTCACAACCTTAAGTTATGATATTAATAACCTGAAGTTATGGCATTAATAATCTGAAATTATTAATACGTATCTATTTTGTAGTACATATGACAAATCTCACAAAGTTTGAATTTATCTCATGTTTCATTTATCATAACTCGAAGTTATGGTATTAGTAACCTGAAGTTGTATTTTGTTATAAATACGTATTAATGAAAAATGAGAAAGAAAAACATCCTGAAGATGTTTGTTACAGATGTGGAATGACAAATCATTGATTGCGTACCTGTCGTACGCCCAAGCATTTTGTAGGGCTTTATCAAGCCTCAATTAAGAAAAAAAAAATGTGGAAACTAAAATGACCCCGAATATGAATGCCATATAGATACACATTTTGATGTATCAGATTTCTTCCATAATGTGGATAAAGAAATAGACACTTTACTAAGGGAGAAAATATAATGTAGAAGTTTATGTTTATAAGAGTTTAGTTTACATTTTAATTTTTATATTGTATGCAAATAAAATTAATGAATAAATGTAGTTTATTTTTATTTTTATTTATTCTTGCATTCTTTTATTTTAAAGGAAAATGACTGACGCAATGGTAAGTAAAGAAGATCCATGTCTAGTAGACAGCGGAACAACAAATACCATATTGAAAAGTAAGAAATATTTTTTACAATTGCATCTTGGTGAGACTAATATCCACACTATATCACTACTAATTTAATTGAAGGCTCCGGAAGAGCTTGTATTTTGTTACCTGAAGAACAAAATTAATAATAGATGATGCATTATATTCAAGTAGATCTAGAAGAAATCTACTAAGTTTTAAAGATATTCGAAATAATGGTTTATCATCTTGAAACTATGAATGAGAGAAATTGCGAATATCTTCATATCACATCTATTAAAAATGGCCAGAAAATTATAATGGAAAAGATGCAAGCATTGTCTTCTGGACTATATGGTACTTATATAAGTACAATAGAATCAAATATGGTTACTAACTAGAAGTTAGTTGTTACTAACCAGAAGTTAGTTGATCCAAAGTTATTTACTTTGTGGCATGACAGATTGGGTCATCCAGGAAATATAATGATGAGGAGAATAATTGAAAGTGCAAATGGGCATCCCCTAAAGGACCTGAAGATCCTATTATCAAAAGAATTGACATGCGAAGCATGCTCTCTTGGAAAACTAATTACTAGGCCATCTCCAAATAAAATTAGACCTGAAGCTCCTTCATTTTTAGAAAGAATTCAAGGAGATATATGTGGGCCTATTACACCTCCATGTGGACCATTTAGATATTTTATGGTGTTAATTGATGCATCAACACGCTGGTCACATGTGAGTTTGTTAGCAACAAGAAATGTTGCGTTTGCTAGACTATTAGCACAAATTATCCAATTGAGAGCTCATTTTCCGGATTATCAAATTAAAAGAATCCGGTTTGATAATGCAGGAGAGTTTACTTCTCAAACTTTTAATGATTATTGCATGTATATTGGAATTACGGTAGAACATCCAGTGGCTCATGTTCATACACAAAACGGTCTAGCAGAATCGTTGATTAAAAGGTTGCAATTAATTGCTAGAATCGTTGATTAAAAGGTTGATGATTTGAACAAAAGGTTGCAATCAATATCTTCATACACAAAACGGTCTAGCAGAATCGTTGATTAAAAGGTTGATGATTTGAACATTATTGGATCTCCTGAAGAGATTGAGAATACTGCAAAATTATTGAGAAATGAGTTTGAAATGAAAGACCTTAGTGTAACTAAATTTTGTCTCAGCCTGTAGATCGAGCATCTAAATAATGGAATATTTATCCATCAATCAAATTATGTTGAAAAAGTACTAAAAAGATTCAATATGGATAAAGCTCATCCTTTGAGCACACCAATGGTCGTACGATCGCTAAATGCAGAAAATGATCATTTTCGCCCGCAAGAAAATAATGAAAAAGTGGTTGGTCCTGAAGTACCATACTTAAGTGCAATCGGGGCATTATTATATCTTGCAAATAATACAAGACCCGATATCGCATTTGCAGTAAATGTGTTAGCAAGATATAGTTCCAAACCAACCAGAAGACATTGGAATGGAATTAAACACATTTCGATATCTCTGCGGAACTAGAGATATGGGGTTATATTATCAAAAGGATACAAAATCCAAATTAATTAGATATGCAGATGCGGGATATTTGTCGGATCCACATAAAGCACGATCCCAAACGAGATATGTATTCACTTATTGTGGAGCTGCAATTTCATGGCGATCAACAAAACAAACTCTTAAGGCAACATCATCAAATCATGCCGAGCTAATCGCCTTATACGAGGCAGGTCGAGAATGCGTTTGGTTACGGTCAATGATTCAAAATATTCAAGAAGAATGCGGGCTTGAAAACATCAAGGAAAACCCTACTCCGCTGCATGAAGATAATGCAGCATGCATTGCACAAATTAAAGAATGATATATCAAAGGAGACCCGACTAAACATATTGCGCCAAAGTTCTTTTCAACACATGACCTACAAAAGGAAGGCGTAATCAATGTTTGCCAATGTTAGCAGACCTATTCACAAAATCTTTGCCGACGAAGGTTTTTGAACAACTCACAAAGAAGATAGGTCTACACCGATTGAAGAATATTCAATGATATCTAAATGAGGGGAAGCGTTATACGCACTGTACTCTTTTTTCCTTAATCAAGTTTTTATCCCAATGGGTTTTTCTTGATAAGGTTTTTAATGAGGCAGTACACGGTCCGGAAGTATCGTGTTAATATTGATCCTGAAGTATCATATTAATATTGATCATGAAGTATCATATTAATAGCGTATAATGAAAGATGAACATCCAAGGGGAAGTGTTGTAAATCAAATTTAATATGATTTATGTGGATGTTCAATTCATTGCCCCACTTCTCCACTACTCCACTACTCCACTATTCCACTACTATGAACATTTATTTTCTTCTTTATTATTGTAACATCTCTTTCTAGCCTATAAATAGAGGCTTTGTAAAAGCAAGAAATGACATACAATTAGAAGAGAATAAAATTCTGCTATTGCTCTCTCTATCTCTCTTGTCATTTACTTTACTTTTGTTGCAACTTCATTTTAATTTTACAACAGTTTTGTATATGTCATTCTTTCATGTAAGTTTTTAATCGGCAGGAAAGAAATTCAAGTTCACATTCTAGTTAGGTTTTTACTCAGCGGCAATGAAATCAATGATAATTTGATGTCATGCAAGCAATATGTCATCAAAATGATTATCATCAAGAGTCAGAATTGAAATTTCATTCAGTTTTTTATTACCAAGGACATCATGTACAAGGAATTTTTCTAATTCAAAAGTTTAACAAAAATTACTTCTATTCTAATTCCAAATACACAAGGAATAAAATATGACACACCAACCAATATTGCTGCAATATGAACCTCATTTAGTACAAGCACATATATGTATTACTATTGATACCAGATTCATACGAAGGTAAAAATATAAATTGGAAATTTGACTTTATCAAGTTTTTGATTTATTTAGTGTTCATTTACTTATGGTGCAGGTACACAGTGAGGTACCAGTGCCAGCCTGTGGAGATAGTACATTTACGTTAGCATTTGAGGACTCCTTGCCTTCTACTAGATTAAAATTCAATTTTTTTGTGGGACTCTAGAACAGAATCGGAAAAATATTTTAGAGCTAGAACCAAGGGATGTGAAATTAGAGATTCTGTCAAACGCACTCCCAGAGAGCCTTGAGCGAACCCTTGTAGGGATAAAAATTCGATATCTCAGGCCAGCTTTGAGATGCTTTGGTTGTGCTAATTTGACAAAAATTCAAAAATTCAAAAAGATAAAAAATCAGATGGCCCATACAAGAGTAAAATAGGAAAATATAATTTGTGACAATGGCTAATTAATTCTATGGATAAATAAAAAAAGATAAACATAATTGAGGGATTTATTAGATATAATAAAGACTTCAAGGGTAAATAAAAAACTGAAGAAGTTTTCAGGAGTAAATAGGAAATTAATCCAAAAATAAAATTCAACTAAGCGAGGCGTCTCCATGTGGCGCCATCAACAGACTCGTGTCACCAGGACTCCGCTAAAGAAATAGTACGTGTGCCGGATCGAGTCCCTAACAATCATTCTAATTTCTGATTTCTGAATTTACACGTCTAGCCAAAATGATGGATGACTGCAGGATGAGTATCAAATTAATTTGGCAAAACTCAAATATTAAAAATATACAAAGCCTATATATAAATGTTTTTTCGTACATAAATAGAGAAAGAACGAATCAAGCATATATATATATATTTAACGTGAGACTATATATATGTTGCGTGGGAACCATAAATTTTCTTAAAAATATGTTTTGTTTTATGTCATTGATCTATTTTTTGTCACCTATTACTCAGAAGTTTGTAAGAGCACCCCGAGAAAAAATTTAATGGGTACATCACTAGCAATGTCTTGTGTTCGTTTGGAAACTGTGAAGGAGAAAGAAGAAAGAAAGTCTTATATGATTCGGAATAAGTTTCGATCAGTGCTTCTAGCTTTCCAGAAGGTACAGACTAATATTTTGATTTTATTATTCATAGGTTCTGATTTTCAGATGGCTTGATAGTCTCGTCTAAACTTTCATAAATGAAATTAAATCCGAGTCTGAATTTCTAAGTGATTTTGTTGAACTTAATTTGTGCCTTTCACCGTTCCAAGAATTCAATTCTGCCATGCATGTAGAAGAACCTAAAGGACAAAATTGTACGTGTGTATAGCATCTAAAGTTTTAAATCAATTCGCATGATGTTGCAGAGATGGTTAAATAAATATATTACGAATATCAAAGATTTTACAAAAGCTATCCTATACGTTATAAATTTAGTTAAATTTTTTAATATCAATATTAAATAAAGTTTATATTACAACATTAGAAAGAAAACAATTTTATAATGTTTAAAAAAAATAGTAGCTAATAATTAAATTATTTAATGCAAATATAGGCTAAAAGACGAGTATTGGGGCACACAATTAACAAATTCGAGAAAAATTAACTAAACTTTACTATGTTGATTAGTTGTTTGTGAAAACCATAAAATGTGATCCGTGATATATAGCAACTCACAATAAAACTATGGTCATAGTGATTCGCGAATAATTTGGATTTGAGCCCCGGCCGAAGCAATCCATGTATTATTAGGTTTCCCGAACTTTTCCGAATTTTTTCCAAATTTAAAATATAATAATAATAATTTTTTAATTGCTTTCTTTAGAGACTAAGATTTCTGGTCCGGGCTCAATGTATAATTCCGAATTATTTTCAAATTATACCTGAATTATTTCCGAATCACGAATTTTTGACCCCACTGAACCTTACCCAAATCATTCATTTCACTATGGTTGTGATAGCTGTATATGTTTTAAATTTTTGGATAGTGTTTTGTTTGGGCTTAAAAGCACTATGGAATTGCAATTTTCGTGCATTAAAACTGTATGAAAACACTATATTGAAAAGTACTTAACCTTCACTTGTTTGCTCAAATGTAATCAGGGCATTCACAAAGCTAAGAAAGTACTAACAACTCGTAAAGAAGAGAACAAAAGGGATTGGGCAGAGCTTAATATAGAGCTGCTTCATTTGATATCGAAGAAAATGGAAAACATTTCGAACTTCATCATTTTTCGTGCTGTGTGCAAGAATTGGCGCTTGGCCACAGACCCAACTGACGCTCCAGCGCAGTTCCCTTGGCTTATCTGCTCAACAGTTCCAACTACAACGCGGATTGACCGAATACCACAAATTATATGGGATAATGAATATTTTGTATACTCTCTCTCATCTAACACAATCTTACGAATATGCCTTCCGGACAATAATGAATTTGTAGGGACATCCGATCCGCCGGTTTCGTCCTTGTTTTTGAGGGTAATTGCTCTATTTATTTCCTCAATCCGCTTACTGGTACGAAAGTCACCCTTCCCTTTTTGAACCCTTCATTGTATAACGAAGTAGCTTGCCTTGGACATGTCACTAACCATAATTCGAGCTTTGTGGGAACCGAGATCTATTTACTTGTCCATGATGAAGTTTTTCCTACTGAAACAATGAGATATCAATTTGTCAGGTTTCAACCACCTGATACTATCAAACACATCTCAATTATAATTCCTAAGCCAACTTCGTTTGGGTACTACAAAGGAAGGTTATTTTTGTCTTTGTCAATACCAAAAATCACTTGGGTTTATGATGCTACAACTGGAACTAAGACAAGCATAGAGATACCGCATCCAGGTGAGCATGTTAATTTTAACTTCTTGATTGATGCCATGGGAGATCTGCTTGGGGTGATGATGTCATACATTGAAGTAGTTGTTCCCAGTGAAGTCTTCCAAAGCTTGTGGAAGTATCAATTTGAGGTGTACCGGCTGGAGCATACGGATGATTTTGGTTGTTGCCGATGGTCTAAATTGAATGGGATTGGAGATCGGATTCTCTTCTTGCAGGAATATTATAATTATGGTTTTTGTTTGAGGGCCAGTGATATCAAGGGACCTAGAGGAAACTACATATATTACAATACAAAATATTGGCAACGTGATTGTGCTAATGGTCGATTTTTTAGGTATGACATGGAAGATGGGACTACAGAACAAGTGGCCTTGAAATCACCCGACGCCCTGTGGTTTCTGCCGAGTTTGTACTAGCTTTAGCACCTACACAATTTTTTTTATTTTTGGTTTTCTTTTTTTGTCATACATCATGAGTTCTTGCCGTATTGGTTTTTACAAATTGATCATGAAGGGTATATGTAGATCACATAAATATATATATAAAATTAGAAAAAGACGCAAGCACAAAATACAAACTATTTAGAAAGCGATATATATAGAGGACCAAATTAAATTAAGCCAGAAATTACGAACCACCAAATAGCATACATTGATTGCAATCATAGGACATTAAAATTAAGGCCCACCATAACCCTTACGTGCTATGATTCGTATACCATGCCAAGTAAGCAAGACATCACCTACCTATATATAAATGGCATGTAAGTTACCTTTTTTTTTATTTGGCAAAAATACCGACGTTCATGATTACGCATGTATCATATAATCAAGCAATTAATTAATAGAGACCGACTAACTATCCCCCAGTGGATTTCCCACATTCATCCCCGGTCAATAATTACCAGTGGGGACCGCTAATTAAGTGGGGGGACCACAACTTCCAGCGCAAAAAGACAAAAAAAATGAGTTTATATCGGCTATTACGTGGGGGAGCACTAATTAACTGCGGGGACCGCTAATTAACTAAAAGAAAACACGTTCAACTGCCGGTGGGGACCGATAACTAACTGGAGGGGACCGCAACAGAAAGGGAATAGTAAAACATACTACTTCCTCATATTCATTGCTAGACACAAAGTATTCATAGTTACATTACGAAATGTTTACATGGAAGTTATAAAGTACTTATGATAAAAGTACACAAGTTTATTGTGCAATAACTACCCGGGGAGCACTACCTATGAAACAATGTATTCACAGTTACAACTAACGTATAGACAATTATGTTGTAAACAAAATATTCGTACAAATGGATCCATTTTAGTAAAGTTCATGGTATTAACCTCTGCTCAACGAAGTATTCATTCCATACTACTAAGTAATAATATAAAGTAAAAATATTGTTTATCAATTTAAACTTTTTTATGATATTAATAAGTACTTGCAAGTAATAATAAGTATTTACCTCTGCTCCTGTAAGTATTTACTTTTGTTCTTATAAGTATTCATACCTATACGTTGAAGAATTAATTTGTACTGCACAAAAGAATAATAATATTTTAAAAATAATATGTTTTCAAAAATATTAGATGTTGCATGTACTCATGGAAGTATTCATACTTATACAGTCAAATTAGAGTTTGTATGCAACAATCTAAAGATAAACTAATATTTTAGAAATTCTAATTTTGTAATACAAGAGTTATTAGCATGTACACATGCAAGTATTCATATCTATACATGAAAGTTATAGTTTGTGTGTTATCATATATATACCAAAGTAAAACTACAAAATTAATCACAAATCATTATCATAACAGTATATCACAAATTATCAAATTCACCACCTATTACCAGTTCACCACCTATCACCAGTAATGTTATCCACAAATATATAACAAATCATCAAAGTTAAACAAATTCACAATCAAGAAAACCACAAATAAAAAATAAATAAAAAAATCACAAAATACCCAAACATATCACAGTTTATCAATACCAACAATTCATGACCAACCCCCAATTATAGCTATACATTGCAGTTCATGAGACCTTATCCATTGAATTTAAATTCGTTCCTATTATCACTCAGAAATCGATATGCAACTATTACAAGATGAAAAGAATAACGCGAAGATGAAAAACAACCAGAATAACATGAAAAACAACAAGTACAAGATGAAAGACAACTAGAAGAAGATGAAATATAACCAGTAGTACATGAAAAACTACCAATAGAACATGACAAACAACTAGTACAACATGAAAAATAACGAATACATGATGGAAGACAAATAGAAGAACATGAACACAACTAGTAGAAGATGAAAGATAACAAAAAGATGATTATAAACAACTAGTAGAAAATGAAATTCAACTGAAGAAGATGAAATATAACAACAAATGCAACCTATAGTAGATGAAAGGCAACCAATCGAACATGAAGCACATCCAGTAGTAGCTGAAAAACAACTAGTAGAACGTGAAAGACAATTATATCAAGATACAAGCCAACTAGAAGAACTAGTACAAAATGAAAGACAACTAGATGATAATGAAATACAACCAGTATTACATGAAAAACAACCAATAGAACATGACAGACAACCAGTACAACATGAAAGACAACCAGTACATAATGGAAGACAAATAGAAAAAAATGAAAAACAACTAGAAGAAGATGAAAGCCAACTAGTATAATGAAATACAACCAGCAGAAAATGAAAAGCAACCTGGAGAACATGAAAGACAACCAGTACAAGATGAAAAGCAACCTGGAGAACATGAAAGACAACCAGTACAAGTGAAAGACAATTAGAAGAAAAAGAAAGACAACCAATACAAGTGAAAGACAATTAGAAGAAGATGAAAGTCAACGAGAAATGCAACCAGTAGTAGATGAAAGACAACCAATAAAACATAAATCATTTTCAAAAGAAGTTGAAAGACAACTAGTAGAAGATGATGAAAAACAACTAGTAGAAGATGAAAGACAACTAGAAGAAGAATAAAGACAACAAGAAATGCGACCAATAGTAGATGAATGACAACCAATACAACATGAAGCACATCCAGTAGTAGCTAAAAGACAAGTAGTAGAACATGAACAACCCGTAGAACATAAAAGATACAAGCCAACCAGAAGAAGATGAAAGAAAACTAGAAGAAGATGAAAGCCAACTAGTAAGATGAAATAAAATTAGCAGAAAATAAAAAACAATTAGTAGAACATGAAAGACAACCAATATAAGATGAAAGACAACCAGTACAAGTAAAAGACTACTTGACGAAAATGAAATACAACTAGAAGGAGATGAAATACAACAAGTAGGAGATGAAAAACAAGTAGTTGAAAATGAAAAACAACTAGTAGAACATAAAAGACAACTAGAAGAAGAGGAAAGACAACACGAAGAAGATGAAAACCAACTTTGTAGAAGATGAAATGCAACTAGTAGAAAATAAAAAAAACAACTAGAATGAGGTGAAATAGAACCTGTAGTAGATGAAATACAACTAATTGATCAGAGTCAAAATGATGATGAATTACGTAGGGTTTTGGCTTAGGTTTTGCATATTATCTCGCACTTTATGTTTAATTAATTAGAGAAAAAGGCTACTGTCACATTCTTTATGTTTTATTGCAGAAAACAGGTTTTGGGACTATTTTACACCAAATAGAGTAAGAATCGGGTCAATCAGATAAGCGACGCTCATCGACTAAGTCTCTGTTACGGCCCGTATTGCCTAATACGGACCAGGAGATAGCGCAGTATGTATTAAAACCCTTCAGCGATATGGTCTCAATACGGACCGTACCAGCTAGTACGGTCCTAACCAAGGCGTCTTTTGGGGAATAACTGCTGGCAGCTGTATCCAGATCATGTTTCTTGGCCTCCACTCAACTCCAGACGTCCCTTTACTCCTATATAAGCACCCTAGATAGAATAGTTTAGTATCTTTGTAATTTGGGTTAGATTTGATTAAGTGAGAAAGAGAGGAGTGATTGTAACCATGCCGTTCTGCGGCTGATTTCTTTTCTTAGGGGCTAGGCAGTAAACCTTGTTACTCTTGATGCTTTCATATATCTATTTTCCCGTGATAATGCTTTAATGGTAAGAGAAACTATGTTGCACGAGTTAGCCTCGTTGGAATTTATTAGATTTATGTGAAGAAAATCTTAGCGGGGAAACCATAAATCGGAACAACAAAACGTGAACCAAGTTTTATTATTTGCGTAAGATAATCGCAGTGATCTGTGTAGTAACTTGTGTATTTAAGAGATCAGTCATTTGCGTAAGATAACTCGCAGTGTCCTATGTAGAATCTCAATGAAAGATTTGTCATTCTTGCGTAAGATAACTCGCAGTGACCTATGTGGTGTCTTTCATAAAACAACAACAGGAAATCAAACCCGACAGAAGTATGTTATCAAAGTGGATTGAGTAGCAACGGTGTGCCGAAACCCTAGAAATTCTCATCTCTATCTTTATTTTAATTACTTTTAATTGTTTCCAAATTTACATTGGTCACAACTTCAACTCTCAATTTTCAGATTTCGTCTAGCCTTTCGAAAGATTATGATTCGATCGCTCAAGACTCTGAACCAATATTCCCTATGGATCGATCTCGAATATACTACTCGATAGGATTGTGCGCTTGCAGTCCGAACCGATAGCATTTCTGAGTTTATAAATTTTAAAAGAAACATCGCTCTCTTTTGAGTGATCACTAATAGAACATGAAAGACAACCATACCAAGATATAAGACAACTAGAAGAAGATCAAAGACAACTTGAAGAAGATCTAAGACATATAATAGAAAATGAAATACAACTATTAAAAAATGAAAAACAACTAGAAAGAGATGAAATACAACTAGTAGAACAACAAAGACAACTAATAGAACATGAAAGACAACCATACCAAGATACAAGACAACTACAAGAAGATGAAAGACAACTTGAAGAAGATGAAAGCGAACTTGTAGAAGATGAAATACAACTAGTAGAAAATGAAAAACAACTAGAAGGAGATGAAATACAACTAGTTAAATATGAAAGACTGTTAGTAGAACATGAAAGACAACTAGAAGAAAATGAAATACAATTAGAAGGAGATGAAATACAACCAGTAGAAGATGAAAGACAATCAGTAGAAAATGAAAGACAACCACTACAAGATGCAAGACAACTAGAAGAATATGCAAGACAACATGAAATTCAATCAATCGATGTGTCACACCCCGGGACAACCCGCCACGTATTTCTACGTAAGGCGTATTCACATCACATACATTATCAATAACAATATAAATAAAGCCACATTTATTTCATAATCAAAAGAGTTTCACAAACGATCATGGCGGACATGGCTAGTAACACAAGCACTGCCATGCCTGCTCAATGTATCAATTATTGAATCATAGAAACAAAACTAAACAACATGTGGCAATTTATCAATCATAAGCCTTCCCGCTTAGTCTCGCTCTTGTCCTTGCTCGAATCCTTCTTCGCCGTTACCTGGAACCCACGTAAAAGTGGAACGGGTGAGAGATCGAACCTTCTCTCAGTGCGGGATTTAGTTCCAGCCCAGAGCTTATAAAATATTTACTTATTCTCACAAATATGAACATACATAATTAAAATGCGTATGCTTCTTTTAATGCAATGCATATCCTATCATTACTTACTACTTCCATTTACTTTTAAACTTCTGTTAATCTATTTCGTGTGCCTCACTAGACGGTGAATTCATATGCCGCTAGGTCTTGGTGGTGAGAGGACCGCTTCCGCCTACAATCACGTCCGTGACAGGACCGCTTGCGCCTACAATCACGTACGCGATAGGACCGCGTCAGCCTACAATCACATCCGTGACAGGACCGCTTTCGCCTACAGTCACGTTAACGAGGGGTCCAGTCGAACACTAGACCCAATGTATACATCCCAATATGCAAGCTAGCATATCGGCCCCTGTTCAGTTTCCTAACTCGTTCATGTCATGCACTTTTATTCAATCACAATTCATGCCATGCTCAATACATCCTATTCATGCAAGTCCAGTGGTCAATGTATGAATCCTATCATTTCATGCAATTTATTTATGTACTACTCAAGTCATACGAATGGTTCGAAAAACAACATGCATAATTCCAACTAATGCCATAATAATAAACAGTTGAATGACAATCGGCAAGTAAGATAGTTTTATAAAGTCTAGGAAACCCGCACCTGTTGTCGTAGGGAAGTCGTTAGACGTCTCAAGATCTTCTAGGACTCCAGAGTTTGAACCTAAACGAATGTCCACATTAATACCTCGTATTAATCATTCTAGAGTTCTTTAATTTACTAATTAAAGTATTCAAGTCTAGGTTACGTAATTAAATTATTAAAGGTAAGAAGTTAAAGTTCAAAAGATAACTAGATACTCTAACCGAAAGTGAATGCTCATGAAAATTCTTAGCATCAATTAAATCGAAGAATTAACAATTAACCCCTTTAAGATTCAAAAAGTCAAACCATTAAATCGAAGTTTAAATAACTGAACTATATTAAATTCGGTAGAGATAATGAGTGACAGAAAAGAATATAATATTTAAATGAATGATTGAAGTTTAAATAATTTAATAAGGGTTCGAATCGGTTGAGATAAAATAAGGAAAGTATCTATTAGCAGGGAAATCTGAAAATTTAGAATAGGTGACTAATCTAGAAAGGAATTTTACTACATATATATGTAAATATATATATTACTAACAGAAGTCTTGGGCTTTTGAATAACTCGTGTGAAAAATTTAGGAATACATCCTCAATAGTATATATCTATCTATCAATATAAGGTATGTGCATTTAAATAAAGAAGCTAAGTTAACAGAAGGCATCCGAATATTTAAAAATGTGGAAAGTAAATTATTAAAGGAAGGTATTATTTGTGATTACCATTAGGTGCTAATTATAATAATGAAATTTCTAACTTCATATATTTGTTCAGTACTATAACTCATAGGGATTAATTTAAAACAAGATAAATTAATGGAGAAAAGAAATTCATGATATCATCTATGTATATTTATAAAACTAATCCTTTTTAATTGAAAGGAGAAATGAGTTGCGGCAGAATTAATAGAATCATCGTATAAGATTCCAAGTTATTGTTACTTCAACTATTGGAACATCTAAGGTTCCCTTTGGAGTTATCATCGTAACATGACCCGTGTAGGTGTCTTGCACCGATTATAGGTCGGATTATGAAAAGATCGAAATAAACGAAAGAACAAGAATCAAACCAAGCCGTATAGATGTTATACATCGTTTATGCCTTGGATTTATTATTTTATTTTTGTGGAGAAGAAATAAAGAAGACAGAACTAAAACAAAAACAAAAAAAGAAAAAGAAAAAAAGAAAAATGTAACGAAATAATACAGAGCACTCACTTATGCATTTAAATTGTATTATCTTGTTTATTCAATGGATTTACTATTAATTTATGCAAGTAAGAAATAATAATTTAATTAGTTTGAAGATGAATGTTACCTTGAGGCCGACAAGAGAAGATGAGGTGGCTAGAGGGTTTAGTATATTATTTTATTTTTGTGAGAAGAGTGTGTCGGCTGTGGGGAGAAAGAATGTGGGGGTTTAAATAGGGGTTGCTAGGTTTAGTAATTTAATTAGGAAATTGGGCTTGGAATTGTGGGCTAAGCTTTGAAATTTCGCTTGGGCCTATAAATTAATTATTCTCATTACCCTAATCTGATTTGGGTTTCTTATAAAATTTAATAATGTAATTAGATTAGTCCATTACCTAAATGTCGTGGCGTTACTTCCGCCTCACTGGAAATTCCGAATTAATATGAGTGAGGTGTGGTGAGAATACTAACAGCTGTCCGTCTGAAAAATCCAGCTGAAGTCAAATTTAGAAGGTTATTAAAAGGGGTACTCAAATTTAGGTTTTAATTAACGATTTGATTAGTATTTATTTCCTAATTGTTGTGGCCAGGTAAAGAGACATTCATTTCATAAATGTTTGTATTTTTCTACAAGATTTCTTACGACATTTTCTATATGGATAATTGCGTGTGCGATCCTAATTACTCAAGATGTGTGTATATTAGATCGGTTTCTCGTTTGGACTCCTCTTTTACAAAGTGTTTAAACTTTCTAGTATTAATTTGTATAAAAATTATCGTATTTTAAATAAGCTATGAAATGTACCTAGTTGTGATGAAGTGTTACCTATATTCTTATAATAGTCGTTACGTTCACTCGGGACGATTTATGATAATGACTAAAAAAGTCAGCGTGACGGGACGTTACACGATGAAAGACAACCAATAGAACATGAAAGACAACCAATAGAACATGAAAGTCAACTTATACAAGATTAAAAACAACTAGAAGAAGATGAAAAACAAGTAGTTGAAGATAAAAGACAACTGGAAGAATATAAAAGACAACTAAAAAATGAAAGACAACCAGTACAAGATCAAAGACAACTAGAAGAATATGAAAAACAAGTAGTAGAAGATAAATAACAACTAGAATATAAAAGACAACCAGAAAAATATGAAAGATAAGCAGTACAAGATAAAAGACTACTAGAAGAAAATGAAATACATTAGAAAAATAACTCACCATTAAAGAAATATATATTCAATTTAACCCTCTAAATTTTAAATATCACAAATGAAGATTTTAAGCAAATTTATTGAAGAGAGAATTTTGAGTTTTTAGAAGTCAAGTTCCAACAAAATAGTCCATCATACTCATAAATATTAGTTGTTTGACTGGGCATTTCACAGTTTTATTTGATTCTTCTTTTACGTTTTAGCCATCTTAATTTCGGCTCAAGTCTCTTTTTTTAAAACCTTCGCATGATTCATTTTTTTTTCTTTGGGCCGACCCCTTTCTATTTTTTTGTTCTGTTTTGGGCTCGGAATGTAAAAGTTTAAAAGGCTTAATACGAAGTGAAGGTAAAATTAAAGGCGAAAAGATAATATAATTATAACTAATTTTGTCAAGCTAAAAAAGATATTAATACTTGAGTGAGGCTACGGTACTTCATAGCACGGTTTGGTCCGTGCTACGGCTCAATATTTGAATTTTCAAAATCCTAACGGTCGATCCGAACCGTTCAACATAATTATAAAATGGATATGTACTTGCAAACCAAATTTAACAATTTTTTCGAATCTTTTTACTATTTTTTTTAGATAGGTAGAAAATCACTTGATCTGAAAATTCTGGACCATCCAAAAACAGTGATTTTCTACCTATCTAAAAAAATAGTAAAAAATTCGAAAAAATGTAAAATTTGATTTGCAAGTACATATTCATTTTATAATCATGTTGAACGGTTCGGATCGACCGTTAGGATTTTGAAAACTCAAATATTGAGCCGTAGCACGGCTCAATCCGTGCTATGCATAGCACCGTAGCCTCACTCTTAATACTTGTCATTGGATATAAAATTAATTCTCTTTTATTTCTTAATAGAAACATAAATTTTACAAATGTCAGGGAAAAAATTCAAAATATAACAACCAGCATGATTTTCAACTTTATTTAACAATAAACTTTGATTCAAGGACAAATTAACCAAGCATTCTAAACAAAAATTCTCTAATTTCAACTATACATACAAAAAAAAAATACATACAGCAATTTACTTACTTATTCAATAAAAAAATGAAAATTTATTATTTTTTACGTTAGCACTAATAAACTTGAAAATATATCAAATATTAGACTTGTTTTGCTCGAAATCATAAATCAAGCATTAAGAAAAGTTATTTAATATTGATAGCACCAATAGATACATCATTTTAAAGAAGAGAAATTATTTTGATTCTATAAAAAAAAATATCACACACACATATAGGTGCAAATGAGAAAATTAATTGCTCAAATGGTTTTTTTATGTTATGCTCATGCGAACGTGGTTTTCGAATTTCACATTCGATTTCAATGCGGTAAATAAAATCGAATATCTTCCTATATATATGCCAGAGAAGAGTTGGGGTTTTAACTTTTAATACCTATATCCATTGTCCACATTGGATTTTAATGGGTAAATAAAATCAAATATTTTATTGTAATTATTTTTTCTATCTTTAAACAATTAATGTTTTGGCTGAATCGTTATCACTGTAAATAATCTTATCTAATGAGTCCGCCTTATTATTTTTAATTTTAATCTTTTTAAGTTTATATGTTAAATATATGTTGGCCTTACCTAAACATCTACCATGGGCGGAGGCGCGGAGCCATATTTTTTCTTCATTAATGTAAATAAAAATTTAAAAGGATAGTTTTGTCCTTAATTCAAAAATACTGTGTTCTTAACCCCTCCTCTTTTTTCTTCTGGACTGCTCACTAGCTTGCATCATAATAATCATCAACTCTGAACACCTCAGTACTTCATTTCTACAGTCAAGCATACACTGTTACAGGTCATGGTCGCTATTAGTACCAATAGTGATTGACTACTATTTGGTTGATACCAGTAATAGCACTTACATGTATACCAATTTGGGTACACTTTATGTGATAATTTAGATATCAGTTCTTTAAAATCAAGTAAAACGGTAAGAATTTAATAAAGAGAAGGACAAAAGGCCTTTTTTTTATTATTGAAGTGGGAAAAATCCCACCGATTTCATTCAAAATGAAACCAATGTCACAAGAGAACTGGTACCAGCCTCAATGTACATATCATAGTAGAACTACAATCCTCAACAAACACAGATATGAACTAAAGTCACAAAATATAGCCAATCTGTCTTAAACAAATATAAGTATCAACTACTAAGTTTCTTAAGAATACTGAAATATCAGTATGTTCAATTCTTCATAACTTCGAATCTCACTTAAGCCTCCATACCCATGAATTAGATTCCTCTCCCAGCACCACCAATGAATTCTCCTCCTGTATCATCAGATCATCAGAATTTACAATAATGTTGCATATGTCAGTAGGCAAAATTAAGGACAATTTAAGTAAGAATTATCATATCTTGATTTCCACCAGAAATTAGCCAGAGCTATGATTTGTGAAGCAATCTTCCTCTGAGAAGTTAAAATATCTTGAAAACATAAATTAATTCTAGCTAACCACACTGTCCACAAGACAGCTAAGTAATTCTAACAGAAATCTGTCTTTCAAAGGAATACATGCATCAATTAACCATAATTAATCCACACAAGTTAAATTAAACTGAAAGTTAACATAATTAGCAACCAAATCCAAATGATTCTAACTAATGGGCACTGATCAGTAGATTCAGGTAAATCACAAGCTGTATCTCCATTCCATCCCCTATTACTCATAGTTACTTTGGTTAAGACTTTCTTTTGCTTAACTAACCATAAAAAAATCTTAATTTTAAATGGTATTTTGAATTTCCATATTGTCAAGAATTCTCTATTTGGTATGCCACCAAATTCTAACCATTTATACAGCGAAAGGATGCCATAAACACACACAAGTCACATATCTGAAACTACTCTGTCCAACCACACACTATAAAGCACACAAACAAGTCCAACCAGGTATTTGAAACCAAAGTAGAGCAAACTACCTGACAAACAGTTACTTAAACCAAAGTAGACCAAACTAACTGACAAGAGATAAATTAAGTACTTGACAATTGAGGCTGCAAAATAACCAACCTGAACACGCGGGACCCATTTCGTACCATCCTTTTCAGCAAAAAGTTGATGATGAACATCGGGCCCTCTTGGCCGGTGCAGGGTTTGACGGTCCCGGATCTCCATCCGGGACTGGAGTAACCTCCCTCCACCGGGGTTGCTCACCGTCAAGGGCAGCAAAGATGCTTTCGTTGTCGATAGGTTCAAGAACAGCCTTAATAGCCGACTGGCAGTGATGCAACAATTGACGAGCAAATGCCCTTGAGTCCTCATCGGCCACATCTCTGAACCTTTCCACAATACTCGTTGCAATCTGTGTTACTCTTTCAGCCTACATTAAAAAAAAATTTAAGTGGACATATTACAAGTGCAACTAAATATCAGTAAGATGCATAATTTTATGGGTCCATATCTTGTGAGATATCTCAAATTTTCAGATTATCTAAAAGCTGGGCCAACTTTTTATCGGGTCCTATTCAGAATGCAGGGGTCAGTATTATTGTGCTTTGAGATTCATGCAGTAAGGATTTGAACGGTCCGGATTTCCACAGATCAACTCAAAGTTTGAGATATCTCAGGGGATGCGAATTTTGATTTTATAGGGGTCTTACCGAGCTATTTGTGTTAGGTACACCACCAGGAGATGAGAGGTACAAAATCGAAGCGCCTGAAAACCATCTCATGTATTCCTCATGTCTTGAGTGGTCATACGGTCTTCGGTCCCTCAAACAAAGTCGCTGCCTAATATTCCACTTCCGCAAATGTTGGGCATGCTCAACGGGCCAATCTTTTCCCGTACCATTTATCTTGGTATGAAGAACATCGTTGGTATCACGAAGAATAGGTGGAATATCTTGGAAGTGATCGAATTGTCGCGCAACTCTACTCGGATTATGCATCTCCACAATCCAAAAGTGAATCAAAGGAGCAGTTGTTCTCCATAACAAACGATCCTCTGGCCTACAATTTGCAGGAAGCAAATCCATTTTGTCTTCATACGGAAGCCAGGTTACTTTAGCGTCAATCAAGCCATCGATCTCGCGACGGTACGATTCCATCACCCTGCAAGTCACATGACCAGCAAGCTCATGATAACCAGACCAACCATAACCGAGTGGCGGCCTCCGGGTTAAATCGTCACCGCCGAGTTGTGGTATTTCCGTGTTTCGGCGGGTTCTGGGACGGCCCATGGGAAGCCTTTCCCAAGACCATAGTTGTAGCAACGTAATTGAACCGCCAAACTGCTTGCGTTCGGGCTTCGTAGCCAAGCAAAGCTCCTTGTATAGGTATGCCAAGACAGCGCTTGCCCAACTATATCTACCGGCTTTCTCGAAATCTTCTAAAAGTGGGAGATAAATTGAAGAAATGGAGTCCCCCGAGTGATCGGTGAACAGAACAGAACCGACCAGAACAAAACAATATGCCCGTGCAAATCGCTGCACAATGATATCGCTTGCACCCTCGGGGCATTTAGAGAACTTATCGCGCAACCATGATATATTAATGGCCACTTTGCTCTTTTCTCGAAATGTTGTTGGGTCTACCCGTCCGAGTAAGGATCGCACCACTGCAGACCAATTACGATCCGTTCGGAGACAAATTGCCTGCCCATCGACTCTTAACCCTAAAAGAACAGCAGCATCTTGTAGAGTAATTGTCATTTCCCCAACAGGGAAATGAAATGTGTGCGTCTCTTGACGCCACCTCTCCACTAGGGCACTGACGAGAGCGTGGTCTGTTGGTATGTGACCAATCATGTGAACGCCGTAAAGCCCGGCTGCAATTACATACTTCTCATATCGGGAGTCCCACGGTAGAGGTGTAATATGTTCCCGGGGGAACATAGGCTGAAGGTATTCTCCTTCAATCACACGCTGGGATCTATGGACAGATTGTAATCTGAGGAGAGGTGTATATGTGGGGCCGGTGGCACGGGCCGGTACAGCACGGCCAGCGGTGACAGTAGGGCTGGCCTGAGCAATGTCGGTGGATAAACTGTGGCCAGCAGCGACAGCAGAGCCAGTCGAGACAGTTGGCCCCGTTTGGCCGCCAGAGCTGCTAGGTGCAGTGCGGCCAGAAGGTATGGTGCGGCGGATGGGTGCGGTGGGGCCATTCCGAACAGCACGGCCAGTGAGCACAGCACCGTTACTGGGGACAGCAGGATGTGGCCGCACTATATGCCTTTGAGAAATGTTAGATCCTGAGGATTGCCGGCCACGTTGGGTATTCACCATTTTTTTTAATTATCCTAAATGAAGAAAAATAATTAGTATGAAGAAATTACTAATACTCAAAAGTTACAAAGTTATATACCCTTTCGAATTCAGAAATTTGCTGCAAAAGCTATACACTGTATGTCTAAAGACTAACAAAATTCCAAGTCAAAATCCGTGAGGTCTTATATCAAACAAAAGCCTTGTTGATAGAAAACTTTAGAAAAAAATTTGAAATCTTGTAACAGTTCTCTCACTTGATGGAAAAAATGCATAGAACTTTCAGGTATACATCTGAGGATGCCAGCTAGCAATGTGATTATATAGTGAGAATTAGAAAATAGATTCTCAAAAATGATAGGGACCTACAAATGATGCCAGTTAGCCATGTAATTTGGATTGTCTACATATTACCTCAGTTTGGCAAGAACTGATATAGGCAAATGAGTATGTAAAAGCACATCAAATAATTTTGTCAATATCAATAATCAATTGTACATGTTTTCCTCAACTAACTTGGCCTCATAAATCATAACATCTAATTTTGTCAATATCAATAATCAATTTACATGTTTTCCAACATCAGTTCATACTGCATTAATACGAGAGCCAAGTTCTATAAATAACCGAAAAGAAAATTACTTGTAAAGTGCCATGAGAGATTATTTTGTGAAGAAACATCCAACTAAAATTTCAGCAATTCATGGCTTGACACATTTTCTATTTTATTATAGGATCTTACTCCTAGCAAAGTTGCATAATTTCAGATAGTTTTTGACACAATCACGGAACCAAAAAACACAGACTTTAATAATGCATATTCTAGCACTTAGTATTTAAACTGCTTGATATCCTATCATCTATGCTATGAAACCTAAATAAATACATATTGTAGCACATATCCCATCAAATTTAGCAAGTAATTAATTTAAGTCTACAAACTTTAGCACTGTACATACTGTATGCAAAAAGAAAAAATTATCTTCACAATAACATGAAAGAAACATCAGAATTTCTTTTAAAGTAAGGCCTTCAGGGTAACTAATATCATATAATAAAATTGTTGCATTTTAGGGGCCCTTCCCTTTCTCATCTTAATAATGCAGACAAGCAAAAAAAAAAAAAAAAGCTCCAAAAGCAGTTGTTTAAGAGATCAACATCGAGAGCACACAAAGTCACACAACTATAAAATATTATATATCAATGGGGACTTTTCAAACAAAACATTATATCACTCCCAACTTTTAACACTGAAATAACTTATATGGTTTAAATCAACAATCTCTCAATAAAATAATTTAGCTTCTAATATCAAAATGTATGCCTTTCCATATGCCAACTATTTTTGTGTACTTCTACTCTTCTATATTTTCATTAAAATCAAGTGGAAGAATGTTAGCGAAGTATTCAAAATGTAATTTATCCCTTAATTTGTCCAACTAGATTGGAACAAACTAAAATTTAAGGCCACCTCTCAACTGCTATAAATTCTAAAGCTCTATACCAGATCTAAAACATACATTTGTAGGACAAACAACTAAAAGTTGACAGGACAACAGGACAGAGTATTAGAATTTAATGCATGAGAGCAATTAGATTGAGGAAAATTTAGTTAAAAATTAAGATCAAGCCATCAGATCGATGAGATCGCAGCAATGGAAATTAAAAATTAAGAAAATAGACTGTCCCACTCATGAGAATTGAAAAGGAAAGAAAATTTTATTAGCCGCTTGTAGTCTCGAATTTTGACCAAATATGACTAGATCCATATGAAATTAGGCTTTACCGAAGTACAAATTAGGAAAAATCCATTAGATCTATGAGATCAAGGGAAGAAAAATTTATTATCTCAAACTTGGACCGAATATGACTAGACAAATCCATTAGATCTATGAGATCAAGGAAAGGAAACTTTATTGGCGGCTTCTAGTCTCAAATTTCGACCGAATATGACTAGATCTATACGAAATTAGGCTTTACTGAAGTACAAATTAGGAAAATCAGGAAAACCACATAAAAAGAACTACCAAAATTCCTTCATAGTACCAAAAAGGGGCCACGCCACCAAAGCAATTCAACAGCTAACAAAATACTATAATTTAACAAGGAAAAATAATAAAGTACCTAATCTTTGGGATTCAACCTTGCGGACAACAGGCTCTTTGGAAGGGGGGTATGAAAATTTAGGAGGGGAGGGGGGAGACCGGGCTTTTTAAAGGTTAGGTCACGCCTGGTAAGCTTTCTGACTCGATGAAAGGAGAAATGAGAAATTGAGACGATAAATACTTATTTCAATACAATAGACAACACGCTTTCCTTTTGAGGGATAGAAAAGGTTTAGCGCTCCATTAGTAGCATGTTAGAATGTATTTTCTCCATTTTAGAACAACCGGCGATATCCTTGCAATACTTCCGCAGGAATTTCAACTTTCAATAAGGATTTTGGACAGTTGAATTATTTTCGACTAAAAATTGAATAATATTATGTTGATGAGACTTAGTTGCTTTAATGAGAAGGAAAAATCCATTGGAAAAAAGGAAAGAGACAATTGTCAAAGAAGTTTAGGTTGGATTTCTCGCTCAAAGGGCGCAATCAAAAGATCCACATATCTGAGCCGTTGAATTGAAATCACATTTTTCTTGAGGAGACAAGGCTCTCTTACCTCCAAAATCTAATTGTCCAAACACGATCTAAAGTTGAGATTCACACATAAGCATTGCAACAATATTTCTAGTTATTCTAAAATGGAGAGGAAACATTCTAACACAATACTAATGAAGTGCTAAACCCCTCAAAAGGAAAAGCACATTGTCTATCTATGTTTAATCAAAATAAGTATTTCTCGTCTCTGCATTTCTCTTTTCATAGTTAGTTGATAAGCTTACCAAGAATAACTCACCCCTATGAAACCCCCCCGGCTCCATCCCAATCCCCATACCCCCCCCCCCCCCCCTCCAAAAGAGCTTGTTGTCCACCACAGGGTTGAATTCCAGAGATCGGATACTTTATTCTCTTTCCTTGTTAAATTATGATACTTTGGATATAGCTGTTGAATTGTTCTGGCAGTGTAGCCCCTTTTTGGTACTATGAAGGAATTTTGGCAATTCTTTTTATGTAATTTTTTCCCTGCTCTATACCACAGTTGTATTTGGTTGAAATTCTAGATTACAAGCCGCCAGTTAAGTTGTCATTCCTTGTTCTCACGTGCTTGATAAATTTATCTAAATATTAGTTTCCTTTTCAAACCTCATCAGTAGGACTACATATTTTTCTTAATTTGTAACTTCCATTGCTGCGATCTCACTGAACCGATGGCCTGATCTTAATTTTAACTAACTTTTCCTCAATCTAATTACTTTTATGCATTAAATTTGCAATACCTGTCAACTGTTAGTTGTTTGTCCTACTTATTGTGACTAGAATTATTTTTCCTTGAACAAATTTTATAAAATAACAGTAGATTAGGCCTTCTTAAATTTTAGTTCGTTGCATTTGTAAGTTGCACAATATAGTTGTACAATAAGATCAAAAAACCAGTTTGATAAACTAGGGGATAAACGAAGTTGTGGATACTACGCTAACATACTCCCACGTGATTCAATGAATATATAGTTCAAGAACATGTAGAAGAGTAGAAACACACAAAATAGTAGGCATATGGAAAGGCATATTTTTCGACATTTGAAGCTCAAAGATATTTCATTAAGAGCTTGTTGATTTAAAGACTATAGATCATCCTAATTGTAAAGTTAGAAGTGATATGATGTTTTGTTTGAAAAGTTCCCATGGTGTAGAATATTTGTTTGGCTTTGTGTGACCTCAAATGTTGATTTTCTGTAAACAACATTGTTTGGAGGTTCTCTCTCTCTCTCCCCTTTTTGGAGGCGGAGTAGGGGGAGGATAATGGTAGGACATAGAAAATAAGTTTCCTCTTGATTTACTACACTACCGGTGGATATAGAATAGCAGGCACTTAAATGTAATAATTTTATTGTATGTTAGTTACCTTACTCCAGAGGAGGACTCAGATGAATACTAAGTCCTAGTATTCGCTTTGCTTCCTTGCCAATGGCATATTCCATGCTAAATAAATTATAAAACTTCTTTCATGGCTATTGCGATGATATTATTTTATACAATATGTACAATGCTAAAGTTTGTGCTCTTACACTAGAGAGGTTTTGTTTAGTTAATTAGTTACAATAGTTTTACGGTAGATACGCAAGTATATGTACTACTAAGAGTTTGATGGTATAGATGAAAGGAGTAGAAAAATCATTTTTTGGCTATGATTATATACTGTTTTGTTAGGAGTAGAATAATCATTTTAAGATCCTATATTAAAGTAGTAAATTTGTGTTTATCCATAAGTTGGTGAAATTGTACTAAATGTTATTTTTTGACAAAACAATGCCTCGTGGCACTTATATGCGACTTCCTTTCCAATTATTCATTGAACTTAGCTCTAATAATGTGCTGTGAACCAACGCTAGAGAATTAACCACCCAGGGTTAGTCATAACCTAAAAAAAAAAGGAACTACAGCAAAAGCCTATATAATATGAAGTTATGAACAAACTGTGCAAAACCTACCATATAACACTACCAATCATAACATGTAACCAGTATAATACAAGTTTCAAATCCCCAGGCTTTTATATCTGATGGAGTCAGACCTTTTGTGTAACCATGTAATAGTTGCACATTCTAAAGTGCATCTGATATTATATGTTCAACCAAAATTTTTGCCTTTAACCAGATATAGAATGACCCAAGAAGCTGGTTTAAACCGACTCAATTTACAAGATTATTACCGTACCAATTCAGAGTTTCAAATTTAAAACTAAATCGGATAAATAGAAACTTATTTATAAATAAGTAGAGACTTGCCAAAGAGAGTGCTCACAGGTGGAACTCCTGCTAGATCTGCCTGCTCTTCCCTGGCTGACCGTGATCAAAACCCTCTCTAAAGCCCAATGTTTACACTGTCAACCTCCATATCATCTCATTCCAGACCTTCACAGCCCCGACCACAATCTCCTGTTTTCCATTCCAAAGCTCCAAAGAAGCACAAACAGAGACATGGGCCCAAACCCCCTCTCAGGCAATTCATCAAACACATGGCATGCAGATGGGGGTCGAGCCGTACTGCCAAGCAAGGAAGTGGTGCGAGCATGATAAAATGCTCGTGCTTGAGATTCGGGGAAGAGATAGGCGTTCCTCTTTGGTATGAGGTCGATGCTACGAGAGATCGGTGGATTGGGGTCGAAGGGGTCATTGTAAATGGGGAGAAACTAAAACGAATCGAGATGAGAGCGGGGTGGGTTACTAAACGGCGGTGGAGTGTGCTATTCTTCGCCTCCGGCGGACGAGATGAACGGAGCGGAGTGGGGCGGAAGAGAAGATTCAACGAGTACGAGATCATCGATGGTGAATTAATTTTTAGAAACCATATATAAAAAAAAAATTTAACAAACAAACTTAAACCATAACAACCGAACCGATGTCATTTCGGTCCGAACCGATGTCATTTCGGTCCGAAATGAAACCATAACAGCCGAACGGAAGTCATTTCGGTCCGAAGTTAGATCCGATATTTTCACAAGTTTTATCTCAAATACGTTATTTTTTTCAAAATCTATAAAAATAGTTCAGACTGAAATGGCAATTCGATCCGTATTCAGACCAAATGACATCTCGGTTTTTATGATTTTTATAAAAACCAAAGCAATCAAATTAGTTTAGTAATTTTTTATTTTTATTTATGATTTCTAAGAAATTTTCATGATGGTACCATTTTCATACCGCACCTAACCAAAAATAAGAATATGTTAACGTACATGTGTGTTCATGTACGAAGTGGGTCAAAATTAATAACATGACTCGTAAATAATTCGTGTTTAATTCGTTTTTTTGACGTTTTTGAATCGAACACCGAATAAAACACAAAAAAACGTATTATACGTTTTATTCGCAAATAAAATACGAATCACAAATTATCCGCGAATAAAACATGAAACTTTTTTTGGGTATTTTTTATTTTTTTTGCTTCTTTGTGGTACCGAATCATTTCCGCATTATACTTGAATTATTTCCGAATCATGAATTATTGACCCCGCTAAACCGAATCCAAATTATTCATTTGTCACAGTGTAGCGCTACACAACACAAAAATCAAACAATCAATACAATTCTTTGAAGCTTGTAGTTTGTTGATGGCCATGACCATGGGTATCAATGATTATTTTTTTAGCTATTTATTAAGTATGAATATGGATAAGAATTTTTTTTGTAAATCAAATGAGTAAGAGTATGGATAATTACTATTTTGTATTATTAAAGGGTAATTATACATCAGATTAAGAGGCTAGGATTAGGAGTAAAACAAATTAACGGATTTGAATAACATTCAAAAAAATAATTAACAACATTTTTACGAATGTTTATAACTAATAACTAATAAGACTGTAATGATCATTACTACAGTGCCGTGCTGTGACTAACACGCCGTGACTTTGGTCTCGTGCTGTGCCGTGACCAAAATGTCAAGTGGTGGTCACGGCATGCGAATGGTCACGCCACGTGAGTCACGCCATGCCTAACGTGCTGTGACCATACATGACTCGCGTGACCATTTAATCATAATTTATGTTAGTTTATTCAATATTCACCATTAAATTAATATTTAATGGTTCTAATTACACGTGACTCGCATGACTACGTGACGTGCCGTGCCGTGACTAAATATTTCACGTGCCGTGTCGTGCCGTGCCAAAGTTTCAAAAGATGACACGGCACGCAAATGGTCACGGCACGGGACACGTGAGTCACGACACGTAACTGACACGCGTGCCGTGCCGGCTCCGCCGTGCCATTTTTCCTACTCTATTAATCATTACGATTCATGAGCAAACAGTCAGGACGACTCAATAAATCAAAACCGAGCTGATTCGAATTGGAATGAAGTCCAAACTTGGTCCTAACTCCCAATCTTACCACTCGAATAGGGCCGAGTTTTGAGGAGCCCATCGAGCAGCTCGATTCAAAGTCACAATGATTCCCGAAATTTTAATCATATCTTAAAAAAAAAATTGCAACTATATCCTCGTGTTTTTCCAAAAATTCGAAAATTGCTTCTACCACCTAATTTTTTTTTAACTTCTCAAACAAACTGCATATAAATGGAGGATTAATTGAGGAACAAAATTATCCATCAATTTAATTTTTTAATGAACACAATATTAATTACAAATTTTGTTATGTGAATATCAACCTCACAATATATAACATTGAATAAATGACGGAACAAAACAAAAATATTGTATTAGTTCAAGTAAATTTTGTTATGTGAATATCAACCTCACAATATATAACATTGAATAAATGACGGAACAAAACAAAAATATTGTATTAGTTCAAGTAAATTTTGTTATGTGAATATCAACCTCACAATATATAACATTGAATAAATGATGGAACAAAACAAAAATATTGTATTAGTTCAAGTAAATTTTGTTATGTGAATATCAACCTCACAATATATAACATTGAATAAATGACGGAACAAAACAAAAATATTGTATTAGTTCAAGTACAAAAAAAAGTAAATGATGCTTCTCAGTTGTTGTTTTTTACTTCTCAAACAAAATTAAAAACAAGGTTCGAGCATGCATTGTTAATTTTTTTTTTTAGTTTTTAATTTTTTATAATATTAATACTTAATTTTAGAATGTTGATTATTGTAAAATAAAAATTTTTATTGAATAATTAACGGACCGTAGAATCATAAATTTCAATTGAAGTTTTGAGACCATACACGACGTTTTTCTTCCTTCTGCGTCAATTTTCCCGGTGGCCCAGTTAGCACGATTATTGGGCCCTCTGTCTCTTTGCGACCATTTCGAATTGTAGTCAAATGCTCAATCGGAGTTTCCTACCAAAAGTTATGGTCGTTTAAAGTTTGAAAACAATGTATCGATGTTTTATTGCAAAAACATCGATGACGCGTGATGTTTTATATCCTAGTTAATCCCAGCACTAGTGCATTAATATTTCATTATAAAAATATTGATGAAGCGTTGATGTCAAAGAACTACTTAAAAAAAAATGGTACTGCTGGCATTGCCAATGGTTGGGACAAATTTTGAATTTAAAAAAAACGAGGGCATTGTTAGATTTTTTTTTTTTAGGGTATGAGTAAAACTTTCGGCAATGATTCAAGAATTGAAATAAAACCAAATATAATTGAGCTACATGATTGAAGAATTGAAATTCCAAGTATAATTGAGCGCATGTGAAGCGTTAAGATTCATTACCACCTTATTAAATGTAAATATTTTACCAATGTTTTAAATTAGCGTCATAACGGGAAGGCTACAAAAAAAGCTATAGCGAATAGCGTAGCTATAACAGAAGCTATGCTACATAGCGTTTTTTTTTTACAAAAATTATATTATATATTTTTACTAAATATCAACATTATTTAAAGTCTCATAGAACAATAAATAACATCAAATTAATTAAGAAATTATAATATTCATATTGAACCAGTACAAAGTCCAAATTGTGGTTCAAAATATCCATATTAATATCATAAACTATTGATCTTTTTCTATTTAAAATATCTTAAGTATCATAATTCATGACATAATCTATTTTTTTTCTATTCAAATTTCAAAATATCTTAAGCATCATGATTTCTATTTAAAATTTTTCCAATTTCAGCGACAAGGGTTTCCTTCTCGGTTTGGACAAATTAAAAGATCTATAGCAACAAAGCTTTTAATTGATTTTGGTTTGGGCTTTTATTTAATTTTTGTGGGTCTTTATTTAAAGCCCATATAAATTGCCTAAAAAAACTCATTATGCATAACGCGCGCTATTTGCGCTACACGCTATGCGCTATAGTGGACAGCTATTACCGCTATAGCGGTCGTAGCTCAATCAGCGTATTTTGATGCCATAGCTTAGCGTTTAGAGTCCAAAAATGCTATAGTGCGCTATTTAGAACACTGTATTTTACACAAATGCTGCTACGGATTTAACTTAGTTTCTTTTAATGATATGAATAAAACAATCGGCATGGACATGTTTTCTCCGACATTTTTATTAATATCCAAAGTTTAATAGAAATTAATTAATATACCCAATTCCGTTCGGAAGTTATAAAAATGCCTGTACCGGTTATTTTCTGGCCGGTACCCAATTTAATTCAGTACCGGCCAGAAAATGGCCAGTACCCAAAATTTTTTTGATTTATTTTTTTCAACAGTACCGGTCATTTTCTGGATGGTACTTAATTTTTTTTTTTTTAAGGATGGGCATAGCATAGTTGGTTAGAAGAAAAAGTCGTAGGAAACTCGGATTGAAGTACCGATGTTTTTTTTTACAGTGTCGTATGACACTAAAATTTAGTGTTCGCATGCGGCTAGTGAATTTAATTTGACAATAACCAGCATTCTAAAAATGAGTACTGATGCTTTATGCACGACCTAACAACGGCAGAAGTGCATTGTTCGCTCGGAAGCGTATAGGCTTTTAATACCTAGTCTTCACTCAATTCGGTTGCAAGCATACAACAGAAGTTGGGTATAGCTGGGTGTCGAATCCACAGGGATGGTTTGGTAATTTCCTGACTCTACTTAGTTTATAAAAATCCTAGAAGTCTGCAAAGTGGTTGGTGGTTGTTTAGATTTCCTAAACAGATTTATAACAATGTTTAAAACAGTAAAGGTGTTTTAGAATGAATAAAAAGGGGTTCCTAGGGTTTTCGATTCATCTCAGCTTAGTCTCAAGGTGCCCGGTCCGTGCACTTTCATGCACGGGCTGTGTACTCTCGTACACGGTCCGTGTGGCCCTCGAGTTGATATAGCGGCTACTAGTTTCTGTGTTGTTTCTTTGTGTAGGGTTCTATTGACCGTACCTGAGTCCCTAAACCTCCACTCTCGCATGTTAGCTTAATTACTTGGTACGAAACTAAATTTCTTCCCTCTTAGGGTTCTTAAACCTCAACTTTTGCTTGTTGGCTTAACTAACCTAAGTTACTTGTTGGTTTACTAAAGATATCCTCCATCTCTCGACGTGAGGAAAAGTTCACCTTTCGGCTACTATGGTTTCACCTCTCGGCTCACAAACCTACCTCAAATACTTAGTTTGGTCGAATGAATGTCAAGGTTATTCGGTTACCATTTAGATGAGGCCTTTCATCTAACGGAGTAACCAATCAATTCAAACAAATACAATCTAAGCAATAAAATACTACACAATCAAGCAAACACAAGATTCAACACAAATTTCAAGTAACTAGCAAATAAAACTAAGCATTCGACTACATCTTAACCCTAGAAACAAAGAGTTTAGCCTAACATAGCAAAACAACAAATAAAACAAATAGAAATGACAGAGTTCATGGCAAAACTCGAAGTAGTAAGAAGATTCGTCGCAAAACTCGCGTTTTCCTCCTCCTCTTCTTCTTCTCCAAGCCAAACCGTCAAGCACAAACCCTAGATTTCGATTCTCTGCTCCATAATGAGCTCTCTGTTGCCCAAAGAGACCCTTTAATGCCTCCCATTCGCGACCTTCCCCAGCTGGCACCAATTTCCATCTTTGGTTTATGTTTCCAGAAATGCCATGCACGGTCCGTATGCAAGGGTGCACGGACCGTGTGCCTGTGTCCTGGTGAAGTGAGTTGTGCACGGTCGTGTGTCTTCAGTCTGTGGTCGGGCAGAGGGTGTACGGACACGCATGCAGATGGTGCACGGTCCGTGTATAAGCCTTCAGATTCCAGATTCTTCCTCTGTTTCGCCCGTTTCCTGCAAAATAAGAATAAATGCGCAGCAGTACCACATCTTACAGATATTCAATGAAATAAACACGACTTCAGAGTTTTAGGCACAGGTTTTAATACAAAGTACGGTCGGAATATGGACAAAATAGCGAGACATCATGCATCAATGTTTCATTGCAAAAACATCAGTGACGCACCGATGTTTTTTTAGCACTACCCGGCTAATAGAACATCGATGATGCACCGATACATGCAACTGATGTAACACACGCAACTGATGTAACACACGCATCCAACCAAATGCATTTGTTTGATGTTAGCCAAACCAAGTGCAAACTTCAATCCGAGTTTCCTACAACCTTTTCTTCTAGCCAACTATGTTATGCCCATCCTTTTAAAAAAAAAATTAAGTACCGGCCAGAAAATGGCCGGTACTTTTGAAAAAAACAAAAAAAAATTTGGGTACCGGCCATTTTCTGGTCGTTACTGAATTAAATTGGGTACCAGGCAGAAAATGGCCGGTACGGGCATTTTTATAACTTCCGAGCGGAATTGGACATATTAATTAATTTCTATTAAAATTTGGATATTAGTAAAAATGTCGGGTTTTCTCAGCACAACATGATAGCACCTTTTTTTTTGTAAAAATTAGCCAAGTAGGGAATTATAAAAGTAACCTCTTTTTATATCTTTTCATTAATGATAGCGCAAATCAGCCATGGGGTTGTCACTGATTTTATTCTCACTTTTTATATTAGTTAGCTAAAAAGTGTTCTAAAGCAGAAGCTAAAAAAAAATATTCTTGAAAAATTTAATAAAATAATAAGATCAAATGAAATGAAATGACAAAACAAAAACACTATATTAGTTCAAGTAAAAAAAATGTAAATGATGCTCCTCAATTTAATAAATAACACCCCGGCTTGAAAATGAAAATCGGACTTTTAAAGTTCGGTTTTCTTATTTTTAATTTTTTTCCCAGTTTAAATTATCTAATTTTAATTAATTTATTTTTTTACTTTCAAACAAAAAAAATTCTTTGACTATCTCCATGCTTTATTTAATTTTGAGGCGACCGCTTCAACAAAATTTTGAAAGTGGAGTTTGGTTGGAAATAGGTTGTCAAAAAAATGTTTTCCTTTTTTGGTGGATGACACCCACAGATAGGCCTTGTTTAAGCATTTCTCTGATTTCCAAATTGATGTCATAAATTATTAAGATTGGAAGACCGAAGAAAAATATATTTTTGTATATTTTGCTCAAAATACATTTCTCTGACATTTTGCTAGTTTTGTTCTTTCACCTTTAGGCTAGTTCTCTGTTTTTTGTTTTTACACAAATTTTACTTTTTGCAAGTTAGAGCATCTACATCAGACTTTCTATTCTAATTTTTAGTCCAATGTGAGATTTTTTTTTTTTTTTCAAATTATTAGACATATTAACATTTCATAATTAGCAATCTTTCTTTAAAAGAAATCACCTTTTAATTCCCACGTTGGCAAATTATAAATTCTCATTTGCTGATTGTTAGTTGTTAATTTTACAGTGGACTTCCAGTTCTAATTTCTAATCCAACGTGCCAATTTTTAATTAATTTTGGTAATAAATATACTCTAAATTAATTTCTATTATTTTTTTACAACTGTAATTAATTTTTCTGGCGGCGTCTGATAATTAGTTCTGGAAACTACAATTATAAATAATTTAATTGACTCATACAAAGAACCAATTTTAAATAAACAGTAATTCTCTGTATCTGTTGACATGCTCGTCCTTATAATTACTATTAATGACATATTATCAAATTGTGTGTACGATTACATTTTTGACTTATTCGCATGCATTTTATATGCTTAGATTAGATGGTATCAAACTATTATTAACAAATGCCATCTAGCTTTTTCTGTGCTGACTGCACAATATTACCGTACCGTACATTTAAAATATTTCCTCAAATGTTTATAATTCTTATAGAGTGCATATCTTTCGATGTAACTACATGTTATTCATGTTACAGATTATTAACCAAATTTTAATTTGTCTATTGCATGGCGTAAACGTTTATAATTTTTATAGGGGATATCTTTCTATGTTACTAAAAAATTATTCATGTTACAATTTAAAGACCAAATTTTAATTTGGCTATTGCAAACCATTTGAGTGACAAATCAAAATTAGTGACTAATTTGTAATGTATAAAATCTACAAAATAACTTTCGTAAGCTCTCAAGAAATGAGAGTTATCCTATTTATATATAAATAAAAATGTATTGCATTAGAGAATTAATTTTTAGTCTGTTGAATAAGATAATTAATATTGTTAGGTGAGAGATTGTACGTTCAAAATTTGAACTTCTTGTTAATATTTAAAATTAGATGTCTTGATATTCATCTTTTATCTAAAAAAAATTGCATTAGTCAAAGTCATAATTTTCTGCTTGATATTAAATAATATAAAATAATCCCCATTGTTGATGCAGCATAACATGGTGTGTGGACGACAGTAGTGTATAGATTTAGTCATACACGCGATTTTGATTTCAAATTGTTACTTATAGTTGCAATATTATTTTTTTTATTTTAGATGAAAGTCAAAGTTCTTAATTTAAATTTAATCAAATGTTGTGTGTTGAACCTGCAAAGTTGCAATATTTATTTTAATTTTTAAATTGATATTGGCAATAAAAATTTACTTAACAGTTTGAATTTACATTGCAACAGTACTTGTTCTATTGATCATTTCTAAGTTCATACCACAAAGCACAGCTTCCAAATTAAACATGATGAATTGGTGATATGGACCGAGTTCATTTATTATTTTAGTTTTATTTATTAATTAAAATTAACAGGTTCTCCTTCTTGCACATCTTCGAAATTTACAAATCTATGGAAATTTCTTTTTTGTCCTAAATTAATTTGGGTGAAATTTATTGATTACTTTTTATTTATACAAAATTGAAAAACATAATAGTGAAACCCTAAAAATGTTCACGCTAATAAAAGAAATTGTCAACATCAGTGATAAATTTCGCACATTATCACATCGTTAAATTTTCTTTGGACAGAATCACTTATATTAACACAAAGAAGGTTCAAATATCTTTATTTTTGTGCTTCTAGTCATCTATTTTTTTAAATTAAATATCAAAATAAGATTGTTAGATAAAATATATATCATTTTCTCATACACATGTAAAATATTATGATATTTTAACTTTATTTTGATTGATACTAAGAAATTGCAAAAATACATTGACGTAGATAATTTACGGATGTTCATTTTTTAACTCATTGATTAATCTAAAAATAAAGTCAAAAAGTTATAATTTTTTATGTACATGTAAAACATAATATAGATCATATCTGACGTTTTTATTTTAGCATATAATTATAAAAAGTATTATTGAAAATTAAATAAAAGTATAGAATAATGAAATTATAAAAAACTAAAAATATTTGAACACCCCTCTATTAACATTTAGCAATTATTAAATTTTGTGATCCGAACAGTTCAACAACCTTGGAAAAAAAATAACATTAGCTCATGTGCCCTCTTAGCATGTGCTAACTGGCAACCATTTCAAATTCCAGCAATTTCCCTTTAACAATATCAAACTATTTCTATGTCTGTAATTTATCTTGAATTTTAATTTACGAGACCCGCTTCATTTTAATTTCAATAAACTTGAAAACCTAATTTCATTTCTTGATGCAACAGTTTGAAAAATTATTAAATACACAAAATAGCTGAATTAACAAATAATTTATATCTACGCAATAAATTTATCAGTGCCAAATGATCACATGAAAATTGAGAACTAGTCTGCACAAATCTTAATGCACCGATAAATGTAAAAAGAATCTGGGCGACCAAAAGTATGATAATATTTTTTAGCAATTTTTATAATAAAATAAGTGTGAAACGTATAAAAAAGTTTGTGCCAACGCCGGACGAGCATCAACACTTTGTATTTACGACATAAAATTTTTAATGATGCAATTAATATGTGATGTGAGCAGTGTTCTAAATAGCGCGCTATAGCGGCGCTATAGCGCCGCTATAGCGTTTTTGGACCCCAAACGCTACGCTATGACATCAAAATGCGCTATTTGCGCTACGGCCGCTATAGCGACCGCTACAACGCTATAGCGGTCCGCTATTCGCGCTATTCGCGCTATACAATATGGGTTTTTTTTTTTTAAAGCAATTTATATGGGTTTTAAATAAAGATAAAAAAAATCTCAAACCGAAATTGAATTTGTTGCTACTTGCTACAGATAAATCAATTTGAAATTGGGAATAGAAATTGAAATTTGAATAGAAAAAAAGTCCAAATCGAAAATAAAATTTGAATAGAAAAAAAAATTATGTCATGAATCATGATGCTTAAGATATTTTTAATAGGAAAAATCGATAGTTTATGATATTACTATGGATATTTTGAACCGCAATTTGAACTTTGTACTGGTTCAATATGAATATTATAATTTCTTAATTACTTTGGTGTTATTTATTGTTCTATGAGACTTTAGATAATGTTGATATTTAGTACAAATATTGAATATACAAAATGTAAAAAAAAAAAACGCTATTTGGAATAGCTTCCGCTATAGCGACGCTATTCGCTATAGCTTTTTTTTTAGTCTTCCCGCTACGACGCTATAAACGCTATTTAGAACCTTGGATGTGAGTCACCAAACAACCTTTGAATTTGATGAAAAGAGAACCTTCTATAAAGCTCGCTTTCTCCAGGCACCCAAGCGCGACTTCAAATCACCTAAATAACTAAAATTCTGAGTTTACATCCGGTCCGTTCGATCTGCTTTAGCACGAATATTAAAGGATCCCCGTGCATTCCATCTCGGGCCAATTCGGCCCGGATCTGACCGTATATAAACTCAAAATTTGTTACTTGAGAGGATCCGGACTCACCAATCGCCACCTCAATTGAATTGTTTCCCCAATTATTCAAAAGTTCTGAAACGATTTAACGAACCAATCCGTGTTAAAAGTTCAAAGTTCAAACCCTCTACCAACCCGGATAAGGCTCTGCTGTTTTTCTTAGAGAAAAGCAGCATCCTGCTTTTCCAATCTCAACGATTCAAAATTTTTTATTCACGTATCTCGATAAAAGAACTTTTTTATGCACAGATCTGAACGATTTTGAATGGTTGAGATAGAAAAAGCAGGATCCTGCTATCTCTCAAAAAAGCAGCGGAGTCCGTTCCCTACCAACCCACCCCGCCAGGCCACCTCCACGACAAAAGAGAAAGAAAGAGAGAGAGAGAGGAGAGAGAGAGAGACTCAACTGCTCTCACGGTTACACCTAAACTCTTCCCTTCCTCTCTCTTCACCCCCTCCTCCCCTTCCCTTTGTACCGTTCTCGGCTTCATCGATTGACGCACGATGCGGCTCCACTGGTCGCTGTTGTTTCTATCGCTGATCCTTGCTCTTCCTCTCCGCATTCATGGCACCGTGTGTATCTATTCGCTCTGCGATATCTTTAGTCGTTATTGCATATTTTTAGTTTTTGTATTGGATTGGAATTGAATATCAAATTCTAATTGGAGTACATTTCTTCCGATTTCGTTTCTAAACATGCGTTCCAGAAAATAATTGCAAAAAATTCCATCTATCAGAGCCAATCAGAGTCAGAGATCAGATCTCCTGAATATTTTACAAACCTCAGTTTTTTTACATTTATTATAAAATTAAAAATTTAGGGTTTAACTATTTCAGGTGGGGGACAGATGCAGCGCTGACAAGGATTGTGGCACGGGGCAGCATTGCGACAGCTGTAGCAACACACGTCAATCCATCTGCACCCGCACCTCGCCGATTGATCCCGAAACTATGGTCAGGATTTCTTCTAACTTAATTTCCATTTCACCCCTGAACAATTTAAAACTTTTATGCATGAGTGGTTAGTTGTTGACTGGTCAACCTAATGCTCATGTTTATTTCTTACTTAGTCTGAAAATCAAACAGCTAAATTTGAAAATAGGCTAAAGAATAACACAACATTTTGCACCCATTTTACCGTGTGACGTGTATAGCACTCAATTTGTTATCTTTGAAAAGTCTCTCTGTATTGTGATGTGGGCATTTTCTTTCTCTTTTTTTTTGACACTTTTATCTATGAATCCCAACTTTGAAAAATATATATGCAAAATTGTGGTCTGCAAGGATGTGAATTAAGAGTATCTGGCACTGATTATTGACATAATTTTACATATACCCCTTCAACATTGAAATATCATATATGTTCCTTCAAAACAAAAAATATCCAAGATATAGAACTTGTGACTGTGCAAAACCAGAAACATCTCACATGCCCTTCCGAACAATGATAAATAAAATCACATATATGGTTCTCTTTGTAAAGGTCCTTTAATAATATATAAATTGCCTCAATTTTCTTCCATTTATGTTTAGAGGTATTAATTGTGGTAAGACAATGAGGCATCTTTTGAATATGGGGATGTGATTTTGTTGACATTTTGTAGGGTCACATACTCACATATGAGATTTTGCTTCATATGGAACTTTTAATTATTATGAGTTATCGGGTTTGGACTTAATTTTGATAATGGGTTTGGTCAGGGAACAGGGTTTGCATTTAACAAGTACTCTTGGCTAACAACACACAACTCATTTGCCATTAGTGGACAATCTTCTGCTACAGGGTCGGCACTTCTTTCCCCCACGAATCAGGAGAATAATGTCACCTCCCAGCTCCAGGTAACTCCCCTTGTTTTTTATGACCAATTCTGAGTAAAATGCTTCATGTTGAATTATTATTATTTTTGTGCTTGATGTTTATGAAGCGTCATCTATTTGACACCGTATTTTGTTTAATATAATACTTTGTAATTAACATTCCAAATACGAAGCTAAAATTTCTGAACTATGAAATGTTGCAAATTATAAACTAAAAAATTTAAAAATATGAAAAATATGTGTAAGTGAGGCGGAAGGACGAAGGAAAGGAGAAGGGGAGGGAAGGGTAAATATTAACTTCATAGGATCCACAAGGGCATTTTGTTGAAAAATTTAGAGGCAAGGGTATTTTGTAAAATTTTCCTAGGCTCCTATTTAAAGAGCTGTTGTATATTTTGTAAATCTTGAATAAGCAAAGTAAATTTCTGATGCAACTTTGTATTCTCTTTTTTCCTGAATTAAGGTTTTTGATTTTGCAGGATGGTGTTAGAGGTCTGATGCTTGACATGTATGATTTCAATAATGATGTATGGTTGTGCCATTCCTATGGAGGAGTCTGCTATAACTACACTGCCTTTGTATCTCTCTCTCTCCCACTCCCTTTCATAGCAACATTTTTTTTTGGATTTTTTGTGTTTTTAATTCAAAATTCTCAGACCAGTTACTTTTTACTTTATGATGCCAAAATTAGGCATGATGGATTATGGACCAAGACCCAAAACACCAATGTCTCATACACTTTCTATTTTCTTGTGAGAAATTTGCGGTACCCCATACAATCAAGAAATTACAAAAGTAATCTAACTGAGAAGGTTGCAAAAGATCCCTTAATCATTGGGGTACTCTAATTTTACTGCTGGGGCTTTTTTTTTTGGCAACTACAAAACACAAAACGATCTTTTTTTGTATTTCCTTGGTAGTATGGAGCTAATCTGCAAATTTCTGTTTCTTTTTTTAATTTCAGCAACCTGCAGTTAACACTCTTAAAGAAATAAAGACATTTCTAGATGAAAACCAAAATGAAGTTGTAACAATCTTCATAGAAGACTACACGAAAATTGGATCTATCCCTAGTATTTTCAACTCCTCTGGCCTGATGAAGTACTGGTTCCCGGTTACTGAAATGCCGCAAAATGGAAGCAATTGGCCTCTCCTCAGTGACATGATTAAAAACAATTCTCGTCTCCTGGTTTTCACCTCCAAATCGGCTAAACAGGCTGCCGAGGGAGTAGCGTATGAGTGGAATTTCGTTGTCGAGAACCAATGTAAGTATTCGGAAAAATGTATTAGTAATTTTGTTTATTTATAGTGAATTTATATGTGATGATGCAGCAGTAAGGTACTCAACTGCCAGGTACGAGATCTAATTGTTGACCAAGCATGTTATACATATATGGTAATTGAATTGTCTTGTATGAACACCTAATTTCATATGAGATTACTTCATGGTGGTACAATGTAAATTACTGGTGATCTGCACACAGTACAAGTCAGTACATGAACACCTTATATGGTTGGTGTACCAGTATCCTACCTTTACAAAAATTACGGGTAGAATATCAGTTTCTTGTATGTATAATGCTTTTATGCTCCATGAAGGCATGGTGGCAGCGAGTACATAGCCAAAACAGTATGGATCTAGTAACAATACTGGTGTTGGTACTTGTACAATAATTTTAACATTACCCTTCACATCTTCAGTTATATGAGCAGGGTTCAAATGCCTCATGTTTTTCATACCTCACATTCTTATCTCCATTTTCAAAGTCCAAACAGTCGACCCGAACCGGTCAACATGATCTCCATATTAAAATATGCTTGGAGACCAAATTTTATATTTTTTGGAAATTTTTTACTAGTTGTTATTAGATAGGTGTACATAATCACTGTTTTTCAGAAGATTGACCATCCAAAAACAGTGATTTTTTACCTATCTAATAACAAATTGTAAATTTTTTCCAAAAAATTTAAAATTTGGTCTCCAAGCACATTTTAGTATGACTGTATGGAGATCATGTTGAGCCTTGAGCGGTTCGGATCGACGGTTTTGACTTTGAAAACGGAGATAAGGATGTGAGGCACGATTGAGGCATGATAGTCACGAGGCATTTGAAACCTACTCCAGTTGTATTTACTATCATAAAAATCTCACAAAATTTCAACATCATAATGACTATACCGGCTAACACAAGAATCGAGCAGTAGTGTTCCAAAAATCAAATGTGTCTTCTAAACTTGAAAGGTGTTTGTGAAATTGTCTAGATGGAAATGGAGGGATGGTGTCTGGCCAGTGCCCAAACCGGGCAGAATCATCTTCCATGGACAACAAAACAAAATCTCTGGTCTTGATGAACTTTTTCCCAGACAATCCGAGCTTGACTTCGGCATGTTCAAATAACTCGGCCCCACTGCTCAGTATGCTCAACACATGTCACAGTGCATCTGCCAACCGGTGGGCCAATTACATTGCTGTTGATTTCTACAAGGTATTTCTGTACATGCATATTTTTGGTTGGTTATTGATCTTTTAATCTCATTTTTGTTAATATAAAACCGTTTTTTTTTTTAATTTTAGAGGAGTGATGGAGGTGGAGCTCCTCTGGCGACTGACGTGGCAAATGGGCACTTGGTTTGTGGTTGTGACAACATCGCATATTGCAAGGTTTGTGCTTGTGACTTGAATCTTGCTACATTGGGTGAATTTTAATTGCTTGGTTGAAGCCTAATTGGTACAATGCAAGCATGATTGCATGATTGAGACATGGTTGGTGGAAAGTTCCATAAAAATATTGAAATTGCAAATTTAGGAAGATGAGGGTTCAAATGCCTCATGTCTTTCTTACCTCATTCGTGCCTCACATCCTTATCTCCAAAGTCCAAACAGTCAATCCGAACGCTCAACATGATCTTCATATTAAAATGTGCTTGGAGACCAAATTTTATATTTTTTGGAAATCTTTTTTACAATTTTTTTATATAGGTATAAAATCACTGTTTTTTATTTATGGTCCAGAATCTTAAAAAAAAACAATGATTTTGTACCTATCTGAACAAATAGTAAAAATTTCCTATCCAAGCACATTTTAATATGGAGATCATGTTGAGCGGTTCAGATCAACCGTTTGGACTCTGAAAATGAAGATAAGAAAATGAGGCATGAAGACATGAGGCCTTTGAACCTACTCATTTAGGAAAGTTGATTAGATAAAAATTTCCTGACACATTAACATTTCGGATATTTCTGTACAATATCAGTTAAACATGGTTTCTATACTGGAATGCTATTTCAGGCTAATGCTACATATGGAACTTGTTCAATCCCACCGCCGCCGCCACCAACACCGCCTCCACCACCATCACCAACAAGTCCGCCTAATGCTGCTTCCGTCTTTGTCACAAATAAATTTATTTGGTTTATTCAATTAACATTGGTTGCAGTGATTCTTCTCAGTTGAGAGTTCTTTTATTTATTATTTGATCAAAAAGTAAATTACACAAATGATTCTTAAAGTATCATTGGTTTATTATTGTGATCCTTGAAGTTAGAATCCAAAGTACCAAATCGGCATAATAATGATACGATGTTGTGTTCGAATCTATTTTATGATCGAATTCATTGACAGGACAAATGTGGTACATGATATAGAGGCAAAAATGATAACTTTCACTTAAGAGGACCAAAATAATAAATTAGTTATACATTAAGGACCACTCGTGTAATTTACTCTTTTGATCAATTCACTTTGAGGTCGATTTTGCATGATGTATTATTCATCTTTTTTTTCTTTTCTTGAAACTATGGTACCATATATTATTCATTTTATTTTTTAATTTATCTCCTTCAGTCTTCACAAAACCTATACGCTTTATAATTTCTATTGAATGTTAGGGGCCAGTTTTCTGGTAAACATTTTGACAGAGCAGTTTTTAATTCATGCAGCGCACTGAGTCATGTACAGTTGTTTTGACTCTATTATCATTGTGCTGCATGAATTAAAAACTGCTCTGTCAAAATCTTCACTCAGTTTTGGATGGGAGTACATCTTGCAAAAGCACTATATTATACCAACTAATAAAGTTGTACATCCTACAATATTTATGCTTTCCTAGGCTTTTTACCTAATAGATATACATTTCTAAGTCTAAATGTGCCGACATTTTTATTAATATCCAAAGTTTAATACAAATTATTAATTATACCCGGAGTTCAAAATTTTCGCTAAAAATACCCAAGCCGGCCATTTTCTGGCCGGCTATGTTCCTTCCCTAAGCCGGCCAGAAAATGGCCGGCCATGTACCTTTTTTTTTTTTTTTTTTTTTTTTTTTAGAGAGACTATGAAGATCAAAATATTGAAATCTAACTCTGAAATACGATAAATTTTTGTTTAAATTATTTGTTATATTACTTCTTTGATGTATAATTAGCATATTTATACTAAAATACGATAGATTAATTGAAATTATGTTGAATAACACTAAATTATGTTAAATTACGTTAAATTACACTAAATTACGTTAAAATACGGTAAATTACGCTAAAATACGATATGAATAGGGACGATATCTTCACTGAAAAGGAGAAAAACAACGATGAAACTTCAAACGGTCATAAAACGGCGCTCGAGTGTCCGATTTCAGCAAATGAGCACTTTTCGGAAAGCTTGCGAAAATGCGCATGCGTCTGAACCCTCTATGACGGATTTCAAAATTCAGAATCCCCAGAAAACAAAGGGAAGAGCCTCAAAACTTGAGTTGAAGTTTCCGATTAAGATTTTCATTTCTATCATTCAATCCAAGTAGCTCAGTAAATTAGTTACATAATGAACTTGCAGATTACCAATTTTTACTATTTTTGGAATTTTTTTTCTATTTTTATGATTCATGAAAGATGAGCAAAATCAGTCTACTATAGTACTATTTTGTGTAGTTTAGCGTAATTTACCGTATTTCAAAGTCCAAATCGTCGATCCAAACCGTTCAACATGATTATCTAAATAAAATGTGCTTGCAGATCAAATTTTACATTTTTTTGAATTTTTTTACTATTTATTAAGATGGGTACAAAATTCAATGGTAAACAAATTCAAAAAAATGTAAAATTTGATCTGCAAGCACAGTTTATTGTGGAAATCATGTTGAACGGTTTGGATCGACGATTTGGACTTTGAAAATAAAAAAAATAATTGTTGTAATTTGATCCCTCCTCAAAGAAGTAATATAACAAATAATTTAAACAAAAATTTATCGTATTTCAGAGTTAGATTTCAATATTTTGATCTTCATAGTCTCTCTCTAAAAAAAAAAAAAAAAAAAAAAAAAAAAAAAAAAAAAGGTACATGGCCGGCCATTTTCTGGCCGGCTTAGGGAAGGAACATAGCCGGCCAGAAAATGGCCGGCTTGGGTATTTTTAGCGAAAATTTTGAACTCCGGGTATAATTAATAATTTGTATTAAACTTTGGATATTAATAAAAATGTCGGCTAAATGTGGGTCCTGTTTCTAAAATAAACATAATAGCAAAACATGCACTAAACATATGATGCATTGGTTGTTATTGGTAAATGAATGATTGAAGTAATAATAAATGAAAATTGCCACTCTCAGAATATTGATTATTGGTTAAAGTAACAATAAAACTCGTTTTGTACAAGCTCTAGGAAGCCCTTTGTAACTGGTTACTGGTGTGGGCGCTGTACAAATCAAGCAACAAATAGATATAATATAAATGTTTCAAAAGCAATGTCAAAAGAACCTTTAAAAAAAAAAAGCAATGTGAAAAGATGCATATTAACTAGTGTCGAGAACTATATAATGAGAAAAAATAACGCACGAAACATAAGAAAAGTAATGGTCAAAATTGACCCTCAAAAACAGAATATACACTTCTAGATATTACGAAAACATATTAATTACAATCCAATCAACACTAGCACTTCATTGTTTCAATCATTGACCACTGTGCGCCTTTCTATGAAAAGGTTCAAGCTGCATGTGAAACAAGTGAAGAAAGTGATAAATTTCCTTTAATTGATTAGATCCTTTGATTCTCCAAAAGTAGAACATCACACCACAGAACCCTAATGTATGTTCTTCAATCTTCATTATCTTGCCAAGTGAAACACCATACATGCAGTGACCCGTTACACGGATGGACGCATAAATAGCCGCTACAAGCAACTCGTGCTGCGAGCCTGCGACTTGTGCAGTTGTGCGCTCCCGGTCTCAAATACCTTTCTAGGCCCTATACAGAATTAAGCCCATATTGCCTCATCATAGACCAAAACTTTCTCTAAAATTTCCTTTTATTTTCCTCTCAATTTATCAAACTCCAAGATCTAACGATAATTTCTGGGAAATTTTATAAACTAAACCTTCTTTTGAAAAAAAATAATCAAACAAAATACCTTTACTCAAAACATCCACATCAGATTTTAGAATAAAGTTAGGATCAAATATCCAACTTAGTTAATATTAATAAGAATTTTTTATTCGAATTTTGAAACTGCGACCTTAAGTAAATACAGAGTTTAAATTTGTATGGCAGTGTCCCAGAAAATTTGTATAACTAAAGAAATCGAACCCATGATTCGGTTCTTATACCCCATTAGATGTCAATACAGTCTCATTTTCTTCTCTCTTTATAAAATTCCTAATGGATCGAACCAAACCACTAGTTCGGCTCCTCTAGATATAAACCAAATTACTACCATGTGATTCATGTGATTCTGAATTTTAATGTGATAGCTAAATAAACCAAATTACTAATGCGGTTCCTTTAGATATTTTAAAGAAAACCGAACTAACATCCTTCTATATATTACATCAAAATTTTACTACAATTTATCTAATACTTTTATATTATTTCTAAAAATTAAAAAATTTACCGCTCTGCAGTCTACGGAATCTCTATTGAATAATTTTGTCCTGTCTGAACTCGGATGTCGTACATTGGAAGCGCAAGCCTCAAGTCCTTTGAATTCACATCCAGTGCAGTACCGTAATAGAGAATCTTTTACAATTACTTGATCTGGACCGTTCTTTTCAACTTGGCACGAATCTCAAAGCTCAATAATACTGCCACTCAGTCAGCCCGAATTCCAAACCAGCTGAGAGTTAATCTCAAACCGTAAATAGCTAATTGTAATAGGGAATCTTTTACGGTACCGTCGAGAATATGGATCCAGAGTCCTTTAGGGGACAAATTGTCACGTGCACGATTCGCTACTAATTTGTCGTGTATTTCATGACGCACCTCCTTACGATAGTTCGAACATGACGTGTCAAGCACTTTTGTAAAATGTTGTCGCTACAATATTGGCTAGATACTTTTACAAGTCAATACAATTTAACCCGACATTTTTATAATATCCAAAGTTAATTAGAAATTAATATTTATGTCCAGATCCACTGGTTTTCGTCAAAAATATCCAAACCGGCCACAAAATGGTCGGTTTTCTCTTTCCCAGAAGCCGGCCATTTTATGGTTGGTTTCCTATATATATATAGGACATGGCTAGCGTGCTACGCGTAGCATAGAGCACTCCGTGCTACGGCTCACTTTTTGAGTTTTCAAAATCCTAACGGTCGATCCGAACCGTTGAACATGATCTCCATATTAATATGTACTTGTAAACCAAATTTTACATTTTTTAGAATTTTTTTACTATTTATTAAGCCACTTTGAAAAAACACTAATTTGTACACAACAGTAAAATCTGCTGGACCATTGGATCAGCGATTTTCAAAGTGGCTTAATAAATAGTAAAAAAATTCTAAAAAATGTAAAATTTGGTTTGCAAGTACATATTAATATGGAGATCATGTTCAACGGTTCGGATCGACCGTTAGGATTTTGAAAAATCAAAAAGTGAGCCGTAGCACGGAGAGGCCCTATGCTACGCGTAGCATATTAGCCAAATCCATATATATATATGTATATATATAGATGAGGGATCAAGTTACAACAAATTTGAGTTACAACAACCATTTTTTTCATTTTTAAAGTCCAAATCGTCGATCCAAACAGTTCAACATGATCTCCACAATAAAATGTGCTTGCAGATCAAATTTTACATTTTTTGAATTTTTTTACTATTTATTAAGTATTTTACAAAAAATAGTCATATTCAGACCATTGAATTTTGTACCCATCTTAATAAATAGTAAAAAAATTCAAAAAAAATGTAAAATTTGATATGCAAGCACATTTTATTTAGATAACCATGTTCAACGGTTTGGATCGACGATTTGGACTTTGAAAATGAAAAAAATGATTGTTGTAACTTTGTTGTAACTCAAATTTGTTGTAACTTGATCCCTTCTCATATATATATATATATATATATATATATATATATATATTACCCGAAATTAACCTATAAATATATCATTTTTTCTCTCTCTCCACACAATTCACTCAACTCATAAAAAAGAAAGGGAGGAAGGGACAGAGAGAAATAGAATGCCATTTTTGAGGCGAAAAGGCCGATATTTGAAGGGGCCAAAAGGATGAACAATAGCTTCCGAGGTAGGTTGTCCAATCGTGACCTAGCGAGAGGAGGGTCAATTAGTGATCGAGGTAAAAATGAGAGAAAAAAAAGAACAACGGTCAAGTATGCCGTGATTGTCGGAATTGTGTGACATGTATGATGGAGGAATGAAGTAGACGGCATATTCGGTATGAAATTTCAGACCATGACTTTGTGGAAAACCCCTACGGCTTTGGTTTAAAAAAGAAGAAGGTTGATCTAGAGCCTCCAACATCGGATGATGAGTTTGTTCCGTGTACTTATACTGGAAAGGCTACCACTTCGTCTGCTGTGACTGATCTTGATCCGGCAAAATCTGTGTAGGGTTTTGAGGCTACCCAAAGCCATTAGGCTTAAGCTACGGAAAGACCGTAAAATAAAATTTTTACTTCTAACTCAAGCCAAAAGGATTGAAGTGGTATGTCGGATAATCTACTGAGAGTTACATACCTGTTCAATCCGTTTCTCAGATTAAAAACCGTAAGTAAAACTTTACTCATTCAGATCATGGATTAAGTAGTATGTCGGATAATAACCGAGAGTTACATACCAGATTAATCCTTTATAGACCTAAAGTAGTAAAACCGTATTTACTTGTTTTTAATCAGTTTGTAGATCTATTCCCGTAATTGATTTCTAAAACTTAAATCTATCTACCAAGTAAATAAATTTATATAACATTTATACCTTGTTTCCAAATTACAATTGGAATACAGACCGAGCGAGAAGACCGGATCTGAGCAATGTCTTCTTTCGGAGCAATGACTTCTCTCGGAGCACCAAACATATGGTGCCTCTATAGGTTATCCACCAGGACTAACCAGAGAGCGGTTTATTTCTTTTGCCAGAAATACTGTAAACCGCGGTCTTACGCAAAAACACTATTCACGAGAAAAAGACGAAATAGCAGAATTCCCGACCCGCAGTTATTCTGATTTTACTAAAAGGCAAAACAGAAATATCGCGACTTTCGGGAAAACACTATTCACTAAAATTCCGCAAACACTATTCAACAACTCGAAAGATAATACGTAACTGTTACGTATAACTTTTGTTTAAACTGCAACACTATTTGGGAGAGAAAACGAGAAAGAGAACGATAACCGAGCCAATTCGAATCGAACTCAGACCTTTCGAACTTTTCGACTTATGAATTTTCTTACCCCTACCCCTCTATTTATAGGGTTAGGGAGGTGCTTGTAAGCTGCTTGCAGCAGAGGTGCTTAGCTTGCAAGCTGCTTACAAGGACGTGCTTGCAGCAGAGGTGCTTAGCTGCAAGCTGCTTACAAGGACGTGCTTGTAAACTGCTTGCAGCAGAGGTGCTTATGTGGATAGGATTGATGACATGTCATGCGGATAAGGACGAATCTGAAAAGACCAGAATGCCCTCACTCCGAACACAATTAATATATGTATAATTATTCTGAATAATTATATTTCTTGCGGTTGTTGATTTCGGTAATTTATACAACGTGTCCTGCACGTTTATAAACTAACCGGTTAACTTTTATACAACGTGTCATACACGTTTATAAATTAACCAATGTTTTTGCTTGTCATATTACATGACATTTATAATATAATTATATCAAGTATAATTAATTATAAACCATCTTATTATTGATCATAACCAATTTATAATCAATCAATAAGATTCTCCGATTAACTCCTATTGGTGTGACCCGATAGGATCTGTGTTATGTTGGTAAATAGAATTAAAACCGTTTTAACTTCTATAATCATGAGAGGCATCTGGCAAAACGCATCATGACCATCCAATTACACAGATGATGATGTACAGTACAATATCACGATCCAGTAAACTATTTTACTCGTGTTAATTCTTTTGTCTCATAGCTGTCAGATTAATTTCAAGGTAGGTTTGTGTCATCCTTGCAAATTAATCTTTTCTTGATCTTGAGCAGATTATCAAATATGATTACTCTTGTATTCATACTGCTAGCAGATATTCGTACTCTATCAAGGGGCCCAGTGACACTATAACTCGTATAATAAATACGAGGGACAATAGTACTTTTGGTAGACCATCACTACCTCAGCTAAGTTATGTATACCGAAGAGCTACCGTTATAGCTACTTTTTACAGATAGCGTTAGGTAACAATCACACATACACATCTCTTAGTTAGGAAAGATGAATACCTCATACTGTAGAACTTAACACTGAATGAAAGCATTAATGACACGAACACAATTCCGTATAATGTTTCATTCGGGGTCTGTCAAATACCATGTTCCTAGAACATGTATCTATGTGATTAAAATGACAACTCTGTGTCTATGGTCTGTAAAACTTGACCATCTTTTAATCCACATACTAACCTTTAATTGGTAAATTAGTGTTCTTTGCTAATTACCTTGGTTAGTGACAATTAAGAGTTTTTATCATCTATTATGAAGTTTTACAATTTCAAGTCATGAACTCGAAATGATTCATAATTCGATAAAACTCAAAGAACAAAATGATAATTTTATTAATCATTCAATTCATGAACAAAGCTTTATATAATTAAATTATCGTATTATTGACTTCTAGATTATTACTTACTAACAATCTGATGATGACTTTGTTCCATGTACTTTCAAGGCTCGTTGTAAGAAGTAGTACTACTTATTAAGAATTTATGTTGTAGACTTTATTCCAAGCAGTAGTATTAGTAGGGTTTAAAATTTAGATGCATTTGAGCTTGGTTCTAAAAAGTAGTATTTTATTGTAGTTGGATGAATTAGGTTGTAATTTCTTTGATTATTAATTAAATAAGAATTACTTTTTATTCAGTAGTCCCATGTTGTTTTCTTTGAAGATGAAGGCGTGAGAAAGAATTCAGAGTCACAATTAAATTACAAATAAAATCCACACAATTCATAGTGACAATTCAGAGTCTCGTACAAAACAATAAAGTACACACAAATTGCAAATAGAGTCCACACAATTTTCAAATAAAGTCCACACAAATTGCAAATAAAAAAATTCTAAAAGAAGCATCTAAATAAACAAGTTCACAATATGCATATAAATCACCTACTACTACTACTACTACGTCTAAAACTAAATCCGCGAAAGAAACCACTTTCAAAACATGACCTACCAGATGACTCTGCTTGACTACCAGATGGCCCTGCTTGGCCTCTAGATGGCCTTTCTTGGGTTCCAGATGGCCCTGCTTGGCTTGTAGATGCCCTTGTTGTACGTCTAGTAGTTGACCTCCTCGGTTGGATTCCAGATGACTCTCTTTGCACCCCAATCTCCTCTCCTCCTATAACAACTGCATTTCCCATTGCTCGACATACATAGCAGTTACATCTAACCGGCTTGTAGCTGTGCTACGCCGTGACCCTCCGGACCCACTTGCGTCTGCCATAACTCACTCATTTTTTGCCGCATTTGCTGCATTTCTTGCCTCTATATTTGTTGCATTTCTTGTCTCTGCATTTGCATGTGTTACTTAGTAAGTTGGTATAAATTGAAACGAAATATAATTTTTGATGAATGTTACATACCTCTTTGTTGCCTATCGGAAGTGGAACGGCGAGCCGGATGCCCCCTTCGTCTACCTTCCATTTCATCCATCGTCATTACATGACGGATGTGTTTTTGCCTCCCAACCCTAATCCAACCCTTACTCAGAAGGATTCTTGCTTTAGTATTAGAAGGCCAGTCTAGCATATTGCCAATTGGTTCTAACACATGATCCTAAGTACTTTCAAGGTAGTTCACAGTATACCAGCTTGCAACAAAGTCATCCTCGCACCAGTTTCGGTCACGACAAGCAGCTAAGACATGAGCGCACGGAATACCTCTGCAAGTACATCCATTTGGTTATGGAAGCCGCGTGTCACAATGTACATGAACTCCCTGTGAGTGGCTTCTATATTGCCCATGTTGCTACGGGTACAAGGAACGTACTCATTTGGGAATGAAACTTGGTACTGACCTTGGCCGTGGGTGTAACGCACCAAATTCATTTTTGCAGCTTTCTCCCAACATTTTCTAATCTTTTGCAAAACCCAGTCAGAAAGAACCTGGTTCTTGTCGTTTAATTCCATTGCTCGTTGTCGCTGCTCAACAAACCATCTATTGCACTTGTAGAACGTATCCTCCACTATGGCAGCCACTGGCATTCTACGGCTCATTTGGAAGATATTGTTGAGCGACTCAGAGCCGTTTGTTGTCATGATACCAAACCGGTATCCTCCATCACAGGTTTGGAAAATCTTCTCGTAATTAGACGGCTCGATCGGATCACTGGGACGTACCTTGCCCACCTTCCTTAAAAATGTATTACACCTTGGATTTAGGTGCCCAAAATAAAGAGATGTTATTCAATTTTCAGAAAATTCTTATAAAATAATTAAACAAAATGTTATAAATTAGACATACCTGAGCAAACTCTTCGAACATCTCTCTCAACCTTCTTGGCTTCTTCTTCCTCACTCCTTCCCTGAACCTCCATCCGTACCGCTTGTCTTTTCCACAATGCTGGACCAGGTTGTCAGCAACATGCTGCATACAATACATGTGCACAAAAAGCTCAGGAGACCAACCGTATTATGCTGTCAGTGCAGCTTTGATCCCCTTGTGCTGGTCCGATATAACACAGACAAATTTATTATATCCGAGCACTTCATTCCTCAACCACTGCAGGAAAAAACCCCAATTCTCAGTATCCTCATTCTGCACAATTGCAAATGCAATAGTCAATAGTTGGTTCTCGGTATCGTAGCCGCAAGCTATCAAAAGCCTCCCCTCATACCGCCCAGACAAGAAGCATGCATCTATGCTGATCAGTCTCAAGAACTGAAACGCTGCAATGCATAGACCAAAAGCCCAAGCTATGGCCCTGAACTGAGCAACACCTGGCATAATTTCTCATGTTTCTTTATCCCGTATTAGACTGGTTAGAAATTGGTACTTCGAGCCGGGATTGTTGTTGCAAATTGCCATTAACAGTGGTCTCAGCAAAGCTGTATAAAGTCTTCCAACTCCCAAATTATCAGCTATTGCAAGCTCACGGCCCCTCCACAGTCGGTTGTATTTAGAGGTTACATTGTTATACACAGCCAAAACACAGTCTGCCACCGTCTGAATGCTCATACAGGGGTCTTTCTTAATGCTTCTCTCAATGACATTGGCAATGAGTGATGTCGTCAGACATTCGTTGTCGTCCTTTGTAAACTCAGTCCTACATGTGTGAGGCTTGTCTTGCTTAGTTATAACCCATGCGTCTCCATATCCTGCCGATTTTCCTCAAAGTTCGTAATGACAATTCGGGCCCCTGCACACCACATGTTTCTGATCCCTGTCACTTTTCTTCATTCTCATCTCTTGATTCTTATTGACACGGTGCTCTCTGATCTTCTTCATTAGATCTTCTTTGCTTTTAAAATATTGGTTCGCAGTCAGATCACCTTTGTACTCAATCCGTTGCCCATAATAACCAATATCTGCTTCTCTAAACTCAGATACATCATTGAAGTCTAGGAACGGGTGTGTATCAGTCCGGCCACTAAGCGGCATATTCTCAACATTACGACATATGTGTCCTTCAGCTGTTTCAACCGGACCATCTTCACCACAACCATCCAAGTGATCCGAAGCCCCCCATATTTCTCCCTCAAATTCATCCCCACTCCTCATATCGTCCTCCGAAATTTCATTAATATTTTCAAAAGCCTCCCATGTTGCGTTGTCTACTTGTGCCAGTCTGGGGTAAGGTGATACTGGAGGTAATGGTAAAGGCGCCACATTTATGGGTCTAGGTGGGGATGAAACTGACACTAGTACAAAAAACCCCTTCACCGACTGTTAAAAAACCCTTATACCGACTGTTATTGAGGCATCGGTGATGGCGGCGACGGTATAGATAAATCTTTACCGACTGGTGAATAACAGTCAGTGTAGGCACCCAACACCGACTGTTTTTTTTGAAAAAACAGTCGGTGTAGGCGCCCAACACCGACTGTTTTTTTGAAAAAACCATCGGTGTAGGTGCCAACACCGAATTTTTTTTTTTTTTTTTAATTTGCACCTCTAGACGTGACAACTGGCAAGCCAAAATTTGGGTCATCTTACATTTTAATTACTCAGCTAAGAAGTTCAGAACTACATAAGCCAGGATAGATAAATTGATTTTCGTGGTAAGAACAGAAACCAATATTCTGACTATTTACAAATAAACCAATTTTCGTGGTAAGAACATAACACAAATAAACAGAATATGCAACTGAATTACACAACAACCATTGTATTTCATGTAAATAGTTTAGAAGTCGTCCAAACACCATTCTCATGTTATTACATGAAGTTGAGTCAGTGCCTAAACCAAACATTTCGAGCTGTTTCATCCTCTCCATTTCGAGTTCATCATTTCTTTCCTGGCCTTTTCGAGGCCCAATAGAGCTTGATCCATCTTTGATGTCAATCGATCTATACCAGAAACTACAATTTAATCTCATAAATACTAAATTCAAACCTTTCATAAATCCAATTCCATATCTAAACATTTCACAAATTCCAAACATTTCACAATTTCACAACTTAGGGTTATTGGAGCAGGTTCAGTACAATTAGACCCAAGTTGACAACATTGTAGAGTTGGAAAGGAGGTTAGTGTAATTTGAGTTTTTTTTCATTGTGAATTATATAATCATCTGTGGATGGGTATAAGAAATACTTTCACTCACAGACTTGAAGATGCAGGTTATGCCGTTGGTGCCAAAGTTCTTGAACTTCTGTCACAGAGACAAAGTAAACAATTATTTAACATAGTGCTTATACAGTATTTTTTTGTGATTGTTTTCCACTGTTTTTTTTTTTAAAAGAATAGTAAAGTATTGGAGCGATTTTATATGAAAAACAATTGATACAAGAATATTCCTACTATAGAGAATGCTGCAAGGGTGTACCTTCTTTTTCCACATGTCCAACATCTCATTCGTTGTTGGAACCTATTAAAAAACAAAAAACTGAAAGTGTCATAGAAATAAATTCCTTATTTGTAGAGGCAATCACATACCATACTTCACCATATATGGTACCTCGAGATATTCAGTAGTCAGAATATGGGATTGGAGAAACCTAAAGCAGCTCCAAACCTTAATTTCTGCATTAAAAGTTCAAATCCAGTGAGCTGAAAAAGAAAAGGAAATACATGGATTCAGATTTTAGAAATGAAGCACAAAAATATTTAGCTCCAAATTATTTGGTTATCCTTGGTCTTCTACGAGATAAATCAAAATGAACCAAAACACTTTCACTGAGCAGCTTGCAACCAGAAACTCAAATGATCATGCAAGTCAGACCCGACTTAGGAAAAAACAATATACTGAAATGATTGAACCGTGCTAGTGGCTCAAGTGATATGCTACTAAGGTGACTTTAAAAAAGATGAGTTCAAGCTTCAGACAGTTCAATATAGAGAACTACTGCCTCCACCACCAGAAAGGAGATAATATCCTGAAATGTCAGCTCAATTGACCAGTAATCGACCCAGTCCAAATTAAAATTTAAATAAAACCTAAAATAACTAAAATTTTGAAAAGTACGCCACAGAATGACTTGAGATCCAAAGCAATTTAAACACAATAAACCATTATTCATTGCTCTAAATTTTAAATTGCTTCAATGTGCTTGCAAAATTACGGTAAATCATTAAGATGATAAAGACATCAAATCATGTCTCAACTGGATGCATGATTGCCCATTTGAGATCTTATTAGTAAAAATGGCAAGTTGAGTCTCAATCAGAGGCATAAGTTTGGAATCGAGGTTCAGTTAGTAAAAAGTGAGAGAAGATTACACTTGAGTAACATAATCGAGCTTAGGGCTTGACAAAATCATACTTCTATATTGACCAAATCCCAACAGAAGCAACACAAATCTGGTACCGGCATAGGTACCAGTACAGCCCAAAACAAAAACAGCACAGAGAGCACAGAGCAGTGCGTACAAGCATAAAAATAAAAAGGGTGTGGATATGGATTACCTGAGATAGGCGCGGCAGGTCGGGTCGGGGGACCAAAATCCTTACGGAACGGGCGGACATAGGCGAGGCACCAAAATCCTTACGGAGCGGGGCGATGCAGGTCGGGTCGAAGAGGAAACCCTAAACCCGGTTGAGAGGGGCGAGGCAGGTCGGGGGAAAGCAAGGCGGAGAGAGAACGAGAGAAAGCAACCAACGCTGACGGCTCTGAGAGAACGAGAGAAAGCGAGGCGGAGAGAGACAGCAAGGCGGAGGTGGTGTGCTCGCCGAGAGACTGAATTTTTCGATAAGCTTTGGGAGAACAGCGGGAAATGAAATTTTGGTCTCTTTGAGAGATTTAGGAGGGTTTATAAGGAGAAATGAAATTTAGAAGCGGGAAATGAACACCGACTGTTTTTAGAAAAAAATAGTCGGTGTTGGTGACTGCTCAACACTGACTGTTTTTTTTGAAAAAACAGTCGGTGTAGGGTATGAGCAACACCGACTGTTTTTAGAAAAAAACAGTCGGTGCTGGTGACTGCTCAACACTGACTGTTTTTAAAAAAAACAGTCGGTGTTGGTTCACTGACGGTTTTTTGTAATTGAACAGCCGGTGTTGAGGTTCTTCTTATTTACGATTTACCATGCAGTCTCTACACCGACTGTTATATATTAAAACAGTCGGTGGTTGAGGGTCGGTGAAGGGGTTTTTTGTACTAGTGTGAGTGTCTTCGTTGGGGTGCTGGTGGAGTGACATAATTGTATGTTTCTGGGTTAGGTTCGATTAAAGGAACGAGGGGTCTGTATGTTTTTGGTTGTGTTGTATAATGTGGTGCCACTGATCCAGAGCCAGAACTTTCAACCCCAGGCTCTACCGGAATTCTTCTGGCAAATATTTCTATTATAAAAACCCCTTGGGATCTCAAATAACCGAACATGCCTCTCCACGTACTCTCATCTACAAGTTTCACAACAACCCATTTCCCGTTGGGGGGAGGGCTATGTCGCTTGCCAATTCTAAGTTCCACCTTTCTGGGTTATAACCAGTGTGTATGTAAACCATGGATTTCAGGTCCAAAAGTGATATATCATCTGGAACCATAAATGAATGAACTGCATTTTTGTTGTAATAAGCCCCGTGTGCATTACTAAGCATCTTCCCACCATAGTGTAATGAAATAATGGCCATAGTAAACAAACTACATTTTAGAAAATGGTAAATAATTGTCAGGTTATTAAATGGTAAACAATTGTCAGGTACACAATTTTAGAAAATTGCCATGGTAAACAATTGTCAGGTAAACAATTTTAGAATTTAAGGTTTAGGTTTTAGGGTTTAGGGTTTAGAATTTTGGGTTTTGGGTTTAGAGTTTTGGGTTTTGGGTTGGGTTTTTTAATAATTAAATTAATTATTCTATAAAATTAAAAAAAATATAATAAAAAATAAAATAAAATAAGATATTAACCTTATTTGAACCGTTGAGGAGAATCATAATTGGGTGTATGATGTTAGGAAGGGTTAGGGACTTTATTTATAGGTTAATTATGGGTAAAAAAAATTAGGAAACCGGTCATAAAATGGCCGGCTTTTGGAGAAGAGGAAACCGGTCATTGTGTTGCCGGTTTGGATATTTGAAACCCAGTAGATCTGAGCATAAATATTAATTTCTAATTAACTTCGGATATTAATAAAAATGTCGGCAATTTAACTGAGGCGCTCCTTCGCCTAAAATCCAAATAATAATGCAAAGCATATTATAGAATTCAACGAAAACGGGGGGGACCAAATTCTATCCGATTCACTCTAAGCATATTATATAATTCACCAGTATGGGATCAAATTATATCCGATTTACGCCATATGTTTAGATTCACGAGCGATTATAATTTTTTTTTTTATAGAAATTTCAAAAAGAATTAAACGGTGGCGTTTCGATTAAATTTGATCCGATATTTAGTGGAACGACCCAAATTCGCATCCTCTTAAGATATCTCAAACTTTGAGTGTTTTCTTATAAAATCTCAACCGTTCAAATAGGCACCGTACACGTTTGTCACGCAAAAGTTGAAATATCTCAGTGGATACGCACTCGAAAGACCCTGCTCCCACACCAAACACATGGAATTTATTTTTCCTTTATTTGGTTATTGGAAGTTCTGAGGCAACATAGAATTAATATTCAACTCAACACTTGATGGTATCAGGTTCCTACTCAATCCTATTTATAAGCCTCTCATGATGAATCATTGCATTGCTCAAAATAATCCACAGATTTGCAATCCTAGCTACTCAGTAACCACATCACATTTTCATCTTTTAGAAATTCTAGAATCAAATAAAGCATCGATCTACTCAATTTAACAATGTCTACCTTTGCTTTACAAAGCATCCTCCTTTCCATTGTTTTCATTGTCTTGGTAAAATTTGTTCTCTCTTATACAACCAACAAAAGGAAACTGCCTCCGAGTCCTCCGGCACTTCCGTTTATTGGCCACCTCTATCTTTTCAAAAAGCCCCTCCACCATGCCCTGGCCCGCATATCACAAAAATACGGCCCTATCACTTTTCTTCGGTTCGGCCCTCGGCCGGTTCTCGTAATCTCCTCTCGGTTATTGGCTGAAGAGTGCTTCACCACACACGACTTGGCCTTAGCTAACAGACCTCAATTACCCTCAGCCAAACGCAACAACGGAAAAGTCGAGATTGTTGGCATAGGTGCGGCCAACTACGGTCCCTTCTGGCGTAGTGTCAGGAGGATTGCAGCAGTCGAGCTCCTCTCCGCTCAGCGTTTACATGCGTCGTCAGATGTTCGTGCCACAGAAGTCCAAGACATGGCTCGCCGACTCTTCAAGTCTTGGAAGACTTGTTGTATTGGATCAAACGGCTCAGATCGCGCAGTGAAGAAGCTCGAGCTCAAAATAAGTCTATTTGAACTGTCGCTTAATGTGTTGATGACAACGATAGCCGGAAAGAGGTTCTATGGAGATAACATAGAAGATTTGGAGGAGACAAAACGGTTTAGGGAAGCAGTGGAGGAGCACTTCGCCTTGAGCGGGGCATCTAATATCGAAGACTTCGTACCGATTCTTCGGTTCTTGGATCTAAATGGAGTGATGAAGAAAAAAGGACACTTGTCCAAGCAACACATTGAGATGAGCGAAAAGCTAATCAAAGAAAATCGGACAAATAGTGCTGATACAAAGAAAACAATGATAGCTCATTTGCTTGAATTGCAAAAAAAGGATCCAGAGGGATACAGTGACCACATAATTCAAAGCATCAGCCTGGTATGTTAAGCTCTTAACTGAAACAAGTACAAAGAAAAAAAATATTATATTGCTATATTTTGTTAATTGAAACTGAGATTTTGTTTAATTATTTCTGTCATTATAAATTTAGAGCATCTTACTCGCTGGAACGGATACCTCGGCTAACACAGTGGAATGGGCAATGGCCAACCTACTGAACAATCCAGAAGTACTAAAGAAGGCGGCGGCTGAAATTGACAAGCACGTTGGGAACGAGCGGTTGATAGAGGAGTCGGACATGGCCCAGGTTCCGTACCTTCATTGCATTCTGAGCGAGGTGCTCCGACTTTACCCCGGTGGGCCTCTTCTTGTGCCTCATGAATCACGTGAAGATGTAACCATTGGAGGCTACAACATCCCACGCGAAACGATGGTGTTAGTGAATGTGTATAGTATCCACAGAGATCCCGACATTTGGGTGGAAGCTGCGAAATTTAAGCCAGAGAGATTTGAGAACGGGAAAGCTGAGGGTAAGTGGATGATACCATTCGGGATGGGCAGGAGAAGGTGCCCGGGAGAAGGACTCGCGATGCGTGAAGTCGGGTTGATATTAGGAACTTTAATTCAATGTTTTGACTGGGAAAGAACTGGGAATGAACTCGTCGACTTGACTGAAGGTTCCGGTCTCACCCTTCCTAAAGCCGTTCCACTCGAAGCAATGTATCGGCCCCGAGAAGCTATGATAAAGGTTCTTTCTGAGTTATGATCTCCTTGTAATTGCGCATAGCTCTTTATTTGCTGAAACTTTAATCTAGTTCTGAGGACCTTAATAGTAATATTCCTTTTTAGATTAATACAGAATTATTAAGGGGTTGGGGCATGTACAAAAATATATCATATTCTTTATGTTATGCCTTACATTTCTCTTTTCTTGTGGTTTCCATTTCTTCATCTATCACCTTAACACTAAAAAAAATGACACCACTTATACTAATTAAAGATGATGAGAGGTGGGTTCCTTCAACTAATTCTTCTTTTATGACTCTTTCATTCACACTTGTTCCTTTGACGACAGAGATGAATGCACTATCAAGGAACATCATATCACAATCCTAAAAAAAAAGGGAAAAAAGAGGAGACCCTTTTGTCACATTGACAGAATAAATCTTACTCATGAGAAAAACTAAAAGAATAAAGAGACTCCCCTTATTATGCCTCTGAAACTATTGATGTGTTAGCACTAATAACTTTATTTCCAGAAGCATAACAAGAGGCATTATATTATGTCTCTGTTAAGGCAAGACATGTTGATGAAAGAAATTGGGCTTTTGTTAGTATCAGGTCTTTCCAAAAGACCATAATTTAATTAATGTCTCTGTTACATTATGCCTGGGCTGTGAATTGGGTCTATAGTCCGATAGCCCAATAAGAGCCTACATAAATGGACTCACAAGTAGTTATTATAATTCGTTACTTGGTACAACATTGAAGAGCAAGATACCACAATTAATTATGATATGGGCTTACACTGAATTTCAGCAATATATAAGGTCCATTTGGGCTACTGGCTTTGGAAAAGAAATATTGAGCCAGCTGAAAAGAGGTCAATCTATTTTGGACCTTTGTGATTCTTTTATTTTAAATGAATTTTAGTTTTTTTTTTCCTTCCTCCATTTTAGAAGAAAATTCCTCATTAATTTATGCAATTAATCAATCTTTCCTCCATTTTAGAAGAAAATTCCTCATTAATTTAAGCAATTAATCAATCTATAGAGAAGACGGCATAAAGATTATTGAAACCTTATACGTACATTTCATATATAAGCATGAGTAATATTTGTTTTGCTGGTTTTAAACTCAGAAGTACAATTTCCTGTACTGACCATTTAGAGCATGTTTTGTTGCTATACAGCTCCCTCTAGAGGCTAGTCAAGAACAACCAAAATATTTGTTTTGATAATCTCAACCAGTGATGGCAACATAATAATTATATGACTTTTAAGAGTCTGCCTGATCAATTCTCCATTACTAATTCCATTGACGTCCTTAAAATATATAAATGATATAAGCTAGGATGATGGACTGTCACTATCAATATATTATATATATATATATATATATATATATGTTATCATTGTAGAAGAGCAACAAAAACAGTGAAACATTTATTCAAGGAATGCCCATTTAAACAACATTCACAAATCAAATAGAAAGCTCCATTAATCAACTGCTGAATGTCAATATCAACTACTTAAATATATCAATACTTCAGGGAAAGAGAATACCACAATGCAATATACTCAGATCAAATCATAAAAATCAGACAACTTCAAACAACACTTTGCTTTGTGCTAGCTCTAGAAAGAACGATTCCACAGAATTTTCAGAGAGGAAAACAAAATGGAAAAACTGGTTACATATATGGTAAAACTGTACAGATTCAAAACTGTTTGCCAAGTGTTATAGTGCACCGAGTCCAGTCTAATTACCTAATAAAACATATCTTCTTCCAGGAGACGGTGTATGAGCTGTATTTTCTACTTTTCTTATTAGAAAAATAGAGCTCTATTATATTAATTCTGTTGAATTTTAAATTGGATTGTCCTGATTCGTTCATTTTACATAGTAGTACGGTCCGAATTAGTATCGTTATAAAGTTCTATTTTAAAAAAAAAATGGTACATAGATATGAACTCGACGATACATCTCCTTCAATGAACAAAGCTTCGACCTTTCGTCCCAACTTAAAACCCTTCAGCATTCTCAATCAAATTGCTTATTTTCAATCTTTTAATTATTTCACAAACTCGGTCAAACCCGGTTAAAATCAGTTAAAACTCTACTATACTTGATATAATAATCTGATGCAACAATTCGATCGTTTCTCATCCAAAATGTTGCCAACTGAGATACTCGTCTAATAATTAGAGCGTGGACAAACTATCGCAGTTGAAATCGGGCAAGTCAGTTCGACCTCAACCGATTTTCTAAACTATGAGGAACACTTATAACCTCAGTAGTTTATACATATATGTTCAAGGAAACTTGTAGAAAAACAGGAAACCTCAACTGCAATTATATTCTACATGAAACAATGAGAACACTATTTTCATATCAAAATATGACTTGCGGATCTCTTTTATATTCAAAATTGAAAAAATGACCTCATCTTTGTTTAAAAAAAACACTATTTTCATATCATCATGTTCCATTGCTGCGTATCCAATTTGTCTTCAAAGCATAATCTACTTGTTATCTGTGTCTGATTTTTAAATGCCTAGCAGATTAGTGAAACAAATTTTGAGACAGGAATAATATACTTGTTATCTTTGTCAGATTAATGATTTTCACATAACCATATGTCAAATAAATAAATAATACCTCACATAAAACTCCCTTTGGGACAGGAATTCATTTGCCTGGATAAAACACTGGCCTTGGCCCTTGGTGCATTAAATTGTCAATCTGCCCCTAGGTCAATTATCGGAAGAATTTAAAATTTATGCGTGCGTGCGAGAATTAAGTTCATGATAGGTATACCACTAATTACTTAATAAGCGATGGATACTTTTATAAGATTATATATAAAAAATAACCAGCTGGAGCCATATATCCAATTTTATGACAGTGGATTTTTTTTATTCAATCCGAATAGTCTGAACTTAATTAATTAAGTGGATAAAGATCAATACTATAAACCATATTTAATTGACCTGTCCAATTAATTTGAATCCATCAATTGATGTATGTGTATGCACCTAAACCATAGTTATATTTGTAACTGTAATTCTCTTTTTTTAAATATATGGGATCCAAATATTAATTGTCATAGTTTAAATTACAAATATATCGAGTTAATAATTTCCAGTCCTGGCCAGTTAGACTGCATGTGCTCCACAATCAAGGGGTGAAATTGCAAAAAAGAGAAGGGAAGGAAAGTGAACGAGCGCATTTCACCCTCCTCTACATTTCGATTTGGAGGTGAAATTTTTTTGTCAAAATCCACAGAATGTTTCCCTCCGCACAGTGTCGCTCCTCTCTGCTCCATCTTCATTACATCTCTTTTCAAGCAGGTGAACCCGTCCGGTCAGATGCGGTATGGTGAAATTCTCCCTCTGCATGATTTCTCTTTTCCCGCCCTCCGCGTACCCCCTTCTGAAGCATAGTCTTAACGTTCGCATTTTTTTATATATAAATATCGCTCTGGAGGCTTATTCAAATGCATACTATGTCAAATTAAACATGACAAAATCAGTGATGCAGCCAATTATATATATAACTTTTAAGAGTTTGTCTGACCATTCTCCATTACTATCAAGTTTCTAAATAGCGATTATTCTGTCATCGCGAAAATGCTACAAAAAAACTGCTATAGCTATTGCTCAGTTATAGAAAGCAATTTAGAACTCTATTAAAAGAAAAACGTCTAATAACACTATAGTTTTTAAGGTCCGAAAAGCTATAGCTAACTATTTAGAACCTGATTACTATATATATAGAAAATTAAGATGATGTATCACAATTCCCATTTGACATTTATATATAACTATTAAATTTAATAAAAATGCGGCAGAATATGGTTTGTTCAATCGTTGTTTTTTAATGGTCTAGAAATTTCTGAAAAATTATGATTTTTCAAAAATTCTAAAAAAATAGCAAATAATTTCTAAAAAATATAAAATTTGGTCTTCAAGCACATTTTAATATGAAAATCAAGTTGAACGGTTTGAATCGGTTGTTTATTCAAATCCAATAAATTTAAAGTCCAATACACAAGATGACCTATACATTGCAATCCATCATAACCCCACCCCTTCTATTAATTTACCATACATGTATATAATTATTGTCGATAAATAATTGAATGGACATTTAAGTAAAGTAAGGGATCGATGAACAAACAAAAGTTTGTTGCTCTTGGTCAACACGCTGCATAAATTCTTTATATAAGGAACAAGTGTTGTGTATGGAAACTTAACCAAGGAAAATAGGCTGAAATGGATACACTCTTTACAAGACTTGAAGAGGCCGCTAAGACTGGAGATGTGAATTTATTAAAAGAGCTTCTCAAGAACGATAATCTCTTGCTCGAGAAAGTGATTGGGGCAACATCAGTGAGAGATAACCCCCTACATATTTCAGCAATGCTTGGACATGCTGATTTTGTTCGCGAGGTTCTCTATCTCAAACCCGAGCTTGCAAAGGAGCTCAATGGCGAGGGCTTGTCACCTCTCCATTTGGCTGCCGCCCACGACCATGTCACTGTAATGAAGGAGTTGTTGAAGGTAATATGATCATTTGATTTTTGTTGTTTCTGTTTAAAAGTATATATATGGCCATATATTGATGGTAAGGCCTTTGCTTACAAATCTTTGTATGCCAATCCAGAACACTATTGTATAGTATGTACCATTAACTTGTAAACATTTTGGTGTCAGAAAACCTTCAAGATCTTACGGTTTTCAAATATGCTTGTTATTTATTGTTTATTTTTCGCTGCAGGTTGACTTGGACCTTTGTTTAAGAAAGGAGAAACAAGCTAGAAGGGCTATTGCCACTTCATACTGCCGTTAAAAAGGAAGGGCATTAGTCGTCAAAGAGTTAGTGGAAGCCTGTGAGGAGGCAATACATAGGCTTACAAATGGTGGAGATACTATACTTCATTTGGCAGTTAAATATAATTCTTTCGATACAGTTGAGTTCTTGATCGACAGGGTACACAATCTTAATGCAAAGGACAACAGAGGAAATACTATTTTGCATCATGCCGTGGCAAGCAAGCAATTATCAGTAAGCCATAGCTATGAAAAATAGGTGAATATATTCATCATTGATTCCTTTCTAAGCAAGTAGTTAACATTTAACAAATTGCAACTTTGCATCCCAGGTAATTAAATTTTTGTTGAGTAAAGCAGCCATCGATGTGAATACCATGAATTTGGCGTCCTTTACTCCACTTGATGTTCTGTTGGGATCATGGCCGCAGAATGAAGATCTTTTCCTTGGCGAGATGATACGAGCAGCTGGGGGGAAGACTGCAGCTGAAGTGTTGTCTAAATCAGAACCTGACGTCATCAGGGACTCCATTTCAAGTAACAGCGCAAGCCGAATACTAGCTCCAAGAACTTCACTGTGGCAGCCCCATTGTCTCTGCACCAATAATGACATAGAAGAAGCAACTTTAGAGTTCCATAAGGAGAAAAAGGAAAAGGAGTATAATCCGCAAATTCTGTTGTTGGTGGCGATGTTGGTGGCGACTGTCACCTTCCAAGCAGCATTAAATCCTCCTGGAGGATTTAATCTGATCATATAGATGATGGGATTTCTAGAGGTCGGCCTCTTCTCGGAGAAGTTTTAGATTGTTTCCTAGAACTTGATATGATTGCGCTTTTATTATCTGTTAGTGTCATGATGTTTTTGTTATGTGTGGTTCCTCGGAAGAAAAAAATTGTGATGAAGTTCTTGGTAATGGTGATCTGGGGTGCTACCTTCTCAATGGGTATGGCATTCACTGGGGGTATATATGTTCTCTATAATAAGTTCTACGAAAAGACTGGTCATTGGTACAGCCTCTTGCTCTACGCATGGTTCATCGTCTTGAGTCTCGGTGTCTACTGGGTGCTAGTTCGGATTCTGATTTTCTTGCTAAAGAAAAGTGGATTATGGCAGCCAATTCAACAGAGTTTTGCTTTGCTAAAGAGAGGATGTTTCTTGAAGTGGCAACAATTCAGTAATATAACAAAAATTAATGGGTCAAATAGTTGTGAGTTTTTCAAAAAGGTAATTTGCATTATATTGATCTTTAGTACTGTTCCGGCGGGCATTAGCCTTCCATGGTTGCTGTTCAGGTTTATGAGGCTTGAGTAGGATGGAATGGGTAAAATTATATTTGTTTTTTTTATTTAGTTATACATATATGTAGTATCTTTTTATGTTATATATTAAATCTTTTTTTTATAAGATTTATAATTTATCTGAAGAAAATTAAAAATAATGATTTCATTGTTGATTTCCATAGTCACATTTCATGTTTTTTTATGATCATTTTGTATAATTATCAACAATCTATATGATAATCGATCCCATTTAAAATTTTATATATCGCTTCTGTTTATATATTGATCTGTTTATGTGTCATTCAGAAAGAAGAGAGAACTTTTCAGACTACGTTGCTTTGATACAAGAAAAAAAACGTGGGACTTCATATTTGTTATATATTTATACACAGGGCAGATCTACATGTATATATGTCACGAGGTGCTAAGTCATCTCAATAATTTAAATTTATTTAATTATGTATATTAAAATTTAATTTAATTTTTATTTTTTTTAGTTTTTATATAGTCTAGCCTCTCCTCATAAAATAATAGATGTGTATTTGTAGTTTAGTGGTAAGAGTTATTTTTAGTGTTTGTAATGTTATTGGTTCTATTCCAACTAACCACATTTTTTTTTTGCCTTTTTCACATATTATGCATTTTATAGATTAGCCCCCCTATTCAAATTTTCTAGTTCCGCCTCTGTTTATACATGTACTAGTAACGGGCATGTGCTTTGTTAAGGGTCATCCATTATATTAAGAAATGGAAACGGTTTTCACATACTATCAACTACAACAATCTGTCTTCGCGAAGGTAAAAAATGACTATTGCCGAAGGTAAGCCGGGATAAATTATTATTGTTGAGAACATTAGTATTATCCACGGGAGTATCCGTGACAATACCGACACTGTTAAATATTTTTATTCTTACATATAGTGACAGATTCTTGTAGTCATTTTATAAAAATAAATCAATACCATCTGGTTTCATGTGACATGCAAAATTAATTGTATCCTCACAAAATATCTTTGACGGATACAAGAAGACAATAGAGAAATTGCTGGTTTATTTTTTCAAATATATCTATTTTGTGACTTTTATCTCACCCTTGTCACGTACATGGTACATTCAATCAGGGGCGGAGCCACATACAATGAATGGGGGTCAATTGACCCCCATTCATTTTGAATTTTTTTTTATTTATACTCTATTTTAATATAGACTAAAGTAAAATATTATGGATAGTGTGAAATTGACTCCCATTCGTAGTAGAAAAATTTTATATGCTTGACTCTCATTCACGTTTGACCCCCATAGTCTGAAAGTCTGGCTCCGCCCCTGCATTCAATAGCGTACAAATTGTTCCTTTGACGACAGATGAATGCAGTATCAAAGGGCATTATATAACTATTCTGGAAAAAAAGAACAAAAAATACCTTTTTCAGTACCAAATTTACCGTACTTTATGCCTCATTATAAAATTTTAAATCGGAACAATGGCCAACGATTTTTCAACTTCAAGGAGTAAAAGAGATACTACACACATAATATATGGGCTTAAGTCTTACCTAACTTCAGATAAGACCCACTTTGGGCAATTGGCTTTAGTGAAGAAATAATGAGCCAGCTGAAAAGAATTAATCTATTTTGATCATTTGTGATACTGTTTTATTTTAGATGATTTTTTTTCCTTAAATAGAAATATTTGTTTTGCTTGTTTCGAATCGTGCCACTGCACATCTATACTATATACTTAATCCTTGATAGCGTCCGCTACAGTGAAATGAACAGTGAGGCCGACCACTGGGACCCAATTTTCAGCGGAAAATTGCTTATTTTTTCCTCTCTCCGCTTCTGGCTTTCTCTGGAAACTTCAGTGTCGATCTTCTCTAAAAAAAAAAAATACAACCCCTAGGAGAGTGGTCTAGCAACGCTAGCAGCAATTTAGGGTTTTTCTTCTTTCAACGACGCTCCTCTCAAAAAATCTCCCCGGTGCTTCTCTCCTTCATCGCCCATCGCTCCTTCACGCCGACCCCTCTTCCCGACCCTTTCGCTGCTCCTCTCCCATGATCCACACTCAAACTCCCACTTCCTCTTTCTGTCGCTGAGCCTTTTCCTCTTTCCGCCGCTGATTCAAATCCTTGAACCCTCCCCCGCCACCAGCTCCAACACCCTTCTACCTCTACCCCTACCTCAAAGCGCAAGGATACAAAGGCAACACCGTAGCCTCCCAACCAGTACCGAGGTGAGCTTTGATTTTTTTAAGGAAGAATAAGCTGATTAAGGAAGAAAATTGGAAAAATCAAAGTACGGTGATTCTTCCTTCAGATTCTGTACCTTAATTCTTAATTCTTAGTACTTTGATTTTTTTCCCTTTTTCCAATTTTCTTCCTAAATCTTTCCAATATAAGGTCCAACGGGTAGATATAACATTTCTTCGTTTAGAAACTATTGTTACTGTAGAAATCTTTTTCAGCATTATTGACATTTATATATTGGATTTTGGGAACACTAATTGAACTCATATTTGTTTCAACAGTTTCGTTGCTGCAGCGATAACCTGCTTGCTGTGAATTAAGCACAGTTCTATCGTGTTGTGTGTGCAACCTTTCAGGTACTTTTTTTAATTAGTTGATTTAATATTTAGACAAATGTAAAATGTATACCGCATCTTGAATTTCAAAACAAACAATGAAGCACTGTTTTATAAGCCTGTGCCTAATTTTTTTTTTTCTAAGATTCTTAGTATAAGCTATTAAGTTGGTACAGTAATAAAAGAAAATAAAAAAGGACTCACAAACCCACGGTACCATGTACCGGTCACCTCCAATAACCCTTTAACCCACTAACTCATTAGCACCAAATTTGCTAATTCTCTCCTAAAAAAGAGCCCCATAGTGCACCGTACCTGTAACACCGAATCGCTGTATCATTTCACTGATTGTACTCAAAGGTACCTTTGTAGATGTTTTGTTGCAATTGGTCAAACCAAAATTTTCTTTGGTCCTTTGCTTATTTTTAACTCCCTATATTTGTTCATCATATTTTGCCCTACAGACTAACTATTTTCTTTGCCTATTGCTTTGAATTAGTCTAAACTTAAGCATCCTGTTAAAATCAAACTAGAATTATCTTAAATCAGTTCATATGTTTTGCAAAATGAATTTGCTTATTTTTTTAGCTGTGGGGAAAGAGTTTTCCAAACTTAATATCTTCATTCAATAACATTCTTTCTTTAAATACAAAAAAGATGTAAACCAATAAATTTCATGCAGAATTTATAATCTAAATGCTCGATTATTTTTCCTCAACATCGATCACGGGACCAATAAAAAATAGCAACTCTTCATTTGTTGTAGCTGGCCTCTACTCCCCTCTACTATCTTGGTGGGATTTCTAAAATCTATTGGCCGATTGAATAACCATATGTTTAATTTTTCATCTGACTTTATTTAATTTTTCTTATTCTACATTTTATATTGGATTAATCACCATATGTTTATCTATTTAGGATTTAAAGAGAAAGAGGGAAGCTACTGCTTTGAGCAAAAGCAAACAAAGGAAACTAAGAACATTGGAGGTCTGTTTGTGTTTGATATTGTATTTTGCATGGGACTTTAATTAGTTTTTCTTATTTAACATTTTATATTTGATTGAATCACCATCTGTTTATGTTTATCTATTCATGGTTTAAACTTTAAAGAGAAAGAAAGAAGCTCCTACTTTTGAGCCAAAACAAGCAAAAAAAATTAAGAAAATTGGATGTTTGTTTGTGCTTCATATTGTATTAGTAAAGCTTTTGGTTCCATATCTTTGCTCAAGTATTCCATTTGACGGATCTTTTGTTTAGTTCTGTCTTTCCTCTTTTTTTTTGTTCAGAAGAAGCAACAGAAGCTATAGGATGCTAATTAAGAAACCAAAAGAGGCTGAGAAGACAAGTAGAGACGATAATAAAAAGGTGGTTACCTGAGAAGATGGGAAAAACAAGGAGAGCAGCGCTAAGAAGGACAGTGAGAAAACACACAATTCTGGATAAAAAAAATTGTATGTTCTTAATTCATTGATAATTGTTGGATTGGACTTTGTATATGGTGAAATCTCTTTTTCTTTTTTTCCTATCTTGGTCGAACTTGGAAAATTATTAATGACATGGGTACTTATGGAAATTGTATTGTTTTTCATGCATTAAACCTAATTGATTCGAGGGGTGTTTGGAATTTAAATCCAGCTTAATGTTGGGATGGATTTAATAAAATGTATTGGGACTTGATATTAACAATGTTATATTATTGTTTGATGCATAAATATGAAATAGCATGATTTCAGAAACCATTTCATTACAGTTTATTATTTTCTTGAGAAAATAGGGATCAATTTGAGAAATAAAATGATTTCTCTTTTTCTCAAGCTTCGAAAAAACCAGCACAGCACAATCCACATTAGTTGCTCATTGTTGCATACTGGTTAAGTTTTGAAAGGGTTTTCCTACATTGTCATTAAAAACAAAATTTAGTCTAAATAATACAATTTAAATCATACTTGCTTGCATTAAGCCTCAACACTGCAACTTTTTTTTTTTGTTTAGTAATTTTAGTTGTGCTTGATTGCAATCAAATTGAAGAAAATTAGGAGTATAGCTTTGGAATTGAGGATATATAAGAGTAGAGAAGTGTGCTACGATGGTTTGACTACTGGTACCAGTTCAATACCAGCCAGTTTTTATCATCTGGTACGATCTACCAATTGGTATCAGTTTTTGTCTTCAGTCATTTGGTACACAGTACCATTAAGCTAAAGTGTATGCTAATACGGGCATACACTTAGTGTTGCATGCGCTAGGCTCGACCTTTGCTACAAGCCTATGAAATTGGATTTTACCACAATTGAAATGCATTTTTTATATTTTATTTATGAAATGCACAGGTTCTGTTGGTGTTGGGACATTGTTACATTGTTGCAGGAGTTCTGATTTTCAAGAAGTTGATAACTTAGGTTAGACACAATTTTTATTCAATATGTAAACTACTATTTATATAACATGGACACATGGTATAGTTTTTGTTTTTTTTTTTCAATTATATTACCAACAACTTTACAACATATCTTAATTACAACTGCCGAAGCAAAGCGAGGCATTTTGCTAGTATTAGGTTATTTTGGAGTGACACGGGATGAGTTTTGGCGACTGGGAAATATTGGATGGGCTGATAGGCTAAATTCATTGGGCTTGACAAGGGAAACATTTCTTAACTACTGGACCTAAATCCTTGATTAATTTTGCTCTACAAAGTCACACCTGCCTTTAGCCCTTCAACACACCTGATCTGTTCGATCAAATGCGCGTCCTCCATCCGGATATGGTCACAGATGCACATCTTATCAGCCAATATTAAACCAGTATGGAGATTGGAGAGCAAGTCGAACACCAATAATTAATTGTTCTTTTGCAATAATGTTGGACCACCTTCCTCTTATGTTGAGTGTTGACTCTTAACCAGCAGAGGCATATCTTAGATTTTCGTCAAGGAGCAAAAGATTAGTAAATCGGATTCAGGTCCATTTGGTAATTGAGAACGAGATAAAAACAATGCTCTAATTTCATCTCCATATTAAAATATTCTTGAAAACCAAATTTTATATTCTTTGAAAAAACTTTACTATTTTTTTAAATAAGTACAAAATCACATTTGTGGACCAACCAAAAACAGTGATTTTGCATCTATCTAAAAAAATAGTAAAATATTTTCAAAAAATTATAAAATTTGATCTTCAAGTACATTTTAATACGGAGATCATGTTGAACAGTTAGATCGACTGTTTGAACTTTAAAAATGAAAATATGAACATAAAACATAAAAGTCAAGAGGCATTTGAACCCTACTCCATTTATATTTACTATCATAAAAATCTCACATGATTTCAACATCACAATGACCAATACCATACTGGCTAACACAAGAATCGAGTGGTAGTTGTACCAAAAATCCGATAAGTCTTCTAACTTGAATATAGAAAGTAGGCAGTGATTAGGGGTGTTCAACCGGTCGGTTTGGATCAAACCGAACTTTTTTTGCCGAACTACAGTTTGAACCGAATTTGAAAACCCAACCGAACAGACCGAATTAAAATTCCAAACCAATCTAAAACCAAACCGATTAAACCGATTTAAACTTCGGTTTGTTCGGTTGAACCGAATACTAACTTTCAAGTTACAAATAAATATTTCAAAACAGGTTGATTTGGTTCAAACCGATTTGGATAACATTTTTGATAACCACACAAGCCGGTTTTTGATAAACCGATCCATTTTTTATTAAACCGGTTGGTTCGGTTCAAACCGATTTGGAGATTCCAAAACCGAACCGAACCATTTAAACCGAACAACCGATCCAATTAAATCAAAATTTGCCGGTTCGGTTTAAAACCGAATAAGCCGATCCATTTGAGCACCCCTAGCAGTGATGAAAGAAGTCTTATTTATGGGTGAGCTGTGTTGGTGGGAAAGGGTGTTTGTGAAATTGTCTAGATGGAAATGGAGGGATGGTGTCTGACAAGTGCCCAAACCCGGGCAGAATCATCCTTCCATGGACGACAAAATCTCTGGTCTGGATGAACTTCCTCCCAGACGATCCAAACTCGATTTCAGCATGTTCTAATAATTCGGCCTCACTGCTCAGTATGCTCAACACATGTCACATTGCATCCGCCAATCCGTGGGCCAAATATATTGCTGTTGATTTCTACAAGGTATTTATTTCTTTACATGCATATTTTATTTTTGGTTGGTTATCGGTAGTGGTTTGCAAAATCTTTACATGCATATTTTTAGTTGGTTATCGGTAGTGTATTGCAAAAGCACAACGTGTCAAAACGCACTGCTAATGTAGAAAATATATAATTTCATAAAATATAAATTAGAAGTATAACCACTCCTCATAATATAAGAAAAAAACTTAAAAAAAAGTAAATTATAAAAGGCCTTTTTTTATTGAAACGAAAATTTAAAACATGTTCGGCTACTTTGATTCCCATGGTCACTAATGCGAGTTCAGATCTTCCTAAAGGCTAAAGTAATTTAAATTTGAAGATTAACTTTGACATAAATATTAAGGAGGTTTCGTAAATTTTCAAGTTGGACCGTCTGATCTGGATTGTAATCATAATCCAACGGTCCGGATCCAAACTTATTTTGGGATCCAGATCACACAAATGCGTGTAGGGGTGTCAATGGGTACAATACAGGTCGGGTGGAGACATTTTCATACCCATATCCATTAAAATTGACTTTACTCATATCATACACATACCCATTAAAAATTGACCTTACTCTACCCTACTCTTACCCGTTAATATTATCGGGTAACGAAACGGTAGCGGATGAATAACGGATAATACTAATATAATAATTAGTTTTATTATATTTTACAAATTAAATATAAAAAACTCATTTATTTCACACAAATGTAATTATATTTCTAATAAAAAATAAAAATAAATGTGCAATTAGGGGTGCACAAAAAACTCATGACTCGAAACTCAGTTCGGAATCAATTCGGATTCAACTTGCTAATAACTCGAGTTGAAACTGACTCGAGTCAAAACTGACTCGGTTGATTTATGAGTCGAATCCAAGTTACCTCCAACTCGGTTCGGAATCAACTCGGTTGGACTCACACCAAACCTTAATCCATATATTTCTAATTTTTGCATCCCAAACTTTATACTTGTTTCTCACAATATTTGATAATTTGATAAATTATGCACTATTTCTTTTGTTTTGTTAATTTATTAGACTCTGTATTGTTTTGTTAGACTTTATCTGTTTGGTAATTTTTAATTATATACTATTTTGGTATTTTCGTAATTTTTAATTATATATTGGTTATTGTCTCATTATGTACTGTCTTTAATTGTGTATTATTTTGATAAACTATGTAATATATTTTTTGTTAGAATTAAATTAGATTGTGTACTATATTATGAGTCGCGAGTCGACTCGCTTCGATTCGAGTTGCTCGCGAGTTGATTCCAAATTTGAGTTTCTGACTCGGAACTGGATTAACAACTCGCACTCAACTTGATTCATAAGTTCGGGAGTTGAATCCAAGTTGTCCTCAACTCGGACTCAACTCGGCTCATGAGCAGCCCTATGTGCAATCAATTCCTACTAAATTGTTTTTTATAAAGAAAAAATTTTAAAAACACGAATACATATTTAGGTGAGTTGAAAATTGAATTGAATATATATTTAGATTTCATAATTACCCTATAGGGTAACGGGTACGAAATAGTCATTACCCATACCCTTACCTATTTGATTAACAAAAAAAATTCTTATTCATACTCATACTTAATAAACTAACGAAAAAAAACTTTACTCATACCAGCCGTATCGTACCTTATCGAATACGATACGGGTCGGGACGTCGGGTAAACGGCTAAAAGGTGACACCCCTAAATGCGCCGAAATTTTTAATAATAGAAAATAAAATAAATTAATATTGACATTGACATTGAAGAACGATTTGGCGGAATTTCGAAATATAACAAAGACATTATGGACCATAACAGCCAGATTAGCACCTAACTACCTGCGCAAGACGTACAACAAAACACGGGCTGTTATGGTCCATAACGGCCAGGACACGCTAAAAAAAAACAAAGAAAAACCAGGCCGGACACGCTTAAAAAAAACAAAAAAAATCAGACCGTTATGATCCATAACGGGACGCTCTGAAAAAAAAAAAAATTCTAGCCGTTATGGAGCATTGGAGCATAACGGCCAGGGATGCATTAATATGGCCGAATTAATGTTACGTGCGTATGCCTTGAACCATAGGCCGTTTCGTATGACTTTCAAATTCTTCAAACTATAAGACTTTCATAGGCCGTTATGTATTTGATTACCTGATATGCATACCTTGAACCATATATATTCTTCAAACTATAAGAGATGGATTTTCATAGGCACGTAACATTAAATCGGCCATATTGATACATTTCTGGCCTTATGCTCCATAACGGTCAGGTTTTTTTTTTTTTTCAGAGCGTCCCTAGCCGTTATGAACCATAACGATCTGGTTTTTCTTTGTTTTTTTTCAGCGCGTCCTGGCCGTTATGGGTCATAACGGCCCGTGTTTTGTTATACGTTTGCTGCAGAAAGTTAGGTGCTAATCTAGCCGTTATGATCCATAACGTCCCATGTACGTTATGGATCATAACTTCTTTGTTATATTTCGAAATTCAGCCAAATCGTTTTTTAATGTCGATATTAATTTATTTTATTTTCTATTATTAAAAATTTCGGCTAAATGCGCGGCTTAATTCTACACATAATCTAAAAAGCGCACCGTGTCAGTGACAAGTGGTGCGCCGGTTCCATGAAAATTTCTCGACAAATAGAGAGCGCGAGAGCCGAGAGTAAAGAGATGTTTGGCGTTCTGGGATTCTCGATTCTATATTTTGATTTCTATTTCTCTACCTTCATTTCCAGCCAAAATCTTTCCTCTCCGACGGAGAAAAAGCGAGAAAGAAGCATCTCAATTTCGTAAAGCTCTCTCATTTCAAGAATTTCGAGCAAAGGCTTAACAAGCTCTCTGTTCTCAACTTGATTCGTGGATTATCGGATGCGGGTTTGGATGAAAAGAGATACGATCCGACAACCGCTATGGCCAAGCGACAATATGAAGTCTGGAGAGGAAACAATGTAATATGCCTCAATTCTCTTTCCCTTCATTTTCTTTTTTATTGCGGTTTTCAGTCATTTATTTCATATTATATGCGTACTTAGGCTTGTAAAAAAATATATTCGACATCATGCATTTCTACTTAGCTGCTTTCTTATATATATATATTATGAAAAAATATAATGTGCATATTGGGATATATGATGTAGCAAAGTTCAATGCCTTTTAATGAGCTTGGAATAGTTTCTATTAAAGTTTTTGTTGGTTTTTAAATTAAAAATTTAGAAACTCGGTCTGAGTATACCTTGTTACTAATGTATCATAATCTGGGTCAAATTACAATTCCTGTGTGTGCCTCCAGTAAAATGAGAAATATCCAATACACCTCTTGCACAGTGGGGAATAATAATGAATTGTATAAAGCATTATGAATAGCACATGTTTGAGAAAATAGGTTTGGAGCAAGAACCAAATTTAAGCATTTGGATATTTCCTAATTCAACTTCCAATACCAATTGGTAATGAGATACTGATATCAGGTGTGTTAATGTTCGGGATGTTTGGCACATGCGTTGATTTTTGGCAATTAATGAAGCAAACAGAAAAGAATATGATTTTTGACATACTTAATGATTAAGTACAAAAATGGAAGTTTTAACAGCTTTTATACTGGTATTACAAGGGAATAAATTGGTAATATTGTCATAGCAATATGATTTATGTTAATACTTAATCCTATCTTGCATCTTTGTAAAATGCAGATAATACTCCTAAAAGGGAGACTGATTTTCGGGCCGGATGCAAAAAGGGCTATATGGACGGTTTTATTGATTATCATACCAGTCATGGTATTTTGCATTTTTGTTGCGAAAAATCTTCTTCACAAATTTTCTTCTTACATCCCAGGATTTGCCATTCTTGTTGTTACCATTGCCTTAACTATTATGGTGAGTACCAATCTTGCTCGTTATTATTATTATTTTTTTATTTTCTTGGCATTTAACAAGATAAGACTATTATTTCTTTGACTTGTTTCATTAATATGCTGTTCAGATAGGAAACCAGTATGTCTGTACCCTCTCCAGTACTAATTGGTACAACGAAAAACACACGGGAAATTATCAATTGAGGAAATATAATATTTTGAAGTAAATGTAGCATGTATAAATTGATGCACTATAAGCACCATTAACATTGATTCCAGTTTATTTTTTATTTTTGATTTTTGATAAAAGTGGGGTACCAAATGACAAGTAAGCAAGAAAGCTTACGTAGAATACCCTAGTCTTAGAGATAACCTATTACAACCATAGTCTGATTACAAAATATATCAATTTGATTCCAGTTTATGAAATTTCAAATATAACACTTAGAAGTTAGAACCTGTCCTACTCAATGTTACAAAATAATATTCTGTTACACAAAAATAGCCATATAATCCCTTCAATTTTTTCTCTGAAGAACCTCAAAATCATGCATAGGTACTATTCTTTCTCTTCATGACAGCAGCATTCGACCCAGGATTTAAGAAACGGGCCCTACATCCTCCAATCGACGAATCCTTATATCACACTCCATTTCCCTCCCCTTCTAGCGGGAACCACTGCACGCTAGTGACACCTAGCAGGGTCCCACGAACGCTGGAAGTAAAGGCATCTGACGGGTCCTACTCACTGAAGCTGAAGTACTGTCACACATGCATGATATACCGGCCCCCACGCTGCTCTCACTGTTCGGTATGTGACAACTGTGTTGACCGCTTTGACCACCACTGCCCCTGGATTGGCCAATGCATCGGCCAGGTATGCGGGTCCAGCTCAATGTAATTTTTTGTTATTTTATAACCTGAAAGATACTCTCTTGTTTCTTGGTCAATTAGCACTTGCCGTTTTGATTCTCAACAAGTAAATATGATACTTTATCTTTACATAGTAAGATATAAAGGATTGGTACTTGCTTTTTTTCAAAGAAAGTAAAGATTAGGGGTAAAGATTTTAAAAGAGCAGTTTTGGCTTCATGCAGCGCACGGACTACAGAATCAAAACAACGCTACATATGATTTGTGCGCTGCACGAAGCCAGAACTGCTCTTTTAAAATCTTTACCCAAGATTAGAGGCATACTTTATGTTTACTGTTTACTAAGAGGAGCAGCAGACAAAAGATACTAATTCTTTTGCAAAGTTAAACTAGGTATTAATGTGTTCTACATGCGTGCACATGAAACTTTCCAGTTTCCATAGAAGCAGGAAAATTAATGAAAATAAGAAGAGAAGAAAGGGAATATGAAAAAGAAAGAGAAAGAGAAAACACATCTGATCTGAATGATTAAATCATTATATATTTTGTAGAGGAACTATCGGGTGTTTATGGGGTTCATATTATGCGGGACACTATTGTGCATGTATGTGCTTTCTATGTGCATAATGCACATGGATTTCATATTGAAGGAAGCAAAATGGATGGTTTTGACGGCCTTGAAGCGGTCCCCTGCCTCTGTTGCTCTCATTTTTTATTGCTTTGTATCTCTCTGGTTCGTCGGTGGCCTCACTGCCTTTCACCTCTATCTCATGTCCACCAACCAGGTCTCTCTCTCTCTCTCTCTCTCCAGGAAGTTGCTTGTTATTTGTTAACAGCACTCGTAACAACTGCTGCCGAGTGCAGATATGAGAATTGTTTGGTGTTCCAAGGAGATACAGCTAGCGATGTTCAAACGGTCGTTTTGGTGAAAACCGAATTAAAATAATCAAACCAAAATTTTATTCGGTTTTCAAAAATTAACCGAATTAAACTTGTCAACCAAATAACAACTGACCCAAAAATCTGAAGTAAATTTTAGTTTGTTTGGTTGAACCAAAATAAGAGAGATTAAATTTGAAAATGTCAAAACTCAATACATACACAAATACATTTAATAATCATAGAAATAAATATCAAGATATAAATCAGTCGAAATAAGAGAGATTAAACCGAACCAAATATAAAAAACTGATGTGATTCAAAAATTCAACCGAAGCGAACCATTTAAACCGAAAATCCAAACCATTTAATCCAAAATTTGATGGTTCGGTTGAAAACCAAATAAACTGGATCCAATGAACACCCATAGATACAGCAGCAAAAGGTGCATTTGCAATGTATTCATGTAAACGTTATCTTTTTTCATTTTTCCAGACAAGTTACGAGCACTACAAACGAAAGCATAACAAGCCACTAAGCTGGGAACCGAACATAAACATCTTTGACAAAGGTTGTCTGATGAATTTCAAAGAGCTTCTCTGCACCAAACCAAATGCTTCTGAAATAGACTTCCGTGCCTTTGTCGAAGAATACTCACCACTGCAGGGCCCACCTGCCAGTATCCCGGCCTGGAGAGAAGCCCCGCCACTTGACCATGAATCCCAAATGACAGTGGCAGGAGACAACATTGAGCCGATGGAACGGAATAGTGGTGACTGGGGACAGGAATCAAGTGAGATAGGTAATTGCCGAAAAAGGGAAGTGGCTATAAATATAGGCGATGAGACTGAGATTGTAGGTGGTGATGGAGACCTCCGGCCCGAGATAATTGAACCCAACGAAAATCAATAGTATTTTATATTGACTAACCACAATAACTAGTGTTTCAGAGTTCTTTGGATTCTAGACAGTAATAGAGAGCGAAGATGGTTGCAGAAACCATCTATTTTTTTTGTTATATTCTTATTCTTTGTTTTATTTTGTTTAACATGTTTATGATAATTTCAGCAAAATTCTTAGGAGGAAAAATAGTAGAACAACAAAAATTGTTGACAATTTTGCAAACAGGAATAGCTGCGAGAAGCATTGGACTTTAGAGATCAAAGAGTTTTTTTTTTTTTTCTCTGAGAGTATAAATTTTGTGTTGTTTCTTTGGTTGAGTTGACAATATTGATAGCCTGCCTTGTGTAAACAGTAAATGAGCTCAAAGTTGAATATAGTTGAAATCAGTTGCATCGATTGTTAGATTGCAGTTTGTTGTCATCTCTATTTAATTGGAGTAGATCCTCAACTGCAAATATTCTGAGTTAATTGATTTTGTTGCATCAATGTTGTTAATAGATTTCTTGTTTCTGTGCATCTAGTCTTCTCTTCAGGTTGATGAGAAAGGGGAAGAGATTTTTTTTCTTCTTGATGGAATTTTGTTTTATCATGTCAGAGATGCCGAAATTTAAATGCATTGTGTCAGGTAAATTTTCTAAACGAAAGCCTGGTATTATGTTTAGAAGACATGTACGCGGCACAAATTCAAGTATAGTAATTCTTACCTTGTATAACTCAAATACAAAGCAATCCATATCTTTAGTTTGCTGTAGATATTTGCCAAAAGCGCGGCAGTTTGAATCATGCTGTAAATTTTGTGGACATGCTAAATGGAAATTCAAGACCACTTATTTTACAAATCAAATCCACAATACATATTCCAAATATTGTATGTTGATGCAAATCTAACTTGACAGGGGTAAAAAAAATACAAAGTGGACCTGAACCTTGTTTCTAAAACAAAGTGGACCTAAACCAACATGCAACTTTAACCCACATATCCAATGAAAATCTTTCAAACTAAAAACAGTTACAACATCCAAATAGTTTCACATTACATAAATCCTCAACACTAAAAACACGAGCTAGTATTATTACCAACAGAGCAACTGAAACTTCTACAGCACGCGCATCCCTCCCAAGTAGCGATAGAGAGAGAGATATATATATATATATATATATATATAACAAAACTAAATGCTCTGAAGCTGAGAGAATGAAATGCGAATAACACAGCGGTCAAGTGTAGTGGCATGCTTACAAACAAGGGCCTCGGTTGCCTGCTCCTCATTTTCAAACTGCACGAGAGCCTGCTTCTTTCCGTTGACCTCATAGAGCTTGGAGTTGACCACGCTGCCGTGCTCCTCCACGTGGGCCACCACCTCATCCTCTGCAATCTCATGTGGCAGGGAAGAGAGGTGGATCATTTTTGTGGGGGCGCAGCAGTACCGGTAGTTCTTTATGGCGTTGTTGTGGAACCGATTCAGGCTCGAGTTTGCGTACTCGTGTGTGTCGGGTGCAGGAGTTATGTTTGGGTATTTGGAGAAATTCACCTCCATTTTCTTCCCAAAGAGCATCGCACCCTGTTTTAAAAAGACATGAAGGAATGGTTAGAATGTATTACAATTGAGAGAGAACGAGGTCATCTTTTGTGGGAGAGAACAAAAAAAAAAAATTGTATGTCCCAAGAATATGAGAAAGCACTTCACTGAAATATGGACGGTACCCAACTATATTTGCACCCGTTTTCGCCCTAATTTATCCAGAGAGAAAAAACACGTAGATATTGTATGTTTGGTGGTGAAGTAAATCCCTTACTCCACTTTTAAGCTGCCAAACCAGGAGTAAATTTGAAGGAGTAAGATAGAGCAACATCTGAGTTAATCCAGGAGATGCTACTCCACCTCCCAGGCAGAGTAACTTACTCCACAGTTACTCCATCTGTGGATCCCACCATAGAGTAACATTCATCTTTTAATTTTCTCTCTTCACAGTTACTCCACAGGTACTCCACCAAACACGATTAACTTACTCCACTTTAACTTGGCAGCAAGGAATTTAATCCAGAGTAACTTTACTCCACAACCAAACATGCATTTAGGGATTAAGAGAAAGTTGAGGGGAAAAGGAAGGGATTATCAATTTCCAGAAAGGAGTTAGCATACAATTACACTTTCACCTGTAGTTGGTAACTGTTTTTTTTTCATTTCCAGAAAGGGCTACGTTGTTTTCATTTTCCAAAAAGGAAAAAAAAACATAAATAAAGAAAAAAGAAATGGAAACTTTTTTATTTTCATTAACTAAATTGTAAAAGGAAATCTACTTGAAAATGTTAAATAACATATAAAAGTGAAGAATGTGACCCTTAAGAAATGAGCAGCAAGTTCAGCTTGGAAACCGTCAGCCAACTGAACAAGTGCATGGTCAGGTTTATTCTTAAGTACTTTTATCCTTATGATGTTGCCATAGAGAGAGAACAAATTAAAAAGTTTATCCTCGTCCACTTTCTGCAACATAAATGACAAAACCAGGAAAAAATGTCAAACAAGTATCTAGAACCTTTAGAATGTATAACACAATAAGTTTAGAAGGAAAATTTTCATGCTCAGATCCAACAAAACAGATATATCTCATTAACCTTGCCAGAGCATTGAAATAGTTTTTTATACACCATCCCCTCCATTTATTAAACTACTACTTTCGCTATATAGGGTTGGGTTAACAACAGTAAAGGTAGAATACTTCAGGCACCATGTAAAATAAAATAGAGAAGCACAGCGTTTTTTCCATTATCATCTCGTTTAATAAGTTTCGGCCCATTAAAAATTACACCCAAAAACATGTGACTCACCTCAGGATTTAAGTTAGTAGCAAGAATAGTGCACCTATCATTAGTGCCAGTTATTCCAGGAGGTAAGCCTCCTCCAAAAGCAGCTGCTATTGCTGCTGCATTCCCCATCTATACAAAAATATAATGTTAAACCAACTGTTTCTCTGTAAATATTTTCTCATTTAAAATATCAAGGGACAAAGAAATTAATTCAATGAAACCTCCCTGCTGCTGAAACAAAACCCACCTGCGCAAATGCCACTGAAAAGAATAAAAAAAAAGGAAGAAGTTCAGGACCTGCTAGAAATGCCAAAAGCTAAAAAGGAAGAAAAGAAAAGAAAAAACAAAACACCTCGCGAACCGGGCTGGAGTGCATATATGCCTCCACCATCACCATATCCAACCTAGTTTAGAAAAGAGCATTGCAAAGGATTAAATAGTGCAGGATAGTTGGTGAATAGAAGAAAGGAAATAGATAAGAGAAATATCAACTTGTGATGATCTGCCTCTCTGTTCAGTGGGCAAAGAAGGGTTTGTAAAATCTCTGAAAATAAAACAAAATATATTAGAAAGATCATAATAAATAGATTGAGACATAATTTCAATAATTTTTCCTAAACTATTTAATCCAGATACTAATTGTGAACTTATTAATAAAGAGACATAAATAACAAAACCTGGATCTGTCATTGTTGCAGTTGACTTGGAGCTCATTGAGACTGTAGTCAAGAAAAAAAGTAATAAAAACTTAATTTGTTTGCAAAGTAGAAACAAAGGGCAAGAATTTAATCAGTGCTTACTTCGAAAATTGAATGTCAAGCTGGCAACAACCATCATATATATTCCTCCCCTGAAAATTATTAAAGATGTCATTACTATTGAATTTTCATATAAGAAAATAAATAGGATGCAAGAAACAGATATACATACTTGTAAAGAAGTCCTTGCTTGTAAAGCACTCTGACGAGATTGGAACTGGATAAGGGCTTGGAAACCTAATTTTTTTTAAGGTGAATAAAGGAAACTAAATAAAAGTACAAGATTGTAGAGAAGTGTAAGTTGTTAATTCACGTACCGGCAGTTTTCTGGAAAGTTACAATCTTCTCTACAAAACCGTGAGGTGAAAAAACCTGATGCAACACCTCCACTGTTATTGGGTAAATCATATGATGGATCGTCACCAAGAGGATGCGATTTGGCTGTGAATCCTAGGAGAAAGAGAAAGAAAGAGAGAGAATAGAGAGATAGAGAGAGAATAAATAGCTGGAAGATTTGATTGGGATAGGACAAGGGAAAATATAATGAGATAAGCACACAATTTTACAAAATGTAGAACTAAACTAAATATTGTATTACAGCAATTTAATGAGCAAAAGGGTACTAAAGAACAAGTGCTTGCATTTATTGCACAACAGTTTTACCAGATATACCGTAATTGAAAGATAAGTTGTGATTGATTTAGAAGTTACCCGGAATTCCATCTTAAAAGGATACAATATCTACTAATGTATCATTCTTGTTTTCCTAAAAGAATGTTAAAACCTGAAATTAATCCTTACACTGTTAAAAAGATGCTTACAAATTAAATTCATTCCTTGGATAAATCAGAGACCAAGTTCTTAACAAAAAAGTACAAAATTAAGAGGGCATCTGCATCAATATATAAACTTTAAGGCGGCCGCAGACTCCCATACCTATGTACTTCACTAAATTCATATGAACATCCATATTCAATTAATAAATTAGCAGGTATTAAGCCTGTGGTTACAAAAAAAAAAAAGCAAAATTTCACCTGGTCTGTTTTCCTTCCTTGTGTATTCTGGTCAGCTGTTGTAAGCTCCTGGTGTGAAGAGAATTGAAGGTACACATTCCTTCCTCTGAAATTCACAATTTTTAAACAAAACAAAAGGTCAACAATTTCATTAAAACCACTATATCCAAATGTAATCAAGAGGACTTGAGATGACTCTACAATTTTGTATGTATAACACAAATCAGAAATTCAATAAAACAAATCTGTATTATTTAAACAAATTTGGTTAAAATCACCTAACACTAGGTTGAACAGTAGAATAGTATTGCAACGCACTAACAGCTGATGCCACATCATGCATTTGTACAAGTGCCTGTTGAATAAAAGATGGGAACCGAAAAAAAATAAAGAAGTTTTAAGTATCCCAACCAAACTATAAACGATTACAACATTATACAAACATAGCAAAGTAGGCAATAATTGATTGGAATCCTAATTGAAAAATTACCTGATTCTTTGCCCGAAGCATCACAACCTTAGAAGCTACACCAAATGGCTGAATTAACTGGAGAAGATCAGCCTATTGAATTAACAAAAATAAAGTGCATTAGATTGAAATCCAAATGTGATTACAAATATTAGATGATAGAAAATCACCACAAAGATCAAATCTAATTACCTCGGCAATCTCTAGCCCAACATTACGAACATGAATCACCTTCGATGGTTCAGTCATCCTCGCTCGCTTCCTTCTCAGATCAGCGCGGGAAAAGAAAAGAAAACCAAAATCACGAAAATATAAGAGACAATTACATTATTATAACATAACAAAAGAGAAATGAAAAGTAAATATACCTAGATACGAAGTTAACACGATGCCTCTAGGATTAGGATTTGTAATACTAGGTTTTCAATCTTTCATTCGAACGATGGAGAATCGGAGAGCCGAGATTGGAGAAACCCTAGGGTTTAGTTTCTACGGCTTTTTCTCTTATTTCTGATGGGCTCTGGAATCGATATTTTGGGGTAAAATAAAAAAAAAAAAAGAGGGGGGAGGAGAGAGAGAGAGAACCCTCCGCCTAACGAAAAATGAAAGCGGATAGAGATACTGCGCAAGAAATTTATTTTTTTAGGGGGAGAATACACATCACCTGAAGTAACTCAAATTTGAAGTTTAGATCTGGGCCGTCATCTGCTTTGGCACGAATGTTAAAGGGATACCGTCATCTCATCGAACGGTCCGAATCTAAATTAAAAATTGAGTTACTTCAGAGGAAAATGGGGGGATTTACGATACAGCGCAAGAATTGGACATTTGTCCTTGTTCGGAGGGGGTATAATGCTTCGCAGGAGTAAATTATAATTCATCCATCAATGTTTTTCATTGTCATCTATGACGTTATTTTTAAAAATATTTTATAATGCCTTACTTCGTAGCAGGAACTTATTTTCTCACCTTTATGGAAATAAATCTGCTGTTATTCCAATCTCAATCGTTCAACTTCTCCATGCCCGAATATCAGAATATCAAAGAAATAAGTTTTCATGCACGAAATCTCAAAGAAATCCAACGGTTGGGATCGGTATAACAGCAGATTTATTTCCCACCTTTTTAACAATCTTTCGCAAATACCCAGATTTCAAAGTTAAAATAGAAAAAGTTCTTCAAACATAGCTTACAGAATATATCATACTCCGGTTAATTACATAAGTCTCAGCAGTGATTATGCATTGTGAAGAGGCTTAAAAACTGTTAAATAGTGTGCCATTTCACAAAGTCGGTGTTAGCCTTGTAAACAAACATGCAAAAAACAAATTGAATATAATAAATAAATATTTCACAAAGAAGAAAATAAAAACAAAAACATAAGCTAACATTAAACCAACTTCTGAATTTCACAGCTTCAAAAACTGGATACAAAAAAACAGCTCCCTTGCACTTGTTGATGAAGATAAGTTGTAGTTCCACCTTTTGTAAATCTCAAATACATACAGTCAACAGAGAGCTAGCTACACATCAACTCCAAAATCAAATTAGAACATATTTCCTTCACGTTTTCAATCCGAGGGTCGATTTAGGGAATCTAAACCCTCGGTACGGCTTCTCACAAGCCGATTAAACACCTCTCTTACCTGCCTCTCAAGCGGGTCCAGTCCTTCTTTGATAACATCGCTAACCTTCTCCAGCTCTCGAGCCACCTCCTTTATCTCCACTTCTTTCTCCTTTTCTAATGGGAACTGGGCAGCATCAATGATCTCACCTAGTTGCCTCGAGATACGTTCTATCTCTCCAATCTCCTTTAAGAGACCTGAATTACTCTTTTTTTCCCTTCTCTTCCACTCCTCCATAACTTTCTCGTAGATCGAATAAACTGTGGGACCCCACGAGAAGATGCGAGGTGGGGCCGTGAAGTGAGCCCCACCTAAGCTTCCGGTGCGGTCGAATTGGCATGGGAGGGAGGCGGCGAGGGATAACATGGAGACATATAACACAGCACCCATGGTATACACAGAGGCTGACATGTCAGAGGCCCCGACCCCACGAGGTGGGTTGAGGCCACTCCCGATAGCTTGAAGCTGTTTTGTTGCCGACCAACCCCTCGAGACACTCCATGTAAGAGATCTGCAAATTTATAGGTTTGTTAGTTAAATTATATATTGCCCCAAGGTGAAATTATATTCCCTGAATTTTTCAGCTTTGTTAAATATGGTTCCGGAATTCCTTTGGATTTGTTTTTGACAAAACACTCACACTGTTTCCAACCATTTGCAATGGGCAACTTTATATGTGCCAAAATTGCAAATAACCTCAGAACTTGCATTTAGGTAATGACTACTCTATCCTTAAAACTAAATTTTTATTCAAATTTTGAACTAGCAATACCATTTTCATATTAGAAAGGAAACAAAATAGGGAACTGTTGGGTCCTTCTGGAAAAGGGCACTTTTTTTTAACTCAATGCATCCTATTTTGTACAAGGTTCAATTAAATTTGAACCCTTATGTTAGTTGTAGGATCTAAAATGGTCAGCAAATAATATATAAGAGAGATTGACAATGATGTGTGCCAACTGTTTGACCCATGCTTGATATAGCAAATCCAAGCCGTTATATGTATTTATCATGTCAACAACCTATGTGTTTATCAAGCTGTTAGTAGTTTATTCAATATATAAGAGATTTAAAATTTAGTATGTTATATGAAACTTTCAAGAAATTGTTATTTTTCAAATTTAGCATCGTAGGCACCAAACACATTGGTCATTGGAAATCTCCTAAATATAGAAGTTCAATTATATAATTTGAACAATCTATCTTCAGTCTTCAATATTTTTTATTTATTTTATTTTGACTTTTGATCATCAATGTTAAAATCTACAACTTGCCGCATAAGTGCATGGTACATCATGAACACTACATATATCTAACAGAAGGGCCTTCTCTATGAAGTGGCACATAGTACAAAGATTGTTCAGTACTGCACGGTATCAGTACTGTGTTACTAAGTTCGTTTGAGAAAATATTCACAGACAATGAACAACAGTTCTCAAAATTAAGGTAGCACTTTTAAATACACTTGCAAAAACTGGGTTTTTCATGACCTTTTACCAATACTGGTACCAACCATACTATAACAACGTGTCACCCATATCAGTCTAAAAGAAAACCATGTCAGCAAATATTAGAAAATAATTGGGCAATCAGTTGAATCTAGCACGTCACATGGCCCAAAATTCAGAGACCAACCAATCCTAACACCTAACATAAATTAAACCTTGGCAAAGCATACAACCTCTCCAGTTCATATAGTACCTGAAATGTCCATTGCTGGAACTCCCGCTGCCTCCGCCTCCACTGCTACTCCTCCTATGGTGTGGTCCCGCACCATGGCCATGGTGGTGATCTTTATTGTTCGCGCCACGAGCAAACGAACGGTTTCTAAACCCAGACCCGGAACCCGATCCAGGCAGATCCCTCTCATCCAGCATCATAATCGCCAGATCCCCTATCGCCTTCCTCGCACGCCTTACAGGACCCTCACCTAGCGGATCCGGACCCGTTAACGACGCAATAACGATTTGCACATGCTTCTGCCAATTGCGAACCCGTTCTATACCATCTCGAACAGCTGTGCACAGATCGAGCGATTTCACGGCCCGGTCGAAGAAGTCTGTTATATACCGGTCGGTGGGTGGTCGGCTCAGGCTCGGACCGGCGGTCTGAATGATGAACCGGAACTCTTCTAGGGATATGAGGAAGGTGTCGAGAAGCCTACGCGTCCAGGTTAGAGAAAGCACAGACGACGAATCGGAGGTGAGGTCGGAGAAGAGATCGGATACGTGGCGGTTGAAGGAGGTGAGATCGGAGGGACCGTGGCCGTCCATTCGAGTTGTCAGCGCTGGCATTTGCTGGTTTACTGCATCAGCGAATGAGAAAGGGGAAGGGAAGGGAAAGGGAAAGGAAGGCAGAGAGAAATGGAGAGGAAGGAGAAAGAGAGAAGGCAAAGAGGATTTTGATTGAAGCAATTGTAATTTGGTTGTCAGGCCTAAAATTGGCTTCTTTATCAGATTATATGTGTCATTTATTTATTTATTTTAATTTTTTTTTTTTAGGAAACCGAAACCGCCAGCCAGAAATGTTTAGATTCCAAGTCTGGTCTTCAAATTAAAATAATAAAATAAAGTGGTCAACAGTCGATAATTTAAACATGTTTTCTGTTTAATAAAATATTAAATCGGCACAGTAGGCGCATGGTTTGGTCAACAACAAATAATTATACCTTTTAATGGTGGTAAAATTAAAATGAAGTTGCAGTAACAAAAGTAAGTAGATGATAAGAGAGATAGAGAAAGCAATAGCAAAATTTTATTTTCTTCTAGCTGTATATTTTTTCTTGCTTTTACAAAAGCCTTGATCACTCAAAAGAGAGCAATGTTTCTTTTAATATTTATAAACTCGGAAATACTATTGGTTCAGACTGCAAGCGTACAATCCTATCGAGTAGTATATTCGAGGTCGATCCACATGAAATATTGGTTCAAAGTTTTGAGCAATCGAATCACAATCTTTCGAAAGGCTAGACGAAATCTGAAAATTGAGAGATGTTGTTGTGATCAATGTAAATTAGGAAGCAATTAAAAGTAATTAAAATAAAGATAGAGATGAGAATTCCTAGAGTTTCGGCATACCATTGCTACTCAATCCGCCTTGATAATATATTCCTATTGCGTCTGATTTCCTGTTGTCGTTTTATGAAAGACACCACATAGGTCACTGCGATTTATGTTACACAAGAATGACAGATCTTTCATCGAGATTCTACATAGGACACTGCGAGTTTTCTTACGCAAATGACTGATCTCTTAAATACACAAGTCACTACACAGATCACTGCGAGTTTCCTTACGCAAGTGATGGAACTTGGTTCGTGTTTTGTTGTTTTGGTTTATGGTTTCCCCGCTAATGTTTTCTTCACATAAACCTAATAGATCTCAACGAGGCTAATTCATACAAATAGTTTCTCTTACCATTAAAGCACTGACACTACCCTAATGGACTAAACTAGATTATTGAAGTTAGATGAAGAGATAGTAAATCACAAAAGCATTTTGATTCAACAACAAGAAATCATAATCAATATAAAATATATAATCAAAACATCAAGAGTAACAAGGTTTACTGCCTAGCCCTAAGAAAAGGAACTTAGCCGCGAAACAGCATTGTTACAAGCACTCCTCTCTTCTCACTTTAATCAAATCTAACCCTAATTACAAAGATAAGTTATTCTTCTGCCCAGGGGCCTTATATAGGAGTGGAGGGACGTCTGGAGATTGAGTAGGGGCTAAGGAATTGATTTGGATACAGCTGTCGGCAGTTATTTCCCAAGGGGCGCCTTCGGTTACGGTCCGTATCAGGTGATACGGTCCGTATTAGGACCTTGTCGCTGAGGGTTTTAGTGCTTCTCACGCTATCTCCTGGTCTGTGCTAGGCTTGGTCCGTATTAGGCAATACGGACCGTAACAGAGACTTCGTCGATAAGCGTCGCTGATCCGATTAACCCGATTCTAGCTCCATTTGGTGTAAAATAGTCCCAAAACCTGTTTTCTGCAATAAAACATAAAGAATGGTGACAATAGCCTTTTTCTCTAATAAATTAAACATAAGTGTGAGAAAATATGCAAAACCTAAGCCAAAATCCTACGTAAATCATCATTATTTTGACTCTGATCAAGCCTCTATTTATAGGCTAGAAAGAGATGTTACAATAATAAAGAAGAAAATGAATGTCCATAGTAGTGGAGTAGTGGAGTAGTGGGGCAATGAATTGAACATCCACATAAATCATATTAAATTTGATTTACAACACTTCCCCTTGGATGTTCATATTTCATTATACGCTATTAATATGATACTTCAAGATCAATATTAACACGATACTTCGGACCGTGTACTGCCTCATTAAAAACCTTATCAAGAAAAACCCATTGGGATAAAAACTTGATTAAGGGAAAAAGAGTACAGTGCGTATAACGCTTCTCCTCATTTAGATATCATTGAATATTCTTCAATCGGTGTAGACATATCTGAGTTGTTCAAAAACCTTCGTTGGCAAAGATTTTGTGAATAGTTCTGCCAAATTATCGATTGATCGCACTTGACAAACATTGATTACGCCTTTGTTTTGTAGGTCATGTGTTGAAAAGAACTTTGGCACAATATGTTTAGTTCGGTCTTCTTTGATATATTTTTCTTTGATTTGTGCAATGCATGCTGCATTATCTTCATGCAACGGAGTAGAATTTTTCTTGATGTTTTCAAGTTCGCATTCTTCTTAAATATTTTGAATCATAGACCGTAACAAAATACATTCTCGACCCGCATTGTATAAGGCGATCAGTTCGGCATGATTTGATGATATTGTCGTAAGAGTTTGTTTTGTCGATCGCCATAAAATTACAGCTCCACAATAAGTGAATACGTATCCCGTTTGAGATTGTGTTTTTTGTGGGTCCGACAAATATCTCACATCTGCATATCCAATTAATTTGGATTTTTTATCATTTTGATATTATAACCCCATATCTCTAGTTTCGCAGAGATATCGAAATATGTATTTAATTCCATTCCAATGTCTTCTGGTTGGTTTGGAACTATATCTTGCTAACACATTTACTGCAAATGCGATATCGGGTCTTGTATTATTTGCAAGATATAATAATGCCCCAATTGCACTTAAGTATGGTACTTCAGGACCAACCACTTTTTCATTATTTTCTTGGAGGTGAAAAGTATCATTTTCTGCATTTAGCGATCATACGACCATTGGTGTGCTCAAAGGATGAGCTTTATCCTTTAGTACTTTTTCAACATAATTTGATTGATGGATAAATATTCCATTATTTAGATGCTCGATCTGCAGGCCGAGACAAAATTTAGTTACACCAAGGTCTTTCATTTCAAACTCATTTCTCAACAATTTTGCAGTATTCTCAATCTTTTCAGGAGATCCAATAATGTTCAAATCATCAACATACACTGCAATGATTGTAAAACCTAGATTTGATCTTTTAATGAAAACACACGGACTGATTATATTATTTTTATATTCTTCTTTTAGAAGGTACTCACTCAGTCGATTGTACCATATTCGGCCTGATTGTTTTAGTCCGTATAAAAATCTTCTTAATTTTATAGAGTACATTTCTCTAGGTATTGATTTATATGCTTCAGGCATTTTCAATCCTTCGGGGATTTTCATGTATATGAAACTATCAGGTGAACCATATAAATATGCTGTTACGACATCCATAAGTCACATTTTTAGATTTTCTGTAACTGTGAGACTTATTAGAATCCTGAGAGTTATCGCATCCACTACAGGTGAATACGTCTCTTCATAATCGACTCCAGATATTTGTGTAAAGCCTTGTGCCACTAGCCTTGCTTTATATCTCACAATCTCATTTTTCTCATTCATTTTTATTGCAAATACTCATTTGTAACCTACAGGGTTAACATCTTTAGGGGTTAAGACTACAGGTCCAAAAACATTGCGCTTTTCAAGCGAATCTAATTCAGCCTTCAGGGCATCTTTCCATTTAGGCAATCATTTCTATATCTACACTCTTCCAGAGTTTTGGCACATTATCTTCTTTGTTTACAACATCGCTTGCTATAGTGAATGCAAAGATTTTATTAATATATGTTTCTTCTGGAACTTGATCAACCTCTTATAGGGTTTTATCAACTTCTTCAGGAGTTTTACCATTAATCTTTTCTGAGATTTTATCAACTTCTTCAGGAGTTCTACTATCAACCTCTTCTAAGGTTTATTGACTTCTTCAGGAGTTTTACCATCAACCTCTTCTGGGGTTGGACCAACTGCTTTATTCTGCTCTTTTCTTTTACGTGGATTTACATTCTTAGAACCAAGTGGTCTTCTACGTTTTCTACGCACATTAGATTTATTAGATATTTTTATAATGTCAATTCGAGCAGGTGCGTTTATAGCTGTAATATGCGATTTAGTAACTCTATTTGTATCTGTGAATGCATCAAGCAATTCATTTGCAATTCTTTGAAAATTTATAATCTTTTGAACTTCGAGTTCACATTGACCATTTCAGAGGTCAAGATAAAATAACGATAAATTCCAAGTTACTTGTTTATCCAACTTTTGTTTTTCTCTCCTAAATTTGAGAATATTGATTCATTAAAATGACAATTAGCAAATCTTGCTATAAAAATATCTCCTGTTAATGGTTTTAATTATTTAATAATAAAAAGAGAGTTAAAATCAATATAAATTCTCAACCTTCTTTGAGGTCCCATTTTTGTGCGTTGTGGAGGAAAAATTGAAACATATATTGCACAACCAAATATCTTTAGATGGGACAAATTTGGTTCTCTTCCGAATACCAATTGTAACAGGGAATACTTATGATTTGCACTTGGCCAAAGCCTTATTAGTGCAACAGCATGTAATATGGCATGTCCCCATGCAGAAGACGGTAAACTAGATTTCATAAGTAAAGGTCTAGCAATTAATTGCAACCTTTTAATCAACGATTCTGCTAGACCATTCTGTGTATGAAGATGGGCCACTGGATGTTCTACCGTAATTCCAATAGACATGCAATAATCATTAAAAGTTTGAGAAGTAAACTCTCCTGCATTATCAAGCCGGATTCTTTTAATTTGATAATCTGGAAAATTAGCTCTCAATTGGATAATTTGTGCTAATAGTCTAGCAAACGCAACATTTCTTGTTGCTAACAAACTCACACGTGACCAGCGTGTTGATGCATCAATTAACACTATAAAATATCTAAATGGTTCACATGGAGGTGTAATAGGCCCACATATATCTCCTTGAATTCTTTCTAAAAATGAAGGAGCTTCAGGTCCAATTTTATTTGGAGATGGCATAATAATTAGTTTTCCAAGAGAACATGCTTCGTATGTTAATTCTTTTGATAACAGGATCTTCAGGTCCTTTAGGGGATGCCCATTTGCACTTTTAATTATTCTCCTCATCATTATATTTTCTGGATGACCCAATCTGTCATGCCACAAAGTAAATAACTTTGGATCAACTAACTTCTGGTTAGTAACCATATTTGATTCTATTGTACTTATATAAGTACCATATAGTCCAGAAGACAATGCTTGCATCTTTTCCATTATAATTTTCTGGCCATTTTTAATAGATGTGATATGAAGATATTCGCAATTTCTCTCATTCATAGTTTCAATATGATAACCATTCTTTCGAATATCTTTAAAACTTAGTAAATTTCTTCTGGATCTACTTGAATATAATGCATCATCTATTATTAATTTTGTTCTTTCAGGTAACAAAATACAAGCTCTTCCGGAGCCTTCAATTAAATTAGTTGTGCCAGATATAGTGTGGATATTAGTCTCACCAAGATGCAATTGTGAAAAATATTTCTTACTTTTCAATATGGTATTTGTTGTTCCGCTGTCTACTAGACTTTACTTATCATTGCGTCAGTCATTTTCCTTTAAAATAAAAGAATACAAGAATAAATTAAAATAAACTACCTTTATTCATTTGTTTGCATCTAAAAATATAAAAGTAATCTAAACTTTTATTAAACATAAACATAAGCTTCTATATTATATTTTCTCCCTAAGTAATAATATTTATTTCTTCATCCATATTCTGGGAGAAATATGATACATCAAGATGTGTATCCATATGGCATTCATATTCCATTTTCAGTAAAATTAGTTTTCACATTTTTTCCCTTTTTCTTGATTGAGGCTTGATAAAGCTCTACAAAATGCTTGGGCGTACGACAGGTACGCAATCAATGATTTGTCATCTCACATCTGTAACAAACATCTTCAGAATGTTTTCCTTTCTCATTTTTCATTAATACGTATTTATAACAAAATACAACTTCAGGTTATTAATACCATAACTTCGAGTTATGATAAATGAAAAAGGAGATAAATTCAAACTTTGTGAGATTTGTCATATGTACTACAAAATAGATACGTATTAATAATTTCAGATTATTAATATCATAACTTCAGGTTATTAATGTCATAACTTCAGGTTATTAATACCATAACTTCAGGTTATTAATATCATAACTTCAGGTTGTGAAAAGGGAGATGAATAAATATAAATAAAAGAATATGTAAATTGCATAAATAAATAAATAAATTTAAATATATTAATAACAGGTTAATATTATATAACTTCAAGTTATAATAAAATACTTATTTAATAACTTCTAGTTATTAAATTGCTTGACTGCGCTATGTAAAATTTAATTTGAAATAACTTCGGGTTATATTTTCATCCAATGACCTATAATAACTTCTGGTTATTATATTAATTTTATATGAAAATTTCTAATAAAACTTCAGGTTTTTAATTGAATAACTGTAGGTTATTATTCATCCAAGTGGCCTATAATAACTGCTGGTTATTATATTAATTTTATATTAAAATTTCAAATAGAACTTCAGGTTCTAAACAATTATAATAACTTCAGGTTATTATTCTTATTATTCTATTCGAGTAATACGAACTTCAGGTTCTTGATAAACATTTAGTTTTGATAATAACTTCAGGTTATTATTCTATCATTCACTTCAAGGAATGATTCTTGTAAACTAAAACAAACATAATAAAAAATTTAAATGAAATTGAACTTAATGAAAGATATAATAATCAATCACATAAATTACTTACAGAATAACTTTGCAACTTCTTCCGAGCAACTCGTGATAATTACTTTGCAACTTCTTCTGAGCAACTCGTGCTGATAACGTGTTGTAAAATTAAAATGAAGTTGCAATAACAAAAGTAAGTAAATGATAAGAGAGATAGAGAGAGCAATAGCAAAATTTTATTCTCTTCTAATTGTATATTTTTTTCTTGCTTTTACAAAGCCTCTATTTATAGGCTAGAAAGAGATGTTACAATAATAAAGAAGAAAATGAATGTCCATAGTAGTAGAGTAGTGGAGTAGTGGAGTAGTGGGGCAATGAATTGAACATCCACATAAATCATATTAAATTTGATTTACAACATTAATCAAATTTTCTATTTTTTTCTCTTATTTTGTGGCTTTTATATTTTTTTGTTTATAGAAAATCCTAGTTTTCCTGTTAATGGCATGAAAGGGTAAATTAGAGGAAGTGTAAGGGTATTTTAAATGATATATTGTATTTTTTTTTCTGCTAAACTATTTCGGTTATGGAAATTCAATTCTAAAACAAAAGAATATATTTCATTCTTTGTTACTGAATTGGAATTAATTGTTTCAATCGGAGTGTTGGTTGCTTGATAGTGGTAGAATTGTACGAAATGAAATTTTGTGAAAATGAATTATTTAGAATTAATGATGTGTGTACTAATACGAAAACAGTATTCTGCTGGAAACATTATTAATTTATTTTTATTTTATTTTTTAAAACTTGTTCTTAGTGCAAAACTTTATGTCAAATAAGCACATCATATGATGTGTTTTATTTTTCTAACACGTTTCTTCTCGTTCTCGTTACAATAAAAATATTTATATCATCTTTTGTTGTATCTTGAAACCATTTCTGATTGTACCCCCTTTTGCAATAAATAAGTATAATTATTTTGCAAATTACAATGGATCTTATAAACATGATTTATCTTAATAAGGCAAATAGCCAAGGGATTTTTTTTGTGATTAACTAACTTAGCATTCTACAAATGTAGTTAGTTATTTAACCACCAATGCAAATTACACCTATCACAATAAAATAATGCATTGCTTTCTATATATAAAAAAACTATTTAAAATCCACCTCAAAAGTCCAAATTTAACTTAAGAATTCATGAATTCCATCAAGTCCCACATGTTTGCATTGACAGTCTTGGCTAAATAAAAATGTCAGTACATGGAAATGTATAGTGAATATATTTTATCAGAATATATTAAATAAATAATAATTTATCTTTTCCGACAAGCACATATATTCGGAGAAAAATATAATAAAGCATTATATTTTGAGTGTACCTATCTTTTAATTTTTGTTCCATGATTTGAAATGAGGGCTTGATCGATTAAAACCTCTAAAGATGCGCGCAAAATGCTTTAAAAGCGTTACACCAGCTTATATTCACGCAAACTCTTTAACTTTCAATGACAGTACGGACCCACCTGTCAGTTGGGAAGAGTATTGACTGTAATAATTCAATATCAAGGCAGCCTCTGCCTGATTTTGCTCCAAAAAAAAAAAAGGAATGTTGTATTACCCATAAATTCCCACGTGATTTATGTGACTATTTGCATTTTATAATCGTTGAATGGTACAAGAAAGGAATATTATCTTGTATTTATGGCAGCATGTGATAAGAAGCATCCAATGCAATAGTTGCTATTTTGTAGCTTATACGTATGGAAAGTGTAATATTAATAATAATAAATTTATTTGATAATGGAATAGACAGTTATTAAAATTATGCAATTAATATCTTTTTTATAGTTATACTTTATAGTTATTAAAATTTGATACAGTACTTATCTCTATGAAAAAGGAATATTTTAATAATTTTACATTTTTAATTTTAATGATTATTTGATCGGTTATCGAATAAATTTGGTCTAACATGCTTTATCAAGTTCTGAATCGATAACTTATAAGTCTATCACATGCTTGTTATCATACAATTTGTTATTTTGAACTTATTTTACTTATTTTGAACTATGCTTGTTGTATGATCACATGCTTGTTGTATCATCTATCACATTCGATAACTTATAATTAGTCTATCTCTTAAATATGCTTATAAATTTATATTTGTTCTTATTTTGAACTTATTTTACTTAAGTTAAAAAATACCATCGAAATTGTTAAATGATACCACGTCTCCAACCTGCACTGTTCAGATAAAAATACAAGAATGAAAATGCTGTACAAGCAATTTCCATTTTTATCCTATCATATTATCAAAATATTAACACCATGCAAACCATGCAAACATGATATATATAAATTCTTGTTTGTTGTTGTGGCAGAGTCTCGTAGAATCAGAGAGGTTGTCCCTAGCTCAATTTTTTTTTAAATAATATTTTATTTATATATTTTTCTTAAAAAAATTATAAAAATTTACCCAAGATACAAAATATATAAATTTATACCTCATCGTGAAATATTTCTTCAAAATCTGTTTATATTTTATGTTTTCTCAAAATCATTTTAAATATATACTTAATATTCAAAAAAATAAAATATATATTTCTTATTTAAATTTTTTTGTCTTATATATTCTACCAAATATCTTGCTTCTGCTCCCGACATTTTTATTAATATCCAAAGTTTAATACAAATTATTATTTATGCCCATAATCTGACCCAATATCAAAAAATGCCAAAGCCGGCCAGAAAATGGCTGGCTTACTCGTTTTCTGGCCGACACCCCCTAAGCCGGCCATTTTCTGGCCGGTTTACTGTTTTTTTAGAGACACTATGAAAAGCAAAATAATGAAATCTAACACTGAAAATTTGAATTTTGTGTTTAAATTATTTGTTAGATTACTTCTTTTGATTTATAATTAGCATATTTATACTAAAATACACTAGATTACTTGAAATTATGTTGAATTACACTAAATTACGTTAAATTATGCTAAATTACAATAATTTCGCTAATTATGCTGAAATACGGTAAATTAAGCTAAAATAGACCGATTCTGTGCCATCTTTCATGAATCATAAAAAATAGTAAAAAAATTCCGAAAATAGTAAAAACTGGTATTCTACAAGTTCATTATGTAACTAATTTACTGAGCTACTTGGATTGAATAATAGAAATGAAAATCTTAATCGGAAACTTCAACTCAAGTTTTGAGGCTCTTCCCTTTGTTTTTTGGCGATTCTGAATATCAGAAAACGGCCTAGCCGTCACGAACACATGCGCATTTTCGCAAGCTTTCCGAAAAGTGGTCATTTGCTGAAATCGGACACTCGAGCGCCGTTTTATGACCGTTTAAAGTTTCGTCGTCGTTTTTCACCTTTTCAGTGAAGATATCGTCTCTATTAATATGTAATTTACCGTATTTTAGCGTAATGTAATGTAATTTAGTGTAATTTAACTTAATATAGTGTAATTCAACATAATTTCAAGTAATTTAGCGTATTTTAGTATAAATATACTAATTATATATCAAAAGAAGTAATCTAACAAATAATTTAAACAAAAAAATTTAAATTTTCAGTGTTAGATTTCATTATTTTGCTCTTCATAGTGTCTCTAAAATAAAAAAAAAACGAGTAAGCCGGCCATTTTCTGACCGGCTTGGGCATTTTTCGATATTGGATCAGATTCTGGACATAAATAATAATTTGTATTAAACTTTGGATATTAATAAAAATGTCGGCTTCTGCTCCTTAGTTGCCAGCTGTCAAAGAGAGCAAAATAAGTTAAACTAGTGCAAAATCCTTTTTTAATTATTTAATAAAAATAATTAAATGAGAGCAAAATAGTTGATGTTAAAGAAAGTCGGCGAACAAGAAACAAACAAATCAGCTAAAAGACAACCAGACAAAGCAAGAGCTGTGCAGGAATCTTGTCGCGCTAAATATTTCACAGGGGGCACAACGCAAAAGTACAAACATTTTAAAAAATTAAAATTGTCTGGTCATTGGTCTTTGGTCAATGCTTAACGCTCGTTTCAAGCTGGATGGTCCGGACTGTTTACTGTCAAATTGACTAGAAAATATTTTGTAATTATCCGTTTAATTATTATTAAAAAGTAGTGGGTCTATATGCGATTTAGATGGTCAATCTAAAGAGACAACTTTCTGGGGCGCTTCAATGGCATGCTGTACCAGTTGGAATCTGTACAGTTCGAATTTCAGAAAAGAGGAGCTCACTGTTTTTGACGGGTATCGGATCAAATTTGATCTGATATTCAGTTTAGATCATTCAATTCATATCAAGATTCATGTGTACAACTAAAATTAAAATTTGTTAAATCAGAATTGCGAATCTTGATGCAGATTGAATGGTCCAGACCAGATAACAGACCTGTTTTGCTCGCTCAGAAAAGAGCTGAACTTAAAAAAAAAAATCTCACACAATCTTCTGATAAGAAATAAATCTGCTGTTATTCTGATCCTAACCGTTGGTTTTTGTCAAGCTTCGTGTATGAAAAACTTCGTTGAAATTTCCAAGAAATAACACCAGATTTATTTTCCTTCTGATATTCACCCTTTAATTTGGCACACAAAATAAAATAATAAATAAATAGTAAGCATTGGCAGCATGCTGCTTTGTACTGCGAATTCAGAGATCTAACAAGAGAATAAGCGCTGGGAACTGACATTATGAGAATAATTATATAATTATTAATTTATTATAATGTATGATTTTAAATAAGTTCATGTCAGATTTTAGATACGCTGCATATGCATTACAGGGAATGAGATAAAGAGGCAGCTACTCATTGCAACGTATTGTTAATACTTAATAGTTGATACCAGTTATTCAGGTCAAGGTTCTAAATAACGATTGTAGCGCTATAGCTTTCAAGGTCCGAAAAAACTATAGCGCAACCATAACTAGTTATTTAGAATCATTATAAAAGAAAAGCGGTTAATAGCGTTATAGCTTTTGAGGTCCGAAAAAGTTATTGCGTAGCTATAGCTAGCTATTTAGAACCCAGATTCAGGCAATCAGGCTTAGCTTCAAGGATGAGCTCAGAGTTGTCTAAGACGGGCGGATTTAAAAGGAGTCGAGGGGTGGCTGAATTCTCCTATAGTTCAAAAAAAATTGTAAATTTCATATGTAATTTTTTGTAATTTCAGTAAAATTCTATAGTTTATTCTTCTACTAAAGCAACAAATTACAAATATGCCTCGTCTTAAAAAAATATCTTGTGAACATTATTGTTTAAATTTGCCTAGAATAGTTTTTGGATTTTGCCCCTGATCAGAGATGGAATTGAATACGGTTGGAAAAAGAAAAAATTTGTCCAAATTGTTATCGGGTTGCTAACGTTGTTTAAAAATATTTAAGCAACCCGATAACAATTTGGAAAAATAAAAATAGAGCATTCATTGTGATAGAATTAAAATTTAGGCTGATTCCTGTTGGAATACCAAGCTTTCGCTATCTACTTTAATTGCTTACTGCTTTCTTGTCGATCTTCTACTGTCCTTTAGTTGAGGACTTGAGGGGTCGATTTTTTTATTAATAAGAAAAACAAAACAAAAATAACGACAAAAGGAAACACACTTGTAAAATCTCGAAATATAAGAAGATTGTTATGGTTTATAATGTCCAGAGGACGTTATGGTCCATAGCGTTTAGATAATCTAAAAATCTTAACCTAATTCAGTCTGCTAATTAACTGAACAGGAAAAAAAAATCTCTGACCGTCAAGCTCTATAACGTCCAGACCATTGAGGAAAAGAAACAAAAATGACGTTAAATTGTTGGTATCGTAAAAAAAAAAAACTGTAGCTGGACGTAATAGACCATAACATCCAGCTAGAGTGTTTTTTTAATTAGAGATCATTAGCGATCAGATTAACTGGATGTTATAGTTTATAAATTTCAGCTGCAGTGTCCTGGACGTTACAAACCATAACATTTTTTCTATTTTTCCAAATCTAACAAAATTGTTCCTAATTATCGATATTTTTTGTTTGTTTTTCTATTAATAAAAAAAAACGGCTTGAGGGGGGTGCGGGCTTTTACTAGGCCCATCTGTAAGAGACTCATTGGTACGAGTGTTGTTGTCAAACTATAACAGCTGACGTAAACTCCTATGAAAATATCTTTTGTGTAGTCAAATAACACGACTTTATTAAAATAGTGAAAAAGTTAATGGTTATGTTATGACCACATGTGCTATGATCACGCTTAATTAGTTTTTGTAAATTTAGTTCATAGAAAACAAATAAAAACGTTAAAAAATAAGTAAACATTGCAAAATAAACTAAACTAAAAACAATGTTAAAAAATTGGAGTCAGTTTTCGTGACGTGTCATTTTTATCGAAGGTAGACATGTCAAGTAACGCACAAATCATGTTACATAACCAACACATGTGGCGTGACGTGCCGTGACGAAATTGGTAACATAATGCTATATGTTTGTACACACTGAATTAATTGCTGACTCTAGATATATTAAAAAAGAAGTGAATATAAGCGAGCGACATAATTTTTTCTTTTATGAAGTGAGGGACATATAAAACTTCTTCACCTGCTTTCACTCCTCGCAATACGATGTGATTTTTTAAAAAGGAAATTTGGGATTCGTACCAGATTTGAATCAACAGTTCAGAATGTGTGCCATAGACCATTATGACAGCGGACCTGAAGTCTTTTACATATTGCTACTGTGAAATTAATGCTTTTATTTTGTACAAGCATTTTTTAATGCAAATATTTACAAATTATTTTCTTACTTTTTCTTACATTCTGCGTAAAACAGTAAACTACTTCCAAGTTCCAATGGTTTTCTGCAGAAGTTACTATTTAGTATAGGGTACTTGATTATGAGTTTATGAAAAATTCGAAGTTTGGATGCTATTTTGTTTAACTAGATATTATCCAATTCATTTGCTTTTGATTTATTTTGTCAAAATTCGCTAATGCAAGGTACTGTAGCCAGCCCAATTGGATTTAAAAACTTAACAGCGGGTCCAACTAGAGGTCTAAATTTAAACTTGATCATAACGGAGGCCCAATATATTTTGCCATCATAATAATTCTTAAATAACGGCCTGATTGATGGGAACCCTATTTTACTAGACCCAATAATTCCATCGACTTTTGAAAAATAAACATACTAAATACCCCCCATTAAAAATTTCCAACTTTCAGGGATTCAGCGCCTTTCAGCAAATCAATAGTTGTTGAGACACTGTAAAGGACACCATATCAGCAGCCACATCAGCTGCCTTCCTTTTCACTTTATAAAACCCTTTCATAAAGGAAGAAATTTGGGTCCGATGGGCATCGGACCCAAAGTGAGTTCGACAGGTTCGATCACCGTCCGATCTGCTTTAGGATTCACGTCCGCAACTTCTGCGTCTGCTTTAAATTCGTGCGAACAAATTTTAAAGTAGATCGGACGGTCCCGAAACCCATTGGGTGGGGGCTTTTACAAACCATAACGTTTTTTCTATTTTTCCAGATCTAACAAAATTGTTCCTCATTATGGATATTTTTTTGTTTGTTTTTCTATTAATAAAAAAAACGGCTTGAGGGGGGTGGGGGCTTTTACTTGGCCCATCTGTAAGAGACTCATTGGTACGAGTGTTGTTGTCAAACTATGACAGCTGACGTAAACTCCTACGAAAATATCTTTTGTGTAGTCAAATAACACAACGTTATTAAAATAGTGAAAAAGTTAATGGTTATGTTATTATGACCACATGTGCTATGATCGACTTGAGAGTAGGTCCGATGGGCATCAGACCTACTCTGGTTCGATGGGTTTAATCACCGTCGATTTGCTTTACAATCCGTGCGGGATGCTTTAAAATTCGTGCGCACCTGTTTTAATTTTCGTGCGCGCAATCTTAAATTAGATCGGACAGTCATCATGTCGTTGAACCTAAAAGTAGGTCCGATGGGCATCGGACCTACTCCGTTCTCGCTATGATCACGCTTAATTAGTTTTTGTAAATTTAGTTCATAGAAAACAAATAAAAAACGTTAAAAAATAAGTAAACATTGCAAAATAAACTAAAATAAAAACAATGTTACAAAATTGAAGTCAGTTGTCGTGACTTGTCATTTTTTATTTAAAGTAGACATGTCAAGTGACGCACAAATCATGTTACAAAACCAATATATGTGTGACATGGCGTGCCGTGATAGAAATTGATAACAGAATGCTATATGTTTGTACACACTGAATTAATTGCTGACTGTAGATATATTAAAAAAGAAGTGAATATAAGCGACGACATATAATTTTTTCTTTTATGAAGTGAGGGACATATAAAACTTCTTCACCTGGTCCTGCTTTCACTCCCGACATTTTTATTAATATCCAAAGTTTAATACAAATTATTATTTATACCCAGAATCGGACCTAATATCGAAAAATGCCCAAACCGGATAACGTAATATAGTATAATTCAACATAATTTATTGAAATATAGTGTAATTCAACATAATTTTAAGTAATCTAGTGTATTTTAGTATAAATATGCTAATTATAATTCAAAAGAAGTAATCTAACAAATAATTTAAACACAAAATTCAAATTTTCAGTGTTAGATTTCATTATTTTTTCTCTTCATAATGTCTCTTAAAAAAAAAAAAAAAAAAAAAGAAAAGAAAAGGGAAAACGACTAAGCTAGCCAAAAATGACCGGCTTAGGAAAGGAGTAAACCGGCCATTTTCTGACCGGTTTGGACATTTTTCGATATTGGGTCCGATTCTGGATATAAATAATAATTTGTATTAAACTTTGGATATTAATAACAATGTCGGCTTTCACTCCTCCCAATACGATGTGATTTTTTAAAAAGGAAATTTGGGATTCGTACCAGATTTGAATCAACGGTTCAGAATGTGTGCCATAGACCTTATGACGGCGGACCTGAAGTCTTTTACATATTGCTACTGTGAAATTAAGAGTAGAACTAGGGTGCTCTCGAGTTCACCAAGCTCTTGGTGAACTCAAGTCCAAAACTCATCGGATCGGCTTCAAATGACGAATTCAACCGTTGAAACCCGTCTACCTTACGAGTGATGTGTCTACATGCAAAAATTTTAAATTTTAAAATTAATTTTGCATAGAGTCAAGTGGTCAAAATTAGAAGGTTAATAAATTAATTTTAATGCATTCATTTTTTGACGTTTTTTGACCACTTGACTCTATGCAAAATTAATTTTAAAATTTAAAATTTTGCATGTAGACGCATCACTCGTAAGGTAGACGGGTTTCAACGGTCGGATTCGTCGTTTGAAGCCGATCCGATGAGTTTTGGACTTGAGTTCACCAAGGGCTTGGTGAACTCGAGAGCACCCTAGTTCTACTCGTGAAGTTAATGCTTTTATTTTGTACAAGCATTTTTTAATGCAAATATTTACAAATGAGTGAGTCTATGGTACTATGCATTGTATGGATTAGTCCGTACTACGGTGTCATATTTTCATTTTGAAAATTCTAATGGTCGATCCGAACCGTTCAACGTGATCTCCACATGAATATGTACTTGCAGATTAAATTATATATTTTTTTGAACTTTTTTACTATATTTTAAGATAGATAGAAAATCACTTGATCTGAAAATTCTAGACCATAAAAAAATAGTGATTTTCTACCTATCTAAAAAAATAGTAAAAAAATTCTAAAAAATAGAAAATTTAGCCGACAAATATATTCTCATATGGAAATCACATTGAATAGTTTGGATCGACCGTTATAATTTTGAAAACAAAAATATTGATCCATAGTACGGACCAATTCGTGCTATGCACAGTACCATAGACTCACTCTTTACAAATTATTTTCTTACTTTTTCTTACATTCTGCGTAAAACAGTAAACTACTTCCAAGTTCCAAAGGTTTTCTGCAGAAGTTACTATTTAGTATAGGGTACTTGATTATGAGTTTATGAAAAATTCGAAGTTTGGATGCTATTTTGTTTAACTAGATATTATCCAATTCATTTGCTTTTGATTTATTTTGTCAAAATTCGCTAATGCAAGGTACTGTAGCCAGCCCAATTGGATTTAAAAACTTAACAGCGGGTCCAACTAGAGGTCTAAATTTAAACTTGATCATAACGGAGGCCCAATATATTTTGCCAGCACAATAAATCTTAAATAACGGCCTGATTGATGGGAACCCTATTTTACTAGACCCAATAATTCCATCGACTTTTGAAAAATAAACATACTAAATCCCCCCATTAAAAATAAATATTTCCAACTTCCAGGGATTCAGCGCCTTTCAGCAAATCAATAGTTGTTGAGACACTGTAAAGGACACCATATCAGCAGCCACATCAGCTGCCTTCCTTTTCACTTTATAAAACCCTTTCATAAAACCTTTCCTTTCCACATCATTGCATGCACATTGCCTACATCATTGCTAAACCCTTTCTTTATAAAACCCAGCTCAGTGTGATGATTATTAAACTAAACCCTTCTTTAATAAAGAAAGCAACACTGTCTTCAATCCTCCTAAAGCTCCAAAACATTGCATTTGCTCAGCCCAATGGCCCTTTAACCAAGCACTGCTCCCCTCTCTCTTGATCGATCCATCGACCAAATTAAAACCGCAGTTTTAAACCCTAATAAACAAAGTTCATCAGTTAGTTATATACTTCCGTTCTTTTCATTCTTTCCATTCAACCAAAATATGACTTTCATTTTTTCCAATGCAAAAAGTATTGTTGGCAAAATAATAATGATGGCATGTGAAGACAAAAGGAAGCTTTACTACAGTGTTAGAGTTTCCATTACCGTTATTATCGTGGCCGTTACCTACTCGAGAGTAAGAGTGCAACTTGGAGGGTTTAGTAATTCATTGGTCTGTGCTGCGACGACGGTTCTGCCCACTACAGAGCTTCATGTTGGTAAGTCCAAGGTCTTATGCACTTATTCTTGTTCTGCTGCCTACAGTCCCCTATATTTTGCTCTTTCTTAATTTGTTATTTATGTTTATCTAGGGGGAACGCTAAACAAGACGATAATTAACATAGTTGCAAATATTCTCGGTATGCTGCTCGGGTATGGACTACGTATGTTTAGCGATCATGAAATTGGAAAAGCGAAATTTGCATTTCTCCTGCCCGTCATATTTACTCTGAGTAAGTAAATTTCATCCACGTACGCATATCCTAAATTTTACAGCCATTCAAAACCGTTAATTGATAGTGATAATAATAAAAATAAAAATAATACTAATGCTAACACTAATACTAATAATGATAACAACAACAACAAGAACGATGATGATGATGATAATAATAATAATAATAGGTAATAAAAAAAAAATCCTGGAACATTAATGTTCTATGTAAGAATTTTGAGCCAGTCACAAGATACATAATATAATGGTTATTATAATGTGATGATGACGATGAATGTTCTCTGAGTCATGTTGCAGTTGTTATGGGGATACTTCTGCATTTTGTAAATGTGGTGAAGGATAGATATGACTACGGCACATCAGCATTCTTGGAGGCAATGTTACCGGCGACACTGCACCTCTAGGGTCCTGACTGGTTAAATAAGGAATTCTGCAAAAACACAGCAACTTTGGGGATTGCTTATGCTCTCACAATTCTCTCATCTTTCCTCCCTCCCTTCTGGGCTGGAGTTGACGTTCATTATAGGGTCCAAGAGTATCTCGATACCCTCACCTCTATCTTCAAAGGTCCTAATTAAATATTCTACTTGTTTAATGGTCCAAAAGGAAATTACAAGAAATCTGTGTACGTATGAACAAACCTGTATAATATATGATAAAATAGTTACTCCAATACAGGATTAAATGAAAAATGCTTTAGAGAGAACTGTATGTATGACAATTTGCAAGACAAGCCTTTTCTTCAGCCGCTTCAGTCTCTCATCGACTCTAAGGAGAAGGAAAGTTCTTTGGTATATATGTTTCACTTTCTTTTCTTTTTCAATTTTATATGACAATCAATATTATACCTCCATCCAGTAATAAAGTATATTTATACATAATTTTGGAGCACTGCAGAGTAAGTTTGTAAGTTGGGAATTACCTTGGCGACATCTACAAAAACAGTATGAAAAGATAGGAGATCTCAGCCGAAGTTGTGCCTCCGCCATTTACTCTCTCTCGACCTACCTCACTACAAAATACTCCACAGAAAACTTGCACTTCAGTACCCAGCTTCAAAAAACTTGCACGGAGATGGGCTCCGAATCTGCTAAGGCACTTGCACAGCTTTCTCTCTCCATCAAACACAAGACTTCCCCTGCTGCTTCGACCTATATTCATTTGACCACTGCACTCAATCTCGCATCGCACCTAGAGAACACACTAGAGGCTAACGACATGACTTCTCGCTTGGTAGAATCTCTTATGATTATCGAAAAGCTGGTCAGCTCAATCGAGGAGCTTGCAGGCCTAGTGTCTTTTAAACAATTTGAGCAGTATGGCATTGTATCAGAACTGGTAACCAGGTTTATTCCAGCTATCGAGGAGGAAGTGGCCACTAGGACCAACCAATTTGTGGCTTACATGAAGAAATTTGTATATGGACTCTTTACCTTGCAGAAGAAATCCTAAACCAAAAACTTGTCTGTTTCAGATGGGCCTGACACATTTCAACCTCATGTTGACTTGGTTCCAGTAAGTAATTTTGAACCTAAAAAATAGGAGGATAAGTTGGGCCAAGTAGCCATTGAGATCAACCCACTTGCTGGGCCAGTCCAAGTCAACTAAGCACAAATCCAGTACTGTTCAGACAGCTCCTGAAAATAAATTGAGAATTTGAGATAAGACCCCAGCTAGAGAAGAGGGGAGGTAGTAAATATTTATTTGTATAGTCATTGCTCATTAGACATTAGCACTATCCAGTGGTGGAAAAATTATTTTTTTAGGGGTGTCAACCAAATTTTCTTAATTTTTTTTTAAGTTCATATTTAATAAGGGACTTTTTTGTTGTTGTGAAAATTAAGAAGATTCAATTGACTTCAGTGAAGCTTCACTGGCCCCTCCACTGTAAGTACCATCTAATGATGCGTGTAGTAAATATCATATCTTCTTGTATCTTTAATTGTGATATTTGGATTACAAAAAGATGTGTGTCCCGTTTGATTAATTGTAAACATCATATCTTGATGTATTTTTGTTCATACAATTTCGGTCCAATTTTGCAACTCGATCAGGATTCAGAAATAACAGGCATTTGCTTAGACTTAACCAAGCCCACAAACTGACCTTGCTAGGCCTACTAAGACCAAACTCAGGCCCAATTATACAGCACCAAAAAGAAGAGTGTGTGTGTGTGTCTCTCTCTCTCTCTAAAATTTTAATCCTTTCTTAAGGAACAGAACTGGTAACATGTTGCCTTCTATTTGAGTATATGTATATAATGGGAGTAGCTAGTAAGGAATATTGGGCACTGATATTGTAAGATTAAATTATTTATATGACAGAAAATTGACAAAAAATATTTACTATAACTAACCGTAAATTTATCAAATAAACAGTGATCAATACAGATCTGTAACTTTCACATGCAGGAAAGCAAAATCTTTTGAACATTATACTTGACAATATCAACATTAATTGTTTACAATTTGTAAGATTTTTCATATATATTAAGAAACATAGGAAATTTTTAATAAAAAAAAGGAAACATAGAATTTTACGAAATTGCTGGTCAAAAACTTAAATTTTCTGTACTTACCAATCAAGTGGAAGTTGAGCTCTGTTGCAGCCGCAAGAGAACAACCCACAATTATCGGTACAAGGGAGCGGTAAATCAGGGTAGGAAACATCTCCCCTGGCATAAACCTCGACACAAGCACACAGAAGGCTGGCTCACTGCTCTTTATTATATGTGTAAATGAGATAGCCCCTTCGACATGCTGACGGTTGCTGCCACGTGTCCAATGGCAACCTAAATTACATAGTTATAATTAAATTCATTAGTTAAGAATTATGTCAGTTAATGCAGGAAAGGAAAGAACAAATAGATAAAAGGTTGTACTATTAATGAATCCAATTACCCTTAATTTGTTTTGGAAAAAAAATGAGAAAGAAGCCCCCTTGTTTCAATTCCATAAAGATTGTTAAAAAAATGCAGTACCATTACTAAATCCCATACGGTAAGCAAGGATTGCCATCCAGGATCATGATTCGTAAACTCAAAACACTCAGTCCTGGAATGTCTTACATATTTTAGATTCTAATTCCCATATGTCACTTCTTGCTGTTATGATCATGTTTCGTGAAAAATACATGCGGAAACATTTTTTGTAATTTCTGAATTTTTCACGTCTTGATCAATATGTATGCTTAAACTTAATTAACAATAGCTGCAATCAATAGTTGCGCCATATAACATTTTCCGTCCTAGAATCGAGCCAATTAAGAATTTAAGAATCACTTGAGCTCTATCTATTTAAAAATAAACCGGGTATATATGCTAAGTTTAGGGGAAAAGAAAAATTGTGGTGGCATTCCAAAACTCCACATCACAACAACAATAACCTCCATGAAATTAATGAACTATTTACTACATCTGTTATTTTACTAGTTTCTTTGATTTCTTGTTAACTAATAACTATTATTTTTTTAGATATTATTTTGATTTAATGAAATTGTTGCTTGGTCACTTGGTCGTTGCCGACCATCAAAAAAGAATTAAAAAACTATTTACTACATTACCAAAATATATCGAAGGACAATGAAAAAAAAAATCTTACTGGCTGATCGTCATCCAGAATTGCATCGTTGAGATACATGCATGAGTGGGACCCACCTGCCAATGGCACCCCTAAGATAGTCGAGGAAAAGGAAATTTCTTGATCAGTAAATCATCAAGTTTTCGTTAGGAGGGTTCATTGGAGAGAGCCAGAGAGGTGAGAAGCTAGCAAAGGTTTGATTTCAGAAGGGTGGAATAATTATTTCAATCTCCCCACTCTAGTACCCGCTTTGTACCCACAGCAACAATAGAGGAAGATTGTACTACGATCTCCACTAATTAGAGAAAAGTTGTACTATGATCTCCCTTTCCTAGTCTTCACACTCGTCTCCACGTCAACCTTCATAGGTATAAATACTTGAAACATAAAATATTAATACTTGCAAAATAAGATATAAATACTTTCATGCGTAACTTGATATGATCATTCCCTTTTTCAGTCCCCTAATCGTTCCCGCATCAACCTTCCCTAATAGTCTCCGCGTCAATCTTTCTCTAACAAAAATAATTGACCTTATAGGTATAAATACTTACAATATTTGATATTACACTACTAGAATTTCCGCTTTTTCCAACCGTAGCAATTGTTATTTCCAACCGGAGGAAGGGTCGATGGAAATGAAATTGCGTTTTCTGACACCATTAACAATTTCCGTCGGTACCCTCATGGAAATAGTAGCGGTTGGAAATCCCTGCTGTCTCCGCATGGAAATGTTTCTTATCTGCCGTTGGAAAAACTTTTGCATGACCCATGACCCGCCGAACAGACCAAATATTATATTTTATTGAAAGTTCATGGAAATACCTCTCCCCTTACCGTTGGAAATAAGTGTGAAGTAGGGAGACATATTATTTTCATGGGCTACCGTTGGAAATGTTTTGTGGAATTTATTTATATTATTTTACAGTGAAGGTTCATGGAAATACTCAAGCACTCTGCCCTTGGAAATGTTTTATTGATTCACTTTATATTATTTTATAGATAGACTTATTATTTTCATGAGACTATAGTTGAAAAAGTTAAGTTCTTTGAGACATAAACGTTTATGTTTATTTGAGATCTCCCTTTGTAGCAATAAAAATAAATCACAGCAACTATCAGTATTAAATTGCGAAATATAAAATGAAACACTACAAATTGAAAACATAAATTTAGATATTTGGACTAAACCAATCTATTTAATTTAGATACAAATTTTTTTGACAAATGCAAGCAAAGCAAAACATGCTATCTTACTTTCATTTGAATGACTCTTTTGTCCTCCTGCAATATATGTTTTTAAACATATGACTGTTAGTGAATGAGTAAAATAAGTAAATAGAATTAGTAACAGTGATCATATATATATGCATAAGTACACTAGATTAACAAGGTCATGTAAATAAACATATTTTCTAATAAAAAACAATACATTCACTGGTTATTGCCTTATAACAGTTATATATATATATCATCTTTTGAAAATAAATGAAGATGAAGATGCAAGGACTGAAATGAGAACAACTCACGAAGAGCATTTTATGATTCTTAATATAGATATTCATTGTCCTTTTTAAGCAAAAATACAAATAGCGCATAATATAGGGACCCAAGTGTAATTTCTAATTTATTGTTCAGACAAGGTCCCATATACATACTGAGAATGAATTTTGATAAAAAAAACAAGTGTTGATATTTACATCTCCTCTTCTCCATGTGATACTCTAAGATATAAATGTTTGAAGTTAGTAACCATGTATACCTCTAAACTATGTACATCCCACACGTCAGTGAGCTGTTGGTTACTAGACACCTCATAGTAAACACCTATTACAAATCCAAAAAGATAACAAAGTTAGAAAAGCTAGTTGCCAAATCCCCGCACTCTCAATGACACGGATTTTATGAACATACCCTGTCTAAATTTACAACAAATTAATATAAAAAATCAAGTAAAATAAAGTTTTGGGACAAAATCTAAATGAAATATGACAGTTGGATGTGAACTATCCTTAAGTTCACAGCCGAGGTCATCGGTAGGTTTGTAGTAGGGTTTCAGTATCAATTTTGTGAAAGGAGCTCGATTTATGGGGTTCGGCACTTAGAGCTGCCGGTCTGAGTGTTGTCAGTAACTAATATGTTACCCCTTTGCAATTTCACAGATCTCACACTCAGATGAGCTCGTGATTGATATGTGTGCATTGCATCTATGATATTTGATCACTGACTTCATATTACAAACTTAGTTCAATGTCGTAGCACATGTGCATCTCATGCCATATTACTACATCTTCCAATTATCACCTCCAGTTCCCATGATTTGTGTGTAACAAAATGTTTAAGGTGTCCGGGACATGTATGCACATATTTATGTTTTTAAACTTCTGTTTCATCAACTCAGGGGATGTGGCTTAGTTTGCCCTTTTCTGGCATGCTTATTTGTCCTTTTTATTATAATTAATTGGCTACACTATATTGGATGTTCTTTATATGGAAATAACCATTGATGTACATGATTTTCAGTGGATAAGTATCAAATTTTTATTATAACTAGAACTGTGATGAACATGCATGATTTTGGTGACAGTTATACATGAAACAATGCAGTTTTGACAGTTCATCTTTAGAAAATTATTGTGAGCAAATGGCTATACCAAATTCTTTTTTCTTTATATGGACATGATGGTTAACTTGTGTAGTTTATACTCAAAAAGTTTCAAAAATTATGAAGGCTTGGAACTTAGTGAATTTCATTGTTTTGTGAGGGTCGGCTGGTGTGCCAGTACACTGTTTTTAACAGTATTTTCGGTTTTCAGGATATGAGATTCAAATGGCCACCAAAAATTGTAGAAAAATCATTTTTAGGAGATTCTTTTTTTAGTGTGCTTGTATATGTGTCTAGTGTGTGTGTGTGTGCAAGGATTTGATCAATTTCTATTCAAGAGTTCTCTGTCAAATTGGGGCTGTTTAGGCAACTCACTATACCAGCATGTGTTTGGCTTAGTTTCACTTATGTATGGGGCTGGTAGAAGCATGGTTATTACTTATATGCATGTAGGTGAGTCATACTGTTATACATGAAGTCTTTATAGTCTGGTTTGGCTTTCTACCATGGATCAATATTACCAAGGTCAGTTTAAAACTAGCAAGCCTATTCTAATTATACGAAAATGTTGTCATTTAATTTGAGACATTTCCATATTACCAAAGAGACATACTACAATTAGGGATCCCGGATAATTTAGGCATTTAATTTTATATGCAAGTAATTATACCATAATTAAGACCTCATGTATAATACACATCAGTGTATATATCCAGGATCCCGGACATGATACAATTGGGACTCGGGTGGGCAAGGTGTCAGAAATTTGGGAATACTTAGGGACCAATTTGATTTTATTTTTCAGAAAAGGCTAAACTTGAATTTTCCAAATAATTTAAAAGTAAGGGGATGTAAAATATTTTGACAGTGGTTTCCCCTTGGGCATTCCTTATAGCAAGTGGAGGCAGCACGGTTGATATGCGGTATAGCTTCCCCATTGTCAGATTCATTCTAGGTGTTCTTGCTTTGGATGGAATGCCTTCCATCTGTACAACTCCAAAATGAAGGTGAATATTAGCAACCAACCTCAAAAAGAGCAGATCGGTGCTCATTAAGAGCTGAATGGCATAAAGCAACCTTAAATTTCATCGAACTTGTGCACTTATGTTTACTAAAAATTTCCACATGTTATAACTCCTAACTTTAAAATTAGAAGATCTAAACACTATGTTGGGAACCTTGTATCAGTGATTAATTAAGTTCTAATTTCTAATTTCTAATTAAGTTCTACCAAACAAAGAAAAAATATAATTTCCAATTTCTAATTTCTAATGCTTAACTAGGTTATAGTAGTGTCAATCATTCAAATGCTATAATTATTTGAACGGAACTTAGAATTAAGCTCACTAGATTGTAAATGTGCTTGGTGCTTAAAACACAGATCACTGGTCCGATCAAAATAAGAGAAATGTCCAAAAATTAAGGAAATTAATACCGCACAGATTAGACCAATTCTACGTACCAGTGTCTTAGAGGTTCTCGGTTTGCTTGAGAGTTTCTCCGATGGGTACGGTTTGCCCTTCGATTGAGACGCCGCGAGTTTTAATTTGGTAGGAAGAAGTTAGTAGAGAGAGGGTTGAGAGGATCTTCTTTGGCGTTTCCGACGATCGGGTTTCTTCTCGTTTATAGAGTATTTGAGAGGAGGAAAGATTGGGGAGGAGAGGGTTTAGGTGTTTGGTTTTCATTAAAAAAAAGATAAGTCCCAGAGAGCATTTACGATGGATACACATATCCACAATTTTATATCACTTGAGGTAACATAATATTTATGTTAAATCAGAGCCATATGATCAGAACTAGTACGATTATTAAAGGATCCAGATGATCTCATCTAGAACGGATCTAACCAGAAATATTATGTCACCTCAGCGAAATGGACCTCCTGCCCACAGCCTCTGAAATGGAGATATTCATTGGGAATCATGACCTTTCATCACTCATCAGACGGCTCATATCTAAAATTGAGCCAATAATTACGGACCGTTCAGTTTTGTATGAGCAATCAACGGTCGATCTGTAATGAAATAATTTCAAATTAGTTTTTAAATGATCAAGAGAAAATATTGAACGTAACCAACAAAAAAAAACTGAAGTTTCGATATGTGGAAGCTCCGATCCAACTTTAACTGTTTGTGGTACGTCCTACGATGTTTGTATATTCCGTCGGCTTGATAGATAGGTAAATGAACATAAAATTTCATCAAACTTCGCTACAAGAAACTAAATGCGATGCTCTTTAATTTCAACGGTTCCGATCGATCAACGGACGATATGTTCTCGTACGCCTTCATTAACTCATAAAACAAGAGTATATGCATACATGACATGAAACATAAAACTCTTGTTTTATGAGATAATGAAGGCGTACGGGAATATATCGTCCGTTGGTCGATCGGAACTGTTGAAATCAAAGAGCATCGCATTTAGTTTCTTGTAGCGAAGTTTGATGAAATTTTATTTTCATTTACCTATCCATCGAGTCGATGAAATATTAAAACATCGAACGACTATAAACACTTCACTGTGGATCGAAGCTCGAACACAACAAAACTTCAGAACTTTTATATTTGTTACGTTCAATATTTTCTCTTGATCATTTCAAAACAAATTTGGAATCATTTCGTTTCAGATCGACCGTCGATCGTTCACGTGAAAATAAACGGTTCACAAATATTTGCTAAATTTGAAGGGACAAATAATAATGAAAGTTTATAAAACTGACAATTACGAGTATGATTTGGCCATAGAAGTCATAAAAAATTTGAAAATTTTTTTTTTGTATTTTTTTGTAATTTTTTTTTGCTGTGCAAGCATTAATTAATTTGTACATATGTAAATCTGAACCGTCCGATTGAAAATGTATTGTTTTGATTATTAATGAGTATGACCATCTATCTTATGTATTAATTTGGATTGGAGATAGAATAGAGGATGACAAATGGGTCCCACTTGACACATCAAATATGAATAGCGAAATTTTTGTCAAACAGAGGCGCGCAGTGAAATTTTTGGAAAATATTTCCCCCCTTTCCTATTCTCTAAGTCTCAGTTGAGGTGCGCAACGAAAATTTTGCCAAAATATTTCCCCCTCTTCAATTGGGTCCCCTTCAATTGCGATCCCTAATTCCCCAAGTCCTTCAATTTCAATTGTGTCGCCTTCTATTCTCTGAGTCACTAACCATAACCTAATCCCCACCAGCGAGGCAGCTAAGCGACCAGCCCCCCAGACGCGCCGCACACGGTGTACTCATCGATCCGCGTCTCCGGCCTCCGGCCTCCGCCTCCTTGGTCCTAGGTTTTTGCTATTCTCCAAGGTTTTCTCTTTCTAACTCTCTCTCTCTCTCTCTCTTCTCTGACCCTCGTTCTCCAAGGTTTCCTTGTTTGAAAGGCTCCTGTTTGAAAGGTTCTAGTACTTTGCTACATAATGGAGGAAGATGGTAGGATATTTATAGGGTAAAATAAAGGAGGAAGGTTTCAATTTTTGCAATTTATGCTTTTGGTAACTATTTATGGATTTTGTAAGTTCACAATCAATTTATTACATGCCACCTGTAATTGGTACCGTACCATGGTACTGTAGAGAGGTATAAAGAGGATGAACTGTTGTATTGATTTCACTGTTTAACTTTGTGAAAAATTGCTTAATCTTGTTCCATTTTATTTGAGTTCTCTTTTAATGTTCAATTTTCATTAATTTTTCATTTTACTTTTAGTTGCCTCAATTTTAAAACTTTTGTTTTAATAATCTACAAGTTGCATTTTTACTGTGCAGTTTAATCCAAAAAAAAGATGAATTGTTGAGTTGATCATATAACTCATTTGTGTATGTTCATCTCTAGAGAGTGATTATTTGATGACTTTTGGTCGTATGTTGTCAATTTCCAACTGTATTTGATTATGCAAGCCTCAATCTCTGGATCAATTGAGAGATGAATTTTGCAACTCTAAAGTTGGTTCAATACTGACAGGTTTTGGAGAAGGCAAAGCGTGAAATTAACAATATCCATAAAGTTTATGTTGCACATATTGTTGTTGCTGGTGCAGAGGCTGTTGCATTGTGTGGGGGGGCCCACAATTCCCATGAGGATAGGTCGAGTAGATTCAAGGTAATATACCATATCATTAGTTGTTTTCTTCTGAAATTGTATTTTTTGGATGCTAAGGAAGCAAATAATTTCTTTGTAGCATACCTGATGCAGCAGGGAAGCTTCCAGAAGAAACACTGGATGCAAGTGCACTGAGGAGAGTCACATGCAAATATTTATGATGAGGTATTACTTGGCTAATGTCTTTTACTATTTGGGTAAGATAACATATTTGGTTTCAGATTTGATAGCTTTCTAAATATATAGAATCTCTCAGGTGAAGCCCACAAAGGTCTTCGTTTACCCAATTCTTTTGTATGCTTTTGAGCTGGGAAGGCCATATGAATTTGGAAATGTGATGACTGATGACCATCTTGTAACTGTTATGGTCATAGTCATTTCCCTTGTGGTTCTACTTATTGTGCTAAGAAAAAGAAGAAGACCACATGGTAATTATCAACAACTTTTGATTATATATTGCTTTCTTTTACCCGTGCCAACATTTATCAAATCATGAAAAATCACCTGCTTCATAAACCTTTAGCCTCAGTCAGTTTATAAAGAAAATCCAAACATCTAATTAAGTAAAAAATGAAATGTAGATGCCTATGTGAGGCCACAAGCCAGTAGCGCTGGATGATCTATTGTTTTTGCCAATTTTTATCGATCCATTACAATTGTGCCAGCACACTGTAACTGTGTAGTTCTTTGAAGTTGTATTATAGAGAGTCATGAGGTGCTCATTTCCAATCATGGTACTGTGGAGTCAAATCCACTATTTACACCTTCATCTAACAACTTTGCACCTATATTCTTGTAACTTGTTTATTTATAAAAATAAGTCTTTTTAATTAAATGATGTCCATATCCAGTGGCTATAAGAAACAACTATGAACTTAGATTGAATTTAGACGCCTCTCGAGTCACAATGATGTGTTTTCTTTAACATAGGTCCTTACATTTATTATTTTTCCTTTTTTATTTTAAAACAACAATTATGTACATTTAAATGATATTTCTGTAGGAAGAATCATAGGACATCAATGAGCTCCATGACTCAACTGAGATCAGCATTATGCCTTAATGTCCTCTCCTTACATTTATTATTTTTCCTTTTTTATTTTAAAACAACAATTGTGTACATTTAAATGATATTTCTGTAGGAAGAATCATAGCACATCAGTGAGCTCTATGACTCAACTGAGATCAGCATTATGCCTTAATGTCCTCTCTCAATTTTACAGTAAGGTCCTTGTTATTATTCTTTTATTATGCTTGTTGTAAAGAGGCTTGACCTTTATTTTTAAAGGGGGGGGGGTGGAGGATAGTTAAAGGTTAAAATAGTACTATGGTGCTCTTGATGAAGTTGAAATTCATGCTGAAATGTGATGATAGACTAATGGTCATTTTAAATGCACATATTAGGTATTGGGATGTGGATTGGAACTATTCTGGATTCAACAATGCTGCTGTCATGGACATGTAAGTAATTTTGTCAAAAATATTTGCTATATCTTAACATGTGTACTGCTAGCACAATGTGAAAATTAATTGATATTATTCAAAATATATATATGCTTGGTGGGTATATGCAAATAATAACAAGTAGTATGCAATAATAGTCTCAATATTAACTTGTAAATATTGGTTGTACTAGATTTCACTACATGGCGATATCTTATAATAGCAGAAGGAAATGCCATCTGAAAGAGATGAGACCATCTGAAAAGGATTATTTGTCGGAGGTAATGATCTCATTTCTTGCTATCATTTTATCAAGTTGAATGTAGATGTAAGTTATGGCTATCATTTTATGTGGTGAAGTCGTACTTTTTTATGTTTGTAGAGTGTGGGAAGCAAAAGCACGACAAGCTAATAGTGATATTAAAGTGGTCCTAATTCGGATTGGTGTTGCGCTTGGCAAGGATGGTGATGCTTTAGATTTTTACTATCTAAATATTATATTGTATAACCTTTTAGTATTCTTAACCAAGAATATCATATTGTTGTTGTAATGTATTTTGGTATTTTGGTACAATGTGTGATAATTATATGATATTGATTAATGTTTATTGCATGCTTTTGATATATATATATCAATGTGTTTATGTTTATTTGATTTAACGGGAAGTGGGGAATGTAAAAGAGTACCGGTTAGTATGGGGAGGATTATAGAATGAGGGCATGCTGATATGATGCAATTTATGGTTATTATTTGCATGGGTATATCTATGCAAATATTAGCGCATGGAAATAATCAGGTACACTGCCCTTGGAAATAAACAGGTGGGCCCCACGCTTCCTTGCCATGGAAATACTGGGGTGGGTCCCACGTACTCTACCGTTGGAAATGCTCTGGAGGGTCCCACAGACGCTGCCGTTGGAAATAAATAGGTGGGCCCCGCATTAGCTGGCGTTGGAAATACTCGGGTGGGGACCACTTCCGCGTCGATGGAAATACTTAGGTGGGTCCCACGTTCTCTGCCGTTGGAAATACTCCAGACAGTGTCCGAGTGTGGAAGTATTTCCATGCGCCCTTTTTCCAACTGTAAGCGCACGGAAATACTCAGAAATGAGTATTTCCAACGGCGTCGACGGAAATAAGGGCTATTTCCATCGAGGGTTGTTGCGACGGTAGTATTTCCGACGGTAGCGCACGGAAATGAAGATTTTCCGACGGTACGCCCATGGAAAAGGCGATTTTCTGCCGTTGGAAAAAGCGGAAATTCTAGTAGTGTTAATACTTTCAAATATAATCCAGTGTCATATGTAAAAAAAAGAGAAAAGGTTTCTATACCCCAGCCTTTGTCCCCGGTTTGTCCCCAAGCTAATCCAATCAGCTTCTAAACGGTCAAACGGTCAATACCAACTGTCAATCTTTCTTATTTATAAGATTTCCCGATCCGTCTCTTCTCCCTTTGACAAATTCTTGGATCTGATTCATAACTCTCTCTGATTCTCTCTCCATAGCCTCGATCAATAAAATTTCGATGTGACTCTCTTCGACCCCCTCTCTCTCTCCACAGCCTCCATCCATCGATCCGGCAGCGACGGCCGCGACGGCAGCGACGGCAGCGACGGTGACGCGCGACGGCAGCGACGGATTTCTTGGCTGCATCTGAGCATCTCTTGTCAGATCTGTAAATTACAGTTAGATCGGATCAATTCTGTCTTAAAAGTACCATGACAACTTCTTTATTTCTGAATTTGATCCGATCTCTTGTTTTACTGCTATACTTTTCTGGACTAGTCAGGATCATTCCCCAATTAGTGGCCATGTTTTCGGACCCTTCTTATTTTTACTGTGATCATTCCCCAAATAGGTTTACATGATCTATACAGTATTTTATATGATCTATCAATCAGGTTTAAAGGTTCTATAGAGTATTTTACAGGATCTATTTAACATTTTTACATGATATATTCAATAGTTTATATGATCTATGCATTATTTTTCTTTTCTTTATTTTACAGTATCTGTTTAACAGTTTTACAGGATAGATGCAATAGTTTACAGGATATATGCAATTGTTTTTACATATCTCGTATTATCTGAATGTCTGTTTTTATTTACATTATTCGACATGTAAATTTTGCTGATTTAAAGTCTTCTATACATTGTTTTACAGAATTTTGCCAATGATTTACAGGATTAGGATTTGAAATGCATTAAACTATTACACGATCTACTTAATAGTTTTATAGGATATATCAGTTATTTTACAGATTTTATGCAAAAGTTTTATAGGATGTATCAGTTATTTTACAGGTTTTATTTAATAGTTTTTCAGGTTTCATGCAATAGTTTTATAGGATATATCAATTATTTTACAGGTTTCATGCAATAATTGTATAGGATGTATCAGTTATTTTATAGGTTTCATGCAATAGTTTTATATGATGTATCAGTTATTTTACAGGTTTCATTCAATAGTTTTTCAGGTTTCATGCAATAATTTTATAGGATATATCAGTTATTTTACATGTTTCATGCAATAGTTGTTCAACTATTTTTTTTAGAATTTTGTTAATAATTTACAGAATTAGGACATTTTTAGTTTACAGCAGATGTGCAATTGTACATGATACATATCACAATTTTACAGGATACATAGGACAATTTTACAGGTTACATAATTTAGACAGTTTTTACTGTGATTCACTTTGGTTACAACATATGTGCTTATTTTACAGGATACATCTAACAATTTTACAGGATATATAGGACCATTTTACAGGGTACATATAACAATTTTAGATTACAGCTTATGTGCAATTTTACATGATAAATTTCACAGGATACATCAACAATTTTGCAGGATACATATAACAATTTTGCAGTATGTTGCTTTGATTGTTTGCATCTGCTAATGGTTCATAACTCCAATATTTAACCTTGCTTATTTTTTTTTTTTTTTTGCAGGATGATATATCAAAAGAGCGTGTGGTTCTAGCGATGAAACTTCTCACTCATCCGAATAATGTGCACCAGAGGGTTATGAAGTGAAGAAGCCATGTTTGTATTGATGTATTAGCCATGTTTTTTTCTTGAATTTTTCTCTGTGCTTGTGAACAGTATGATGTTACAGTATGTTAAGAAGTGAAGAAGCCATGTTTGTATTGATGTATCAGTGGTAACAATTATGGGTGGTAACAGTTATGGGTGGTGACATCTTATAGTTGATTGTTATAGTTTATGGTTTTGAACAGTTTATTTTGTGATTAATATATGTCAGTTTTATAGTTTGCATCTGCTAATTTTACAGTATGTCAGTTTATTTTGTGATTAATATATGTCAGTTTTATATTTTGCTATTAACATATGTCAGTTTTATAGTTTGCATCTGCTAATTTTACAGTATGTAAGCCTTATTTTACAGTATGTCAGTTTATTTTGTGATTAATATATGTCAGTTTTATATTTTGCTATTAACATATGTCAGTTTTATAGTATACATCTGCTAATTTTACAGTATGTAAGCCTTACCGAAAAAAAAATTTAATTTTGATGCAAAAAAATTAATTTTGCACAATTTTAGGTTTGTTTTTGAAACCTTCTAGAAACCGTCAGTTTTTCAAGTACAGCCGGAAGTACAGTGGCTTTACAAGTTGCTAACTGTTTGTAACTAACTTGGGGACCACTTCCAACTAACTTGGATTTTCGGACTTTTAAACATCTTATTATACATGATCTGTCGTTGAAGTTACAGTATTGGTTGCAGAGTTTTACAGTATTTGCGCAAGTCAAATGACAGTACTTTTGGGAAAAACTGGGGATTGAAGCTTGGGGACAATTAGTCGGATCCTAAAAAAAATACTTGCAAGTATAGGTATAAATACTTGCGTGACGACGAGCCCGAAAGTACGTCATCATGGGTCTCATTTGAAAGAAAAAATTACGTAGAAGATGTTTGTGGTTTTAGATTCGCAAAATTTCTCACAGATCGTCAGAAATATGACAGTTAAGGTGCGGGTACAATGCGGGTACTTAAGTGCGGGTACTCATATCAGGTTCCTAATTTGTTAGATGAAGGAAATAAACATTGGTTATAGAGATTTAAATAGGAGGCTACTGGTGGTTTTTTACCATTTGGCCCACAAGAATTAAAAGAATATCTCTTGTTCAATATTATATTGTTTTTGTTTTGGTCTATTTTTATTTGCGACATACGAAATTTACAGCCTTTTACAATGATATCAACCGATATTTTTATTAATACCCCAAAAAAATAAAAATTATTAAATTTGCCCTCGATTCAAAATTTTTACTAAAAATGCCCTAACCGCCCCACAATTTCTAAATTTTTTACTAAAAATACCTAAACTCTTATTTTGAACAATTTCTAAAATTCTAAACCCTAAACCCTAAAAATTACTGTACATTAAATGATTTACAATTTTCACATAACATATTTATAAAAATTAGTGATATTTAAAAGAAACCATAAATCCTAAACTCTAATTTCTAAACTCTAGTTTCCGACATTTTTATTAATAAATATACCCATGTTAGCTGGGTTTTTTGTTAGATTACTTCTTTTGATGTATAATTATCATATTTATATTAAAATACGCTAAATTACTTGAAATTATGTTAAATTACGCTGAATAACACTAAATTACGTTAAATTACGCTAAATTACATTAAATTACGCTAAAATACGGTAAATTACGCTAAATTACATATGAATAGGGATGATATCTTCACTGAAAAGAAAAAAGATGACGAAACTTCAAACGACCATAAAACGGCGCTCGAGTGTCCGATTTCAGCAAATGACCACTTTTTGGAAAGCTTGTGAAACTACACATGCGTCCGTGCCTGCTTTGCCAAATTTCAAAATTCAGAATTGCCAAAAAAACTAAGGGAAGAGCCTCAAAACTTGAGTTGAAGTTTCCGATTAAGATTTTTATTTCTATTATTCAATCTAAGTAGCTCAGTAAATTAGTTACATAATGAACTTGTAGAATACTAATTTTTACTATTTTTAGAATTTTTTTACTATTTTTTATGATTCATGAAAGATGAGACAAAATCGGTCTACTTTAGTGTAATTTACCGTATTTCAGCATAGTTAGCGAAGTTATTGTAATTTAATGTAATTTAATGTAATTTAGTGTAATTCAATATAATTTTTTTTGCTATGTTTTTTAATTTTTGAAAATCACTATTTTTCTATGGTCCATAAATTTTTTAAAAACAACGATTTTCAAAATTTCTAAAAAAATAATAAAAAATTTCCAAAAAATATAAAATTTAGTCTCCAAGCATATTTTAATATGGAGAACATGTTGAGCCATTTAGATTGACTGTTTGAACTTCGAATCCAACGGTTTATGGTCCAATGTACAAGAGAGGCTATACATTGCAATACATGATAGCCCAACTCTCTCTCTCTCTATATATATAGGTAGATATATATAAACATATATATCTTATGTTTTCATGGTTCCAGCATACGTATTGATTTTCATCTAATTTTGGGTAGTATAATGTACTGGTCGTGCAGTGTTCATTTTCAGAATAAAAGAGTTTTCAATCTCGAGATCCATCTTGAATTTACAGACGCAACTGAAAAATATACAAGGCACCTCTATGTCCAGTAGGTATTAGGTCAACCATAAATTATAATATTCAAGTATCATTCATTACTCATTTGGGTTCTTGAAATTTTCTATTTAATTGGTCCACCTGTTGAGATCTATTTTCATATCATCATGACGTGTATCTAAGTTAATTGAAAACATTCGCTTTAGCAGGTATAATATGGCATAGTTAATTAGTTAGTCCTAGTGTTTCATCGACAATATAGATTATGGATGCTTCCACTCAAACAATGTAGTATATGTAGATGACGGATGATGTCCATCAGTGTGACCGTATCACAGTACATTATCTCAAATGAATGTTTAAATGCACATCAATAATCAATTGAATAAATTATGATTTAATCCATTGTCTTGAGCAGTGTAAACTGCAGGGCCAATTTAGAACACTTCAAAGTTCTAACTTCTAAATTGAAAGTTTAAAGGTTCTAACAACCAAAATGTGAAGTGTGTTTCAATTTACTCTTAAAAAAAGAAGAAAAAAAATATTAACAAAGTCATATCCCAGAACTGTTGCCTAATATCTCAGAAAAAAAATATTAAAAAAGAAGAAGAACCACAATAACCATATGTAATAAAAAAAAAACTGTTGCCTAATCTAAAATTGCAACAGAAGCTTCATTATTATTGATTAACATTCGTCTTTAAGTCACTGAAAAGAGTTCTATTAAGTATGGTAAAAGATTCATGCAACCATCTAAAATTCACTCCTGAGCCTTCTCCCAGAACTAGTCTAGGTAAATTTCAAGTTAATTATCAACTTATAGTTGCTATTCAATTTTTGAGAGATCTACACAACAAATTATCTTAGCAATAAACTTTTGAGACTGTGAAAGTGGTGTGAAAACACAGTTGACAAAAAAGAAAGGAAAAAGGAGGGGAATGAAGTAACTAGGAGGGAGGAGGAAAGAGGGAAAAAAGGGAAAAAAGGAGGTCCATGAGGGCATTTTGTTAAGAATTTTAAAGGGAGGGTATTTTGTTTTAAAATTTTCAAAAGAAGGATATTTTATAAATTTTCACGTAAGAGATATATAATTTTTTTTTTACTGGTATGATTATTAAATTGTATACTTTCATGGAGTAGAACTAGGGTGCTCTCGAGTTCACGAAGCCCTTGGTGAACTCAAGTCCAAAACTCATTGTCCCGGCTTCAAACGACGAATCCGACCGTTGAAACCCGTCTACCTTACGAGTGATGCGTCTACATGCAAAAATTTTAAATTTTGAAATTAATTTTGCATAGAGTTAAGTGGTCAAAATTAGAAGGTTAATAAATTAATTTTAATGCATTCATTTTTTGACGTTTTTTGACCACTTGACTCTATGCAAAATTAATTTCAAAATTTAAATTTTTTGCATGTAGACACATCACTTGTAAGATAGACGGGTTTCAACGGTCGGATTCGTCGTATGAAGCCGATCCGATGAGTTTTGGACTTGAGTTCACCAAGAGCTTGGTGAACTCGAGAGCACCCTGGTTCTACTCTACTTTCATGAATTAATTAATTTAGTACGTGGACTATTCAAAGATAAATATTTTTTTTTTCAAAAATAAACTACAACTTGATTATACACAGATCTATATACTCAGTTTTTAAAATTCAAGAAAAGACAGTTGTCCACTTCTGGTTCAGTGTGGCTTCGCAACTGACTTGACGTGACTAATACGTCATGACTTGGTCACGTCACGTCACGATACATGATTAAAGTTATATTTAACGTGACATGTCATAACTAAAATAGTGGATGACCGTCATGTGTGGTCATGTCATTTTCATCATCACTAAACATTTCTCCTAAATTGTCATTCGGGTTAAAATTATAATTCACATCCATTTCCTGATCACTATCAACATTGGCATCCTCATCCTCCTGGCCAATCTCAGTATTAGCAGCGGTGCTTGTTTCTCCATAACTCTCTCCATGCCTGATCCAACGTGTATATCGCTCTTTAAAACCACGACGAATCAAATGGTTCTTCACCGTTTCTATAGTGCGAAACCTCTTCAAGTTCAAACAATCTTTACAAGGACACGGAATCGTGTCATCACCCTTTGTCTTCACGTGTTGCTCAGCAAATTTTATGAAACTTTTCACACCGTCTAAATACTCAATGGTATTACGAGCTCCATACATCCAATCTCGATCCATCTGTAATTATAAAAATAATTAGGTAAGAGGTCATGAATGGCTCTTAAAATTACAATTTGGGGCTTACATAGGACCGGTGCACAATCCTAACCCACTCTTTGAATGCTTTGTCTCAGTAGTGAGCACAAGTCAGCGGGATTTGGTATTTAAGAAAAATTCGGCAGCATTTCCCCTTTGTTCCCCAAGTACGCGTAAAAATCACATCCGTTTGGAGATGAAATCCAATACGTACTCGTGGGAACAATTAAGGACAAATGCTACCGAATTTTTCTTAAATACCAAATCCGCTGACATGTGTTCACATCCTAAATGAGACAAAACATTCAAAGAGCAGTCCCAACAGGGAACTATTCAAAATTAATCCCTATTGGATTAATTTTGAACGGGCATCGACCTAAAAGGCATACTAAATGTTCAAGGCAAATTGGATAGATCGCACAATACAATAATACTAAGCTACAAACTATTCCATATATAATTGGGTTGAAATTAGGAAATACCAATCAACATAAAGCCATTAATCTAACCCATTAACAAATTTAATTAAATTTACCTTCTCTTTTGAAGTAGTACAATCTCCTTTGAGCATCCAGAAATAAAACAAGGCGTACAATCTCCAAATCCCTTAATTATAAGCACCGCTACAATTTGCAAATTACAAATTTTAAATTTTAAAGACATAATTCAAACTAAAGCAAGCAATTGTAACTTCGAGAATAAAGTGACTTCTTGTAGAACCCAACATAATCACCAAAATACCCTTAGACATGGAAAAATTGGCATACCCCATTGATCTCCAAAGGTATAAGAAAAATCGCATTAACAAAACAACAAATTTTTTTATTCATTATCATTAATTAGTATAAAAAGGAGCATATGTTGTAGTAATATAAATGCATGCATCATGAATCCAAAGTATAAGCGTCAATTTAAGTTTCTTAAATAACAAAAAATTCTAGCTTTTTCTGCTACCAGGATCAAATCCTTAAACTTCTAACAGTGAACTTCTAACAATGAATTATGGCAAACATAATATAGACAGCCATCACAACTAAAAAAAAAAAAAAAAAAAACGAGCTAGATCAATGCTGATTTAGGGTTTAATTAGTTTTTCAGACAACAATCCAAAGAAGCAGCATACCTGGCCTTATCAATTGCAGTATTGCGTGCCTTATCACTAAACTAACAGCAGGTCGTTCAGAAGCTACCTGAATAGAATAATTCATAAAAAGTTTGAAGGGATTGAAATCAGCGAAGTACTTCCACACGGCGAAAACAATAGTTAGAAGAGAAATCAGAAATAGTTAGAAGGGAGAAATACTTACACGAAGCTACTGAATAGAACAACTTTCACGGTGATAGTTCAGATCTCCCTATCCACGACCCTCTCTGAAGAGCGAAATGAATTTTACCAGCGGCTGATAGAAATAGACTGCGAAAAGGAAGGTTGTTTAGAATATAAAAAGGAATCAAAAATCACCGACGGTTCCAAAATAAAACGGTCAGTAAAATGAATCAATACCGACGGTTCCAGAAAACCCAACGTTAACCTAGGTATTTTATCACACACAACAGGGAGCAATACCGACGGTTTATTTAAATAACAGTCGGTGTTGATTACCTCTCAACACCGACTGTTATTTAACCGAAACAGTCGGTGTAGGGTGGAGAAACACCGACGGTTTTTATAAAAAAACAGTCGGTGTTTGTAGCTTCTCAACACAGACTGTTTTTTTTTAGAAACCGTCGGTGTAGGTGTGCGCAACACCGACTGTTGTTATTAAAAACAGTCGGTGTTGTTTCACTGACGGTTGTTTGTAAATAACAGCCGGTGTTGAGAACTTCTTTTTTACGATTTTGGCAAGCATTCTCTACACCGACTGTTACATATTAAAACAGTCGGTGGTTGAGGGTCGGTGAAGGGGTTTTTTGTACTAGTGAAACATAACATGAGATGATTGGTTGCACTTAAAACAGAGATAAAAAATGTGAGGCAGGGGCAAAATTAGAAAATTTAGATAAAAGACTAAAAAATAAAATATGAAAATGTATAATGTGGTAGGTGAGATTTGAACTCAAGCTCTCCTACACCTTAATGAACTTTAATTACTAGATTACAAGTAAACACTTTATGTTTTATAATGGTGATTGAACTATATAAAAACTTACTAAAGAAGAAAATTCAATTCAATTTTATTATACATAATTAAATATTTTGGAATCATGCAAGTGTCTTAGCACCTTTTGAAGTACACTGAGATCCATCCTGATGTAAGGCACAATGACACATCAAAGATATGAAGCATTTGAACCCTCCTCATTTTATTTTGTCTTTATTAATTGTAATTGCATGAAATCAAATTAGCTTTGTTAATATGTTTAAAGTCAAATTGTTTTTTATTTAATATATTTATTTTCTCGACAACTATACGAATTTGGTTGATCAACCGACGGATACTGTAGTGAAATTGTCTTAACTGACGGAATTATTTTCATTCCTGCTGGACTATATGTTGAGTTTACTGAAATTATTTTCATTATTGTAGGCAAGGCAAGTTGCCAAAGATTGACAATGAATGACAAATAGTTTAGTAGGGTCCCAACTGTTCCGGAATTCACATTCTCTCCGGTACTGTAATAGAGAATCTTTTACAATTATTGAATTTGGACCGTTCTTTTTAACTTGGCACGAATCTCAAAGCCTAATAATACTGCTCCTGCGCTAGCCCGAATCTCAAAGCGACTGAGAGTTAATCTCAATAAAGTGAAGGGAATATTTTACAGTAACGGAGAGGATACTTGTCCACTGTTCCGTACAGGGGCGGAGCCAGACTTTCAGACTATGGGGGTCAAACGTGAATGGGGGTCAAGCATATAAAAATTTTCTATTACGAATGGGGGTCAATTTCACACTATCTATAATATTTTACTTTAATCTATATTAAAATAGAGTATAAAAAAAAAAAATTCAAAATGAATGGGGGTCAATTGACCCCCATTCAATGTATGTGGCTCCGCCTCTGGTTCCGTACGTGGCCTCTGCTCTATTTAAAGTTTTAAACCCTATATAATATCAAGGGATCGACTAACAGTCCCCCCCATTCAGTCCCCTAAACGTCCCCCTAACTGTCAAAGTACAACTGTCAGTCCCCCATTCAACATACATTAATTCAGTCCCAAAATGGAAAGTATGAATACCTAAGATATGAAGTATGCATATCTAATTCATCAAGTATTCATACCTAACATATCAAGTATTAATTCATATACAGACTGGGGACCATTACTTTTCGGGGACAGTAACTGTCAGACTGCCTCGGGGACCACAACCAAAAAGTCACGTGGATCACACCACCAGTCCCCCATTCATTGATTAAATTAATTCACATACAAAATGGAAAGTATGAATACCTAAGATATGAAGTATGCATATCTAATTCATCAAGTATTCATACCTAAGATATCAAGTTCATACTCTAAAAACTGGACACAATACTACTCATCTTTTACACGTTTTTCAAGGCAGTTTTTTGGTTTCTCCATTCATTCTAACCAATTTTTGGGACGATTTATGAGGAATTTTGCAAATCTAAAAACACGAATGTTTTCTATTTTTTTTTTCTCTTTCAAATGAGATCCATGATGACATACTTTTACACGTTTTTCAAGGTATCAAATATTCAAATATGGAAAGTATTCATACAAAATGGAAAGTATTCATACCTAACATATCAAATATTTATATATAATTCATCAAGTATTCATACTTAAGATATCAAGTATTTAAATCCAAAAAACTGGACTCAAATATGGAAAGTATTCACCCAAAATGGAAAGTATGAATACCTAAGATATGAAGTATTCATACTTATGATAAGTATTTAAAGAAAAAAACTGGACTATTCAAATATGGAAAGTATTCATACAAAATGGAAAGTATTCATACCTAACATATCAAATATTTATATATAATTCATCAAGTATTCATACTTAAGATATCAAGTATTTAAATCCAAAAAACTGGACTCAAATATGGAAAGTATTCACCCAAAATGGAAAGTATGAATACCTAAGATATGAAGTATTCATACTTATGATAAGTATTTAAAGAAAAAAACTGGACTCAACTTTTACACATTTTACACGTTTTTCAAGGTGATTCAATGATTGAAAAAGTTAGTTATAATGGGGGGGGCGTTTAGGGGACTGAAGTGGGGGGGACTACATCATTACTCTAATATCAATACTCTATAGAGGCCCAACAAGTTGTTGATTCTGGCTTTCTTAATTGAATGTGTATTTTTTTTTTTGCAAGGAATAACTATTTATCTCTTTTTGAAGAAAAAAAATAACACTCTAGCTAATATTTACAAAAAAAAATATATATGTGCATCTCATATTCTATATTCTTTATTCATATCTCAAAGTAGTTATAAAATATATAGCCTTTTCATATCTTAAATAACTAGTTTAATATTTAGTATGAAAAATGTTCATCATATCATTTTATAAATTATATACATAAGAAAGTTCAACTTTAATTAATATTTTTTCAAGCTTTTAAAAATATCATAATTTGTAAAAATAATTTGTAATAAAGTAAGGTATCAATAAAGTTATCAGGTATAAATGTTTTTTTTTTTTTAAATAATACAAACACAAAGTATGGAGTGAATAAGTAACATTCTATTTTTAGCATGAAATAAAGTTCACAAATTAGCCTTAATTGCAGATATTGAATTATAAATCTATAATAGATTCTATAGTAATGTCTTAACCACAAGCTAGACTAGTGGTTAACCTCTGATGCACCATGTTTGATAAATGTCGAAAAGTAAAAAAGAAATGTGCTTCTTCCTAATTATTGGGTGTAATGATTTTTTTGTTTCTCTATTAGTCTTGTACCAAAAAGAAAATATTCAGAATTTACAATTTAGAAGTTAATGCATAATACATGGTCAAAAAGGAGGTTCAACATTAATAACCATTTAAATTCCTCATGACATAATTAGGTAGTAAGTTGGGATAGGTGCGTGGCATTAATTGTGGTGTAAACAGTGTACCTAGATAGGTACTTTTGATTATTGCTTTCATGCCCGAACATCACTGCATGTATGTTGTCACAGTAGATGTAGTTAAAGAGTTTAATTAGTTGTACTATTTCTTGATAGCCACTGTCAACTAATTTTTTTTTTTAAAACACATTTAATTTCTCATTTGGAAGATTGGATTTTAAAATTATCTTTTTGTACGTTGAGGAAGTAAAATGTCTATAGTTGCATTAAAATAATAGTGATACGTGTTTCAGCAGTTGTCTCTTATTTTCTATTAAAACAAAAAAAGTGGTTGTACTATCATTTCCTACGGATCCCACACAATTAAATTTTATAGCTAAAACAACTATCAGATAAACATGAGGCATCATGAGGTATGAAAGGCACGAGATATTGGAACTCTCCCCAATCAAAATATTTGACCTATTTTCAAGTAAATTCTAACTAATTTATGAATTCATTATGCACTCATAAGTGGATTATTTATATTAATTTTTCTTTAAAATTGTTTAAACTTTCTCCAGTAGCAATATTAGGGACTTGTTTGTATTATTTAGAAATTTTGGTCAAATTGGCGAAATTGCAAGCTCATTATACGGAAATTAGATTTTAAATTATTAATAATCAACATTTCCAACTACCTGAATAGAATAATTCATAAAAAGTTTGAAGGGATTGAAATCAGCGAAGTACTTCCACACGGCGAAAACAATAGTTAGAAGAGAAATCAGAAATAGTTAGAAGGGAGAAATACTTACACGAAGCTACTGAATAGAACAACTTTCAAGGTGATAGTTCAGATCTCCCTATCCACGACCCTCTCTGAAGAGCGAAATGAATTTTACCAGCGGCTGATAGAAATAGACTGCGAAAAGGAAGGTTGTTTAGAATATAAAAAGGAATCATAAATCACCGACGGTTCCAAAATAAAACGGTCAGTAAAATGAATCAATACCGACGGTTCCAGAAAACCCGACGTTAACCTAGGTAATTTATCACACACAACAGGGAGCAATACCGACGGTTTATTTAAATAACAGTCGGTGTTGATTACCTCTCAACACCGACTGTTATTTAACCGAAACAGTCGGTGTAGGGTGGAGAAACACCGACGGTTTTTATAAAAAAACAGTCGGTGTTTGTAGCTTCTCAACACAGACTGTTTTTTTTTAAAAACCGTCGGTGTAGGTGTGCTCAACACCGACTGTTGTTATTAAAAACAGTCGGTGTTGTTTCACTGACGGTTGTTTGTAAATAACAGCCGGTGTTGAGAACTTCTTTTTTACGATTTTGGCAAGCATTCTCTACACCGACTGTTACATATTAAAACAGTCGGTGGTTGAGGGTCGGTGAAGGGGTTTTTTGTACTAGTGAAACATAACATGAGATGATTGGTTGCACTTAAAACAGAGATAAAAAATGTGAGGCAGGGGCAAAATTAGAAAATTTAGATAAAAGACTGAAAAATAAAATATGAAAATGTATAATGTGGTAGGTGAGATTTGAACTCAAGCTCTCCTACACCTTAATGAGCAACTTTAATTACTAGATTACAAGTAAACACTTTATGTTTTATAATGGTGATTGAACTATATAAAAACTTACGAAAGAAGAAAATTCAATTCAATTTTATTATACATAATTAAACATTTTGGAATCATGCAGGTGTCTTAGCATCTTTTGAAGTACACTGAGATCCGTCCTGATGTAAGGCACAATGACACATCAAAGATATGAAGCATTTGAACCCTCCTCATTTTATTGTCTTTATTAATTGTAATTGCATGAAATCAAATTAACATATGTTTAAAGTCAAATTGTTTTTTATTTAATATATTTATTTTCTCGACAACTATACGAATTTGGTTGATCAACCGACGGATACTGTAGTGAAATTGTCTGACGGAATTATTTTCATTCCTGCTGGACTATATGTTGAGTTTACTGAAATTATTTTCATTACTGTAGGCAAGGCAAGTTGCCAATGATTGACAAATAGTTTAGTAGGGTCCAACTGTTCCGGAATTCACATTCTCCCGGTACCGTAATAGAGAATTTTTTATAATTATCGAATTTGGCCCGTTCTTTTTAACTTGACACGAATCTCAAAGCCTAATAATACTGCTCCTGCGCTAGCCCGAATCTCAAAGCGATTGAGAGTTAATCTCAATAAAGTGAAGAGAATATTTTACAGTAACGGAGAGGATACTTGTCCACTGTTCCGTACAGGGGCGGAGCCAGACTTTCAGACTATGGGGGTCAAACGTGAATGGGGGTCAAGCATATAAAAATTTTCTATTACGAATGGGGGTCAATTTCACACTATCTATAATATTTTACTTTAATCTATATTAAAATAGAGTATAAAAAAAAAAAATTCAAAATGAATGGGGGTCAATTGACCCCCATTCAATGTATGTGGCTCCGCCTCTGGTTCCGTACGTGGCCTCTGCTCTATTTAAAGTTTTAAACCCTATATAATATCAAGGGATCGACTAACAGTCCCCCCCATTCAGTCCCCTAAACGTCCCCCTAACTGTCAAAGTACAACTGTCAGTCCCCCATTCAACATACATTAATTCAGTCCCAAAATGGAAAGTATGAATACCTAAGATATGAAGTATGCATATCTAATTCATCAAGTATTCATACCTAACATATCAAGTATTAATTCATATACAGACTGGGGACCATTACTTTTCGGGGACAGTAACTGTCAGACTGCCTCGGGGACCACAACCAAAAAGTCACGTGGATCACACCACCAGTCCCCCATTCATTGATTAAATTAATTCACATACAAAATGGAAAGTATGAATACCTAAGATATGAAGTATGCATATCTAATTCATCAAGTATTCATACCTAAGATATCAAGTTCATACTCTAAAAACTGGACACAATACTACTCATCTTTTACACGTTTTTCAAGGCAGTTTTTTGGTTTCTCCATTCATTCTAACCAATTTTTGGGACGATTTATGAGGAATTTTGCAAATCTAAAAACACGAATGTTTTCTATTTTTTTTTTCTCTTTCAAATGAGATCCATGATGACATACTTTTACACGTTTTTCAAGGTATCAAATATTCAAATATGGAAAGTATTCATACAAAATGGAAAGTATTCATACCTAACATATCAAATATTTATATATAATTCATCAAGTATTCATACTTAAGATATCAAGTATTTAAATCCAAAAAACTGGACTCAAATATGGAAAGTATTCACCCAAAATGGAAAGTATGAATACCTAAGATATGAAGTATTCATACTTATGATAAGTATTTAAAGAAAAAAACTGGACTATTCAAATATGGAAAGTATTCATACAAAATGGAAAGTATTCATACCTAACATATCAAATATTTATATATAATTCATCAAGTATTCATACTTAAGATATCAAGTATTTAAATCCAAAAAACTGGACTCAAATATGGAAAGTATTCACCCAAAATGGAAAGTATGAATACCTAAGATATGAAGTATTCATACTTATGATAAGTATTTAAAGAAAAAAACTGGACTCAACTTTTACACGTTTTACACGTTTTTCAAGATGGTTCAATGATTGAAAAAGTTAGTTATAATGGGGGGGACGTTTAGGGGACTACATCTTTACTCTAATATCAATACTCTATAGAGGCCCAACAAGTTGTTGATTCTGGCTTTCTTAATTGAATGTGTATTTTTTTTTTTTTTGCAAGGAATAACTATTTATCTCTTTTTGAAGAAAAAAAATAACACTCTAGCTAATATTTACAAAAAAAAATATATATGTGCATCTCATATTCTATATTCTTTATTCATATCTCAAAGTAGTTATAAAATATATAGCCTTTTCATATCTTAAATAACTAGTTTAATATTTAGTATGAAAAATGTTCATCATATAATTTTATAAATTATATACATAAGAAAGTTCAACTTTAATTAATATTTTTTCAAGCTTTTAAAAATATCATAATTTGTAAAAATAATTTGTAATAAAGTAAGGTATGAATAAAGTTATCAGGTATAAATGTTTTTTTTTTAAATAATACAAACACAAAGTATGGAGTGAATAAGTAACATTCTATTTTTAGCATGAAATAAAGTTCACAAATTAGCCTTAATTGCAGATATTGAATTATAAATCTATAATAGATTCTATAGTAATGTCTTAACCACAAGCTAGACTAGTGGTTAACCTCTGATGCACCATGTTTGATAAATGTCGAAAAGTAAAAAAGAAATGTACTTCTTCCTAATTATTGGGTGTAATGATTTTTTTGTTTCTCTATTAGTCTTGTACCAAAAAGAAAATATTCAGAATTTACAATTTAGAAGTTAATGCATAATACATGGTCAAAAAGGAGGTTCAACATTAATAACCATTTAAATTCCTCATGACATAATTAGGTAGTAAGTTGGGATAGGTGCGTGGCATTTGTGGTGTAAACATTAATTGTACCTAGATAGGTACTTATGATTATTGCTTTGATGCCCGAACATCACGTACTGTATGTTGTCACAGTAGATGTAGTTAAAGAGTTTAATTAGTTGTACTATTTCTTGATAGCCACTGTCAACTAATTTTTTTTTTAAAGACACATTTAATTTCTCATTTGGAAGATTGGATTTTAAAAATATCTTTTTGTACGTTGATCGAGGAAGTAAAATGTCTATAGTTGCATTAAAATAATAGTGATACGTGTTTCAGCAGTTCTCTTATTTTCTTAAAAAAAAACAAAGTGGTTGTACTATCATTTCCTACGGATCCCACACAATTAAATTTTATAGCTAAAACAACTATCAGATAAACATGAGGCATCATGAGGTATGAAAGGCATGAGATATTGGAACCCTCCTCGATCAAAATATTTTACCTATTTTCAAGTAAATTCTAACTAATTTATGAATTCATTATGCACTCATAAGTGGATTATTTATATTAATTTTTCTTTAAAATTGTTTAAACTTTCTCCAGTAGCAATATTAGGGACTTGTTTGTATTATTTAGAACTTTTGGTCAAATTGGCGAAATTGCAAGCTCATTATACGGAAATTAGATTTTAAATTATTAATAATCAACATTTCCAACTACCAAAGAAACATAACTGAACAGAATGAAAACGACACGTATCCCTCTATGTACCTTCGCCTTGTCTCGGTGTTATGACCACCCAATAGGTACCGGTGATAGGTGCAATCATAAACATGCTTTTCTTTCTAACAGGACAACTACTCGCTATACGACGCATATACCGAAGGGAATAGTTCTTAAATGAGATCTATATAAGTCGTCACAACATTCTGATAAATATCATATCAACCTTTTGAATAACAATCTGCACACATATATAAAACCATGAAAGAAAAAGCTAAGCGAAAAGGTCATGCAGATCCAATTAATGACTCTAGAGAGAGCTCTCTCCTAGGAGCCTCTGATGGTAAAGTTGCCAAAACCATCACAAATGATCCGATTCAGGTCCAAACTCAACTAAACAAGCGCCTGACGGCTCGCAAGATGGAATCTATCACTGCCATTTGTGACACCTTTGTGCCGTCTATCGATGCCCCCTCTGATTGTAATATATCAGTACAGAACTTCTTCCAAACCGCTGCCTCGATGGTTGGAACACCGGAAATTGTAAGTATGCTCTTGAAATTATAAATTGGTTTGTTTAACTGAATTAATTGTAATATTGATCTTATACTTTCAAATTTGGCCATAATAATACTAAATTAAATAAACAAATGCAGCTGGGAGGATATTTCTCCGGAAAATTGCGGCATCCATTGTTGTGGTTGTTGCGAACGGTATTGTGGTTGTTGTCGACGTGGTACGGCACATTTATATTGTGCGGGATAAAGAGTTTATCCAGCCAATTTCCATATTTCCAGAGATTTTCTCAGGTGGAGGCAAAGCGCCGCGAGGAAATAGTAACAAATTGGTCCATCAGTTACTTCTATCATTTGAGGATGTTATTCAGGACAATGAAGTTTCTAGTACATCTCATCTTTTTTACCCAGGTATATATGTATGTTGTTTTGGGTAAAGATTTTAACATAGAAGTTTTCATTTCATGCAGTGTACGAACTATAGAATCAATATAGTGTGTTACATATGGTTTGTGTGCTGCATGAAGTCAAAACTACTCTGTTAAAATCTTCACCATGTTGTTTAAGGATATGTTCATTTCACAGCAAAGAACATATATATAAGAAACTAAAAGGATAATTGTGATTTGTTTACACACTGTATGTCCTTATATAAGGATTAGTTACAATCAGCTACAACTAATACAATCTGTTACAACTAACAATTCCTCTAGCTAACTATGCTAACCAGTCAGTAGTCCTAACTAATCCTGACTGGTTGTTGGCTGCTTGCTCTATTAAATATCTTTCACAAGATATGCCATGAATTAGACCAAACATATCTTATGAAGTTGATGTAGATGTCTAGTTCCCCACCTTTTCATATATAAAAACTACATATTTCATTATACTAGTCTCATTTTTCGAAGGTATTATATAATACAAACTCATACAATTTTTAATTTCTTAACTGGAGCAGCTTGACGAGGTGAACGAAAACCATGCCTGGAAAGCACTGGATTATTGCGGTCCGGATCCAGGGCTTGCAAACCAAATACAAATATCTACTTCCCAATCAGACGCAGATCGCATGGGCCCTCTTTGTCCAGTCCAGGCCTGTAATTTACAGCTTTTGCTAGATCCCATCTCAGCCCAGAAATCCAAACCCACAACTATAACCTGCGATGTGGTGATCATCGGTTCAGGTGCCGGTGGAGGGGTGGTAGCAGGTGTCCTTGCACTCGCAGGATATAATGTTGTTGTCATCGAGAAAGGCGGTTACAATGCACGCTCCAATCTCTCACTATTGGAAGGTCCTTCTATGGATCAAATGTATGAAGGTAGTGGAGTTGTTGGAACACAAGATATGAGCATTGTGGTCCTTGCTGGCTCCACTGTTGGTGGAGGATCAGCAATCAATTGGTCTGCATGTATTCGAACCCCCGACAATGTCGTTTCTGAATGGCGCAATGAGTATGGGCTAGACCTGTTTGGAAGTGAGGCTTATGCAGAGGCCATGGATGTTGTATGCGAGCGCATGGGAGTGGTAATAGGCAAGGTTCCACCAGAATGTGAGAGCCTGAGCACGGAAGTGCTTCGCCGAGGTTGCAATGAACTTGGGTATATGGTACATGACATACCATGCAATGCGCCTCGCAATCATGATTGTGGTTGGTGTTGTTTCGGCTGTCGTCATGGTCTTAAGAAGGGTACTGATGAGACATGGTTAGTTGACTTGGTAGAGTCGGGCAATGGAAAAATCCTCACTGGATGCAAAGCCATTCAAGTTGTGCATGAAGACAGAGGTCATAAGAGGAGAGTGGCAGCAGGGGTGCTATGCCAGTATGAGGATGGAACCAGTGATAAGACATTTTTGGTGGAATCCAAGGTGACAGTTGTGGCTTGTGGAGCGATCAACACACCAGTGTTGCTAAAGAGAAGCGGGCTCAAGAATCCCAATATAGGAAAACACCTACACCTACATCCCGTGGTAATGGTGTGGGGACAATTCCCAAATTGTACAAAAAAGAGCTATGAAGGAGCAATCCTTACAGCCATGACCAAGGTACAATCAAAGGATGGTTATGGAGTGTTGATCCAGACGCCAGCCTTACACCCAGGCATGTTCTCTGCACTAACACCATGGGTGTCAAGTGCAGATTTTAAGCACCGGATGACACGCTTCTCACACACAGCACATACATTTGCATTGGCTCGGGACAGGGGATCTGGCACGATCGACTCATCAGGTTATATCAGATATAATATGGACCCATGTGACGAACAAATGTTGCAAAAGGGCATAGAGAAAATGATAAGAATTATGGCAGCAGCTGGAGCAGAGGAAGTAGGGACTCAACATAACGAAGGCGATAGGGTAAAACCAAAATCAGTGAGCCCACATGATTTTGAAAAATTTGTAGAGATGGCGAAGGGGAAAGATATTAGAGGGCTGACGACGCCAGTTTGCTCAGCACATCAGATGGGGAGTTGTAGGATGGGGGTGAATGAGAAGACATCGGTGGTGGATGAGAGAGGCGAGAGTTGGGAAATTGAAGGGTTGTATCTGGCGGATTCTAGCATCGTGCCGACTGCGATCGGAGTTAATCCGATGGTCACCATTCAGTCCATTGCGTACTGTGTCGCACAATGTATCCTTCATGATCTTAGGAGGAAGATACCCAAATAAGTGTTTGGTTTTCTTTTTATTTTGGAAACTGATTTATAAAACATTTCTGTATGTTTTAATTTACATTTTAAATGGAAGGGATCTCGAGTCCATGTAAACAGTTGCAGAATATATATATTTATATATATGCGAGTGAAACAATTCTTTCATGAGAATCATAATTTTTTTTATTTCTAAGCTATTTTCGTTTTCTAATCGGACGGCTAAAAACAATTAGGATCAGAAATAAAAGCCAGTTATAGCCGGGTAAAACAATTTTCAGCAAATACTGGCACGAACAAAATATAGAGCATCAAATCCGGAATCCAGAATTATGAACAATTTGCGTTTTTTTTATAATTTGTATATATTTATGTTTATGTATGATATGAAATTTAAGATGTTTTTTGCTACAGTACTCCTTGATTTTCGGTAAATAACATAATAATATGAATAATTGAATATATGAACCTTTTGTATTAACCTTAATAGGGATTGGGGATTCAACAAGATATTTGAATATAAAAGAGACTTAAAACAGGGTACAATCTTTCTCTATTATTGTTTGATTTATTTGCAGATTGTTTGGAAGCTATACTGATAAAAGTTAAAGATGCTGGTCTGATTCAAGGATAGGTTCCGATATTAGCAACGGCAAAAGGTATTCTCAATCTTCACTATGCTAATGAAAATTCTGATGTTCATGAAAAGAGTTCTTAACATTGAGTTCTTAACTTTTAAGGCCTAAAAAAAGACTATATTAAATTAAATTATGCATTGAATATTGGCCCTCATAAATTTCAGGATTTGTAAGGTATCTTATAATGCAAAAATTGAAGTGTTCTCAATGTATTTTTCAAGAATTTCTTGAAGTTAGAAAACGTCAACTAGAGCAAATTGAAACAGAGTAAATGAGTAATATTATATATAATGTAAAATCAGAGAGCTTTCAATTCAGTATATTGGGATTTCTTAAAGATGGAAAAAATTAAATTAAAACATATTGAAATAGAGTAAGTAAATACAGAATACTTACACCTTGTTTGGATGGAGAGTAGAGGAAGGGAGGGAATGGAAAGAAAAGAAAACTTTCTGTCGAATCGTGTTTGGTTGACAAAATTATGTCGGAGGTGAAGGGTACAGGAGGTGAAAGGTTTAACCTTGTATCATTATAATCAATAGAATCGGTTCCCTCCCGATTTGGAGTGTAATGGATGGAAAGAAATTTTGTTGCAAATATTTTTAGAACAAAAAACACAAATGTCCAACACTATATCTTACATGTATAATTCTCATACAAGTTTTTTGTCACAAACCTACAACAACCACCGAATTTCTCATTAACCTTCTAAATTTTAATCAACCAAACAAGAAATAAGATGGAAAGGAAAGTTAAATTTATTTTTCCTCATTAATCATCCAAACACAAAGAAGTTAAATATGTTAATCTTCCTTTCTATTCCATTACATTCCCTTTTATTCTTCACCTCCCCTTCCTTCCTCTACTCTCCATCCAAACAAGGTGTTAGGAAAACTTTGTAATCACCGAAAAAAAAATTCCCATGTAAAATTTACCCAGCTAGTAGAAATCTGACACGTGTTGCTACTGTTATGCGTGGGGCACTAACCCTTTTTCTGAGCATTAAACAGTGCGATAGAATAATAGTGTACCCCCATTGCTGATTTTTTATATCTTTTTCTCACTCATCCATGGACTCCAATCACTCCATGGACTTGCAAAGAAAAAAACAGTGTCATATTAAATTGGAGAGTGGAGTTTTGTACTGTCACGTGACTAGGATAATTTTAGGACTTGTCCTCTTAAACCGACATTTTTATTAATATCCAAAGTTAATTAGAAATTAATATTCATGTCCAGAATTTGCTGGTTTCGTCAAAAATGTCCAAACCGGTCATAAAATGGCCTTTTTTTTTTTTTTTTTTTTTAGAGACACTATGAAGAATAATGAAATCTAACACTGAAAATTCAAATTTTTTGTTTAAATTATTTGTTAAATTACTTCTTTTGATTTATAATTACCATATTTATACTAAAATACACTAAATTACTTGAAATTATGTTGAATTACACTATATTACATTAAATTACACTAAATTATGTTAAATTACGCTAAAATACGGTAAATTCCGGTAAATTACTGTGTGTCTTCATAGTGATGTATAATTAGAAACTATTTTTTGCTTCTCTTTTATCTTCATAGTGATTTATAATTAGAAACTATTTTTTTTTTTTAAGAGACACTATGAAGAGCAAGATAATGAAATCTAACACTGAAAAATTAAATTTTTTGTTTAAATTATTTGTTAGATTACTTCTTTTGATGTATAATTAGCATATTTATACTAAAATACGCTAAATTACTTGAAATTATGTTGAATTACACTATATTACGTTAAATTACATTACATTACGCTAAAATAAGCTAAATTACATTACATTACACTAAAATACGCTAAATTATGCTAAATTATATGAATAGGGACGATATCTTCACTAAAAAGATGAACAACGACGACGAAACTTCAAACGGCCATAAAACGGCGCTCGAGTGTCCGATTTCAACAAATGACCACTTTTCAGAAAGCTTGCGAAAATACGCATGCGTCAGTGCCCGCGATGCTGGATTTTAAAATTCAAAAATTGCCAAAAAACAAAGGGAAGAGCCTCAAAACTTAAGTTGAAGTTTCCAATTAAGATTTTCATTTCTATTATTCAATCCAAGTAGCTCAGTAAATTAGTTACATAATGAACTTGTAGAATACCAATATTTACTAGTTTTGGAATTTTTTTACTATTTTTATGATTCATGAAAGATGGCACAAAATCGGTCTACTTTAGCGTAATTTTGCGTAGTTTAGCGTAATTTACTGCATTTTTATCAACTAGCGAAGTTATTGTAATTTAGTGTAATTCAACATAATTTATTGTAATATAGTGTAATTCAACATAATTTCAAGTAATCTAGTGTATTTTAGTATAAATATGGTAATTATAAATCAAAAGAAGTAATCTAACAAATACTTTAAACAAAAAATTCGAATTTTCAGTGTTAGATTCTATTATCTTGCTCTTTATAGTATATTTTATTTGTTTTCTTTATTAGATAATAAAATCCATATCAAAACATATATAATATCAGTTGTAATTCATTAATTGATTAAATACAGCCTTAATGTAGAACGAACAAAATAGGTCATATAAACTGCAAATTTCTCCAATTTGGATTATAAAAAATGCTTAGGACCTCTAGTAATTGAATTAAATATTAATTGTTCTGTACAGTTGTATAGATCGAAATTATAGCACACAAGTTGTTTGACTTGTATACAGAGCAAAACTACCGTTATATAGATATGCAACATATGCTGTTACGTACCCATATTAGATATAAATTAATGTGACGATAAGTATCGTCACGGAAACTTTAAAATTTGGAATCAGATTGATCATCGACCGTTATTTCTTAATTTCCATTTTTTTGGGGCTTACTATTAAAAAACAAAATTTTGTAATGTCAAAATTCTGAAATTGAATCAAATGACTTACAAAATAAATAAGTTTGAAACAAGCCTGGTTTATTGGTGGCCGTGTGATTGAGTTCGTCGACAGTCCTAAGAAAAGAATTAACGTCTCACATGCAGCGTTGATTGCTTATCCATTTCAAAATTCGCAACACAAGCAAATGTCTCGTTTTCTTTCCAGTTACATGGCCGCCGATCGAAAGACGTTCTATTCTAAAGAAATGAAGCAATACACTAAATTTCTCACCAAGGTTAATTGAATAGTTTGCAAATTAAGAGAATTGATTCAAAACCATAATAGTGTTTTCCACTGCCTAATATTCCCATTTATAATTAAACAGGCGCTAATTTATGTTTGCTTGAATAGCGCCAGTTGTATCCACCAAGATGCTAATGAAGCATTTATCGTTTCCAGGTTGGAAAAGCTCATATTTATCCAAAAAATGCATCCAAACTCGAACATTTTTATTAGTGGGAAGATGTTAATTATAATATAACTGGCACCTAAAGTAATGTGCCCCATAACAAAATCCAATCCAAAGCCGGATACAAATCGTTACATTTATATTGAGAATTGTGCAAATTATTTGCAACATAATAAATGTGAATTCCGTGAATCTAAACCTTTCGTAAGAATTTTGACAGACGGTTTAGAACCGGTTTTGGGTTTTGAATGAGACTGGTCCAACGATCTTTGGACCAAAACCCCACCTCACAAAAAAACGAACACAAGGAATGAATGTCCACGGAAAGGAGGACAAAGGTTCGCAGGGGCGTATCCAGTGTATTCCAGGGGGCAGCTGCCTCTCCTGGATTTTGAGTTTTAGTAGAAATTTATCGGTTCCAATCGACTTTGCGCCTCCTTGGAACTTATTTTTGCCCCTCTCTGGACGTTTAATTTGTAATTCAAGTTAAATTTAGGATTAAAATTGAAATAAATCTATTAAATTTTGATTGGTAATTAGAATTATAAGTCAAAACATTAGAAATTACAAGTCAAAGCACTGGAAAGTATAAGTTAAAGCATTGTTTTTTGTCGAGTACTAATTGGTTAATGGATTTAAACCCGATTCGATATTTTTTTGCCCCCCGACGAAAATCCTGGATCCGCCCCTGAAGATTCGGACACTGATATAGTGATATCAGAATTCAGAAGCAGGCCCGGCCCTGGCCCAGGGTACCCAGGGCGATGGCCCCGGGCCCAAAAATCCAGAGGGCCCAAAAAAAAATTTACTTTGTATATGAATAAAAAGTTGGGCCATCGTTTCTTTCATTGGTGTTTTTTTTATCTGGGCTATTATTTTTTAATCTGGGCCATCGAATCAACAGCAAAAAATAAAGTTGCTTTCCATTGGAAGCTGATGCAAACTATCTCCGCGGAAACCCTTTTTCCTTTCTCTGTTTTCACTTTTCCATTCCTTTCTTTCATTTTCTCTTTATTTGTTCTCTTTGATTTATTTCTTATTTTTTTCTTTCCACACGCAAGAGAGAAGACCAATTAGGAAAATGAAGAGGTGAAGCATCCAGTATGGACCACGTGGCCTTAGTGCCACGTTGGTGATTTTTTTTTGTTAATTTTGTATTTTATATAATTAACCTAATATTTTCAAACTTTGGAAATTAGTCCAAATATCTAATAAGATGTTATAGTTATTACTAAATGTTTAATCCTCTATTGTATCTATTAATTTGAATGACTTTCAAATATTTGAACATTTTAGAATTTCAAATTAACAACATATATTTCGACAAAGAAATTTAATTATCATGTTTTGCTTAATAAAATAACAACATATATTTCAAATTAACAACATATATTTCAACATATATTTCGACAAAGAAATGAAAAATTATTGTTCGAAACTTGAAAATGCTTTGACACATGATGAGAACTGTGATATTGATGCACAACGTTTATTTGCAGAATTACAAATATTGCAGGTAATGCTACCAAATATTGAGGGGTATTGGTTTTATGTCCCCCTATTTTGTATGATATGACATATTAATAAAAAAAATTGTTTACATAAAGAGTTCAAAATTTTCTTCCGCCCCGGACCCCAAAATTCTCAGGACCGGCCCTGTTTAGAAGAGCCAAGGATTGGGGTTCGAATTCCCTTAAGTATTACAAGTATTACAACTTTTGAGTTTAGAAGGAACAAGGATTGGGGTTCGAATTCCGTTATGATCCAGTTTAAATTTGGGCCAATTTCAGTTGGACTAGCGAACTTCCCACAACCCGCTTTTAAGTTTCTAAATTCCAATTGGGCTGGCTACAGTACCTTGTGTTATCGAATTTGAACACTGCCTGGATTTCTCCCGATATTTTTATTAAAACCCCCAAAAAAAAACAAATTATCAAATCTGCTCCCACCCCAACTTTATTTTTATTTCTACCCCAACCGCCCGTGGACTGGGCGGTCCACTTTTCCCACCAGACCGCCCAGCGTCCGGGCGGTCCACTTTTCAAACCTGACCGCCCAGGGGCTGGGCGGTCCACTATGAATTTTTTTTTTTTTTATAGGCGGTCCGTTGGGAGCAGACCGCTCCCCACCTTCTCTCTCTTTCGTCTCTGCCTCAAGCCGCCCCGCCGCCCCGCCGCGTCGCCGCCCGAACCACCACCCCAGCCCCTCTCTCTCTCTCCCTCTCTCCCTCTCTTCCTCTCTCTCTCCCTCTCTCCCTCTCTTCCTCTCTCTCTAGAGCTCTCTCTCTCCCTCACTTCCTCTCTCTCTCTCTCTTCCTCTCTCTCTCTAGAGCTTCCTCTCTCTCTTCTGCCATTCTCTCTCTCTCTCTTCCTCCCTCTTCCTCTCCCTCTTCCTCTCTCTCTCTCTTCCTCTCTCTCTCTCTCTCTCTCTCTCTCTCACCCGAGCCCTAATTTCGGCCATATCGGCGACAGTCCGATTATTTTCGGGTAAGTTTCTAAATAATTTTTTTAATTTATATTTTGTATCTTGTATTGGCATTGGAACGATTGGTAGAATTGAATTGTTAATTATCGTGTCCGGGTTGTTGATTTTCCCGAAACGATCGAATTGTTCAAAATTAGGGTTTCCGGTATTAGAGTTTGTAGTTTAGGGATTTAGGGTTGACAAAACTGAAGTTTATAAATTAGGGTTGAATTGTTAATTATCGTGTGCGGGTTGTTGATTTTCCTGTCGCGATTTAATTGTTAAATTAGGGTTGAATTGTTAAATTAGGGTTTATAATTGAATTGTTTAAATTAGGGTTGAATTGTTAAATTATGATTTAGGGTTGAATTGTTTAAATTATGTTGAATTGTTAAATTAGGTTTGAATTGTTAAATTAGGGTTTAGGGTTGAATTGTTAATTTAGGGTTTAGGGGTTAAATCAGGATTTAGGGGTTAAATTAGGGTTTAGGGATCAAATTAGGGTTTAGGGTTGAATTGTTAGATTATTGTTGAATTGTTAAATTAGAGTTTAGGGTTGAATTGTTAAATTAGGGTTTAGGGTTAAATTATTTAAATTATGTTGAATTGTTAAATTAGGGTTTAGGGTTGAATTGTTAATTTAGGGTTTACGGTTGAATTGTTAAATTAGGGTTTAGGGTTGAATTGTTAATTTAGGGTTTACGGTTGAATTGTTAAATTAGGGTTTAGGGTTGAATTGTTAATTTAGGGTTTACGGTTGATTTGTTAATTTAGGGTTTACGGTTTAAGGTTGAATTGTTAGATTATGGTTGAATTCCTAAATTAGGGTTTATAAATCAGGATTTATAAGATAAAATCTTCTGTTTATTGAAATGTAGTATGGTCAGAACTAGACGGGGACGTGCATGGGATGCCCCTCTGGAGACGGGGGAGAGTTCACATGATCACGATGCTGAGGCATCCGGTGCAGCGGCATCCGGTGCAGCGGCATCCGGTGCAGCGGCATCCGGTGCAGAGGCATCCGGTGCAGAGACGTCCGGTACAGAGACGTCCGGTGCAGATGCTCCCTTTGGAGATTATCCCCCTCACCATCCTGACACATTTAGTCCTCTTCTGTGGACCCCACATGTCAGGCACCGTGTCTCACTTGCATCTATGGAGGTACGTTGGTTTTGTAATCCTAATTTAAATAGCATTATTTAATTAGACGTTTATATTGAAATCATTGTAAAATGCAGGACACGACGATGCTGACAGTGAGACATCGCACCCCCGAGATACGATACGTCCGTCACCCGTTGATGGAGCGGTGCATCATACATCTCGGGTTGTATCAGCTGGCCACTATGACTCACTGCGATATTGACCAGGCTCTCGTTTGCGGTCTAGTGGAGAGATGGCGACCGGAGACGCATACATTTCACCTTCCGGTTGGGGAGATGACAGTCACACTAGGTGACGTCAGCGCCTTGTGGGGTTTACGGATAGATGGCGACCCCATCGGTGGTGTCTCAGACGATCCGGACCTGATGCACATGATACCGGAGCTGCTGGGGGCCGCTCCGACGGACTTGCAAAAGAAGAAGAAGAAGAAGAAAGGAGAGGAGGAGGAGGAGTACCGGTATTCCAAATACTGCATCAGTCTTGCGGCGCTCCGCAGTTACTTCCACCGGCGTAGGATCACCCCCGAGACACGTGACGAGCAGACCGTTCTGAGGTAATCACAAACAGTTGCAAATTAAAATATGTTATGGATTCAAAAAAAATTGTAGTTATTTATGTCTCTAATTTATGTTGCAGGTACGTGAGGGCGTTTGTCATGGATTTATGTGGCAGCGTCATGTTTGTCGATTCCAGCGGTGACGCAATCCCGATTATGTTCCTCTCTCTGCTGAGGGACATTCAGCGGCCGTCGAAGTGGAACTGGGGTGGAGCCGTGCTCGCCCACTTATACCGGGGCTTGTGTCATGCTTGTCTGGTAAGTTTATACAAATATTTTAATTTTTTTATTACAAATATTAGGGTTCCATATTTACCAGAAGTGCACCGCATGTCCAAAATTTAGGCGACGAACAAGCAGATTGCCGGACCGCTTCTTCTACTCCAGCAGTGGTCCTGGTCGCACATACCGGTGTGTCGGCCTGTTCCTCCAGCTCAGCATGGGTTATGGACGGGAGATGACCCCGAGAGACGTCCGGGGTACGGTGCCATATGGGCTCCTCCCCACACATACGAGGACACGGGCAGGGGGAGGACCGTGGGGATTTCGTATGTCCGGGGTCAGCTCCAGATGCTTCACGAGGCGAGCATCACCTGGTACCCCTATCGTCTGTTCTACGATCGGGGCCTTCTGTGCCAGCTGACTTTAGACCAGAGACATCTCTCGTTTTATCGGGGGCCGTGCGTATGCTTCTGGATAGTTGAGTATCACTATCCTGATCGAGTGCCCCGTCAGTTTGGCTTGGATGCATATGTCCCTGATTTTCCAGAGTTGGGCGAGCAGCAGACCACCCAGCTGCACAGGTAACTACCCACTACCTTATTGTTTGCCTATTTTATTACTTGTTCAGCCATACACGTTGCTAATTAATTTATATTGCAGCACTAAACACAACAAGCCCAAAGTCGACTGGATGACGCGTTTCTGGGAGCATTACCAGCGTGCTGCATCACCTGGGGATCACTTATGGACCCCGCCTCCAGCTGTTGATGCCCCTACGCCGGCCGGGCCTTGGAGATTACGATATTTAGTCTGGTACCAGAGATGGGGCATGCCGACGGTTTATCTACAGGGGGACTATGGTGATGCTCTCCGACGGAGACTCACTGGTGACGGATCTAGGACTTACTTGCCTTTCGGCCCGATCCATACTCGTTCGGTATGTTTAAATGAAACTGAAATGCTTAAAAAATTATAGTTATTTATTCATCTTCCAATAATAATAATAAAAATACGTTGTGTGCAGATTTTGACGGGTATTAGAGGAGTGGCACACAGCTTGGTGTGCATGGCGAGAAAAAGTTGGAGAGCGATAGGATGTCAAATGCTCCAACATAGTGCACCGATCGTGGAGGACTCTGGCTGGGACGGTCGCCTCGTTGGTATGTTGCACGATGCTGGGGAGGACATCAATTGGCGCGAGATAAAGGCCCCACCACCAGATCCGGAGCAGCCTGGAGACCCTATCTACGCTGCGGAGATGCCGCCACCTCCTGCAGGTAATAATATGTCATACAAATGATCATTATTAAGTGTCTCTCTAAAAGATCATTCTTATTAATTTATCTTCATTTCTGCAGATGATGACTCGGGTTGGGCGATCCACCAATGGGTGTTGAAAAACAACGTGTGGAACGCGTACTACAACGAGCATGGAGTTCCAGTGCAGCTTACCGAGGTAGCAAAAGTTCATTATTTAATTAATTTACTCGTTACTTCTATGTCTTTAATTTAACATTGTTTACATGCAGGATGAAGCTGCCGCCGCCGCCGCCGCCGCCTCATTCTCATTGGATGACCTAGCTCCAGATGTGGGCGGATGGGAGCCAGCTAGCTCCCACCGACCGCAGTATATGGAGCCCAGACAGCACGACGGCGAGGCCAGTGGGAGTGGGGCACAGACTGCAGATGGCTTTGCCGCTGCTATATTTGGCACACCGCCTCCGGCCACGTATCCTCCTACTTGGGAGGCCGATCCGTGGGTGTTGCGTACACAGGCCGTACACGATGACATGCAGGTGGATGAGGTTCCCCAGAGGCGTCCGCCGTCGCAGAGGGACCGCCATGCACCTACTAGGTTGGAGCTCTCCGGACGTCGCCCTCGTCATCGCCGTTAGGGTTTTTATATTTTTTTTAGTTTGATAGGTTTCTAGTATTTTAGTTTGGATTATTATATTTCGTGTTTGGACTGTTATGTTTCATTTTTAGACTTATCATTTAGATTACTACTTTTGTTGTTTAGACTTACCATTTCGATTACTACTTTTGTTGTTTAGACTTACCATTTCGATTACCATTTAGAAACATTTAAACATTAACAAAACTTAATATAAAACTAATCAATTATATTAAAGCTAGACAATTACATAACATATACAAATAATCGTCAATTATAAAAATATAATCGTCAACAAATAATAAATATATATCATACAATTTAATATGAAACATTCAAACAAATCATTAACAATTTAATATAAAACATTCAAACAATTAAAACATAAAACTCTTATAAAAAAAAAAAAACAATAGCAGACCGCCCAGCCCCTGGGCGGTCAAGTTTCAAAAGTGAACCGCCCGGACGCTGGGCGGTCAGGTTGGGAAATAGGACCGCCCAGTCCACGGGCGGTTGGGGTAGAAATAAAAATAAAGTTGGGGTGGGAGCAGATTTGATAATTTGTTTTTTTTTGGGGGTTTTAATAAAAATATCGGGGATTTCTCCTGCATGTGTATATATTAAGAACAAATGAAGATAATATCTAATAATATAAACTAGCATCAAGTACTCTATATTAAAGTTAAACAATAACTTGGAGGATTTTCTGCAAAACAAACATTGGAAAATATATTTTCTCTCCTTCTCTGTTTCACATATTTTAAAAGAGTTCATGTCTGTTGTCATATAGTTATAATGGTGTTATAACTATGACACACATTGTGAACCATTCGATTCAAATTTCAAGATTTCTTGTTAAAAAGTCACATCAGATTGTTAAAAAGTCACATCAGGGTGTTCCTAATTTGTCTGATTTGTATTAAACGCTCACAATCAGTAGGGTCCTGAAGAATTGAACCTGGAATTCTACACTAGTTGTTCTCTGTATAATTTCTTTTTTCTTTGTAGGGTCCTGAAGAATTGAATGAAGTGAAAAAATCAGTTAATGGATCGAGTGATTTATGTTTCCCATGCCGAGATCTGAACTCAGTTGACATAATATGCCATGAGGCTGATAAAAGGATACCGCATCTGATAAAGGTTCTGAAGAGAAATGGAATATCTAATGTGAATCTCACTCGGGATTATTCATTTATTGGAAGTGATTACTTGAAAATGTTTTATGATGTCTGGTTTTGGATAAAGGATTAAATGGTCAATAAAATACAAATTCGACGAAGAAATGGAATATCTAATGAGAGCATTTTCTTTCTCTTCTTTTTTTTGGGTGTGGGGGTAGGGGGGGCGTTGGTTGTGCGACAAATATTTGCTGAACACATGCAAAGGAGATGCAATATAAATAAGGGAAAGTTTATTTTATTTCTTATTTACTATTCTTGAAATTATGTGTCTCAAAATGTTTACAATATGAATTGTTTCATTACTTTAAAACAGGACAGGGTGGACTATTTCATTTCATGACTCCTAAATTTGCTACCAAAAAGAATAATAATACAATTATTAATTAAAAGAAGAATGCTAATGAAAGATTACGAAAGAGTTTATTTTTATATTGTTCTACTTGTATACATGCTATTACATTTTACTATAGTGCAAAGACTTCAAAAGTACAAATAGAAGTTATCTTTTGATTTCAAAATATCACCAAAATTTGAATAATTTAGAAGGACTATTTTCTTGTTCAATTTTTTGTTAGCTTGCTCCACCTACAATATAAAAAAACCAACCAAATAAACTGATTAACAAAGTATTTTAATATATTTTATTTCTCAAAATACAAATATATGTTATATCATATTAAAAAAAGAAACAAATTTACTGTTGAATAAATAAGCACAATTAGGGGATATGTTATTCAAAGAGGGTTCAAATACCTCTATTTTTTCTTCATCATTCCTACATTTTTTAAACATTAATAACTTAAAATTTAAAACTCAAATATCAAATAAAACCATTAGATTTGATCTATATCATTTACTCTATGCACATATAAAAGATTACGACATTTCGAGTTTGTTTTGATCGGTATCAAGAACTTGTGAAAATACACTGATATGGATAAATTATGGACATTGATTTTTCAACTTATTGTTTTATATAAAAATAAAATCAAAAAGTAATAAAAAAAATTATGTGCATGTAGAGAAAATAATATAGATCACCTCTAACTGTTTTAATTTGGCATATAAGTTTTAAAAAAAATATTATTAAAAAGTTAAAAAAATAAAGACATAATAGAGACAAAAAAATAAAAGAATTTGAACTCTCCTCTTTAATCAATAACGAAGAGAATTTTTTAAGTGTTAAATACATCAAAGAACAAAGAGGGGTATAGCCAATTCTGATAACATGATATACAATATTTACAATCAAGGCCCTATGAAAAATTGAAACTGTTAATTGCCTCGTGGACTGAGGAACAATACATAGGATTACTAAATATTAGTTGTTACTATCAAATTCAAATGGTACTAGTTCTTTTAGTTCAGATTACTCTAATAAGAAATCAAACAGCGCAGAATAAAATATAAAAGATCAAACACGCAAGTGAAGAGAAGAGAGGAGACATACTAGCTTGGTGGGTGCAATTTGAACATGCGGTAATTGAGACAGCACCATTTGACCTTGGAGTGGAAAAAATCAGCAATTTAAACAACAAACAAAAAATAAAATGGATTGTAGGAAAATATCTCTTACTGTGTATTGCGAGATGGAAGAGACCAACGGATTGGAGTTGACAGCGACGAAAAAAATAAAATGATATCATGCAGCAAGTTTTATATTTCAATCAGTAAATGAAATATCTGAAAACAAAACTAATACGTTTCAATAATAATTATTACACTAATTAAACTCTCATGGCTCTATGCAATATATTATCAATTAGATTAATAGTTGATTTACTCTGATATCTATCTTATATCTATAATTAAAAATTGTAAGTAATACTAAATATATATTTTTAATAAGTAATATATTAATAGTGGCTATACAATTTAACATGAATAATATAATTTTAACACACAAATCATTAAAATATATATAGTTTTTCACGCATGTATTGATTTTAAATTCATCCCAAATTGTGATCCGCTCCAAAAGTCCTATGTTTTGATGGTCAAATTCACATCTTTATTCTTTTTATTCTTTTTCCTTTCCGATAAGTCATTTTTCATGTGAAATAGAAATGACCGAACATATAAAATTAATGTGAAAATTTGAAGTTGAGATAAATTAAACTGATACACATATCAATATTTTCTAAGACTTATGGTAGGACACGTTATAACCATGATTTATTGTCTTGAATGGGGTGCTAAAAACCAATTAATTTAAAACACAAAATCCAAACATAATTTTCGATAATTAAAACATAGTCTTAGTTGGACGGTTAGTTGTGGTATAGCTTGATATATGTACTAATCAATGCATAATTACCATACAAAATTTTGATATTTACACCATAATTATATTACCTGAAATAAATTTAGATTTTTATTAGGGAGAATCTGAACTTTTTTAAAAAGAGTACTTTCACAACATCAAAATTTCACAAATGCCATTATGATCGGAAAGAAATTATGAGAAACATTAACCTCGTACTATACGCTAAATTGTTCATTTCTGAGCGATAATTAATTGTAGTATTTGTTAATTATTTTATATTCTGAATGTTGAATATGATAAAATTTTCTCAAATTAATATATTTATGTTACGTTCCTGTTGCCCGCGACGTGACAGATTGACACCCTTGCATATGTCCGCTGTCATGCCAACTTACATCGCTAACAAAAACAAATAAAAACAATACGGCTAGCTGCAAAGCTTAGTACTCAATTATTTAATGACGTATTTCTCTATAATTGACTTAATTAAACAATCATTTAAACATGCCGAATTAATCCACAGAAATCCGAATTATAAGATTTCGCTCATTTAAATTATTTTGCAAACAATCCTTGTTTTGTTGAGACTTGAGAAATTGGCATTCAACTTCTATTAATTGTGAGTCGGACATATAGCTGTTTAGCACCATTCTTTTTAATTTAAATTGCAATATCATGAGAATACTACAAGACAACTGGTAAAAAGCATATTAAACCATCTATAAATTTAGCTAGTTTGTGAACTGAACTCTCAGTTTCATATTTTATCCGGGTAAAGATTTTAACAGATTAGTTTTGGCTTCATACAGTGCACGAACCATATGCAGTGCTGTTTTGATTCTAGAGTTTGTGCGTTGCATGAAGCCAAAACTCCTCTGTTAAACTCTTTACCCTTACCCACCACCCCTGCTTTGGCAGAGTAACCTGCCATAACCCCCTAGTAACGCCCTATACTAGGGACCTCTGTCTTAAATTGTAAAAGCCAGTGTGTGAAATGTGCAAACGAAGAAAGAATTATTTTCTAGAATCGTTTTATCATCTGTTTCATCAAGCGTAGCCTTTCTAGGAAGTATTTCTGAGCACGCTCTATGAAAAGCAAAACAAAAGTATGAATAAAATATTTTACAACTAGTTAAAGAATGTAATTGACCAGGGACCAGACATAACAGTAGTTCACTTGTTACAAACTACATTAATGGAGATGGTCATTTCTACTTTGGATTTGAAAGGAGGTTTAAAAAACTTCCAAATTATTTCTTAGGGTCTTATTCTGTTCATCTCTCTCAATAGTTTGTATGCAAATGCATTATATTTCAAGTCTTCATCCATTTTTTCATATGGATTCAAAGGATCAAAATTGACCGCCCCTAATTAAGTTCTTTCTTTAAATAAAACATCTATTGCTTAGACAAAGACTTTCCTTTTTTAAATTGGAGCCACATATAGGAGATGGAAGAAAAAATTAAATGCAAGATAACAAGACAATGAAATACGAACTAAAACTTTTATTGTAGGTATACTGTAGGAACTATAGAGGTATACAAGCATATTTTAAACTAGAAAGTTATTCTAAGCGTCAAAATAAAACTACTGAAACTGCATTTTAAACTCGAAAATTGAACTGCCAAAATATAATTCTAAAGACCGATATTCATAAGTGGCTTCTTCAACTCCCAAGCATCAAGTTTGGTGACCTTAATATCAGTTGCACCATTGTTGAAGATGAACAAATGCGCATTATCACCATGAGCGAGCGTCGGATATACCCTTGATGATATCACCACCTTGCCTTTTGCCCCAAAACTCTCCACAACCGAGTTGTCAAGCTAACCCCGGATCAAATAAAAAAACGACAGAGTTAGAGAGGGTTAAATGAATTATTAACACAAATCTCTCCAGGGTTAATTTGTTGGTTTTATAGAGATGCAAATTAGAATGAAAGAAATAAGAAATAAAATAAAACAAACTTAGGAAAAAAGCGTTTTGCAATTTAAATAGATGATAAAAAGGCAAATGTGATTTTTCTTTTTTTTCCTATTTAAGAAAATGAAGAAAAAGGTGGAGTGAACTTACAAGAGTCTTTAGAGATATCGTGCTAGACTTGGTTAGATCGACATCGACATAGCCAGCGAAGGTTGGTTTATACTCTTTCGGTGCAAGAGTCGAACTGTTTGTTCAAGGAAGAAAGAAACTCACTTAATTATTCAAGTTTAAACATAAGAATATAAAAACTAAACAATTATGAGAAGTTATGCAGTTTACCAAAAGATGGTTATACAGGGGAGTTTCATCAGCAACAATAATTGATACAAAGTTGCATATAATCTTGTCTTAACACATAATTCATTATCTTTTGACAATTTTACTGCACCATTCAATAACCTATCAAGGTGTTTATGCTTCAAAATGGAACTTAGAGATGTATTATTGTGATTAATACTTAAAAAAGCATAAACATGATTTGACTTCAGAAGATGGATACCAACTTATTAAAGCCTACTTTAAGATTTTAGTGTGATGCTCACTATCCCTTTTACCTCAAACAGGTAAAGGTGTGAGGAGAAAGCACAAGATCGAAAGAGCTATCTATAACTACTACAAGCACTGTTGGATGTCGCAATCTAATAATATACACACACTTGGTTCCTCTAATGGCCTATGATCCACTATAAAAAGGCATCCAATAACAATTCCTTGTTCAAGTTACCATTGGAGATAGTCATCTGTCAAAAGATTCTCCAGGCTACTTCAAATATCCCTTCAAAAGGGATAAACATGATTTGACTTTAGAAGATGGATACCAACTTATTAAAGCCTACTTTAAGATTTTAGTGTGATGCTCATCACTATCCCTTTTACCTCAAACAGGTAAAGGTGTGAGGAGAAAGCACAAGATCGAAAGAGCTATCTATAACTACTACAAGCACTGTTGGATGTCGCAATCTAATAATATACACACACTTGGTTCCTCTAATGGCCTATGATCCACTATAAAAAGGCATCCAATAACAATTCCTTGTTCAAGTTACCATTGGAGATAGTCATCTGTCAAAAGGATTCTCCAGGCTACTTCAAATATCCCTTCAAAAGGGATACTGATGCATATATGGAAACTGGCGTGCGCATTAAAAATCTAGGCACCATATACTACTACTATAATACAAGATTCTGTTATTAAGTTGCTTTTGAATTAAAAGAAAAGGCACCATAGATCCTAATATGTCAGTAGATAAGGCTTATATGAAAAATAGTATAAATATTCCTTTCAGAAGACTGTTAACAGGTAATTATCTACAAGAATGGTATGATTGCAACAACGAAAAAGTTTCCTCTTTTACCATTAGGCTGACGTTAGAGGATCAAATTATATGGAGATGGAATCTCCAGGTGTTTTCACTATACATTATTTTTATACTTAGTTACAATATGGGAGAATTATCAATCATAAATATGATATAATTTGACATGAAAAAAAAACTCACTTAAAATGAAAAATATTTCAATGGTAGGTTAAAAGAAAGAAAATAACAAAAGATGTTATATTGAAAAGAGCATGGCATGGAGCTAGATCCATCATGTGTGTTTTGTGGTTAGCCTAAAACAGTATATATATATATCACTTGCTTGTGTCATGCTCTGTTGCAACTTTTCTATGGAGATAAATCTTTATAAAAATAACTTCCTATTTTTAGGTACCAAAATGGAAGATGTTTGGTTTATAGATACATCCATACCTTTAAGCATTTCAATTGAAATGATTAGAGGGCATGTCATATAGACTATTTGATTAGTGAGTAATAGATTAGGTTGATGGCCTTAACTTTTCAGGTAATTCAACAGCAGGAAGTGGAGGATATAGTGGTCATTTATGGGTGTGAAAGAGATTGATGAAATTTTATGATGATACTGATGTTATCTTTTATACCTGTGCTATTGTTAGTTATTTTGGTTATTGAGTAAAACTGAAGCATTTGTCTATTGTAGTTATAGGGGTGGTATGGTATTTGTAGTTTGTAAGTTAGATCAATACTTTTGTAATGTTAGTTAGATTTGCTTATTATGTTTCAAATGAAATAGGAGGACATTGTTCCACTTTTATCAAAAAAAAAGGAAATAATTATTTTTCTATTATTTTTGTCTATTTCACATGATATAATGCCTATCTATAGTAGGGCTGCACAAAAAATTCGTGGTTCGTAATTCGATTCGAGTTTGATTCGAAAAAGTTCGTAAAAAATTTGATTCGAAATTGAGTTCGTTCGAAATTAATTCAAACCAAACTCAAACTGGACCTAGTTCGTTCGAAATAGGTTTGCAAACCAAACTTAGTTCGAAATTAACTCAAACGTGAACCGTTAATTTCTGCTGATTAATGTTTTATTTAGGATAATATTTGGGTTTGTAATAATCTAAGACTTTGGTGATTGTTCTGTACTTCTATTGATATTTAAATTGTACTTTGAATACTTTGGATATTTGAAAACTTTGGTGATGTTGCTCCCGTTGGCTATTTGGAAAACTTTGGATTCTGTGATTGTACTGAATTTTGATTGATTGTGCTAAACTTTAGTGTTTGATATAAATTTTGGTATTTGTAATGAACTTTGATATAAACTTTGGTGTACTGTGTAATTAAAATTCAGAATGCTCGAGTTTTTATTGAAGTGCTGTAATTTCAAACTATGGTCCAGCCATAAGTCATAACTCGTAAGTCGTAACAAAGTTCGTAAAAGTTCGAAATTGAGTTCGTAAAAAATTCGATTCGAAATTGAGTTCGTTCGAAATTGAGTTTGTTCGAAATTAATTCAAACCAAACTCAAACTGGATGTAAGTTCGATTCGGTTCGGTTCGTTTGCAGCCCTAATCTATAGACTAATTAATCCTTCTTGAAATTTTGTCACAAATCCACTTAGCCACTAATCTAACAATTCAAAATATCTCCCACAGTTATACACCATCTAAATATCTCTAACACCAAAACATGCATACTGTTCCAATAATTGTTTGTTGTAAATTCTCGTCTCCCAGTAATATGTTTCAAGTAATAACAAATGGCCATGGTGATACAAAATTGTATCTTTCTGTCATACGCATAACAGAATAAGTGAAAAGAAAACTCACGAGAGAGAAATAAACATACCTGGTGGGGTCATTGCACATGAGCACCACATGTTTCTTCTCTGATTTGAAAACCCTAAAAAAGACTGCTGTTCTCTCTTGCAAATCTGAAGTAGCCAAAACATAAAGACCAAAGGGACCTACTCCTCCTTTTACCTCTGCACCATTGATTTTACAGTAAGCCTGTGCATCGTACATATATTTCGGATCGAATGGCTCTGCTTTGTCCAAGCCCGATACATCAAATGTCACCTCTACATCAGCCTATATGTTGGAAATTATTTGAAGTTAGAAAATTCTTTCTAGAGACAACAGATCGAGTTCAACTTGAATCCCTGTATCTAATTAATTATCAGATAAGTTTGGAATTGTCATTCTGTTTTTTTTTTCCTTTAAAAAAATCTAAGAAATTATGGAATTTTTTTTAGAAAACAAGAAATTATGGAATTGGAGAAATTTAATTCTCTTTCAAATCAGAGCCATGCATTTGGATTCTACCAAGCAATTTTTAAAATGAACATCTGCCATAAAGAAATTGATTACAGATTTTTTTTTTAAGAACTAGTAATTTAGAACTAGCTAATCATTAGTTTCAGATTCGAAAAGGGGCACATAGATAGAGCAGCTATTTATTTCTTTGTTACAAATAAGTGCACCACCAATTTATCATCTTTGTTTCCAAAACCTTTCTAATGCAGAGGACAACAAATGTTGTATGCATCTTTTAATTAAAAATGAAAAAATCACTTTTATAAAAAGGCGCAAAAAAAAATTATTTTTAACAAATCAAATTATCTACTTGACAATAATGTTTATTATTAAATTTATACCTGAGCAGTTTGAATTCCTTTCACTTCCAGGGGGTTCCCTGCCATGATGGCTGTCTTGCTTTTAACACTGATTTGTTTTCCTCTGAGAGAATTGAGCTCCTCCACTGGCCACTGCAATAATTGCTTCCCACTTGGATCTAACCAAACTGTCCTTGGGATCAACTACAATTGCACAACCAAAATAAGAAAAAAAAAACATTAAATTTGAATACATCTAACTAATATTAGTAATATAATCATATCCGTTCAAACCCTGCATTTGCAAAGCTTTGTGAAAAAAAAAAATACAGAGAGACGTACGTATCTATTTAATTGGAAGGGGGTTTTAATTGAAATATATATATTTTTATAGTACAAAAAATTACTCAATTATTAAATACGATTTACTTATTTACAAAAATGTTAACAAAAAAGATTATGTAGCCAGTAAAATTATTACCTGAACTCCAGCCCAGCCCTTCATGTTATCTTCATCAACGGTATCCGATTCATTTGCCCATCCCCACAAAATTCTTCTCTTTTTAAGCGGGTCATAAAATGTCTTCGAGGCATAGAAATTTCCGTAATCATACCTCAACCCGTGTTTGTTATCTTTCGACGTGCCATCCGGCGTGAATCTATCCCTCCTAATATCATATGTACCGATGGTATAATACTCATACCTATCCAAGTCTAAGCTAACCTTGAGCACATGTTTAACACCTTTACCGTTCACTGATGTGTCAACGCCTTGTAAACCCTTAACCGCTACCGGAAAAAAATCCGGGCACTCCCACATACCCGTTCCCCTAGCGGCATGTAACGTGTGCCTTGCTTTGACCCATTTTTTAAAATCCTTGCTTCTATACAAGAGAGCCTGGCCTTTCATGTCCCATTTGCTACCAACTACAAGCCTCCAATGCTTGTCTATTGGATTATACCATGCCGTTGTCGGGTCTCGAAATGCAGTTCCATTAACTCCGGGACCGATTGGAATTACTGGGTTGTAATCCGGTTTGTCCCATTCAACCAAGAGCGGATCCGACACGTTCTTGGGATACGCTATGTTTTGTACTTGAGTCCATAGTATGTTATTCGGGTTAGTATCATTTTTTGCTACAATACCGGTATAGAGGATTGTCGGTGTGCCATCGGATAAAATTGTGGCCGATCCAGACCAGCAACCATATATATCGAAAGGTTTGGATGGTTTGATTGCATGATCAACCGCAAACCAGTTAATTAGATCCTTTGATACTGAGTGGGCCCACACGATGTTGCCCCAAACAGCACCTTTGGGGTTGTACTGGTAGAAGAGGTGATAGTATCCCTTGTAGAACAGAGGTCCTGATCAGATTCAAATTTGAAGTCTCGTTAACAATTAAAAATATTTATTTAGTAGACTTAAATATACATGTGTAAATCAATATTTTCATTTTTCATTTTTAAGTAAAAAAAAGAGATAGATTATTAAGACTGTAGTAAGATGTAAATAACACTATTGCAAAATGACATGAGAAAAGGAGAAAAATAAAATTAGAACAATATATAAATAAGTAATTGAGAAACATACCATTTGGATCTGGTTTGCATCATTTTGTTGAAGACATCACAAAGTTTCCCCAAGAAAGAGAGAGAAATAAAAAATTAGATATTAGAAAGTCAAATAATTTTTTAACAAGTAAAGAAATAAGCACTACAAACAAATGTTTATTCATGACATAATTTTCATATAAGATGCTAGGTAACATTATGGAGTAGAACTAAGGTGTTCTTAAGCTCACCAAGCCCCATTGTGAGCTTAACTCCAAAATCTATTGGATTGACTTCAAACGATGCATCCAAACCGTTCAAACCGATCTACTTCATGAGTGATGCGTTTACATGTCAAATTTTTAAATTTTTGAACTAATTTAGTATGAAGTCAAACGGTCAAAAAAATATGATTTATAAGTTAATTTTAATGAGTTCATTTTTCATCATTTTTTGACCGCTTGACTTTATACTAAACTAGTTCGAAAAATTATAAATTTGACATGTAAATGCATCACTCGTGAAGTAGACCGGTTTTAACGGTTTGGATGTGTTGTTTAAAGCCAATCCGATAGATTTTTGAGTTAACCTCACAAAAAGACTTGGCGAGCTTAAGAAATTCACCCTAGTTCTACTCAACATTATGTAAACATTATGTAAAGTATTTAATACTACTTACGTAGAATTTGTATGTAACAACACAAATTAGTTTTTTTTTTTTTTTTTGTGGAGAAAGATTGGCAGGGGCTATCAATGTAACAACACAAATTGAGTTATCGCTGAAAAAACCGGACCATCCGCTTTAAATTGGCACAAAATTTAAAGTTGTCCCGTTAATTTGTAAATTAATTCGAATTAGTCTAGATTCTAATTGGACGGTTCAGATTTCAAAATCAAATTTTATGTTACTGCAGAGCATACAGACTCATTTACGTTTGCATACTACAGAAAAGATAATTCATATACTCTATGGTGGGTGATCTCAGCGAACTCTTCTTTGGAAGACCAATATCATATCCAATTCCCAAAAAGAAAGCTTTCCATGATGACATATAGTTACTTAAGAATACTGATAACTTGCTCCATCTAAATTTTTCCAACTATTTTGCTCCAAACCTATTTTTAAAATTAACATAGAGGCTAAAAAGGGAACTATGAGTCTAATCCATTCTTATCGAAAAAATGTCGACCTATCCTTCTGCCTGAAAACATTTTATAGTATCTCACAAGACATGTTGTTGATAATCTTATTATTTCGGTGAATAATAAATTAAAAACGTGACAAATAAAGTTGAATCAGAATTTTATATAAAGTTGAAATCAAAATTTTAATCAATTTACATAGAAGTTTAAATGCAACTTTTTAAGAAATTCCCAACAAAGTTTTTCGAGACAAAGTCATTATTCCTACAACAAGAAAAAATAATTCATAAGCTGTTAAGTGACAATTGTCATCATATATAGTATGTGATAATTCAAACAAAACTAAAATTAGAACTGCAAATTTTTCAAACAAAAAATTCGAAAGAATTAAAGTCGTTATCCGTACAATAGGAAGTAGTAATTCACAATATATCAAGTAATCTACTATACTCTTCATAAAAAAAAAATCTATTATAGTAAATAATAATTTTCATTTCTGTAGGAAATTATTTTGATTATTGACTGTCATTTTTTTTTATTCTCAGCTCCAAAATCGATGTGATTAATTTTAAAGTGTCAAGTGATAAATTAGAACATGAAAAGTAATAATTTCAAAAAGGATTTGATAGAAAAAGCGCTAGATATAGTCTCCGATTCACTGATTGAATATTTGCAAGTGTATTGCAAGCGTTAGATATAGTCTTCGATTTTGATTCCAAGTCAGAAATCAAATTGAAGATTTAAAAAAAGCTCCAATAAATATGGAAAATATATAGTAACGTCTTTTTCAATATATTCCTCTGACTAGAATCCATATTCTCCGTCAAAACAAATATATATATATAGAGATTGGCTAATGTAATAACGTTAGAACTTCGGCCGAAGTTCTAACGGGTCGTATTTGCAATTTCAAAATCCAAACAACCCATCCGAACCGTTCAACATGTTCTCTATATTGAAATGTGCTTGGAGACCAAATTTTACATTTTTTGGAATTTTTTTGCTATTTATTAAGCCACTTTGGAAATTCTGATCCGGTGGTCCAGAAAATTTTGTTGTTTTTTACTATTCACAGCAGATCTGTGATTTTCAAAGTGGCTTAATAAATAGTAAAAAAAAATTCCAAAAAATGTAAAATTTGGTCTCCAAGCACATTTCAATATTTAGAAAAAGTTGAACGGTTCGGATCAGTTGTTTGGATTTTAAAAACGCAAAAACGACTCGCTAGAACTTCGGCAGAAGTTCTAACGTTATTACATTAGTCAGTCTCTATATATATATATATATATATATATATATATATATATATATATATATATGAAAAAAAAAAAGTTGAACGAGAATTTCTCTTACTTGTATTGTATGGATAGTTCCATGTTCGCTGCTCATTAAGTTCAAAAGGAAACCGGTCACATGTTTTTTTTTTTTTTTTGTATTATTTTATCTTTGTATATTTATTTGCTTTTTAGTCCAAAGGAACCGATCACCCGTTCAGAATTTCCAGCAAAATATTCCTCCGTGCAATTTGATTTTGACCGTACACCAGGGAAATTAAATTAGTTAATATAAATAAAAAATCCTCTATAGAATCATCTGCTTTAGTAATACCAATTAATGCCAAAATTTTGCTGTACTGTACAAACAGTGGTGTCACCCACAATCTCCGCCAGAAATCTTGTCTAATTTAATGATAATAATTTTGTGAAACAGAGAAGGCTTATTATGACATGACATCCATATATAATTATGTAAATAAGAAGAATTAATTTTTTTTCTAATTTTCGCCCCACATTTAAGCACTAATTATGTAGCAAGGTGATGTTTACTAAGTCATATTTTTTGAAATTTGAGTATTTGAAATTATAATATAGACAAGTAGTTATCAGAACTCTCTCTTGTTTATACATAACACTTCTATTGATATCTAATGAAAATAACTATTTTCAAGCATATGCCTCCAATAAGAATAGCAACAATGTACACTTCTTAGTACAAAAGACTAAAATAATAATCAAACATTAACTTCTGAGTATGTAAATACTTACTTTATGTTATATGAGAAGATAGAATCTAGAATTTTGTAAATAACTTTTTCTTATTAATATATTTGTTAGTGGTAATTTTAACCACTAATCATAAAAAAAAAAATCTGAGTATATAGATAAATAAAAATTACCATTAATCCAATGCTTCGGAGGCCGAAAATGATAACCGTCGGAGACAATAACTTTAGAATCTGGAACCGATGATGTTTGCAGATTTTGGTACACAACATGAGATCCTTGTACCAGTGAAGCTTGTAAAAATATGAATGCCACCACCCATGTCACACATACAGCTCTAAGAACAAAACCCATTTTCATGAATTCTGTGCAGGATATGGGTGGAGAGAGAGAGGAGAGACAGAGATATATAGAATGTGTGAGAGTGATTGAGAGGTTTTTTGTACTGTTGAATTGTGACTGTGAGGATTTCGGTTGGAGGGTCTATATATAATTTTGATGTTTTTGTTTTTAACTTTTTAATAATTTCAGTCGGCAACAATTGCCAAGTTTATAATTTAAAAAAAAAACATGTGCCAAGTTTACAAAAAGTGAGAAAGAAAATCTAGAGAGAATTTGTAATTAAGATGTCTAGGAAGCAAAGTAAATCTTTTTAGGGTTGAATTGGCAGGAGGGATTGCAACTATATCCTTTTGGTTTGTTATATATATCAGATATACTTTCTGTAATTAGAGTTTAAAAAAAATGCTTATTGTTGGAAAATAATTAAATAAAGTAGAGGCTATTTAAAAAAGGTAAATATATCCCTGATTTTAATTTGTTCTTATCCAAAAGAATTATAATTAGATATAGTGCACGTCACTCATCAAATAATTAACATCAGTAGCCTATAATTATCTTGCATAATGTAGATGATCTCAATGAACATGTTATTCTTACAACCCCCTATTATAAGACATCGGAATTTTACAAAAGTTTTTTAAAGTAAAATTACATAGTAAATAAAGAAAAAGAAAAATTACTTGTGTTCTATGTTATATCTATCTTTGGCATTTTATTATAATTGAAACAACATGTCAATTTTTGCATTCCTTCTCTTGCAACCATCTAAGCCGTTTTACAAATCAATATTGATCCAAAAGATTTGAACATTAATATCAAAATAGATTCAGTAAGTAACCATCTTCGATGGAGCTACGGTATAGGTCGGGAAACCAAGAAGACGAATATAACAAAATAGAAATAATATAAAACTTTTCTCAAAAGAAATAATTAGTGTTAGAATTAATAATTATCAATTAGATTCAACACAACACTAATAATACAAATTCCAAGAAAAATAAATCAGTTAATGAATCTATTAGTTTGCCAAAATGAAATTTGTTGTAATTAAAATGGCAGTAGAAATGATAACTTGAATGCAAAAGTACAAAATTTTTAGCTAATCGACAATAAGTAATAAAAACAAAATTCTAAAAAGAGTAGTTCTACAAACTGTATCTACTAATTATCTACTCCATTTCAAAATTTTGATATTTTATTAGAAAAACTTATACGCTCATTAGCTAGTTACAAGCTTTTCTTCTAAATGACATGATTACCAGTCAAATAGGGTTCTATTGAATTAACCCAAATTTTGTAGTTTGAGCTGTTTTGTTTTTCACCTAATAATTGATACATTATTTTATTTTATTTTTTCCTTTTTTCGGCACTTCATGAGAAAATGGGAACAATCTCGGGCAGAGTTTTTTTTGCCTTTGGCCCGGCCCAAAACGTTGATTTCAATCTCCGCAGCCTGGTCTAAGCCTAGCCTACGGAAATAAGGGCAAATATCCTCTCCGGTACCGTAAAAGATTCCCTTCATTTTACGGTTTGAGATTAACTCCCATCCGGTTTGGGATTCGGGCTGACGGAGGGGACAGAATTATTAGGCTTTGAGATTCGTGCCACGTTAAAAAGAACGGTCCAGATCAAGTAATTGTAAAAGATTCCCTATTACGGTACCGGGGGTGATGTGAATTCCGGAAATAAACCATGAATCGCACCGTTCGACTCGTGATTCACCACTACGATAAACCCTTCCACTCTTTCCTCTGTCTCGATTTCCTTGAGCGATTGGGTCGCAAAATAGCAATCCGGCGACGATGGGGCCCGATTGGTGTCTTCTCCCACCGGAGCTCCTTCAGGTCATAGCCGAGAAGATCACCTCCCTCGCCGACTACATTCGCTTCCGTGCTGTCTGTCGTCCCTGGCTAACCGCTTGTTACCCGCGCCCCAGCCACCTCCCTCTCCAACTCCCATGGCTGATGCTTCCTTACCAATCCGATGGTAATGATGATTCCACCCGTCTCTTTTACGATCTCTCCGCTTCTAAAATCCACAAGCTTGATATAACAGGTGATTTAGGCTCATTTCAAGTGAATGAGCATTGGCAGAAGTCTTTATGGCTGACACCGAGTTTGCTCTAGCTGCTTCCTTATTAATCATAGACCGACTGTTTTGGTAATTTTGAGCTGATGTATGAGTATCATTAAATAATCCTTCTAATATTAGGTTGTTCCATGCTAATGTTTTTTCTTACTGTTGTCCATGCTAGTATATTTTCTTCTATGTTTCATGATATTCCTGCAAAATTTATCTGATTAAGTATTATTTAGTAACAATCCTATTTTTTATTGTTCTTAGTAGTTAAATTTCTTAGTATTTATGGCTGCATTGGGAAGGTTGCATGATAGAAAGCAATATTGTGAATTAATATGCAATGGTTGCTTGGATATTTCTTTTGCGGAAAGGTATTATATTTCCATCAAATCAGTAGTAGATTGTAGTGGTACCTGGTATTGGATGTTGTCTATGTGGTTTTGTCAAACATTATTTTGAACAGTACGAGTAACTAGTTCACCAAATTTGCATATTTAAATTTCCCCATTTGTGGTTTAGTGGCTTTCATTATCTCATTAAGTGAAAATCAGTCTTCTGTATGTTTCTGTTTGCAAAGACATTATAGGCAGATATCTCTGTAAATTTAATTGCTGATCGATTTAAAAGCCTCATAATGTGATTCTAAGTTGTCAAATGCTGTTGAAAGGCTTTTGAACATGAAAATTCAGCTCAGGTTTTACTCGAATAGATTTTTAAGCATTTTATTTTAGTAAGAAAGCCCTCATTTATAATAAACCTCATAGTATGGACAATGGAGACAACAGGTGTGAGATAGCTTAATGAAGCAACAGTGCCAATTCTTGTTGTTATTGGGAACAATAATGTTCCTTTTTAAATGAAGTATAACTACTGTGAAATGTTTCCAAGGAAAACTGATGTCAATGATGTTAGGTCTGTAATATATTAGAATAGCAAAATTGGCATTTGTTGTAATTAAAATTGCTGGAGGGGAGGGGAGGGGGTGAAAGGGAAAGGGAGGGTAAGGAAGGGAATAATTTTAACAAAGTTACTTGATCCACAAATGCATATAGAGGAAAGGAAAACTGTTGTGTAAATTTGATTTTAACATATATTTTGTTTAAATATGACTGTTTTGCCCTTATAGAGGAAAGAAAGACCTAATTGGTATAAACCGCACAAGAAAACAAGACTCGATCTTATTACTATGCCTGAACAGGAGCTATTTGATTAATCTTTTTTCATATATTTTAGTGTTGTGTCCCTATTTCAAAGTCGTTGAATTTGGTGTATATTCATGTTAAATATTGGTTCAATTGAAGCTATGTGCAACTGGTATTATCTTTTATGTATCTTCATTTGAAATATTCTTATGTTTCTTAAATTACAGCTCAGTATATAGTGGAAATTATCTTTTTTAGAGTGTTCAGGGACCATATTTTTTTTAACACACTTAAAACCAGTATTATCAAAACCACCTTTAGATTTGCACTCCGAGAGTGTTGAGAGGACCATATTTTTATTCCTTCGTGAATGTAACATAAAAAAAACATCTTTAATCTACTAGTCTGATAACACTTCCTGCAAATCTGACAAAAAAATGGACTAACTGGTAATTACTGAAAAATTAGGACACCAACAAAATTGGCACCTATAATAACACTTCTTATCAAGTGAACCCCCCACCACCACCACCACCCTATCTCTATGAATTAATTTATATGTGTGGTTTTAATCTCCCAAGCCTCTAATTGCAAAACCTTAGTATCGACGAATCCATTGTAGAGGAGTAATAGATGGGCATCATTTCCTACAGCCAAAGTCTGATACACCCTTGACTAGAGTGGTCAACCTATGACCACTAACAAATTGGTCAGAAGTCTGGCCAGAAAATTATAAAGTTTACAAGGAAGCATTTGACATTATATAATAAAAATGAAGATACCAGACTCCTCAGAGGTGTAAGCTAAGTTATTGTCATCAAAGCTTACAAAAGTTGGTTTATATAGGTCTGGGGCAAGAGATGCATGAACAAAGATATGATGTCAGCATGATTCAGTCATTATGTATCAGTATCAGGCTTGGAAATTCTATTGCTAGTTTGTTTCAGGTACCAGTATCACAATTTGAATTTTTTTTCTTTTTCAAAACTCTCAACAACGTGTGCTTTTAGTTTGAGAAATTGGAAAAACTCTGATCTTAGTGAAACTAAGAATATATTTCTAATCTCTCTTTACACTCATATAATAAACAAGTGGTAATTTTTCTTCTAACCTAAGCACATTATTTAACTTCTACATTGACCAAAGAGCATAACATGAACAATCCAAAATGAATTAGATGAAATTAACCAATAGATTATCTTAGAAAACACCAAATAATTTCCCCAAAATATCAGTTGTCACTTGACAGATGTATATAGGTACGGGTCAGTATAGTTGACAGATATATACAGGTATGGGTCGGTATAGTGTGACAGAGGTACATTCCGTTAAGTGTAAACTATATATCAGTCAAGTCAAACAAGAATATAAAGTAGCATAAAAAAATGATGAAGTCATCCGAAAGCAAATTACTAAAAGCATGTAACAACAGTACTAAAACCTAGATCACAATCACACAACAGAAAAACAGATTACACATTTTACAGAAGAGTTATGGAACCCAAATCATGTTCTCTAGACATGTGAAGAAGGTACAGAAAGACTCATCATTACAACAAACGATCTCTCTCTGTAGATCAAAGAGAGATGAAATCATTTCAAGTAATAACAAGGCATGTAAACCCAACAACGCAGGGATAAATCAAGTCCATCGTTGCCCAGACTATCAAGCTTATCTCCTTTGCCCGTGCTCAAATCAAGTGACACAAAATCATTTTCCCCAGCAAGCATAAAGAGAACATCTTTCTTGGGATGAAATGCAAAGTGCCCGCAGTACTTTGTGCGACAGATACAATGATCATTGAAATAATTAGGCAGGGGAACTGGATACATTGCATCAAGACTCAGTTGGTGCTTTAAGGTCCACTCCTGTCTAGTATAGCTCTCAAGAACCCAAATAAAAAGCATTTTATCACGGCACACAGACATACAATGTAAGACCCCTCGGGACTGTCCGATTTCAATCAGAACACGGTTTTCCAGATTTGGCGGACGGATAACTTGATAGGAGCAATTGTTCGGATCAATGCTCAGGATTTCATCTTGAGTTGTTAAGCGATGAACCCTCCCGTCAACAAAAGTGCCCTTGGAATACAGGTTGATTCTCACATCCAACACCAACTTTTCGTGACATTTGCACTTGCCTCTCTCATACGAGTATATGTCAAGGATGACTTTGACGTCAGGCCCGCCCGTGAATTTAATTACGTGAAACTGATGGAACACTTGAGGATCAAAAGCCAAAGAAAAAACTTCATATCAGATATCGTGATTTTGTTGTATAGGGTACCACAAGGTGAACAGAGTCCGGGTTGTTGGGTTATAGACATGTACGTCGTGTGCAAACCATGATGATTTCTTCTTAAAGGCTCCGACAATGAGAAGACCGTTACAGCAATCTAGTATCTGCCAATAATTGAGACATGATAAGGCACTCATCGTCCCATCAACCTCCACCTTGTTGATGTCACATGATAAGTTCACAAAGCCGACATCATATACATGGTTGTAGAAAAAACCTGTCATAGTTGGTTGCAAGTGCTTGTTGAGGCAAGAGGCATCAGAGGAGAGGGAAAGCCAGGTTTTGCAGACACTTTTGCACCGAAAGAAGGATTTAGGTGGCAGTCGAGAGAGGATCTCTACAACCAACACATATGGAAGTTTGCTAACGGTGATGTGTGCCATTTGTGCTTTTGAATGTTGTTCTTCCTCTTGCGCTGAATTGAGGCAGGGTCCTGCAAAAGAATTTACATTCTCATATTAACCACCTAAGAACAGATTCAGTTGACTCATATTTGTGTAATTGCAAAACAACCCTTGATCAGACAGACATCAAAATCTGTACAACTGGACAAGAAATAAATATTGAAGAATTAAGAGTGTGTATTGTAAAGTTGGCCTGAGAATTCCTTCTTTTCCTTAATTTAGGAAACACAAAAAAAAAAAAATTTATACTTAATTAGAAAGGACTGTGCTATTGATTTCAATTTTAATGTCAAACTTTCTTGTTGTGGAAAGACAATTATCGATGTACCTGATTTTTTAGCACCATGTAAAGGGGTACTGATGCTAATTTATCAAAATATATGGCACTCAAAATGCTTGAAAATCAGTCAAAAATGCTTCTAACAGGTACTGGTACAATTTCTGGAAGTACCATACAGTAATAAACCCATCACATTTCCGCAACAACCCTACATTTCATCTCAATGGAAAAGGGAAAAGGGAAAAGAGGAGGTGTGAATGGGGGCAAACCCTAACCTTCTTCCTTTGTCTGATTTCGGATCGATCCGACAGTTGAAGCTCGGTGAAAAACATTTAACCTCGGCGGTGGATTAGAGGGGACAATGGAGAAGAAGTGAAAAACTATTCACATTTGGCTCGTGGAAAAAAGGAAAATGAACAAGGCGATTTCATTCGAGTTGACAGGAGAGTGGAAAGAAAGAGAATCAATACAGGAGCTAGCTATGTAACACTTCGTTTGTTAGTCGCTCAAGATTTTAATTACAGTTTTTGTTAAATTAAGTTAAATTTATTTTTTCATCGTGCCTTTATTTTTAAAATGTTGAAAATAAAAAATAGAGTTTATACTTCCATTTTTTATTAATTACTGTTTTCAAAATAAAATTGTCAGATGTAATTTATTATTTTCTCTACATATACATAAAAAATTTATCACTTTTCGATTTTATTTTTATATAAATCAATAAGTTGAAAAATTAACGTCCAGAATTTATCCATATCAATGTACTTTTGCATGCTGCTCTTGATACCGATCAAAACAAAGTCGAATGTCACAATCTTTAAATATGTGCATAGAGAAAATGATATAGATCAAATCTAACAGTTTTATTTTAATATTTGAGTTTTAAATCTTAAGTTATTAACGTTTAAAAAATGAAGGTATTATGGAGACAAAAAAATAGAGTCATTTGAACCCTACTCGTAAGTTAAATAATTAAATTTCTTATTTACTTGTACATTTTAAAAATAAGTTTCTACATTTATTATCATATCTAGAAATTTACATTTCCTTTAATTTATTAATCATAGTTGTTCAATTTGTGTTACTTTCTTAGTATAATTTGTTCCTCTACATTCATTCAAAAAAATTATTTCATCTGAATTATTAATTCATTTATTTTGTCTTAAGCAGTTTTAATTGGGTTTCAAATTTTAATCATCTATAAATTTGTTTTAAATTAACCCTTAAAAATCTCGATTATGACAATTTATATGTATAGTGCATAAATCACAGTTAATTAATATATTAGTTTGCCAAAATAAAATTTGTTGTAATTAAAATTGCTGTAGGAATGACAACTTGAATGCAAAAATATAAATTTTTCGCTAATCGACTAAGTAATAAAACAAAATCTAAAAGAGTAGATTTAAAAACTGTATTCACTCCATTTCAAAATTTTAATATTTAATTAGAAAAAATTTATACGCTCATTAGCTAATTACATCTCTTCTTCTAAATCACTTCATTACCAGTCAAATAGGGTTCAATCAATGAATACTTTTATACACTGTTGCCATAATAAATTGTCATATATATAACGAAGAAAATAGTATCACATCTAGCTCTGCAGTATCATCATTTGAAATAGTTTAATGTTCTTTAAAATTACAGCTCAGTATATAGTGGAAATTATCCTTTTTACGTTGTTTAGAGGTTGAACCCAATTGAAAGGAGAACCGCACAATTGAGAATTTACAACAATCATCAGACATTATCAATTTGTAAATCTGCACTATGAGAGTGTTCAGGGACCGTATTTTTCTTTAAATGCACATTTAAGGCCAGTAACATCAAAACCACCTTTAGATTTGCACTTTGAGAGTGTTGAGGGGACCATATTTTTATTCATTTGTGAATGTAACATAAAAATACATCTTCAATCTACCATTCTGGCAACACTTTTCCTGCAAATCTGACAAAAAAAAAAATGGACGCACCGGTAATTGTAGAAAAATTAAGTCACCAACAAAATTGGCACCTATAATAACACTTCTGTCAAGTGGCACTGAACTTAATTTATCAGTGTGGTTTTGATCTCCCAAGCCTCTAATTGCAAAACCTTAATATCGACGAATCCATTGTAGAAGATTTATAAATGGGCACTGACATATTGGTCAGAGGTTTTGACAGCAAAAAAAATGAAGTTTATAAGGAAGCATTGACATGATATCATATAATCATGAGCAGCAAATATAATAAAAATGAAGATACCAGAGTCCTCAGAGAAATCTCAGAGGTGTTAGCTAAGTTGATGTCAACAAAACTTGCAAAAGTTGGTTTATATAGGTCTGGAGCAAGAGATGCATGAAAAAAGATACGATATCAGCATGGTTCAGTCATTACGTACCAGTATCAGGTTTGGAAATTCTACTGCCAGTTTGTTTCAGGTACCAGTATCACAACTTGATTTTTCTTTTTTTGTGTTCAAAACTCTCAACAAGGTGTGCTTTTAGTTTGAGAAATTGGAAAAACTCTGATCTTAATGAAACTAAGAAATATATTTATAATCTCTCTTTACACTCATATTATAAACAAGTGGTAACTTTTCATCTAACCTAAGCACATTATTTAACTTCTACGTAGACCAAAGAGCATAGCATGAACAATCCAAAATGAATTTAGATGACATAAAACAATACATTATCTAGAAACACCAAATAATTCCACCAAAATATCAATTGTCACTCAACAGATGTATATAGGTACGAGTCAGTATAGTTGACAGAATAGGCATGGGTTTGTATAGTGTGACAATGTATACATGTATATAGCTTGACTGGTACCTGGTAAGATCAAACTTCCAAAAATCAAGCATTTGCAAACATAGCCAAGTTTTTAATCAATCAACAAAGTCTTGACAGAAGACTAACATTATCAGAATAATCCAGAGAATTGCCACTTTACAAGTGCACTGACATGAGACAACACAAAAAAAAACCTGGAAGTTGCAAATCTGTCAGAAATTCAACAAAATCAAGCATTTGCAAACATAGCCAAGTTTTTAATCAATCAAGAAAGTCTTGACAGAGGATAAGCATTTCCAGAATAATCCAGAAAATTGCCACTTTACAAGTGCACTGACAAGAGAACATAAAAAACCTGCAAGTGGCAAAATCTTGCAACAAATTCACCAAACCTAGTAACCTCAGATTAGAAACTACCTAATGCAAGTTATTATTAAAAACAACGATCAACCATAGAAATTACGTGTCATGTGACAGTAATTATAGCACAATCCTCAAACCCACAGGTCTGATGAGTGGTACAACAAAAACTTTCTTTTAAATGAAACAAAATATCAACTTCTGCTAAAATTTAACATAACAAAAATCAACAGACTACAAATTCATCCAAAATATTACATGTTCTACTAAATGATACTTTTTGTCCATATCAAAATACAACAACAGACATAGTAATACTAGATAGTCAAGTCAACGAAGCGAGCCTTCCATCACAAGTCTCATATTTTGAGTCTTTGGATAATTCTTTCATTATCTACACAAATACACAAATCCCTCTCAATGTAAGTAACCAAACTATCATTCATCCATTGATCCCCCATTCCATTCTTTAAGCAATTATTCACCACAGTTATTGCTGAAAATACCCTTCTAACACTTGCAGTAGTTACTGGCAATATCAATGCCAATTTTACTAATTTGTAAACCAAGGGAAAAACATTGTGCTTGTTTTTTTCCACCATTTTCTGAGAAAGTTGAACTAAGCCCCTTACCTCCAAAAAATCTCTATCACTTTCCAAATCCATGTAGTAATTCTCCAATTCACTTTCTAGGACAACAAGATCGTATTGGCTGAAATCAGAGGGATAGAATTGAGCTAATTGAAGCAACCTATCTTTGTTGAATGATGAAAAGGAGTTATTTGGGTCTAAGCATGCGATACAAATAAGAAGTTCAGTATTAACTTCCGTGAATCTGTCATTAAGCTCTCGCAATTGCATATCAATAACCGTGTAGAACAGATCAACGCGATAATAGTGCAAAATAGTTGTGTTTGTTGGACGTTGTGGGTTATCGACGTGCAAATCCTCCATATTTGGAATTTCAATATTGTGTTTCTCACAAAATGCACACACTTCTTGGAATAACGATTCCCATCCACTATCCCTCATTTTTTGTAACCGAGATTTAGCTATTTTCACCAAACACATCGCATTCACTAAATCTGGATCTTTGTGCTGCAAGGTCTGTGATAGATCATAAGTGATGAGTAATGCATTTCTCATGAGATGACAATTGAATACAAACTCAAAAGATTGCATATGACCTAATACTCCACAAGCCTCTGCTCGTTGGTCCCAAAGAAATGACCCATCCTTTTCTACTTCTTTAATTACATCTATTGTGGCTGAAAATAGTGTAATCACACTATTTAGAGCCTTCAAATGAGAACTCAATCGAGTATCAGGTGCACATAAAGGATTTGTTTCTTGGTTCAGACCTATTCCTTTTAAAATCTCATCATTTGAAAGAGCTTCCACAACTTCAATTGCTCGCTTATCACGTAACCGATCACACCTTTTACTTGATGCCCAAACAACCTTGATAATACTAGAGACCTTTATAAAAAATAAGCCAACTTCGGCATGATCCTTGGATACTGCAACGATAATTCGTTGAAGTTGATCAGCAAAGCAATGAACGTAATATGCAGATGCATTTTCCCTCATGATCAACGTTTTGAGACCCTTGAACTCATCTATATTATCAAAAGCTCCATCATAACATTGTCCACGTAATCTAGACAAAGTTAGGCCATGCTTACCAAATAAATTTTCAAGTGCCGTCTTCAAAGAGAGCGCTGCAGTATCGACAGTATAGGCACCGGCAATATCAGAAACATGAACGATACCTAAAAACCGTTCGACAACAGCACCTCTTTTGTTCACAAACCGAATTACAACTGCCATTTGCTCTTTTCTAGAGACATCACTTGACACATCAAAAAATACAGAAAACATCTCATCTCCAAGTTCTGCAATTACCTCCTTATTTGTCTCCTTTGCAGCAACATTGACTATATCCTTTAGAATACCAGGTGGAGTCAACTTTAAATTTTTGGTAGCATTTTCAAAAATAGCATTACCTATTTGTTCATTACGATTTCCTAAAAGCTTCAAAAGTTGAAGAAAATTTTCTTCATCAGTAGGTCTCAACTCGTCATGCTCCTGGAATGCAAAACCTTGCTTTGCAAAAAATCGAGCACAATCTACATAGGTATTTTGCTGCACTTGATGATCATCCATCTCCTGCTTGATACTTTGTCTCTCTGGCATGGTTTGGATACTTTATATCTGGTTCAAATGCAAACATTTGTAAACACAATTAGTAGTGCTCATTTATTCATTGTTATCTTTTACAATTAACAATCAAAGTAAACAATGTCATCTTAGCAACAACAACAAAATGAAATTATAAAAGAAACATAATAGAGGTTGAAAAGTATAAAAATAAAAAGGAGATTCGTACCAGCACTAATGGAGGAGAATCAGTGGGTCCCGGAGAGCACGAGAGAAGACGCGAGTGGGACCCAGACGTGGGGAGCCGGAGAAGGGAGAGGTGTGAGGTACAAGGAGAAAAACCCTAGTTTCTGAAAAAAGAGGCGCTTGTTTGGTTTGAATGATTTAGACTGGACCGGAACGGTAGGTTTTCTGGGTTGGAAATAGAGGCGATCAGCCGGTTCGGTTCGGTCCAAGCCAAATTAGAGGCCGTCTCGCAAGAATCGCAAAACAAACCATATCTCTATTTTTATATTAAGCAGGGCACGTACATATGTCCAGATCTGCCAATAGCACGGATTTTTATATTAGAGTGAGGCTACCGTGCTATGCATAGCACGGATTGAGCCGTGCTACGGTTCAATATTTGAGTTTTCAAAATTCTAACGGACGATCCGAACCGTTCAACATGATTATAAAATGAATATGTACTTGCAAACCAAATTTTACATTTTTTCAAAAAAGTTTACTATTTTTTTAGATAGGTAGAAAATCACTGTTTTTGGATGGTCCAGAATTTTCAGATCAAGTGATTTTCTACCTATCTAAACAAATAGTAAAAAATTTCGAAAAAATGTAAAATTTGGTTACATATTCATTTTATAATCATGTTGAACGGTTCAGATCGACCGTTAAGATTTTGAAAACTCAAATATTGAGCCGTAGCACGGACCAAACCGTGCTATGCATAGTACCGTAGCCTCACTCATAGTTTTAATTAAAAAATGAAATTTTAGATTAAATATCAGCCTTTTAATCAAATATTCTTATTTTATACATCTTTTTTATATTTATTTATGTGTAGAAGTCTAAATTTATTTGAGCACGTAATATCCACATGCAAATTATATCATCTTTCTAATTGGTCATGATTTTTTTTTTAAATGTCATTTAAAGAAACGCACCATTAATTGATAATTGATTGGCCATGTCTTCATTTCTTTTTATTATTTTATATTATTTAAAAAATGTTATTTGTCATTTAATATGGCATTTTGTTTGAGATTTTTTTTATGAAAATATGTAAAAGAAAAAAAAAACTATATGTTATTTAATATTTTATTTAATATGTTGTTTAAGGAATGTTATTTACGTGTAGTTGTTATTAAATATGTCATTTAAGAAATGTTATTTGTCATTTAGTCTAAATTTTTTACCAAATTATGTTATTTTGTATGAGAATTTTTTTTCTTATAATATGTCTCATTGCAACGCACGAGCACAATACTCGTATATATACACAGTCTCGTCTTCATCGGTAAAATTAGAAGAAATTAACAATAGTTGTCAACTACTTAGAAATCAAATTCATTTTAATTTTTAAACTACTATACTAGTATAACTAACTTGAGTAGGGTTAAAATGTTCCATTGGCTTTGTGCCTCATCATACCCAACATCATTATCTCTATTTTCATAGCCTAAATAATCGATCACCGTTCAATATAATCTTCATACTAAAATGCTTGGATAACAAATTTTGTAATTTCTAGAATTTTTTTTACTAATTGTTTAGAGGTACAAAAACTATTTTTGAATGGTCCAGAATCTTTTAAAAATAGTTATTTTGTATCTATCTTAAAAAATAGCAAAAAAAAATTCAAAAAATATAAAATTTTGTATCCAAGCACATTTGAATATGAAGATCATATTGAGCGATTCGAATCGACTATTTAAGCTTTAAAAATTGAGATAACGATGTTGGGAATGATGGGGTACAGAACCAATGGAGTATTTTAATCCTACTCAACTAACTTTTAATTTATTTTGGTAGTCAGGCCAGAAATTATTATTATAGAAGAGAGAACAAAAATCAATAGAAACAATAGAAAGTGATTTCTTAAAAAAAAAACTTTCTAAATTAAAAATTATGTATATCCCAATAATTAAAATAATAAACGTTTCTAGAGGGTTATTAATATCATATCTTCGTGCATTTGGAATATCATTTTTCATGCAGTTTTGGTCTCTTTTCTTCTTCATTTATGGTCAACTATACAATGTGATCAGAATTCATGCTGACAAAAGTTTCATGCTCTGATGTTAAACGAGCAAATTTGTTTACCATCCTTCACAGTTTCCTTCTCTAACAATTACTCGACCAAATCTACTGAAAACAAGAACAACTTCAATTACTAACCTAGCCTGTATATAGTTTATTTGTCAATCTACTTTATGTGAAGTGGATCTAACGAAGCTTCAAATTGACAGTATACCAATTCAATTAATATATGGATCACTCACCCGAATTTAGATATATTGGTAACCGAGAAAGAGAAATATATCGAATGATTTGAAGCTTTAAGTAGTGGAGACCCAAAAGGAAAAAAACAAACTACACAACATCAATATACGCCACCTAATTTCAGAAGGATGCGATATAAAGATATTTAAAATGCAACCATAGAAGTGAATATTGTACTTCAATGCTTGCTTTTATGTACCTTGATCTTCCTTATTTTTGTTTAAAAGCTAATGAATGTGAACTGATCAAATTAGAAATCTGAATTACTTACTTCGACTAAACCACAATTTAAGTTTACAACTACTATCCTGGCACAAGTCACATTAAAAAAAAGTCATCAACTCATAACACAATTTCATCCTAAAAATTTAAAAAAAAAAATCCTAATTAAAAATCCAAAAGGAAACACATCTGCAAGTCTGGTTGGAAGTTTTACACCAACAAAGCACACAAACAATAAACACAAACAAAAGCAACACTACACCCAAATAAACTACTTTGCACCTCGGCCATGAATTAATTTATAACCCCGATTCATGTCAATGACCATTTCGCCCTTACATTGCTCTATTCACACGCCAGCTTGGTATCAAAGCTGGTAAGGCAGATGGCAAAAGCCTGAAAAGCAGAAAGAGGATATCTGTAGTCCATAGTAAACATATCCTTCGCCACCTTCCCAAATTGCAATATAATCTTGTCATGGTCGGCTGACGAAGCAGACCCAGCAGCACCTGAGGGAGGAGGCGCGGGACCCGCAACTGGTAGTGGGTTTACCGCCCCAGTGTGACCCGTAGGCGTGCTTGATCCAACTGCAGCTATTAACTGGAAGTTTTTTACGGAGGCAACAGTAACACGGCCCCTGAAATTCAAGCACCAGCACTGCAGCTGCTCGTGCCACCTAGGCGCCTTGTTCCGCAATACCAAGGGCAATACCTTGCGGGGCCCACTACTCCCCTCTCCAGCCTCATCAGGCCTGTTGAGCCTGCCAGACACGTCAGAAAACCTGGCACTCGAGAAATCAGCAAAGTGGTCAGCTATTGAGGTAGCACTAGTGGTGTTGCTTCTGAAGGATTCCTCGAAGGAGGGAGGACCGGCAAAAAGCGGGTCGGGCTGGGCCGGAACGGACCCACCGGGGCCGACAGCAGAGGCAGGAATGGAGTTCATGACACAATGCATGCGGCGTGGGCCCCGTGTTCCCAGAACATTCAGCTCGTATGAAACCTCAGAGATTCGGTAGGTCCCGGAAGGCACCTTCGGAGACACCTTCTTGGAGAACCGGCGACTTGTCTTAACGGGTTGCGGAGGAAGAATCGGCGAAGATGAGATTGTGACATGTGGAGGCTCCGTGTCATAGATCATGAATTTCGTGCCAAGAAAATTTGACCTGGAATTTATTATCGTACAATTAGTTTTAGTCATTAGTCTTTGGTACAGTTCAGTTCAGTATTTTGATTGACTCTTTTAGTAATTAGTTAGGGTTAAATAAAAAAATTTGATTGACTCTTTCGGTATAATTGCTATGCTTAGTATAATTCGTTAGTTTTTTCTTTAAAATTTCAAAAAAAAATTGGTGCATGATCTCTTAACCGTTGTTTAATTTTATTTCAGCTTGGTAACTTTATGGAGTTTTAGGCTTAAAAATTGGATATTTAGAAAGAAGAATGAATAAAGTGGAAACAATTGACTGTCATTCCATATTTATACTAATGATAGAAGAAAAAAAGAAAATTCTTTGATTAATTTTTTTCCATTAAAGAAGAAAAAAGGAATTTGAATTAGTCAGGGTTAAATAAAAATTTGATCGACTCTTTTTGGTATAATTGCTAATGCTTAGTGTGTGATTCGTTAGTGTTTTTCTTTTAAATTTCCAAAAATTTGGTGCATGATCTCTTAACCGTTGTTGAATTTTATTTCAGCTTGGTATATTTATGGAGTTTGAGGCTTACAAATTTGGATATTTAGAAAATAGAATGAATAAAGTAGAAAATTTTGACTTTGTCTTTCCATATTTATACTAAATGATAGAAGAAGAAAAAAGAAAATTCTTTGATTAATTTTTTTCCATTAACGAAAAAAAGCAAGGAATTCGAATTAGTTAGGGTTAAAAAAAAATTGATCAACTCTTTTAGTATAATTCCTATGCTTAGTGTGGGAATCATTAGTTTTTTCCTTAAAATTTAAAAAAAAAATTGGTGCATGATCTCTTAACCATTGTTGAATTTTCTTTCAATTTTTTGGTGCAGAATCAGTATTTAACAGTATGTTACCTTTAATAATTTGTTAGTGAGGCTATGGTACTATGCATAGTGTGGATTGGTCCGTACTATGGACCAATATCTTCGTTTTCAAAGTTTAAATAGTCGATCCGAACCGTTCAACATGATCCCCATATGAAAATGTACTTGCAGACTAAATTTTACATTTTTTTTAACATTTTTATTTACATTCCTTTTACTAATTTTAATATAGGTCAAAAAAAACTACATTTGAATGGTCTAAATTTTTACATCAAGTGATATTCTACCTATCTAAAAAATAGTAAAAAAATTGTAAAAAATGTAAAAATTGATATACAAATACATTTTCATGTGGAGATCATGTTGAATGGTTTGGATCGACTGTTTTGACTTTGAAAATGGAGATATGGATCCATAGTATGGACCAATCCGCACTATGCATAGTATCATAGCCTTACTCATAATTTGTAGCTTCTTGAGTAAGATATGTAAATTTGAGTGATGTTTGAGATACCTCATTTTGCCAAGGTAAGAGCAGCTTGATTTTGATATGTTATCAGCATCCATCGATATTACGTACTCTGTATAGGTGGTTCGGCGGGTCCGTTTTGCTGACAGTAGGAACTTTCCATTTTCAGCAAATACAGCTACATCCAAATTTTTGGAAAAGTAAAGAAAGGTTAGATTCCTTGAATCTAACGAAAGCCAAATATTATTTTAAGTGCCAAGACAGATCACGGGTAATTTGATTAAATCTTAGCTTAAGAAGATGTTTTGCAAGAACTCTTTCTTAGAATAAAGGAAGTTGAGAAAGAGATTAAAAAAAGAAAGAAAAATCTACAGATCAACAAAATCTCCATTTTGCAAGAAGGCCGATCAAGAATTTAGCATCTTGTTTAGGAGCACAGTCTTTAAATATATTCAAACAATCTTTGGTAGTGTCATGCTGTATACACATAAGTTTAAACATATTATATAGGCTCCTTGAATAACCAAGAAATAAAAAAAATTACCAGGACTGAGGCACAAGTAGAGATGATAAGTGAGTTTGGATTTGTCACGCTTAATGAAGCACTGTATAGTCCCGTCACGCGGCCCAGGCTGTTTATATAGTATTAGAAGTTATGATACACTCAATTTAGTCAAAATAACCAAAAGTTTAACTCGTTCTTTAAGAATTCACCTCTCACTTCTCTGAGTTCTCTCTCTTTTTTTATTGAAACTTGGCAGTGGCTGCCAAGTATGACCCTCCCTCTCTCCTCTCTCTCTCTCTCTCCCTCTCTTTTTTTTGAAAACTTGACAGTGGCTGTACCCTCTCTCTCTTGAAAAACTTGACAGCGGCTGTCAAGGATTGTATTAATTAAAAAACGTTCTTTACATCAAAATTCGATCCCTAAACCAGTATTACATTCTTAGCAATCTAACCGTGCCATGTTGGCCTTACTCTCTGTCTCTCTCTCTCTCTCTCACGCACATTCGCAAATCTAAAGAGGGGGCAAAGGCCAATCCCCCCCCCCCCCAATTAAAACATGCATTTTTCACCATCTACAACAAATCATACCGCCTTCCCCTCATTTTCCTTTTTAACCATACCTAGGTCCAGAAACAACTCAACTGACTAAAATAAATACCAATATCAATTAACTCTATCATAAAACAAAAATAAACAAACCGACCTGCTTGAGCGATACAGGGAAGGTGAGTTTCCCACAGAACTCAGGGCTGATAACCATCTCCTTACACATCTCCCTCCAAGACCTACACACAGCAGCACACGCTACCACATTCTTTCGATTCGGCCACATGCCCTCGCTCTCCTCCAGCCGCCGCACCACTTCTCTAAGGAGCTCCGGAGGAAGCCCGGCCCACGTGTTATCACTTTCTGCAACCGCCTCGGGCTCTTCATGGGGCCGCACAACTGGTGCTCCTGACCGGCCCCGGTGGCGCCCGCTCACACCTGATAACCCACTGAGTTTCACCTCGAAGCTCCGTCTAGAGAGGCTCCCTAGGCTCTCTTTCACATCAAGCATTATGCTCCGAAACGACATATTTGCTGAAACGACCTGGCAAAAGTTGAATTTTATGAGTGTACACTTGAAGCAAGAAGAAATTTTGTAATTATAATAGTTGTGTGTGTTATTGCTTGCAATGCGAAAATTAGGTTTTGGAATAAGTGGGAATATGTGCTAGTTCTAGATGAACAACTGTGCAAATGATAGTTTGTTTAATGATGCAAGTAATCAGTGAAGAGTTTAATATGTGAAAGATTTAAGCTTTGGCCAATAGAAACTTTCAGATATAAAAATAATAACAATTCTATGTAAGTTTTGAATGGATTTGCTAATTCTTTGACCAAATTCAACTGCAAGTTGCCAATCTGAAGTCATTAATTAAATAAAATTGACAATATGCTGAGTCGACAATAAAAGCCATACCTAACAATAAAATAACATTTTGAATTTTGAATGGCTGACATAGTTGACTATAGCTGTAAACACTTTTTGTGTTATGAATTGAAAATGGGCAGAAAAGTAATACTACAATCAAGTATTACATGTTGATGTGAAAGCCCAACTTGTAAATATCATGTAAAAATAATTATTTTCAAAATATTTGACATAATTGTATAAATACAAATCCTTTTTTGTGTTTCCATATAGCCAAAGTCAATCAGTAAAGTAGAGAAACAGGCCGTAGTTTACAGAACCGATGGCACATTACTAAGCCTAATCCTGTAGGTTTTATTGTCAAACTAAATAGCTATACAAATAGTTTGAAATTTTAGAAGTATCCTTCCAAATACTTTGAATTTTTAAAAAGATCCTTCCAAACTGGTTAAACAAGCAGCCTCCAAAACTAACACGTGCTCTGAAAGGAATTGCTTTAGAAAACCGAGACTTTCTAATCAAGCAAAGCACTGAAAAACAGCCAAAAAAAAGTGTCGGGAGACATGCAAGAAAGATGCATGCTTTTTTCGCACTCAAGAGACATTTTTTTTTGTTAAAGTGGGGGAAAGCAACCGATTTCCTAACGAAATCATAATTGTTCTTACAAAAGGCAATTAAATGGAGTCAATTAAAGTAGTAGATTGATTTTACACAAGAGGAAGTATAATAAAAAGTTAATTCTGAGCTGGACCAGTAATAATTGGGTCTACAAAATAAGGCATCTACACTGATTTATTATTAAGCAGTATATAATAGAATACCTCCTTAAGAGTACTTTCTACTATTTTTTACTAAATTTAAGCTGGGAACAGATTTAACCTAGAGTCCTGACAAGTATGTATAGCAGAAATGTATAGAAAAGATAAAATAGAAAGAATCCCCAAGTAAATAACTAAAATTAATTATAAGGAACGTACCTAAACTAATTTGCAAATCCGCAGCTGAAACAACAGATCCAACTCTACGCTGTTGAGAGGGGCGCAAATCTGCAGGAATGGATTGAATAGAACTCAAATTAAGTCTCGATAAACTATTAAGTCTCTCTTCTCGGAAAGGAAATTACAGCAAAGCAAGCTTCTTTTCACAAAATCCCATGTTTCATAAGAAATCGCTTAACATTTCAGCTAAAAATTCCAAATCGAAGCACAGATCCAGCAGCATCCAGTTCAGAAATCACTCTAATTCAGAATAAAAAACCAAAAGAACTCACATTGCTGCTCTATCTACTGAAAGTTGTGCGCTTTTGGGTTGTAGCCTTCTAGTCGAATCTAAAGGAAGGGATCAGAGCGTATGAATCTCTTGCTAGGTTGCTCGTTCGCTCGCTCTAGGTCTCTAGCTCTCTGTCGGTCTCTCGCTAGACACAGGAGACTTGGTAAATAATGAAATGGCAAGGTCGAGAAGGCAGAGAGAGAGAGAGAGAGAGTGGGGAAAGGTGTGAAAGAAGGGAAAAAGGAAAAGGAGAGCTCTGCTTCACTTTTTGTCATTAATTATTAATTCCATTTTACTAATAGTATTATATTATAGAAATTGCTTGGTGAATGACTGAATGGTGACCTGCTCCTGTGAATTTTTTTTATAAACTATAATTAAAAAATATATTTTTACGAAACCAACATGATTACTTTTTCTATTACAAAAATTATAAAAACCAAAATGTCATTTCGATCCGTTATTTTTTTAATTCCGGACCAAAATGGTATTTCGATCCGGTTCTTTTTTTAGATTTTCTGTGGCGGCTCATATGAAAACTTATGAAACCAGTACCACAGAAAATTTAAAAAGGAAACCGGACGGAATTAAAAAAAATAACGGACCGAAATAGCATTTCGGTTCTTATGATTTTTGTAAAAAAAAAATTAATCATATTAGTTTTGTAAAAAAAAAAATTAATTATGATTTATAAAAAAAAATTCTGCTTCTGTTATTGCCTACGGGCTTTAAAGTTGTAAAAAAAAATATATATTGCTCCTGTTGACACGGACACCCAAAGCTCCTAGCATTTGTTATTATTCATCTCAGTTAGGTGCGTTTTCTCAAGATAACTAAATTATATAATACATAATAAATTAGATTGTTTTTCTTTTATGATATACGGGCGTATCCCGGAATTTTTTTATTTACCATCTTAAGAAAAATAAACCAAACAAGCAGTATTTTCGGAGTACACAGTTTCAAACTGCGGATCAATATTGGGTGTCTGTAGTAGTTTGAAATGGCAGACTACACATTGACAGGATTTGCGGGATCACGATGGACCGATATATGGGCACTCAAATTTTGATAATTTGAAACTGCTGACGAGTTAAAAATCGAATTTTCACAAAAAAATTGATTATTTAATTTATTTTTTTAAGATGGTAAAAATAAAAAAATTTGGAGGCGTATCTGATGGACGACGAAATTATATGGGATGAGATTCTAAGAATGTGAGATTTCATAAGGTGATTAATGAAATTTTATTTGTATTAGGGCTGCTAACGAGCTGAGTTAGCACGAGTTCGGCGTAGCTCGAATTCAACTCAGAAAAATAGCCAGTCGAGTTGACTCGAGTTGAGAATCCGAACCGAGCTGACTCGAACTCAACTCGCAAGTAACTCGAGTTGACTCGTGTCTCGTGAATTAACTCGTGATCGGTGATCATAATTACCTACTAGTAGCACTTTGAATTTGAAGATGTTGAACTGTTGTTATGTAATAAACTATTTTCAAGAAAGTTCATTTGTTCAAAAAGCAGCAGCCCTAGAAAAATTCTTGTAATATTCACATATGTCATAGCTATTTTTGTTTACCGGTAAGAAAGTGCATCACTATTTATTTGTTCAAAAACTCGAGATATGGGATGCAGGTACTGAACTCAACCGAGTCCGAGTTGAAATGAGCGAGCTGAGTCCAACTCAAACTCAACTCATGAGTTAAACAAGTTACTTAACTCGAGTCAGAGTAACTCGAGTTTTTAACAAACGAGTTGTTAGTGAGTTGTTACCGAGCTGAGTTCGAACGGCTCACGAGCCATGAGCTTTTTGTACAACCCTAATTTGTATGAAGACGGCTAAATAAGTTTGGAAACGAATTGTTCGGATGCATAGAAATTTTGATAGGAATATGTTAGATTTAAAATATTTAGTCATTTAGCTTAATATTTGAATAATTATTATTTCAAACTAATATTTATATCATTATTATATTTTTAGAAAATAGAATGATCAACAAATTTATATTCCTTTACAAAAGCAATAATTAATTCCTACCATAAGTGAAAAATATCCAACAAATAAATTAATTCAAAATTAAAAGGCCTAATTATTAAATTAAGAAAAAAACGATGTAATGACTCTGTTATTCATGTAATATGATCAAAGAAACTTTTACATCTCTATTATTTTAAAAACAAATGTATCAATTGATACCAATTTCACTGTATCATCAAAACAGATCTTATAAAAAAAAAATTGGCTAAAGTCTATATACTTGAAAAGAAAAGACCAAATTTAAGAGTGTTTTATCATGTGATTGCTTTATTTTGTTGGTGGTATCAATTGATACATTTTGTTTAATCTTTAACTGAATTTATTAGTTGCTAGTGTTACATCGTGAGAAAAAAAATTAGTCAGACTTAATTTTTATTTTTCTCATGAATTTCTACTATTTGGAAAGAAATGATGGGGATAAAATCAAAACAATTTCCAATAAAAATTGTCACCAACTGACCAACAGATCCAAAAAAAAATGTATTCCAACTTGTTTGAAGTTTCATAAAATCTTATGTGATTTGTGACGTCCGAAGACGTCCCACTATAGTTCATTACAATTTTTTTTAGAAATTTCAAACGTACTTTTCAAAAACTTCAAAACTACGTATTTCGTTCTCTAAACTACATAATATCATATTTACTCTTCTAAATTTTAAGAAGTCACAAATATACCATTTTAGTGTCCTTCATATTAAAATAATGTGTGTGATGACAAAGTTCGATAGATGAGGTTGCTTCGTCTGAAAAATCATGTTAACACTGGAGTGTGATTGAATACTCCATGAAATCCTATTTCTTGGAGATAATTCACACTGCAAACAAATATTATTTTCCAACGTCAACAAATATAATGTACGAAATAACCAGTCTTTTAGTCTTGTAAAACAGAACAACAATGTCTTTTATGTAGTAGGTTGTGAATTTGAAATTCAGATAAAAAATATTTGTATATATTGAAATTTGAAAAACTTAAAACCTTTATCTTTCTCTAAAAAATATTACCTTAATTGAGTATTCCTTTTGCATGATTTGCGAACCACGAAAATAATAATAGATCTACGACATTTAGTGGCCTTGGCTAACAACGAATTATCAAGGTTTGACAAGTATACGAGGAAATATTACCTTATTATTGGCTATGTTATTTTCAACAAAAACTAACAATTTGGTACATCTATATAATTCAGCGTTTTGAGTAAAGTTGGGGTGAAACCACATGTTGTTTTAATATCTATAAAAGATTTTTTAATTTGAACCAACGATTTTTGAATTGAAAAGTATTATCTCTATCACTAGATTAAAGAAAGGTTGATTCTCGGTACAATTAAACTAATTATTGAAGTTGACAGCTATTTTGATTTGATGTTAATACCGGATCTTAGAAAGTAATTCAAAATTTTAATTTAAATCCTAACCATTTGTTCTGCTTTGACAAGAATATTAAAGAAACCCCATTAATTTTTAAATTGATTCATTCCGAATTCCAACATAAAATTTTGAGTTATCTTAAAATATATGGGCAAATTCAGCGCAACGTGTTAATTTTCCAACGAGCCCAGCCTTGTTGAACGACTTTGAATAATGTCAATGTACTATTTTTTATTTTTAGGTTTGAATTCTATGGACAATGACTGATACTAAAATTCTTGTTTCTTCCTCAATTCATATTTTACAAAAAAAATTCTAGATTATTCAAGATATTGCAGGTACTTTGAATAATTTGATTTTGCAAGAATGGACAATTAAGTCTTGATTATCAGACCAGATTGTTGGTGATTCTAATTTGATTTATTTAATTTATCACTTTGTTGTTGAGTGAGTAAGTCCTTGCATTGTACATGTTGAGAGAAATAAATTTGTTGTTATTCTTGAGGAATAACATGAACCTGTTATTCAAATTCCAACTATTGATATTGGTTGAGATTTGCGCATCGAAAAATATGAACGGTTGAGATCGGAATAACAGGTACCCGTTCTTCAAAAATAACAACAGATTTATTTCCCATGTTGAGGTCCTCTTTCTCTAGTATAACTTGACAAACTTAAAATGATTAATTGTTTTTTTTTTACATCTTGAATAGCTGCTTATCTTGATGTACATATTAATATTTAGATGCTAATTCCTAAATTTTTTTTCTATAATTGTTGCTCTCAAATGCTAATACAAACAATACTATTTGAGATTGTCAAACTAAAATATAACAAATACTATTTGGAGTTGTTCGGCAACAAGAGATTAAGCCTCCTTAAGGCTTAATCTGCTTCTTTTAGCTTCCTTATCCGCTTAATTCTGCCGAACACCGGTTTCTTAGCGCAGATTAAGATCACCTCCTTTAGCCTCTTTTTGTCCGGATCTTAATCATCTGCCCGGACCTTAAAGCACCTCTATCATTTTCTTTAACTTCCTTAGCTTTCACTCACGGATTAAGACAACCAAACATCGGTTCTTAGCGCTCCTTAAGCTCTTAATTCGTCCTTAGCCGCTTAATCCCTTGTCACATTCAGAACAAAATTAATCCTTGTGCATGTTAATTAGGTGCACGTTGTGTACCCAAACCATTTTATTCTGGTCGTCCGAGCAGGTCCCACTGGCTGTCGTAGTGAGTTGACTAGCCGTTCCCTTCCGTCATGATAAAACGGAGAGAAATACACGTCGATAACTACAAATAATCTCCAGTTAGTACAAAACCGGACAAATCCATTTTTAACGAATTTAATATTCGCCTATAGTGTGATTCAGATATATTTTAGTAGATGCAGCTTTTTGTCGCTATCGTCTAGGTAAAGACCTCACCTGCCGACCTATAATTTCCTCGGACTGGATATATATTTCGTATCGAGTTTTTATTTTATAGTATATATCTGACATATAAATTATTCGAACCGTTTATTTTCATTTGTTAATTTTATATAAATAATAAGTAGGTAACCTACTTGGCATCTTGATGGATTTAAAAATAATATTTTTTTAAATGGCACGTAAGTTTTAGAGTTACAGTATCTAAAGAGAAACAAAATGGCTCACGCATTTAAAAAATAAAAATTCTCTTTCGAATAAAAATTGATGGTATTCACATTTTTCAATAGTTCACCAATTTTTTTTTTAACTTAACTCCAAAATCTAACGGATTGACTTCAAACGACGAATCCAAACTCTTAAGACCAATCTATTTCACGAGCAATACATTTATATGTAAAATTTATAAATTAATTTAGTACAGAGTCAAACGGTAAAAAAATAATGAAAAATAAATGTATTAAAATTAATTTATAATCTTTTTTTTTACTGCTTGTCTTTGTATTAAATAAATCCAAAAATTATAAATTGACATAGATGCCTATGTTATATCAATTTATAGTTAATAATTTATAAATTAATTTAGTATAAAGTCAAACGGTAAAAAAAATTATTAAATAATTTATAAAAAAAATTTACTGGACTTTATATTAAATAATCCAAAAAATATAAATTAACATAGATGCCTGTGTTATATCAAGTTTGATTTTTTGTTGGGTTAATTCGCTGTTATCCTTCATTTTAGAAATGAAGTCCCCTGATCAAATCTTTGAATTCTACCCATTGCTCAATACGGTTAAGCAGAAAACCAGGGTCATTTACAAACAACCCCCACCTCTCCCACCCCCAACCTCCTAGGGGTGTCAATGGGTACAATAAGGGTCGGTTTGAAGCATTTTCGTATCCGTACCCTACTGGCCTACTCTTACTCGCTACGAATTACCTTTACTTATATTCTAACCTTATCCGGTATGGTTGTCAGATAACGAAACGGTAGCAAGTAAATAACGGATAATGTTAATATATAATTATTTTTTATTATTTACTAAATAAAACATTAATTAAAAGACATTCACACACACATATATGTATTTTAAAGGTCTAAATTTTATTGAGATTTGTTGGAATTTTTTTACGTGTTTTAATGGTTAATTAAATATAACACAACTACATAAGATGGTCAATTGTCCAAGTTCTTAAAATTTTAATATATTTTTCGAAAAAATCAAGAGTAGTTGGACAATGGATATTCATTGCTCATCAATATATATAATTTTTATAATTTAATTTATAATTACCCGATGGGGTAACGGATACAAAATAAGCTTTATCTGTATCCTTGTCTGTTTAGATAATGAAAAAAAATCTTTACCCGTATCTGTATCCGATAAGTTTACGAATTTTTTTTTTCCCGTATCCATCTTATTGAATACGGTATGAGTTAGATAAACGAATAAAAGGATGCCGTTGACCACCCCCAACACACACATTTTTTTTTTCTTTTCTATTTAATCTTAGTTCAGCTCAGCCTATTCGTTTTTCATGGTAATAACTTTTACTGTTTTTCTGGATTGCTATCGGTATCATGTGATTCGTGTCATTATGATATTTTTCTTAAAGAAGAACTACCAAGTAGGGTTGTCTGCCTTTTTCCCTTCTTAAAAGCTAAAATTGCATTAGGTTACAGCAACCAGAGCTGAAAGAAAAAAAAAAATACAATCTAAAAAAAAATTTGATGAAAAGAGTATTTATGTCCATCAAACTCCACTGTATAGTAGTCTCCAAGTCTTAAAAGCAAATAAGATCATACAAAATTACTTCAGCTTAACATAAAATCCAGTAAATTGATGTTTCAGTTCTGTGATCTTCCCCGTCCACATATTATAAAAAGACACAAAATTAAAGTAAATATGAAATAAGGTGCTTTACCATCTACCTCTTATAAAAAAAATTATATTTCTCTCTTCCTAAATTTTCTAAAGAAAAGCACACACAAAGTGAAAGTAATACAAGTCTCTGCTCTTTCGGTAAAGTTAGACAACCATTCCAAACTGATATAAAATCAATAGTATTCGACTAATACCAAAATTATTGGCCAAAAAATCCTCCAAAATTCAGTATCACATGTCCAGCGTAGAAAGAGATGATTTAGTGATTCCATCTAGTTTTAAAAACATTATTGGAAATGTTGGTTATTTCTCGAAAAACAGCTCATTGGAGCAATCAATATCCCGGCCCAAAATACACACCGAATTTATGTCGAACTCAAACGGTGAGATACTTTAAGTGATTCAAATTTTCAGAAAGAATTAAGGCAAAATGGGTTATATGCTCATCAAAACTTGAGAATTTGGATATTTGTCCATCAAATTTTCAAATTGGAATATTTGCCCATCAAATTTATAAAATCTTGGAAATTTACCCATATTAATCTTAAAACTGATAATTTAAAACAAAAATCTGTATTAAAAAAATTTGTTCCAATTTTACCCTCTTCACGCTCCAGTTCTTTTCCCGCCAGACGCTCCAGACGTCTCCTCTTCTCCATCGCGCACAGTCTCTCTCTCGTTCAAATCTCGCGCACACAGGCGCTCAAAGCACAATCGCTCTCTCTCTCTCTCGTTCAGACTATTCTCCGCCTCCAGTCGCTCACTCTCTCTCGTTCAGACTATGTCGGGCACACTCAATGCACCCTGACACTCCGAAGCCGCTAACAGGGATGAACCCGCTAACGGAAAAGAACCCGCACACTCAATGCACCCTGACAGGGATGAACCCGCTAACGGAAAAGAAACCGCTAACGCTACACTGGAGCGACTGGAGGCGTGAAGAGGGTAAAATTGGAATAAATTTTTTTAATACAATTTTTTTTTTTAAATTATCAGTTTTAAAATCAATATGGGTAAATTTCCAAGATTTTATAAATTTGATGGGCAAATATCCCAATTTGAAGATTTGATGGGCAAATATCCAAATTCTTAACTTTTGATGGGTACATAACCGATTTTGCCAAGAATTAATGTCACCTAAAGTACCTCACCATTTGAGTTTGAATCCGATCCGTTCATTATATATTAACACAGATTAAAGGACCGCTGTGCATTACATGAACCGAATTTATCTGAATTCTGATCGGATGATCTGAGTTTAAACTAAAACGGTGAGGTAATACAGATGATTTGGACTCGATACAAACCAAATTTGATCCATCTTTAATTCCCGATCCAATGATCCAAACAACCACAAATTCAAAATCTTAATCTATTGATTTAATCTTTTTGCTAACCCCATTAACCTAAAATCTTAATCTAATTAGGCCGGGGAAAGAACACCAGTTCCAGGATCTATTCCTTCCCAATTTTCATAAAATGACGACAATCACTCTCCAATGTTTACCACATCAATCCAGATTCCAAATGTAATCAATTATACCAAGAGGAAACCAAAGAGAACATACCGCCTGATACTGGTAAAAACAGGTTACAAAGCACCATGCTACAAACGTACATGTAAAGGTACTCTACCATGAAAGCTCAATCACAGTTTTTTCAAATAATGATTTCTACAGAATTAAACATACAATCCTCAATTAATTTCTAAAAAAGAAAACTGATTATAATACAATTGCTAACAAACCTGTTAAGACGCCCCGAGGTTGGTACCACCTTCCAGCCACACATCTGCAGTAGCTCCACAAATTTGAAATTATATGTCAGAAGAGAGACAAAAAGGTGGAAAACAATTAGCTTAAACCAAACCTTAAATTGGGAAGCAAAAATGCAGAATCAGGAAAATAATACATAACCAACTCAAAGAGAAAATAAAGAAACCTTTTCATGTCTTCTAATATTAACTTTGTTTAATGTATAGTCTGGCATCTAGTAATGTATTCTGGCACGTTTAACCACGGGTCACACTTTCGAACTCGACGTATGCTCATCTCAAGAATGGCCTGAGTTGCTGCCAAGATCTGTACTCTGCGGCAAACGATCGTCTATCTGAAGCTATTAATCAAATTACCAAGAAGCCTTCAAACAAATACATGCCACATATGCAATCCAAGCTTCAGATAGACGATCGTTTGCTGCAGAGTACAAATCTTGGCAGCAACTCAGGCCATTCTTGAGATGAGCATACGTCGAGTCTGAAAGTAGATATCTTACATGTGATACTATTGTTGTTGTATTTTTAATGGCATGGTTTAAGCTGATGTGAAGAAGACCGGTTAAGTTGGCCGACGCTCTCATCGAGTCGCCTTGTAAGGATGGAAAAGAATAAAAAGGAAGCGTTGTTAAAATGTGGAAGAGAAATAAAGGATGCAAGAATCAAGATAACAACTGAAGGAGAACGAAAATTCATGTTTAATAAAACAATTTTGTGAAATTAATAGTTGGATATGAAGAAAATTCACGATGGTTGTATTCAATTAGGTTTTTTTCAAATTGAGTGTCAATGTCTATATATAACAATATTTTTTGTTTAACTAATTACCTTATTCTTTCTAATTTTAGTAGCTTTTGGGGAATAAAAACGAGGAGCTTATAAAAATGCCAACTATTTATGCAAAAAAATTGTAGACAAATATTTTATGTCCGTTAGTTTTAAAATTCATACTAACATATATTCTAAAAATACTAATCTAAAAATTTAGAGTGCACGATGGACGATGAGAATTCCCAACAGAAACACACATCAGGCATTATCCGTGCATAGCTCGATATTTTCGGAAGTATCGTAAAATTCAGTTCAAAAATTTTCCCACGAGCACATTCTCATTAAAATTCAGTTCATTGAATTTTTTTTTTTCCCACGAGCACAGTAAAATTTAGTTCAAAAATTTTCTGTTTCCAAGCTCATTCTCATTCCCCTCTTGACGCCGAACAGGCCCTTGGCAGAATACCTTTAATGAATATATGTTTTTTAATCAAAATTTCGTGCACTCAAAATTATTTGACTGTTCACATGATGTATGATAAAATTACATCAAATCTGAGCATATTTTATAGAGATAATATTGACAGCTATATATCATGCTTATAAAGTTGAAATGTAAACTTTATTTTTGAAGACCGTCAAAATTTTCAAAATGAATGACCGTTAGGTGATCCCTCCTCTTTCTAATTATTTATTCAAACTTTCATGGATATTCATTATTTAAAGAAAAAGTCTATATTGTTCCTGTTCAAAATGTTGAAGAAAAAAAAAAACGCATAATAAGATTAAATGGGTTCTACTTTTCCATCAAAGATATTTTTAACATTAGCAAATTTACTTTTGTTTGAAGCAGGTTGGTGAGGCGGGCTGGCCCATACATATAAGCTCCAATATGTCATTTGCCACACTAATATATGCTGCATTTTATCAATCAAATATGTTCTATGTACTAAATTTTAGGGAGAATTTCATATATATATATATATATATATATATATGAGTAGAACTAGGGTGTTCTTAAGCTCACCAAGTCTCTTTATGAGCTTAACTCAAAAACCCATTGGATTGGCTTCAAGCGATGCATCCAAACCGTTGAAACCGATTTACTTCATGAGTGATGAGTTTACATGTCAAATTTATAAATTAATTTAGTATAAAGTTCAGCGGTCAAAAAATGATGAACAATGAATACATTAAAATTAACTTATGAACCACCTTTTTTTGACCGCTTGACTTTATACTAAATTAGTTCGAAAATTTATAAATTTGACATGTAAACGCATCACTCGTGAAGTAGATCGATTTCAACGGTTTGGATTCATCATTTGAAGCCAATTCAATAGGTTTTTGAATTAAGCTCACAAGGGGCTTGGTGAGCTTAAGAACACCCTAGTTCTACTCTCTCTCTCTCTCTATATATATATATAGATGTTGGCTACTCTACTTACATAAGCATATGAGGACATATGCTTATAAGTCATTTTTTTGTTTTCGAAGTCCAAATAATCGATCTGAAACGCTCAATATGTTCTCCATATTATAATGTGCTTAATGTGCTTGGAGACTAAATTTTACATTTTTTGGAATTTTTTTAGAAATTTTCAAAATAGTGTTTTAATATGACAAAAAAATCTAAAAAAAAAAAAAATATCTGAAAAACACTATTTTGAAAAATAAAAAAAAAAGTAAAAAATTTCCAAAAAATGTAAAATTTGGTCTCCAAGCACATTATAATATGGAGAACATATTGAGCGTTTCAAATTGACGGTATGACCAAGGCCTTTGGTGCTACCAATTAGTTTTTGGATTTTCAAAGTCCAAACGGTCGATCCGAGCCGTTAGATGTGATCTCTATATTAAAATCTGCTTGGAGACCAAATTTTACATTTTTTGGAATTTTTTTACTATTTTTTAAGCCACTTTGAAATTGCTGATCACATGGTCCAGAATTTGGTTGCACTGTTTTTACTGTTCACCCGGATCTGCCATTTTCAAAGTGGCTTAAAAAATAGTAAAAAAATTCAAAAAAATGTAAAATTTGGTCTCCAAGCAGATTTTAATATAGATTGAACATCTAACGGTTTGAATCGAGTATTTGAACTTTAAAATTGCAAAAACTAATTGGTAGCACCAAGGCCTTGGTCATACCACTTTGACCTTAGCCACTCTATATATATATCACTAAAAAACTACGAAATTATGTATTTAAAGTCTAAATTCTATAATTACATTTTAAACATAATTAATCTCAGTTTTTTATTAATAGAATAAATATGTGAGTTATAAAAACTTAAGGTAATAAATATGTAATTATAAGATTTTGGATAATATATGAAATTTTTTCTATTTTCTAAATTGAAAATGGTCGTAATCGATCTAAATGAAATTTGCTAATGCAAAACTCTGATTCAAAGCTTAGCAGGAGGCCCGGGACACGAGTGTCGAGTCCAGCGCTGAGCCTGGAGGCCTGAATTATGTTCCAGTGCAATACCTGACAGTGTAGAATGAGATCTGAGTCGTCCGTTTCAATCTGACACCTCTCGAAAAGGATCCCTTTATTCGGTCACTCGGCTGGAGTATTTTACGGTTTTACCTCATGTATCCATCCTCGAATAAAAGAAAGAGCAAACAAGTGGGTCCGGCTGGGTTTGGGGAGACCCTAATTGAAAACAACCAACCAATGAGCTAATGGCATTTTACGCCCACGGATCGATACCAATCCTCCATCCCGCCGTTCGTTCATCCCAATCCAACGCTCCGAAAAACACATAGACAGCAACCAAAAATTTCGGAACCTCTTCCCAAATCCCCTCCCAAAAATTTGCCAATTACCTCTCTCCCGCCTTTGAAACAAACAAAATCAATCTCTCTATTTAAATCCCCATCTCCTCTTCTCATTCTCATCCCAACTCCAATCTATTATCTCCTTCACTCTTCCTTCGTATTCCAACTCTACCCTTCTGAAATGGCTCGTACGAAGCAAACTGCTCGCAAGTCTACCGGTGGCAAGGCGCCACGTAAGCAACTCGCCACCAAGGCAGCCCGCAAGTCGGCCCCTGCAACTGGCGGGGTCAAGAAGCCTCACCGCTTCAGGCCAGGCACAGTGGCCCTCCGTGAGATCAGAAAGTACCAGAAAAGCACTGAGCTTTTGATCAGGAAGCTCCCCTTTCAGAGGCTGGTAAGAGAGATCGCTCAGGATTTCAAGACCGATCTCAGGTTCCAGAGCTCTGCTGTAGCAGCGTTACAAGAGGCAGCTGAGGCATATTTGGTTGGGTTGTTTGAGGATACGAATCTGTGTGCAATTCATGCCAAGAGGGTTACAATTATGCCTAAGGATATACAGCTTGCTCGTAGGATTCGTGGTGAGAGGGCTTAGTTAATTAGTTGGTTAATTGGCCTTGTTGATGACTACTTATGGTTTGTATGGGTTTTAGATTTCATGTTTCCGTTTATGATGTACAAGAAAAAATTGGAGGTTTTGTATGAGCTAATGATCGATGGCATAGTTAATCTTGTTAATCTATACACATCTGATATTTAACCATCAGGAAAGGACACTATGTGGTTTGAGGAAATAGATCAGTAGAGGAGTACCTTGGAGTTGCTTGAGCTGCTTTGCTTCGGTGCTGTGATATCGGAATTTAGGCTAATTGTAGTATGTCGGTGTTTTTGCTTTTATGTATGTTATATGTTTAATATGGTATTATCATGAGTTATATATAACCTATGTTACTACTGAATGTTGGCGTTTTTGCTTTTGTGCTGTGCGCGATCTGGGATATTTTAGTCATTAATTAGCTTGGATTGTTGCCTCATGCTTTCAGTTTTGAAGTATTGTTTGACCAGAAATCACCTACATTGTTGAGCATGTTTTTGTTATTCTGCGTATGGATTAATTAGTGCCATACGAAGTGCATCAGTATATATATCCGTATGTTATGATTCAGAGACTTAACCCGCACTTTAAAAAGATTCATAATTTCGTTTTGCTTAAATCTTATATATTTTCGTTTGGTTAGCTTACTTGGTGGAATAGCTATCTTGATTTGTCCTAGAGATTGATTTTCATTTAATTGTCAGATTGGTGTTTAAATGGTCAAGATTATCTCAACATTATATTTTAGCTTGTAAAACCTAAATGAAATATTCTAGTAAGTATTGAGACAAGATTATCTGATTATGTCATATGGTCTCTTATTATCTCTCAAGAAACTATTTAAGGATCTTAGATGCAAATTCTGCAAACTCACTATAAGTTGGGTAGTGTATCAAAGTGGTAGAAGACATTAACAATAAATTATAGATATGCAAGTATATTAATTAGTTCATAATTATCTATTACGATATTACATTTATATTATAACATTCCATTCAGAATTTGGATAAGTTTCTAAAATCAAGCAATTTTACATATAGCAAGTTCTAATACAAGTTTTTGACTCCGTCATTTTATCATGCACCTTAAATGCATCACATAGGTAAGAGTGAGACAGTCATTAAGAAATATAGACCCATTAGCCTAGTGAACTGTAGTTTTAAAATCCTCTCTAAATTACTTACTATTAGACTAGAAAAGGTAATGCATAGATTGATAGATAATTCTCAAGCAGCCTTTATTAAAAATAGGTATATTCTAGATAACATGATAGTTAGCCAAGAAATACTTCATTCTTGTCAGGTTACTAAACAACCAGGAGTGATTATTAAAATTGACTTTGAGAAAGCCTATGATAAAATCCATTGGGAATACCTAATAGAGGTCTTACAAAGTAGGAATTTTGGTAAGAAATGGATACAATGGATTACAAATTGGCTTTATAGCTCCCAATCCTGTTTAAACATAAATGGTGAAGCCACTGAATATTTTTATTGTAAAAGGGGAGTTAGACAAGGGGACCCTTTGTCTCCTTTTCTATACATTTTAGCTGCAGATACATTGAGTAAAATTTTTAGTAAGGGTAGAAGGGCACATGTACTACAAGGATTAGGACCTGTCTGTTTAGATAACACAGCCATCACCAACTGCCATTATGCAGATGATACTATTCTCTTCTTGGCAGCTCAAGAAGAGAATATAGAATCTGCATGGTGGGCTATGATGGCTTTTGAAGCCATTTCTGGTATTAAAGTGAATTCTGAAAAAACAGCTATGTATCCTCTCAATATAGACATAAACACTGTTAATTACCATAATATGTTTAGGTGTCAATGGGGAGAATTCCCAATTACCTACTTAGGACTTCCACTTCACCATCATAAGTTAGCAATTAGTGATTGGCAGTTTTTAATAGATAAAATAGAAAATAGGTTACCAAGTTGGCAAAGTCAACTGTTATCCATAGGGGGTAGAGTTACTTTGATAAATTCAGTATTATCTACAGTTCCACTGTATGCACTCTCAGTATTTCAGATTCCATTGACAGTAATTAAGAAAATAGATAAGATTAGGAGAAGATTCTTGTGGCAAGGAACAGAAAAAAAGAGAAAATATGCATTGGTTCCTTGGGAAAATGTATGTCTTGCTAAACAATTTGGGGGTATGGGGGTCTTGGATCTGTATGAAATGAATAAGGCCCTATTATTAAAATGGTGGTGGAAGTATAAAGATTCCACCTATCATAGTGTTTGGAAATCCATTATAACTCACAAATATCAGCATAATATCACCTCCTTCTCACCTTTCTGGAAAAGTATCTCAAAATTAGAATACTTAGGGGATATTAGTGTTCAATATACACCAGGCATCCAATCCCAATGTAGGTTCTGGTCTGACATTTGGGACAGAAATTGTAGTCTAGCTACAAGATATCCTGTCATCTATAGGCAATGTAGTAATAAGCAGATTTTGTTAGGAGAGGTTATAGAGTCACAAGGAAGGAGGGTTCAATTTAGAAGACCTTTAGAAGGTTATGACCTAGTTGAATGGGCTGAAGTTCTTTCCATTATTAGCTCCATCTCCTTCACATCTCCTCAAGATCAGATTATCTGGAGATGGGATCATACAGGGAAGTTTCATACAAAATCCTTGTACACATTTTTAAACTTTAGAGGAGCCTTCCCTTTGCAAAATGACCTGATTTGGTGGACTTTACCAATACCTCCCAAAATAAGGATTTTTATGTGGTTAACAGTTCATAATAATATTTTAACTAAGGATAACTTGGCAATCAGAGGGTGGGTAGGAAATCCAACATGTTATTGCTGTCCAAATGATGAATCTGTGACACATTTGTTCCTGCTCTGCCCCTTGGCACAACAGGTATGGTTTTGGCTTGGCCAAAGCCAACAATATATGTTTGAGTGGCTCACCTTTGAGGATATAGTCAACTTTGCCATGGACTTACCAGTGCTCAATAAAATAGCTTTCTTAATAGTCCTTAGTGCTGTGTGTTGGTCCCTTTGGAAACATAGAAATGCCTTGTACTTTGATAATGGTACTGTCAGTTCAGCTAGATCTTTGATATTTAAAATTAAGTCCTTGATTGCTTATTGGTCAGGTGCTGTTAAACCTCCAGTGCAGGCAGCAGTTGCAGAGTGGATGCCAGTGGTAGAAGATGCTATTCCTCTAGCTCAGTTCATGCCTATGGAGATAGTGCCGTACCAGTCCCCAGAGCACACTGCTCAGCCATGATGCATGCTTTTGCACAAATTGTCTTTAGAATTTAACATTAGTCCCATATTATGTGGTTTAGTACTTTCAAACCTTGCTTACTTTTGGTGTTTAGCTATAGCTCAAATCTGGTTGAGTAACTTGCTATTATGTTTAATTTCGGATGATATACTAGTTTGTATCACTAAGTGTGTGGTACTGTAATCCTAGTTTCTGGTGCTTTTTGTAATTAACTTTTCCTATCAATGGAAAATGGGCTTTGCCTCTTTTAAAAAAAAAGGTAAGAGTGAGACACGATTAGAGAATGTTACACCATTAATTCCCCCTTCAATTTTAATAACATTTGATCACACAATTAAATTACCTGATAATTGGAAGCTGCCAAAAGTAAACTTCAATGAATTAAAAAAAAATGATTTACGAAATCCCACTGAGAAATTTATACATCAACCATAGCACAAACCTTTTTTTTTTTTTTTAAGTCAAACAAGCACAAACACAGCCATTAACAAATTTTACAAACACAGCAATTACACCTTCGTTCAAGTATCCAACTTCACTTGTCATATACTAAAGCAGAATTAACCAGAAATTTCGATAGATTTGACATCAGGCTTCTTGACCTCCTCCTTTGGCACAGTGACAGTCAACACTCCGTTCTCCATGGCAGCCTTGATCTGACCCATCTTAGCATTCTCAGGCAGCCTGAACCGCCTCAAGAACTTCCCACTGCTGCGCTCGACACGGTGCCACGTGTCAGTCTTCTCCTCGTTTTCTCTGACGCGCTCCCCGCTGATCTGAAGTACGTTACCTTCCTCCACCTCCACCTTGATCTCTTCTTTCTTGATTCCTGGAAGATCCGCCTTAAACACGTGTGCCTCAGGTGTTTCTTTCCAGTCGATTTGAGCTGTGGCAAAGGCAGAGGTGTCAGACGGTACGGAGAGGGAGGATGAGGGGCGAGAGAAAGGGAGAAGACTCTGGTTGAAAGGGAAGCCATCGAATGGGTCCCATAGGTTGAGGGAGAATGGATCGAAGATGCTGCTCCTCCTGGTGATCGACATTGTTGTACTTGTTTTTGTTTGATTAGAAGGTGAGAAGAGATCGATCGATGATCAAGCTTCTAGTAGAAGTGTAACACTTAGTGATGATTTGTTTTTGCTGAGGCGATCGATGTCCGTGCCGAGAATTTATAGGAGAATGGAATGTGGCTGTGTAGATGGGTCTGATGTTTTCTAGAAAGTTCGCAGGTCCGGAATGCAATGAATAATGGGGTAGAATTCTGGACAGAGCTCTTATTACGTGAACAACGAACTTGCAATAGAGAAAAATTCTATGATTAGTGGGCTACGTGAAGCACAAATAGCTCTGTTCATAGTTTTACCCTGAATAATGAAAGTTCGAGTTTAGTCTGGAAGCAGCTAGTTGTATCTTGTATTATTGACTTTTGGCTTCCCATGTTGTCAATTGTTATTGCAAATTTGCAATTCGGACTCCTGGCTTCAGTGGATTATACTAGGGTCGGATTCCATCACGATAAAAAGAATCTAAAATTCATGAAGAATTCAACGGATTCAAATTCCAACTCCATGTTCCCATAGAGGATCATAAAATAAAGCTACAGTTAACAACTAGAAGTTCTACAAGCAATTACCATAGCAAGCAAGGATAAATATACAAATTAGCTAATAGTTTTGTTTAATGCAGTTTCCATGACACAAGAGTCATTGACTCATTGAACTGAAATATATACACACACACAGACATAGAGGTTGGCTAATATCAAAACGTTTGTTCCGGAGCTGTAATGTAACTAATTGATTTTCCGATTTTCAAAATCTAAATGGTCGATCCAAATCGTTAGATGTGATTTCTATATTAAAATGTTCTTGGAGACCAAATTTTACATTTTTTGGAACTTTTTTACTATTTATTAAGCTAGTTTTAAAATCGCTGATTTTAATAAACAATGAAATTTTTTGGATCATTGAAAACAATGATTTCAAAACTAACTTAATAAATAGTAAAAAAATTTCAAAAAATGTAAAATTTGATCTCCAAGCACATTTTAATATTAGTTGAATGTTGAATGGTTTGGATCGACTGTTTGGACTTTGAAAATATAAAAATCGAAGCATTTGTTCCACAGCTCCGGAACAAACGTTTTGATATTAGCCAAACTCTCTCTTTCTCTCTCTATATATATAGTAGAACTAGGTGTTCATAAGTTCATCAAGCCTCTTTGTGAACTCAACTCTAAAATCTATCGGATTGATTTTATATGACGAATCTGAACCGTTGAAACTCGTCTACTTACGAGTGATGCATCTACATGCAAAAATTTTAAACTTTCAAATTAATTTAGTATAAAGTCAAGCGGTCAAAATTAGAAGGTTTATAAATTAATTTTAATACATTCATTTTTTGAACGATTTTTGACCACTTAGACTCTATACAAAATTAATTCGAAAATTTAATTTTTTACATGTTGCATCATTCGTAAGGTAGACGGGTTTCAACGGTTCGGATTCATTATTTGAAATCAATCCGATAGATTTTAGAGTTGAGTTCACAAAGAGATTGGTGAACTTAGAAACACACTAGTTCTACTATATATATAGAGAGAGATAGGCTATGCTTTGGGAAGTAAAATGGTGTTTTACTTCTCGCTCATATCTTCTTTGAATTCAAATAGTCGATATGAAGTTCTCAACATGATCTTCATATTAATATGTGTTTGGAGATCAAATTTTATATATTTTTTTAAAGTTGTTTACTATTTTTTTAGAATTTTTGAAAATTGGTGTTTTTTTTATTTAATGAAAAGCCGTGATATTCAAAAATTCTAAACAAATAGTAAAAAACTTCTAAAAAATATAAAATTTGGTTCTAAGCACATATCAAAAGGGTTGATCATGTTGAGAAGTTCGGATTGACTATTTAAACTTTAAAAATAAAGATATAAGCGGGAATTATAACACTCTCTTTACTTTCTAAAGTATCGTAGCATCACTATATATATATAGAGAGAGAATATTACATGAAATCGTTTTTTCAATCTCAGATACATATAAACCGACAAACATAATCTATACTCATATATCATGAACACCTGCAGGTGCCATTAATTGTGTCATATATCATAAAGTTGTCCGACCCAACCTTATGGGCAAGCTCGACAACCCGCTCGACACACAATGCCATCACGACCTCCTTCAAGCCTACATACAAATAATTGTGAATTTCACTATGCATTAGACATCAAACACATTATCACTAAAGTAATCCCCGACGACAGATTCAAACTCTACCAGAGTATCTGGTATTTGACTTCAAAAGGTAGCTAATTTGATGAGGTATGCTAAGGTCATATGCACCGAGAAACATGATCCCTGTCATCCTCAGAATTAATGTCCAATAAACCAGAGGTTCATCTCACAAAATTAATACAAGTTTTTTAGTTATTTTAAAACGTTGTTGCTATACATTACACATATTGGTTGGAAAAGATTTACCAATTTTATCACTTCTTTTTGAAAAAGTTTTACTTGAATCTTTATTAACATTTTCCTACTCTGTAATTTCAAAAAGTTCATATTGTTCAATGATTCAAAAACTAACCACCGTAGCCGAGTAAAAAAAATAATCATAGTTTTCTCCAATGTCTTGATTAACGAGTTAGAAACCATTTGTCATCAACTAATTTCAGACACATTATGAATATTGTTTAGCTTTATTTTAAACAAGTAATTATAAATCGAAATTCACCATCCCAATTAAAATAACTTAAATATATAGATAAATTTAGAGGACCCTTGTCATGAAAAATGTACAAATTTTTTTCACATGCATGTCGCTTGCATGAGCAGAGTAGTTAAGAAACATCATTTTTATTGAGTTTTCAGATTTTGCTCTTAGTGTCTTCTTAATTAAGCTTGCATCACTATTTAAAAGTCTCCATTGGAGGGTGGAAAACTATTTTTTTTCTTCACTTTAATTAATTTAAGAAAAAAGCTAGGAACTGCATAAAGAACACAACTTTATGAGTAAATTACAGTTATCAATGTTCTAAAATAGATAGATAGCAATTTTATTTGTTAATATAAGCTTGAATTATTTAATAAGAAATTATAATTGAAACAAACAACAATGATTTTGTCCTTTAACAAGTATAGGAAGTACAACTTAAAAAAGGACATCAAATAAAAAATATATTTTAAGTTCTTTTGAAGAAGTTTAAATATAGTGTCCTTGTCTCTAAAAATATTTAACTGAGGCATCAGGCACCACATATGTTTTCTTTTCCAAAAACTATGTGACATGTTTGTCCCTTTTTTAGTTGTATAATATATAACAACTTGATTAATAACTTTTATACACCATGCAAATAACATTGTAAACAATTTTATAAAAAAAAATGGGTGCTACTTAGACGTGATTGTGCCTTCAACACTGTTAATTGATATTTTCAGCTCTTATGTGCAAGGTAAAAATAGAAAAAAAAAGGGAAGGGACGTCAGTATGCAAAGTGGCCAATTTGCTTCTAATTGTGAAAAATAAAAATTACTAATACAATTGATTTTCTGAAGAAAAACCGTACATTTATTTACTCGCAGATTTAGAGTTTAATGTTTTGCATTGGCAGCCGTAGGTTGACTAGGGCAATTTTCATTGAAGGAACATTGTCGTGATATATTGTTTATCAATGCTTTATTGGTTCAGATTTAGGGGCGTTGATGGTATAAATTGTACATTTTTTTTTACAAAAATAGTTTAAAATTTGAAATTTAAAATTCAATCTATCAATCTTAATTTTCACATTTATTTTGCACAACATCAAGAGGAAAATGGATGGAATGAATGTGTATTATTACACCAAACTTGATCCGTTAATTTATGGTTATATACGAAATGAAGTAAATTATTTCATCAATCACTCATCAAGTAAATTAATTGTAGTTCGAATTCGGTATTTGAAACCGATAAAATAAATTTAAAAACTAAACTTATTAACCATATTAATACATACTAGTTTTACTTAAAAAAAAATCCGAATAATATAATATATGCAAATCCAGGGCAGTGCCATCCTTATTGGTTCAGAACCGTCCGAATTCGTGCATGTATAAATCGAACGGCTCAGCTATTTGCAACTTTTTGGAGGTTATTGTGATTCGACCTGTGAAGCTAACTGTGTAACGGATGATCCTTATCCATTTAATGGGTCAGTTACGGGGACAGGGACTAGTGTGATTAATGAGCGAGTTTGAGCGAGTTGGGGTATGCTCATGCTCGGCTCATTAGCTTAATGAGCGAGTTGGAGTATACTCGTGCTCATTAAGTGACTCGTTAAGAAATTAAGCTTGTAAGCAATTTGAATTTTGTTTTGAGTTTTTTGTTTAAGATACATCATTCAAAAACTAATTTTCATTTATAGAATTTAACAAAATTGTCATAATCTAACATAATTAAACAGTACATAATTTAACATAAAATTGTCCATAAGTAAATTTAACAAAATCAAACAACTATTAAGTAAATTTGATTCAAGAGATTAGATGTGGTAGGATTTATGTAACTCAGTTCTTAATGAGCGAGTTATGAGCGAGTTGGAGTATGCTCATGCTCGGCTCATTAAGTTAATGAGCGAGTTAATAATAGCAATTAGCAAGCGAATTATGAGTAAGTCACGAGTTATGAGCAATTTACTCACCCCTAACAACCCCTAACAGGGACTCGGCATCATCTATCATAATTCTGTAGCAGAACTAAAGGGCTGCAACATAAGCGATTGGGATGGCGCCACGTACCCATCACTGGTCAAATGGACACCATCGTAACCGTCCATTCTGTTAATCGGACGACTCATGCTCTCTCTCTTTCTCTTTCTTTTTTTTTTTTTTTGTTGAGGAAATGCCAGTAGGCCGACTCATGCTCTATACTGTTTCACTGGATGCGCAATAAGCCAATAAACCAAGTTTTTTTTTTCGCAAGTTTGATTTACTTCTTTTCTTTCAATCTCTTTCTTTTCGTGCTGTTTTCGTATCTTTGCTCCCCTTCTTCGGTTCTGGTGATTCGCGTCGGCGTTTCTTTCTAACCTCTTGTGGTGCTGGTCGATTCCTGCTTCTCTATTGTTATGTCGTGAATGCATTTCTCTCCGGTTGTTCCCTTCAGAAGGTACTGTTTTGGTATGCATTTCATTTCATTTTTTTTTTAAATGAGTAATGGAGGTCAAGCCGATTTATTTCATTCTTGCTTCTACTTTTTGCGAGTTGTATTTAGCACTTGGTGTATTGATTTTAGTAATATATGACTTTGGTGTATTGAACCATGGAAATGCTCTTAGAGTGTTTGATGAAATGTCCAAATGAAAATCAGTTGATGAGTAATAAACAACATAATAGCACCAAAACCAAGTTCAATGTTTGTGAGGAACATACTTCAACTGCATAAGGTCTTATTTTGCATTTTGCTTTAACTCAATTTGAGCTGTGCCTCATAAATTTATTCTTTATCACATATAACCATTAAAAGTCTCTTTTGCATGATGTAGGTTTTTATTATGCAACCTCCTCTCCAGTCTGAACAATAAAATCCTTCTGCTACCTCCTGTCCTTTTTATACCTCTCTCTCTCTCTCTCTCTCTCTAGTCTTTAATTAAGCTCTAAAATGGAAAATTTAACATCCGTATTTCCCGATTGGGCCCATCTCCCGCTAGCAGCAGTGTATTTAATTTCAGAAAAGGTTAATTGCATCACCGACTATGTTCGATTCCGTGCTGTTTGCTCTCCATGGCGTTCTGCATCACTTCCGAAGCCGCGCCACCTCCCTCACCAACTTCCGTGGCTAATGATTCCGTCCTTAAAAGACCTCAGAGAGGATGGCGGGGTCCATCTGTTCTACGACCTATGGCAATCCAAGATGCGCAAGATTCACCTCCCGGAGACCATCGGCAAGAAGTGCTGTGCCTCCTACCGTGGGTGGCTCCTGCTTATGGCCCCTCAAGGTACAGAGCTTTTTTTGCTGAACCCATTGACCCGGGCTCGCGTCCAGCTCCCTTCATTTACTGCTCCGGTGAATTTTATCTGGGATAAGGCCCATAACGATCTACACATTCCGACTGGCAAGGTTGACTTCCTGTTTAATTCGGAATTGAGAAATTATGTTATCACCAAGATGACTTTCTCTGTGGATCTGACCGACCCGAACTGCCTCATAATGATGTTCATTCAGAGTCTCCGGGCAATCTTCTTCTGTAAGCTTGGGGACCGTTGCTGGACACTTGTCGTCCTGCCTCGTGTGCCGAGTGGTGGGGTGACAGATGCAGCGTACAACAATGGAAGTTTCTATCTTCTCTACAAGAGATTTATTTTGAATTTTGATCTAAGCCAACACAAGTTGCAGGTGCAGGATATGTACTCTTTCAAGCCAGAATTACAATCTGTTTTGAGTTTTTTTTTGGAAGGTAAATCTGGGATTTACATTGTTGCTGTCAATTTCACTATAGAAAATGAGGAAGCAGAGAAGATCACTGAGAGATTTCCTAAGCAAAAACTTGAGCTTTACCAGGTCCAAGACCAAGAGCAGCGGATGGAAGTCAAACGGATTGTTGACATAAGTGACACCACTATTTTCAATGGGGATAACTACCAGTACCTTGCTGTCCGTACTGATGACTGGGACTCGCTTAATGGGGGTTGTATGTACAATGTGCGTGCATCATCTGCTGATAATGCTGGAGATGAATCAAGTTACAGCATCTATTTTGCTAAGGTGGATAAAGTTAACCCTGAGCCGGTGGTGCTTGACCTTGCCAAGAATTTACCGATTTGGCCATCCGTACCGGCTATGTGGTTTCAGCCAAGCTTTGTTTAGCCACCAGTGAAGGACACTATGTGGTTTGTGGAAATAGTTCTGTAGAAGAGTACTTTGGGATAGGTTGAGCTGCTTTGCTTCGGTTCTGTGATATCAGAATTTAAACTAACTATATATTGGTGTTTATGCTTTTATGTTTGCTATATGTTTACTACATATTACTACTGAGTTATAGAATTTGTGTCACTTCTGAATGTTGGCGTTTGTGTTTTTGTGCTGTGCACGACCTGGATATTTTAGACTTGTGAGAGTCAGAAATTAACTAGGATTGTTGAGCATTATTTTTGTTCTGATGTAGTATTGTTTGACCACAGGCCACCTTCATTGTTGAGCATGTTTTATCTGTTGTATGGATTAATTAGTGTCATACAAAGTGCATCCGTATATCCGTAGGTTATGACGTCACTCTAACAGACTTAACCTGCAGTTTAAAAAGATTCATAATTTCGTTTTGCTTAAATCCGATATATTTACATTTGGTTAGGTCGTGATTTAGCTAAACTGTGGAATAGCTATCTAGATCTGTCCTAGTGATTGATTTTCATTTATCCGTCTGATTGATGTTTTAAATAGGCAAAGATTATTCCCCAACAAAATATTTTAGCTTGTAAAACATAAATGAAATATTCCAGTAAGTATTTTGAGACAAGATTATGTCATATGCTCTCTTATTGTCTTTCCAAGAAATTATTATATATCTTAGATGCAAACTTTGCAAAACTCACTATAGGTTATGTAGTGTATCCCAATTGGTACAAGATATTATCAATAAATGATAGATATGCGAGCATATTAATTAATTAATAATTATCTAATACGAGATTACATACTTTTATATTATAACACCCCATTCAGCATTTGGAGAAGTTTTCTAAATCAAGCAATTTCACAACTGCATTACGATTGAAATAAATTATATGAATATAGCAAGTTCAAATATAAGTTTTTGAGTCCGTCATTTTATCAGGCACCTTAAATGCACCAAATAGATCTCACTGAGATACGATTAGAAAAAGGTACACCATTAATTAGCTTTCAATTTTTGGGAATTTTATCACACAATTAATTACGTAATAAATGGAAGCTGCTAATGAATTACATAACCCAAAATGATGAAATTTATACATCAACTATAGGTCTCTAGCACAGACATTTTTTTTTTTTTTTTCAAGTCAAAGACACAGCCATTAATAAATTTTACAAACACACAGCAATTACACCTTCGATCAAGTATCCAACTTCACTTGTCATATAATAAAGAAAAATTAACCAGAAATCTCGATAGATTTGACATCAGGTTTCTTGACCTCCTCCTTTGGCACAATGACAGTGAGCACTCCGTTCTCCATGGCAGCCTTGATCTGATCTATCTTAGCATTCTCAGGCAGCCTGAACCGCCTCAAGAACTTCCCACTGCTGCGTTCGACTCGGTGCCACGTGTCAGTCTTCTCCTCGTTTTCACGGGCGCGCTCCCCGCTGATCTGAAGTACGTGACCTTCCTCCACCTCCACCTTGATCTCTTCTTTCTTGATTCCTGGAAGATCCGCCTTAAACACGTGTGCCTCAGGTGTTTCTTTCCAGTCGAAGCGAGCCGTGGCAAAGGCAGAGGCATCAGATGGCAAGGAGAGGGAGGAAGAGGGGCGAGAGAAGGGGAGAAGACTCTTGTTGAAATGGAAGCCATCGGATGGGTCCCATAAGTCGAGGGATAATGGATCGAAGATGTTGCTCCTCCTAGCGATCGACATTGTTGTGATTGATGTTGTTTGATTACAATGTGAGAACTGAGAAGAGATCGATGATCAAGCTTCTAGCAGTAGTGTAGTACTTAGTGATGATTTGTTTTTGCTGAGGCGAGCGATGTCTGTGCTGGTGAATTTATAGAGGAGAAAGGAATGAGGCTGTAGACGAGTCTCATGCTTTCTAGAAAGTTCGCAAGTCCGGAATGCAATGAAGAATGAGAAACAATGTTAACACAGCAGTTTTAGCTTAATGCAGCGCATTAACTGTAGAATCAAAATAGCACTGGATATTTTTCTTGCGCTGCATAAAGACAAATCTGATCTGTTAAAATATTTACCCTGAATAATGATGGTTCGAGTTTAGTCTGGAAGCAGCTAGCAGTATTTTGAATTATTGACATTGGGCTTTTTCTCTGCAAAAGAAAAGAAAAAAAAGACACTGGGCTTCCCGGTTTGTCAATTATTATTGCAATTCGGGCATTGGGCTGCAGTGGATTGTACTCGCATCGGATTCAATCAGGAAGAAAAATATAACAATTCGTGAAGAATTCAACGGATTCAAGTTCCAAATCCAAGTTCTCATTCTACAAGGTACTTGCACCTGCATTTGTTATCATGTGGGGGAAAAAAGAAAGACAAAAAAGCTTGCCCCTGAAAAATTAAAAAATTTAGAACTATTACAAGAAGTCCGACCCCTCACTGATGAAGAATGCCTTCAATGGCAACAGTGCCAACTCACCCTAAACCAACTTTATGATGAAGAGGAATCATATTTGAAAGAAAGATCCAAACAAAAGTGGTTGGAAGAGGGGGATTAAATACTTGATATTTTCACAAATGTGCCACTAACAGATTTAAAAAGCAATTCATCTTACACATGGATATTCAAGGGCAAATGACATATCAGATTCCATTAATTGAGCAACACATTGTGGAATATTATCAAGGCATCTTGGGGATTAGTGGGCTAAAAGGGGCCACCTTAAAACCTGAGTTTTGGGAGGATCAAGAAAAGGTCACTCCCCTTGAAAATGAATTTCTTATTGCTCCTTTTTCTGAAGAGGAAGTTAAAATTGCAGTTTTTTCATCGGATAAATCTGGGGCTCCTGGTCCTGATGGAATTCCTTTTGGATTTTATCAACACTTTTGGGACCTTGTTAAATCTGACATCTGTGCCTTAGTTAATGCTTTTGCAGCCCAACAAGTCTCTCTTCAACATCTTAATCAAGCTGTTGTTTGTCTTATTCCTAAGGAAAAAGACGTTACAAATATTAAACAATATAGACCAATTAGTCTTGTTAACTGTAGTATGAAAATCATCTCTAAGTTGCTCACTCTGAGATTAGAGACTATTATGAATAGACTTGTAGATCACACCCAAGCTGCCTTTGTTAGAGGTCGATATATCTTGGATACTGTAGTTTTAAGTCATGAAATCCTCCACTATTGTAGACAACACCAAGAGGAGGGTGTGGTGATTAAGATTGATTTAGAAAAAGCTTATGATAAGGTTAATTGGCATTTTATTCAAGAAATTTTAATTACTAGGGGTTTTGATAGGAAATGGATATCTTGGATACTTCAATTACTATATAGCAGCTCTACTTGTATTAATGTCAATGGTAATCTCTCCTCTTAATTTTTTTGTCAACGTGGGGTAAGGCAGGGGGATCATCTCTTCCCTTTTCTATTTCTGTTGGTTGGTGATGTGTTATGTAGGTTGTTTAATAAAGGTCGATCAGCTGGCATTCTTCAGGGTCTTGGTCCTCGTTTAGATTCTAGGCATAGCATTACTAATTGTCATTACACCGACGATACCATATTATTTTTGAAGGCTAATTCTACTAATATAGATTCTGCCCTGGGTATCAAAATTAATTTTTAGAAAACTGAGTTAATTCCTTTACACCTTTCCTGTTCTAATGGCTCTATGCTTGCAGATGTCTTTGGCTGTAAACTTTCTAAACTTCCTTTGAAATATTTGGGGGTGCCTTTAAGTGATAGGAAACTTTCTATTGCTGATTGGAGTTGCATTATAGATAAAGTTACAAAAAAATTACAAGGCTGGGTAGGTAACTTGTTGTCTATCGGGGGTCGCCTCACTCTGGTAAACTCTGTCTTAACTGTTGTCCCTTTATATATGCTTTCTCTTTATAAAATGCCTGTGAATGCTAGAAAACAAATTGATAGAGTTCGTCACCGATTCTTATGGCAAGGTAATGCCGGACCTCGTAAGAAGTATTCTTTGATCAATTGGGACTTAGCTTGCTATCCAAAAGAGTATGGGGGTTTAGGGGTAAAAAATTTACACTTAATGAATGTTGCTCTCCTTCTTAAATGGTGGTGGAAAATGCACACTCCTTCCTATTCTGGACTTTGGAAACAAATGATCCAACTTAAGTACACAGCACACACACCACCTGCCAAAATGTCACATTTTTGGAGGGAAATTCATAAATTAAGATACATAGGCCAGCTGAGCTGTTTTTTCAAACTTGGGAATGGTCACCATATTCGGTTTTGGCTTGATACCTGGCACTCTAAATGTACTTTAGCGACTAAATTTCCCCAACTTTTTTGCTTTATGTGATACTCCTTCTATTAGTGTACATGATGTGATAGACTCATGAGGTACCCGGTTACGATTTAGAAGGAGCCTACATGGCATCCTTCTTTCCGAATGGCATGAATTGGTTGATATCTTTTCTTCCTATTCCCTTACTAATACCCCTGATTGCCCTCAATGGAAATGAGACTCTAAAGTGAAATTTACTACAGCCTCTTTATATAGCTTTCTCTCTTTTCGGGGGGTTCAGATCCCCTCTGCTGATCTGTGGTGGCATGTTCCTATTCCTTTGAAAATTCAGGTTTTCATGTGGTTATTATTCCACAATAAAATTCTTACCAAAGATGTGTTGACAAAAAAAAGATGGCAAGGCAATACTATGTGTCATTTCTGTAATAATGAAGTTGAATCAGCATTTCATCTTTTTCTTAAATGTCCTTATATTACTCATATTTGGTTTTGGATGGGCCAATTCCAAAACTTTTATGGTGATTGGACTTCTTTAGAACATATTCAAATTTTGGCACAGTCCTTACCTCTTAAAAAAAGAGAGGGCATGTTAATGGTGGTTAGTGCTATTTGCTGGTGCATCTGGAAAACAAGAAATTCGATATGTTTTGAAAATACATCTGTTCCTTCAGTTAGACATATGCTTGTACTAATTTGTTCCTTGTTGGATTATTGGGCAGGGCATAAAAGACAACATGTGCGGTAGTTTATTCATGACTGGATCCCTGAGGACTTAGACATGGTCCCCCTTCAGTCTCTTTCCCCTGTTCATGCTCTTGATATGCCGCATACTCCCTCTGTACCACTGGTACCTGTTCTTATGCTCACCTAGTGAGATTGCGCTCTCTGTTGCAATACTGTGGCTGTTATTGGTCTTTTATGTTGATGTAATAACGGGTTTGTTCCCGCTGATTGCTGGCACGTTTTGTTCAGTGCCTTACTGTTGGACTTGATTCAGTATTTACTGGTCTTTTCTTTTGGGTTTTTAGGTTGGATGTACTTGTGTTTTGCCTTGGGTCTATGATGTGTTTAATAATGGCTGAAACCTTGACACAATTCCTTGATGGGTCAGTCGAGGGATTAGTGTCTAGTTAAGGATGCCGGGTGTGCTACTGAGACCCTTCCCGGCACTGGGTTTTCTTGGGTAGTCGATACTTTTGTTTCTTTTTATTTTCTGCTTAAGTTGAACAATTGTACTTTACTTTTATATCTAATGGAAGGGCTTCGGCCTATTTTTCAAAAAAAAAAAAGAAATAAGCATGATAGTCGTTCTAAAAAAATATTGATAATTTGGACCAAATAACCCTACAGCTGTCCTTTTTTAGGACAATATGGACAATGATGAATTTACAGGTTCAATTTATCTCAAAAATAAATTTACTAACTTAATTACCCATTTTAATGTATCCTTCAAAAACTTAGAAATTACGTATTTCTCCATCTAAAATTCATAATCATATTTACCTTCCTAAACTTTAAAAACACACAAATTTACCCATTTTAATGTCTTTTCTTTTAAAACTCATTTTAAATTTATGAAATACCCATTTTACCCTTCATTGAAAAAATAAAAAATATGTAGCATGTTGAATAATGTCAATCTTCTAATTTGATGATTTTTGAGGTCAAATGAGCCATTTCTCTACTTGAATGAAAAAAATGAAAACACTAGAGAGTCTATAAAACAAGACAAGGTCTACTGGGAGAATTACTTAACTGGACTAACTGATTCCGAATCAGTATTTGGAATTGGGTTTCGGATAAGACCAGATATCGATCCAACCGTTCAATGTGATAACCATATGAATATGTACTTGCAAATTAAATTTTATATTTTTTCGAATTTTTTTACTATTTTTTTAGATAGGTAGAATTTTGATGGTCCAGAATTTTCAAAAAACACTGATTTTTCTACCTATCTAAACAAATAGTAAAAAAATTCGAAAAAATATAAAATTTAGTTTGCAAGTACATATTCATATGATTATCACATTGAACGGTTGGATCGATTTTCATTTAACTCGCAGACTTAACCCGCAGTTTAAAATTTAGGTTATAATGCCACTCTATCAGACTTAACCTGCAGTTTTAAAAGATTCATAATTTTATTTTGCTTAAATCCGATATATTTTCATTTGGTTATGTTACTTGTGGTTTAGCTAAACTGTGGAATAGCTATTTAGATTTAACCTAGGGATTGATTTTCATTTAACCTTCAGATTGATGTTTAAATGGTCAAAGATTATTTCGCAACATAATATTTTAGCTTGTAAACACATATATGAAATATTTCAGTAAGTATCGAGACAAGATTATGTCATATTCTTATTTTAGGTAGTGTACCACTGTGTGGTAAAAGATATTAACAGTAAATAATGGATATGCAAGCATATTAATTAATTAATATTTACCTGTTACGATATTATATACTTTTATATTCTTGTTTGATTAGAACTTGTTACTTAAGGTTTAAAATTTGTTGTTTGTCATGATTTAAACAGCTTACTTCGAATTAAGAATATTTAACATGGTTGAAAATATTATTTCAAATTTACATATATGTGTTACGAAAGATACAATCAGCCCATCAACCTATGTGCTTGCAACTAGCTTTACCAAGTATATATTTTTAAATATAAATGGCACTAATAAGAGGTGCTTATTCGTCGGTCAAATTCAATTTAACTAAGAAAAGTCGGAACCAAAATTCTTTTAGATTTGCATAAATAATTGAACCAACTAAATAGATAGACAATCGAATTAGAAATGGACCATATAAAAACTAATGTTTAATCCGTTTAATCTGATTAAATGATTATGTAAAATTAAACTTATAACTAGTTTACTAATATTTTTTATTTTTTATTTTTAATGTAAAAACCAGACCGTAAATGAAAATCAGACTATTGTAAAAGATAAGACATATTCAAAGAGTAGAACTAGAGTGTTCTTAAGCTCACCAAATCTTTGTGAGCTTAATTCCAAATTCTATTGTAATGACTTCAAAACACAAATCCGAACCGTTGAAACCGATCTACTCAACGAGTGATGCATTTACATGTCAAGTTTATAATTTTTGGAACTAATTTGGTATAAAGTCAAGCTGTAAAAAATGATGAAAAATGAACTCAATAAAATTAATTTATAAATCATCTTTTTTTGACCGCTTGACTTCATACTAAATTAGTTCAAAAATTTAAAAATTTGACATGTAAACGCATCATTCATGAACTAGATCGGTTTCAATAGTTTGGATGCGTCGTTGAAAGTCAATCCGATAGATTTTTGAGTTAAGCTCACAAAGTGACTTGGTGAGCTTAAGAACAGCTTAGTTCTACTCCATATTCAAACCATATTTAAAAATTGCAATAGTTGTACATAAACTCGGAGACCTCATAGGATAAGATAGGATCTGAACAAGTTCAAATACTAAACGACAGAGACAAAGGCGCAATTCATCGATACTATAAACGCTTCTTTATATGGCGAAATCATCATGCCCTCGTTTCTGCCGTTATTCCAGAACTGGTTTACAGGATTCTTATTATCTGGACCGTCCGATACAGAACTAACGTGCCATATCAATTTACCGACGTCATAAAAGTAATCCTAAATAAAATCATCAGGTATATCGATTTTAGATCGAACGGTTTTAGTAAAAAGCTCGGGAACACAATTTATATTTGACAAAATCTGATATATCGATTTTAGATCGAACGGTTTTAGTAAAAAGCTCGGGAACACAATTTATATTTGACAAAATCTGATACTTCAATCAAGTTTTCTTTCCTTAATGGGAAATTTATGTCCAGTGACGGACTTCCCTAGGAGTGACCTTAGTTGAGAGAGAGATCAATGATAGAACGGAGAGAGAGAGAGATTGCCATAATGCGGTGAACACTGATCAAGAAGAAGTGACCCTAGTCGGCGATTGCACAGGTGCGGTTTTCATATTATCATTTTCATGTTTTCTTGGTATTTAGCTGAATAAATCCTCCAATTTATCTTTTGAGTGCGACCCAATAAGCCACTTTGCTATCCCTCGTAATTAAATATGACAATTTTTTCTTTTAATTCTCCAATGCAGGTTTATACTCTGGTTAAGAAAATGACATTACCAGATGAAAGTGTAAAAATGTGCTTCAAGGAAGAAGAGATCATGCGCATGCTATTTAGAGAAGATTTGCAAGATTTACATGGAGATGATTTTGACGGATCGGAAGAGGAAACTAAAATGTTTCAAGGATTTTTTTGCAACAATGGAGTAGAATCCTTGTCTGAGTCGGGTTGCCTACCTGGTACAGCAGAGTCCAGTCGACGCATATACTGCCGCATAGTTGAGTCATCTGGACACGGCGACCTCTCTACTTACAGCGTTTGTTGTGTCTTGCCTCGTTCTGGACTGGTTTCTCAAGATAATACTGGTAAACTACCGCTACCTGTACCAACCGTGATAACTTCTGAACTTGAACCTAATGCTGTGAATCCAACTAACGAAACAGAACTTACTGTACCTCTACCAACAACACCCCCTTCTACTGGCCTTTGTTCAGGTACATTGGATATATCAAAAATAGAGAATTCATCCCTTACAGACCTCTGCACACATCTCCATGCACATGCAAACCGACTCTTGACTGACTTTGGGTACAAATTGGAGTTGCAAGGGAGAAAAAGTGACCCAGAAAGATTCAAGTACTTGTACCGACCGCCTAATGGTGGGCCTGCACTTTCTCATCTATCTGAAACTTGGGTTTCTTTAGGTAAATTATTACAGTCATCATTAACTGGTTCAGCTTTGGACAAAACACGTTTACCTGGCCGGCAATGGTTCAATGTTAATGAATTTGCATCTGATTTGCAAAACACCTTGACTTATGTCGAAAAGTTGCTCCGAGATCCAGACTGTGGGTTGACCTTATCAGATCAGTGGTTTCTACTAGACCCATTTATGGCCGTGGCTTCAATAGATCACAAAATTGAGGCATTGAGGAAAGCTGTACCCGTACAGGCAGTACAGAGTACAACGAGCATTCTTGAAGAAAATGAGACGATGATTTTGAAAAGGAATGATGTTGCTGATCCACTAACCTATTCACGCCGTCGGTGTAAAAGGACTCTTCTACCCCAACTTGCACTGGAACCCGAACCAGGGAAGAAAAGGGATGGTGAAAAAATGCCCATGGTAGAAGGTCGAGTTGTTCCAACTGGAGGTATAATGACACCATCAGGCAAAAAGGATATAATAAGCCCAATTATAGCTGGAGAGGGAGTACTGAGTGCCTCAGACTTGCACAAAGGTCCGTGTATAACTGGAGAGGAGGTGCAGAGCGCTACCAGATTGTATGTAAGTCCAGTTACAACTGAAGAGGAAATATCATGTGCTCCAGACTGTAATTTAACTTTAGAAAAACTGAGAGAGGGACTACCTATTACAACTGGAGAGGAAGTGCAAGGTGCCACCCAGTTGCATGTTAGTCAAGTTACAAATGGAGAGGAAGCACTGCATGCGGCAGACTTTAGTGTAACTCCAGTGACAGTTGGGGAAGAATTGACGTGTCCTGCAGAATTGCATGTGAATCCAGTGACCATTGAAGAAGAAGTGTATCCAGTTACACCACACGATAACGTACCTGTCAAAGAGACACTAATGGTTAATCAAACATCTCAAAGCATTATTCAGAGCTCCATCAACTCGGCAATAGAACAAGTACCATTTAACACAGTAAAACCAGTTTTCGGCTATGATAACATACCAATCGGAGCCAAATTCACAATAAACCCGGTATCTGGAAGCATGGTACCGCAGCAGCTTGAGTTAATTCTGAATCCATCTGATGTTCCTTTTCCTTTTGAATCATCGGTTAGTGGATTGAACCCAGTCCATCCAAGTTATCAAGCAAGTATGTTTCAAGGATCTTTATCTTTTGACTCAAATAGTGGGTTTCAGAATCCAGAATATCCTGTTACCGTGGTCATGAATAAATTTCTTCAATCAAAATTGAAGAGAAAGCATAAATCCACCTCTGAGACCAAGGAAAACAAACCACGAAAGAGATCAAAGAAAAATGAGGAGAAGAGTGGATTCGACACAAAAACTGAAACCCATAAGAGAAAAAGGCAGGGAAGAAAGCGGGTGTGCCGGTTTCATGACCATGATCTCCTTATCTCAACAATAATTACAAAGAAGTACTTGAAATACCCTAAAAAAGCCTCAAAAAAGAAGCCCATTCATTTGAAGCAGTCCACTGAGAAACCGGTTCAACTGGGTCAAATCAACTCTGACAACAAGAAGCATTTCACGCAAGGTGCAAGAACAGTCTTAAGTCTGTTAATTAATACAGGCGTGATATCTGCTAACAGGAAGATCCAATACCGAAATTATAAGGGCCAGAAAGTAATAGAAGGGAAATTGACTAGACATGGTGTTTTGTGCCAGTGTTGTGGTGAGAGTTTTACAATGTCAGGTTTTCAGATTCATGCAAGCAGTGAATCAGGGAACCCAGGTTTGAATTTGTTTCTTGGATCTGGTGAGCCGTATGTGATGTGTTTGTTCAACGCATGGTCAGTGGAGTACAAGGGGAGGAAAGAGAGAATGAGGATTAGAGACGGAGATATTGAGAGGAATAATGATATGTGTGCACTATGCGGAGATGGTGGTGAGCTGATGTGCTGTGACACCTGTCCTTCCAGCTTTCATGAGTCCTGCTTGCCTTCCCAGGTTATGTTTTGGAACTGGTTCAGGTTTTCTGGTGATTCTGTACAATACGGAACAATCAGGTCTGGTAGCGGTACTGTGCCATCAGATCAAATTAGTTTGGCTACTTATGAGTACTATATATTACCTATCTGGTCTGATAAAGGCACAGGCATTGCCAAGTTTAGTACTGGTACGTATGATCAGTCAGGTCTTGTACTTGTACTAGTACCATTTACGTACATTTTGGTTTTAAATTGTTATATTCTGCTATTGCACAACTGTCTAGCTTTGGTACTGGGGCTGTGTGATATAATTACCTGTATATGCCCAAGTTTAGGGAGGCAACTGAACCTGTCGTATTCATGTAAAAACAACCAAAATTAATAAGAAGTATAACCACACTAAGTTTTAAGAATTGTTGACTTGATGAATTGGTTTTCATTTTATCTTCAGGAAATTCCAGAAGATTGTTGGCACTGCCCGAGCTGCAGATGCGGTGCTTGTGAACAGATGATTTGTAATTCATTGGAATTCTCCAGTTCCATTAATTACTTGCAGTGCTCGCAGTGTGAACGACGATGTAATCTCTCTCTCTCTCTCTCTCTCATTTCCTGCGTTTAAAATTGGAAAATAAAAACTTGCTTTAAAGCCTTCAACTAATTTTAATTTACTTAAATTTTATTTTATAGTTCATGAAAAATGCATGAAGGATAAGAACATGATCTGTAGTGAATCGCCACCAGGATCCTGGTTTTGTGGAAATCAATGCCAACAGGTATTATAAAAATTGTGGAAGTTCTTTACTTCTCTTTAAACTATGCTTGCCTACACCATTTTTGCATATACTGTTAATGTTTGACGTAGTTTGTTCGTTTAATTTTTTATGTAATTTTTGCAAACGACCAGGTCTACGCGTACATGCGGGCACAGGTTGGGTTGGCGAATTATATTGGGGATGGATTCTATTTGAGCATACTGAGATGCGACCATGGCCAAACAAAAATATTTGATTCAGAGAAGTTGGTGCAGCTGGCCGAAAATAACATGAAGTTGGCACTTGCACTCAGAATAACTGAAGAATGTTTTTTCCCGATCTTAGATCACCGTACAGGCCTCGACCTCATCCCCCTTCTTCTTTATAATTGGAGGTCAGATCTCTCTCTCTGACACACACGAACATGCACACTCACACACATATGTGTGCATAGCTGTACAAATGTTTTTTTTTCTGCAAAATAATCTTCGTCCTGCCATAAAAGAGCACCTTCACAAGAGACTATTGTTTTCATAAAATTCATTTCGAAGATCATGCACATTATGTGAGTTCTATCAATTGATATTTGTCCATGGTATATATTTTTCTTGGATTAATCAGGGTCAACATCTTAAGCTTGGACTACAAAGGTTTCTACACAGTGGTGCTGGAGAAAGATGAAAGAATCATCTCTGTGGCTTCCATCAGGTAAATTAAATGTCACAATTGATCTTTTATTGTCTTTTTTATCATTATAGTTATTCTACAAATATGTATTTGTCAGGTTGCTTGGAACAGCGGTAGCGGAGATGCCTCTGGTTGCAACAAGCATCGAAAATCGCAAACAAGGGATGTGTCGGCGTCTCATCTCTGCCATAGAGGAGGTTAATTACAACTTCTATATCTTTGCACGCAACTGCGAAATTATCTCATTTTACCTCTTTAAATCATTTTTTTTTTTGATTGAGGCAGCTGTTGAAGTTGCTAAAGGTTAAGATGCTACTCTTGTGTGCAATACCAAGCCTGATAGACACATGGACTTCCCGCTTCGGGTTTGTACCAATTGACAATGAGGATAAAGAGATGCTCTCTAAGTTCAGCTTGATCAATCTCCCAGAAACTGTTTTACTGAAAAAAGACTTGACCACAATTTCAGTCGAACCACAAGGTGTGTGACTACAGTTTAATAAAGGCTCACCACTTTATATGAAAAACTGTTACATCAGATGACATGATTTCTCATTTTCTTGGAACAATAGGAGATGGTTGCCACCATGCTTCATGGGGAAACGAGTTCTATGGAGCTGGGGAGGGAGAAGAAACCTTTCCACTGGATGAATTATGAGAATAGTACAAAGGTTTATTCGGCCTTTTCTGTTGCATGAGGCTAAGTTTGTGCAGATATATTGAACAAAAATGAGCGTTTGTTCAAACACTAGCTTTGACAATTCACCCTTTTGCCCACGTACCTTTTTGTGTATAATTTACAAAATACTGTACATACATATTAGCCAAACGTGTGTGTGTGTGTGTAGTACGTATGTATTTGTCTGTGTATATGTCCGTTGTAAATATCAACTTATAAATCTGGTTTAGTATAAGGTCTGTTCCCTATTCTAGAATTAACTAGCATCAGCATGTTATTTTTTTTAAATGGTAATCTGCAAGTTATTATATGACATTTTGCATATATATTGACCCAATTAGATGATAACTGATCTACCCAATCAGGGCAAACTAGACCAATTAACTTTCTGCAAATCTTTTTATGGATAGTTAAATGGTTCTTAAATAGATCAAAGTTATATAATTTCATCTAAATTATGAAAATATTTTATAATGATTTGAATTTATATTTCGGTAACACATCAAGAGGGTAAAGGGATAAATAAGTAATACTTTTGCGTGAGTCATACATCCATGCGTCAACATCCTTTCATTGAACGAGTATACGTGGCACAAAAGAAAAATTCTCTAGAAGTCTCCAGTGCGATTTCCTTCGGAAACGAGGGGACATACTCTTAGTTTTAAGGGGGGATTTCACGAATACCCTTCAAAAACTTCAAAATTACATATTTTTCACTCTAAACTTTAACGTATTCCCCCTCTAAACTTCAAAAACTCACAAATTTATTCATTTTATTGTCTTTTATATTAAAACTCATTATAAATTTATAAAATACTCATTTTACCCTTTATTAAAAGCATAAAATGCCCATCAACTCAAATTTGAATATGAAGGGTTCCTCTACCGTCCGATTCACGCGCATCGTATTAAGATCTGTGCGCATCGTTTCAATATTTGTGCGTATTTGCTTCAAGATTCGTGTTGATCTAGCATGCATGGATCTTAAAGCAATTCCGACCCGCGCACATCGCATTAAGATTCGTGCACGTTGCTTCAATATCCGTGTGTGTTTGCTTCAAAATTTGTGCTGATCTTACGCGCACGAATATTAAAAAAGTTCAGACGGTAGATGAACCCTTTAGATTTAAATTTGAGTCCGAGGGTTTTTTATGCTTTTAATAAAGTGTAAAATGGGTATTTCATAAATTTAGAATGAGTTTTAATAAAAAAAACAATAAAATGGATAAATTTGGGAGTTTTTGAAGTTTAGAGGGGAAAATACGTAATTTTGAAGTTTTTGAGGGGTATACGTGAAATCCCCCTAGTTTTAAAAGCTTATGTTTATTCTCGAAGCTTCTGAAAATAGGTTAATAACTATGGGTAAGTTTAGATCGTCCAAGGATTAGTGCAAGAATAGTGATTTTTGAATTAGTGGTTGAGAATAGTGCTAACGTGAGTGATTTGAAAATAATGCTAATTTTGGACTATTCGTATTAGTAAAAATATCGTTTGGATTGTATATTTGAAATAGCGATAGAGGAAAAGAATAAAATAATGATTAAACAAATTTAATATTTAAACTAATATTATATTACATTTAATATTTTAAAAAATAGTATATTACAATTAAACTAATATTTTAATATTAATCTAATATTTTATTTAATACTAATATAATATAATCTACTCTGATATTATATTTATTTAATACTACCTTAAAATTTAAACTAATATTAGATTACATTTAACATTTAAACTAATATTACATTATATTTAATCCAATATTTTATTTAATAATCTAATATTTAAAGTAATATTACATTACATTTGATATTTAAATTAATATTATATTATATTATATTTAATATTTAAAATAATATAATATTATATTTAATCTAATATTTTATTTAATACTAATCTAATATTTAATGTAATATTATTTAATATTTAATATTTAAACTAATATTATATTATTTCTAATATAATATTATATTTAATACTAATTTAATCTGATATTATATTTATTTAATGCTAATTTAATATTTAAACTAATATTATACATGCAACACTTAACAATTACACTAATATTATATTAAATTAAAATTTTAAATTAATATTATATTATATTTAACATAACATTTTATTTAATATTAATCTAATTTGATATTATATATTTATTTAATAGTAATATGATATTTAAATAAATATTATATTACATTTAATATTTAAACTAATATTTTATTTAATACTAATTTAATATAATATTATATTTAATACTAATATAATATTAAAACTAATATTATATTGCATTTAACATTGAAACAAATATTATATTATATTTAATCTAATATTTTATTTAATACTAATCCAATCTGATGTTATATTTATTTAATACTAATTTTATATTTAAACTAATATTATATGACATTTAATACTTAAATGACTACAATATAATATTTAATCTAACATTTTATTTAATATTAATCTAATTTGATATTATATTTATTTAATACTAATATATATTTTTAATAATATTATATTACATTTAATATTCAAACTAATATTTTATTTAATACTAATTTAATCTAATATTATATTTATTTAATACTAATCAAATATTTTAAATACTAATTTAATATTTAAACTAACTCTAATTGAGAAGAATCAAATATTTTATTAATATCACTAACCCCACTAGCTCTATTATTGTTAACCCACCATTTTGTAGAATAGAGCTATTTTTGAGCTAACTCAATTTGCTAATTTGTGTTTGGATCACCAAAGTTTGATAATAGTGGAGCTAACTCAAGGTTAGCTCTATTCTTGGGTGATCCAAACGCAACCTATAAAATTGAGTGCTAAGAGAAAATATTATTTCTAAATACTTATTTTTATCTTTTTACTCTTTCAATCAATTCATACAAAATTTAATAAAGAAAAAGTTTAATAAAGGAAAAAATATATTTGTATTTCTAACAGTAATTTAAATAAGGGAAGATACTTATTGCTAAAGTTACTAACCTTAAATCAACATACAATCTAATCAATTTTATTTTATGAATTTTAGAAATTAAAAGATAAAAAAATCACTTATGTGTTGAGTTAAAATATAAGATGGATAGCTTACTTTCTTCTAATCTTTTGGTCGAGAATTTGTAAGAAGCGATAGATCTCATCTCTAATCAACCTCTTCATCTTGCTCTCTCGCTAGAAGTATGAGTTTTTGAACTTGCTTGTGTTAAGAATTTTCAGCATAGATGAAAATCACACAATTTGATTTCACAGCGAGTTTCTCTCCGATTGATTCTACGATTTGATTTATTTCCATTTTTGTAATTAAACAGAAAGGAGATGATTTTGTAATTAAACAGATTTAAGCTCTGCTGCCACTAGAATCTTTACCCTTTCAAATACATAAACAATTTCTTCCATATGCATATTAATTAAGTCGATTTTGCTTTATTCACTGCCTTTCACAAACAACTAGGATTGTGAATAAAAGGAATGAAATCATCTCGGATTGGAAGTCAAGGAAATGGTCGTTCCAATATAATTCTCAACAAATAGAGCTACAATCCCAGTACGTGCAAATTCCATTTGCTACCATACAGATTACCCGTTTGGCTGGTACATGCATTGACATAAATTCAATAACCTCGGCTGATGATTGCAATTCACCTTGACAGACAGACAGACTCTATAACAACTAATCCAATATGTAAAACTAACTAGTTTTCATTTCCCTTTAGCTATTCATTGAAAACGTTTCAAGTTATTTTAAATGCCAAAAAATACACCAACTACAAATTAAAAAAAAAAGGAATGAATTGCAGCAGATCCTCGGCATTACTTGCTGACATGTATGAAAGGGCTAAGCAGCCAAATTATTACCACAAAATTGCTCAATCCAAGGAGAGACAATTTAATTACCATCCAAATAACAATAATTACATTCCCTATATAGATTTTCATCCAAAAATTAATTAGCACAAACAGTATTCTCTAAGATTACAAACCGCGAAGCCCCAAAAAGACCACGAAGTAAAGGACTACTGTAATAGCAACTATAGTAATGCAAATACATTTAATCATCTAACAGGCTCCAAAAGTTGCATAATTAAAACATGCCCCTACAAAAATAAGTATCGACCTTAACAATAGAGAGAGTTCACAGAAGGTCGAATCTTGGCTGGCATATGCAAATTAAAGGTTTGCTTAGGTGTTATAGACATCTTATTCAAGGAATATTCAACGTCTTCACCTTCTCCGTCACTATTATTGTAATCGTCATCATAGTGATCTTTAAAGCTGCTGATTGGATCAGAGGATATTCTTGGTGCATCAAGATCCTGAAGTTCTTCATCTTCATCTTCTTCATCATCTTCCTCACTATTGCAGTAGCTGTATGTTGTCTTCACCCTTGACCAATACACAAAATTTGGCCTGATGAACCTGCCCAATATAATGTGACAAAAACAAAACTGATGAGGCACCATTTAGATTTAGCTGAGCAGGGATGGCATCTAATATACTAAACTAAAAAAGAATCTAATTTTTACCAAATTCATTCTGTTTGATCCCCCCCACAACACACACACCCCACCACCACCTTAGATCTCCAAGAATAACTGTGTTTCATTTGCTTACTGAGGCTATTTGAAGCTAAGAAATTTACAGCATAAGCAACTTTGCATTAAGAAATTTAGACATTTCTAAAGGGACATGCCTTGATATGAGGAACAGGAAAATTAACTATGATATAAATAAATTAAAAGATAACTACGATAATATGTTTTGAACTATGAAAGAAACAAACCTCTCAGATTCCTTTAATAAATAGGGGTCGAACGGAAAGAAAATGTCCAATCGTTGAGTCCCACCAAAGGCCTTGGATAACACAGAATCAATGGCATTTTCATCAATAGTAAATGATGCTTGAAACAGGCGAGCTGCTTTTGCCTGTTGTCGAAACTCCTGAACTATTGAAGGCAAGCACACCTAGTACAGACAACATGGGGCAAAAGTGTAACAAATCTAATGATTCTGTTAATGATCAACAACATACAGATCAAAAGGTACTGTGATGTCAGACAAAACTCAAAATTTCTAGGTAATAGAAAATGCATACTTCATAAAATGCTGACAATTCCAATCTCAACCCCAATAAAGGTAGAGAGAAGAGGTGGAAGGGGCAACATATGGGGCAGGTTACGCGAACATTGCCAATTACAAATTCTAGTTTAGGGCTTATAAAAGCTTAAGAATTTGTTTTGTTTAGGATTTAGAAACCTCTCCCCCTACCCAAGTAAAACTTGAACTGCTAAGCCAAATGAAGGGGCTTGGACAAAACCAGTCATCCAATTCTCAAGGAACTTCTATCCCCACTGCATAAGGCCTCAAAAGTCCCACTTTCGTTTTTAAGCCCAAACAAAACAAAAACAAATCAGGCAATTTTAATTTCGGTTTAAAGGTGTCATATGCTGGTTTTGAAAAGGACTGGATTAAAGCCGATATAACCTCAGAGGTAATTCGAAAATTTTAAACTTGGTTTTAACAACTGGGTAACGATTTGCAAACAAAAAGCTAGTACCTCTACAGTCCAACAAAAACAAATGAATCAATCTGGCATTGCATGCAAATAAGAAATGTGCAGGTCTTATTGGAAAATGATTAAAAATAATAAAAATCAAAAGTACCTTGAGAGGATCCAAGCGATTACAGAGAATAGAGCCCAAGGGAAGATCAAAGAGAAAGGACTTGGCAGGTAATTTAGTAGGTACATCCATCAGCTCTCTCATTCTAAAGCAGAGTATATACATCACTGCCTACTCCCACAACCACAATAAAACAACAGCAATAATATCAGAAAAAAAGAGCCTGCTAAAAATTAATGTTCAAGAAATAAAAGGTGCACTTTTACCTGACAAGCAGAGTAATATATTTGATGGGCTGCTGGATTGAATATTCTCTCCCAGATTGGATTGCAATAATCGGAACACCAATTAACTAATCTGTATTTCAATGTTTTTCATTAGATGATTATACAAATAAAGAGATATCAATGTTAAAAAAAGAAAGAAAAGAGATTGAAATAACCTTGTTAAAAAGCTAGCAACTATTGACGAAGACATGAACTTAGCTCGTGAGAGGTAGCTTGCCAGGTATGAAACAGCACTCATTCTGCACCATCAAAGGAGATTTAGAAGGTATACAGTTCTTATTTCTAGATATCTTGTGCTTGGGACAGAATTGAGATGGCACCATATTACAGAGAATTGAGTAAAAATGACTAGTTCAAATTACAATTCCATTTACATACCTCGAGATTGGATCCTCAGATGTAAAAAAGAAAATCTCAGCAAGGTCAAAGGCAAACTTGAGGCCCCAGTTCTCAGGATCCAGTGAACATGCATAAAACATCACAAACTGCACCCAATAACCAAATCCAAATCAAAAGTTGTTTAATATAACAATACAAAGGCTGGCAATTGAGATAAACAAGACCATGCTCAATTTAAACCAACCCACTGGGTCAGCGGCAAATAGAAATTGGGATTTCTTGTTCCATTGGCAGGCCAGGTCAGTTCAGGACTTGACAGAAACCAAGTTTAACAAGCACACAACATGTATATAGAACTCACTACCAATGTTTTATTATTTGAGAAATTAAGAAAAGCAGTTAAGTTGGTTGACTTGACCAAAGAAGACCAGAACAACTGCAAATATATAATGGTTCATCCTCCTAAGGAAAGAACAGAATAAGTGCATCAGAACCTGAGTGAACTTGGATTTATGAAGCTTCAGCACTGAAGTCCGGAATATGTCCATGAACATGTCATAATCCTGCTTCAGGTAAATAATAAATCAATCTAACAAATACAAAAAAATAATCAGATTTTTACCAGTCGGTTCTGGTATTGCACAAACCAGTTTTCTAGGGCGAGCAACTACGGCCATGTTAGTTCAGGAATAAAAACTTGTCTAGGCATAAGTTTCTGCTATGTTGCAAAATTTCACCTTGTTTGGTCGTTTGAATGTTGACTAGCATTCAAATAAAAAATTGAAATACATAAGAAGACTAGCTTGACAATAAATGATTAGTTTGATAATGGAAATGACTAACTACTTAGCTTAGACCTATGAGCATATAATAATTGCAATAGAGTGATAAATCTCATGACACATTGTTATTCTGTGCTAAGTGCACATGAAAATGCAAAATATATAGATAAATACCTTGACGGCTATATAAAAGTAAATAGTCTAATCAGCAATTTACTATAAAGATACCAGGTCAACACCATAACGATTTCAGTTGAATAAGTACTAAATTTAACAATGATTAGAGTAAACAACAATTTTTTGTATTAGTTTTGGTCCAGTCCGTCATCTATTAATATTAATTTTGATCAATATTTGAAATGTGACGGAAAAATAATCCAATATTTGAAGTGATAATTTTCTTGTCCCACACTATAGGTGGAATAAGATGATATGTATTCCAGTTGTAAAAGTATATTTTCAAAAGATTTAAGTAAATAATAATTCTTTTTGCATTAGTTTGTTTGACATCGACAATCCAGTCAATTACCAGGTAATATTAATTTTAATCATTATTTGAAAAATGACCAGAAAATTATATTGACATTTTATTTCATGGATAATTATGCCTTATAACCTAAATACACAATGGGACATATATCCTGTGCGGCTATTTCTACTTTATGTCATCATTTCTACCCCTTCTGACAAGTTATGCAATGCATATTTTACTATGTTTGGGGCAGAGTACAAGTGAGGAATTTGGGATTTATGCCACACTTATGCCTCAACAAAACATGATCCAAAACATCAACTTCTAATCAGACACAACAAGAAGTATATATATTAGTGAAATAATTAAAAAAGGATATAGGACTTGCAAATATTTGTGATATGTCAACCCAATTCTAGTTGTTTGAGATGGTATGCTAACTAAAAACTGTGTTTATATGGAGAAGTTTAAGAAAGAAAAGTATCTTTAACAAGCGGCCGCTTTCATCACGTGATTTTTTTGTTTTTATTGATTCAACACGTGATTTGAGATGCTCACAGACAACCACCATCAGGCCATCCAACTTTTCCACAAAGTCACTATTGTTATTACTATTAAAACCCCTATTATTAAACGGAGCACCAACCTATAGAATGTATAAAAAGTATTTTAAGTAGTAGCTTATATGAATATCCAATAATAAACTTGAATACAGTACACAAACTCTACAAAGATAGACAAAACATGTAAAAGAAAAATCATTTTCCATAGCTTCAACACCTTTGAATCTTCTTCAGCAAATTGCAAACAATGATTGTCAAGATCTTCAAGTTCCATGTCAAAAATGCCTATGGTTTGATCTTCTTGAAGTACGTCATTCCAAGTTATATTTACCTTTCAAAACAAAAATGATGTTACTTCTTGGTTCGTGATGATCAACTCAACACAAAAATGCATGTAAGAACAAGCTTTTATCTTATTTTAAACCAGTAAGGAGACCAAGAACCTCAGCAAGTACAAATGAAGAAGAAAGGAGGGTTCAAATGCCTTCAAATTTGGTGCTACCACTATGCCTCAAATTTTAAAATTTAATATCTCAAAAACCATAATCATATACCAAATTAAAAGTTCATATGTGATCTCTATCACTTTTTCTACGCACATAAAGAATTACGATATTTCAACTTTGTTTCGATTGACACCAAGAGTTCGTAGAAAATCCACTCATGCTGACAATTTCTAGACATGGATATTTTCAAAATCTTGGTTCTGATCAAAACAGAGTTGAAAGGCCACAAGTTTTTATGCGCATGTAGAGAAAGTAATATATATCACATCTAGTGGTTTTATTTGTTATTTTAGGATTAACATTTTTGTTATTCAGGATTTAAATGCTGGTGGCATTATGCAGGAAATTGAACCCTTCTCGAATAGAAAACGGATGGAGGATCAGGCCAAATTCCATGATTGTTTGTAATGCAAAGCATATTTCAAGTACATATAAGTTTGGTAAATTTAATGTAAGGTTACCAAACTAGACCCCAAATTGCTCAAGGAATTCAATTTGCAACCCCAGCTCCCAAGATATTGAAGTTTTACTTTGTTCAAATCGAATTAATCAAATAAGTAAACAAACTGAATATTGTCCCCATTTCTTCTCTCTCCTCCCTATTTCTCTTTGTTACCCTTTTCCTTTAACCTGATGAGAAATGGGAGGATGGAGAAGCAGAAAAGAGAAGAGCAACCAAGATCAGATGTGGGAGATGAGAGGTGATGGACATGAGAGCAGGAGAGAGGGATAAAAGATAACTAAAGAAAAATCTCTATTCTTTTGCCTATTTGATGAAGTGGACGTGTTCATGGAGAATAATGTATTAAGGGAAAAATCAAAGCACAGTGACAACCATAGTGACAAGACTCGCGTTTTATTCATTTTTTTGACGTTACCGAACCAAACTCCGAATAAAACGCAAAAAAACATATAATACATTAACGAATTATTCGCGATAAAAACGCGAAAAAAATGCAAAATTTTTTATTTTTTATTTTTTTAGGTTTTGTTTTTTTTTGTTTTTTTGTTGTTTTCTTTTTCCTTGTTGTACCGAATCATTCCAAATTATACCCGAATCACGAATTTTTGACCTCACCTCACCTCACCCGAACTATTCGTTTGTCACTATGGTGACAACAACAACAACCAAGCTTTTAGTCCCAAACAAGTTGGGGTAGGCTAGAAATGAAACCCACAAATCAAAGCACAGTGATTGGGAAAAATATATTGAAGTAGAGTGACCAATTTCTTGGCTCAGGTTATAGTTCTGTACCTACAGTGAAACTACCGATGTAATTTTGCATCATGCAGATGTTTTTCATAGAAGATGCAAAACAGTTTATTATAGAGAGGCAGAAACTTACATCCAAATCAGAGAGCAAATTGATGACCTTTGAAAGTAATGTGGCACTGAGGACATCTTCTATTTCCTCTCTCTGTAAGCCCAGCATGCACTCAACATAGGCAATCATTTTCTGCATAACCGAATTACTTTACTCCATTAGAAACAATAAAAAATACAAAGGTGTTGGAGCACCCATCCTCCAACCAACATACACAGAAGCACACACCTTAAGTGCACACATATCCAATAAAGTTGCTTAAGTTATCCTCGTTACACTAAAAATCAGAACGGGATAAAATGCTTTGCACACAAACCCCAACTGAACCTCAATTAACTACTAATTGTCCACCAAAACCCTTGATTGCTCAGTGAACCCTCAATCGATTCAATTTATTCCAACTTAAGCCTCAACATTAACCTCAAGTGCAATTAACCACAAAAGGTGAATAAAACTTAGTGGTGAGAGTAAAAGAACTTACAGCCTTCGAGCCAAAAGGCCGTGGCATGGTCTTTATCAAGGACATCAGATAATTTGAAGGCCGCCAGAGGAACATATTTGAAAATATATTGCAAACATGTATGCAATTCTTGGTGAATCTCTCTCTTCCTAATAACCCATTTGGGTTCATCCAGCCACCACAGCACCCTGTCAGGCGGTACAAAGTTGCTCACAAGCATGTGCAAGCAACCCTCCAGGTACTTGTCCGGTACTGCTGCCTGGTACAGACGACAACCATATATCAGACACTTTAAACAACAATTTTAAAAATTAGTGCAATATGAAACATCAGGTAAACGTACATAACATGGGAGAGTGTTTTCCTATTCTTGCATTTCCGCTTCTAGAACATAAATAATTTGTCCATGAGCAACTTTTAATTTTATCAACTCCAGAACAGAAGCACCCATCTAGTGCACATGACAGTTTTACTATGCTAGAGGTAGATTAAAAATTCAAACATACCAAGCCCAATTTGCAAAAAGAAACATCAACTGCGAGAATTGACCCATCAACAAGCTGGTCTGGCATTACCTGGTGCATACTTAATGCTGACAAACCAGAAGAGCCCAAGTTCACAAACAAAAATGGAAAATAAGAATTGACCCACTAATGAACTGGTCTGGTGTCACCTGGTTTATATTCTTACTGGTGTCTTGCAGAATCATTGATAATGTACCAGTCAAGAACTGGCCAGCTATAGGTTTATACCAGTCCCTGCAGCCCCCTGGAATTTACTATTTGGTGACTGAACTTGTTCAACTGGGACTTTACCAGCTGGTGATACAAAAAGTTAAATGATGTCACCATGCATGAATAACGTACCAAGGTAATAATCAACTCCAATAAAGCAGTCCTTGTATTAACTCCAAAGAACCATATCCGCATTTTAAATACCTACGAAGTAAATCAACTTCAGTTTAGGATAAAATGAATTGATTTAAATTTCACTTCAAGTTAGAAGTATCAGGTATCAATCATAACCCTCCATATGCATAACAGATAGCAAGACTAATTGGTACCTAACCATTTCTTTACATGAATGATATAAAAATAAGGATTCTTTTGAGTACATTTTCTCACATGCTTTGCATAATTATCAACAATATTCTGAGGAAAAGTTGAGTGCATAAGAAAGTTTCCAAAATCTTTTACATTACTAAGAAGCGAGTCATGGCATGAGGTATCAAATCTTGACACAGCTCGAGCCATCGCCTTCAATGCTGTCTGCAAAATTTGAAAATAAAAAATAAAAGAATTAATTGATACTGTAAGGGTAGGGGTGTGAACGGAGCGAATTCGGAGCGGATAATGCTGACACCATATCCATATCCACATTTCAGTGAGCGGATACGAATACGAATACGGATAGTAAATGGATGTTAAAATGTAAAACCAAATCCACCTTAAACGGATACGGATACGGAGCGGATAATCCACGAATACGAACAAAAATTGTCGGATAATTGAGTTATATGAATATTAAGATACAAATACTAACTAACAAAATTCAAATAAATAATTATAGTTAGTAAAAAACAATTTTAATAGTGTTAATTAACACTAAAATTTTGAGTGCGAAGATTTAAGTTCGTTATTAGATAAAATTATTAGAGTAAAAAAGAAAGCTTACAAAAGTTTCGTAAAAGTAGTTTGTCTTTATCTGCAGACTTGAGTTCGTCTTCTTGAATCTATCTATGCCTACGTGGGGCCATACATATTGCAGTCTTTCAAATCAAAATAATGAGATCAAAATTCAAAAAAGAATGTGTGGGATGTGTGCGGGCGCTTAGAGTCCCACAAGCGAAAGAGTATACCAGAGAGAGCGGTATATTAGTTCTTAGACGCTTTAGCTGTTGGAGAGTTTGGTATATTTGTTGCCGGATATATCCGATCCGTTTAGCATGGAATAAAACTAACCGAATCCATATCCGTTTCTTCTCACCATATTGATTAATTATTCGGATCCGAATCCGGAATTATCTGAATCCGTTTTATTCGAATTCGGATCTGGGTCGGATACGGAGCGAATTCGGAACAGATAATCCGTATCCGTTTTCAGCCCTATGTAAGGGACATTTGTTATTGAAATATAGCCTTATGCTCTACAAGGCAGGTCAGATATTTACTCATTACACAATTTTGCACAGTTAAGCATCAATTGCATTTAAATCCGTAAGCTTGCACAAATAGTATATAGATCAATACTACGAGTACGGACCATTATACGCTGGACCCAACTGGAGCCACAAAAAGACTAGATAAAATAAAAAAATACCGTAAGCAAGGCCTCCTCATCAGGTCCAAATCTGGCAGAAGGGTCCACATGTACAATACTTAGTAAGTAGTTGTACTGATCATTCACGAGGCTGGGTGCCTACATAATCAAAAGAAATGTCAATACATAGCAAGTTAAATAAATATAGATGAGAAAAACGAACTCGATAATAACAGGAAAAAAGATAATCAAAACAAGGGAAGATGGATCAACATAAGAGAGAAAAATAAATTCAATAATAACAAGATATTGAAATATCGTAGAGCCCAATTATCTCGGTGCACGCTTCAATAAGCTTATCCCCAATAAATTGAAAACGATAACAAGCCATACCACAAGCTGCTGTTTGTTTCCAAAATTTAACAGGAACTTTGAAGTAAAAACTTGCCTTGCGAACAGAGTCGAGCACATAATGAACGGAAGAAAAGGCCTCGGAGTCGCTGTCATATCCCTCCTCTCCAGCCGCCTCGTGCTCGACCATATGCTCGTCTGTCACCGCGCCCATCCGTTCTCTCTAGAGATCCTCTGCCGGTCTGCCCCTTTCTCTTCACAATTAGCACTAAACGAAAGATGTCGCTCGGAGCAAAGAGAGCAAAAATAGGGTATAATAATTGGAGCCCGAAGAGGAGAAGAGAATATGGCGCGGCCGAGAGAGTCGAAGGAAAAGATAGCGATTTAGGTTTTTAAAGTTCGCCGAGTAGAGTCGGATGTCCACTCCTTGGGCACGAGAGAGGAGAGAGGAGAGAGGAGAGAGGAGGTAGGTGTTGCGCGAGAGAGTACAGAGAGGCGATTTGGTGGACCGTGGATGGGGCGGAGCGGTGAAGGGATCGGCGATTAGGGTTTGGCTTTAGCGAGGGTCGCTGGCTCGCTGCGATAGAGAAGAGGAGAGGAGGAGAGAGAGGCGGACTCTTCTGGATACCTCCAGTTACTGGAGAATGATTTTACCGAAAATTTGAGAGATCATCCGCACGTTTATTGAAGCGGATCTGACGTTTATAAATTAGTGTCAAAATATGTAAAAAAAATATTGTAGGTGGATTCCTTCCTTAGAATGAAAACTTCTAGAAGACGGATCGGATATTATCCGATCGCATTTGAAAATTAGATATAAATATCTAATATTTCAATATCCATGCATATAGCAGAATAAATATGATTTTGAATTTAAATTATCCGTATCTGAATTATAGATATATACTATATAGTTTAATATATATTATGAAAATATTTATGTATATATCTACGGATATTCAATATCCAATCTATATTCATATGTATCCGTCTAATATCCAATTTGTATCCGATCCGTTTTCATTTCTAAAATTCCCTCCTCATATAAGTGTTTTATTATAATGAAACTGTGGCTGCAAGATAAAAATGAGTCGAGAATAATATTTTCATTCTCTCCTCCTATATCGCCCTTTAAAGTAAGTTGAATCCCCCCAGGCAGCCACTGCCGGGTTTCTTCTTCTTCAAAAAAAAAAGCTGAATCCGGATCTCTGCATTAACTCACCGATTGAGTTAATGTTCCGAACTTTCGATTAAAATCTTTTTATGAGGTTGTGCAAACTAGACCAATTAACTTTCTGCAAATCTTTTTATGGATAGTTAAATGATTATTAAATAGATCAAATTTATATAATTTCATCTAAATTATTAAAATATTTTATAATGATTTGAATTTATATTCGGGTAATACATTCTTTAATTGAATGAGTATAGGTGGCACACAAAAAAAACTCTCAGGAAGTCTCTAGCATAGTGATAATATACACAAATAATTCGCGTTTTATTCATTTTTTTGACGTTTCAGAACCGAACTCCGACTAAAATGCAAAAAAAATGTATAATACATTTTATTTGCGAATAAAACACGAATCACAAATTATTCGCTAGAAAAATGAGAAAAAAAATAAGAACCGAATCATTTTCAAATTATACTCAAATCACGAACTATTCGTTTGTCACTATGGTCTCTAGTGCGATTTCCTTCGGAAATGAGGGTACATATTTCAAAAGCTTATGTTTATTATTTTAATTACAAGCTGACAGTCGCTTAATTTGTCACTCATACACCTGTTAGTTTTAAATGCCAAAAAATATAAACCTTTTAATATTAATTGTCCCTCTTTTATTTAACTAGTTGAATTTATTACCGGTCTTATGGAGATTCACTGGTTAGGAAATCGAGAATAAAAAATACTTTGATCTCTAACAAAAATAATGAAGAAATATTTATTTCTATATAAATATTATCTTAATTAAATGAAGAAAAGTAAAATTATGAAATGACTTTATTTTGATATGGAAGTAAGTAGTTTTAAATTATTTTACGAAAATATAATAAAATTTTAGAAGTTTTCATGGACATAAATAATTAATATTTAGTTATTTTACGTGGTGCATATTTTGTTTAGAAAACAAATATTTTGGTTCGAATCTCACAGGATTTAAAAAAAAGACGTTGGGTGGAAATCAGGGTACAAATTGTGCAACCAGATCTAAATTCTGTTCCAGCAAAAACGGAAAAAAATATAAAAGAATTAATATTTAGTCTCCTCTTAATGAATAACTAGTTTTGTATTAAAAAATAATAAAAAATTGTAAAAAAACGGAATTTGCCCAAAATTTATGTTAAAATTATCTGTACATTGATTTACCTTGTTAAGTGGTCATATACTAAGGTGAAAATTTTGCATTTGAAAACTTTGATTGTATCCTCTTCGCGATCACCAAACTTTACTATTACAATCATGCAATTGCGTTCAGTTTCTTAATTCATTCAGAAATTTTGGGCCTTAGATTTAGTGCACCTTTAGTGGATTTATCCGAACTGTAATCTACCTATAAATGAATTGTGCCTAAAAGAGAGAGCTGTTCCAAGGACCAAAACTAAACTATAAACACATGCAAACTGAAAGAAATCAGAGATGCTATCTCAGTATCTCTAGAACAATTATATATCCAGAGAAATATACAAATGCAACAATAAAATGGAATCACATGAGATAATTCCTTTTCTTGTCAATTGCATTAAAGCTTCAGTTGTTAAAAACAAAGGACAGTTATAATAAGTTACAACTGAAGGGACTGAAAAGTTAGAAAAAATGATTTCATAATAAATTGATAATCAGATAGATAGAAAATTAAACAATGATCTCAAATTGGTCTGTTCAAAAAACAGAAAAATAGTCTAAAAAACTTAATTTGACCAGCGTTAACAACAAACTCAACATCAATTTGAAAAAGAGGTTTATTGAATGGCTAGATACATCAAGTGGCTAAAAATAGAAATATAGTTTGTGCTTGTCACCTATAAAATTCTACAATGACAATCACTTCTACCTCAATCAAAATATTAAACATATAATAGAATTGTTTAACAGATCACACAAGACACATAATTAATCATGGCAGCAACAACCCCTACTCTCTCCCTTCTCCTTCTCATTTCTCTCCTTTCTCTCTCTACCACCAAAACTGTAGCCACCTTCATCAACCCCCTTTCGATCCCATCATGCACCGGTCATCCCGCCTTTTTGAAGTGTGCTCATGACATTCAATCTGCTATTATTGGTGCTGATTCTGTTCAAATTGGTACAGAGGCTCACACAATTTCTCTCTTGCTAGACTCCATCAATGTTGCAAAGGCTAGTTATATTAATGTTCTCCACTTCCTCTCAACCAATCACATCAAATCTGATTTTATCAACTCACTCCACTCAGCCTTCCATATTGCAATTCATGAGATCAAATGTGCATCTAAGGTATATTTTGAATCCATTATGTTCTTGGTTTGTTAAGGTGAATGCATGTTATTGATTTATTTTATTGTTCATTTTTACTCTAATTTGGTATATATTCTTGTTCTATAGATGTAGAATTGTGATGTGGGGTTAGCTAAGACTTGGATAAAAGCTACCACTTGGCCAATAATCTACATTACTTGTAATTTCATTAGAATTATAGATCTAACCAATGTAGTAAAAATTAATTAGTTTAAACCTGACATTCTACATGATAACTTTATAAGTTTTTTTTTTCTATTACCATAATAACTAACATTAAGATGATAAACATTTACTTTTATTCCTATTATGACAAAACCAGATTTTGCATGGCAAAACAACACTATCATCATCAGAGCTCCATGAGGTGGAGAATTTTCTAAAAATTGCAAATCAAAATGTGGCGAAGTTCATTGTGAGCTTGAAGCATCCAAACAACAATATCAACTTGTCACTGCAATCCTTGATTGATCAGTCCATAAACCTCACTGCGCTATCACTTAAGATATTTGGAGAATTGAGTGGCAAAGTCTCTGTAGGATCTAAGCATCATTAATTGATTTGATGGGCTATATCAGAAGGTTGATATTGACTAATTACTCCATGTTTATGTGAAATCATTGTATAATGTGACTTGAAAAAATGTTAAATCTTGATGTGACGTCTCTCTGTTTATGTAATAATCTGAATTAATTAATTGCTATACAATCCGTTTTGTCATATTTATTTTTTCTAAAAAGCAGGGATTACTCTAACAATTATTTATTTTGACTATCATGATAATTTGCAAAAATAACGGTTACATTAAAATACAACATCATAGCATGATGCAGAAATTGCATAATAGCATGATGTAGAAATTGCATACTGTTTGATTGTTATTTTTGTATATGTCCAATAGCATACTTATAAATTTACTTTTTAATTAAAATTTTTATCGCCAAGTACTGCCACCTGTGTGAAAAATAACCATTTACTTTTACATATATACTATCTAGCTAAATGTTAAGTAGATTCAATAAATTCTGGAACTTTCTTATGACATAAAATATAAATATACTAAATACATGTAATTGCAGACACATTATTTACAGAAATAGAAAAGACGCTAGAAATAGAAAGGACGCTGGCTATTTAAAACTGGATGTCTGCTTCAACAGCGTCTCTATATTGATTTTGGACACGGCATATAATGTCAGCATCCGTCCTAACTTTATAAAAACTGTATTTACAATCTCATGTATTAGACCCTTATTTTTCCTAAAAAAATCTCATGTATTTAATTAATTTATTTTTTTTGCCATAAAAAAGTTTCGGCAATAAATTTGTAGGCAAAGCGTTTGTTTACTTTAATTTTGATTTGTTAGGAAATAGTATTCCACCAACTGCGAGACAGCACTTGTTGGGAGGGAGGCGTTGGTCTCCTCTGTGTTTGTATGAATTTAATTAAACGACGTAGAAAGTGGGTCAATTTTGATCAACCCGATCATATATCTTTCTGAATTTCATATAGAACACTCCCATATATTGCAAAAAAGGTGAAATTGTCTAATTTTGCACCGCAAAATTCACTATCTTGAGTGCCTAACAGGTAATGAATTCAACAACTTGTATGTACTTTGTCTTTAATTAGTAATGACTCTCACAAAGAAAGAAAAAGAGAATCTATGAAAGAGATAATATATAATTAGAAATATGCTTACAAAATCCTTGAAAAAGCCTCTGTTTTCTTTTGTTGTCCTCATTGCTGCAGAAATGAGAAAACGTGTTACTTTGTTTTGAAGTGAGTACGGTAATGTTTAGTGTAGTATGCTTTGAATTTTGATCGTTTTTGAGGAATTACAGTAGCTTCGGTTGCTGTGATACTATACTAAAATAAAAAATTATGGATTGAGAAGTAACTCTAATATGATATATACTAAGAAGATAAGTTCTCGTAAGTAAACCCACAATTTGCAGGTATGCAACCTAATATAGTAATGGTAAAACAGTACCTCGATCTCTTAGTGGCATGTACCAAGGTAAAAAGTTCACCAGCAGTCTACCTTTCAAAACCTACAAATCACAAAAACCATTGCAGCGTCAGGATGTGCCCCTCAAGCAAGTTAAGTATATTATGTGCCTTAGACACGGGAAAAATTAAACTACAATTATCAACAAAGCTTCTGCAAAGAAAAATTGTATGTCATGCAAATATGAAAGGTGAAGAAAAAATTATTAATTTAGTGTAATTGTATATGATGCAGTATGACCATTTGGTATTTAGTGTACAAATATATTATGCTCATTTGTAATAAGAAACTTGTTTCATAAATACATTGAAATAAGAATATGAGATACAAATTTTTTCAAAATCTTAAAATATTACACTCATTTGTAATAAGAAATTTATTTCATATTCTTCACAGGAGTAGAATATGTTTGATGCAAGGGATCCCTCGCACCAACAACCACTACAATCTATAAAAAAACAAATCACACAATACAAATATAGCATGAGTCGACACCTTCATTTAAGGTTTTCTAAAATAAAGATGAACAATTCACATAATGACATCATTTAATAGAGGCATACAGACAAACAACAAATAAGTGTTAATTTTTTTTTTCAACTACACCTCAAATTAACTTTCTTCAATTAACTGTCCTCATAGCAAGTTAATTCAAAGTCAAATTGGGCTCACTTTAATCCTCAGTAGTTCACCTAAACACTGGTCTAACAATAGAATAAAAAATCATGGCCATGTTGTACAGCTCAGTACTGACCACACAAATAACAGTAAAATATGATATTGACATCAATAAGAAAAATATACTGGAGGGCACTGATAAACTCAAGGTCTATATTTACCAACTGGCATAATTTTATGCCTCAGGCAAGAAAGTTAAGCATAAATAGGGTCATTAAATTGAACTATACCAGACCGCTACGCTCAAGCACTCTTCAGAGCTGCCTCCACATGTCAAGATTCTTCTCAAAGAGAGTAACTACAAACTTGTCATTCTCCTCCAATCTACATGAACAATGAATGTTTAAAGATACTTGTTTGTTTTGGTCTAGTACCAGTTTACCACTGATATATTTTTCTAGTCACGACCCAGATTAGAATCACATGTTAAAGGAATAAATAAATTTATGGGAAAACTACGAATAACAACCACATATTATGATCAATAGAAAGAACATGAGAAAATTCACACGCGCGCGTACACACATGCATGTACGACAAAGTTTTGAATCTGACCTTGCAAGCTTTCAACGCCACTCTAAGTAGGGGTGTTCATCGGGGCCGGTTTATTTGGTTTTTAACCGAACCGAAATAGTTTGGTTCAAACGGTTCGGTTTTTTCGGTTTAATTGGTCCGGTTCGGTTCAATTTTTGATATAGATCGGTTTCTTTAATATGGTTCGGTTTATAATATCTAAAAACCGTAATAACCGAACCGACCGATTTCTTTAACATGGGTATTAATCTTTATAGTGAATTTAATCTTTACAGTGGTACATGGGTATTAATCTTTACAGTGTGGTACATGGGTGGTTTCAACTTGTGAATTTAATCTTTACAGTGTGGTACATGGGTGGTATAGTGGTACAATGTTTCACATTATTGCTGAATTTATTATTTACAGTGTATTAATCTCAACTTGTGAGCTGTAAATACCTTGTTTTATAACAATCTCAACTAAACAATGGTTTGTTCGGTTTAACCGAACAAACCGAAATTTACTTTGGTTCGGTTTTAATCGGTTGCTATGTTTACTTTGGTCGGTTCGGTTCTATTTTTGAAAACCGAAATAAACTTTGGTTTGCCTATTTTATTTCGGTTTTAACCGAACCGAACCGATGAACACCCCTAACTCTAAGGAAAGCTTGTTTTTTCATTAACATCCAATTCCTCCACTAACATATTAGAGTTCCATGGTGATCTACATAACATGAAAATTGCTTCTTTAGTAAAAGTAAAAAAAAATTTAAAACAATGATTTCAAATTTTACCAATACATATCCTTACAATAACTCTTGATTTTTCCCAAATGACTAATAATGTTCAGCTAAACCCTGCCCATTTTCTCCTATTTATACTGAAATAGATAGAAAATCAACATACATGCGAGGAACTTTTAGATTGCTTGCATGCAAAGATGCCTCCTCTTTCTAAGTGTGCTCTCTCATCTGATGTCATGTCTCCAGCATCATCACTTCAACAAAATAAATGAGAAACAAAGAAAGCAGTTAACTACCATAGGACCAAAATGGATTACTGAAAAAGGTTGGGATAGGGGAGCATAGACATACACACAAATGAGGATATCAGAGGGGCCTGCGTCCGTGGCGGTGCTGCCGGAGAGGAAAACAAAAATATGCGACTCCTAGAGAGGAAAACAAAAACATGAGCATGCTATATTCATCGGATGCATGATTGTCCTAAAACATAAGGGAAAGCAACATAATCAGAGTCCATACCTAAATTTTTGACTTCAACATTCATTGTCAAAGTTTGTCCTTCCAAAATTTTAGAACCAGATTTCACTCTCCTTTTACAACTATGATCTAAAGCTGGATAGCGCAAAATCGTGCACCATATGCTAAACCAACATTGAGCATATCTGGCTACAGCTCAAAAATCAATTTTAGTTTCCACCAAATGAATATCATCACTAAAAGTAAAAAAATCAATATGACTTAGGTACTTACCGCTTAACTTAAAATCACAGCTTAACATCATTGCATTTTTACTCCACTCAACAGCTTTGAACATTAAGTCATTCACTTGGCTATCATTTTTTTTTTATCAAAAGAGAGAATCTCATTTGCTTCTGAGTAGTACAGCCAAGTCTTTCTACTCATCTTTTTTGCTTTTCTGAAAATAGCAAGCATGTGAATTTACTGCACCATTCATTATGATGTAACTAATTTGATAAAGTACATAATGAAACATCATTTGATTACAATATATTAAAGGGTAATATTGTTCAATCCAATGCTTTCAGCACCATATGGTTTAAATCAGTGCCGTCCTTCTCCAAAATTTTGGTTCAAACATGCCAAAATATGATTGTCATCTCAAGTTCCAACACCATATTGTAAATTCAAATGACAGTGTAAGAAATTAAATAAACTATTGATCACTTCAGCTCTTTTTTCAAATTTTGTCATCCTTCTCTTACTTGACAGTTTATGGGGTCCCTGGTTTTCACTACTATACTTGGATAGTATGGTACCAGAATGCAAGTTCTTGAAAATTAACTAAAGGAGAATATAATAATAAATCATATACAACATTAGGCAAAGACCATACCTACAGAAACTGTGTCGAAGTTCTGAGAATGGAAGTGTTGGGTACAAAAGTACATAAATTGGGTTTTCATTTATATCCATAAAGAAGAATAAATCATGAGAAATTACCATGTCTTGCAAAAATGAACTTTAAAATAATGGTAATTCAAGGCTTAATGAACCACGGAGGAGTATACGTAAAAAACTTTCTACCTGGCCTGAGGAACTTGCTAATTGTTCTTGAGAATTTTTTTACTCTTTAAAATCAATTCTAAAAGACCTTTAAAGCTTAGAATATTGCTCTTGGAATTTTAAAGTGTGGCACCTGTACCAGTGGGTATCGACTCGAATTTCATGCAGGGCGATCACTCCAACATCTCACTCCAATTTGCGCACTGGGCTGAAATTGTCGGAGTGCAAATGGGCGATCAGTCCAACAGCTCAGTCAAACAAATGGCATCTTGATTTAGTGCCACTTCCTTCAAGAACCTGAGTTGCTTGAGCTTCGAGATGGTCTCTTCTGTTATGTACGCTGTAGGCTCAATTAAACTCTTGAATATCTTAATAGGCATTAAAACAATAACCACTAAAAAAATCCAATTAATTTGGGATAGTTAGAACAAAAATAATTAAACTAATGAAAAACATAAAGCTCTCTTTCACCTGGCTAGGATCTGAGCATCGAGATCTCTTCTGAGATTGAAAGAAGATCCATAAGTCAAAGCCAATTCCATTTTTTTTCTTCTATTATCAAAATTTATTGGGAAAAAGAAACCTAGGGTTAGGTTTACGGTTTTACCCAAAATTGCGTTATCAGGGTCCAGTCCGTTAGCGAAAACAGTGAGAGGAGAGAAGAAATCGGCAGAGAAATTACGAAAGAGGTTGGGCGGAGGCCGAGAGTAGAGAGGTGGAGAAGAGAGAGGGAGAGAAATTTAGATAGGGTTCAGTACCGAATGGAGAGGAGAAGAAAAGCAGATGAACACGCGTCAATAGATGAACACATGTCAATAGGAGGAAACAAAAACAATGAGTCGCTAGATTGAGATCTAACGGATGAAAATTGAAAAATTACTGTAGGTGAACAATAACCCACATCCAAAATTAATACCATAAGATAGATATGTAATGACCTTCTGGTCTTAAGCCGACATTTTTATTAATATCCAAAGTTAATTACAAATTAATTATTATACCCACTATTCCGGACTTCTGCCAAAAATGTCCAAACCGGCCACAAAATGGCCGGTTTCCTCTCCCAGAAACCGACCATTTTATGGCCGGTTTCCTTTTTTTTTTTTATAATTATTTTAGAGACACTATGAAGAGCAAGATAATGAAATCTAATACTGAAAATTCGATTTTTTTTGTTTAAATTATTTGTTAGATTACTTCTTTTGATGTATAATTAGCATATTTATACTAAAATACACTAGATTATTTGAAATTATGTTGAATTACACTATATTACGTTAAATTACACTAAATTACATTACATTACGCTAAAATACGCTAAATTACGCTAAATTACATATGAATAGGGACAATATCTTCATTGAAAAGACGAAAAACGACGACGAAACTTCAAACGGCCATAAAACAGCGCTCGAGTGTCCGATTTCAGCAAATGACCACTTTTCGGAAAGCTTGCGAAAATACGCATGCGTCCGAATTTTAAAATTCAGAATTGCCAAAAACCAAAGGGAAGAGCCTCAAAACTTGAGTTGAAGTTTCCGATTAAGATTTTCATTTCTATTATTCAATCTAAGTAGCTCAGTAAATTAGTTACATAATGAACTTGTAGAATACCAATTTTTACTATTTTCGGAATTTTTTTACTATTTTTTATGATTCATGAAAGATGGCACAAAATCGGTCTACTTTAGCGTAATTTACCGTATTTCAGCATAATTAGCGAAGTTATTGTAATTTAGCGTAATTTAACGTAATTTAGTGTAATTCAACATAATTTATTGTAATATAGTGTAATTTAACATAATTTCAAGTAATCTAGTGTATTTTAGTACAAATATGCTAATTATAAATCAAAAGAAGTAATCTAACAAATAATTTAAATAAAAAATTCGAATTTTCAGTATTAGATTTCATTATCTTGCTTTTCATAGTGTCTCTAAAAAAAAGAAGAGGAAACCGGCCATAAAATGGCCGGTTGGGACATTTTTGGCAAAGTCGGGAATCGTGGGTATAATAATTAATTTGTAATTAACTTTGGATATTAATAAAAATGTCGGGGTCTTAAGAGCGCAATCTTCTTTTGGGTTGTCTACAATGTAATTCCGATGTCTGAAATTATTTAGGATTATTCCTAATATTTTTAATTTTTTACAATTATGTTTCGAGCTTTTACATTGTAATTTAATAACTTTTATCAAATAATAATTTAAAATATCAAAATATTAATTATAAGACTTAAATATTTTTTTTGACTTTGTTATGACATAAATTATCAAATATTTTATACATAAAAATCAAGTTATGATTTTTTATAAATAAAAAAGTAGTTAAATTAAAATGAATTTCTTTTGTAATAATAAGACAAATTCTGCTATGAACTTGAAATAATTTTTGAACTGTTAGTTTGTTAATAATTGAATGGTTAATTTAGATATTTCATTATCGTTAAATATTCTTCGTTAAAATTAACATAGTGTTTTGTCAAAAGGGCACAACGGTCATTTTAATAGGACCGTCCTATTTTAATTATTTCATGTCTTTATCTCTTTTCTTCCTCTCTTCGTCAGTCGTTTCACCTATCTCTTCCATCATTCTTTTTCGTACCGTCGTAAATAAACTCGAAAGCAAATAAGAAGAAGAAAAAATACGCTATTTTTCTCATATAGATTTGGTTGTGTTTCTTTGAAAAAAAAAAAAAAAACTGACCCGCTAGCTGTTTAATTCTAGCAATGTCCTCTTATCACTGATGAGAATTCCATACATTTTCACATAAAAGAGATACCAAAAATAGACGAGTGGATAATTTAATCGAACACTTTGCAATTAAATTATATTAAAGTGAAAAAGAGACATTATCACTTGGAGCATTTGAAATCCTTTGCTCTTCTAATCTAAACAGTTAACACCTTAATTCTTATATTTCTCTGCAATTATTTTTTGAGTGTTTTTGATATTTTTGTTCTTCTAAACTTGTCTCATGCTGCTTTTTTTTGAACTAATTCTATAACATTGCAATTGAACTTTAGTTGCTTTATGTTGACATGTACATGCATTAGATTATCTAATTTAGATAGTACATTATTAGTTAAGATATATATATATATAGTTGGTATTTAATCAGCTAAAAATGTAAATATGTGCGTAACACAGTGATATATGCTGTAATAGGTATCTTAGTCACTACTAGAATTCATAGCAACATCTCATAGCAGACATTTGACATACTGTTGACATTTGACAATTAAGAAATTGACCTGCCAATTATAAAGATGAAAAACGTGTAAAACATGAGGTTTGAATGAGCGTGCATAACCAATTTTATTATAAAATGCAAAAACAAAAGCTAAAAGAAAAACCTTGTGAATGTTAGATGTTGGAGAAAATCTTAATTTTTAAATTAACCTATCTCGAACAACAAGTTGATATAAAAAAATAGAAAACTAACAAATTAATAAGTTAAATTGTAAGATAATAAAAGGAAAAACATTAGATTGTATCATTAACAAAATTTTGATCCCATACCGAAATAATTTCAAAATATTAAACAGATAATAATTAACTTGTAGAATTAAGAATAAAAAAATTTATAAAACAATTGCCGTTACAACAAGTCCAAAACTGCAAATGTTCTTTTATCAAATTATTATTATTTTCAATAAATTTTAAACAATGATGTACCTAGTTATAGTTTCTCCTAACTATGATGCATTATTGAATCGTATTATTAAATATATATATTTTAGATATGTGATTCATTATAAAATGAGTTGAGAATATAATTATTTTCATTCTCTCCCCTATATATAATTCGCATTCTCTGAGATATCTCAAAATTTGAGTGTTTTTTTGAAAAATCTCAACCGTTCTGCACGAATTGAAAAGCATAAATAATACTGACTCCGTATTGTACACGTCAGTCACGCAAAATAAGTCCGCATCCTTCTGCATTATCTCAAAAGAGAATCTTTTGAGTTTAATCCGGCCCACGCCTATGACACACGTGACCCTTTAATATTAGTACGGATCTCAATCAGACGATCCAGATCTATTAACGGACATTCCCTTAATGTAGAGGATACGAATTCCGCAAAAGTTGAGATATCTCGGAGGATACGCACTCCCTCCATATATATCGCCTCCCCCAAACAAGTTGAATCCGAATTTTCTACATTAACGCACCGATTGAGTTAATCTTCGGACCTTTCGATCAAAATCCAGACCAATCCGGTCCACACACCCGTAGCGTAAGGCCTTCAAAATTTGCGCAGATTTAAATTGGACCTGATCTTAACTCAAATTTGAGTTTAACTCAGAGGGTACGAATATCAAACAAACTTAGGTGCTTCAAAATTTAAGATAGTAGTGATTGTGGACATGCAATAAACGTCAAATGCTGTTGTCCTCTACAAAATATTTCGAAAATATCTTCGTCCGTCCCTATTCAGCTTTCCACGTGGCGCATCGCTGCCGATTTGGCCGTCCGTAACGGCTATGTGGTTTCAGTCGGGTTTTGTTTAGCAGAAAGGTAAGGACTTTGAGGAAATAGTTCAGTAGAAGAGCACCTTGAAGTCGCTTGAGCTGTCTTGCTCAATTGCTTCGGTGCTGTGATATCAGAATTAGGCTAACTGTACGTAATATGTTGGTGTTTTTGCTTATTTTATGTATGCAATATGTTTAATAGACATTACTACGAGTTATAGAATTTATGTTATTTGTGAATGTTGGCGCGCGTTTATGCTTTTGTGCTATGCTCCATCTGGGATATCTTAGAGTCCTAAATTAGTTGACCATGTTTTCATCAGTTATGTTGTATTGTTTGACCATAAGCCACCTAAGCATGTTTTTGTTATTTTGTTGTATGCATTGATTAGTGCCATACAAAGTGCATCCGTATTACATACTAATTAATTAAAAAATACCTATTAATTACGATATTATTCGAAATCTTTTTAGTTACCATCTCAAAGTTTCAAAATTCGCATCTTGTCACCGTTTTCTTAAAAATTCAAAATTTACTAGATAGGTTTGAGCACCAAATTTTTTTTTTTTTTCTTTTTCTCTTCTGTTCTGTTCTATTAAAAAAAAAATTTGATGCACAAATCCAGTTTGCGCATCAAACAAAAATGGTGTGTCTGCACACGTGGCAACTTTTGAATTTTTGAGGAAACGATGATAAAGTACGAATTTTGAAAGTTTGAGGTGGTAACTAAAAAAGTTCGGCGATATTACATACTTTTATATTCTAAGATTCCACTCGGAATTTGGATATTTTGAATCAAGCAATTTCTCGATTGCATCACGATTGAATAAATTATATACATATAGCAAGTTCAAAAATAATTTTTGACTCCGTCATTTTATCAAGCACCTTAGTTTGAGTGAAATACGATTATAGAATGGTACATCAGTAATTAGCTTTCAATTTTAAGGAATTTGATCACACAATTAATTACCTAATTATTAGAAGCTGCTAAAAGCAAACTCTAATAAATTACAAAAACCAAAATGATTTACGAATTTCTACTGAAAAATTTATAGTTTTATACATCAACCATAGCACAACTTTTTTTTTTTTTTCAAGTCAAACACAGCACAAACACAACCATCAACAAATTTTACAAACACACGGCAATTACAACTTCATTTAAGTATCCGAATACTCCACTTCTCATATACTAAAACTAAACTAACACTACTAGAATAATCGTTTTTTGCATGCCCGGCACTAGTTTTTTGCATGGTTGAGACGGCTCATGCAAAAGAAATGGCGTTTGTTGACTTTTTAAACTTGTTGCATGCGAAGCCCCATGTAACAGGTATCGCATGCAATTGTGTGAAGCGCAACCATGCAACTGTGTGATGTTCTGCCATGCAAATAAGTTTTGAAGGTCAGATATTATAATTAATTCGAGGTCCATGCAACAACTCAACTCCATGGACATGCAACTACTTAAAAACTTAGTAGTTATTATATTTAATTAAGGTCCATGCAACAACTCAACTCCCTTCTCATGCAACTACTTAATCACTTAGTAGATATTATATTTTATTAAAGGTCCATGCAACTGCTTAACCCCATGGCCATATTATATTTTATTGAAGGTCCATGTAAATAGTCCACTATCATTCGCATGTAAATAGTCTGGACTGAAGTTCGAAACAATTGCATGGGATTAGCCATGCAATAGTTTATTTACTGGACACAGATTCATTTCTGTTTATTTGATATCTCCTTTTCAATGAAGCTTTTAATTAAAATTCACAACAGCACGAATAATAGCAGTATATAAGAATTCAATACTTTGATAACTTAATTAAATTCTTGCATTTAGAACAAACCTTCCAAAATAATGGAGGAACAAAAACAATTGTACAAAAGATGTATCAACACACATACAACTTTTGATTAACCAATATTAAAACTCTTGAACGGAAGCATATCGATGGCCTAGAAACCAAATTCATTCTCATCTTGGTCCATGTCCAACTCTTCGTCACTTGAAAGTTCAATTTGGTTGACCTCTTCCTCATCCTCATCCTCATCTTGCGACATTGCATTGTCTACTAGCTCGAACTCACCTTCATGAGGGACCAAACCATCCCAATCAAATTCTTCACCATTTGAAACCTCGATTGCATGATCCGGCATTTCATCTTGGAAAAATTCTAGGTTAGCATCGACTTCGTCATCGGCACAAAACCTCCCCTTCGCGCTAGTTTTCATTGCCACCCACCATTGTTGTCTTTCAACTTTATCCGATGCGTAAGGAAGGTAGAAAACTTGGATTGCTTGAGGTGCCAATATAAATGGTTCATAATTTTTAAGACGAGAAGCATGTTTAACCTCCACAATTCCATGTTGGTTGTCCACCCTTACACCATTTGTTATATCAAACCAATTACACTTAAAAATAATGACCTTGTTGAATCCATCATAATCTAGCTCAATTACCTCTTGGAGAAGTCCATAGTAGTCTTGTGGTGTGTCATTTCCATCCCACTCCCCTTTAATGCAAACACCGCTACTATTTGTTGACTTGTTTTGCCCATATGCTTCCGTGTGAAATCGAAAGCCGTTAACTTCATATCCACCGTAGCATTTCACTTGTTTTTGTGGCATGAGTGCAGTCTTTCGGATGTAGGGGTCGCAATCACGATCGGATAGTACCTTCTTCCGTAGCCAATCTGCGAACCTATCTTCACGAACTTTGTCCAATTGCTGTGCCGATCTGGCTTGTCCAGAGTTTAACATGCATGCATCAAACTCTCTACACATTCAAACATGTCAAAATACAAGAGTAAGAATAGGTACTTTTGAAATCATCAAAATAAACATGTCATAAGATTGTACCCTAGAAATTTATTTTTTATTTCTGGACAATTGAGGATGACATATGTGTGTGCAGCTTTAAATTCCTTCTCATCGAGAGTCCTTCGGTCCGACCGTGTCCAAAAACGTCCCGCAGTATCAAATATCGATAGGTGTCTCCGCGGAGGGTTACTCGTTCCTACCCCTTGTTGCTTAGTTTTAGAATTCTCCGCAAAATAACGAGTGCAAAATGAACCAATTTCTTTAAAAATTGTTGCCTCGATGATTGAACCCTCGACACGCGCCTTGTTCGTGACCTTCTTCCTCTGTTCTTTGTTTCGTCTGTAATAATTACAAGTGTTTAGATATGGAAGCAATAAGTGAATCACAAAGAAAGAGATTAAGAAAACACACACCTTTCACATGCATACATCTAGCCTCTTCACACACATGGACCACAAGATGCTCCATAGAATCGAAAAATGCCGGAGGGAATATCTTTTCCATTTTGCACATTGTGACCGCAATATCCTTTTCTAATTGATCGATACGGGATGGATCAAGCTCCTTGGCACAAACCTCTCTAAAGAAGCTTGAAATCTTGCACAAAACATCCCATACGTAATCAGGGACAAAGTCTCGAAATGCAACCGGAAGAAGTCGCTCCATGAACACATGCAAATCATGGCTTTTTAGCCCATTTAATGTGTTTGTTTTGAGGTTTACACATCTTGACCAACTCGATGCGTATTCATCGGGGAATTTGACATTCTTCTTGAGCCATATTAAAACCTTCCTCTTATTTTGTGGAGAGAGTGTGAAGGGAGCCTTTGGTTTTTGCATTTTTCCGGGATGATCCGGGTACGGTATTAGATTATGAATGGAACGATTGCAAAGAAGAGCCAAATCTTTCCGCGCCTTTTCATTATCCTTGTTTTTGGCCCCCATGCCTAGAACTGTGTAAATCAAATTTTCCGCGAAATTCTTCTCCACATGCATCATGTCAATGTTGTGTTGCAACAAATTGTCTTTCCAATACGGCAAGCTCCAAAAAATACTCTTCTTTGTCCAATGGTGGGTGACACTATAACCTGGAAACTGGTCAGGGCCAGTATGTTTACCCCATTTCATCCTCCCTAGTTTATTTACCATCGCGAGCTGCTCCTCTCCCGTTATTTTTCATGGTGGTCGATCAAAATCTACCATACCTTTTTGGAAATTATTCTTATCGCGACGAAATGGGTGATCTAGAGGCAATAAGCATCTATGACAACCCCACCATGTAAATTTCCCACCATACTTTAGTCGGAATGCCTTTGTTGCACCCAAGCAATGAAAACATACTAATCGGCCTTTAGTACCCCACCCACTTAGCATCTCCAACGTGGGGTAATCGTTTATCGACCAAAGAAGTGTTGCTTTCATTGTGAAATTCTCTTGTTTAGACACATCCCATGTAACCGCTCCATCCTTCCACAATTTGTTCAATTCATCAATTAAAGGTTCAAGAACAATGTCAATGTCCCGACCCGGATGCTTAGGTCTCGGAATGACAAGCGCGAGAAACATGGTATCTTCTTTCATTATCATTCTGGGTGGTAGGTTATAAGGAAAAACTAAAACCGGCCAACAAGAATATGGAGATGCATTTGAGGTGAATGGCATGAACCCATCCGTCGTTATCCCCAACCAAACATTTCTCACATCTTTAGCAAATGATGGATATTTCTGTGCGAAGTGCTTCCAAGCCTCACCATCTGCGGGGTGCACCATAATTCCGGGCTTCTCACGGAAACCTTCCTTATGCTATCTCATTTGGACCGCATTGAAGTGGGTCATGTACATCTTTTGTATTCTTGGGGTGATAGGTAGATAACGAAGTATCTTTTGTGCAACCGGTTTGACATTCGTATTTGATCCCATTGGCTTATATCTCGGTGTATGACATACATCACAACTTGTCTTGTCCTCTCTATCCTTATAGTAGAGCATACAAAAGTTTGGGCATACGTCTATATTCTTATGCTCCATGCCGAGTGGCTCGACCAATCGATTGGCTTGATAGAAGTTTTCAGGCATTTTTCTACTAGGAGGAAGCACGCTTTTGATAAGACTCATCATCCCATCAAAGCATTTTTGGCTCAATTGATGTTCCGACTTCAATGCGAGTGCTTGTGTGTGATTTGCATTTCAATTGGCCCGTCATGTTCTCTTCCCAAAGCGGTGTATCCGATGCGGCCATCATGTCGAAGAATCTTTTGGCCATTCCGGTAGGCCTATCCTCCTCCCAATTGAAATCTTGCCCAGCAGCTGCCCTTACCATATCCGCTCCCACTTGATAATTGTCATTGATCAAATCTGATGGTGGATGGTGCGGGACATGTTGAGATGTCTCCTCACGTTCCTCCCCGTGTGCGTGCCAAATTTCATATCCGGGACGAAAGCCGGATTGGTAAAGATGCATTCTCACGGTTTGCAAGTCTTTGGTGTTGAGGTTTTCACATTTCATACATGGACATAAGATACATTCCTTGCCATTGAGGAGAGTCACAACCGAGGGGTCGGATTTCGCTAAATCAACAAATTCTTTCACACCCTTTATAAACTCGGGTAGTAGCTTTCCATTGACATTTAGTCGATTATACATCCATCTACGATCGGTTGCCATTTAACTATTAAATTGTTGGACAAGAGGTATGAGTTAGCAAATAATTTGACTACATTTGAAATATGGACAAATTATGGTAATAGTTTAATTTGGAGTATGTACAATAACAAATAATTGAAATAAATTAGCAAACATCAATTTTTTACTGTGAATAATAGAAATAGGGTGTAGGTTTTGATAAATGTAGGACAAATTAACAAAACCCGGGACCGGTGTCAAATAATGCAAACCCGGGGGAAATAAATGTAGGACAAATTAACAAACATCAATCTAAACCCTAATTGGGACAGTGAACCGGGACTCAAAAGAGTACTTACCTCACTCTCTAAAAATGATTTGATATACAATGCCATTACAAGGAAAAAAACGAGCTCAAAAGAGTACTTACCTCACTCTCTAACCTCCAACGAACTGCAGCTCCCTTCTATGGTTCAGCGGATTAGAAAGACTCCAAGGGGTTTTCTGTGATCTTGGGATCTTGCGGCCAAATCACTAGCTAAAGGGACGCTTTTTGGTTGGCTTTTTTGGCGGAGACACTATGACCTATTTTGCGGAGAGACCAAGTGTAAAAACGATTGATTAGAACAATGAAAACGACCTTTTGGGGTAAAATTACAGAGAGCAATTATTTTTTATATCGGAATACCGATGTAAATAATGGTACATCCTTTTGGGGTAAAATTTGTTTTCTTGGCGTACCCCCAGTGTACGCATCATATTAAACTGCACCCTATGTAAATCCTTGTGTGACATACACACAATAAAAGAAAATGAAGACTTGGAAAAAAGAAGAGCACATAGTTTTCACATAAGGCTCACATCCTACTTACTGTCTTCACATCCTACTTAGAAATTAACATAGTTTGACATCCTACTATACGGCATCCAGTACATCATACTAAACACATCACATCTTACTTAATATTATTACAAATTACTGCTTCAATCTTGATCATGTGACTGCAGTGGGTCGTCTCCCCCCCCCGCTGGCACCCCCACCATCATTTCCCTTTGATGACCCCCCCTAAAAAGCAAGGAGAAAATGTTTGTTAACAATGATTCAAACATACTTAGTTGTTTTCATAAATGAGGCAGGATTGAGGTCAGGAACTTACGTGAAAAGTTGTAAGAGGCGCTCCAGTCCGCTTGAAGAGCTCTGCAAATAATTTTTTGTTTTGTTCCTCCTCCTTCTTAAACTCCTCACGGTCTGCATTGTGTCGGGCCTCTTGGGCAGCAATGTCAGCTAATAACCTCCTTCGTTCAGCTGCCACCTGAGACTTAATCATCACTACCACCTGAGACTTGGTGAATGTTGTACTGTCATCTTCAGCCGAGGTGGCAGTGCTCTTGGCATGATCCGACAATGTAGCATCCTCTTTAGCCAATTCTTTGTTCCCTTTGCATGTTCTCGACCGGTGTCCAAAGCCGAACAAGCGGCCTCGCCCATCCTCTCCATCAACAGCAAGATCCCATAGATCCTCGTCAGGCATACGTGCCATGTAATTTTCCTTCAAATCCTCATATAGAGCCTGCATTTGACAAATAAGGTGGAACATAAGGCTCTGATCGGAATATAAGTAGAGCAACAATTCAATTCCTTCAAGCAGCCTTGCCTAATGTCAATTTTTTGGTGAATCAAGAGCCCTTGGATTGTTTGAAATTAGGTAACGATCAAACAAAGCAAAAAAATTAAAGGGCTGATTTCCTGGTTTCTGTTACGATCATAAAACTTATGAAAATAAGAATTCTATCTTTAGTAATCATTTTTTGGGAATGAATTGGTTCAGATCAGAGTGTAAGGGTACCGGGGATTTATAACAAAAGGGATAAAAGAAGGTTACCATTTTTTCTTCTGCCTTCTTGTTTACGTACACCTTTCCAGCGTGTGTTTCCTTCGTGTGAATACGATCGAAAACCTCCTTCAGAGTGACAGACGATCCCTTCTCGGATACCTGCAGTTACAACATTTGATAATGAGTTTTAAGTAATTAATAAACATAAAATTTGTCAATGGAAACCTACAAAATATAAAATAAAATATACCATCTTGCACTTGTGACGAAACAGTGACCTGGAACCACCCAGGTGATGGATGACCGACCCATCCTTTGTTTTGTTATTCCGGTTGGTGGATGACATTTTATCCCATTTATCCTTCGACCAAATAAGACACAACCCCTTCCAGTGTTGCGGATTCTTGCACCATTGAGGCGGGAAGTCTCTCCACAGTAACTTGTCCTCTGTGTATTTCTTTGTGTACTTGCCCCTCAGTACTACCAACTCACGACTGTATGCATCTGCTGCAATTGTCTCAAAGACTTGCAGACAGCGTTTCACGCTTTCCCCCTCCCCCCAAGAATAACTCTGCAAGAATTTTTTGAGTATTTCCAGCCTCGCCTTAACGGGAAACATATTGTAAGTCCTATATGGGCCCGGCATATTCTCCAAAGTTAGGACCCTTATCGTGGCAACCACCCTTGTGCAAACAGGAAGGGATGTGAACTCCGCATCACCGACAACAAACAATTGAGGTCTACTGCCAAAATGTGATGGTTTACGACCCTTGGCCATACCTCGGCCCCGCCTCACATCAGACTTATGCCCCCTTACCCTCATTCTTTTCGCCTGGCCCTCAGCCCCTGTGGCATTCTCATCGTCAAGTTCCCTTCCCGAGGCTTCCACTGCTTCCTCACAGTCACGAAGAGCAATGCGTTTGCACCCTCTCTTACCACCATCGTCATCCACGACCGCTGGATGCGTGCTATCCTCCTCTGAATCAGCTGTGTCTTCACCGTACTCTGACTCTCCCTGCTGAGTAGCATCAGACTCGGGCCAATCATCCCATTTGGGATCACCTGCCTCCGGCTGTAGCGGTGAATTGGGGACTGAATTGGGGGTTTCTGACAATGAAAAACATATTAAGAAATATAAATTCTGACTTTCATCCAAAGGAAAAATCTAGGGAATGAAACCTGTGTATGTAACTCAGTCCCCAATTTAGTCTAGATTGTTTGAAATTGTGAGATATAGGAAGGGTTCAAGTGAACTTTCTTATTGGAGGATGGATACGCACAATGATTTAACTCATATTTGGGGCAATAGACATGACAACTGAATTACAAAAACAAAGAAAAATTTATTAAACTGTACCTTTGCTCGATGAGTCAGACGTTGATGAGCCACGGCCTCTTTCAGTCATGTCAGGTTGTTGTTTAACCGAGTTGGGGGTGCCCGACTTGGGGGGTGTTCCTACAATCAAAATGAAAGCCCATTAGAACATTCAGCAGGTTGCCAATTTTGCTTAATAGCTTACAACATATATAAATCTAGTTATTGAGAAAGTTAAAATGACCCATACAAAATTCTGAGATTTTGTGATTAAGACAATGCACATGTTAAAACACCACCTAACCTTTATCAACTTAACCATGTTAAAATAAATTATCAATTCCAGCATCACAACCTAACATTATCAACTTAACCATGTTAAAATAAATTATCAATTCAAGCATCACAACCTAACCATTAGTAAACTCCAGCATCAAATAAATAATTACTTAAGTACTACCATAGCTAAAACACAGCCTAACCATTATTAAACTCTTTAATTTATAAAATTCAAGCTAGGTTAATAGCATTATTAAACTCCTTAATTAATTAGCTAGATAACCTGATCTATCTCAAAAGGCATCTTAATAGGGTTACTCTTATCTATAGGAATGACAGCTCTGCAAATAAGACGGTACCTTGGTCAGCTTGTGACGGATCTGGCTTGTTGAACCTCGATGAGCGGCGGGTGGGGCTGCACGTGCTCGACCTGCTGCATTTGGCTCGGCCTCTGACTGTGTTAGGCGGTGGGTCAGCAGGTTGGGAATCCTCTGACGGTGGAGGTGGCAGGTCATGGGCAACAGGCGGTGGATTATGCAGAGGCACAGTTGATTCAGGTTGCTTGGGGGGTTCTGACTTAGAGGGTGCTGACATGGAGGGTGCTTGTCGCGAGGTTGCTGAATTAGAGGGGTCTGGCTCTACCTCTTGCTGAACAATTGGCGGTGGCACATCGCGCTGCACAGTTTCTGCTGCCACCGAGGGCTCAACCGGGGGTCCTACAATCAAATTGGAGACCACTATTATAGCTTCAGTGGTATTACCTTATAGCTTTTTATCATCTAAATTGAAGAATAGATACATAATCCCAATATAGTAGCTTATCCCAATATAGATACATTATCACAATACAGTAAAAGGGAACTATTTTAATCCAAATGTAGTAGCTTATTTGAATGGTTCTGACTTGCACTGTTTTAATAGCTTAAGAAGAGCAAAAATTACAACCACACATCAATGCATTATTTCAATTATTCCCAAAAAAGGGCATTACAAAATATAAGCCTTAGTGAGAATTAATTAACTTTTCTTTATTTGAATGGTTTGGACTTGTACTGTTCTGACTTGTACTGTTCACTATTTCTATTAATGCCTAAGTGAGAATTAATTATCTTCTTCTTTATTGATAATATAAGCAAAGACTGCATTTAATTATCAAGGGTAAAACTGGTATCAAGACAAAAACAGATTCTTCAGCACTTAATATAGTGTTTTCAGACCTGAAAATAGCATCGCCCTTACAAAATAATCCCAATATAGTAGCTTATTTTGTCAAGAATTCTAAAATTACAACTCTAAAATGTATAAGACGGTACCTTGGTTAGCTTGTGACGGATCTGGCTTGTTGAACCTCGATGAGCGGCGGGTGGGGCTGCACGTGCTCGACCTGTTGCGTTTGGCTCGGCCTCTGACTGTCTTGTCAAGTTGCTGTGTCGGTGGTGGATTAGGCATTGGCACAGCTGCTGGGGTCTCGGGTGTGTTAGGCGGTGGGTCAGCAGGTTGGGAATCCTCTGACGGTGGTGGTGGCAGGTCATGGGCAACAGGTGGTGGATTATGCAGAGGCACAGTTGATTCAGGTTGCTTGGGGGGTTCTGACTTAGAGGGTGCTGACATGGAGGGCTCAACCGGGGGTCCTATAATCAAATTGGAGACCACTATTATAGCTTCAGTGGTATTACCCTATAGCTTTTTATCATCTAAATTGAAGAATAGATACATAATCCCAATATAGTAGCTTATTTAAGACAAGAATTCTAAAATTACAACTCTAAAATGTATAAGACGGTACCTTGGTCAGCTTGTGACGGATCTGGCTTGTTGAACCTCGATGAGCGTCGGGTGGGGCTCGACGTGCTCGACTTGTTACGCTTGGCTCGGCCTCTGACTGGCTTGTCAAGTATCTGTGCCGATGGTGGGTTCTCGAGAGTGTTAGGCAGTGGCAACTTGGGTTGGGAATCCTCTGACGGTGGAGGTGGTGGTGGCACATTTGCTTGGGTTTTGTCGGATTTATTGAGCCTTGAACTTTTTCGGCGAAAATCGATCTCGAGATTATTGTCAGCCATGTATTCTGTGATTATGGGACTGCATTTAGTGTGTTAACTATAAGCAACAAAAGTGTAATTGAAATATATGTACTCTATTGGGATGTCTAGTTTTGTTGGTAATAGAGATCAAATGTCGGACACTAAGAAGGACAGTATAAATACAACAAATGAAAAATAAGTAGAACACTTTTCCAATTTTAAATCTTTTTCTTCCACCACTGTACTGGAATGCATGGCATTTATTAATCCTCCAATATAGCAAACCCCTAAACCCTAAAATTCAGGAAATTTAGGAACTAATTTATTAGCAAACCCCTAAACCCCTGAACCTTGCTGGGCTTTTGAACTAATTTAGCAAACCCCTAAACCCTAAAATTCAAAAAAACCAGGAACTTCACAAATACCTAAACCCTAAAATTCACCACAGATTGCGGGTGGGGGGTGGGGGGTGAGGGTTGGGGTTTGTTAGATCTATGGTACTTACCACTTGACGGCTGATCCCTCCTCCGATATCAGATCGATCGGCACTACAAAGACCTAGGCGCGACTTGGGTAAACTCCGATAGGCGACAGCGACTCAGCGAGGGAGACCTTTGAAGACGAAGGGTTTGTGGGAGAGCGACGGCCAGAGTTTTTGAGAGAGAGGAATGGCTTACTGTGATGGAGTGGGATTTCAAAAAAATACGCTAAGTCCTGAAGTATTCTCGTGAGCATTAAGTGGGGAGACGCTCTTTTCATGCACTCTGCGGTAGCGGAATCTGAAGTACTATATCGAGACCGTTTGATTAGGCTCTGACGCGAATTATGATGGATAATGTGTATCAAGAACGGCCCGATCAGAACGGAAATATTCTATTACCTTAGAGAAAGATGTGCTGCATTTAGTTGGGAGACCTACCCACTCGGTGCTCTTTAGCATCAGGTACCGTAATACTTAAGTTTCAATCGGAACGGTTTGATCAAATCCTAGCACGATCATTGAAGCACCATATGCAACGTCTAGGGTCAGATTTAATAGTATATGTTGCGTTATTGCAGAGTGTATTCACCCTATACCAATATACAATTTCAAATCATTATATCACGTCCATTTATCGCCAATCGGACGGCACAAGAGCTGCAGCTGTGATGAATATGTACTGGTATGTACATAAACTATTTTGAAAAAAATCCGAAAATGCCTTTTTTTGTTTCTTACAACACATCTGGCCAAATAATAATTAATAACATAATTTTATAGACTTTCATATTTTTTTAACCCCTTCAAATGTTAAAAACAAAATTGGACCGTACGTCCATTTTGATGCTAATTTTGAACGGTCGATCTGCGATGAAATGACTCAATTTTTTTTTAAATGATCAAGAGTTAACATAGAACTTAGTTAGCGCAAAATATAATAAGTTATGTTATATATTGGTTTCGATCCACCGCAAAGTATTTATAGCCATTTGATGCTTCGATGTTCTGTCAAGTGGATTGAGGGGTGAATAAATACTTTACTTGATGAAACTTTCCCGCAAGACATTAAATACAGTGTTCTTCGATTCCAACGGTACCGATCGATCTCTGGGACCATTATTTTATTACATATTCATTACCCCTTCCATCAAGAGTTTATGTTTCATATTGATACATAGAAGATGTCATCCATATATGCAACTCACATTTAATTGCAAAACTAAATTTTATGTATAAAATCATCTTATTATGAAATAAATTACAACATTGTTATTCATTATTGTATAACTATTATTATTATTATTATTATTTTCATTATTTTCATTATTTCTTTAATTATAACATTGACATTAATTCTCACTAAATACATAAAATACTAATCATATATATATTATGCATCAAGAAACAAGGAAATACAATAATAATTTTTTAATTAAATCTACACATTCAACTTAAAAATAACAAACAAAATTATTAAATTTCTGAAATAAAATATACAATGACTTATATTAATGACCTACAAGTATTCATCATATTAATCACAAAATATATATTTTCAGATCAAGTTGCTGTGTACTTAACCCATTCAACAAGGATTTTGAATGAAATTTCAAAGAGAGCTACTTCATCTAATGGAAGCGCAAATCAGACTCAATTCAAAGGAGACCGACTACTCTGCGCGTAGCCATTACCACTCTGTATGTAATCCAACTTAGGCGCTACAATGAAATTTCATTTCCCCCCATTCTCAATTTTGGGCGCCCGCTCGCGCACCTTGAGTTTCCGATCTCTGTGATATCTGATACCTTGAGTTTCCGATCAACAAAAATCTCAACCGTTCATACACAATTTGCAAGAATCTCAAATTTGGAACGCTATCTAGGATCAGGACACGATGGTTGCGCAAATAATGGTGTATCTCAGAGGATTAGTGCCACAGGGTTATTTTGCTCCTTTACCACATCGATTTGGTCGAGAGAAAACATAACCAGCCGCCATTAACCTCCTCTCTTACCAAGAGAAAATTTTGCCTTTCACTATCTGAGAAAATTTCGCAAATTTCTGCAGTAAGGAAGTCTCACAATCTCTCTCACTTCCACTGCGCATTAATCTGAGAAAGACATTAGGTACTGATCTCTCCTTAATTACTCAATATCTTCCTCTTATTTTCCTTTTGATTAGAGAATGTTGGAATTGAAGTAATGAAAGAACTATGTGCCAATCTGGGCATATATGTGTAAATTTAACCTAATTTGTTGGGATTTAAGCTAATTGTACAAGCAATTGGAATTTAGGCAAATTCTGTGACTGTGCAATGGTTGCTAATTTTGTACAATCAAATTTTTGTATTTCTCTTCAATGCAACTTTTTAGTTATTGGGAAACCTTTCAGCAAGACACATTATTAGGAAAGCTTTCAGGGCCAGTCTAATTTAACAAACCTAGATTTTATAATTATCCTATTGGAATTGGTCTTAAGGTGTTTGATAAAATGCTCAAGTCAAAGTTTTCCTTCTGTTTTGGTCTAATTTCACTATTTATGCTTTGGTGTATGACAATTACATTGAGTATTACGTGTTTATGTAGAACATTTTCTCAATTTTTTCTTCCACAGACCATACTTATGCCTTCAAGATAATACATGTTGAACTAGCTAGTTCGATGAAAATTTACTATTTAGACCTTAAATACAGTTCATATTTTTTCATTAACACTTCTTTTGGTTTATATAATACACATCAAAAGACTGATAGTCAACAAAAATTTTCAGCATGAATTGAAGTTATTGGGGAAGCTTCCTGTAGTTATTACATTGTAGTTACACATCAACAGGGACTAATTTATGTTATTGGGAAAGTTACTTGTTATTACACATCAACAGAGACTAATAATTAGTTTCATTTTTTACCCTTTAAATTTATACAATTGTAGTTACTTATTTTCTATTGTTGGTAGTGACAATCAATAAGTAATTGTACTTCATATATAGTGAAAATTCCTTATTTAATTGGCCAATATGATTTAATTTTACCCTTTTTTCATATTTCTCATAGTTGTTACTTTAACACAATCGTGTAATTCATATTTAGATCAAACATCCAATTTATAGATAACAGCTTCGTTTTCTCCTTTCCGGTAAAAGACAAATGGGTCGTCCCAAGAAATCTCAACTCACAAGGGCAAAAGCTACCAAATACGGCAAGGGGAAACGTAGTACAGCTCCTACACACTCGGTGCGTGGTGGCAGTTTGAATGATTCCCCAGAAGTTGAAATTACACCGTCTCAACCTCCAAAGAAGAAGGGACGAGGCGCTGGAGAGATAAGGCCGGTGAAAGAGGATATCGCTGACCGACCAGTGATATGGCAAGTTGGACCACACGAGTTCAGCTGTGCAAAAAGTGCAAATAAAATTACAGCAACAATCACTAGGCTTGCCCTAAAATACATGCCTGCACCATTTAGATCTTTTCACAGCTTCGATAAGACAATAAAGGACAAAGTGGAGAGGGACTTTTTGGTAACCTTTTTTTTATATTCATGCTTACCGATCACATACTACTACATTAATTTATCGGCTTTTAACTTATTGTACATGGTGTAATTCTGGTATTGTGATGGAATTGGGTTAGGCATCCAAACAAAGCAACATACAGGAAATGAAAAGGTCAAAATAACAAAGGGATAGGTTCAATTTCTAAAGAAAGAACTATTGATTTCAAAATGGAGGGAGTCTATAAGGGTGTTATATAAAGTTCCCTTGGCTGTCTGAAATATGATTCCCTAATTTGTCAGCAATCGTTCTTTATTTAGTAATAACCTTCCCAAATATGCTTGAAATATGGCTTTCTAAACAAGGTTCCCTTGGCTGTAATAAATAAACCTACATCGCGGCCAAGGGCTGTCAGTAATAGGGTTTCTCATCAAATAATTACATTTTGAAGAGTACAAATTGGATGATGCTTTATAATCTTCTTGAATGTAGGAGAGATACACATACCACGAAGATGAAGATGTTGACTGCTGTCGTGCAGTACTCGATGCCATAGCAGCCAAAAGGTATTGTGAGGAGCTGGGTACAGCAAGGAGGAATCGTATTAAAAAATACATGTGGGACATTGTTTCTTGGAAGACCGATGTGCCGCATTGGTCTGTAGTGCCCGAATTTTGGCGAGGTCTTTGTGATATCTGGTTCACAGAAGAGTGGCAAATGGTCAGTAAATGAAACCAGTTAAACCGCACCAGCTCTGGTGGTACGATCTCCCACTACGCTGGATCAGCTAGTGCTCACCAACATTTTGAGAAACTGGTATTCTGAACACTTACGCTCCAATATTATAATTATTTCAACATTAAACATTCATCTAACATTTAATTATCAAACTTGCTTTTCATCTAAAGACTAAGCTGTTCAATGGGAGAAAGCCAAGCATGGAGGACCTTTACATCCATATGCACTGTGCAAGAGAAAATGGCGTATCACCGGTTGTGGCTCAAATTAGTACGGCCAAGGAGGGTGTGGCTGAAGATAATGAAAACAGTGATGGTAATAGGGAAGTGGATCCAAGCTGCGAGGAGAGTACAATGGAGTTCGATATCAACACTTTGCAATTTACAAACACAGAAAAGGAAAATGTTTATGTAAGTTCAATTTACAAACACTGATTACCATTACAAATATAAAGGACTGGTAAGATGAAACATGTGGAAAGGGTAATTAAAAATGATGGAAGGGTAATTAAAGATGAAGGGTAAGGATGGAAGGGTAATTTAATATGAAGGGTAATTTAAGATGAAAGGTACATGTACAAAATTATTTGCCTCAACCCATTTAGCATGTAATGCCCACAATCCACAATCCACAAAATACAAATCCTTTTCCAATTGGATTATTTTCGGCATTCCTCATATAAGAGCTTGATACTGGTCACTACAGTAGGCTTAAGGTACTATCAATTTTATGTTAACTTAACAAATTCATTGCCAGATCATTTTCACAACATAAGTCTCGTGCCTCTTAGACATCTGCCTCTATATAAAAAATTTCTCTTTCTCAATTTTCACTTTAATACATATTTATCATCTGTTCCAACTAATAGATGAAGGTTAAGGCAATGAAGGCTGATCAGGCCAATGCGGAATTGAACGAGAGCACCTTATTTCTGACAGCCCTTGGCGGACCAAAACATGGCCGCGTTGTAGGCTTTGGAAGTGTGATAGCACCAATCAAAACAGCAAACAACCGAGACAGGCAGAACCACACCTCTTCTGTATCCGGGTTGACAAATTGTGGGCAGTAGGAAATCTTCACTAGGTCAGAAATGAATGCGATGATGGAAGAACGTGATCGTCATATCGCCGAGGAGCGTGCTCAGATGAAAAGGGATCAAGCACAGAACCTATTAATGTTCGCCCAATTGTACAAGACGATTGGGATCCAACAGCTTCCTTCACAGGTATGTCTTTCCAGATTAGTGGGGAATATGGGTTCTTTCAAAACATCCGACTCCTTTTAGATTGCACTTATTATAACAACAGCCTTTTAGAACAACTAATTACCTGTCTTTTCACATTTTTAACTTATGCACCAGCTACCACTTATGAACCAACAGCTGATGGTATAGTAGGAAATATGGGTTAGGTGCATGGTCCCACCTCTCAACTGATGGTAGTCACAGCTACCAACTTCAGAAAAAAATCTAAGTGATTTTAATGTTACAAATCTGACAGGATGATCTCACATCTCAACCATCTCAAGAAGTACCCTCACACCTGGAAATGGAATTCAACCAGGTAAGTACCTTTACAATGTTGGTTGAACAATGCACTTATTTAAGTTATTTTGTGGCATCAACTGCATCATTTGAAAAACAAGCTCAATGTAACTTGGTCCCCTTAATTGGTAATAGTACTGTATGATAAATAATAATAAGTTGTTCAGAGGCTTCAACTGCATAAATAATTGTTATAACAATAACATGTTCTAATATAACAATTTGATATACATAGGATGCTGCTAGTTCCATACAACCAAATCAGGGGCCTTTCCAAGCATTGCTGAGTTCTCGAAATGTACAAGAAATTGCCGGACATGATGCCGCAATGTCCGATTGGTTGGCCAATCAACCTTCAACATGAAGCAGGGAGGTCTAGTGTGGTTGGCAATATTAAGGGTAAAGTATTTTGGTAATATTTTGGGTATATTTTGCAATCTCAGTGGGGGTTTGTTTTATTTTGTTAATTCTTGAAAGGTGGGTATATTTTGGTTATATATAGAAGTTACTCTTCTTATCTTCTTATCTTGGTAATTGTTTGAAAGGTGTTGTTTTAGTGTCTTTATAATATTGGAAAAATGTATGATGATTATAGTCTTTTGGTTATATATCGAAGTTAATTACTCTTCTTATCTTGTTAGTTGTTTTCTATGTATGTACTCTTCTATGTTTTTTATGTAAATCTTGTTGAATGGTAATCTGGGAATTGGTAAACAGTACTGGGTTGGTACCAGATTGGTACAGGGAGGGAGGATTGTAAAATTGGATTATGCTTTATTGCCTCCAAGTAGCTCATTTTAGACGTCGGAATATCCACGCAAATATTGGTAATTTATGTGCATGCAAAAAGTGCAAATCATATCCTTGCAAATAGTCAGCCATGTAATAACTACATATTCTTCTAATAACGAAATCATCATCCCATGCAAATAAACATATGGGGCCCACGTTAACTAGCCTTGTAAATAATCAAGTTTGTTGCCTTGCAAATAGTCAAATTAACTAGCCTTGCAAATAGTCACGTTATCTATCCTTGCAAATAGTCAAGTAGGTCCCACGTTATCTCTCCTTGCAAATAGTCTAGTGGGTCCCGCGTTCCCTTGCCTTGCAAATACTATGGTGGGACCCATGTCCGCTTCCCTTGCAAATAGTATGATGGGACCCGCACTCTCTTCCCTTGCAAATACTCCAAACTGGGTCAACTCTCGAAGTAGTTGCATGGCTAGTTATTGCATGCCAAGCCTCATGTAACAGACCTTTTGCATGGCTGTCCTTGTAAATACTGACTATTTGTATGGAGGGTATTTGCATGGTTACACTTGCATGTCTAAGGCCATGCAACAAGCCATTTTCGTTGTCATGCAATAAAAGATTATTCTAGTAGTGTAACCAGAAATCTCGATAGTATCCGAATAGCTTCCCGGGTTGTCAATTGTTATTGCAATTCGGGCTTTGGGCTGCAGTGGATTATAAAAGTCTCGGATTCTAGCAGGATGAAAAATCTAGAAATCATGAAGAATTCAATGGATTCAAGGTCCCAATCCAAGTTCTCATTTTACAAGGTACTTGAGCCTGCATTTGTTATCCTACTGAGAAACAAGCAAGATAGTTGTTCTAAAAAAAATAATGAGCAAGAAGAAGAAATTGAAGAGAATAACATTAACAATGATAATAATGAGAATGAGGAAGAAAGGGTTGTAAGAAGGTCATCAAGGAACATCCAACCATCGACAAGACTTCGAGATTTTGTGACTGTAGGGCGCAGAAAGTTGCACAGCTGGTATGGAAGGTGTGTGCATATGTATTTAAATGTCTCATGGTTCAATGCTCTCGATTGGTTAAAGAACATCGAACTTGAAACATTCATTTCTTTCTTTCTGCTATTCCTTCCGGTTCACCCTCGACAGACCTACGATTCATAATCAGTCCATCGAGAGAGTTTAATGATTGTGGGGACGTTTAACTCCCAGCGGGCGCAAGCCCCCGCTGTTAATTACATCAGATGACCCTTCCAAGCCATACTGAACACCTCGTTCATTCCGGGATTTGTGCCTATTTGTTGTGAATTGAATAAAGGGGCTAAAAGGGGAGAACTCATGTACTTAGTCTTTCTATTTCTATTTGACTTCTCTTATTTTGGATATTTAATTAATATGTATACATGAGATGTAATGAATATTATTAAAATATATATACTATACTCTTTTATTTATTTTTAGAAACATATTTGCATTTAAAAGTATATTTGTGCTTTATTTATATTTTATTTTAAGAGAAAATGATTTAAATGTGAGAAAAATGGAGAAAAGGGCATTTTGGTCATTTAGCAGGTTGTATGATGTTTGGTTATGCTTGATTTTGGTTTAAGGGCATGAAGGATTTGATTTGGGTTCATTTGGAGGTGGTTTGAGTTGATTCGGATTTGAAATGAAGAAGTTATGGCCAAAAAGGGGTGGAAAGGGCTTGTTTGTGAAGTTTTATGTTTTTTCAGGGACTTATTCGTAAAGCTGGAAGGACTGAGGTTTGTGATTTGGGCTTTTGGCAAGGTTTGTACTGGAAGTCGGGTTCTCAGGGGCTCATCTGTAGAGATTTTAGGCAGCCATGGGCTTATTTGCAAGTATCCAGGTACTGCGCTGTGAGAATAATTTTGTCAGAGAGACCCCTTTGTAAAAGTTCTTTTCTTAACATTTCTGGGCTGTGGGATTGAGATTTGGGCTTTGAGATTTATACTCTGGACCTTTAAGATGCGTTTAAGGGCTTTGAGATATGTACTGATCCTCGGGCTTGGATGACAGGCTTTAGATTTAGGTTATTGAGCTTTGAGATATGTGCAAAGGCTTTGAGATTCGCTCAGGGGTTCATTGACTTAGACTGACATGTGGGTCCCTCTAGCAGCAGTCTCTTTATCTATTAAACTTCGATCCTTGCCTTCGGATCTCCCTTTTGCGCAGAGATTCGGATATCTAATTTGAATTTGTGTTTTGGCGCCATGATCCAGCTATTCTGGTTGCTTTAAAAATCGTGCAAACTGGATACGGATCAGATTCAGCACCCGATTTAGGGTTTAAATTGATGGTTGCTCCGGCGAAGCCTTCGGACACGGCGAGGCTAAGGAAAGACACCATCAGGATCGCCTTGAGGGTGGGGGTAGGTTGGTAGCATCATCGGCAATGGTTGATCACCTGAGATAGCGGTGCGCGGGCAGTTTCAGTTTCTCGGTACCTGTCAGGGTCTCATCTTCAATTTCGGAGTTTTCTTCATCGTTCTTCTTCAATTGCCTCTTCATTTGGTATCGTCAGAGTATGAAGAAGCTCTATGCAAGCTTAATTTCACATTTTTTTTGAGGTTTGGGAAACAATTCGAGTTTTAAAGTCTCGGTTTGGTATCGGCGCATGGGTTTGAAGCTGAGATTTTGTAGTTTGAAGGTCTCTGAAGGAACATTAGGATTGGAAAGGGTATTAATTTCAGATATGATTTCTAGGCTTGGGTTTTGGTTTAATGGGAGTTTTGATTTCGGGTTTGAATTGGGTATGAACATGTTATTGGGTTTCGGACTTGGAAAGAAGATGAAGTCCATATCACTCCATTTCTCATGAATTTCATCAATGTCATATATAATTTTCATGTTATTCTTGTAGTAGAATATATCAAGAATGAATGTATGAAGTTTGAAGATTTTATGCTTTCCATTTCTATTTTTAAGAGAAGAAACCGACAGAGGGGTGTAAATGTAAATATTCATGTTGCTGTTTTCTCATTTTCTGACAGCCAACTTTGAAAATGGCTAAAAAATAGTAGAAAAATCAGAAAGGTGCGAAATTTGAGCCTAAATTGATTGTTTTTTTATCCTCTATCTTTCTGTTTAAACAGATTTTTAATTTGATTTTCAGATCAGCCTGCACTGGCTGATCTGTACCAGCAGGTCATTTGGGCATTTTCTGTGCTTGTATTATTTCATTGATCATGGTGTTTTATCCTTAAAGACTATGAGTGAAAGATTGCCTTAAGAAAAGATCAAAGGGTACTAGCATCACATGTGTCATTTGCTAGTATTTATGAAGATATACATATGGGTCCTTGATCATTTGCATATTCACACAAAAGGGTCTTTGAGCATCATATCATGGGGATTAAAGCTTCCCTCTTCTCATTTGCCCTCTCCTTTTAGTAATTATGCATCTAGGCCCTTTGAAGATTGATAAAATTTGTAATATGGAAAGAGATGTAGTAAAACATCAATCCTTCACATATTACTCATTTTATTTCTCTTTTATGCATTGAAGTCCTTTAAAAAGTTCAAAATGGCATAATTGGGGAGATGTAATTAAACATCAATCCCTACAAGGTCATTTAATTTAAACTCCCCTTTTTATTTGTTATGCACTTTTAATTTGATTTTTATATTAAAAGAACTATGCAAGAAATTAATATTCAAAGGATGTAGCTAAACATCAACTTTTAATATCTCTTCCTTTTATATTTCTTATAATATAAAAATACCACTTTTAATATACATATTATTTATATATTTATGTGTTTTGTTCTTTTTCTTTGCAACATAAAATAAAGAAAAGAAGAAAAAGAAAAGAAAAGAATAAAGAGAAAGAAGAGGCATTCATAGCTCGGTTTATAAAATAACACATATTTTTTTGTTTTTCTTTAAAGGGGGATGACAAACAAATGTTGGAAGAATCACAGATTCAAAGGACTCCATTTTTTTTAGAGAATCACAAAGGGATTGTTGCTCTTTTTTTTTTATCAGCTATTAAAGCTATTAATTTAGTATTCTCACCTAATCCCTTTCATCTCAAACAATACTTTTTACTATACAGTTTATAACAAAGGTCAATTATTCTATTTTATTGACTAATTTAGATCCACGGCAATGAAAAGTACCAGGAGCTAAAGTAGTGCATTTCATATACTACTAAAAAGTTCAACAAAGAAAGCAAGTCAAAGCGAGAACAGTAACAATAGAAATACGTAAATGAAGACCAAGGTTCGGTCAAAAGAAAAAGGAAACAAAGAAATCAAAAATATAGTAATGAAAGTAAAAAGACTCGTATTCAAGCTTCAAGTAAACTAATTTTATTAATCCATGGCGACCTTACAAACAGTAGCCTTTTTAGGCATTACATTGATGAATTTTTGGCTAATCCTATTTAGATTTGAGTGGGTTTTTAGCAACAATTTTCGCTGCTGCTTTTTTGTATCAAAAGGGGAATATGGGATTTTGGTTTGTATCCTTTTTAGAGGAGAGCATAGAGGCGCAAGATATATTGGCTGCCTCTTTTCTTCTTCACTGCTTGGGGGTTTATATAGCCTCAACATGAAGTTTTAGGGTTTAGGGAAGGCCTTTGCTGGCTTGTAGATCCACCGTTCATTGTTTCTGATTGTATCCAGCGGCTGTAGCTTGAAGCACAGAGGAGGCAGACGGTATCTTGCAGGCACCAGCTATGGTCCTTTCATTTTGTTCTCTTCTGCTCAATGGTTTGGGAGAGAAGGCTCTTTCCTTTGGATGAACAGGGTGTACCACGAACCAGAGAGGAATTGCTGGGAGCTGATTGGCCGAATGATGTGGGGACCTCTGGTCAGTTTAAATAAGAGGGTATGCTGCGCCTCCTTCTCTTTTTGTTTCTAATTTACATACTGCCGAAGCTCCCTGTTCCTATTATTTGTAGTTCGGTCCAGCCTCTGCAGTAGCCCGATTCATTTAATCAATTGGGCTTGGGCCTTTAATTCGTCCCTTTTGCTATTTTTTATTGCTTTGATTAGATCCGGGCCATTGTGCAGCAACCCAAATCATTTTAATTTAACTCAACCCGTGGCTAATCCAACTTCATTAATTAAGCTTTTAACTTTATTCATTTCGGCCAAGCCTAATTCACTCATTCCACTTTTTCATTTAAGTCAAAAGTGATGGTCAACCCAAATTGATCTCAATCCAAAACCGTGAGTATCTAATTAATTGAGTGAATTTGTTAATCTTCTCCATTTAGAATTTAAAAAGGACACTCCATTTCTTATTTTTAGCTCTTATATTTATTTTTAAATCCCAATTTTTTTTAGGGTCAAACAGTGACATATAAGGTAACATATCCTATTCAAGATTTTATCTCTTATGACAAAATTTCGACAACCTATAAAGCCTTCTTGACTTCTCTCTCTAAAGAAGAAGAACCAAAAAAATTTCAAGAAGCCGTAAGCCAACCGGTATGGTGCGAAGCCATGAAAGAAGAACTTAGGGCATTAGAAAAAAATAACACTTGGGTTATTATGCCTCTACCAAAAGATAAAAAACCAGTTGGATGCAAATGAGTGTACAAAATTAAATATAATAGTGATGGTACCATAGAAAGATATAAAGCTAGATTGGTGGCCAAAGGGTATACACAAACCTATGGTATTGACTATCATGAAACTTTTGCTCCAGTTGCAAAAATGAATACTGTTAGAATTTTATTCTCAGTAGCAACAAATAATGGTTGGAACCTTTACCAAATGGACGTTAAAAATGCTTTTCTTCAAGGAACACTTGAAGAAGAAGTTTATATGAACCTACCACCTGGTCATACGAGAGAGAAATATAATCTTGTTTGTAGGTTAAAAAAATCCATATATGGTCTGAAGCAATCTCCAAGGGCATGGTATGGAAAACTCAGTTTTTTTCTTAAATCATGTGGTTTTAAAATTAGTAGTGCTGATAATTCTCTATTCACCAAACATGATAATGACAATATTATTATTGTATTAGTTTATGTAGATGACATAATTGTTACAGGAAATAATCAAAAGGAGATTAACATGGTCAAATGTCAATTGAAGAAAAATTTTGATATTAAAGATTTAGGAATATTGAAATATTTTTTAGGAATTGAAGTAGCTAATTCAACCAAGGGCTTATTTATCTCTCAAAGAAAATATGCACTAGATCTTCTTAAAGAAACAGGTAAGATAGGATCAAAACCTGCCTCAACACCTATTGAATATAAATGCAAATTAAATACTGAAGATGGAGAACCATTAAAAGATATAAATCAATTTCAAAGACTTGTAGGAAAATTGATATATTTAACAGTAACAAGACCTGATATCTCATTTGCAGTTAGTCAAATTAGTAAATTCATGCATTCCCCAAGGACACCTCATTTAGAAGCAATTAATATAATTTTAAGATACTTAAAAGGATCACCAGGAAAGGGAATATGGATGAAAAATAATAATTCTAACGAAGTGTGTGGCTATTCCGATGCAGATTGGGCATGAAGCTTCGATAGAAAATCAACTACTGGCTTCTGCACATTTGTAGGTGGGAATCTAGTCACATGGAAGAGCAAGAAGCAAAATGTTGTAGCAAGATCAAGTGCTGAAGCAGAATATCGAGCTATGGCATCAACCGCTAGTGAACTAACTTGGGTTAGACAAGTGTTAACCGATTTGAATATTACAAATCATGAACCTATAAAAATGTTTTGTGATAATCAAGCGGCTAGACATATTGCATCTAATCCAGTTTTTCACGAAAGAACCAAGCATATTGAAGTCGATTGTCATTTTGTGCGAGAAAAAATTCAAGCAAAAGAAATCGAAACACCATATGTGAAGAGTCAAGACCAACTTGCTGATATCTTCACAAAAGGGCTAGAACCAGGACCATTCTATAAAATTAAAAGCAAGTTAGGATTGATCGACATTTACAATCCTAACTTGAGAGGGAGTGTTGAGAAATAGAGGATTTGCCTCAGAAAATCATCATTGGCATTTTAAGGAACAAATCAAGCTAGCATCATACAAATAGCTGTTAAGCTAAATATAGTACCTAGCAAGATTTTAGTATTTTCTGTATATTCAGAAATTGTAATTTAGGCAACAGCTAGAAATTGTAATTTAGGCAACTAGGCAATGGCTACATGACCTCTCCTTAATTATAAAGAGGTCTAATATGCATTGTAAGAGATCAGAACAATATAATCAATTATTCTTCATTTCAAATTTCCTCAGAAATTTATCCACACGTGTCATGTATTCATGCATGATGCATGCATCATTCTTTCAGATGGTATGTGGCTTTCCCGTTGACCAAATTTAAGTTTTTTCTCAATAGAAACCAAAATATATAGTTGCATCGGCAGAGCAGATCTGAATTTGTACGAGTCATTAATTTATTTGAAGATAAAATAGAATACAAAAATATCTCAAAAATAAATTTACAAGCTTAATTAATTTAGTTATATGAGAAGTTGCTACTAACTTGTCAAGAGATGTCATTGTTTATGACCAGGGCCGCATAAAGCAAGAGGAAATAGAGGTTAATTGATCTTCTTTTATTTTCAAAATTTCTCTACTTGTACATTTTCTATATAGTTGAGAATAAAGTGCTATATAATTGTAAAATTTATTGTTATCGCACAAATTTTTTATATAATTGACTCTCAATGTGTATTGACTTCCATAGCTTGAAAGTCTGACTTCGCTTCTGATTATGATGCTGAATTAGAACATTAGAAAGTACATTGAAAGCCCTTGCAAAATGTTTGGAAACGACTTTGCACATCAAGCCAACATCTAGCTAGGTGAACATAGACTATAATGCAGTACTTTTTTGTTGTTGAATTTACAATAATTGAAAGTAGAGACTCTCGATTTAGATTAATTTACAGCAATTAATTAAACTTTTGCGGTTTAACTTAAGATATCTTACATTGTTGGTATTTACTTTTGATGAAATGTTTGATCAATTAAGATATCTTACATTGTTTGATCAATTATGAGAGTGGCAAGTGTTTGACAAAATGCCTGAAAAAAAGTGAGTGCGTTATTACAGTGCATATGGCAAGGGTCTAACGCTGTCTAACAAATGCAGGGGCAATCCTCTACTGAGTATATATTGGAATCCCTATCCTATCCTCTGAGGTAACATAATATATCTGTTTGGATCAAGGCCGTTCGATCTGAATCCAGACCAATAGTCATTCGGATTCAGATTGGACGGTCCATATCAAACAGAAATATCCTCTACTGAGTATATTATTACACCATACTTGATTGAGTAATTTATGCGAAATCAAATAAATTATTTTATTAAAATAAATACATCACTCATCAAGTAATTTAGTTCAAAAACCGATAAAATAAATGTTAAAGCTAAACTTACTTAATACATACTAATTTTACTTTAAAAAATGAAATATCCCAATAATATATATACTTTTAAAGGAGCAAATCCAGGGCAGTGGAACGGCTCAGCTCTCCTAAACTTTTTTTTGGAAGTTACTGTAGTTCGAACTATCAAGCTAACTGTGTAACGGTAAAGGCTTATCCATTTAATGGGGCTGTTACAGGGACTCGGCATCATCTATTATAATTCTGTAGCAGAACTAAAGAGCTGCAGAAAGGCAAACCGAGATTTTTTTTTTCCGATCTTTTCTTTCAATCTCTTCCTCGTATCTTTGCTAACACCTTTGACCTTTCATTTCACCTTCCAGAAAATTAAGAGACGCAACAACTTTGACCTTCAGAAAATTAAAAAGAGAACAACTTATATACATAAAAACTAGCACGACTGGAAAGATAAAGCGAAATAAAACAATATCAAACTGCGTACATACAAAATAATTAAACATTATCATATAATTATCGCGTACATACAAAATAAACACCTGGTTAATTGTTCGGTGTGAACTGTGAACTAAAGCATCTTGATTACGTGAACTAAAGCATCTTGATTACGTACGTGTGACGAAAGGTGCATGAACCCGGCAACTAAATAATGGGCTCATGCTATGGTCTATGACTCTATGGATAATATATCGCAAGTGGTGAGTCACCGGCCGCTAGCTATCTTCAACGGCGGAGCTAAGATTTTTATCCGCCAGTGATGCTTCAAATATTTTGTTGATTAAAATTAAAAACTTATAATTTTAAGGTATTATAATATTTGAATTTTTTTGAATCAATTGACTTCACTAGAACTCGTTAAGTTTGAACACTATTTAAGGTATTATAATATTTGATTTTTTTTTAATCAATTGACTTCACTAGAACTCGTTAAGTTGAACACTATCTATTTTTGTATCTCCCATTCTGAACAAATGGAATTATTAATTGAAGAGGCTATTAATACACACACACTAGTATCGTGGCCGTGCGTTGCAACGTGAACATATTACAAGAATACAAAAAAATATTCTCATACAAAATGACACATTTTTATAAGAAATAGACCAACAACATATTTTCATACAAATGTAAAACTCATTCTTCAGGGACAAATCTATGAGGTTTTCTTTTACTGGTGCATAACATATTTTTTATTATGTTGCTTAACGGGCTGGTAAATAACATCAGAAAAAAATCATCAAACTAAGTTGTATGTTGTCATATTATGACTTTTGTTATTATTATAAGGGTTAGCCACATCTCCCTAGGATTTATTGCATTTTTGTATTTAAATAGAGAATAAAATCATGTTTACTTAAATGAGATCACTAAACAAATAATATTCTTTATATGATATAAAAAAATGAAAATAAATGAAGACATGACTTTGATTGTCTGGCTTTCATTATAATTCTTGATGAATTTGAGAAAATTGATCAATAGTTTGATTCTTAAATGATTGTCAGTTCTAACAATTGTGGCTATAAAAAAATATGTTCTTCTTCTAACATCGACATAGTTTTCTTAAATTTTGTTTGTTACACATAACTTCATAATTTCATAGGTTTGTCAAAAACAAATGAGATGATATACTTTACTGCTAAAATTGCAAAACACTGCTTTTGACATTAATTTCATCATTACTAATTAAGGCAACATAAATGGTAAATATCAATCATGACAATAACAATATCGGGTAAATACATTCCTTACAATGAGAGTATCAATTACCAATCAATCAAAAAGTTCCTTAAACAATATTTAAAAAAAAAATCAAGACCAAAAGAAGGCATGCAAACTAAATAAACTTGTGGTGATTATGTATCTAAATAAATTTAGACTTCTACACGTAAACAGACATAAAAAAGATGCATAGAATAAAAAAAAAAAAGACTATTTGATCGGAGGGCTGATATTCAATCTGAAATTTCATCTTTTAATCATAACCGTTAGCTGATCAGGACATCTACGTGCTTAATATAAGATATATATATATAGTCGAACTTCTTAGCTCTAAATAGTTTTGGATGTGTCGTACTGTGTCGGTAGGTTTTGGTACCTGTTAAATATGTCATGCTGTGCAAATACGTGGTACAAGTTATAAGTGTCGTGTAAAAAAGTATGAAAACCGTACACATGATCGGCACATATTTGAAAGTATTTCTATTCCTAATCTAAAAAAATTGTTGTGTGTATAAAATTGAAAAAGTTCGGGAAATATAGCAAAAAAATGATATTTACAAATTTTGAAGACTTTTAATTCCCTATCCCGCCTATTTAATTAAATTCAAATAATTAAAAGACGACATTAAAAACGAAAGTACAACACCCCGTGCTGTTGTATGCTCCATAGTCTGATTCCTCTAGCATGCACTTTCAATTACATAACACGTAGACATGTCGGTACGATACGTGCAAGGGTCCGTGGTGTATGTGTCGTGCCTAGACCCATACAATTGTTCAAGTGTCAGGTTAATTTTTTTTTTGAAAAAGCTTAGTAGAAGCTACTAAGAGAAGTGTCAGGTTAATTCACCAGCTGTAATGATTCGCAGCATAATATATATGAGGAAAATTCTCCCCGCCTCAGCAAATCCACGATCATTAATATTTCATTTACTATTAATTCTTGGTATCAATCCACGATCAAGAACACGTTTCAGTGCATGTATCTATGAAAATACTTGGTCAGCAACATGGGTTTGAGGTTTTATTTTATTTGAAATAAGCATTGGACTTTATTTAGGTCAATTAAAAATGAACTTAACCTTGACCCTGTTTAGTTCAAACTTGTTGCGTCTGGGAGAGATGAAAACTATAATACAGCACACACACACACACACATATATATAAACCTATCCTGCTTATAACTTTCTACCTAATTAAATCACCTCAATTGCATTGCATTCATCTGTCCTAATGGATGTGGCTTATCCTTCTCTTGAGACCGGATGTATATCTTGCCCTATACAAGGGCCAACACTACAGATGCCTATGCTGGACATTATCTCTGATGCAAGCCTTACTGTTCATGCCGGTATAATGAACTTATATGTTACAGCTCTATCAGCAACTTTTCTTTTTCTTATTTTTCCATCTAGTATAAACTATATATGCGGGGGTGGAGCCACATAGAAGGAGAGTATACAATTAAAAAAAAATCACTGAATTTTGTAAAAGTACAATGTAATTAATTTAGTTAATAGTCAAGCAAACTTAATTTGAAGCTGACACCAATGGAAAAATAAGATTCTCCTCTCCACTGTCTACAAATTAACATACGCGTATGCATGTGCGTGCTATTTTTTGTTTTTCATTGTTTTACATCCTTGAACTGGGTTATACTTCTAACTTATATATTCCTTCTTTGAATTTCCATGCGTTGCTTTTGACAATTGTTGTTATTTCACAATTATGAATTAGGAGAGCAGCAAAATTGGATTCCTAAATGCTCGATAGGAACTCCAATCATTAACTCGACTTCTCGCTGGTTTGAGAACTCAGAAGAAGTTATAGCTTTCAAAGTATGTCATAATATCTTAAATTCTTATTGTGTTCTCTCTTAAGTTGATACTAATAGTATTTGTTTACTAATTTGGACACATTATTTTACATAGGAGGGGAGGCAACCGGGTTTTGAGTATGCCCGATATGGTAATCCGACAACAAAAGTTTTGGAAGAAAAGATAAGGTGGACAATATAACTCTTTCTTTCCTATAAACAAGGGTGTTGCATTATATAGTTATCCAAAAGGAGTTTGTTAAAGAAAAAAATAATCATAGTGAAAATATTTTTGTTTGTTCATGATGCAAGTACTAAATACTTTTTGCTTCTCTCTTTTATTATATCTTTTATTGAACAAAGTTTTTACATACTCAAAATCTTGTAGTGCACTGGAAAGAGCGGAATCTACTCTGTTTGTTTCATCTGGTATGGGTGCAATTGTAGCTGTTCTCTTGTCATTGGTTCCACCTGGTGGTCATATTGTCGCAACCAAAGACTGTTATTGGGAAGCTAGAATGTTCATCCAAAACAGACTCTCGCTAATGGGAGTGTCGGTGAGTGATATATTTTTTTTTCTCTTTTACAGCTGGTCTTCTATTTCCTTTGTCATTTTATTATTTTGGGAAATTTTTTGACCTAATGATTAATTTTCTTTTATCCTTATAATCTTGCTTTTGTGTTTTCTCAGGTTACCTTTGTTGATATGAATGACATGAATTTACTGAAAGAAGTACTGCAAAAACACAAGGTCAGTTTATTAATCATAACTAATATCTTTTTTTTTTTTTAAACTAGACAGAGTCTGTCCATAACTAATATCTTGATTTCTGTTATTTTCAATATGGATAAAAATCTTTCAAAGCACAACTATTTGCGCTTCTGCCGATTCATTTAGTTCACACATGCGTTGATAAGAACTGATAACATATACCATACACAAATTACTAAGTGAAATATAAATGTTGCATAATTTATTTAAAAAAAAACGATCGTCACAATATTGCATAATTTTTTATTTAAAAATGTAAGACCCAAACTACCTATTCATATTTATCTATGGCATTGCATAGGTGTCCCTCTTTTATGCAGATTCGCCAAGCAATCCATTGCTCAACTGCCTCGATATCAAGAAGGTTTCTGAGCTATGCCACAGTCATGGAGCTTTAGTTTGCATTGATAGTACCCTTGCCTCTCCAATTAATCAAAAGCCACTGACACTAGGAACCGATCTTGTCCTTCATTCTGCCACCAAGTACATCTCAGGACACCATGATGTGCGTATTTTTTTACATAAATTACAATTGAATGCGACTATATTCATCATTTTTACAGTCAATTATTAGCCTAATACAATTATTTTAAAGCCTGCAAACATGAACTGAAATGACCTAGGTTGAGGGCTTGAGCATGGTTCTGAAACTCGAAATCGGAATCGGAATTAGGTTCTTGACTGTGGAATCGGAATCGGATGAATCGGCCAGAATCGGCCGAGTTGACTCGGATTTTTTTTGGCTGAAGCTTGTTTTGTAGCCAAAAGATAGGGAAAAATTGGTAAAAAAAATAATTTGTAGAAAAACTATGTTAACACAAAATATTACACTCAAATAATTCACTAATTATATAATGTAATACAAGCATTACATATAGAACACATTTTTTATTGCCAGAAGTTATGCCGAGCTGGCTAGATCATCTCATCGTCCTCTGTATTAAAATACGAATGGGGATATTGTTGTGTCTATTTCAAATTAAGTAACAAGATATTATAAATTAATTATAATGTCGAATAAAATAATGGAGAACAAAATTAGTAATTAACTTAGATTTGTATACTAATATTTAACTAACAAAAAATATGTATGTACTATTCTAACATTAATATGTACTATTCTAACAAAATTAGTAATTAACTTAGATTTGTATGACTCTAGCTGTATGACTCGGCAATTTTACAAACATCTTGTTACATAAAATAATTTTAATCACAGTTTTAATGGCTGACTCAGCCAAAACTCGGTCAAACTCGGTCAGACTCGGTCAAACTCGGCCTGAAAATCGGCTAACTCGGCCGAGTCAAACACTGTTCAATCGAGTTTTGCTGAAAAACTCGCATGGACGCGAAACTCGGGTGAAAATCGGATCAGACACGGCCGATACCGAGTTGACTCGGAATCGGCCGATTTTCCAAACCATGGGCTTGAGGCCTTTGAGCTATAACCTATTAAACAGCCTTTCAAGTTTCAATAAACCAATTTAGAAGTGTTACTTCGAAAAATGCACAAGGAACTTATTCATCAGTCATCTAGCTGTATAGTCAAATCTTTCTGACATAAAGAATTGTTTGAAAACACTTATATAAATAATTAAATATGTTACTTTATGTCCGTGGCTAACACCAGTACTGCTCTATATATTTGATGTAGAGTTTCTTAAAATGACTTTGATTTAACATACATATACACAGGTAGTTGGAGGTTGTGTTAGTGGTTCTGAGAACCTGATATCCAAAATCCGCTCGTGCCATTTTGACCTTGGTTCACCTCTTGTTCCAGTAAGTACTTTATGGTACTTTTCTTTTTGTCTTTCATTTTTTTTGGAGATTGCTTCTTCTTCCTTTCATTCCTCACGAAATGCGATGCTTGGTTCTTAAATTTAGAATGCAGCATATATGATAATAAGGGGAATGAAAACCATGCACCTTCGAGTAGAGACACAAAATAACACAGCTCTAAAGATGACTCATCTCCTAGAAAAACACCCCATGGTATGTACATGTTATAATTAAATGTATTATTGGTAATCAATATTTATTATTATTACAACTTGAAATACAGTAATTGAGCAAAGTACCGTCTAAATTGAACTGCAAAACAACTTTGGCAGGTGAGGCGTGTTTATTATCCAGGATTACCAAGCCATCCACAACATGATATTGCAAAGAGTCAAATGTCGGGATTTGGTGGAGTTGTTAGCTTTGAGGTAATCTTGCTATATTAGTTGTGTTAACAAATAAATTTGTTTTTCAAAGAGAAAGGAAATGATATATAATTAATCAATCTAATTATTATATTTTCAATTCAAATGAATACACCGTTAGAATTGTAAGTCCTGAGATTCTCGTGATACAATAAATACTGGTAAATTTTAGTCAATTAGATCGCAATGCAAAACTAGCCATTGTAAGCTAACCATGCATATGCCGACTATAATTCTCTATTTGCATTATTATAGCTATATTGGTCATTTTATATATAAGATAACTGATACTTTTTACATAGTTGGCTGGGGACTTGTATGCTACTATGAAGTTTGTTGATTCGCTGAAGTTACCCTATATTGCGACCTCCTTGGGAGGCTGTGAGAGTCTAGTGCAACAGCCAGCTGTTATGTCTTTCTGGTAAGAAAGGTCAATTGTGTATAAATGATAAATTGAAATCAACTTAGTTTTCGTTTTTGTTAATACAAAAGTTAAATTAAATTAAAAAAAGGACACAAATGACCAAGTATAAATTGCCATTTGCCAATAAATAATGTTGTGATAAAACTGATTTAATGGAGTACAATTCCTTAATGTGATTGAAGTATTTATATCATATATATAGTGGAATAACTTTTTTGTAAACTAAATAAGCAGGGATTACAGTGCTGCTGAGAGAGCTAAGATTGGAATAAAGGACAATTTGGTTAGGTTTGCTTTTGGAATTGAGAAGTTCGAGGATTTAGCTGCCGATATTCTGCAAGCCTTACAAAATATGATCCTCTGTTCACACACACCTCAGCTAACAAGTTGTGGTTGATTGACATTTATATATTTGTTGAATCAATGCATCATTGATTCTGATTTTTCATTTTTCTTTCTATGACTTCACATGAGGGAGTATATGTATCACTAAAGGTAACCAATTAATAAAAGTGCAAGTGTATTTGTGTATGAAGTATATATAACCGTTTGTATTTCAACTCATTATTTATATCCATTTTTTTTTTAAATCGGGCAATTTATATCCATTTTTTAGTATGGCAAATAGAAGTTCGTTCAATTAATGTATATCTTGTAAAGATACTCGTCATCTCTTTATATAGCATATGTATCATTCACATAAAATTTGTACACGACTATACCTATATATTCTTTTTTTTTTTTTTTTGATTGTTAGCGGCAATTGCCGTTAAAATAATTACACCAGAGTTCGGTATATCCTGCTTCATTCACACTATATGTACATATGCAAGCATGGACCACCACACCAAAATAAAATTGAAAGTTAAAAATAAAATTGGAAAAATTGGAAAAAATTGGAAAACGCTAGCCATTATCCAACCATCGCTCTATCTCCAGTGTTGTGTCATTGATGAGATGACCCACCGAGCGCCACTTGTTAGAAAAAAGTCTTCTATTTCTCTCTCTCCACAGAGCCCACGCACCTGCCGCCCAGATTACATCCCATCGGGGTCGTTGATTTGGTAGCATTGCTCGGCCCGTTTTTGTCCAGATGTGGCGAACGCTAATTCCATCCAACGGTGGAATGTTGTGCTGCGCTCGCAGACCAGTCCAAAAACTGGACGCGAAGTTGCATCGCCACAGCAAGTGATCTCTTGTTTCCAATTGTGTAGCAGAGCACAGATGACACCCTATTTGCACCGTGCATCCTCTGGAAAGTAGAACCTGTTGTGTTAGAATTCTGTTGTCCAACATTAACCACGTGAAAATACGCACCTTCATTGGGACCCTGATTTTCCCTAGGCGTTGTTGGTTGAGTACTATGATTCCCGTGTTATGCATCAACTTGTATGCCGAGCTGCATGTAAAGATCCCAGAGGGGGTCCACCTCCATTTGTTGACACCCCCCTCAAGCTCCATCGAGATGGAGCAGAAGGGTATAACTTTTTTCAGATCCTTGAGAAAAAATGATGCGTTGTGCACTCCTTGGGCCAACTGCCCCGTCGTCGATACTCCGTACAAGTAGTGTACCGTTTCCTGCCATAGGCCCGGCTGCCCACTCCCTATTGCCCAAATCCATTTCGCCAGTAATGCATCATTCTGGCAGGTCAAGTTAATTATTCCAAGGCCCCCGTTGATCTTCATTGCACATACCCTATCCCAATTTACCAGGCAATTTATCCCCTTGCAGGAACCGTTACCTTTCCACAAAAAACTCCTCCTCATTTTGTCGACGTGTTTGATGACTCCCATCGGTATTTTGAAAGCCTGCATGTAGTGTAAAGGCATTGCTGATATACCTATATATTCTTGTAAACGGGGTGTCTATTTAAGTCAGCTTGATAAGACAAGGTGGTATTTATTTGGGTGGGATTTTTGTTCAAAAAAGATTTCGGATATAGTCTTATTCAAAGTCGACGAACCTAGACTATTATATGATTAATGTGAAAATTTGCACAGCCAATTTAGATTTATCGGACTGTTTAAATTTATTATGTTCTAAATTTGTCTGCACAAATCTAACATAGATAGGATGGTTTATGCTCGAGTTTGAATAAAACTAGAAGTAAGACTCGCGTCGTTGCTTCGGCAAAAGAATGAATTTTCTTTATAGAAACTATTATTCAAACAAATAAATTTAGGTTAAATTTACTAATCAAATTCACCTTCTACAACAAATGTTCTCATAATTTATTAGAACTGTGGGATTGGATAATAAAAAAATATGTTTTACTTTGTTATTTAAAAATTCCACATGGTTAATATGAATGATGAAATCAGGTTCATAAAAAATTACATGTATATAAACGGTTGTGGGTTATTAGCTTATGTCCTCTTATCAACTAACCTCAAATTATTCTAACAATAATAGAGGGCAAAAAAAGCTAAAAATGAACCAGCTTTTTTGGTACCAGTATCTGTACACCAGTCTTGTTTGTATGGAAGCAGGTGTGCTTTCTTCTACTTAATTTATCCGAAAAAATAATTGATGGCCAAAAGTAGAAATACTTTATTATATCATAAATAAGGAAAAAAAATTCTAATTTCATTTATTTAGTAAGTATATTATTTAATTTTATTGAGCCAACTGCAAGAAACATGAGTGTCAAAGAAGCAAGTTAACATGGGATTTCTGTTGTACGAATCTTAGACTGAACTCTCTATATTTCAAATAGATCTAAAAAAAATATGGTCAAAGTTTTTCCACTGGTTGACTGTACAAACAATTGCTAGAGCCAGCTTTTATTATTAAACAAAAACTAAAAGGCATCATTTTCCATTTATATGGCCATAGACAACCGAAATTGAACCGGGCTTAAAAGGGCCTCCATAAATTAGGCGAAAAGATTTATAATTAAAGTATTAGTAGCTACTGAATAAATTTAATTATCTACAATATTGAAAATGTCAAATCAACTGATATAGTCTCAAGTACATCATATTATCATTTGAGATACACTATTAATTAGGATAGCCGTGTATTGAGTGATAGGTTGTGTATTAGAACTCCTGTACATGTTAAATTATGATATATTCTTTTTTAAGGTCGATTGTTTAGTGCTATTAAAGTTAATAGATCTCTCTTGCTTTATTTTTGTTTTCATTTATTAAATTGTTATTTTGTTAGTCTCTCTTTTTATTTAAATTATACTGTTAATTTACCAAAACACCGTAAAGAGAAAGTTTCAGTTTAAACATCTATTCTACTTTTCTTTAGATTGCCATTGAGATCAAAGATTTATGATTCAAATTTCATGTTTGAACTTTTTCAGTTTTAATATTTCAAAATTTGTGAGAATTTGTGCCATAAAACCCTTCTTTTTTAATTTTCATTTTTTTAGTGCCATACAAATTTCAATTAAAGTGCATTCTTATGGTATGATTTTACATTTACGGAGCTTAACTTCAAGCTTTTGGAGACTCACACCTTATTAGTGCCATAATCTTATAGTCATCTAATTTACATTTCCTAACAATCTTAATTACTCGCAGTAGAAAAAAAATCACAAGCTAAGTTTTTCATTTTGTCACTAGTGGTTCAACAATCAATACTCGGTAAAATAATAATCAAGGTTTGTCTCAAAGATAGATTGTTGGTATTCATGAGATAATTGCAATTTTATTTGCTAAAATGACTGGAAAAAAAAGATATAAGATAATGGAGTAAATTGATTGATAAAAAACATTCATACAATATGAAATCATGCATGGCTTTAATATATGAATAAAATATGAAATTATATGTCAAAACTAATGACTGGGATTCGATTGATGGGGCTAGTGTCTACATGGCTTACCCGAGAAGAATGCCATCCGTTGGTAATGCTGAGAGTCACATTTGTTGTAATATTTTGGTTGGCAAATTGGGTGAACTAATTATCTTGAGCCGGTTGTGCTTGACCTTGCCTAGATGCCCCTGGTTCAGTTGCCCACCGCCCCCCCCCGGATACGTATCCTCTGCGGAGCAAAACGAACGGACCAGATTAACTCTCAGCTGCTCTGATATTCGGGCTAACGGAGGGGGCTATATTATTGGGCTTTGAGATTCGTGCCAAGTCAAAACGAACGGACCGGATTAAAATCACAACAAAAAGTAGGCACTTATCGCGAGGGTACTCCGTCGCGAAAAGTACCGTCGCGAAAAGAAAAAGCACAGTTATGACGGTACTCCATCGCGATAAGTGTCTACTTTTCGCGACGATAATTTTCGCGACGGAGTACCCTCGCGATAAGTGCCTACTTTGTTGTTGTGAAAGCTTCGCACAGCTCCGCTGAGAAAACTCCGCAGAGGATACGCTCCCCCCCCCCCCCAAGATATATCTGGTTTCAGCCAAATCTTGTTTAGCCACCAGTTGAAAAATCTAGTCTTTGTTTGCTCTTTTCAGATATGTGCTCTCAAAGATGTGTAATACGAGTTAAAAAAATTATGTTCCTTTTGAATGTTGGTTTTTATGCTTTTGGGATGTGCGTATGGAATGTTTTAGAGTTGTTAGTTAAATTGGATTGTGCGTGGAATGACTCAGTTAATCTTGTTAATATGTTCGCATCTGATGTTTAATGGTGTTTTCATTTAAATTTCAACAATTATGCTCTGCAGTAGATTTGTTATTAAAGCGGCATTGTGATAGGGGCGAGTGATTGACAGAATGCCCGAAGAAAGTGTGGCATTATGACAGTGGCAAGTGTCTAATGCTGTTTATCAAATGCAGAGGCGATCGATTTTCTTAAGAAACACATACTTACTACCCAAAATATCTTTTATAAAGTATATAGTTGATTGTGATAATATTGAAATGGTAGAATTAATCCTTTCACTACTACAGAAAAAGAGATTGCAGACGGACATTACCGGAGGAGCTACACGGATTTCCTGCCGTGTATGAGTCGAGGGTGTATAATAGGTACCCTCTATCGACACGGATATTTACCCGTGTAGATCTAACGCTTTCTACACGGATTACCAAATAAACAGCCGTGACCATACACCAAACTGTGGCGCTCTCCATATAACCGAGCTAAACGGATATTACGTAAACGACCGTGTACGACCACTCTTTATTCACGGACATTGCAACTAAAGGACCGTGTAGGTTACGTTACTTACACGGACTTTTAGTTGCATATCCGTGTCCCTCTCTTAACAAATCAATAAAAAATAAAATAATCCTTGTATCTCCGAACTCGTTCTACACGGACTTTGGTCAAAACAACCGTATCGAATTACTCTATCTACACGGACGTTCACTTTCATATTACGTAAACAACCGTGTACGATTACTCTTTATTCACGGACATTGCAACTAAACGTCCGTGTAGGTTAGTTTACCTACACGGACGTTAAGTTTCATATCCGTGTCCCTCTCTTAACAAATCAATAAAAAAATAAAATAATCCTTGTATCTCCGAACTCGTTCTACACGGGCTTTGGTCAAAACAACCGTGTCGAATTTTTCTATCTACACGGATGTTCACTTTCATATTACGTAAACGACCGTGTACGAATACTCTTTAACACGGACATTGCAACTAAACGTCCGTGTACGTTAGTTTACCTACACGGACGTTTAGTTTCATATCCGTGTCCCTCTCTTAACAAATCAATAAAAAATAAAATAATCCTTGTATCTCCGAACTCGTTCTACACGGGCTTTGGTCAAAACAACCGTGTCGAATTACTCTATCTACACGGATGTTTAATTTCGAATCCGTGTCCTGTCATAACTATCGTACACGGAGACATATAAAATAATCCGTGTAACTCTCTGAAAATGATGTACACGGGTTTTGGTTAAATAAACGTGTTCAATTACTGTTTTCTACACGGACATTTAATTTCAAATCCGTGAAGCTTTCGTAACTATCATATATATGTATAAAAGAATATCTGTACTCGTTCTGCACGGACGTTTGTTTAACAACCGTGTGGAATTACTTTGTCTACACGGGCGTTTAGTTTCATATCCGTGACGTTCTCTTAACTAACATACACGGACTACATAAAAGCATCCGTGTGGCTCTCTCTACTCATCTACACGGGCTTTTGTTTAACGTCCGTGTAGCGTTTGCTTTTGTCACGGACTTATAATTTCATATCCGTGTAGGTATCGTAACTATCGTACACGGACAAATATAAAATAATCTATGCTCACTCAACTCGTTCTACACGGGCTTTCGTTTAATATCCGTGTAGAATTGTCCCATTTTTTTTCTTGATTTCTTTCATTTCTGGGCTAGCCTCCAGTTTAATTTGCTAGCCAGTTTTCGTACAAAATTCATATACCATTCTGTTTTGCTAGCCAGTTTTCCAGATAATTTGACATTAAATTATGCTTGCTAAATTCATATATACACTAAATTGTTATACAAATCCATGTTCAGCATTACAAAATTCAGATAGAAACCATCTTGCCCAGCTACATCTTACGAAGTCGATCTGCTCCTTGGAGTACACAGCTTGCTTTGATGGTTGCTACAATTATAATTTGGTATTAGTTAGTAACAAGAAAAGGTAGATGCAAGACAGTCGCAAATATCAATTGCTAATTTAATGAAATGAGAATTATAAGTAAGCATAATATGAAAATATCAATTGCTATGATATAGGCACAATTAATATGAATTACATACCACATATGGAAATGTGAATTGCATTCTTTCGACAAAGTCCAACATGGAAATCATCATGTAATATCCGCATTCCCAACGGTCCTCCTGTTGCGGGCCCTACAATTTACATTTAGCAGCCTATGTTAGAATGACAATAATTTTTTGAACAAAATATGAAATTATAGAATTGTGTTGTACTCACCGGCCACCACCTCCAAATCAGCCGATTTCCTAATTTCTTGTCCGTGCTGTGCAATCTCCTTTTTTAACGTATGCAGCAAAAGCCCTTACAAAATGGAGTGACTCTAATTAGCAATTCCACAATTTGTTATAATTGGGAAAAAAAATCAAACATAGTGAAAGATTATTGCTTACTTTTGCACATACGGGTAGATTGCTTTGCACTTGCTAAATCCGATCCTTTCTGTGGGCTGTGAAGAATCCACGACGTAAACCGCATTCATGCAAGGCACAATGATGATCAAACACCAGTGTCCTCTGTGGGAGGAGAAGAATTATAGGATCTTAGCATACAATACCCAGATATTTTGGCATATATAATAGTGACACACGTGTTTGCTTGACTTGATGGTGTGATTTCAATTATTTATATATTTAATAACAAGGTTAGAAGTAACGTACTTCTGGTGGTATGGCAAGAGAATAAATCTCTTCTTCATGTTAGTAGCTTGGAGCATCGCGCCACCCAGGTACTGCATAGACTCCTTCGGAGCAGTTTCTGCTGTTGTCGCACTAAGTACGCTGGGGTCCAGAAAAGCACACAAGTTCTGTTTGCCCTTGCATTGACAACTATTGATTAGCTTCCTGAAAAATTATCATATGACATTAGAATATATTCTTCAGTGCTATACACATGATATAAACAATTTTTGGTCACTAACATGAGGAAAATGGTGATGTGCCCCACATCGAGCCATTTATCGGAGGTCGAGGCATGTAGAAAGTCCTTGAAGTCGTTGAACGACATCATTACAGTCGAGCCATCGTGTAGAAATATCCCCGGAGGGACATGTATGAAGATATCCGTCAGGTCCTCGGGTGCCGCCATCAAGCGGTCGTGGAGATCCCGCAAATCCTTTTCGGGAAGGAGCTTGTATTCTTCCTCGGTGAGCAGACGAGGTGGATGTCCTGCTGGTTGGACAGGAGGGTCATGGCCTGCTGTTCCGGCAGTAGGGTCAGCAGGTACTGCTCCGGCAGTAAGGTCAGGTTCTGCTGTTTGGGCAGGAGGGTCATGGCCTGCTGGTTGGGCAGTAGGGTCAGCAACTGCTGGTCCGGCAGTAGGGTCGGCAACTGCTGGTCCGGCAGGAGAGACAGGTTCTGCTGTTTGGGAAGGTCCTTCTGCTTCGTCCCTCCGTAACGGTGACATCACGCCCTCCGTGCGACTACCATCATCTCCTCATGTCTGTTTCGAATTTTTTTACCTTTTTCAAGTATTTCAAAAGGAAGTGCTTTGAATGTAACAAAATAACTTGACTATTTATGCATTACCTGATCCAAAATAATCTGACTCTTGGGTCATTGTACTAATGACAGCCGGGCATCATCGACATAGAGCATGCCACTCTCAATTATTTGGACAGGAAGAGGTACGCGCTCCCATCCCTTCAAGACATTGTCAATCTGTACGGCGGCATGGCCGGGAAGTAGCTGATGATTGTGCACTTTGTCGGCTGCTGGATGTATCATGCCATTAGCAACAATCAGAGGCTTACTCCCGACCATAGCACGAGTTCGCATGCTGTGGCGTCCTGCAATTTCGTGCAAGTAGTTATTTTTAAATTGAAATATTGTCCAACAAGTAGTAATTGCAATTTAGAATACAAACAAGTAGTGATTACCTTCAGATGATCCAAATCGTATCCGAACGTCCCGGATGCCTGACTACTTCGCCGAACTCCCATCGGGGTGGGAGGTGCTTGCTCGGCTGGCTGCGCCATAGCTGTAATTTCGGCACGCAACCTTGATTCCAACTCCTTCATCTTTACGTCGTACTCGACGCTCACCTCCTTACGCAATTGCGCAACTATCTCGTCTTTGTTCACTTTCGCACGAGATTTCCTTCGAGGTTTTGGTCCATTAAATACGTCCTTCCAGCCCCTATAGGCACCTACGCCCCTTACTCGACCAGGGTGTTCTGGATTCCCGAGCGCTATGGACAAGGAGTCATCTTGCCTTTCGACCGACCGGGCACCGAAATTGACCTCCTCCTCCACCTCCAACTGTGAATAGAAAAATTAGTTATAGCAAAAGAATTAGTGATGTACACAAATTTTTTAACTCGCTTGAATTACACATAGTTCTAACGAACGACTCTTACCATTCTCTGAGCCACGGGTTGCAACGTGGGATGTAGTACTATCCTCCCGTCAGCGGTTAACTCGGACCTTGCCAATGTCCAATCTTGGGCCCTAGGATTTTTTAGCCTAACCACGGGTGAGTCAGAGTCTTTGTTCAACTCCAGTATTTTCGCCCATTCTTTCGACTTACCCTGGTAACCTCCCGACCCCAACTTGTGCGGATACTTGTTCATTGCAACGATCCTCCTGCCCTCCTCCCTTTTTTTCTTCACACATCAAAGTAAAAAAATTAGCCTACTATTTTCCATTTATTAAAAAGTAAACAAACCAATTAAAAAGCAAACAAAAAAATTACTAGTTGTGAGTGGAACACCATTTCTCCACTGAATATTAATTCAGTTAATATTAATTCAGTTATTCAAAATAAACACCATTTCAACTTTAGGGTGTCTATTTCGGACACCATTTACGAATAATTCAAATCGATAAAGGAAAAAAGGAAATTTGATGAATTTACATACCTTGAACTCGTCCATGCTCTTCATCTCCACAAACTTCTCCCAGATATCTTGAGTCACCCAAGGATAGTATCCTACCGGGCTTTTACCTTTATCCATCCAATCCGTACTCAGCGTGCTTTTGAATTGCTTCCAACCTTCATTCATTATCCTCAAGGTCTTATCCTTTACCACCTCCGGGATGTCATCCGGGATGTTCCACTGAGCCTGCATTGACACTCAAATTACTGCATGTAATTTCATGTACAATTAAAAAAAAAGATATTAACTGGTTAGGTACTTCACCTTCACAATGTTCCACCAGTCGTTCTTTTGGTCATTCGAAAACTGATCCCATCTCTCTACCAAGATGTCTGCCTTCTACTTCGCCAAATTGCTCACATAATTTGAAAATGGTCCCCGTCTTTCACCCTTCGCACACCCATTTTTACTGAACTCGATGTCCAGTTGCTTTGCCTCGGACGTGGCCGTGCACATTGTCGGACCTCTTTTCCTTTTTGCCGAACCTGATTGGGCAGCAGCTTGGTGCTCGCCTTCTTCCATCATATCTACGTGCTCATCCTCAATCGACATGGTTCTATAAAAAAAAAATAGAACTTTTTCAGTAAATACCAAAGTAAATACAGTAAATACATGCAGTAAATACCAAAATTTCTTCGCAATGGAGGTGTTGAGTGTTTACCCGAGAAAGAAGAGGTAGGTTGTCGGACCGGAGAGGTGGTTAGACAGGAGAGGCGACGAAATCGAGGTGGGGTGGGGAAGAAGGACTCGATGCGGCGCGAGCTAAGTTTCGAAAAATTTGGAAAAGAAGGCGCGAGCTAAGTTATGAAAAAATTGGAAGAGCAGGCGCGTAATATGTATTGTAACCCTAGTTCTACACGGATATTTCACTTAATTCATTCGTGTTGGACACCTTATACACGGACGTTTAACTTAAAAACCGTGTAGAAAGGAAGGAGAGCTACACGGATTTTTAGTGAAATATCCGTGTAGAAAGACCCTTTTCGACACGGACTTTAATTTAAAATCCGTGTACAGAGGAAAGAGACATTCACGGACTTTTAGTTAAAAAACCGTGTACAAAGACCCTTTTCGACACGAACTTTAATTTTAACAACCGCGTCTTGTACCCTATCTACACGGACTTTTAGTTAATAGACCGTGTCGCTCACCTATACTAGAGATCTAAACACTAAACCCTTTGTACACGGACTTTTAGTTTAATATCCGTGTGTGATTACCTTGTACCATTTCCCCTTCAGCTTTGCCTCAACCTTTCGACACGGCCGTTTAATTGAGGGTCCGTGTCGTTTTAGAATTATACACGGACGTTTAATTAAACGTCCGTGACAAAGGTATAAAAAATGGATTATTTATTTAAGTTTTGTTTAATTTGAACAGTTTCACATCGGAATTCGGAAAGTTGCCTTTCTATTATTTCTATGGAGAAGACGAAACGACTCTTCAAAATTCTATATAATCTGAGAAACCCCCGATTGAGATTTGGAATGTTCAAATGGCCGTGCCACCGCCCCCCTCAAATGTGCCATGGCCATGGCCTCAACCCGGGTCAAATGTGCCATGGCCATGGCCCCCCTCAAACCCTCCCGAAGTCCCTCCCGAAGTCCCTGCCGAAGTTCCCGCAGTCCCTCCCGGCTTCGAAATGCCTCCTCCCTACGTGAAGAGGACATGGCCATGGCCCCCCTCAAGTGTGCCACGGCGAAGCCCAAGGGGGCACCCACCACCAAAGCCCTACATAAGTAGGGGCAATCCAGCCAGACCAAGGCGCCCCTGGTTTAGAAGGCCAAGGCAGCCACCACCATCTAACTAGTTTAATTAAGTTATTTTTTTGGTTTGTTTGTAGTTATTTTGTAGTTTTTCTTTAAATTTGTGATATATGTATGAGGATCCCTTCTTTTGGTATGATGTATTAGGATCCTTTTTTATGTAATATATTTTGTTCTTTAATCAACATTTTTTTTCTACACAGTTTCTTTTTTGTTAAATACTTCATGCTATCTAAATAAATACTTTTATAGATATGAATTAGCAGTACAAAACAACAACAAATAACAATATATAAACACTATAAAGGTTATTACTTAAAAACCTTTAATATTTATTGTCTTTTCTTGTAAGTAAAATACTTAATGCTGTCTAAATAATCTGATTTGAAAACATAAATTAACACTTACCTGATATGAAGAATAATTTATGGGTTTACAAAATAATTACAAAAACTTTAACATAGAATAATTTTCGGGATTTGCAAATTAAAAACCTTTTTACATGGATGTTTAATTAAATGTCCGTCTACGATACCTTTCTACATGGACGTTTAATTAAAAGTCCGTGTAGCTCGCTTTGCATTTCTACACGGACGTTCAATTAAAGAGAACGGAGTAGGTTCCGATGCCCACCGGACCAACTTTTATGTTCAACGATGATGACGGTCCGATCTAATATAAGATGTGTGCACACAGAAACTGAAACAGAAACGAACGAATTTTAAACTATTCCGCACGACTTTTAAAGCAAATAGACGGTGATTAAACCCATCGTAAGCAAATACGAACGAATTATAAAACCTTTTTCTCAACGATGATGACCTACTTTTATGTTCAACGATGATGAAAAAGATTTAATATGTTATGTACGAGAGCAGCTTGGGTCCGATGCCCATCGGACCCAAAGTGAGTTCGATGGGCTCTATGACCGTCCGATCTATTTCAAGATTTGTGCGCACGTAAATTAAAGCATACGCGAAAGTTCTGGCTTGATCTTAAAGGAGATCGAGCGATCATCGAACTCACTAGCTTTGAGTCTGATGGGCATCGGACCCAAGCTGCTCTCGTTATGTTATGTACGTATTTTTTAGAGTGATTTTTGTGGTAATACAAGTTAAAATTCAAAGATCTCAGATAATACAGCTTGATGGATGGGTAAATAAAGTTAAAATTCCATCAAAATTTGCTGCACTTGATTAAAGACTGTAATCTTTGATTTGAACGGTCCCGATCAATCAACGGATTTTGTGCGTCTTCACAGTCTCACAAGGCAATAGTTTATGTTTCATGAAACATAAACTCTTGCCTTGTGAGACTGTGAAGACGCACAAAAATAGTTAGTCCGTTGATTGATCGGGACCGTTCAAATCAAAGAGCATTGCATTTATTGTCTTCCATGAAAGTTTGATCAAAAATTATTTTTATTTACCCATCTATCTAGTTCATTGAAGATTGAAGTATCGTATGGCCACAAACACTTCGTGCTGGATCAAACCTCATACATAATAAATTTTCCAAACTTTTATGTTGGTTACATTCAATGTTCTCCCTTGATCATTTTAAAACAGATATGGAATGATTTCATTGCAGATCGACCGTTGATTTTCCGCTTGAAAATGAACGGTCCAAAAATATTTTTACAATTTGAAGGGACATACAATGATGAAAGTTTATAAAAATAATATGTATAAGTATTATTTGGCCATATAAGATGTTAAAAAAATAAAAATATATTTTTTGAATTATTTTCGTATGTACTGTTGTACATGTACATGTTGATTAGTAAATATCAAGCTTTGTTGACCGTCCGATAAACGAAGAACGGTCCTGAGGTCTTCATTTAAGAGGTGGTGGGTAGATTTTCCACACTCTCTGAGGTAACATAATATCTCTGTTTAGATCTGGTTCTAGATGATGCACAAGATCCTTTAATATTTGTGCATAATAATGATTAGACGGTCGGATAAAACCACAGATATTATGTTACCTTTGAGTTTATGAAAGCCCCTTCTATCCCTCCGCACAGTTATCAAAAAAATTTCGCACTTCCCTCCTTTAGCTACCTGTCTCCCTCCCAAAAATTCAAAACCAATTTTCCAAAAATTTTCGCCTAGGTTGGCTTTTCCCCGCCTCACTTTCCCTTGCTTTCTACACGGACGTTTAATTAAAAGTCCGTGTACGATACCTTTCTACACGGACGTTTAATTAAAAGTCCGTGTAGCTCGCTTTGCATTTCTACATGGACGTTCAATTAAAGAGAACGGAGTAGGTCCGATGCCCACCGGACCAACTTTTATGTTCAACGATGATGACCGTCCGATCTAATATAAGATATGTGCGCACGGAAACTGAAACAGAAATGAACGAATTTTAAACTATTCCGCACGACTTTTAAAGCAAATAGACGGTGATTAAACCCATCGTAAGCAGAGTAGGTCCGATGCGCACGGACCTACTCTCAAGTCTTAATTTGTAACTGGAAGTTAAATAATATAGAGTTCAAGAGCACAAAAAATAAAAATACTTCATATATTAATTTCAACATAGGGATAGTTACTGGATACATCATCACTTAATACCAAAACAAAAACATAAAATATATAACAAACATAAGTATCTATCCCTAATTAAAAAACTATCCTTTCTAGTTGCCTCCCCTTTTTAATTTTAACATCCGTGTCTCTTACCCTTTCTACACGGACTTTTATTTAAAAGACCGTGTAGCTCACCCTTCTAGAGATCTAAACCCTAAACCCTTTGTACACAGACTTTTAGTTTAATATCCGTGTGTGATTACCTTGTACCTTTTTCCCTTCAGCTTTGCCTCAATTTTTTCCCCTTCAACTTTGTTCCCTCTCTGCCTTTGCAACTTGCATCCGAGATATTTGAAAACCTGCAGTTGAGCATTGAGTTCCTGTACCAAACCTTCATAGCGATCATTTTCTTTTTAGAAATACAACTCCACAGCAAGCGACTTCATCAAAATGCTCGACCTTCTCCCAACTCAGATTTCTCCCTCCTCTGAAGGCAGAACAGGCAGATGCAGCCTCCCGAGAGAAGTTCTTCAATCTGAGTTGGAGAGGAAGGTCGAGCATTTGGAGAAATCGCAACGAGGGTACTCGGCCTTTGAGAAATAGATAGGTGAAATTGGCAAAGGACTCGAAGCGGCGCGAGCCAAGTCATTTATTATATTGTAACCCTCTTTCTACACGGATATTAACTTAACAACCGTGTCGAATGAAGGAGAGCTACACGGACTTTTACGTTGAACGTCCGTGTAGAAAGACCCTCTCTACACGTATTATTAAAAAAAAAGTCCGTGTAGAAAGTAATTAAAAATATTAAGTGAATTTACTTCTTATTTTTTGTATTATTTGAAGTGATAATGAATTATTATATGTATTATTTTGAACTAATATTTGATATTTGACCTAGAAATGTTTGAAATATAAATATTTTTTATTAATATTTAATATTTGAACTAATATTTAAAACCAAATACTAATACCTGTCTGTCCTCAAATGGACTTTTCCAAGTTTGATAAATTTTTAAGACATATTTGTTTAACTTATTTACATGCATCATAAATTCAAATTTGGAAAGTGTAAATGTTCAAAAATGTGAATAGCACAAAAAAGGTTAAATAAAATAGAGTTCAAGAGAATAAAAAATAAAAATACTTCATATATTAATAACATAGGAATAGTTACTGGATACATCACTTAGTACCAAAACAAAAACATAAAATATATAACAATATAAGTCTCTATCCCTAATTAAAAAACTATTCTTTCTCACTAATTGCCTCCCCTTTTTCTCTTTTCAGGGAAGTATCTTGCTCGCTTGCCTCCTTTCTTGTTTACATTTTCCCATACTCTCTTGCTTCTTCTCAACCGTAACCAAACTTTGGGATCATCAAACTGACCGTGTGGACCGTAAGGATCCTCAGGACCGGAATCCGAATCACCTTCATAAGACTCAGGATCCGATTCAGATTCTGAATGAGAAGAGACTTCAATCACAGGTGGCGGGGGTACATCCTCCCAATGAATTATGTTCGTCTTGAGACCATTCTTCCCGCAGTTCGGACATTTAGCACCTCGTCCACATGGTCGGATTATACACAGATTTTTTGGAGGATTGTGATTTCCCGCAGGATTAGGATTTTCCATATCTGAATAGCACAAAATTATTTTCCAAGTAATTCTTAATTTCTTTTGATCAGAATTACTTGATCAAAACGGCGCCGGGGCCCGGGAGGAGATTGCCTTTTATACCAAATTTTTCCATTTTTCTACACGGATTTTACCTTTAACAATCCGTGTAGCTCCCCTTCCCCATTAAACCCTAAACTCTTTACCCACGGACGTTTACTCTAACATCCGTGTTTGATTACCTTTTTACACGGACCTTTATTAAAAATCCGTGTAGCTCTCCTCATTATTGTGTGGATTTTAGTTAATAATCCGTGTACGTTACTATTCTCCTCACGTATTATTAAATAAAAGGCCATGTGTGAAGTAATTGACCACATTGCGTGGTTTAACTTGTTATTTTTATATTATTTAAAAGTGAAAATAAATAAGTATACGTATTATTTGGACTCGAAATGTTTGAAAAGCCAATATTTTTTTACTGAAATTTAATATTTCAACTAATTTTCAAATCCTAATAGAAATATATTAACTGCAAATATTGTTTTGAAATAGAAATATTTTAACTAGAATATTATTTAAAAGTTGTTTCCAAACAAGATAATTAAAAAGTTATTTTCTAAACAAAATAAATATTATACATCTGCCTTTTTTTTCTTTTTCTCTTTTTTTTCACTGATTTCACATTACATTCGGCCCATATTCCTTTATTGTGGTCGGATCGCAAATAGTTTGCTTCGTCTTGTTCTTCAATTGAGGCTACCTCAGTTTGCACGTCGGTACAAAATGGAGGTATTTCGTCGAACTGGTCATACTCTTCTTCGTCGACGACGTTTTGTACCCCAACAATTCTTCTTTTCCCAGATAGGACGATGCTCCACCTATTATCACTCGGGTCAGTGACATAAAAGACTTGGGTTGCTTGCTTGGCGAGTATAAACGGATCATCAACATACCCAACTTTATTAAAATCAACGAGTGTGAACCCGTCGTTATCAACTTTAACACCCCGGTCTTCGACCCATTGACACCGAAACAAGGGAATGCTAAGGTCAGGACTGTAAATGAGCTCCCAAATTTCCTCAATAACGCCATAATACGACTTTGATGCTATTACGGGCCGGGAATCTCCGGATCTACTGAATTCTTGAGACGTCGCCACCAACGTCACCCCACTATTTTGCATTGTGCTCTTATCACTTTGGGATTTAGTGTAAAATGTATATCCGTTAATTTCGTATCCTTGGAATGTTCTAACAACAATTCGGGGTCCTTCGCCCAGCAGTTTTACAATTTCATTTACGGGCCTCATATCGGGGTGTGACTGCACCCTTTCTCTCAGCCATCCTACAAATGGACGATTATGCTCGTTGGTAAGCCACTTCTGACTTCTCGTGTAGTACTCTTGTTGAAGGATTGTCATGTGCTCATCTATATAGGGAGCAACATCTGTCATGTGCTGTAGTACCAAAAAATGTGTCTTCTGTAGTTCATCTCTATCAGTAACTACGACTTTCAACCCAATTGTCCTGACTCCTTGGAGCCTTCCCTCATATCGAGACTTTGGAACGCCAATAGGACAGACACCGGTCATGTAGTTGGTGCAAAAATCAATCACCTCTTATGTGGAATATCCTTCTACAATGCTACCTTCGGGTCGATGTCGGTTCCTTACGTATTTTTTCAAAATTCCCATGTATCTCTCGAATGGATACATATACCGCAGGAACACAGGACCACAGATCTTGATTTCTCTCACTAGATGAACAACAAGGTGAACCATAACATCGAAAAAAGATGGCGGAAAATACATCTCAAGTTGGCAAAGAGTAGCGACGACTTCCACCTCCAAAGAGTCCAGTATTAGAGGGTCTATCACTTTGGAATTTATTGTATTGAAGAAAAAACAAAGCTTCGTAATGGTTTGACGAACGGGCTTTGGTAAAACCCCCCTAATTGCAACAGGAATCATATGTGTCAATAAAACATGACAGTCGTGAGATTTCAGACCGACCAGTTTCAGGTCCTTCATCGACACCAGCTTCTTAATATTCGAAGAATACCCTGATGGGACCTTAATACTACGGAGGCATTCACAAAAGCTTGTTTTCTCTTTCTTCGATATTGTGCACATTGCGGGGGGTAGGTATGTGCTCCTCCCTTTCTCCTGCGGTGCAAGTCGGGTCGTATTCCCATTTATACCATGTCTTTTCGAACTTTAATCTCATTTTTAGTCTTACCCGATATGTTCAATAGTAACCCAATCAAGTTGTCACACATATTTTTCTCAACATGCATGACATCGATGCAATGTCACACATGTAAATATTCCCAGTAATGTAGGTTCCAAAATATGGACCTCTTTTTCCAAATATTCTTCGGCCTTTCTGTGGCACACTTTCCAAACACAACATCAAGGTTTTTAACACGCTCGAAGACACCCTTCCCATCTAATGGACGACGGGCCACTTGATCAGAGTCAAAATAATGATGATTTACGTAGGGTTTTGGCTTAGGTTTTACATATTTTCTCACACTTATGTTTACTTTATTAGAGAAAAAGGCTACTGTCACCCTTCTTTATGTTTTATTGTAGAAAACAGGTTTTGGGACTATTTTACACCAACTGGAGCTAGAATCGGGTCAATCGGATCAGCGACGCTCATCGACTAAGTCCCTGTTACGACCAGTATTGACCAATACGGACCAGGCCTAGCACAGACCAGAAGATAGCACTGGAAGCAGTTAAACCCTAACTGCCAAGGTCCTAATACGGACCGTATCACCTGATACGGTCCGTATCCGAAGGCATCTCTTGGGGAATAACTGCCGACAGCTGTTTCCAGATTGATTTCTTAGCCTCTAATCAACCTCTACACGTCCCTACACTCCTATATAAGGCCCCTGGGAAGAAGAATACATCATCTTTGTAATTAGGGTTAGATTTGATTAAAGTGAGAAGAGAGGAGTGCTTGTAACCATGCCGTTCCGCGGCTAAGTTCCTTTTCTTAGGGCTAGGCAGTAAACCTTGTTACTCTTGATGTTTTGATATATATATTTCTGTTGATTATGATTTCTTGTTGTTGTGCTAAAATGCTTTTGTGATTTATTATCTCTTCATCTAATTTCAATGATCTAGTTTGAGTCCGTTAGGGTAGTGACAGTACTTTAATGGTAAGAGAAACTATTTGTATGAGTTAGCCTCGTTGAGATCTATTAGGTTTATGTGAAGAAAACCTTAGCGGGGAAACCATAAACCAGACCAACAAAACACGTACCAAATTCCATCACATGCGTAAAGTAAATCGCAGTGATCTGTGTAGTAATTTGGGGTATTTGAGAGATCTGACATTTGCGTAAGATAAATCGCAGTGTCCTGTGTAGAATCTCGGTGAAAGATCTGTCATTCTTGCGTAACATAAATCGCAGTGACCTATGTGGTATCTTTCATTAAAACAACAATAGGAAATCAGACGCAACAAGAATATATTGTCAAAGCGGATTGAGTGGCAATGGTGTGCCGAAACCCTAGGAATCCTCATCTCTATCTTTATTTTAATTACTTTTAATTGTTTCCTAATTTACATTGATCAACAAACATCTCTCAATTTTCAGATTTCGTCTAGCCTTTCGAAAGGTTGTGATTCGATCGCTCAAAGCATTGAACCAAGATTCCCTGTGGATCGACCTCGTATATACTACTCGATAGGATTGTGCGCTTGCAGTCCGAACCGATAGCATTTCCGAGTTTATAAATATTAAAAGAAACATTGCTCTCTTTTGAGTGATCACCACTCCATGCTCAACCTTCCCATTAAATGTCTTCTTATGCTTACGATATGGGTGATGCTTTGGAAGAAACCTACGATGTCCCATGAACACATTTTTCTTACAATTCCTCAACCACAAATCTTGCGTGTCATCTTCACAAATAGGGCACGCTTTTGCTCCTTTACAAGTGTAACCCGATAAATTCCCGTACGCGGGGAAATCATTTACAGTGCAAAACACCATAGCCCGCAAGTTAAAGGTCTCTTTCATGTACGCATCCCACACCGGGATGCCATCACGCCACAATTTTTGGAGGTCCTCAATTAATGGTGCGAGATATACATCTATGTCATTTCCGGGTTGTCTGGTCCTTGGATTAGTAATGACATCATTATATACCTGCGTTTCATGCACAACCAAGGAGGAAGATTGTAGATGGCTAACAAAACTGGCCAAGTACTGTGCCGACTGCTCATGCTTCCAAACGGACTCATTCCATCTGTGCTCACCACAATCTTGAGGTTTCTTATCTCGGAACTAAATTTTTTGAAATGTCTATCAAAATTTCTCCACTGAGGAGAATCAGCCGGGTGTCTTAGTTTACCGTCTTTTTGCGCCCTTCTTCATGCCAACGCAATAACTTTGAATCTTTGGAATTTGCAAATAACCGTTTGAATCTCGGTATTATTGGCAAATACCACAACACCTTAGCCGGAGGCCGGCCCTTTTTGCCGTTGTCACAATCATTAGTGCCCTGGTCCTTACGTTTATACCGAGAAACACCGCACTTAGGACAAACATGCATGGCCTCGTACTCATTACGATACAATACACAGTCATTCGGACATGCATGTATTCTTTCGATCTTCAACCCCACCGGACATATCAACTTCTTCGCCTGATATATTGTACGGGGTAACTCGTTGTTATCTGGGAGCATTTCTCCTAAAAACTTTAATAAGGACGTGAAACTCTTCTCGCTCCAACCACTGTCTGCTTTCAAGTTCAATAATTTCAACACAGCTGACAATTTCGTAAATTTGGTACACCCGGGATACAACGGCTTTTTGGATTCATTAGACAAATACTGAAATTTATCATAATTTTTATCACTAATTTCATCTTCCACTTCATGTAACATGTCCTCCAGATTATCAATATACTCGTGTACTACATTTTCAGCGATATCCGTCTCCAGCTCATCATCGTCGTTGTGATCAAGTTCAACATTATCAAAATTTTCGACATTCACATCATCATCGCTGAAATCAAGTTCAAAATTATCCAAAATTTCTACATTCTCATCGCTCTCTTCACAACGGTTAGAATTCTTATTGGTACAACTACTTTCCCCAAATTCCTCACCATGCATGAACCAACATGTATATCTTTTCTTAAATCCACGACAAATCAAATGAGCTCTAATTTCTTCGGAATCCCCAAATCTTAAAAAAAATTTACAATCTCTACAAGGACACAAAATGTCGGCTTCCTTCATCTTCACTCTATACCTCTCAGCGAATTTTATGAACTCATCAACGCGACCCAAATATTCTTCACTATCACGTCGCAATTCATACATTCAACTTCGATCCATCTGTAAATTAAATTAAAAAAATGATTTCAATTAATCATGGTCAACATGTAAATTGGTACCAAATTCTAGGCTTACAAAGGGCCGGTTTACAATCCTAACCCACTCTTTGAATATTAGGTCCCATATGTGAACACATATTAGCGAGATTTAATTAGTATTTGAGAAAAATTCGGCAGCATTTTCCCTTAACTCCCCAAGTATGCGTAAAAACCACATACTCGTAGGAGCATTAAGGGAAAATACCATCGAACTTTCCTCAATTACTAATTAAATCCCGCTAATATGTGTTCACATCCTAAATGAGACCCAATATTCAAAGAGCAGTCCCAAAATGGGGACTATCCAAAATTAATCCCTATTGGATTAATTTTGAACGGGCAAAGGACCTAAAAGCATCAGTAGGTCGGTTATTGGACAACAATACACTAATTACACATGATCTAAATAAGTACAAATAAGTAACATAAAAATAGAGGAAGAAAAGGAAAAAATATATATATATATATATACACTAACCTTAGAAAGAAGGAGAAAATACAAACTTCAAAGATCTCAGATAATACCAGCTGCTGGCCTTTGCAGAAATCGGATCAGCGCATTCAATACAGAGAGAGAGAGATAGTATTAATTACTCGATAAAAAAAAACGGCGTTGGAAGGAGAAGGCCTTTTATACCAAAACCCTACAAAGACTTTTCTCCACGGATCTTAAGTTAAGAAATCCGTGTAGCTCTCTCACAAATCATACACGGTTAATTGTATTTAAGAACCGTGTGTATAATGCTAGCCTTTTCTAGGAATTTATAAAAAAATCCGTATCACTTAAGATAGGAGAACGCGGTTCTACACGGATTTTCAACAAACAACCGTATACATTTACTTTCTACACGGATCTTTCGTTAAGAAATCCGTGTAGCTCTCTAACAAATCATACACGGCTATTTTTACTTAGAACCGTGTATAATGCTAGTACAAATATCCGTGTAGCTATTTCGTACACGGATATTCAACAAATATCCGTGTACAATTACTATTTGGACACGGTTTTAAGTTAAATATCCGTGTATGTTATCCTGTATATTTTTTTATTAACAATTTTTTTCTGGGCTAGCCTCCATTTTTGCTAGCCAGTTTGCTACAAAATTCAATATTGAATTTACCACCAGTTTTTCAGATAATTTGACATCCAGTTTTCCAATTACAGCGCAAAAATTATACTTAGCATTACAAAATTCATATTTAGCATTACAAATCCATGTTCAGCAATTACAAAATTCATAAATTCATCTCCTTATTTACAATTACAGCACAGAAAATTACTAAATTCACTATATTTTATTTAATTACAAGAACATGCTTTATATTTGAAACACAAAATCGGTGCATGGCATACAAACCGGTCAATTAATAAGGGTAAACTAAAAATTCATGTACACTAAATTATACAAAATTATACAAATCCATAATGAGTATTACAAAATTTAAATTGAAACATTATACAAATCCATATTGAGCATTACAAATCCATATTGAGCATATATTATACAAATCCATACTGGGTAGACATATCCTTCTTCCTGAGCCTCGATCCCATAATGATTTCAAATATAAACTTAAGGTTTACATTTGGTGCCAATAGCTGGGGTTTACAGAGGGTAATATGAAGATACATTTTAATAAAGAAAGAGTCGAGTAAAAAGTTGGATGAAGGACCTTCGAAAAAAAGGGAAGAGGTGGATGAAGGACCTTCAGAGCCGGATGAAGAGTCGAATGAAGAGTCGGACACAATCTTGTCAGACTGAAGAAGGTCGGTTCTATGTATGTATGCAACTCATGTCAGAATCTTCCTTGTTAGCTGAAGCTGGTGTAACTCAGAGGTTGTGTCCGACTCTTCATTCGGCTCTTCATCCAGCTCTGAAGGTCCTTCATCCCACCTCTTCCCTTTTTTTCCAAGGTCCTTCATCCAACTTTTTACTCAACTCTTTCTTTATTAAAACATGTATATCTTCATATTACCCTCTGTAAACCCTGGCTACTGGCACCAAAAGCGAAGAGCCATCGTTGCTCACCTGAATGTGACATAGTTCTACAAAAAACAACATTATTAGAAACAAGCACAATTATACATGCATTAGTAAAATAATCACTAAAATAACTATTATACATGCATCACTGTATTATACATGCATTAGTTGATTATACATGCATTACTCTATTATTAGAAACAAGCACAATTATACATGCATCACTCTATTATACATGCATTACTAAACAAGCACAATTATCAAGCTAATCATCACTAAAATAACAATTATACATGCATTACTCTATTATACATGCATTACTCTATTATTAGAAAAAAGCACAATTATACATGCATCACTCTATTTAATATACTAATTATTTACATTATCTCAACAAATCAAGCATGCATGCATTAATTACTAATTGACCTAAATAAGCAATAACAAGTAACAGAAAATTAGAGGAAGAAAAGAGAAATATATACACGACTAACCTTAGCAAGATAGAGAGGAGAAATACAAATTAACTTCAAATATCTCAGATCCGGCCTCCTTGTGCGCAGAAATCAGAGCAATTCGTATACAGAGAGAGAGAGTATTAATTGATCAAAACGGCGCTGGAAGGAGAAGGCCTTTATCGATAATCAAAACCCTACAATAACTTTCTCCACGGATTATTATGTAAACAGCCGTGTAGCTCTGTCAAAGATTTCTACACTGCTGTTTAAACAAACATCCGTGTGCATTTCGCATATTTCTACAATTACCGTTTGTACACGGTTTTTAGGTAAATATCCGTGTATGATTGCCCTATATATTTTTTTAGATATTTTTTTTTCTGGGCTAGCCTCCAGTTTTGCTAGCCAGTTTTGCTACAAAATTCAGTATTGAGATTACCCTCCAGTTTTTCAGATAATTTTGACATCCAGTTTTCCAATTACAGCACAAAAATTATACTTAGCATTACAAAATTCATAAATTCATATTTAGCATTACAAAATTCATAAATTCAACTCCTTATTTACTATTACAGCACAAAAATTACTAAATTCACTAATAAAACATTACAAGAAAATGCTTACAAGAACATTACTAGAATTCACAAAAATTACTAAATTCACTAATAAAACATTACAAGAACATTACTAAATTCACTAATAAAACATTACTAATATGCATAAATTCATATTTTATTTAACACCTTACAAGAGCATGCTTTATCTTGGTTAGGTTCCAAAGAAATGGGTCAGACTAACTTTCAACTAACAAAACATTTTCTGCAAATTAAATTATGTTTTAGTCCCTTGTTTTTGGCGATGCAGAAATGGACATGTGGCAGTGTTCTTACGTTGTTGTTTAAATTCTTTCGCAAACCACATCTTATTCAAAGGGGGTTTGTGTAAGAAATTAAACAACAATGCACTGCCACATGCCATTTCGACACCGCCAAAAACAAGTGATCAAAACATGATTTAATTTAAAGAACATGTTTTATTATTGAAAGTTAGTTTTACCCATTTCTTTGGAACCTAACCAAGAAAAAACATGTTCTTGTCAAGTGTCAAATAAAATATAGTGAAAATAAAAAGAAAATGAAATTCATCACATGCTGTCCATCGGAAAGTTCATCACAATCTGTAAATAAAAAAAAATGATGAGTAAGTAAGCAACAATAAGTAACAGAAAATTAGAGGAAGAAACGGAAAATACATGCCAGAGATGAAGGAGATATTCATGCCAGAAGTGAAGTCGAGATGTAGGTTATCAATTATATCACATTACTCGTCTTGATAGATGAGCTCCAAAGATAGCGACTTATCTTGATAGATAAGCGATCTGACATAATTGATAAACCTAAATCAAAATTCCAATTATTAACCGTGAAATGATTATATATCAAAGTTGATCATAAGCAATATGTAAAGTGACCGGTCTTTCTCTCTTCCTAAGGTTATACAGGAGAACCTACAATTTACCTATGAATTGAAAAAACTCTAACCTTTCCGTTTGTTGAATTACTTGATCAAAACGGCGCTGGAAGGAGAAGACATTTTATACGGCGCGGGAAGGAGAAGGCCTTTTATACCAAAACCCTACACTTTTCTACATGGATTTATATTTAACAAAACCGTGTACAATGTGCAGTGTATAAAATTGGCAAAACCGTGTATCGATAATCAAAACCCTACAATAACCTTTCTCCACGAATTATTATGTAAACAGCCGTGTAGCTCTGTCAAAGGTTTCTACACTGTTATTTAAACAAACATCTGTGTGCATTTCGCATATTTCTACACGGTTCTACCATAAATACCCGTGTAGCTCAATCATGGCTATCTACACTGTTAGTTAAACAATAATCCGTTTACAATTCTTGATAAACGTCCGTATAGCTCTCTCAAGGCTTTCTACACTAATTCTTTAATAACTATCCGTGTAATAGATCCCACAGATATTTCAGGCTTCAAAAAAATTACAATATCACACGGTTTTTATATAAAATTGTCAAATCCGTATACAATGTGCAGTGTACAATGACCATTTCTGTAGTAGTATTTTAGGAGCTTAATTGCAGCTGTAAAGAAGTTTTGATCCATTAATTTTGGACAAAAAGAAGTTCATATATATAACTATCATTTTAGTTCAGTTTGAGCAAAAGCCAAAACTTCTACATACACCAATTATTGCGTAATTAATCAGGCAAGCATGTATTGCATAATTTGCATTTGTGATGCAACCGTTTTTTAGTTCTTGTTTTGGCGTTGCAATTTTCCCTCAATTAAACCAAAAAATGCACAATGACTATAAATGTTGATCAATGCAACCATCTATTGCATTGATAAAAACAACCACAAACACTCTTGATTTCATAGTGATTATATTCGCATTTTATTCGCGAATAAAACGTTTTTTTGACGTTACCGAACCGAACTCCGAATAAAACGCAAATAATATATAATACATTTTATTCGTGAATAAAACGCAAAAAATATTTTTTTAAGGGTTTTTTTTTTTTTTTTTGCTTCCTTGTTGTACTGAATCATTCCCGAATTATATCCGAATTATACCCGAATCACAAATTTTTGACCCGCCGAACCGAACCCGAACTATTCATTTATTACTATGCTTGATTTTACTAAATCGTGTTCACATACTGAACGAATTTAGTTCTTTCGAGCCCAAAAATCAGCTACCCTTGAATACAAGAATAAAAAAGGTATGCTATATATATATAGGATAATATTCAACAGAACGAATTTTCTTTTGACCTACTTTTGATTTTCCTCGTAACATGGACAATGAGTAACTATTTCCGCAGAATTGATGTCAATCCAATATATGTTTAGTTAGTTTAGTTATAGATACACAAAATACCAAAATTTGTAGACTAGAATCCACTTACAACATTTGTAAGTTACAACATCTTACAACAATTCGATTTTGTAATTTTAAAAATCCAAAAAGTCGATCCAAACCGTTCAACATGATATCTATATTAAAATATGTTTGGAGATAAAATTTTATATTTTTTTGAATTTTTTTACTATTTATTAAGTATTTTACAAAACTATTGTTTTTAGACAATTTTGGACCACTGAAAAACAGCAGTTTTGTAAAATACTTAATAAATAGTAAAACAATTCAAAAAAATGTAAAATTTTATCTCCAAGCACATTTTAATATAGATATCATGTTGAACGGTTTAGATCGACTATTTGGACTTTTAAAATTACAAAACCGAATTGTTGTAAAATGTTGTAAGTGGATCCCTCCTTATATATATATATATAGACACACACACACATCAGAGTCGAACTTCTTAGCTCTAAATACTTTTGGATGTGTCGTACTGTGTTGGTAGGTTTTGGTACCTGTTAAATATGTCATGCTATGCAAATACGTGGTACAAGTTATATGTGTCGTGTAAAAAAGTATGAAAACCGTATACACATGATCGGTACATATTTGAAAGTATTTCTATTCCTAATTTAGAAAAATCGTTATGTGTATAAAATTGAAAAAGTTCGGAAAATATAGCAAAAAAATGATATTTACAAATTTTGAAGACTTTCAATTCCCTATCCCGCCTATTTAATTAAATTCAAATAAAAGACGACATTAAAGACAAAATTACAACACCCCGTGCTGTTGTATGCTCCATAATCTGACTCCTCTAGCATGCACTTTCAATTACATAACACGTAGACACGTCGGTACGATACGTGCAAGGGTCCGTGATGTATGTGTCGCGCCTAGACCCATACAATTGTTCAAGTGTCAGGTTAATTCACCAGCTGCAATGATTCGCAGCATAATATATATGAGGTAAATTCTTCCCGCCTCAGCAAATCCACGATCATTAATATTTCATTTATTATTCTTGGTATCAATCCACGATCAAGAACATGTTTCAGCGCATGTATCTATGAAAAATACTTGGTCAGCAACATGGGTTTGAGGTTTTATTTATTTGAATAAGCATTGGACTTGACTTGGGTCAATAAAAATGAACTTAAGTACCTTAACCAAATACGATCAAAGTTTTTCCACTGGGTGACTGTAAAAATTGTGTACAAACAATTGCTAGAGCCAGCTTTTATTATTAAACAAAAACTAAAAGGCATCATTTCCATTTATATGGCCCATAGACAACCGAAATTGAACCGGGCATAAAACGGCCTCCATAAATTAGGCGAAAAGATTAATAAATTAAAGTATTAGTGCCTACTGAATAAATTTAATTATCTACAATTTTGAAAAGGTCAGTGCACGTTCTACTGTAAAATCAACAGATTTAGTCTCAAGTACATCATATTAGCATTTGAGATATACTATTAATTAGGATAGCCGTGTATTGAGTGACAGTTTGTGTATTAGAACTCCTGTACATGTTAAGTTATGATATATTCTTAATTTTTAAGGTCGATTGTTTAGTGTTATCAAAGTTAAGAGGTCTCTTTTGCTTTATTATATGTTTTCATTTATTAAATTGTTTTGGTTAATCTCTTTTATTTTTATTTAAATTATACTGTTGAATTTACCAAAACACCGAAAAGAGAAAGTTTGAGTTCAAACATCTATTCAACTTTTCTTAGATTGCCATTGAGATCAAAGATTTATAATTCAAATTTTATGTTTGAACTTCTTAATTTTAATATTTAACAAATTTGTGAGAATTTGTGCCATAAAAACCCTTCTTTTTCAATTTTCATTTTTTAAGACATTAGTGCCATACAAACTTCAAAGTGCATTCTTATGGTATCACTACTACAGAAAAAGAGATTGCAGACGGACATTACCGGAAGAGCAACACGGATTTCCCTGCCGTGTATGAGTTGAGGGTGTATAAAAGGTACCCTCTATAGACACGGATATTTACCCGTGTATATCTAACTCTTTCTACACGGATTACCAAATAAACAGCCGTGAACATACACCTGCCTGTGGCGCTCTCCATATAACCGAGCAAAACGGATATTACGTAAACGACCGTGTACGACTACTCTTTATTCACGGACAATGCAACTAAATGTCCGTGTCGGTTACTTTATCTACACGGACATTTAGTTGTATATCCGTGTCCCTCTCTTAACAAATCAATAAAAAATAAAATAATCCTTGTATCTCCAAACTCGTTCTACACGGACATTAGTCAGAACAACCGTGTCGAATTACTCTAGCTACACGGACGTTTAATTTCATATCCGTGTCCTGTCATAACTATCGTACACGGACAAATATAAAATAATCGGTGTAGATACTGAAAACGATCTACACGGTTTTTTGTTAAATAACGGTGTCAATTATTGTTTTCTACACGGACTTTTAACTTCATATCCGTGAAGCATTCTTAACTATCATACACGGACTATATAAAAGAATATATGTACTCATTTGTACATGGTTGTTTTTTTAACAACGGTGTGGAATTACTGTGTTTTACACGGACGTTTAGTTTCATATCCGTGAAGTTCTCTTAACTACCATACACGGACTATATAAAAGCATCCGTGTAGCTCTCTGTGCACATACACGGGTTTTTGTTTAAAGTAGCGTTTGCTTTGACACGGACTTATAATTCACATCCGTGTAGGTATCGTAACTATACACGGACAAATATAAAATAATCATTGCTTACTCAACTCGTTCTACACGGGCTTTCGTTTAATATCCGTGTAGAATTGTCCCAATTTTTTTTCTTGATTTTTTTCATTTCTGGGCTAGCCTCCAGTTTAATTTGCTAGCCAGTTTTCCAACAAAATTCATATACCATTCTGTTTTGCTAGCCAGTTTTCCAGATAATTTGACATTAAATTATGCTTGCTAAATTCATATATACACTAAATTGTTATACAAATCCATGGTCAGCATTACAATATTCAGATAGAAACCATCTTGCCCAGCTAGCCCGTACAAAGTCGATCTGCCCCTTGCTGTACTCGGTTTGCTTTGATGGTTGCTACAATTATAATTTGGTATTAGTTAGTAACAATAAAAGGTAGATGCAAGACAGTCGCAAATATCAATTGCTAATTTAATGAAATGAGAATTATAAGTAAGCATAATATGAAAATATCAATTGCTATGATATAGGCACAATTAATATGAATTACATACCACATCTGGAAATTTGAATTGCATTCTTTCGACAAAGATAAACATGGAAATCATCATGTAATATCCGCATTCCCAATCCGCCTCCTGTTGCGGGCTCTACAATTTACATTTAGCGGCCTATGTTAGAATGACAATAATTTTTTGAACAAAATATGAAATTATAGAATTGTGTTGTGCTCACCGGCCACCACCTCCAAGTCAACCTCTTTCTCATTTTCTTGTCCTTGCTGCGCAATCCTCCTTGTGTAACGTATGCAGCAAAAGCCCTTACAAAATGGAGTGACTCTAATTAGCAATTCCACAATTTGTTATAATTGGGAAAAAATCAAACATAGTGAAAGATTATTGCTTACTTTTGCACATACGGGAAGATTGCTTCTTTGCACGTGCTAAATCCGATCTTTTCTTTGGGCTGCAAAGAATCCACGACGTAAACCGCACTAAGGCAAGGCACAATGATGATCAAACACCAGTGTCCCCTGTGGGAGGAGAAGCATTATAGGATCTTAGCATACAGTACCCAGATATTTTGGCATATATAATAGTGAGACACGTGTTTGCTTGACTTGATGGTGTGATTTCAATTATTTATATATTTAATCACAAGGTTAGAACTAACATCTGGTGGTATGGCAAGAGAAGAAATCTCTTCTCCGCCTCAGCAGCTTGGAGCATCGCGCCACACAGGTATTCCGTAGCCACCTTCGGAGCATTTTTCACGTTCGACGCACTAAGTACGCTGGGGTCCAGAAAAGCACACAAGTTCGGTTTGCCCTTGCAGTGAGTACTATTGATTAGCCTCCTGAAAAATTATCATATGACATTAGAATATATTCTTCAGTGCTATACACATGATATAAACAATTTTTGGTCACTAACATGAGGAAAATGGTGATGTGCCCCACGGAGAGCCATTTATCGGACCCCGAGGCATGTAGTAAGTCCTTGAAGTCGGTGAACGGCAGCAGTACAACCGAGTCGTCGTGTAGAAATATCCCCGGAGGGACAGGTATGATGACTTCCGTCATGTCCTTGGGTGCCGCCATCAAGCGGTCGTGGAGATCCCGCAAATCCTTTTCGGGAAGGAGCTTGTATTCTTCCTCGGTGAGCAGACGAGGTGGAGGTCCTGCGGGTTGGACAGGAGGGTCATGGCCTGCTGGTCCGGCAGTAGGGTCAGCAACTACTGGTCCGGCCGTAGGGTCATGGCCTGCTGGTTGGGCAGTAGGGTCAGCAACTACTGGTCCGGCCGTAGGGTCATGGCCTGCTGGTTGGGTAGTAGGGTCAGCAACTGCTGGTCCGGCCGTAGGGTCATGGCCTGCTGGTTGGGCAGTAGGGTCAGCAACTACTGGTCCGGCCGTAGGGTCATAGCCTGCTGGTTGGGTAGTAGGGTCAGCAACTGCTGGGTGGGCATCAGTTGCTGACCCTGCTGCCGGAGCAGCAGTTGCTGCTCCGGCAGCATGGTCAGCAACTGTTTGGGAAGGTCCTTTTGCTTCGTCCCTCCGTACCGGTGACATCACGCCCTCCGTGCGACTACCATCATCTCCTACTGTCTGTATCAAAATTTTTTACCTTTTTCAAGTATTTGAAAAGGAAGTGCTTTGAATGTAACAAAATAACTTGACTATTTATGCATTACCTGATCCAAAATAATCTGATTCTTGGGCCATTGCATGAATGACAGCCGGGCATCTTCGACATAGAGCATGCCATTCTCGGGTCTTTGGACAGGAAGAGGTACGCGCTCCCATCCCTCCACGACATTGTCAATCTGTACGGCGGCATGGCCGGGAAGTAGCTGCTCATTGTGCACTTTGTCGGCTGCTGGATGTACCATGCCCTTAGCAACAATCAGAGGCTTACTCCCGAGCCACAGCACGAGTTCGCATGCTGTGGCGTCCTGTAATTTCATGCAAGTAGTTATTTTTAAATTGAAATATTGTCCAACAAGTAGTAATTGCCTTTAGAATACGAACAAGTAGTGATTTCCTTTAGACGATCCAAATCGTATCCGAACGTCCAGGATGCCTGACTACTTCGCCGAACTCCCGTCGGGGTGGGAGGTGCTTGCTCGGCTGGCTGCGCCATAGCTGTAAAATCGGCACGCAACCTTGTTTCCAACTCCTTCATCTTTGCCTGGTACTCGGCGCTCACCTCCTTGCGTATATGCGCAACTATCTCGTCTTTGTTCACTTTCGCACGAGATTTCCTTCGAGGTTTTGGTCCATTGAATACGTCCTTCCAGCCCCTGTAGGCACCTACGCCCCTTACTCGACCAGGGTGTTCTGGATTCCCGAGCGCTATGGACAAGGAGTCATCTTGCCTTTCGACCGACCGGGCACCGGAATTGACCTCCTCCTCCACCTCCAACTGTGAATAGAAAAATTAGTTATAGCAAAAGAATTAGTGATGTACACAAAGTTTTTAACACGCTTGAATTACACATAGTTCTAACGAACGACTCTTACCATTCTCTGAGCCACGGGTCGCAACGTGGGATGTAGTACTATCCTCCCGTCAGTGGTTAACTCGGACCTTGCCAACGCCCAATTTTGGGCCCTAGTATTTTTTATCCTAACCACGGATGAGTCAACGTCTTTGTTCAACTTCAGTATTTTAGCCCACTCCTCCCTTTTACCCTGGTAACCACCCGACCCCAACTTGTGCGGATACTTGTTCATTGCAACGATCCTCCTGCCCTCCTCCCTTTTTTTCTTCACACATCAAATTAAGTAAAAAAATTAGCCTAGCTACTATTTTCCATTTATTAAAAAGTAAACAAAACAATTAAAAAGCAAACAAAAAAATTACAAGTTGTGAGTGGAACACCATTTCAACTCCATATTAATTCAGTTATTCAAAATAAACACCATTTCACATTTATATATGATTGGAACAACAGCAACAGGGTGTCTATTTCGGACACCATTTACCAACATAATTCAAATCGATAAAGGAAAAAAGGTAATTTTGCTGAATTTACATACCTTGAACTCGTCCGTGCTCTTCATCTCCACAAACTTCTCCCACTTCTCTTGAGTCAGCCAAGTATAGTAGCCTACCGGGCTTTTACCTTGATCCATCCAATCCGTACTCAGCGTGCTTTTGAATTGCTTCCAAGCTTCATTCATTATCTTCAAAGTCTTATCCTTTACCACCCCCGGGATGTCATCCGGGATGTTCCACTGAGCCTGCATTGACACCCAAATTACTGCATTTAAGTTCATGTACAATTAAAAAAAAGATGTTAACTGGTTAGGTACTTCACCTTCACAATGTTCCACCACTCGTTCTTTTGGGCTTTCGAAAAGTGATCCCATCTCTCTACCAGGATGTCTGCCTTTTGCTTCACCGTGGTGCACGCATAATTTTTGTACTCAGCCGACCGTGGACCCTTCGCACACCCATTTTTACTGAACTCGATGTCCAGTTGCTTTGCCTCGGACGTGGACGCGCACATTTTCGGACCTCTTTTCCTTTTGGCCGAACCTGATTGGGCAGCAGCTTGGTGCTCGCCTTCTTCCATCATATCTACGTGCTCATTCTCAGCCGACATGGTTCTATAAAAAAAAATAGAACTTTTTCAGTAAATACCAAAGTAAATACAGTAAATACATCCAGTAAATACCAAAACTTTTATACCAAAATTTCTTCGCAATGGAGGTGTTGAGCGTTTCCCCGAGAAAGAAGAGGTAGGTTGTCGGTCCGGAGAGTTGGTTGGACAGGAGAGGCGACGAAATCGAGGTGAGGTGGGGAAGGACTCGAGCTAAGTTTCGAAATGTTTGGAAAAGAATTGAAGGCGCGAGCTAAGTTATGAAAAATTTGGAAGAGCAGGCGCGTAATATGTATTGTAACCCTAGTTCTACACGGACAATTCACTTAATTCATTTGTGTTGGAACACCTTTATACACAGACATTTGATCTAAACTCCGTGTAGAGAGGAAGTACAAGATCTACACGGACTTTTTATAAACAATCCGTGTAGAAAGACTCTCTCGACACGGATATTAACTTAACAACCGTGTAGAATGAGGGAGAGCTACACGGACTTTAATTCGAAAGTCCGTGTAGAAAGACCCTTTCGACACGGACTTGATTTTAACATCCGTGTCTATACCTTTTCGGACATTGCAACGACACTCATGCACGAATACCTTTCGACACGGCCGTTTAATTAAACGTCCGTGTCTTTTTAGAATTATACACGGACATGTAATTAAACGTCCGTGATAAAAGTATAAAAATCAGATTATTTATTTAAGTTTTGTTTAATTTGAACAATTCCACGACGGAATTCGAAAAGTTGCCTTTTTATTATTTCCTCGGAGAAGACGAAACTACTCTTCAAAATTCTATATAATCTGAGAAACCCCGATTGAGATTTGGAATGTTCAAATGGCCGTGACACCGCCCCCCTCAAGTGTGCCACGGCGAAGCCCAAGGGGGCACCCACCACCAAAGCCCTACGTACGTAGGGGCAATGCAGCCAGACCATTCTTCCCTTGGATTACAAGGCCAAGGCAGCCACCACCATCTAACTAGTTTAAATAAGTTTTTTTTTTGTTTGCTTTGTAGTTATTTTGTAGTTTTTCTTTAAATTTGTGGTACATGTATGAGGATCCTTTCTTTTGGTACGATGTATGGGGATCCTTTTTTATGTAATATATTTTGTTCTTTAATCAACAATTTTTTTTTTACACCGTTTCTTTTTTTGTTAAATACTTCATGCTATCTAAATAAATACTTTTATAGATATGAATTAGCAGCACAAAACAACAACATGCAACAATATATAAGCACTACAAAGGTTATTACTTAAAAACCTTTAATATTTAAAACTTTGATTCTAAGTAAAATACTTAATGCTGTCTAAATAATCTGATTTGAAAACATAAATTAACACTTACCTGATATGAAGAATAAATAATTTATGGGGACTTTACAAAATAATTACAAAAGCTAGCTTTAACATAGAATAATTTCCGGGAATTGCAAATTAAAAACCTTTTTACACGGATTTTTAATTAAATATCCGTGTACGATACCTTTCTACACGGACTTTTAATTAAACGTCTGTGTAGCTCGCTTTGCATTTCTACACGGATGTTCAGTTAAAGAGAAGGGAGTAGGTCCGATGCCCACCGGACCTACTTTCATGTTCAACGATGATGACCGTCCGATGTAATTTAAGATATGCGCGCACGGAAACTGAAACAGATACGAACGAATTTTAAACGATTCCGCACGAATTTTAAAGCAAATAGACGGTGATTAAACCCATCGCAAGCAAATACGAACGAATCAGATAAACTTTTTTGAATTATGATGACCTACTTTTAATATGTTATGTACGAGAGCAGCTTGTGTCCGATGCCCATTGGACCCAAAGTGAGTTCGATGGGCTCTATCACCGTCCGATCTATCTCAAGATCCGTGCGCACGTAAATTAAAGATGGCGCGAAAGTTCTGGCGGGAATCAATCGTAAAACAGATGGGCATCGGACCCAAGCTGCTGGGCGCGAAAGTTCTGGCGTGAACCCACTTTGAGTCCGATGGGCATCGGACCCAAGCTGCGCGCTCCCTTAAAAAATACGTACATAACGATTGATTCCCGCCAGAACTTTCGCGCCATCTTTAATTTACATGCAGATCGGATCTTGAGATAGATCGGACGGTCGTAGAGCCCATCGAACTCACTTTGGGTAATACAGCTTGATAATACAGCTTGATGGATGGGTAAATGAAGTTAAAATTCCATCAAAATTTGCTGCACTTGATTAAAGGCTGTAATACTTCATATATTAATTTCAACATAGGGATAGTTACTGGATACATCATCACTTAATACCAAAACAAAAACATAAAATATATAACAAACATAAGTATCTATCCCTAATTAAAAAACTATTCTTTCTCACTAATTGCCTCTCCTTTTTAATTTTAACATCCGTGTCTCTTACCCTTTCTACACGGACTTTTATTTAAAAGACCGTGTAGCACCCTTCTAGAGATCTAAACCCTAAACTCTTTGCAACTTGCATCCGAGATATTTGAAAACCTGCAATTGAGCATTGAGTTCCTGTACCAAACCTTCATAGGGATCATTTTCTTTTTAGAAATACAACTCCACAGCAAGCGATTTCTCCAAATGCTCGACCTTCCTCTCCCAACTCAGATTTCTCCCTCCTCTGAAGGCAGAACAGGCACATGCAGCCTCCCGGGAGAAGTTCTTCAATCTGAGTTGGAGAGGAAGGTTGAGCATTTGGAGAAATCGCAACGAGGGTACTCGGCCTTCGAGAAATAGATAGGTGAAATTGGCAAAGGACTCGAAGCGGCGCGAGCCAAGTCATTTATTATATTGTAACCCTCTTTCTACACGGATATTAACCTAACAACCGTGTAGCTCCACGGATTTTACCTTTAACAATCCGTGTAGCTCCCATCCCCATGAAACCCTAAACTCTTTACACACGGACGTTTACTCTAACATCCGTGTGTGATTACCTTTATACACGGACCTTCATTAAAAAGCCGTGTAGCTCTCCTCATTTTGTGTGGATTTTAGTTAATAATCCGTGTACGTTACTATTCTCCTCACGTATTATTAAATAAAAGGCCGTGTGTGAAGTAATTGACAACATTGCGTGGTTTAACTTGTTATTTTTTATATTATTTGTTAGTGACAATAAATAAGTTTACTTGTTATTTCCCGTTGAATGCCTTCTTCTTCTTACGATATGGGTGATTAATTGGAAGAAACCTACGGTGCCCCATAAATACATTCTTTTGACAGTTCTTCAACCTCAGCACCTGCGTATCATCTTCACAAATAGGGCACGCTTTTGCTCCTTTACAAGTGTAACCCGACAAATTCCCGTACGTGGGGAAATCATTTACGGTGCAAAACACCATGGCCCGCAAGTTAAAGGTCTCTTTCATGTACGCATCCCACACCGAGACGCCATCACGCCATAATTTTTGGAGGTCCTCGATTAATGGTGCGAGATATACATCTATGTCATTTCAGGGTTGTCTGGGTCCTTGGATTAGTAATGACATCATTATATACCTGCGTTTCATGCACAACCAAGGAGGAAGATTGTAGATGGCTAACAGAACTGGCCAAGTACTGTGCCGACTGCTCATGCTTCCAAACGGACTCATTCCATCTGTGCTCACCACAATCTTGAGGTTTCTTACCTCGGAACTAAAATCTTTGAAATGTCTATCAAAATTTCTCCACTGAGGAGAATCAGCCGGGTGTCTTAGTTTACCGTCCTTTTTGCGCCCTTCTTCATGCCAACGCAATAACTTCGCATCTTTGGGATTTGCAAATAACCGTTTGAATCTCGGTATTATCGGCAAATACCACAACACCTTAGCCGGAGGCCGGCCCTTTTTGCCGTCGTCACAATCAGTAGTGCCCTGGTCCTTATGTTTATACCGAGAAACACCGCACTTAGGACAAACATGCATGGCCTCGTACTCATTACGGTACAATACACAGTCATTCGGACATGCATGTATTCTTTCGATCTTCAAACCCACTGGACATATCAATTTTTTCGCCTGATATATTGTACGGGGTAACTCGTTGTTATCTGGGAGCATTTCTCCTAAAAGCTTTAATAAGGACGTGAAACTCTTATCGCTCCAACCATTTTCTGCTTTCAAGTTAAATAATTTCAACACAGCTGACAGTTTCGTAAATTTGGTACACCCGGGATATAACGGCTTTTTGGATTCATTAGACAAATATTGAAATTTATCATAATTTTTATCAGTAATTTCATCTTCCACATCATGTAACATGTCCTCCAGATTATCAATATACTCGTGTACTACATTTTCATCGATTTCCGTCTGCAGCTCATCATCGTCGTTGCGATCAAGTTCAACATTATCGGTATTTTCGTCATTCAAATCATCATCGCTGAAATCAAGTTCAAAATTATCCAAAATTTCTACATTCTCATCGCTCTCTTCACAACGGTTAGAGTTCTTATTGGTACAACTACTTTCCCCAAATTCCTCACCATGCATGAACCAACATGTATATCTTTTCTTAAATCCACGACAAATCAGATGAGCTCTAATTTCTTCGGAGTCCCCAAATCTTAAATTTTTTTTACAATCTCTACAAGGACACAAAATGTCGGCTTCCTTCATCTTCACTCTATACCTCTCAGCGAATTTTATGAACTCATCAACGCGACCCAAATATTCTTCACTATCACGTCGCAATTCATACATCCAACTTCGATCCATCTGCAAATTAAATTAAAAAAATGATTTCAATTAATAATGGTCAACATGTAAATTGGTACCAAATTCTAGGCTTACAAAGGGCCGGTTTACAATCCTAACCCACTCTTTGAATATTAGGTCCCATATGTGAACACATATTAGCGAGATTTAATTAGTATTTGAGAAAAATTCGGCAGCATTTCCCCTTAACTCCCCAAGTATGCGTAAAAACCACATACTCGTAGGAGCATTAAGGGAAAATACCGTCGAACTTTCCTCAATTACTAATTAAATCCCGCTAATATGTGTTCACATCCTAAATGAGACCCAATATTCAAAGAGCAGTCCCAAAACGGGGACTATCCAAAATTAATCCCTATTGGATTAATTTTGGACGGGCAAGGACCTAAAAGCATCAGTAGGGGTCGGTTATTGGACAACAATACACTACTTACACATGATCGATCTAAATAAGTACAAATAAGTAACATAAAATTAGAGGAAGAAAAGGAAAATATATATATATATACACTAACCTTAGAAAGATAGAGAGGAGAAAATACAAACTTCAAAGATCTTAGTAAAATACCAGCTGCTGGCCTTTGCAGAAATCGGATCAGCGCATTCAATACAGAGAGAGAGACAGTATTAATTACTTGATAAAAAAAAACGGCGCTGGAAGGAGAAGGCCTTTTATACCAAAACCCTACAAAGACTTTTCTACACGGATCTTACGTTAAGAAATCCGTGTAGCGCTCTCACAAATCATACACGGCTATTTGTATTTAAGAACCGTGTTTATAATGCTAGCCTCTTCTATGAAAATTTATAAAAATCCGGGTTATGTAAGATAGGAGAATGCGTTTCTACACGGATTTTCAAGAAACAACCGTATACATTTACTTTTTACACGGATCTTTCGTTAAGAAATCCGTGTAGCTCTCTAACAAATCATACACGGCTATTTGTACTTAAGAACCGTGTATAATGGTAGCTAATTTCTTTTAAGTTATCTTTTAATTTTGCAAATTCGGGCAGCAAATCCCATTGTTTAGGGATGCTAAAAATTATTATGGAAATTTATAGTTCATTGATGAATAGAATTAAAGTTTTCGTGTCCTATATATTTTTTGGGTTTTTTTTTTATTTATGGGCTAGTCTTTTTCTACACGGATTTAAAAAAAAAAATTCCTTGTAGCTATTTCGTACACGGATATTCAACTAATATCCGTGACAATTACTATTTGGACACAGTTTTAAGTTTAATATCCGTGTATGTTATCCTATATATTTTTCAATTAACAATTTTTTTCTGGGCTAGCCTCCAGTTTTGCTAGCCAGTTTGCTACAAAATTCAATATTGAGTTTACCCCCAGTTTTTCAGATAATTTGACATCCAGTTTTCCAATTACAGCACAAAAATTATACTTAGCATTACAAAATTCATATTTAGCATTACAAATCCATGTTCAGCAATTACAAAATTCATAAATTCATCTCCTTATTTACAATTACAGCACAAAAAATTACTAAATTCTCTATATTTTATTTAATTACAAGAACATGCTTTATATTTGAAACACAAAATCGGTGGATGGCATACAAACCGGTCAATTAATAAGGGTAAACTAAAAATTCATGTACACTAAATTATACAAATCCATATTGAGTATTACAAAATTTAAATTGAAACATTATACAAATCCATATTGAGCATATATTACACAAATCCATACTGGGTAGACATATCCTTCTTCCTGAGACTCGATCTCATAGTGATTTCATATATAAACTTAAGGTTTACATTTGGTGCCAGTAGCCAGGGTTTACAGAGGGTAATTAATATGAAGATATACATGTTTTAATAAAGAAAGAGTCAAGTAAAAAGTTGGATGAATGACCTTGGAAAAAAAGGGAAGAGGTGGATGAAGGACCTTCTGAGCCGGATGAAGAGTCGAATGAAGAGTCGGACACAATCTTGTCAGTCTGACAAGATTGTGCCCGACTCCTCATTCGGCTCTTCATCCGGCTCTGAAGGTCCTTCATCCCACCTCTTCCCTTTTTTTCCAAGGTCCTTCATCCAACTTTTTACTCAACTCTTTCTTTATTAAAACATGTATATCTTCATATTAACCTCTGTAAACCCTGGCTACTAGCACCAAAAGCGAAGAGCCATCGTTGCTCACCTGAATGTGACATGGTTCTACAAAAAACAACATTATTAGAAACAAGCACAATTGTACATGCATTAGTAAAATAATCACTAAAATAACTATTATACATGCATCACTGTATTATACATGCATTAGTTGATTATACATGCATTACTCTATTATTAGAAACAAGCACAATTATACATGCATCACTCTATTGTACATGCATTACTAAACAAGCACAATTATCAAGCTAATCATCACTAAACTAACAATTATACGTGCATTACTCTATTATACATGCATTAGTTGATTATACATGCATTACTCTATTATTAGAAAAAAACACAATTATACATGCATCACTCTATTTAATATACTAATTATTTACATTATCTCAACAAATCAAGCATGCATGCATTAATTACTAATTGACCTAAATAAGCAATAACAAGTAACAGAAAATTAGAGTAAGAAAAGATAAATATATACACGACTAACCTTAGCAAGATAGAGAGGAGAAATACAAATTAACTTCAAATATCTCAGATCCGGGCTCCTTGTGCGCAGAAATCAGACCAATTCGTATACAGAGAGAGAGATTATTAATTGATCAAAACGGCGCTGGAAGGAGAAGGCCTTTTATACCAAAACCCTACACTTTTTTCTACACGGATTTATACTTAACAAAACCGTGTACAATATGCAGTGTATAAAATTGGCAAAACCGTGTATCGATAATCAAAACCCTAGAATAACTTTCTCCACGGATTATTATGTAAACAGCCGTGTAGCTGTGTCAAAGATTTCTACACTGCTGTTTAAACAAACAGCCGTGTGAATTTCGCATATTTCTACAATTACCGTTTGTACACGGTTTTTAGGTAAATATCCGTGTATGATTGCCCTATATATTTTTTTAGATTTTTTTTTTTCTGGGCTAGCCTCCAGTTTTGCTAGCCAGATCTGTTCAGTATTGAGATTACCCTCCAGTTTTTCAGATAATTTTGTCATCCAGTTTTCCAATTACAGCACAAAAATTATACTTAGCATTACAAAATTCATAAATTCATATTTAGCATTACAAAATTCATAAATTCAACTCCTTATTTACTATTACAGCACAAAAATTACTAAATTCACTAATAAAACATTACAAGAAAATGCTTACAAGAACATTACTAGAATTCACAAAAATTACTAAATTCACTAATAAAACATTACAAGAACATTACTAAATTCACTAATAAAACATTACTAATATGCATAAATTCATATTTTATTTAACACCTTACAAGAGCATGCTTTATCTTGGTTAGGTTCCAAAGAAATGGGGCAGACTAACTTTCAACTAATAAAACATTTTCTGAAAATTAAATTATGTTTTAGTCCCAAGTTTTTGGCGATGTAGAAATGGACATGTTGCAGTGTTCTTACGTTGTTGTTTAAATTCTTTCGCAAACCACATCTTATTCAAAGGAAGTTTGTGTAAGAAATTAAACAACAATGCACTGCCACATGCCATTTCTACACCGCCAAAAACTTGGGATCAAAACATGATTTAATTTAAAGAACATGTTTTATTATTGAAAGTTAGTTTTACCCATTTCTTTGGAACCTAACCAAGAAAAAACATGTTCTTGTCAAGTGTCAAATAAAATATAGTGAAAATAAAAAGAAAATGAAATTCATCACATGCTGTCCATCGGAAAGTTCATCACAATCTGTAAATAAAAAAAAATGATGAGTAAGTAAGCAACAATAAGTAACAGAAAATTAGAGGAAGAAACGGAAAATACATGCCAGAGATGAAGGAGATATCCATGCCAGAAGTGAAGTCCAGATGTAGGTTATCAATTATATCACATCGCTCGTCTTGATAGATGAGCTCCAAAGATAGCGACTTATCTTGATAGATAAGCGATCTGACATAATTGATAAACCTAAATCAAAATTCCAATTATTAACCGTGAAATGATTATCAAAGTTGATCAAAAGCGATATGTAAAGTGACCGGTCTTTCTCTCTTCCTAAGGTTATACAGGAGAACCTACAATTTACCTATGAATTGAAAAAACTCTAACCTTTCCGTTTGTTGAATTACTTGATCAAAACGGCGCTGGAAGGAGAAGGCCTTTTATACGGCGCGGGAAGGAGAAGGCATTTTATACCATAACCCTACACTTTTCTACACGGATTTATACTTAACAAAACCGTGTACAATGTGCAGTGTATAAAATTGGCAAAACCGTGTATCGATAATCAAAACCCTACAATAACCTTTCTCCACGGATTATTATGTGAACAGCCGTGTAGCTCTGTCAAAGGTTTCTACACTGTTATTTAAACAAAAATCCGTGTGCATTTTACATATTTCTACATGGTTATCTTCATAAATATCCGTGTAGCTCTCACATGGATATCTACACTGTTAGTTAAACAATAATCCGTTTACAATTCCTGATAAACGTCCGTGTAGCTCTCTCAAGGCTTTCTTCACTGATTCTTTAATAAATATCCGTGTAATAGATCCCACAGATATTTCGGGCTTCCAAAAAATTACAATAGCACACGGTTTTTGTATAAAATTGTCAAATCCGTATACAATGTGCCGTGTACAATGACCATTTCTGTAGTAGTGTATGATTTTACATTTACGGAGCATGAAGGTCAGCTTTTGGAAACTCACCCCTTCTTAGTGCCAGAATCTTGTAGTCATCTAATTTACATTTCCTAACAATCTTAATTACTCACAGTAGAAAAGAAATTACAAGCTAATTTTTGTTTATACTCTGAAAACTTTTTCATTTTGTTACTAGTGGTGCAGCAACCAATACTCTGTAAAATGATAATCAAGGTTTATCTCAAAGATAGATTGATGATATTCAAGAGATAATGCAATTTTATTATGCTAAAACGACTGGAAAAATATATATAAGATAATGGAGTAAATTGATTGATAAAAAATATTAATATAATATGAAATGCTGGATGGCTTTAATATATTAATAAAATATGAAATTATGTGTCTGCAGTTTGGTTTGAATTTAAAAATTAATAACTAGGCAATATTTATAAAAACGGAGTGCTGATTAATTGTCACTGTGACAAAGGAGAGGTGAAGAAATTTGAAGTCAAATCTATCGAGATTTCTGATTAGTTTAGCTTTAGTATATGAGAAGTGAAGTCTTCGGATACTTGAATGAAGTTGTAATTGCCATGTGTTTGTAAAAATTTGTCAAGGGATGTCTTTGTGCTGGGTTTGACTTCAAAAAAAGAAAAAAAAAAAAGTCTGTGCTATGGTTGATGTATAAATTTCTCAGTGAAATTTCGTATATCATTTTGGTTTCTGTAATTTAATAGAGTTTACTTTTAGCAGCTTCTAATAATTAGGTAATTAATTGTGCAATCAAATTCCTTAAAATTGAAAGCTAATTAAGGATGTACCATTCTCTAATAGTATCTCACTCTTATCTATTGATGCAGTTAAGGTGTACAAAAATAGAGATTTTACAACTTCAAATCTAAAACTAAACTACTGAACTCAACTACTCTATACAAAAGTTATTCGGCACACCATCCATCCTCACAATCACGACTTCTACAACACTTTAGCCACAGTTCTGTTTCATCTTTAATGCATGTGTTTTGCTAACAACCACGGAAGCATCTGTTTCTGTCTAAATATGCATTCACTCCTTTGCCTCTAGAGCCCCCACAACGCCCTCATGACCCTAGTCGCCCATGTTTGCCTACTCTCCCGCACCACCTGTCGGTACACAAGCCATGATCTTTCCCATGTCATCAAGGTTGTGTCAGATATGTGTATGAGTTGACCCATGCAATCCCACAATTGAGATGGGTATCTACATTGAAAAAACACATGAAAAATGGTTTCCATAGTGCACTCTGAACACATCGCACATTCAGCATCACACTCCATACCCCGTTTTAGCATTGTATTATGTGTCGTACAGTGTCGGTAGGTTTTGGTACCTGTTAAATATGTCATGCTGTGCAAATACGTGGTACAAGTTATAAGTGTCGTGTAAAAAAGTACAAAAACCGTATACACATGATCGGCACATATTTGAAAGTATTTCTATTCCTAATTTAAAAAAATCGTTGTGTATAAAATTGAAAAAGTTCGGGAAATATAGCAAAAAATTGGTATTTACAAATTTTGAAGACTTTCAATTCCCTATCCCGCCTATTTAATTAAATTCAAATAAAAGACGACATTAAAGACAAAATTACAACACCCCATGCTGTTGTATGCTCCATCGTCTGATTCCTCTGGCATGCACTTTCAATTACATAACACGTAGACATGTCGGTACGATACGTGCAAGGATCCGTGATGTATGTGTCGCGCCTAGACCCATACAATTGTTCAAGTGTCAGGTTAATTCACCAGCTGCAATGATTCGCAGCATAATATATATGAGGTAAATTCTTCCCGCCTCAGCAAATCCACGATCATTAATATTTCATTTATTATTCTTGGTATCAATCCACGATCAAGAACATGTTTCAGCGCATGTATCTATGAAAAATACTTGGTCAGCAACATGGGTTTGAGGTTTTATTTATTTGAATAAGCATTGGACTTGACTTGGGTCAATAAAAATGAACTAAAGTACCTGAACCAAATACGATCAAAGTTTTTCCACTGGTTGACTGTAGCAATTGTGTACAAACAATTGCTAGAGCCAGCTTTTATTATTAAACAAAAACTAAATGGCATCATTTCCATTTATATGGCCCATAGACAACTGAAATTGAACCGGGCTTAAAAGGGCCTCCATAAATTAGGTGAAAAGATTTATAAATTAAAGTATTAGTACCTACTGAATAAATTTAATTATCTACAATTTTGAAAAGGTCAGTGCTCGTTCTACTGTAAAATCAACAGATTTAGTCTCAAGTACATCATATTAGCATTTGAGATATATTATTAATTAGGATAGCCGTGTATTGAGTGACAGTTTGTGTATTAGAACTCCTGTACATGTTAAGTTATGATATATTCTTAATTTTTTAAGGTCGATTGTTTAGTGTTATCAAAGTTAAGAGGTCTCTCTTGCTTTATTATATGTTTTCATTTATTAAATTGTTTTGGTTAATCTCTTTTATTTTTATAAATTATACTGTTGAATTTACCAAAACACCGAAAAAAGAAAGTTTGAGTTCAAACATCTATTCAACTTTTCTTAGATTGCCATTGAGATCCAAGATTTATGATTCAAATCTTATGTTTGAACTTCTTAATTTTAATATTTAAAAAAATTGTGAGAATTTGTGCCATAAAAATCCTTCTTTTCTTATTTTCATATTTTAAGACAATAGTGCCATACAAACTTCAAAGTGCATTCTTATGGTATGATTTTACATTTACGGAGCATGAAGGTCAGCTTTTGGAGACTCACACCTTATTAGTGCCAGAATCTTATAGTCATCTAATTATATTTCCTAACAATCTTAATTACTCACAGTAGAAAAAAAATCACATGCTAATTTTTGTTTATACTCTGAAAACTTTTTCTTTTTGTTACTAGTGGTGCAGCAACCAATACTCGGTAAAATAATAATCAAGGTTTATCTTAAAGATAGATTGCGGATATTCACACAACAACAAAGTAGGCACTTATCGCGAGGGTACTCCGTGCTGTTGCGGATATTTTGAAGACTTTCAATTCCCTATCCCGCCTATTTAATTAAATTCAAATAAGAGACGACATTAAAGACAAAATTACAACACCCCGTGCTGTTGTATGCTCCATAGTCTGATTCCTCTAGCATGCACTTTCAATTACATAACACGTAGACATGTCGGTACGATACGTGCAAGGGTCCGTGATGTATGTGTCGTGCCTAGACCCATACAATTGTTCAAGTGTCAGGTTAATTCACCAGCTGCAATGATTCGCAGCATAATATATATATATATATATATATATATATATATGAGGTAAATTCTGCCCGCCTCAGCAAATCCACGATCATTAAGATTTCATTTATTATTCTTGGTATCAATCCACGATCAAGAACATGTTTCAGTGCATGTATCTATGAAAATATTTGGTCAGCAACATGGGTTTGAAGTTTCATTTATTTGAAATAAGCATTGGACTTGACCTAGGTCAATTAAAAATGAACTTAACCTTGACCCTGTTTAGTTCAAACTTGTTGCCTCTGGGAGAGATGAAAACTATAATACAGCGCACACGCACACACACACAAACATATATAAACCTATCCTGCTTATAACTTGCTTATAACTTTCTACCTAATTAAATCACGTCAATTGCATTGCATTCATCTGTCCTAATGGATGTGGCTTATCCTTCTCTTGAGACCGGATATATATCTTGTCCTATACAAGGGCCAACACTACAAATGCCTATGCTGGACATTATCTCCGATGCGAGCCTTACCGTTCATGCCGGTATAATGAACTTAGATGTTACAGCTCTATCAGCAACTTTTCTTTTTCTTATTTTTCCGTCTAGTATAAACTATATATATGCGGGGGTGGAGCCACAAAGAAGGAGAGTATACAATTAAAAAAAACATCACTGAATTTTGTAAAAGTGCCTTGTAATTAATTAATTTAGTTAATAGTCAAGCAAACTTAATTTGAAGCTGACACCAATGGAAAAATTAAGATTCTCCTCTCCATTGTGTACAAATTAACATATGCGTATGCATGTGCGTGCTAATTTTTGTTCTTCACTGTTTTACATCCTTGAGCTGGGTTACACTTCTAACTTATATATTCCATCTTTGGATTTCCATGCTTTGCTTTTGACAATTGTTGTTATTTCACAATTATGAATTAGGTGAGCAGCAAAATTGGATTCCTAAATGCTCGATAGGAACTCCAATCATTAACTCGACTTCTCGCTGGTTTGAGAACTCGGAAGAAGTGATAGCTTTCAAAGTATGTCATAATATCTTAAATTCTTTATTGTGTTCTCTCTTAAGTTGATACTAATAGTATTTGTTTACTAATTTGGACACATTATTTTACATAGGAGGGGAGGCAACCGAGTTTTGAGTATGCCCGATATGGTAATCCGACAACAAAAGTCTTGGAAGAAAAGATAAGGTGGACAATAGAACTCTTTCTTTCCTATAAACAAGGGTGTTGCATTATATAAGTTATCCAAAAGGAGTTTGTTAAAGAAAAAAATAATCATAGTGAAAATATTTTTGTTTGTTCATGATGCAAGTACTAAATACTTTTTGCTTCTCTCTTTTATTATATCTTTTATTGAACAAAGTTTTTTACATACTCGAAATCTTGTAGTGCACTGGAAAGAGCTGAATCTACTATGTTTGTTTCATCTGGTATGGGTGCAATTGTAGCTGTTCTCTTGTCATTGGTTCCACCTGGTGGTCATATTGTCGCAACCAAAGACTGTTATTGGGAAGCTAGAATGTTCATCCAAAACAGACTCTCGCTAATGGGAGTGTCGGTGAGTGATATTTTTTTTTTCTCTTTTACAGCTGATCTTCTATTTCCTTTGTCATTTTATTATTTTGGGAAATTTTTTGACCTGATGATTAATTTTCTTTTATCCTTACAATCTTGCTTTTGTGTTTTCTCAGGCTACCTTTGTTGATATGAATGACATGAATTTACTGAAAGAAGTACTGCAAAAAAACAGGGTCAGTTTATTAATCATATTTAATATCTTTTTTTATTTTTTAAACTAGACAGAATCTGTCCATAACTAATATCTTGATTTCTGTTATTTTCAATATGGATAAAAATCTTTCAAAGCACAACTATTTGTGCTTCTGCCGATTCATTTAGTTCACACATGCGTTGATAAGAACTGATAACATATACCATACACAAATTACTAAGTGAAATATAAATGCTGCATAATTTATTTAAAAAAAAACGGTCGTCACAATATTGCATAACTTTTTATTTAAAAATGTAAGACCCAAACTACCTATTCATATATATCTATGGCATTGCATAGGTGTCCCTCTTCTATGCAGATTCGCTAAGCAATCCATTGCTCAACTGCCTCGATATCAAGAAGGTTTCTGAGCTATGCCATAGTCATGGAGCTTTAGTTTGCATTGATAGTACCCTTGCCTCTCCAATTAATCAGAAGCCACTGACACTAGGAGCCGATGTTGTCCTTCATTCTGCCACCAAGTACATCTCAGGACACCGTGATGTGCGTATTTTTTTACATAAATTACAATTGAATGCGAGTATATTCATCATTTTTACAGTCATTAGCCTAATACAATTATTTTAAAGCCTGCAAACATGAACTGAAATGACCTAGGTTGAGGGCTCGAGGCCTTTGAGCTATAACCTGTTTGTTAAACAGCCTTTCCAGTTTCAATTAATAAACCAATTTAGAAGTGTTACTTTGAAAAATGCACAAGGAACTTATTCATCAGTCATCTAGCTGTATAGTCAAATCTTTCTGACATAAAGAATTGCTTGAAAACACTTATATAAATAATTAAATATGTTACTTTATGTCCGTGGCTAACACCAGTACTGCTCTATATATCTGATGTAGAATATTTCTTAAAATGACTTTGATCTAACATACATATACACTAGTAGTTGGAGGTTGTGTTAGTGGTTCTGAGAACCTGATATCCAAAATCCGCTCGTGCCATTTTGACCTTGGTTCACCTCTTGTTCCAGTAAGTACTTTATGGTACTTTTCTTTTTCTTTCATTTTTCTTGGAGATTGCTTTTTCTTCCTTTCATTCCTCACGAAATGCGATGCTTGGTTCTTAAATTTAGAATGCAGCATATATGATAATAAGGGGAATGAAAACCATGCACCTTCGAGTAGAGACGCAAAATAACACAGCTCTAAAGATGACTCATCTCCTAGAAAAACACCCCATGGTATGTACATGTTATAATTAAATGTATTATTGGTAATCAATATTTATTATAATTACAACTTGAAATACAGTAATTGAGCAAAGTACCGTCTAAATTGAACTGCAAAACAACTTTGGCAGGTGAGGCATGTTTATTATCCAGGATTACCAAGCCAAGAGTCAAATGTCGGGATTTGGTGGAGTTGTTAGCTTTGAGGTAATCTTGCTATATTAGTTGTGTTAACAAATTAATTTGTTTTTCATAGAGAATGGAAATGATATATAATTAATCAATCTAATTATTATATTTTCAATTCAAATGAATACACCGTTAAAATTGTAAGTCCTGAGATTCTCGTGATACAATAAATACTGGTAAATTTTAGTCAATTAGATCGCAATGCAAAACTAGCCATTGTAAGCTAACCATGCATATGCCGACTATAATTCTCTATTTGCATTATAATAGCTATATTGGTCATTTTATATATAAGATAATTGATACTTTTTACATAGTTGGCTGGGGACTTGTATGCTACTATGAAGTTTGTTGATTCGCTGAAGTTACCCTATATTGCGACCTCCTTGGGAGGCTGCGAGAGTCTAGTGCAACAGCCAGCTGTTATGTCTTTCTGGTAAGAAAGGTCAATTGTGTATAGATGATAAATTGAAATCAACTTAGTTTTCGTTTTTGTTAATACAAAAGTTAAATTAAATTAAAAAAGGACACAAATGACCAAGTATAAATTGCCATTTGCCAATAAATAATGTTGTGATAAAACCAGTGTTCTAAATAGCGCGCTATAGCGGCGCTATAGCGCCGCTATAGCGTTTTTGGACCCTAAACGCTAAGTTATGGCATGAAAATACGTTAATTGCGCTACGGCCGCTATAGCGGTAATAGCGGTCCGCTATAGCGCATAGCGTGTAGCGCGCTATTTGCGCGCTATGCATATTGGACTTTTTTAGACAATTTATATGGGCTTAAATAAAGATCCATAAAATTTATTTTGTATAGAAAAAAAAAATAGAATGAATCATGATGCTTAAGATATTTTGTATAGAAAAAGATCGATAGTTTATGATATTATTATGGATATTTTGAACCATGGACTTTTGTACTAGTTCAATATGAATATTATAATTTCTTAATTAATTTGGTGTTATTTATTATTCTATGAAACTTTAGATAATGTTAATATATAGTACAAATATATAATATAATTTTTGTAAAAAAAAAAATACTATTTGAAATAGCTACGCTATTCGCTATAGCTTTTTTGGTAGCATTCCCGCTATGACGCTATAAACGCTATTTAAAACATTGGATAAAACTGATTTAATGGAGTACAATTCCTTAATGTGATTGAAGTATTTATATCATATATATAGTGGAATAACTTTTTTGTAAACTAAATAAGCAGGGATTACAGTGCTGCTGAGAGAGCTAAGATTGGAATAAAGGACAATTTGGTTAGGTTTGCTTTTGGAATTGAGAAGTTCGAGGATTTAGCTGCCGATATTCTGCAAGCCTTACAAAATATGATCCTCTGTTCACACACACCTCAGCTAACAAGTTGTGGTTGATTGACATTTATATATTTGTTGAATCAATGCATCATTGATTCTGATTTTTCATTTTTCTTTCTATGACTTCACATGAGGGAGTATATGTATCACTAAAGGTAACCAATTAATAAAAGTGCAAGTGTATTTGTGTATGAAGTATATATAACCGTTTGTATTTCAACTCATTATTTATATCCATTTTTTTTTTAAATCGGGCAATTTATATCCATTTTTTAGTATGGCAAATAGAAGTTCGTTCAATTAATGTATATCTTGTAAAGATACTCGTCATCTCTTTATCACAACAAGAATAAGTGACTTTTTGTGAGGGTAAAAAGTGACTTTTCGCGACGGAGTACCGTCATAACTGTGTTTTTTCTATTCGCGACGGTACTTTTCGCGACGGAGAACCGTCATAAATGCGATTTTTCCCTCGCGATAAGTGCCTACTTTGTTGTTGTGTATATAGCATATGTATCAATCACATAAAATTTGTACACGACTATACCTATATATATATATTTTTTTTTTTTTGACGGTTAGCGGCAATTGCCGTTAACAGGTATATTGATTAAGAAAAATAATTACACCAGAGTTCGGTATATCCTGCTTCATTCACACTATATGTACATATGCAAGCATGGACCACCACACCAAAATAAAATTGAAAGTTAAAAATAAAATTGGAAAAATTGGAAAAAATTGGAAAACGCTAGCCATTATCCAACCATCGCTCTATCTCCAGTGTTGTGTCATTGATGAGATGACCCACCGAGCGCCGCTTGTTAGAAAAAAGTCTTCTATTTCTCTCTCTCCACAGAGCCCACGCACCTGCCGCCCAGATTACATCCCAGCGGGGTCGTTGATTTGGTAGCATTGCTCGGCCCGTTTTCGTCCAGATGTGACGAACGCTAATTCCATCCAGTGGTGGAATGTTGTGCTGCGCTCGCAGACCAGTCCAAAAACTGGACGCGAAGTTGCATCCCCACAGCAAGTGATCCCTTGTTTCCAATTGTGCAGCAGAGCACATATGACATCCTATCTGCACCGAGCACCCTCTGGATTGTAGAACCTGTTGTGTTAGAATTTTGTTGTCTAACATTAACCACGTGAAAATACGGACTTTCATTGGGGCCTTGATTTTCCAGAGGCGCTGATGGTTGAGTGCTACGATTCCCGTGTTATGCATCAGCCTATATGCCGAACTGCATGTGAAGGTCCCCGATGGGGTCCATTTCCATCTGTTGACCCCCCCGTCAAGCTCCATAGAGATGGCGCAGAAGGGTATAACTTTTTCCAGATCCTTCAGAAAAAAATGATGCGTTGTGCACTCCTTGGGCCAACTGCCCCTTCATCGATACTCCGTACAAGTAGTGTACCGTTTCCTGCCACAGGCCCGGCTGCCCACTCCCTATTGCCCAAATCCATTTTGCCAATAATGCATCATTCTGACATGTCAGGTTAATTATTCCAAGGCCCCCGTTGATCTTCATTGCACATACCCTTTCCCAATTTACCAGGCAATTTATCCCCTTGCAGGAACCGTTACCTTTCCACAAGAAACTCCTCCGCATTTTGTCGACGTGTTTGATGACTCCCACCGGTACTTTGAAAGCCTGCATGTAGTGTAAAGGCATTGCTGATATACCTATATATTCTTGTAAACGGGGTGTCTATTTAAGTCAGCTTGATAAGACAAGGTGGTATTTATTTGGGTGGGATTTTTGTTCAAAAAAGATTTCGGATATAGTCTTATTCAAAGTCGACGAACCTAGACTATTATATGATTAATGTGAAAATTTGCACAGCCAATTTAGATTTACCGGACTGTTTAAATTTATTATGTTCTAAATTTGTCTGCACAAATCTAACATAGATAGGATGGTTTATGCTCGAGTTTGAATAAAACTAGAAGTAAGACTCGCGTCGTTGCTTCGGCAAAAGAATGAATTTTCTTTATAGAAACTATTATTCAAACAAATAAATTTAGGTTAAATTTACTAATCAAATTCACCTTCTACAACAAATGTTCTCATAATTTATTAGAACTGTGGGATTGGATAATAAAAAAATATGTTTTACTTTGTTATTTAAAAATTCCACATGGTTAATATGAATGATGAAATCAGGTTCATAAAAAATTACATGTATATAAACGGTTGTGGGTTATTAGCTTATGTCCTCTTATCAACTAACCTCAAATTATTCTAACAATAATAGAGGGCAAAAAAAGCTAAAAATGAACCAGCTTTTTGGTACCAGTATCTGTACACCAGTCTTGTTTGTATGGAAGCAGGTGTGCTTTCTTCTACTTAATTTATCCGAAAAAATAATTGATGGCCAAAAGTAGAAATACTTTATTATATCATAAATAAGGAAAAAAAATTCTAATTTCATTTATTTAGTAAGTATATTATTTAATTTTATTGAGCCAACTGCAAGAAACATGAGTGTCAAAGAAGCAAGTTAACATGGGATTTCTGTTGTACGAATCTTAGACTGAACTCTCTATATTTCAAATAGATCTAAAAAAAATATGGTCAAAGTTTTTCCACTGGTTGACTGTACAAACAATTGCTAGAGCCAGCTTTTATTATTAAACAAAAACTAAAAGGCATCATTTTCCATTTATATGGCCATAGACAACCGAAATTGAACCGGGCTTAAAAGGGCCTCCATAAATTAGGCGAAAAGATTTTTAAATTAAAGTATTAGTACCTACTGAATAAATATAAGCAAGTATCTACAATTTTGTAAAATCAACTTAGTCTCAAGTACATCATATTAGCATTTGAGAACACACAATTAATTAGGATAGCCGTGTATTGAGTGATAGTTTGTGTATTATAACTCTTGTACATGTTAAATAATGAGATAATATTTTTTAAGGTCAATTGTTTAGTGCTATTAAAGTTAATAGATCTCTCTTGCTTTATTTTTGTTTTCATTATTAAATTGTTATTTGTTAGTCTCTCTTTTTATTTAAATTATACTGTTAATTTACCAAAACACCGTAAAGAGAAAGTTTCATGTTCAATCCGTGATCAGTTTAAACATCTATTCTACTTTTCTTTAGATTGCCATTGAGATCAAAGATTTATGATTCAAATTTCATGTTTGAACTTTTTCAGTTTTAATATTTCAAAATTTGTGAGAATTTGTGCCATAAAACCCTTCTTTTTTAATTTTCATTTTTTTAGTGCCATACAAATTTCAATTAAAGTGCATTCTTATGGTATGATTTTACATTTACGGAGCTTAACTTCAAGCTTTTGGAGACTCACACCTTATTAGTGCCATAATCTTATAGTCATCTAATTTACATTTCCTAACAATCTTAATTACCCGCAGTAGAAAAAAAATCACAAGCTAAGTTTTTCATTTTGTCACTAGTGGTTCAACAATCAATACTCGGTAAAATAATAATCAAGGTTTGTCTCAAAGATAGATTGTTGGTATTCATGAGATAATTGCAATTTTATTTGCTAAAATGACTGGAAAAAAAAGATATAAGATAATGGAGTAAATTGATTGATAAAAAACATTCATACAATATGAAATCATGCATGGCTTTAATATATGAATAAAATATGAAATTATATGTCAAAACTGATGACTGGGATTCGATTGATGGGGCTAGTGTCTACATGGCTTACCCGAGAAGAATGCCATCCGTTGGTAATGCTGAGAGTCACATTTGTTGTAACATTTTGGTTGGCAAATTGGGTGAACTAATTATCTTGAGCCGGTTGTGCTTGACCTTGCCTAGATGCCCCTGGTTCAGTTGCCCACCGCCCCCCCGCCCCCCCCGGATACGTATCCTCTGCGGAGCAAAACGAACGGACCAGATTAACTCTTAGCTGCTCTGATATTCGGGCTAACGGAGGGGGCTGTATTATTGGGCTTTGAGATTCGTGCCAAGTCAAAACGAACGGACCGGATTAAAAGCTTCGCACAGCTCCGCTGAGAAAACTCCGCAGAGGATACGCTCCCCCCCCCAAGATATATCTGGTTTCAGCCAAATCTTGTTTAGCCACCAGTTGAAAAATCTAGTCTTTGTTTGCTCTTTTCAGATATGTGCTCTTTTTTTTTTTTTTTTTTTTTTTTTGAGTAATTCATGCCCGTAGGCCACTTGTCTAAAAAGCTTCCTGTTACAATTTCTGAGCTAATCTATAGGAAAAATAGGATACGTATATCCTGAGTATGATCCTCCTAACTGTCTACCCTTCTTAGCTAGTATATCAGCCATCTCGTTGTGGCTACGCCCAATATGGTGACATGAGAGACCAGGATAACATTGCAGTATCTTCCAGATATCAAAAATTTCCTTAGAGGCCCGCCAGTCAACTTCCAAAGGTGGGTGTGTATCAGTGCAGGTATCGGCCAGTGTTTTGCAATCCGTCAAGAAACACACTTCTGTATACCCACTCTCCAAAGCAAAATTGAGGGCTGCCAGCAACGCACTTGCCTCCGCTTGAAGGGCACAGCTCACTATAGTCCGCGCAAACCGGTACACTACAAGAGTGTCATCCGATAAAACCACAAAGCCAGCACCCCCAATCCATCCAAAAGCCCAGGATCCATCTACAAAACAAACCATACCTTTACCCTGCAGAGTTGACTGCGAAGGTTGCAAGACCTGTCCCCCATCACCTTGGCACCTATGGAAGCAGCGATCATGTTTTCTAGAATGATGGTATGCCTGTATTTGAGGGCCGCCTCAAGAGTTGGTACCTTGCCCTGAAACACACAGTCATTGCGGCACCTCCAGATGCCCCACATGGTCGCCACCAGACTGGACCACTTATCAACCGGCAGCACATTGGCAAGCATTACTAAAGCCTCCTTGATTTGGTCCCCCAAATTGCCGGTTGTAAGAGCAAGTTCACTCGCGAACCAACAACATCTCGAGAAAGGGCATGTTAGAGCCATGTGGGCCACCGTCTCTGCCCCTTGGCCACAAGTCAAGCATGCAGGATCCCCTCGTTTCAACCTTGTGCACATAACCTGGTGAACTGGCAAAGCTCCATGCGCCAGTTTCCACATAAACAGTCTCAGCCTAGGGGGCGCTTCACCCTCCCGCCAAATACGAGACCACAGCTGGGCCTCACCCTCTTGCGGTCCTTGAGCCCCCGATTGGGTCAGCTGGCCTGTTAATGCCCGGTATCCTTTCCTAACTGAGTAACATCCATTTGGGCAGAGGAGGAAAATCAGAGAGTCAGGTCCCCTATCATCTCTTGGTGGTTGTATGTGTGCTATGATGTGGACTGCGGCAGCGTAGCCAAGCCTAGCCGCAATGAGTTCCACATTCCAGTTTCCGGTTTCGGCATCGACCAGTTGGCAGACTGTTAATTGCCGATCCCCAGGGGATTGAGGTTTGTGATGGAGTGCATTCGGATACCAAGGCTGGGCGAATACAGTGCAGGTGCGGCCATCACCAAGCTTTGATGCCACTAGTGGTTCCAGAGTAGGTCGCAGGGCCATAAGTGCTCGCCAAAACACCGAACATTTATAAGTGCGCCGACTATGCCAGAGGTCGCTGTTGGGGAGGTATTTTGCCTTAACTTGCTGAACCCATAGCGCCTCCGACCCATTTGCAAGCCGCCATAGCATTTTCATCAAGAGAGCACCATTCATTGAAGCCAAATCTCGCAACCCCAGCCCCCCTTTCTCAAGCGGAAGCACCACCTTATCCCAAGCCACCAAAGCCAAGAATCTCTGCTGATCAACCTTTCCCCAGAAAAATTTTCGCATCAAGGCCGTGAGCTTGTGTAAAACACCCTGTGGGATTTTAGTGGTTGCCATATAGTAAATTGGAACCGATTGTAGAACTGATTTGATAAGGACTACCCGGCCTGCTTGATTAAGAAGTTTACTCTTCCAGGCATTCATTCTTCTAGAGAAAGTTTCAACTAGAAAGTCGAAAGCACCAGCTGAGGTATCAATTGGGGCACCCAAGTAAGTTCCAGAAACAGCCGACCGATTAACCTGAAAAATAGTTGACACCCGATCCTTTTCCAGCTGAGTAGTCGGGCGGCTGAACCATATAGAGCTCTTGGCGGGACCAATTTGCTGGCCAGACACAAGAGAGAAAATCGTCAGCGCATGAGTGATTATGGCAGCCTCTTGCTCGTCCGCTCTCCCAAAGATAAGAAGATCATCCGCGTAAAGGCAGTTAGTAATCGGGTTGCATGAGGGGGCTATGCGCACGCCCTTCAAAATCTGAGCATTTACCAGACCGGCCAAACTTCTAGAGAGAAGATCCATTCCGAAGATAAACAAATAGGGAGAAAGAGAGCAGCCTTGTCGAAGCCCACATTCGGGCTTGAAGAAACCTCCACCTCCCCGGTTGAAAACAATCGAGAATTCAGCCGACCGGACACACGCCATGATCCAGCCGCAAATCTTTGGGGGAAGGCCGTATAGGGGAAGTATTGCTTCTAGATATCCCCAATCCATGCGATCGAACGCCTTGGACAGATCTGCCTTTAAACAAAAGTCGGAGTTAGCATAATTCTTTGATTTAAATGAATGCAATACCTCACGTAGCAAGATGACATTTTTCGATATTTCCCGACCTGGCACGAAAGCCGATTGAGAGTTGGATATGCAACCGGCAACATATGGTTTAAGGCGGGATGTAAGAATTTTTGAAATGACCTTGTAGAGGACGTTGCAGACAGAGATTGGTCTGAAATCACCTACTTGAGTTGGCTGGCCAGTCTTAGGAATTAACACCAGGTTGGACTTTGCAATGTAACTTGGCATTATTCCAGAACTAAAGAAAGAGTGCACTTCCCTCAAAACAATCGGACCAAAGACATCCCAGTTTTGTTGAATCATGAAGGCATTAAAGCCATCCGGGCCCGGGGCCTTATGGGGGCCCAAATCCATCACTGCTTTGCAGATTTCAAGGTCCGAAGGGGGCAGTTCCAAGCTAGGAAGGATATATTCTGGAATTTTCGGCAGCTGCTGCAGAAATTCTGGGCTGTAATGATCCGAGAGACCCGACCTGGGCCCTTTGGTATATATGGCCCGAAAATGATTTATGAATTCCCTGCGGATGTTACGCTCGTCAGTTTCCCAACCCGAACCCTCTATGTATATTGACCCAATTTCATTTCGTCGCCGCCTAGTTACTGCTGATGCATGGAAGAAAGCCGAGTTCTTGTCCCCAAATAGAACCCATTTAACCCGTGCCCTTTGATGCCAATGCATCTCTTTCATTAGTAAGACTCGGTCATGCTCAAGCTGGAGCCTCGCCTCTTCTTCCCTTGATACTAAATCCGGCCGAGTGGCATTTAATACAGCCATCTGGCTCTCAATTCCTTGCAGCATCTGATTTGGGGTTTTCGATCTGCGAGTCCACTGCCTAACCTCATTACGAAACCGCGACTTCATGCCTATCCAGGAGCTTCCGGATCCCTGCACCGCCCTCGCGCAAATCTGCTTAAAATCTGGTTGGAGATTCCACCAGTTTTCGCACCGGAATGGTGGTCGTGTGGCCTTCTTAATGGGGGACGGGCGTATCAATATTGGCAGATGGTCACTGCTGAACCTTGGCAAGTGATATACCGCCGAGTTTGGGTGTTTAATATTCCACGCGAGATTCCCAAGTGCTCGGTCGAGTCTCTCGCTGATGTTCTCGCGACCCGCCTTCTTGTTTGACCACGTGTAAGCGGGGCCGCGGTGACCCAGGTCTAGCAATCCCACCTCATTCATCCAATTTCGGAACCCCACATTCCCTGTTGAGAAAGTCATCGACCCCCCCCCATTTTTCTTCTCTCGAGCTAATTGCATTAAAGTCCCCAATCACTAGAACCGGCAGATCCGCATTTTCCACTATGTCCCCAATTTCGTCCCAAATACCCGGATTCCCCGTCCTTGACGGGTCTCCGTAGACTCCGATAAGAATCCAGTCAGAAAGGGGACCCTTCCCCTCCACCCTTGCCGCAATCATATTTATATTTTTCTTTAACAGTGACAATTTTATTTCATCTCCCCAGAGCAGCCAAAGGCCACCCGAGGTCCCTTGAGATGGTACCACCAAAGAGTTACACAGGGTCAATAAATTAATCCTTTTACTTGCCTTTTGGTACCCGCATCTTGTTTCTGAGATAAAGGCAACTTGAGCTCCTGTGCAATGGAGGTAGCGGTTTAGCGTGGAACCCGTCGTGCCTCCACTACCCCGACAGTTCCATGCCATAATACTCATGATAAATCTACCAGCGGATTGGGCCCCGCCGGCCTCGGCCTTTTAATTTTGGCAGATGGAGAAGCATCCTCCTGAGTGGAGTAGGCATGGGTGGGAAGCACAGCCAACTGTGAGACAAAGCTTTGCTGGGAAGGCGGAGGTGAGTGATTCACTGAGTAGGGGAAGTTAGGATCCGAAGTTTTAGAAGGGGAGAGGTTCCTTTTAGATCCGTGCACTGGGTAGGTGAGGACAGGCCTAGGAATTAGAGTTGGGTTAGTCATCCAAGGCCCATACTTTGGAGTTAAAAGATCAAGGCCTTTTGCTCGGGCCAATTGAGTTGGGCTTTGCATGATGGTGGAAAGGCGTGCCTGGTCCATACAAGAACTCAGACCGTGGCCCATTCGGCCACAGAAGAGACAAATTTTTTCCACTTTCTCATAGACACAAAAAACAGAGATACTTCCCAGGGAAGGATGAATAACACTAACCATATCCTTGAGCGGTTCAGCAAGGTCAACACTGACCTTTATCTTGGTGAATCTTTTGCCCCCGACATAGCCCGTGATTGGGGAGGAGAGCGGAAGCCCGACTTTGTTTGCCACCATCAGTACACCTTCCTCCGTGAGTGCATTCATGGGGATGTTAAACAGCTGAACCCATATTTGAGCGTGCGTGACGAGGGACGGGCTAAGATCCTCATGGGATGTCACTTTCGCAAAAGCAACCAGATCCCCTCTAAAGGTCCACGGCCCCTTTGCTAGTACTGTATCGATGTCTTCCTTAGCAGAGAAATGGATCAGAAAACAGTTCTTCGCAACAGGGCGCACCTCAGTGTTCGGGTCAGCATTCCAGGCTGTTAACATAGCCTTGTGAAAGGGAACTTCCATTGCGGTTCTATCGGAGACTACCTTCACCAGCAGACATCTATCCCAATCTAGACTTGCAGCAGCATGCGACGGCACGGTAAGAGAGAGTTCCGGAGCATCTTCCGTATGCAGCCCTATAAATCGCTGGATTAAAGCCTCATCGTCTTGAGAAAGGGCAGCCATGGGGCAGGGATTGCAGTGGGGGAATTTGAGTTGGAGGGTATGTGGGTGGTGGCAGTGGGGGAGAGCAGGGAGAATGGGAACAGAGAAGGCGGCGGGTTTTAATGTGTATGGATAAGAGAGGTGAGATGGGGGTGGTAAGATATTTGTTTTGCAGAAAGGTGGCGGTTTAAAAGGTCCATGTGCTCTCAAAGATGTGTAATACGAGTTAAAAAAATTATGTTACTTTTGAATGTTGGTTTTTATGCTTTCGGGATGTGAGAATGGAATGCTTTTGAGATGTTAGTTAAATTAGATTGTGCGTGAATGACTCAGTTAATCTTGTTAATATGTTCGCATCTAATTTTTTTTTGTTGAAATTTCAACAATTATGTTCTGCAGTAGATTTGTGATACGGGCATTGTGATAGGGGTGAGTGTTTGACAGAATGGCTTAAGAAAGTGTGGCCTTATGACAGTAGCAAGTGTCTAATGCTGTTTATCAAATGCAGAGGCGATCGATTTTCTTAAGAAACACATACTTACTACCCAAAATATCTTTTATAAAGTATATAGTTGATTGTGATAATATTGAAATGGTAGAATTAATCCTTGTAGGAGCTTAATTGCAGCTCTAAAGAAGTTTTGATCCATTAATTTTGGACAAAAAGAAGTTCATATATATAACTATCATTTTAGTTCAGTTTGAGCAAAAGCCAAAACTTCTACATACACCAATTATTGCGTAATTAATCAGGCAAGCATGTATTGCATAATTTGCATTTGTGATGCAACCGTTTTTTAGTTCTTGTTTTGGCGTTGCAATTTTCCCTCAATTAAACCAAAAAATGCACAATGACTATAAATGTTGATCAATGCAACCATCTATTGCATTGATAAAAACAACCACAAACACTCTTGATTTTTTATAGTGATTATATTCGCATTTTATTCTCGAATAATTTGCAAATAAAACGTTTTTTTGACGTTACCGAACCGAACTCCGAATAAAACGCAAATAATATATAATACATTTTATTCGTGAATAAAACGCAAATAATCTTTTTTTTAAGGGTTTTTTTATTTTTTTTTGCTTCCTTGTTGTACCGAATCATTCCCGAATTATACCCGAATTATACCCGAATCACAAATTTTTGACCCGCCGAACCGAACCCGAACTATTCATTTGTTACTATGCTTGATTTTACTAAATCGTGTTCACATACTGAACGAATTTAGTTCTTTCTAGCCCAAAAATCAGCTACCCTTGAATACAAGAATAAAAAAGGTATGCTATATATATATATATATATATATATATATATATATATATATAGGATAATATTCAACAGAACGAATTTTCTTTTGACCTACTTTTGATTTTCCTCGTAACATGGACAATGAGTAACTATTTCCGCAGAATTGATGTCAATCCAATATATGTTTAGTTAGTTTAGTTATAGATACACAAAATACCAAAATTTGTAGACTAGAATCCACTTACAACATTTGTAAGTTACAACATCTTACAACAATTCGATTTTGTAATTTTAAAAATCCAAAAAGTCGATCCAAACCGTTCAACATGATATCTATATTAAAATATGCTTGGAGATAAAATTTTATATTTTTTTGAATTTTTTTACTATTTATTAAGTATTTTACAAAACTATTATTTTTAGACAATTCTGGACCACTGAAAAACAGTAGATTTGTAAAATACTTAATAAATAGTAAAACTATTAAAAAAAAATGTAAAATTTTATCTCCAAGCACATTTTAATATAGATATCATGTTGAACAATTTAGATCGATTATTTGGACTTTTAAAATTACAAAACCGAATTATTATAAAATGTTGTAACTTACAAATGTTGTAAGTGGATCTCTCCTGTGTATATATATATATATAGACACACACACATCAGAGTCGAACTTCTTAGCTCTAAATACTTTTGGATGTGTCGTACTGTGTTGGTAGGTTTTGGTACCTGTTAAATATGTCATGCTATGCAAATACGTGGTACAAGTTATATGTGTCGTGTAAAAAAGTATGAAAACCGTATACACATGATCGGTACATATTTGAAAGTATTTCTATTCCTAATTTAGAAAAATCGTTATGTGTATAAAATTGAAAAAGTTCGGAAAATATAGCAAAAAAATGATATTTACAAATTTTGAAGACTTTCAATTCCCTATCCCTCCTATTTAATTAAATTCAAATAAAAGACGACATTAAAGACAAAATTACAACACCCCGTGCTGTTGTATGCTCCATAATCTGACTCCTCTAGCATGCACTTTCAATTACATAACACGTAGACACGTCGGTACGATACGTGCAAGGGTCCGTGATGTATGTGTCGTGCCTAGACCCATACAATTGTTCAAGTGTCAGGTTAATTCACCAGCTGCAATGATTCGCAGCATAATATATATGAGGTAAATTCTCCCCGCCTCAGCAAATCCACGATCAATAATATTTCATTTATTATTTTTGGTATCAATCCACGATCAAGAACATGTTTCAGCGCATGTATCTATGAAAATACTTGGTCAGCAACATGGGTTTGAGGTTTTATTTATTTGAATAAGCATTGGACTTGACTTGGGTCAATAAAAATGAACTCAAGTACCTTAACCAAATACGATCAAAGTTTTTCCACTGGGTGACTGTAAAAATTGTGTACAAACAATTGCTAGAGCCAGCTTTTATTATTAAACAAAAACTAAAAGGCATCATTTCCATTTATATGGCCCATAGACAACCGAAATTGAACCGGGCATAAAACGGCCTCCATAAATTAGGCGAAAAGATTAATAAATTAAAGTATTAGTGCCTACTGAATAAATTTAATTATCTACAATTTTGAAAAGGTCAGTGCACGTTCTACTGTAAAATCAACAGATTTAGTCTCAAGTACATCATATTAGCATTTGAGATATACTATTAATTAGGATAGCCGTGTATTGAGTGACAGTTTGTGTATTAGAACTCCTGTACATGTTAAGTTATGATATATTCTTAATTTTTAAGGTCGATTGTTTAGTGTTATCAAAGTTAAGAGGTCTCTTTTGCTTTATTATATGTTTTCATTTATTAAATTGTTTTGGTTAATCTCTTTTATTTTTATTTAAATTATACTGTTGAATTTACCAAAACACCGAAAAGAGAAAGTTTGAGTTCAAACATCTATTCAAGTTTTCTTAGATTGCCATTGAGATCAAAGATTTATAATTCAAATTTTATGTTTGAACTTCTTAATTTTAATATTTAACAAATTTGTGAGAATTTGTGCCATAAAAACCCTTCTTTTTTAATTTTCATTTTTTAAGACATTAGTGCCATACAAACTTCAAAGTGCATTCTTATGGTATGATTTTACATTTACGGAGCATGAAGGTCAGCTTTTGGAGACTCACCCCTTCTTAGTGACAGAATCTTATAGTCATCTAATTTACATTTCCTAACAATCTTAATTACTCACAGTAGAAAAGAAATTACAAGCTAATTAATTTTTGTTTATACTCTGAAAACTTTTTCATTTTGTTACTAGTGGTGCAGCAACCAATACTCTGTAAAATGATAATCAAGGTTTATCTCAAAGATAGATTGCTGATATTCAAGAGATAATGCAATTTTATTATGCTAAAACGACTGGAAAAATATATATAAGATAATGGAGTAAATTGATTGATAAAAAATATTAATATAATATGAAATGCTGGATGGCTTTAATATATTAATAAAATATGAAATTATGTGTCTGCAGTTTGGTTTGAATTTAAAAATTAATAACTAGGCAATATTTATAAAAACGGAGTGCTGATTAATTGTCACTGTGACAAAGGAGAGGTGAAGAAATTTGAAGTCAAATCTATCGAGATTTCTGATTAGTTTAGCTTTAGTATATGAGAAGTGAAGTCTTCGGATACTTGAATGAAGTTGTAATTGCCATGTGTTTGTAAAAAATTGTTAAGGGATGTCTTTGTGCTGGGTTTGACTTCAAAAAAAGAAAAAAAAAGTCTGTGCTATGGTTGATGTATAAATTTCTCAGTGAAATTTCGTTTATCATTTTGGTTTCTGTAATTTAATAGAGTTTACTTTTAGCAGCTTCTAATAATTAGGTAATTAATTGTGCAATCAAATTCCTTAAAATTGAAAGCTAATTAAGGATGTACCATGCTCTAATAGTATCTCACTCTTATCTATTGATGCAGTTAAGGTGTACAAAAATAGAGATTTTACAACTTCAAATCTAAAACTAAACTACTGAACTCAACTACTCTATACAAAAGTTATTCGGCACACCATCCATCCTCACAATCACGACTTCTACAACACTTTAGCCACAGTTCTGTTTCATCTTTAATGCATGTGTTTTGCTAACAACCACGGAAGCATCTGTTTCTGTCTAAATATGCATTCACTCCTTTGCCTCTAGAGCCCCCACAACGCCCTCATGACCCTAGTCGCCCATGTTTGCCTACTCTCCCGCACCACCTGTCGGTACACAAGCCATGATCTTTCCCATGTCATCAAGGTTGAGTCAGATATGTGTATGAGTTGACCCATGCAATCCCACAATTGAGATGGGTATCTACATTGAAAAAACACATGAAAAATGGTTTCCATAGTGCACTCTGAACACATCGCACATTCAGCATCACACTCCATACCCCGTTTTAGCATTGTATTATGTGTCGTACCGTGTCGGTAGGTTTTGGTACCTGTTAAATATGTCATGCTGTGCAAATACGTGGTACAAGTTATAAGTGTCGTGTAAAAAAGTACAAAAACCGTATACACATGATCGGCACATATTTGAAAGTATTTCTATTCCTAATTTAAAAAAATCGTTATGTGTATAAAATTGAAAAAGTTCGGGAAATATAGCAAAAAAATTGGTATTTACAAATTTTGAAGACTTTCAATTCCCTATCCCGCCTATTTAATTAAATTCAAATAAAAGACGACATTAAAGACAAAATTACAACACCCCATGCTGTTGTATGCTCCATCGTCTGATTCCTCTGGCATGCACTTTCAATTACATAACACGTAGACATGTCGGTACGATACGTGCAAGGGTCCGTGATGTATGTGTCGTGCCTAGACCCATACAATTGTTCAAGTGTCAGGTTAATTCACCAGCTGCAATGATTCGCAGCATAATATATATGAGGTAAATTCTTCCCGCCTCAGCAAATCCACGATCATTAATATTTCATTTATTATTCTTGGTATCAATCCACGATCAAGAACATGTTTCAGCGCATGTATCTATGAAAAATACTTGGTCAGCAACATGGGTTTGAGGTTTTATTTATTTGAATAAGCATTGGACTTGACTTGGGTCAATAAAAATGAACTAAAGTACCTGAACCAAATACGATCAAAGTTTTTCCACTGGTTGACTGTAGCAATTGTGTACAAACAATTGCTAGAGCCAGCTTTTATTATTAAACAAAAACTAAATGGCATCATTTCCATTTATATGGCCCATAGACAACTGAAATTGAACCGGGCTTAAAAGGGCCTCCATAAATTAGGTGAAAAGATTTATAAATTAAAGTATTAGTACCTACTGAATAAATTTAATTATCTACAATTTTGAAAAGGTCAGTGCTCGTTCTACTGTAAAATCAACAGATTTAGTCTCAAGTACATCATATTAGCATTTGAGATATATTATTAATTAGGATAGCCGTGTATTGAGTGACAGTTTGTGTATTAGAACTCCTGTACATGTTAAGTTATGATATATTCTTAATTTTTTAAGGTCGATTGTTTAGTGTTATCAAAGTTAAGAGGTCTCTCTTGCTTTATTATATGTTTTCATTTATTAAATTGTTTTGGTTAATCTCTTTTATTTTTATAAATTATACTGTTGAATTTACCAAAACACCGAAAAAAGAAAGTTTGAGTTCAAACATCTATTCAACTTTTCTTAGATTGCCATTGAGATCCAAGATTTATGATTCAAATCTTATGTTTGAACTTCTTAATTTTAATATTTAAAAAATTTGTGAGAATTTGTGCCATAAAAACCCTTCTTTTCTTATTTTCATATTTTAAGACAATAGTGCCATACAAACTTCAAAGTGCATTCTTATGGTATGATTTTACATTTACGGAGCATGAAGGTCAGCTTTTGGAGACTCACACCTTATTAGTGCCAGAATCTTATAGTCATCTAATTATATTTCCTAACAATCTTAATTACTCACAGTAGAAAAAAAATCACATGCTAATTTTTGTTTATACTCTGAAAACTTTTTCTTTTTGTTACTATTGGTGCAGCAACCAATACTCGGTAAAATAATAATCAAGGTTTATCTTAAAGATAGATTGCGGATATTCATGAGATAATTGCAATTTTATTATGCTAAAATGACTGGAAAAATATATATAAGACAATGGAGTAAATTGGTTGATAAAAAATATTAATATAATATGAAATGTTGGATGGCTTTAATATATCAATAAAATATGAAATTATATGTCTGCAGTTTGGTTTGAGTTTAAAACATTAATAACAAGGCAATATTTTTAAAAACGGAGTGCTGATTGTCACTGTGTCAAAGAAGAGGTCAACAAATTTGAAGTCAAATCTATCGAGATTTCTTGTTAGTTTAGTTTTAGTATATGAGAAGTGAAGTTTCGGATATTTGAATGAAGTTGTAATTGCCGTGTGTTTGTAGAAATTTGTTAATTAGGGATGTCTTTGTGCTGGGTTTGACTTCAAAAAAAAGAAAAAAAAAAGTCTGTGCTATGGTTGATGTATAAATTTCTCAGTGAAATTTCGTAAACCATTTTGGTTTTTGTAATTTAATAGAGTTTACTTTTAGCAGCTTCTAATAATTAGGTAATTAATTGTGCAATCAAATTCCTTAAAATTGAAAGCTAATTACTGATGTACCATTCTCTAATAGTATCTCTCTTATCCATTGATGCAGTTAGGTGTACAAAAATAGAGATTTTACAACTTCAAATCTAAAACTAAACTATTGAACTAAACTACTCTATACAAAAGTTATTCCGCACACCATCCATCCTCACAATCTGACTTCTTCTACAACACTTTAGCCACAGTTCCGTTTCATCTTTAATGCACTACAGCAAAAAGCACTATCAGCGACCGGAATTCCGGTCGCTGATAGTATGGGCGCCGGTCGCTGAAAGTCAAAAATGGTCACTGAAACCCCGGTCGTTGTAAGCCTTGTCGCTGATACTCTTCTGATGACGTCACCGGTCGCTGATAATACGTCACCCGGTCGCTGATAATCTTTTGCGACCACATTTTTTTGGTCGCTGTTGTTTTTTTCTGACGTCAGCAAAAACGTTCTGCGACCAAAAGAAACGGTCGCTGATACCTATACCCGGTCGCAGAAAGTCTTCTGTCAAGTTTTTAGAATTTTTTTTTATTATTTAAATTTGCACCATTTAAGCTCAATCAAGTTTCAAAATTTCAATTTACCCAACATTATACAGCTTACAATAAACATGCTAATTTTATTCTTTATAAACATTTTTACATTTCAATAAAAATTCAATACAGAAACAATTACAAAGCCAGAGCCTTCAAGAATTCAATACAGAAACATTTTTACATTTCAATGAAAATTCAATACATAAACAATTACAAAGCCAGAAACAATAACTATCCGAAATAATTCAACCTTCAAGAGATGTTCAACAATACTCTCTGTAACTCCATCATCGCAAGTCGTAAATCTCGTGATTCTTCAACCTGATTATTTACAACTTGAAACAACCGTAATACAGTTAGTTTGTAACCTGAAGCAATCTAGACTCGATTAATTGGCTCATTCCAATTGATCAAAATCAGAATAAATTTCCAAGTTTGATAGGTATGCAGGAACTGCACCTAGGACCTGACTTGAAGCCAAAGTGACCCAATCCAGATGTTATATTGGACTCTCTTGTTAATGAATCAGAGCAAGTTATATTGGATAAACTGAACATCAAAGTAGTCCCGAAATGGTGTGAATATGGCAGGTTAACAACCAAAACAATACACAATGTATTAAAATGAGAAATAGCACCTCAATAGTCAAACCTAGTCGAATCAGCCAACAGATGACTGCATTCATTATTATCCTAAGTTCCAAACTTTTTGTTACTGACCAATACAAATACACAATGTATTAAAATGAGTTTGAATATTATAGGTCCCATCATCTCATAAATATTTGGAACTTATTGAGGTGTATTTTACTTTACCAGGAATGCATGAAAGGCACTCTGTATGCGGACCGCTGCCAACTCCTGCCTAATAGCATGAAAATCGCGTGGTGGGGCCCGCACTAATGCATCAATTGATTTTTCCTGTTAACAAAACAGCCAGATATATTTCCAATAAAAAAAAAAACACGAGTACAGAGATTTGAATCAACTTCATATCATTGCTTTCAGAAAAGTACTCTACAACCTACCAGTACCTTCCACTTCCTATTTGGTTTTCTATTTGGAATTTTAGATTGAAGTTTCTATGCTTGAAAAACTTGGTCTTTTCAATTTGGGTGTCTGTGTGTATCCAAGTCCTTTAATTAGAATAACCAGACCTATTTTTATCAAATTTAATGCTTCCCCCTTATCAACTAATGACCTTTAGAAATTGAGTACAAGTTGTAAGCAGAGAACTGAAAGCAAAAATAAGTTACTAGATTAATCTATATGCAACAAATAAATTAGAAGGAAATTTCTTTTTGATAAATTGATAAACTAGAACTAGAATAAAAAAAATAAGATATTGACTGGGGTACCTGGTAATTATCTCTTTCTGATTTCTTCAGGCTCATGAGCGATGTAATCCAATTCCCAGATCTACCCATCTCCACTCAAATTATCTTCTCTCAATCGGTTCCTTTTTGGTCAAATAATGTAAAGAGGCACCAAGTTAATTCTACAACTGGTACAAAACCAGCGAAAGCAACAGCAAAGCCAGTAAGCAAGAAAAAGGCCAACAAGCACCTATAATTCATAATACCAGTACTGGCCAGAACCAGAAAAAACAAACCATAAACCAGCAATAGCAGAAATCAGCACACAAGGAAAAGAAACCAGAAACAGCAAATCGGAAAAAAGGCACACCCGCAGCCAGTACACAGAAAGGTAACCGCACAGCCCAAATGTCACTGTCTCACCGAGAAAATCAACAACTCGCGTGAGACAATTTAATATTCCCCAAATCGAAACATTATCCCACACAAATCAAAATAAAGGGTGTGCTTTAATTACCCGAAAAGAAGAAATCGCAAAGGCAAGAGAACGGCCGGCACCAATGTATTCCTCGCCTCACGGCCGTCTAAAAATAGCAAGCACCAAGACAAGCCAAAACCAGCGACATTAGTAAAATCGAAAATTAGAGAAGAGAGAGAGAGAGGAGATAAACCTGCGTTTGCGTCCATGTGAGTAAAACAAGGCACTTCTATCTGTCGCGAAGCAGTTGTGCGCTGCATGGAGAGATAGATTCGTGGGAGAGTAGCGCTTCGTAAAGGAGAGGGGAGAGAGTGATTCGTGAAGGAGAGGGTCAAGTCGGGGTGGAGAGGGTGGGGTCGGAGGAGAACAGAGGGGTGGCGCGGAGGAGCTAGGGTTTTAGTCTGACGGAGAGGAGAGAGGTGGAGTCGCGCGGGAGAGTTTCTCATCTGGCGCCGAAGAAACCGCAGTTTTATTTTTCCCCAAAACTTTCAGCGACCTTTCAGCGACCGGTAAAGGCGCCAGTCGCTGAACCGGTCTCTGAAACCAAATGGTCGCCTGATATTTGCGCAACTTTTTTTTTGAGGGGGAGAAAAGGGCTTTAGCGACCGGCGAAATCATCGGTCGCTGATACCGGTCGATGATGCTCCTTTTTGCTGTAGTGATGTGTTTTGCTAACAACCACGGAAGCATCCGTTACAGTCCAAATATGAATTCATTCCTTCGCCTCTAGAGCCCCCACAAAGCCCCCAGGACCCTAGCTAGTCACCCATGTTCGCTTACTCTCCTGTACCACCTGTCCGTACGCAAGCCATGATCTTTCCCATGTCATCAGGGTTGAGTCAGATATGTGTAACACTTGAGTTGGGTATCTACATTGGAAAAACACATGAAAAATGGTTTCCATAGTACACTCTGAACACATTGCACATTCAGCATAACACTCCATACCCCGTTTTAGCATTGTATTATGTGTCTTACTGTGTCGGTAGGTTTGGTACCTGTTAAATATGTCATGCTGTGCAAATACGTGGTACAAGTTGTAAGTGTCGTGTTAAAAAGTACGAAAAAACCTTACACATGATTGGCACATATTTGAAAGTATTCCTATTTCTAATCTAAAAAAATTGTTATGTGTATAAAATTGAAAATGTTCGGGAAATATAGCAAAAAAAATGATTTTTTTTTAAGAAAATGAGGGTCTAGCCCACATTTATATCATAATTGGATTCGTTACATAAGGGTGGTAACCACCAATTGAAAATTGAAAAGAAAGAGATCTTGCTCAAAACAGTTGAGTTTGATCCGAGAAGTAAATTAAAGGAAAAGCAGTGCAAATAGATTAATTAATGTAAACAAAATAGGAGTAAAAGGTCTGAGGTTGGATGCTCATCTCTTCCTCTTACTACATCAGCATCCAGTGGCTCGTACCAGTACCGGTACCAAGTTCCTGTACCGGTCCGAAGGTGTCAGAATGTGAAATGCCAGAATTGCATCCTTTTGCCGATGCTTCATCACTCTCTCTCTGCCGTTGGCAGTGCTAGTCTGGTTCGATCTCTCTTCGCTGTTTCCATCTTAATTTCTCGTAATGGTGTAGTTGGCACTTGACTTCTTCCATCAAGTCCCCTGCGTGATTATTGCTGTCAGTGAACGATCGAGCGCACCTCTCTCGCCATATCACGAACTGCATGATGATCAAGGCCGATTGCTGAATCCGATCCAAGCTTCCCACCTTTTCGTTGTTGTTGACTTCAATGGTTGGCTTGTCTGGCCACCTGTGTGCCGGCCTATACCGGACCAGAATGTTATACAACTGAAGTGTGTATGGGCAATACTCAAAGAGGTGCTGTGCTGTTTCAATATTGGCATGGCACATGAGACATCTACTCACTATAGCCCATCCCCTTTTTTGCAAATTATCATGTGTAAGGATCCTGTTCTTATTCGCCAACCATGCAAAAATTCTGATTCGCGGTGGTGCCTGAACTCTCCAAATTTTTGAATTTACTGTTGGAAGCCTTGGTCCAGTTTTGAGAATGGTATAGGCTGTGTTGACAGTAAAGGTCCCACTCGATGTCCATTTCCATGTTATTTCATCCCTTTGCCCCGGCCTTAAGGATAGTCGGGCCATATAGCATCCCAGTTGGGATAGCTCCTGTTGTGCCTCGATCGTGAGATTTGGTTTAAACAATCGCTCCAAATGCAGTTGATTGGAGGCCATTTGCAGTGTTATTTCTGCCTGATCTGTGAAGGAATGTAAGTTTGGCAAGTAAAAGCGCAATTGGCCTTCTCCCCAATCGTGATCCCAAAGGCTAATTGCTTGACCATTACCAGGCATCCATTTCGTTGAAGCATTAAAGAACTGTCGCACGTGTTGAGGTAAAGTGGTGAACATGTGAATGAAGGGCAATCCTTCACAGGTGGTCGCCGTGTGCAGCAATAGCGGTTTCCATAATCTGTCCCCAGTCGCGTACCAGTTCCATATCCATTTCATGAGTAGAGCATAGTTGAACAGTCGCAGGTCCAACACACCCATCCCCCCCATCGCTTTGGGCTCACACACCTCTGCCCAATTGACCAAGTTATAACCCTTTTGTTGTTCGTTTGCACCATGCCATAAGAACCTCAGCCTAATTCCATCTATTTTGCTGATCACCCATTTCGGCAATTTGAGAACCGACATTAAATAGACCGGCAGAGCGGATAGGATTGAATTAAGTAATACTAATTTTCCTGCCATTGAAAGGAATCGTGCCGTCCATCCCGCTAGTCTTGAGTTTAGTTTTTGGATCAAAGGTAGATATGCCGTCTTTGGCAAACGACAGTCTGATAACGGGATTCCAAGGTAGGTGAACGGCAAGCTTGCCACCCTGCAGCCTAGAATTTGTATCAATTCCTGCTGTTGTTGCTGTTGAACATTAAGCAATACTAGTTCGGACTTTTGCAAATTGATTGCAAGTCCTGAAACTTCCTGAAATACCAGCAATGCAATTTTGATTGCCCTTGCTTGGTTACTGTCCAATTTGAAGAATAGAAGTGCGTCGTCTGCGTAGAGCATGCAAGGTTTCATGTCCCTGTAGGACAGCCTTATCGCTCCTGAGTCCGTTAATTTTTGCAAATATCGTGCCAGAAAGTCGATCGCGATTATAAACAAAGATGGAGAGATCGGGTCCCCTTGCCTCACACCCCTCTTGAGTGTGATCTTTTTCCCTAAGAGGCCATTTATAAGTACCTGTGATGTTCCTTGCAGTACCAGAGTGCGTATCCAAGTTATCCAAGAATTCGGGAACCCGAGGTGAGTCATTACTAATTTCATAAATTTCCAACTAACAGTGTCAAAGGCCTTTTTAATGTCCAGTTTGAACATAGTTAGAGGGATGCGCTCCTTTTTTGCAAGATGCAACAGGTGCTGTGCATATATGACACTCTTCGTGATTTGTTGATTTTTCTGGAATCTGGTCTATACATCACTAATGATGCGTCGTATCTGTGGTTGCAAGCGATTTGCCAAAACTTTTGAAAAAAAATTTGGATCCCGTGAAGAAGGCTTATAGGTCTGAAATCTCCCGGTGTTTGTGCATTTTCTTTTTTTGGTATCAACACTATGTGAGAAGAGTTTAGCGGTGATAGTGTTATGCCATGGTCCATTATTTGTCGAAAAACTTCAAGAATATCAATGGAGATGATATCCGCAAAGTATTTGTAAAATTCTCCTGAAAATCCATCCGGTCCGGGACTTTTATTGTTCGGCCACTGTGCGATAGCCTCTCTAATTTCTGTTTGTGTTATCGGGTTTGCCAAGTCTTCTAAATCCACTTGACTTGGATATAGGTTATCCCAGTGAATAATTAGTGTTGGCTTTGCCTCAGTACCCATCAAATTTCTAAAAAATTCATGAAAAACCTTTGCCTTTGTGGCATGATATGAGAAAGTGCAATTGCCAATCTGAACCTGCACAATGGCATTCTTCCTTTTAGAATTTGATGCTACCGCATGAAAGAACCGTGTTCCTCGGTCCCCCTATAACTCCCATTTGACTCTTGCTCTTTGTCTCCATACCACTTCTTCTAAGATAGCCAATTCCGTGTATCTCTGCTTTATTATTGTTGTTATGTATTTCTCAAGCTCTGTTGCTGTTCTTATTTCTTTAACTTTGTCAACCCAACCTAAATAGGCCCTGCATGTGTTTATTTGAGCCTGGATCTGTTCGGTTCGGCCCCTAGCCCATTCCCTAATCTGACCCTGGAGGTGAGTGAGCTTTTCATGCAGTTGCCGCGGCGTTGATGCGATCGGCACCGCAAGCTAGAGGCTGCGTACCAGTTCATCAAACTTTGGAAATTTCAGCCAGATGTTCTCGAATTGGAACAGCCTGGTACGCTTGAAAGTTGTGTCCGCTGTGAGGATTATCGGACAGTGGTCAGAGTTTGTGTTTGCCGCTGCCCTTTGCACTGAGTTTGGGAATGCGGTACTCCACTCCGGCGAGATGATGAATCTGTCGAGTTGGGCCATGTGCGGTCGCGGCCTGTCATTAGTCCATGTGTAGTTCCGTCCCGATAAAGGCAAATTTATCAGTTCCATGTCAGATATGAGCTGAGCGAACGATAGCGTCGACCGCCATGTGTTCGCATTGTTGTTGCGCTCGGCCAACACGGCTGTGACATTGAAATCGCCTCCTATTATCCAAGGCATGGCAGTCGGTGGCTTTGATCTTTTAATTTCCTCAAAGAAGATGTTTCTTTCGCTTTGTGTTGTCGGGCCATAAACCGCCGTAAAGGCAAAAATAGCCCCATCATAGCTGTGTTTGAAAAACATTGTAATTGAGAATCGATTAACTTGAGAGAGTACCTTGGTGTAAGTTCTATGATTCCAAGCAATTAATATCCCTCCTCTAATAGCAAAAAAAAATGATATTTACAAATTTTGAAGACTTTCAATTCCCTATCCCGCCTATTTAATTAAATTCAAATAAGAGACGACATTAAAGACAAAATCACGGAACTATTAGATGACCAACTTTTCCAATTTGTATTGATCTGCGTAAATCATATTTGGGCTATTAAATGTATTGTTCAATTTGAAATAGGTAACTCGATTTGCTATATAGGTATAGCCTCTCTGCGAACGGACAGGTGGCAAACCAAATTGGAGAAGGTGCATCTGAATTTACCAAAACACCGTAAAGAGAAAGTTTCAGTTTAAACATCTATTCTCCTTTTCTTTAGATTGCCATTGAGATCAAAGATTTATGATTCAAATTTCATGTTTGAACTTTTTAAGTTTTAATATTTCAAAATTTGTGAGAATTTGTGCCATAAAACCCTTCTTTTTTAATTTTCATTTTTTTAGTGCCATACAAACTTCAATTAAAGTGCATTCTTATGGTATGATTTTACATTTACGGAGCTTAACTTCAAGCTTTTGGAGACTCACACCTTATTAGTGCCATAATCTTATAGTCATCTAATTTACATTTCCTAACAATCTTAATTACTCGCAGTAGAAAAAAAATCACAAGCTAAGTTTTTCATTTTGTCACTAGTGGTTCAACAATCAATACTCGGTAAAATAATAATCAAGGTTTGTCTCAAAGATAGATTGTTGGTATTCATGAGATAATTGCAATTTTATTTGCTAAAATGACTGGAAAAAAAAGATATAAGATAATGGAGTAAATTGATTGATAAAAAACATTCATACAATATGAAATCATGCATGGCTTTAATATATGAATAAAATATGAAATTATATGTCAAGACTGATGACTGGGATTCGATTGATGGGGCTAGTGTTTACATGGCTTACCCGAGAAGAATGCCATTCGTTGGTAATGCTGAGAGTCACATTTAATTGTTGTAACATTTTGGTTGGCAAATTGGGTGAACTAATTATCTCACTAGTGGAAAAACACATATCAGGATCGGTTAAATACGCACATCAGGATCGGACCTAGAGCCGATCCTGTTCCAGCCGATACAAATAGTCAATCTAAACTGTATCGGTTAAAGAACCGATCCAGATAGAAACAATCTGGATCAGTTTTTTCAAAAGAAAACTGATCCCGATTTGTAGGAATCTGGATCGGTTATACTAAATAACCGATCCCGAATAGTAAGAATCTGCATCGGTCAAATATTCAACCGATCCCGATTTGTTAGTATCTGCATCGGTTAAATAAGAAACACCGATCCCGACGTGCTAGTATGTGGATCGGTTTTTCAAAAAACCGATCCCGTATTCTTAGTATCGGGATCGGTTTATATCCAACCGATCTTATATTTATTATCTGGCCAAATTAATAAAAAAAATTATTAATCAATTGCATCGGTTAAAGATTTAACAGATCCTATAATATGTATCAGGATTGGTTGAATTACCCGATCCAATATTCTGGCCAATATAAAAAATATTTTTTAAAATTACAACAACACAACTGGATCGGTTAATAAACAGCCGATTCATATAACTATCTAAATTGAACTGATCCACATGGTTGTTATCAGGATCGGTGATTTTATAAAGAACCGATCCGGATAGTTATCAGGATCGGTGTTGAATAAATAACCGATCCTGATTTGTTACTGTGTTTTAAAAAAAATTAATTTATATTTGGCCAGCTTCCAGTATATTTTGCTGGCCTATATAGGATATCACATGCATCAAGAATTATCACAAAAGACCTATCATATATGCATCATGAATTATCACAAATCGATACACATCCTAAATTATTACAAAAGTATCACGTTCATGCATAGTTTACACCATATCTTAGAATTAGTAAGCTCCTAAATTATTACAAATTATCACATCCTAAACTGTTTTACTTTTTTGAATGAGTACCTCCTTTAAGAAAAAGTTACACCACGAGTTGCGAATCTCGTCCATTTTGTAAACCGGGTACTTAGTGGGAAAGTCCTGCATTTTTTAAATGATACAAGAGCACAATTAAATATGTACTTAATTATATTTGAAGCAACTATGCTTACTTTTGGAAAATATATAAATGTATATATACCTTCATTTTCGGAAAATCACGGAGGAAGCGATGTATTATGTCGTGCACGATCATCATGACATAATATCCACATTCCCAATTTCCGGTTTGTTGTGGGCACTACATTACACATCAAGAGAGTTAAAAAATTAAACAATTTTTGCACATATAGATTTTGACCAATTTTAATTTGCATCTAGGTCCCTATAATCATATCATAACCAAATTTCACCATTTTTTACATCTAAGTCCCTCGTTTAACATCACCAACTTAGCAATTTACAAACAATAAGAGAAGTTAAAAAATAAGTACTTACCTTGCAAAAATTAATCTTCAAATTAGGGCCTTTTCCAAATCCTCCAATCATCTGGTCCAATTGGTAGGGTCTGTTGAAAAAAATACTTCCAATTCTAAGAAAAATATTAATGAAAATCTATAGATTTGACAAATGAAAGTTTGAAAAGCATATATTTTGAGCGCATCGATGATCTTCGGGTTATGTGGAACCGATTTCTTACCAACGGTCTTACCGGAACAATGAACATTGGAAGAATTGAACACGTACACCTGACTCTCTCTTGGCATAAGCACGACCAAGAGCCAATGGTCTCTGCATATTAGGTTTTGTATCATCTCACATTCTATAATTTCTACGAAATGAAAGAAACTTAATAAAATTAGAATATATATACAGCACTAACAACTGATGATACGGTATGAATATCAATTTCTTGTCCCGGTTTTTTCTCAGTGCCTCCTTTAAGTATGCCTCGACATATTCTTTATCCTGGGCATCACCGTCCAACAACAGAAAATTTGTTTTCATGGGGTCCATGAAACCAACACGCTCATCTTCTCGATGTTCCTTCTTGTTGTATTTTTGCACATACCTGCAAAAAAAGGCATACAGGTGATCTCAATTTTTTCAACATCGAATTAAAAGTACTACATTTTGCCATTATTACGAATGTTAACTCACATCATGAAGATCTGAATAATCGGTGCGGTGAGCCACTCCTTTCGTTTAACCAACGCCAAAAAATCATCTGCACGAACTACTAGGGGTTCTTCAGTGTGGAAAAGGTCCGGTGGCGGATTGACTTAAAATGCATTGTTAGGTTGGTTCAAAAACCGATCACGCAGAAGAGTATAAGACTGTGGAAAACTCCCAAAATCGATACCATCAAACATATCTGCGCCAGTTTGTACCACATCCCCACCAGTATGAACTTTGCATGGTTCCTACAATTAAGATAATACCATCAACTAAAACTCTACCATATAGATACAAATTTATAAGTATAAGAAGTTGTAATAATAATATGTATTTTTTATTTACCTGATCAATGGATATCATATCCATCGGCCATGCGGTGGAACTGCCAACGGCTGAGATGATGGTTGGCATGTCTTCATGTGGTACAGGTAGAGGGGTGTCTTCTTCACCCGGGACCACTTCATCCACCATTACCCTTGCATGGTCGGGTGGTAGAGGCCTCAAGTGAACGGTCCCTTCGCAATTTACTGGAACATTAATTGTCCCCGAAGCCACTTCAACCTTCTTCCCATCTCGAGGCAAGAGAAGTCTGCATCCTCACTGCGACGGCTGTACATGCTAAAACATTGAATTCGAATGACATAATATGTATAAAACTAAGGCATGTACGTAATAGAATTATTTTTTTTATTCGAATGGAAAAATATGTATTTATTTGCATTACCTCCATCGAGAAAAACAGGGAAGACCGTGGTCCAACTGACTGGCAGCTGCTGTGAGCGGCTGTTGGGCTTTCCGCGAGTATGTGTCGGCCCATCAATGTTGCCATTTTCTCCTCTAACATTTGATTCATTCTCTCCTCCATTTCTTCCTTTAATCTCGCCTCTGCAACTTGTACTCTCGCCGCCACTTCTCTCTGTATCCTATCTTCAATGTCCGCGCCAGACTCCGAAGGCATGTGTCTCCTCCTTTTTCCGCACCCCTGATATGCCTTTTTAATACCCACCAGAGCTCCAAGGCCTCTCACCCTCCCAGCATGTTCCGGATTCGGCAAAGATTTTCCTAGAACATCGTCGTAACGATCGACGGGCAACAAGCCTTTGTTGAAAGCCTCCTGTTGTTCTTCCTGAAATGACAATGCCAACATGTTACAACATAATAAATTAGAGTTGAATTTCAAGGGATGAAAATATCTAAATCCTCACAATAGTCTTGACGACTTCTTCTGTTTCCTCGTCAGGATAAAGACGTCCCTGGCCATCGGCTGAGGGCTTCGTGTGTCCTAGTGTCCATGAGACATGCCTATACTGAACAGACATATCAAGAAACTGCTCCTGTGACAGTACAGTAGTTGACCCTTGGGTAGACGGATCACTACTTACTGCTTTCTCGTTTGCAATGTGCTGGAAAACTTCTTTGAGCCTATTCTGGAATTTCTCACCGCTGTACCCTCTGGATCCCAAGTAATGTTTATACTTGTTCTTGGACTGATTCTCCTTCCCCTTATTGCTTTTATTCTGCAATTTACCCAAAGAAACAATTGCGGGTTATGAAAATAGTTGAACAAAGAAACAATTAGGTTCATTGAACGTTTATAGTTAAAAAAAAAGATACCTTGAATTCATCCGACCGGCGGGACTCGACAAAGGCATCCCAAGCTTGTTGTGTGATCGAGAGCTTCTCAAGGTCGGGCGTCGTACCCGCGTTGACGTGCTTAGTCAGAGCTACTCTGAACTTTCGGTGCATTTCTACCATTTTTTGTAGTACCTTCTTCTTCAACTGCGGATCATCACCATCAATGTTCCAGTCCATCTGCCAAACAAACAGAAATCAAGGTTTACGTGAGTAATTAAATTCAACTTTGCTAGCTTGTGAGCTTAGGACCGTGTTATTTACCTGGTTTGGTTCCATATCTTTTCCTTCACGTCGTCTTCTACCTGAGACCACTCTAGGCACGTTATAGGAACGTTCCTTCTTACCAATATTCCAAGGTGCGAGGGATATTTAGTGGTTTGCCTATTAATAATAGGCCTCCGAATTGCATCAAATTCAACATGCTTGCCGGTCTGATTAACGACGGTAGCAAGTTGGAAAGGCCCTCGTACTCGCTTCTCACCCGAGGCGCGCTCGCTACCACCACCACCACCATCACCGCCACTAGCCTCACCAGCACCACTAGACATGATAGGAGCAGTTCGATGACCCTCCTGGAAAAATTATACAAATTCAAACGAGCGTTATACAAATCAGTCAGTGGAGACTGATCAAAATTCCCAACCAAAAAGCCATCTGAACGGTTAGATAGAGAATAAAAAAACAACCAATTTAGAGTGAAAATTTGATTTATTTGGATTTTTCTGCTATTTTTAGTGAATTTTCAAAACTGGAGCAGCATGTGTATTTGTGCTGTTTTTTCATATCAAATCGAATATAAATGCTAAGAATATAAATTTTTAGCCAGAGATCGGCAAGGCAGCATATAACTTTGAACAATGTAAACCTTGATCCCAATATAACTTTGAACAAAATAAACTATGAAAAATTTTGATGCTAAAAATATAAACTTTGGAAAGTATAACTTTGAACAACCAAGTCCGGTACCAGCAACAGCAACACAGTAACGCAGCAACACCAAGGCCGGTACCAATTAAACGGTGAACTTTGGGCTCTCAAGGCCGGTACCAATTAAAAGGTGTTTGAGCATTTACCCGAAATTAGGGCGAAATTAGGCCGAGAGAGAGAGGGAAGCACCACTGAGAGCACCGGCACCAGAGGAGAGAGGAGAGAATGCGCGGCGAGAGAGGCGGCGGCGTAAGCCCGAGAGAGGCGGTGTTAGCACCGAGAGAGGCGGAGTGAGCCCGAGAGAGAGAGATTAGCGAGAGAGAGAGGGAGTGAGCTCAGATTGAGTTTTGAAAATGAATTGAGGAGACCAATTTTCGCTAAGTAGCGATAGAGGCGCCAAATAAAATCACAGTGAAAATATATCATCGTTTCATCATCAGGATCGGTTTTTTGTTAATAACCGATCCCGTTTTTATTTTTGGTCATCAGGATCGGTTAACTTAATAACCGATCCTGAGTACCAATTATCAAGTTCGGTTAACCAAATAACCGATCCTGATGCGTACAATAATTATTCCGGTACTTTGAAAAAATAAATCACTGTTTACATAATTCCAATGGATTTAAAAATGCATTAAATTTACATTCACATAATTTACATTTACATAATTAGCATCACATTTGGATAATTCAAAATTTACTAAATAACACAATAAAAACATTATTAAAATGCAAGAAAAAAGTCTTAAATATTTATGACACCTTGCATGCAACCCGTAGTCAAGTAATTATAATGCCTCCTGAAAAAAAATTAATAAACCCATTAAGTGATGAATATTGAAGATTTTTTTCATTTTGAAAAAGATTAAAAAAGTCTAGATATGACATACTAATAAAACATTGAATATCAATTTTATTCAATCCATTCTCCTTCATTATGATCGTTGCGCATGTGACTTGTTTCATTATCCACAACAGTTGGTAAAGATGCCATGCCAATGGAAAAAGGAGGTATATCATCAAAATGATCGTACGCTTCTTCGTCGTCCACATTATCAATCCCGACAATACGTCTTTTCCCAGAGAGGACAACATGTCTTGAACGATCGGCCGGATCAGTTATGTAGAACACTTGTGTGGCTTGTCTTGCAAGTATAAATGGATCATCCTTGTATCCAACCTTATTGAAATCTACCAAAGTGAAACCATCGTTATCAACTTTAACGCCCTTACGGTTGTCGACCCATTTACACTGAAATATCGGGATCTTAAATTTTCTGTAATCTAGCTCCCAAATTTTTTCGATAAACTCATAATACGACATCGAGGCATGCGATGGTTCGGCACCTTTAGCTCCTGGAAAATCACTCGACACGGCTACCACAGTCACTCCGCTGTTTTGCGCGGTACTCTTTAAATTTTGACTTCTTGTGTAAAATGTATACCCGTTGATGTCAAATTCTTGGAAAATTTTCACGACATGGACTGGACCGAGAGCCAACATTTTGATAATTTCTTTAATGTTCTCTCCCTCCGGAGCTTTCATGACTCTACGTGTAAACCATCCTTCGAACTTTTCATTGTGTTCTCCAATCAACCACTTATCGGATTTCTTAGGATTCTGTTGACGCAAGAAAGTCATGTGCTCGTCCAAATAAGGATGAACGTCGGTGAGGTGCTGCAAAACATGTAAATGTGCTAGTGCCATCGTTTTATGTAAGGGCACGATTAATTTCGAACCGATTGTGCCTACCCGTGAAGTCTTCCATCGTGTCGAGGTTTAGGGATGCCGATGGCATTTAAATCATTCAGATAATTAGTACAATACTCAATCACCTCTTCGGCAGCATATGCTCTTACAATGCTGCCCTCAGGACGATATCGGTTCCTCACATATCCCTTTAACAATCCCATGTATCTCTCGAACGGATACATGTACCGCAAGAAAACAGGCCCACACATCTTAATTTCTCTAACTAGATGAACAATTAAATGAACCATAATATCAAAAAAAGATGGCGGAAAATACATTTCAAGATGACAAAGAGTGACAACAACCTCCTTCTGCAGAGCATCTAACGTGTCAGGATCAGTTACTTTGCAACAAATGGCGTTAAAGAAAAAACAAAGCTTCGTGATGGTCTGTCTAACGCACGGTGGCAATATGCCCCGAATTGCAACAGAAAGAAGCTATGTCATCAAAACATGACAGTCGTGGGACTTCATACCTGTCAATTTTAAACCCTCCAATGAAACTAGGTTCTGAAAATTTGATGAATATCCAGATGGTACTTTTACACCATGAAGGCATTCACATAAACTTATTTTTTCTTTTTTCAACAATGTATGCATGGCGGGTTTTAGATATGTGCAAAGTTTACCCTTTTCTCTTTCCTTCTCTGCTGGTTGTAGATCCGGCCGTATGTTCAAGAATTGCATGTCTTTTCGCGCATTGATACCGTCCTTAGTCTTTCCCGGAATATTTAACAATGTTCCAACCATGCTATCACACACATTTTTAACCACGTGCATCACATCGAGGCAGTGTCGAACCTCTAAATGCTCCCAGTATGGCAAATCCCAGAATATTGACCTCTTCTTCCAAGTAATTTTCGGAGACCCTTTCTTTCTCACAGCCTTTTTTTTGAATTTCCTAAACTGATTTTCGATATCCTTTACTCGCGAATAAACTTGTTGACCGGTCAACGGATAATTTACTGTGACATTCTCGGTCTTTCCATTGAATGCTTTCTTTCTCTTTCGGTGTGCGTGGTTGGCAGGAAGAAATCTACGATGACCCATGTATACATTTTTGCAGGAATGTGGAAGCCACAGATCAACTGTATCATCCATGCAAATAGGGCACGCTTTTTCTCCTTTAACACTATAACCCGACAAATTACCATAGGCTGGAAAATCATTAATGGTGCAGAAAATCATGGCCCGTAAAGTGAAATGCTCCTTGGTATATGCATCAAATATCTGCACTCCGGGATGCCATAATTTTTTTAAATCCTCGATCAACGGCGCTAGATACACATCTATGTCGTTTCCGGGCTGTTTGGGCCTTGATATCAGCAAGGTCATCATGATGTACTTGCGTTTCATACATAACCAAGGCGGAAGATTATAAATGCACAATAGAACCGGCCAACTGCTATGCTTACTGCTCATGCTACTGTGCGGATTCACTCTATCTGCACTCAGCCTGAACTTTAGGTTTCTTGGGTCACCGCCAAATTCGGGAAACCTTCTGTCAATATTTCTCCACTGAGGAGAATCAGCGGGGTGCCGTAATTTTTTGTCCCTTTTCCGGTTATCGGCATGCCAACGCAATAATTTTGCTTCTTTGGCATTTGAGAACAAACATTTGAATCTCGGTATCACGGGGAGGTACCACAGTACTTTTACCGGCGGTCCTTTATCCGGTTTACATAATTCACTTTTATCGCTGGTTAGCTGCTTTCTACTATAACGTGATGCACCACACTTTGGACACTCGTCGAAATCTTCATACTTATTTCGATATAATATACAATCATTTGGACGCGTGTATTCTATGAACTTCCAAATCCACTGGACACAATATTTTTTTCGCTTCGTAAACATTATATGGTATCTCGTTTCCTTCCGGAAGCATTTCTTTCAATGTTTGTAATAACGCAGTAAAACTTTTATCACTCCAACCGTTAGATGCTTTAAGGTTATACAATTTTAATACACCTTTCAATTTTGAAAATTTAGAACAACCGGGATACAATTCCTTATTACAATCTTCGTACAAATTCTCAAATACACAGTACTGCTTATTATCAAAATCCTCTTCTAAATCACGTAATATTTGATCAAAATTCCCAAATTCATCTACCACCATATCATCGGTCCCATCGGGTGGCGCATCACCACTTCCATCACTCCAACCAGTATGATATTCCTGATGCTCAGTACCTATATCGGTTTCCAAACTTTCACCATGCCATATCCAACGCTTATATTGTTGCTTGAATCCACGGCGGATTAAATGGTTCCTCACTTGGTTGGGATTGGAAAATTTATTCATATTGTTACAATCATGACAAGGACATGACATCAGCCCAGTCCCATTCTTCGCCATATCTTCCGTAGCAACTTTCATAAATTCATCAACACCTGCCATATATTCATTGGATATACGCGATGTTCCGTACATCCAACTGCGGTCCATCTGCAATTATAAGAAAACACAATTAAGCACAAGGGAATGGTACTTTAAATGTTCACACTAGGGCTTACATGGGGCCGGTTACCATCCTATCCCACTCTTTGAATACTTTGTCTCAGTAGTGACCACTTGTTAGTCGTGTTTTAGTATTTAAGAAAATTTCGGCAGCATTTCCCCTTAGTTCCCCAAATATTCGGGGAACTAATAAGAGGAAATGCTGCCGAAATTTCCTTAAATACTAAAACACGACTAACAAGTGGTCACATCCTAATTGAGACAAAGTATTCAAAGAGCAGTCCCAAAACGGGGACTATTCAAAATTAATCCCTAATGGATTAATTTTGAACGGGTATCATGACCTAAAGGCATTATTCATTCGGTTGTGGCTCATAAGACAATACTCTAGCTAGATATATACCCAATGGTGGAAATACCTTTAATTAACTATATACTATTATCAAAATACATGAGTTTCATTCACAAAACTAAACATGAGGTTCATGTGTTGTACTTACAATTTTTTTGGATGCCGAATCGAGTGAGATGAATATCGTTGCACCAGATTCCTCAATAATAGCCAATCTACAAAATTAATAAGAATTGAGTTGAGCTTTTGAAGCAAAATACACCACATGAGCCCTAGCTAATATAAATACAAATTTTAAATTCTTGATCGTCTCATCAATCCAAGTTAAAAATGCTTCATTGATTCTTTTTTTATATGTGCTTGTAGAATGAGAAATATAGATCAAATAAAAAACACTTGAATTTCCTAATTTCTTCATTCTCTATGGGATTGTGCCCAAAATTAGTTAGCATTTTAAATAAAAAATGAAGAATCGGGTTTATATTACCTCAATCAACCATCAACCGAGATAAATCAACAAACGATCAAAATGAGGAAGAGAAAACACTTGTTTCGGGTAGAGAGAGTTCAGAGATCGCTAATTTCTCAAAGAGGGCACAGACAGATCGTGCACTTGAAAGGGAGCAAAAGACCTCATATTCTGGAAAGGGAGAGGTAATAACAAGGTATCAGGATCGGTTAAGTTATTAAACCGGTCAGGATAATCATCAGGACCGGTTTAATTATTAGCCGATCTTGATGGTTATCTATCAGGATCGGTTAATTATTCAACCGATCCTGATACTAAACAATCACGATCGGTTATTATTTAACCGATCTTGATGAATATCAAGATCATTTTTTAAATCATTCTAAAAATTGAAAAATGGATTTTATATTATTAAATATTTGTGACTTACATATTATATTAATTTTTGCCAGGTTGTATTTAATGACCGGACAATGGAAAGCATGCAAGTTGTTCTTCAATATTTGTGACTTACATATTATATTAATTTTTTATTTCATGTTTTAAGTATTTATCTTTCTTTTTTTATTTCATGATAAAACTTTAGGAGATTATTTTATTTCATGTTGTAATTAATTTTTTAGGATATAAATTCACATCACGTGAGGTTACCAGACCGAGTACAATTGAAATAGATGGTCTAGGATTGTTATTTGAACTTGACCCGAATCTCAAAGCACAATTAACACTAGCCCTGCGCTATCCCAGAAAGGCACCGGCTGACAGTAAATCTGGACCGTCCCTTTCAATTGTCTTGAGTCAAGAGCCTCAAGTGATACGGATCCCAAAAATATCGGGTAGCTGGATTTTAAATGCAGAAATACATTCAGGATCGGTCTTTTATGGTAAACCGATACTGTTTGTGGACCATCACGATCGGTTAAATTTAAATAACCGATCCTAATACTCAAGTGGCACTTAAAATGAGGAGCCTTCCCTCTTCCCTCTCAAACCGATCAACTTCCATTCAAAAATCTGGATTTTTCTCTCCTTCAACAATCGCCATTTCTTGCAGTAGGTTTTCTTTGATCACTTTGTCAAGGTTTGAATGTCCCTCCTTTCTTTGGTCACTTTGTTTTCATTATTTTTTACGTGGTCTATTTTCTCATATTAGAAATGCCTCATCGCCGTCGGTTCATAACCAACAAGGGCGATGACTTTGCAAAGCACTTCACCAAGCGAGAGTTGAAGGAGTTCTTCAACAGTGATGACCAGGCCTTGGCACTCATAGCTGAATGCATTCTTGATTCCGATCCTTACCTCGATCCGAATAGTGACGGAGAGGATAGTGACGGTGAAGAAGTTGAGCTCGAGGTGAAAGAACGACAAACCTTTGCTGAGATGGTGGAGTGTTTCGAGTGCCTCTTGTTGGCCAAGGAGGATGTCATGCTCCAATGTGAGACATGTCGCAACACATTCCATCCGAAATGTGTTGGCAAGGAGGTCAAGGAGAACAAGGACCTCCGACTTGTCAAATGGAGATACCCAACATGCATCAACGGGCCATCAAAGTCTATTGAAGACTAAGTTAATTTATTTTTGCAACTAATTAAGTTTATTTTGAGATCTATATGATCTAACTTCTTTTGGATGAATTTGTTAATTTACTTCTTTTGGATGAACTTGTTATTTTGAGATCTATACGATCTAACTTATTCTATTGAACTTGTTGAATGGTAATTAAGTTAACTTATTTATATTATTGCGGATTTTATTTATGATTGTGTGATGCTTGATTAAATTGTGATTTGTTTGCCATAATTGTTTTAATTGCATATTTGTATGTCATGTGTGAATAATGGGTGTGAATCACAAATGAGTTGCTTGAATAATTGGTGTGGATCACAAATTATATGTTTTTCAATATACAAATATATCTATATATGCCTGAATTGGAAAAAAAAGGCAGAAAGACAGTATCAGGATCGGTTATTTACTAGTTAACCGATTCTGAAAACCATCAAAATCGGTTATTAATATTGAATCGATCTTGATGGTTATCAGGAGCGGGTAAAATAAACAACCGATCCTGATTGACTTTCTGCAATTTTTTGATTTTTTTAAAGCAACACATATGAAAAACGATTATTTGTTCAAATTTTTATTTTTTCTGCTTATTATATGGCTTTATATTGAAAATGTCAATTCTGGACAAATTGACGCTCATTTAGGTTGCGGCAAGTCTGTTTCATACTTAGGTCTGGAAGAGAGGACAAGTGGGTGGTTCTTCTCTTTTGGTGCCATTAGAGTTTACGGAGCCTAACATGAAAATACATGTTTTAATAAATAATATTTCATGTTCAGAAGTTGAATGAAGAATGAATGACCTTCAAAAAAAGCAAGAGTCCGATGAAAATTTCGACAAATCATATGTTTCTTCTATGGAATCGAAAAAATTTGAATCTTATTCTATGGAATCAAAAAGTTCATATAGAACCGATCAACAATCAAGATCGGTTATTCGTTAACCGATCTTGAATGTCATCAGGATCGGATTTATTAATAAACCGATCCTGATTGACTTTCTGCAATTTTTTTATTTTTTTAAAGCAACACATATGAAAAACGATTATTTGTTCAAATTTTTATTTTTTCTGCTTACTATATAGCTTTATATTGAAAATGTCAAATATGGACAAATTGACGCTCATTTAGGTTGCGGCAAGTCGGTCTGGAAGAGAGGACAAGTGGGTGGTTCTTCTCTTTTGGTGCCATTAGAGTTTACGGAGCCTAACATGAAGAAACATATTTTAATAAATTATATTTCATGTTCAAGAGTTGAATGACTTAAAAAAAAAAGCAATAGTCCGATGAAAAGTTCGACAAATCATATGTTTCTTCTATGGAATCGAAAAAATTTGAATGTTATTCTATGGAATCGAAATATTCATATATAACCGATCAACAATCAAGATCGGTTTAATATAATAGACCGATCCTGCTTGTCTTTCTGCAAATTTGTTTTTTTACATCAACACATATGAAAAAGAATTATTTGTTCAAATTTTTATTTTTTCGGCTTATTATATGACTTTATATTGAAAATGTCAAATCTGGACAAATTGACATGCGAGGTCAAGTGCGTGGTTCTTCCCTACTTAGGTCTGGAAGAGAGGTAAAGTGGGTGGTTCTTCTCTTTCGGTGCCATTAGGGTTTACCGAGCCTAACATGAAGATACATGTTTTAATAAATTATATTTCATGCCGAGACGCTGAGTGCAGGAGAGAGTCGAGAAGAGTGAGTCAAAAGAGGGTTAGCTAGTGTGTTTAATGAAATTAACTCATTTACTAAAATTTGAAAGTCGTTTATTAAAATGCCGTTCTATGGAAGAGCCTAATATGAAGATACATGTTTTAATAATTATATTTCATGTTGAAGAGTTCGACAAATCATATGTTTCTTCCAAGGAATCGAAAAAATTTATATGTTATTCTATGGAATCAAAAAATTCATATGTTCCTTCTATGAAGTGGAAAATATTTATCAGGATCGGTTATTAATTTAGCCGATCTTGACTGTTAACTGTCAGGATCGGATAATAAAAAACCGCTTCTGATACTTAACAATCAAGATCGGTGTCCTGGTTAACCGATCTTGTTTATTATCCAGATCGGTTTAATAATAATCTGATCCTGATACGGATTATCTAGATCGGTTGATCATGAAACCGATCTTGATACCTAACAATCAAGAGCGGTGATTATGTTTAACCGATCCCAAAGGTATTAGTGTCAGTTTTTTAATTTAACCGATTCTGATGAGGCGATACTGTTTGTACATTTTTCACTAGTGTCTTGAGCCGGTTGTGCTTGATCTTGCCTAGATGCCCTTGGTTCGGTTGCCCCCCCCCCCCCCCCCCAGATATCTGGTTTCAGCCAAATCTTGTTTAGCCACCAGTTGAAAAATCTAGTCTATATTTGCTCTTTTCAGATATGTGCTCTCAAAGATGTGTAATAGATATTAGTACGAGTTAAAAAAATTATGTTACTTCTGAATGTTGGTTTTTATGCTTTCAGGATGTGAGTATGGAATGTTTTTGAGATGTTAGTTAAATTAGATTGTGTGTGAATGACTCAGTTAATCTTGTTAATATGTTCGCAGCTAATGTTTTTTATTGAAATTTCAACAATTATGTTCTGCAGTAGATTTGTGATACGGGCATTGTGATAGGGGTGAGTGTTTGACAGAATGGCTTAAGAAAGTGTGGCCTTATGACAGTAGCAAGTGTCTAATGCTGTTTATCAAATGCAGAGGCGATCGATTTTCTTAAGCAACACATACTACCCAATATATCTTTTATAAAGTATATAGTTGATCGTGATAATATTGAAATGGTAGAATTAATCCTTTTAGGAGCTTAATTGCAGCTGTAAAGAAGTTTTGATCCATTAATTTTGGACAAAAAGAAGTTCATATATATAACTGTCATTTTAGTTCAGTTTGAGCAAAAGCCAAAACTTCTACATACACCAATTATTGCGTAATTAATCAGGCAAGCATGTATTGCATAATTTGCATTTGTGATGCAACCGTTTTTTAGTTCTTGTTTTGGCGTTGCAATTTTCCCTCAATTAAACCAAAAAATGCACAATGACTATAAATGTTGATCAATGCAACCATCTATTGCATTGATAAAAACAACCACAAACACTCTTGATTTCATAGTGATTATATTCGCATATTCGCGAATAAAACATTTTTTTGACGTTACCGAACCGAACTCCGAATAAAACGCAAAAAAAATATATAATACATTTTATTTGTGAATAAAATGCAAAAAATATTTTTTTAAGGGTTTTTTATTTTTTTTTGCTTCCTTGTTGTACCGAATCAGTCTCGAATTATATCCGAATTATACCCGAATCACAAATTTTTGACCCGCCGAACCGAACCCGAACTATTCATTTGTTACTATGCTTGATTTTACTAAATCATGTTCACATACTGATCGAATTTATAAACCCCAATTTATAAACCCTAATTTATAAACCCTAAATTCTAATTTATAAACCTAATTTATAAACCCTAAATCCTAATTTGGAAACCCTAAAACCTAATTTATAAACCCCGAATTTTAACGACTCTAATTTTGGACAATTTTGGACCCTAGACCCTAATTTATAAACCCTAAACCCTAATTCATAGTTTCCAATTTATAAACCCTAATATAAACTCTAAACCCTTAACCCTAATTTATAAACCCTAATTTATAACCCTAGATTTCTAAACCCCTAATTTTATCAACCTTAATTTTGGACAATTTTGAACCCTAAACCCTAATTTATAAACTCTAATTTTGTCAACCCTAAACTCTAATTTACAAATCCTAATTTATAAACTCTAATTTTGTCAACCCTCAATCCTAATTTACAAACTCTAATTTTGAACAATTCCATCTCATCGGGAAAATCAACAACCCGCACACGATAATTAACAATTCAATTTCTACCAATCGTTTCAATACCAATACAAGGCACAAAATATAAATAGAATAAGTTATTTAGAGACTTACCCGAAAATAATCAGATTCTGACCGAGATGGCCGAGATGGTCGAGATGGCCGAAATTGCCGAGATGGCAGAGAGAGATAGGGGGTGGGGGGAGTTTGGCCGAGAGGGAGAGAGGGATAGGGTGGCCGAGAGGGGGTGGGGGGGGGGCGGTCTATGGGGTGAGGGAGAGAGGAAGAGAGAGGGAGAGAGAGAGGAAGAGAGGGCGAGAGAGAGATCGGGAGAGAGAGAGAGCAAGAGGTGGCCGGCGGTGGAGAGAGGGAGAGAGCAAGAGAGGGTGGCGGGGTCGGCCAGCGCAGGGTGGTGGGAAAACGGGGCGACGCAGAGGCAGAGAGCAAGAGAGAGAGAGAGATTTGGAGTTTTGGGTCGGACGGGTCGGATCCGCGCTTTTTAAAAAAATAAATATAAAAAAGGCGGACAGTCTAGCGGGGGAGGCGGTCTGCTATAGATATTGGACAGCCCAGAGGGAGCGATTAGGACGTTTTTAATAAAGCCTTTGAGGACATATTTGATAATTTTTAGTTTTTTGGGGTATTAATAAAAATGCCGGTTTACCTTGTTGGTATTTACTTTTGATAAATTATTAATAAAGTACATTTTACAACTATGGAATAAAAGCTTATAGAAAATTACGGAAAGATAATAATTTCGACATTTCAACTTATTAATTTCTCTCAAAATCGTTGTTTGGAACCAACAATATTATGCCGTCGATATGCATCTTTTACTGTGTAATAACTAAAATTAGTTCGTCTAAAAATAATGATCAATTATTCAGATAGATACGTAAAATTAATCCGCCTCCGTCTAACAAAAAGCAAAATAGATGAAGTAAGAATGATTGAACTTAAATTAATCCTAGGCGAATTAGCTTATTTGACCACTTGTCATATTTTCTCTCCGATTTCTAGGTTCTTCTCATTGCAGTGCATTTCATGCCTCTGTTGCGGAATTTTTTTCTCCATATAAAATAAGACGTACATAAATAAATAAAAAGAGTATCTTATTTTCAACAAATGTAAAAAGATCGGATTAATTGAGTCCGATTCAAATATAATGGATCAGACTCAATGAATCAGATTCATATTTTCTTTTTGAGTTTGAATTTGGACCGTCCGATTAGAGGAGAATCAAGTTCTGGTTCACAGATGATCTCAGAAAATTATAATATTTTAATCTGGCCATTGAGTCAGATCTATATATTTTGGATGAGACTCAATAAGCCAGATCTTTCTATATTTGTTGGAAACGAGATACTCTTTTTATTTTTGTAGTATGAATTTAATAATTTTTATAGATAAAAAATTTCTCTCTCTTGCCGCCCCGAATTTGGATCCCTAAAGTAATCTAATTTTTGTGGTTTGATCTGGACCGTCCGATCTGCCTAACACGAATTGCCACCACGGGCCGATTCCCTAAAGTATCCTCTCCATTACTGTAAAAGATTCTCTTCACTTTACGGTTTGAGATTAACTCTCAGCCGCTTCGAGATTCGAACCAAGTTAAAAAGAACGGTCCAGATCGAGTAATGATAAAAGATTCTCTATTGCGGCTATTACGGTACCGGGGAGAGGATGTGAATTCCTTATACGGACTCCCCCCTTCACCGCAGAATCTCCGCGCCTCGTCTCTCTCGGCGCAGCAGCCCTCTCGCCTTGAGCCGCCGCCTGGCCCTCTGTCCGCGTACCACCTCTTCAGGTTCAATTCCTTCTTCTCTCCACACTCCACCAGTGGCTATTTCCTAAGGTAAATGTAGGATGTCATTTTTGCATTGTGCAACTGTAAATTTTAAGCTCAGTTTAGTTGAATTAGGCCTTGGTTTAAAACCTAGTTTGCACCAAGGAGCCTCAGTTGTCTCTTATTTGACTTAAATTACTCGCAGATTTTTAATTTATCTTGTCCTTGGGAAGTTTGTATTGGATTGTCATCCAATTTGGGAAAAGTTCTGTTCATTTAATTGTCAAATAGTTTCTCAGCTGTGCAATTATTAGATTGGCCTTGGTTTAGAAAATTTTCATAACCTCTTGATCTTGCAACCAAGCATTGCTTGTTGTTTATTTAACTTCAATTACCCTCTAATTGGCAAGGTCTTCAACAGTTCAATTAAACATCATGAAGATATGAAAATCAAAATGTCCAATCAAATATTAATTAAGATTGAGCATTTCATTTATTCAATTAAGATCTGTAGCCTCAATTTAATTATCTGTAGCCGCTACATGTGTGTTGAAATTGCAAAATTTAGCTTGAATTTAAGCAATTTCATCCTAAACATGAAATTTTGTGAATAAAAGCTTGCATTGGGGTAAGTTCCTTTTTCAAGAAGTGCCAATTCTGCACTTAATAAAGGCTTAATTTGAGTTTTATTTCATTCATCGTGCAGATTTTGGTTCCTTTTAATCTGCGTAGAGTTGAATCTGATGTTTCAGCTGTGAAAGTTGCAACTAGGTATGTTCCTTATATTTCGTTATTATTTCTACTTTTTGGTTTCTATAAATTCCTGTTATATGTATTTGTTAGGAGGCTAGGGCTGATCTGTTCTCAGCTTAAAATTTGTAAATGTAGTAGAAAGTAATCTGCAAGGTATTGTTTTTTGTATTGCATAATTACAAGTCATTGTTGATGCATTATTCTGTAGATCCAGTTTTTAATTGTTTCATCCCGGAATTAACTTTTCACAATACTTGTTCTTGAGATTTTTATGCAGTTCCATTTCTTCCTCTAGTGTAAAATCAATCTTCTTTAATTGAGTCCAATTGAATGTAATATTTGCACGTAATCTCCCTTGAATGTAGACTTGCGTCTCTGATGCATATCTCCTCCGTTTTCACGTGCTTTAACTGATCAGAAAGTTTGGTTTGTAAACCAACTCATTCTAGAGCACGTGTTACTTTTTGAGGTCCCTTCCTTGACCAGCCTGAAGGGATTGTTTTTAGTATCTTTGTCTTTGGAGGAACTTTTCACAAGTTCAAATTATCTGTATAGCTAACTGTTTGATGCTAAAATTTACATGATTTAGTCCTAGGAATGTGCCAATGGTTTTGTATTGAACATGGCCCTTAACTTCCTCCACTAATGGCTTTTGATTAGATGGAAACACAAAGGGTTTTGTACTCATGGAGTTGAATATTTTCAAATAATTTATTTGACATGATTTTTGTAAGTTGAGCTTCACATCAATGTGTTATGCTTGATTGTAGTATCATTTTTGTGTCCATTTTGATTTTTAGTAGGATAAAAGGTATTTGGAGCTATATAACCAACACTATATCAGCCATTCAACGTTTAGAATTTTACCTCTTTTTTCTTGATTAATGAAATATACTAGGTGTTTTGCCTAATTTAAAAAAATAACATTTTAAATTTTATCTAATTGTTAGGTACAGCTTTCATTGTCTACTTAGTATATCCTTGTCAAATTTGACTAATTAGTGTCAGTGACTTTATATTGGTCATTTGGAGTCGCAAACTTGGTCAAGGAATAAGCAAATGCAATTAAATCAAAACTTTAATAAAATTGTTATCACTTTTTTATCTCTGAAAGTTTCTATTGGCCAAAACATAGATCTCCTGTGTATTAAACTCTTAATGATTACTTGGAATAAGAAAAGAACTATTGTTTGCATGGGTGTTGGTTCATCTAAAAGTGGTAGTCCTTATCACACAAGGAGTTACAACATATTCCCACTTACATGAAAAACAAAATTTTTCTTTGCAAACAACAATAATGCATACGACTATTCTGATTACAAGTATCTTGCTTCAAGGGCACATTCAGAAAATTTCCATGAAATATTCTAATTACAAATTTCTTTGCTTCACATACTAGCTCGGTGCATTTCAAGCTTGTGCTAACCGGCCTCAGATTGGATACCTAATCCATGTCTATCTTGTCTTCTCTCATCCCGATTTCCCCTTCTATTAAACCCTTTGTGAAAAACCCTCATCACGGCGTGTCTATTGCGTCGAAGAATCCTGCTCGTCGATTTTTGATCCGTTGCGAGGTGATGCGTGATGATGGGTTCTACATGCGACGTTGTGTGGAGCTTGCCAGGTCAGCACTTGGGCACACCAGTCCCAACCCCATGGTCGGGTGCGTGATTGTGCGAGATAGTGAGATTGTAGGGGAAGGTTTTCATCCCAAGGCAGGACAACCACATGCTGAAGTAATATTATGTCCATTTTTTTATCTATTTTTCTTTGTTGAATAATAGATCTTAAGTAATTTCCTGAAATCTGGTTTGTTATGCTACTGATGCGAGCAGAACTGTGGGAGGTTGAGTAAAATAAATTGGATTTAATTGGAACATATTCCATTAATTGTAAAAATAGTCAAGGTTACAACAGGGCAGAACTAGAAAATTGAGATTTTGGAAAATCTAGATTAGTGTAATTTCATTTTATAAAGTATTGATGTATATGAAAATTACAAAATTTTGATGGACAACCTACAAAGTTTCAATTTTTTTTTTTTTTTTTGGGGGGGGGCTATTCCCCATCCGCCCATGGTTACAGTTTGACTGAAAGATGTTTGCTTAATTTAACTCTCACTGCTTAATTAACCCATAATTTTCTTTATTTGTCTCTATTTTGTTGCATCAGTGAAATTAAACCCAAAATAGCTCCAATAATAAAATGTGTAACTGTTGGTCAATTTTTCGGCCAACATAGTGCTGACTGTCTTTTCTTTTTTGAAAGAGCATGACAGTGGAACATAGAGCTGATTGTCAGTATTGTAATTTCCCACATATACACCTGAATATATCTTGTATCCATATGCAAACTTTGTTTAAAGATTATTGTTTCTGCTAGTTGCAAAGAAAAATAGGCACTACCATGTAGTAGGCAGTTTTTTCTTTGTTTGAAAAAATCATACAATTTTGGTAAAAATAGAAAAACAATTTTGAAATTGTACATTGCTAGAAGACTTGTTAATTATGTGGCATGACTGGTCTGAGATTTTTAAAGGGTTGTCTAGCTTTCTTTTGTGCATATGCGATGATACCCAATTGAAAAAAATATTGAGCACCGATTTAATAAATTCATAAATTTAGGTCTTTGCTCTGCGAGATGCTGGGGACTTAGCTGAGGGTGCAACTGCTTATGTCAGCCTTGAGCCGTGCAACCATTTTGGGCGGACCCCACCTTGCACAGAGGCCCTTATCAGGGCACGAGTGAAACGGGTTGTGGTTGGCATGACTGACCCAAACCCAATTGTTCACTCCAAAGGGATTGAAAGGCTTCGGCAAGAGGGGATTGAAGTTATAACTGGTGTGGAAGAAAATTTGTGTAGGAAATTGAATGAGTTTTTTATCCATCGGATGCTTACTGGGAAGCCATTTGTCACTTTGAGGTACATAGTTTTCAAAATTTTTATGGCAATCAGCCCATTAAATTATGTGTTTTTGAGACCCCATCCAACATTTCTCCTATTGTACAAATCACGGAACTATTAGATGACCAAGTTTTCCAATTTGTATTGATCTAGGTAAGTCTTCTTTGGGCTTTTAAATGTTTTGTTCAATTTGAAATGGGTAACTCCTTGATTTGCTATATAGGTATAGCCTCTCAGCGAACGGACAGGTGGCAAACCAAATTGGAGAAGGTGCATCTGAATCAGGCGGCTATTATTCAAAGTTACTACAAGAATATGATGGAGTTATTCTCTCTAGCAATCTTGTAGAAACCTTAGGGTTTCCCAAATCAAAAGAAACTGGTGCCAATCAACCCGTCTTCATAGTTATAGCACAGGACGGGAACCCTCCATTGAAATTAAAATCTTTAAGCGAAGATATTGCAGCAAATGTAGTTGTCTTAGCAAATAAATCTGTACCGATCGAAGCAAACTTTGAAGTAGAGATGGTGGTAATGGAGAACTTGAGCTTGAATTCTGTTCTTGATTATTGTTTAAATAAGGGTTTATCTGGGGTTCTTGTGGATTTTAGAGAGGATGATGGCGGTATTAGGAGCCTTTTGAGGAATTTTTATGAGAGCAATTTGTTAAATAAGGTAATTATGGAGGTGTTACCGATTTGGAGCTCGGGTGAAGCACATTTAGGTTTAGAAGTTGAGTCGAAAAATCTGAGATTGAAAGATTTGAAAAATCTGAGATTGAAAGATTTGGAGTCTAGAGTCATTAATGGAAGTGTTGTGATGGAAGGATACTTTTGTTAGGTATTGAGCAATTTGGAAAATATTTCACCTTTATTTTGGTTTTATATTATTATTATGGTACTTAATGACTATTATTGATCCGTAAATTGTAATGTGTTTTTAAAGTTTTAAAACTCGTGCTCAATATACTAAAAGAAGCGAAATGATGAATATCTACCTATAATATTATTATTATGGTACTTAATGACTATTATTGAGCACGAGTTTTAATAATACTAAAAGTTTTTAAAGTTTGTATCTCTCTCTACCATTTGTGTTTTTTTCTTTGTACTTGGAACATTTAATTGCTCCTACAAAGAAATCAAGAATATCTAGGTTATTAAACAAACTTAACAGCTTCTCTATAAATCAAAGCATTAGTACCTACTTGATAAATACAAGTATGTACGATTTTAAAAAGGTCTGTGCTCGTTATATTGTAAAATAAACTGATTTAGTCTCAAATACATCATATTAGCATTTGAGAATACACTTAATTAACAGAGTCGTGTATTTAGTGATAGTTTTTTGCATTAGAACTCTTGTACATTTAAATTGTGAGATATTCCTTTTTAAGGTCAATTGTATAGTGTAAGGAGCAATTAGTTTAAAGTTGTAAGATTTTTTCTGTTCTTAAAATAGTAAAAGATAAAATTTGATTCTCCAAAGTCGTGGTAACATAAATTTACGAAACGTCGCACATTTAAGTTAGTTCGACTTTGCCGAAATGTCGAATCATTTTTTTTTTTTTTCAAAAATATATAGATTATCTTAAAATTTGAATGTACTAAAAGGACCACAATAATTTGTTTATTTACCCAGAAGTAACTTTTGAACCGTGATCAATAACTCAGATTCAAAACATTTTTTGTTCTATAACATACAAAGAAATATTTTAATTTTTCTTACAGCCGCAAAAAATCTGGTCTGAAAAATGTTAATCCGGATTATTTATCGCAATCTTTCTAATGAAATTCAATTATATAGGATTCCATCTATTTTTGAAGAAATATAAAAATATTTCTAATATTTTAATAGAAAAATTAAAAAAATCATAACATCTTCTATTTAATTAAAACAAAAATTAGAAAATCCTATTTCCGGTGAATTATTCACAGAAAATAGGATTTCTGGATCTGGAAAATTATTCTGTGGATCCAGGTCCTAGATCTGCAGAATAATTTTCCGGATTGGACAGATTCTAAAAATTTTACAAATCGGATGTAAATTTAGAAATTTTGTATTTTTTTTTGGATATTAGTAAAAAATTCGGGCATTCTTATGGTATGATGTGAGTATGAAGTCCAACTCTTGGAGACTCACACCTTTTTTATTGATAGATGAACTAAAATTTTTTATAGTCATCAAATTTGCATTTCATGTCTTATCCTTAGTTGAAAAAGACTCACAAGCCCATTTTTCAATAAATTTCATAATATTTTCAATTTGTTAGTGTTACTAGTAAGTCAACTACCAATATTTATAAAATAGCAACGAGGTTTATCTTTAACATAGATTGTATGTATTCATGAGAATATTTTATTTTGTTATGCTAAAATTATTAGAAAAAAGTGGTATAAGATAATGGAGGAAATTAATTAATATAAATATTAATAAAAAACACAAATTATTATGATCTTAAATTCAAATTATATTTTCTCTAAAAATAAAAGGTTTTTGAAACTTATAGCTAAGTATCGTTTTAAAAAAAGAAAATGATTCCGCTATGATTATCTATTGAATTTTTTTCAGTAAACTAATATAATGTGAAATGTTAGTTCTATATTTTTCTATTAGTTCTGTATTTTCTTATTAGAAATAATAGAACATTTTGACAATATTAATTTATAAAATAAAATTTATCAGAAACGTATATTTTAAAAAAATATTTTTTTAATGTATGCATTAAATATGATTATACCACCAAATCGGTTCATAATGAGAGAATAACATATTTTTATTAAAAATATGTAATTTTAATATTTGTTGATATTTCTTGTCTTGTCATCAGTTTGGTTGGGCTATAAATTATTTACAATTTTTTCATATTCTAATTCTGAGAATGGTAATTTATACCATTTATATTGTTGTTGTATAATTATGCTTTGTGCTTATCATTGTATATAATACAAAATGAGTGAGGCTACGGTGCTATGCATAGCACGGATTGGTCCGTGCTACGGCTCAATATTTGAGTTTTCAAAATCCTAACGGTCGATCCAAACCGTTCAACATGATTATAAAATGAATATGTACTTGCAAACCAAATTTTACATTTTTCCGAATTTATTTACTATTTTTTTAGATAGGTAGAAAATCACTGTTTTTGGATGGTCCAGAATTTTCAGATCAAGTGATTTTCTACCTATCTAAAAAAATAGTAAAAAAATTCGAAAAAAATGTAAAATTTGGTTTGCAAGTACATATTCATTTTATAATCATGTTGAACGGTTCGGATCGACCATTAGAATTTTGAAAACTCAAATATTGAGCCGTAGCACGGACCAAACCGTGCTATGCATAGTACCGTAGCCTCACTCATACAAAATTTAGTAATTAATTGGCGGTGCGTTTGGATTTTATATTGAATAAAGATGTTGTCCCCCCCACTCCAGTTCCCTAAACGTCCCCCCAATTCTAACTAACTTTGTCAATCATTAAATCACCTTGAAAAACGTGTAAAAGATGAGTCCAGTTTTTTTCTTTAAATACTTGATATCATAAGTATGAATACTTGATGAATTATATATGAATATTTGATAACTTAGGTATGAATACTTTCTATTTTGTATGAATACTTTCCATATTTGAGTTCAGTTTTTTTCTTTAAATACTTGATATCTTAAGTATGAATACTTGATGAATTATATATAAATATTTGATATGTTAGGTATGAATACTTTCCATTTTGTATGAATACTTTCCATATTTGAATATTTGATACCTTGAAAAACGTGTAAAAGTATGTCATCATGGATCTCATTTGAAAGAGAAAAAAAAATAGAATACGTTCGTGGTTTTAGATTTGCAAAATTTCTCATAGATCGTTCCAAAAATTGGTTAGATTGAACGGAGAAAAAAAAAATCACCTTGAAAAACGTGTAAAAAATGAGTAGGTATTGTGTCCAGTTTTTTTTTATGTACTTGATATCTTAGGTATGAATACTTGATGAATTATATATGAATACTTGATATCTTAGGTATTCATACTTTCCATTTTGTATGTGAATTAATTTAATCAATGAATGGGGGACTGGTGGTGTGATCCACGTGACTTTTTGGTTGTGGTTCCCAATGCAGTCTGACAGTTACTGCACCCGAAAAGTAATGGTCCCCAGTTTGTATGTGAATTAATACTTGATATCTTAGGTATGAATACTTGATGAATTATATATGAATACTTGATATCTTAGGTATTCATACTTTCCATTTTGGGACTGAATTAATGTATGTTGAATGGGGGACTGACAGTTGTACTTTGACAGTTAGGGAGACGTTTAGGGGACTGAATGGGGGGGACTGTTAGTCGATCCCTTTTATATTTTATAGTATTTTTTTTTAATTTTGTTTGTTTTATTAATTTATTCGATAGTTTTCAGAGTAAAAAATATTTGTTTTAGGTAAACTATTAAATTTGGTACTTGATATATATGAGGGTATATAATGATTTATGTTTTCAATCGAACTCCTCAAACTACTAAGTTCGTCAACATATCCTATTCTATGGTTTAGATTGCCCTTTATTTATTTGCTAATAATCCAATTTAAACTGTGATCAAGACCCACTTGCGAGATCTAGTATAAATATTTCTGTTGCAATACACAATTTCTCATATATCGGCAAGGCTTACCTACCAAAATAATTTAGAGCACAATAGGGAACCATAAAATTCATCAAACAGTGTATAAAAGGAACGAGCTACTTTGAGGTCTACAAGAAAAAACAAAGGAACGAGCTACTTTGAGCTAATTTCTCATATATCGGCAAGACTAATTAACTAATTAACAGACTTTAATGTCACATCTTGGTGCTGTAAATGAGCTGGCCCTATTTGGAAAATATAAGAAATTTATCCACACATGTATCATGTATTCATGCATGATGCATGCATCATTCTTTCAGATGGTATGTGGCTTTCCCGTTGACCAAATTTAAGTTTTTTCTCAATAGAAACCAAAATATATAGTTGCATCGGCAGAGCAGATCTGAATTTGTACGAGTCATTAATTTATTTGAAGATAAAATAGAATACAAAAATATCTATAATTTGACAAGTTGGTAGACCAAATATTTAACTATAAGATTAAATAACACGTAGTGTTGACATTTCATAACATGCGTCATTAATTTGTAACTATTATTTATAAGTTGCAGATTTTAAATATTTAACAAAATATAACTGAAGTTAAGAATAAAGTAAGTCATATGTATTTAAATGGTTTTCATAATAATAACAACCAATTCAATGACCGTTAAGATAAAATGTTCTCCATATTAATTTAGATAGGTAATCTATAAAATTAAATTAAATTTTAAAATCATTAACCATCTGTCAAGTGACTAAATTAAACATATCAATGAGTTGAAGATTTTCAAATTACAAAAAAAATCTATTAAGAATCACAATGAATGGGTAAAAGAGTGGAAAGATAACGAAATTATAATACTAAGAAGGGGGCCTTCTGTTACAAAAATTTTGTGGAAAAAATCACTACATGTGCGGTGGCATCTGTTAGTATCCAAATTGAAGGATATATATGATTTGAGGTCTAAACGAGGACTTGATGTGTTTGCTCGGCTTTTACTATCATAAGTTCATAATTATATAAAGTTATAAACCTCGGGCCCCCTCAGTTCCTCTCCGATACAAGCACGTCTCCATCCTCTCTCTTCTCATGTCGACTCCACCAGATCGGTTCTGGCTCCCCATGGACGAAGCTTATTTACCAAGGTGAGTGTCTTGTCTCCTCTGGAATTCACTTCCATCTCTCTCACTGATTCCCTGCCCATCCTGTCCTGTTCCGGCCTCCATGGTGGGATGGGATCTGATCTGTTGACCGGGGCTCTAAGGTCTAGAGTTTCAGGTTTCAACAATCTTCAAATTGGTAACATATGATAAATTTTAGCAACTCCATAATGTCAGATTTCAGTCATTCACTATTTGTAGTTTTTAAATGTTTCTTTTGAATTGCAGGTCAAATGTCGGGAACTTTAAATGGGATTTGGATTTGTGGGAGGAAGGGATATTCAAGTGTTCTGATTTTGATTCAAAAATAAGAGCAAGAGAGGGATGCGATTTTGAGAATGTTGAAACAGAGATGGATGCTGTACCTTTCATAAAAGAAATGCTATCTCAACCCGTCCTCAAATTGTGCTTTCTTTATTTAGCATGCTATCCGATAGATTATGAGATTCCTGCAAGGTCTCTAACTGAGATATGGATTGCTGAAGATTTTATTACACCAGAGGAAGGAGAGACTGTAGAGGAGACTGCAAATATACTTGGAGCAACTTATTCAAAGGTATTATAAAAAAATTCCGGAAATTAACATTTAGGTCTATGGTTTTTCCCTTTGTAGCATAAATTACATTACAATAATTAATAGTATGATTGCTAAATTCAAACATTAGGTCATAATTTCTGAAGAAAAGGTCATCAACAAAACTGAATTTTATCTGTTTAATTACAAAATAGTAGATAATTTTCTGATCCGGTCTACTTGATGATAGATAAACTGAGAATTAAAGTGACTCTCTACTACCTCAAGAAAGGAGAGACTAACGATGGTCAATTCAAGTGACAAAACACCAACTAATTGAGCGGCCGTATACAGCAATAGCCCAAGAACAAAGCCATTTTATATTCATTTCTGCAAATTGACTCATTATTTTCTTATAAATAAAAAGGTCCTCATGTCCATCTAGAAATGTTGTTCTTTTATATATATGTACTCGATATTTATCTTTTTTCCTTGTTGATTGCAGGTCGTTGGTTTGTGTTACAAAGATATCATCCTCAGGCACAATCAAATGTTGCCGAGTGCGTCAATCTATTCATCTATTTGCCATCAAACAATCCTGTGACGACATGTTTTTAGCTGTTAATCCAGATAAATTACATCGTGTGAACGTGTCTCGTTTAGCAATCCATCATGATATAAAACTACAATACCCTGCTTCTTATCTGATGCGTTGTGATCTACGATCCTTTTTAGCTTTTGATTTGGGTAGAAATATTTTGCCAACAAACATAAATCTGTATGTGTTGGAGTTGAGAAAATCCGTAGTCCCAGAAATAGCTTTACTAAACAAGCAATTCCTACAATATCTAGGCTTGAGGGGTAGTAATATATCTGAGCTTCCAGAAAATATTGGGGACATGAAACTTCTTCAAACCTTAGATGTTAGAGATACAAGCATAGAAATCCTACCTGAATCTTTATGGAACATCTCAACAATTCGTCATGTATATGTCAATCCTAGCCCCAAATTAAAGGCCCACCCTCTACAGCAAATACATTAGACCTACAAATACTGAAAACAGTTGCAGTTCCTAAGTCGTGGCAAGAAAACTTTCCGAAATGCCTAATCAACCTTAGAAAGTTAGCAATTTCAAATAGGGACAATTCAGAATGGAAATCTAATCCATATTGGGAATCTATTTCTAACCTGTTGAGTTGCATGGTTAATCTCCTCTCGATGAAAATTATAGGCGACAATGTACCATCAGAGTTTGTTGATACAAGAGCCTTTTCAAATCTCGAGACGGTGAAGTCTATTGAACTAGAGGGAAAATGGAATTGCAGGAATCTTTTCATAGATAATATTAAATTTCCATCAAATCTTACAAAGCTCACCCTAGCCAAATCTGATTTGAAGGAAGACCCCATGCCGAGACTAGAAAGATTACAATCCTTGAAACATCTGAGCTTACAAGATGGAACATACACAGGGAAGAAAATAATTTGCTCCGCAAATGAGTTTAAACAATTGTAGTTCTTAGAACTTAAGAAATTGGACAGCTTGAAGAATTGGGAGGTGAAACCGATGGCTATGTTAAAGCTTACCACACTATGTGTTGTTCGATGTGGGAAACTCAACAACCTTCCTGATCATCTAGGGCATGTTACTAATAAAGTTATAATTAATTAAAATGTTGCTATCAGTCTCTTGCTTTAATTAAGTTCGTCATTTTTTTTTTGTTGTGCTTGTGTGTTCCTTGTTCTATATGTTCCTCTTTTAATGTGTGTTGTGCTTTTCGTATCATTGTGTTAATTATAATGTACGTTGGTATTACATTGAGTAAATGAAATGTTTTTAATGGATTTGGTGTTTCCATTTCAATGAAATGATTTATTTACTCTTTTATTTATTTTTATTATGGATGATGTGTTTTGATTCTAGAATGGTCACATAAATTTACTGTCGAACATGGTAACAAATTCAATAATTGATAAATATATAGTTTATGAGTTATCAGTTTTAAGTACATTTCGATTCAAATGAACAAATTAAACGGATTCCCGAGTCATATATCCTTGAACTTTTCACTTAACGTTGTTTATCTTCTTAAAATCTTCAAATTTTAATACATTGTAACAAATTATAAACGAAAAGAACTTTTCTCAAATTGTGTACATATTATTTTCAAATCTCAAACATTGTTGTTATGCTTGTGAGGGAACTAAAAATTATATTCTTTCGATGCCACAAAGTATATTTCCTGTCTGTTTATTTCTGACTGTACATACATATATTCTCTTTTCCATTCCTTCAGCATATCCGTTTTTTCATTTGCTCACAGACGATGTTTTCTTCCTTGATATCTTGAAACACCTCTATCCTCTGTAGAGTCTTCGCCTCGTAATGAGTAGTTTTCAAAGTTTGATCAGGCATCACCACCGGTTCTTACATGTGAACAATTGGTGAAAGTTAATCCACTTTTATTTACTGCTTGCTTGAACTAACAGTTGGTGATATGTTCTCTGAGCCGCTTCCAAACCCCAAGTTTTCAAAGCCACGGCGCAAATTTTTTTTGAGAAAAAATATGGGTCTTAGCCCATATTTGATTCCATTAACAGTGGTAAAAATTACAAAAGGTTTGTAATGTGAATAAAGGGAAAAGTGAAAAGCTCATACAGTTGAGCCGGTACGAATTGTACCGAAATAAAACATAATAACTAGAGAAATTAAAATCAAGTTAAACTGAGTGTGGAATTTGGAAAAGCCACATTGAAGAGTGTGGAGAAAACCAGTGAGAAGCAAGTGATGGCCTTCTGTCAGGGGCCTTTTTGCAAAAGTCCCCAAATTTCCCTCCCATGAACTCCCCCTGTCGGGTGCAGTACCGGCTCCTTTATTCATTCTGAGTTCGATATAGTTCGAGATGCCATATCACCTCTTGCCACGGCGCAAATTAAATCCCCTTGTTCTCTCTTGGTTCCTGTTCCCGTCTCCTCCCTTCCAATTTAGGCCTGCTAATGAGCGAGTTAGAGTTCAAACTCGGCCCGGCTTAATTTATGAAGTTTATTAAACTATATTAACTAAAAGAGTATGATTCCTAACTTTTATTCACATTTTTTAAGTTCGCCATTTGTAGTGTGAATATGACAGAGTTTGACTAAAACTATATTAACTACAACTATTCACATTTTTTAAGTTCGCCATTTTTTAACTATATTAACTAAAAGTTTATTAAACTATATCATATTCATCATATAACAGAAAAAACCCATGCATAACTTAAAAAATGGCGAGCTGAAACAATTCATCATGATTAAGCTCCTCCAATCAAAGTAAAATTTCCACCTTATTAACCATCTAATGTGTCAGAAATTATCAAAAGAGTATGATTCCTAACTTTTATTAAACTATATTAACTATTGCCATAATATTAGACATGTTGTATGATTCCCAACTTCGAGGTTCAAAATATGAATAGAATTGCAAAGTTGTAATCCTAGGTATAAATTGCATTTTTTTGGTGTCGATCGTTGCTCATCAGGATTTATTTGGAGCGATCAGGTGTTTAAACAATCTCTCTTGCTTTTAGTTTATGTAAAGTTAATTTCATTGTTGGAGAAGGGTACGAGTTAATTTTATTTCTCCTTTTAGTTTATGTAAGGGTCCGTATTGACTGGTGTCCTTAATTTTAGGAAAAACAAATCTCGACAACAACAAAGTAGGCACTTATCGCGAGGGTACTCCGTCGCGAAAAGTACCATCGCGAAAAGAAAAAGCACAGTTATAACGGTACTCTGTCGCGAAAAGTCACTTTTTACCCTCACAAAAAGTCACTTATTCTTGTTGTCTCCTGGCTGATGTAAGAGGTGTGCATGCGTATGATGTCTTCAATTTAGGTTGTGCCAGTTCCATCACTGGCCCTATTATTTTCTTTCAAGGTCAGCTCGATTATTCAGTTATTATCTCTATGTGTAATGTTGAGCTAATTCTTTCATGGTTTTGACTTATTATTTTAATTATTGGAAGTTTTTTTTTTTTAAATCTTCGCAGAGGCTGCGAAATTGTGAACGGAGCTCGAACTCTCGACCTTTAGGTAGCTACAGTCCTCGGACTTCTTTTCCTAGCCAACTGTGCTACTGCCCCATTTCTTAATTATTGGAAGTTATAGTTTCTGAAAGCTCTTGCCCTACCAGTACCATCTCTGAACAATGCTGTATAGAAATCTGATGCAGAAATGATTGCATAAACACAAATCTGAACAATGGTGTATCATCACCTATGCAGATGAGTGCAAAGTAGGAAGTCTATCGGCAGATTATCCCTGGCTGGTGGGGTCTATTACTGTATTACATTTGTAACATTCGCTTTTTCTTTTTTTAATGCAGTGCCTGCTTCTCTGGCAAAGCATGCTAGATTTGCATCAGGGGCGGATCTACGTGTATGCCAGGGGGTGCTAAGCCACCCTATGATTTAAAAAAATTTAATTATACATATTAAAATTTAATTAAATTTTTGAGTTTTTTGAACTTTTATGTAGTCTAGCTCCTCATAAAATAATAAATATGTGTTTGTAGTCTTGTGATTTGAGTTCTAATTGGTATGTGTAAGGTCATGAATTCAATTCCAACTAACCACAATATTTTTATCTTTTTCACATATTACATTTTATAAATTAGCCTCCCTATTTAAATTTTCTAGTTCCGCCCCTAATTTGTATTTCTCGGTGTAGTTGTTGGAGCTGGAACTGGCTTTCCTATAGGTACTTTTATTCATTCTAAAGGTTATAAATTTTTATGTGTATGCATGATTCCTAGGTAGTTTTTCATCACCCCATGTGTAAGTTTATTTTCCAAATGAAATTGGTTGAAGGTTGGTTGCAAATGAAGTTAAGGGAGAGTGTAAAATCAAGAAATGTCAAAATCTGATGTTAATGAGGCCAGAGAGAAAGATCAGAGCAAAAGCTGATGAGTAGGTGCTGCCATAGATAGGCTTCAAATTAGCTTACAAAAGAATTAAATACAAATTTGTTTTCTTTTTCTTTCTTTTGTTCATTAATTCTTTTTAGGGACTAAGCAGTTATAAATAATTGTCTACAAAGTGGGTCCACTTTTGAAAGATGCGAACTCATTTTGACGGCATGATTATTGCTTATGGTATTTTTGACAGTTTTTTCCTCTCCTCTTAGGTAAGAAAACTTGTAATGTTATTTTTTACCAGTGTTCTAAATAGCGGCGCTATAGCGTTTTTGGACCCTAAATGCTAAGCTATGGCATGAAAATACGCTAATTGCGCTACGGCCGCTATAGCGGTAATAGCGGTCCGCTATACCGCATAGCGTGTAGCGCGCTATTTGCACGCTATGCATATTGGGCTTTTTTAGACAATTTATATGGGCTTAAATAAAGATCCATAAAATTTATTTTGTATAAAAAAAAAATAGAATGAATCATGATGCTTAAGATATTTTGTATAGAAAAAGATCGATAGTTTATGATATTATTATGGATATTTTGAACTATGGACTTTTGTACTAGTTCAATATGAATATTATAATTTCTTAATTAATTTGGTGTTATTTATTGTTCTATGAAACTTTAGATAATGTTAATATATAGTACAAATATATAATATAATTTTTGTAAAAAACAAAAACGCTATTTGGAATAGCTTCCGCTATAGCTATGCTATTCGCTATAGTTTTTTTTGTAGCCTTCCCTCTATGACGCTATAAACGCTATTTAAAACATTGTTTTTTACCTTTATCTGCCTCTTAATTGGTGAAACTATTGGTACTGATGCTTGGAATTTGTAATCATTTATATATGTTAAAAGTGAAAGGTGGCTCACTCTATAAGATACTAATTGTGTACCATTAATGTTTCCATTACATGCTTAATTCGACTGTGTTAGGTGAGCACAAGGCTTTGTTACAACTAATATATTAATATTTTTGCTTATTTTGCTAATTTGCTTAGATTTTAGTTTGAAGCACAAGAAAAAATTACATCATTAATTATTACAGATAATCAATGGTACTGTGTAAAAACAATTTTGAAGAAACTTAAGGTACAAATATAGGAAGATAATTACTTTTCCGAGATGTACATAATGTCGTTTTAATTGAATTATAAATTATCTTTATTGAAATCTATTTAATTGAATTACATTGAAATCTTGAATGTAAATAATTCCGATAAGACCCGAAGGGTTGACACAATTGAATTACATCGATCGGTTTGTAGTAGAAGCACATATTATTTGCTCAATATCATTGAACACCTCATCATTTACCATATTTTGCTCACTTGCTACAATCACCACCATCAGTTTCAGCAAAATATGTCATTTTGTAGCATAATGTGCAGTGAATAACAGTGTAAGAGAGCTTTGCGAGAGTTGTTCAAGTAATTAAAATAAGTAAATTTTCAAAAGGTCTCTGGTGCTCGTTCTATTGTAAAATCAATTGATTTAATTAGTCTCAAGTACATCATATTACATTTGAGAATATACTAATTAACCGTATATTGAGTGATAGTTTGTGTATTAGTATTCTTTTGCATGTTGAATTATATAAGATATTCTTTTTTAAGGTCGATTGTTTAGTGTAAGGAGCAATTAGTTTAAAGTTATAAGATATTCTTTTTATTTTTATTTTTTTGTTTTCATTTATTAAAAAAAAAATTGGCACTGTTCATTTCATTTTTATTTAAATTTTCCTTTTAAATCACCATAACACAATAAAGAGAAATTTTGAGCTAAAACATCTATTCAACTTATCTTTAAACTAACAATTGAGACAAAAGATTGAGTGAGCCTATGGTGCTATGCATAGCACGGATGGGTCCGTGCTACGGCTCAAAATTTGACTTTTCAAAATCCCAACAGTCGATCCAACCGTTCAATGTGATAACCATATGAATATGTACTTGCAAACTAAATTTTATATTTTTTCGAATTTTTTTACTATTTTTTTAGATAGGTAGAAAAATCAGTGTTTTCTGAAAATTCTGGACCATCAAAATTCTACCTATCTAAAAAAATAGTAAAAAAATTCGAAAAAATATAAAATTTAGTTTGCAAGTACATATTCATATGGTTATCACATTGAACGGTTGGATTGACCGTTAGAATTTTGAAAAATCAAATTTTGAGCCATAGCACGGACCCCATCCGTGCTATGCATAGCACCATAGCCTCACTCCAAAAGATTTGTGATTCTGATTTATTGTTTAAACTTTTATTTTTTTTTCTATTTAAAAAAAATGTGATAATTTGTGACCAAAATAATCCTAATCTTTTAAATTTCATTAAGATATTAGTGCCATATAAATTACGAAGTGCATTCATATATGATGTACATCTATAGAGTATGAAAGCCAATTCTTGGAGACTCACACCTTATTAGTGACAGCAGAACTAAAATTGCTTATAGTCATCCAATTTACATTTCCTAACGGTCTTATCTGTAATATAAACGAATCACAAGCTCTTTTTTTGCTCAATCTAAAACTATTTTCATTTAATTATATTCTTAGTGGTTCAATTACCAATACGTATAAAATATCAATCGAGGTTTATCCATCAACGTAGATTGTTTGTATTCATTAGAATTTCAATTTCTAATGCTAAAATGATTAGAAACAGATGTAAGATAATGGAGGAAATTGATTGACGATAACAATACTAATGAACAATAATAAAATTAATTAGAAATCTAAAATCAAATTCTTTTTATTACAAAATTAATATTTTTTGTAGTATATAGCTCAGTATTATATTCCTAAAACACAAAAGACATCAAAGAATATATCTACCATTCTATCTCAAAGAATATATCTACCATTCTACCGGATGCATTACTTCGTGTCCGGTAGAGATTTGAGTTAGAGGCTTTAGTAGATTGTTCTTGAAATTGCAGCCTCATTTGCAAGGTTTGGCTTTTTGCCATTTCTCATATTCTCAATCAAATCTTTCAAATTATTCAAATGAAATTCGAATCAAACTTTTCCTTTTTTACTAGTATTTTCTCCATTTGGTTCATATAATCTTGCAGTTGCTGAATTTTTTAGACAAAATTAGAGTTTAAGAAAGTTTGCATGTGTGATATGGCCGTACCCATATTAGGCACTTATTCTCTATATATATGCATAGAATACACATACTATACGTGTGAGACATTCCAGCTGGCACGATCCATGTAAAACAAATCACATGGGCAGTATCTTACTATTTTCATAAATAATATAAAAACTCGCCATGATGCTGCATTCATTTTTTTTTTTTCAATTTATTAGTATAATATGAAATGTTAAATTTGTATTTTTTGTCAATCGGAAACATTATAATGGAGCAATATTTTGAAATTATAATTGTTAAAATTAAATTATCAGGAACTTATATTTCAAAAATTAATTTTTGCTTGTGTAAAGTTAATAAATGTTAACATGTGTACTCTTACGTTTCTTGATATCTTGTATCGTCATCATTTTGGTCTTGTATTGTAAATAATTTATAATTTTTATAATATTTATAATTTTGAGAAATATATATTTTTTATTTTGTTTTTGTATTTTGCTTTGTCTTTATCATTATATGTAGCACAAAAATTAGTAATATTTGGTGGTGTTTGGAATTTATTTTTCATAGTTTTTTTTAAATGTTTGTTTTATTACTTTATTACATAAATATTTATTTGATATGAGGATATTGAATATATTTTTTTTTGGGTAAATTTCGCTGGAGGTCACTAAACTTTGTACTTTGTCACGAATTGGTCACTCAACTTTGATTTGTTGCTCTATAGCCACTGAACTTTTATTTTGTCCCAATCAAGTCACCCTATAACTTTTCCATCCAAAATATTAACGGAATATAACTTTTCCGTTAGTATTTTGGACGGAATGAGCATATTCCGTTAAATTTTTGGACGGAATGAGCATATTCCGTTATAATTTGGATGGAAAAGTTATAGGGTGATTTGATTGGGACAAAATAAAAGTTCAGTGGCTATGGAGGGACAAATCAAAGTTGAGTGACCAATTCGTGACAAAGGACAAAGTTTAGTGACCTCCAGCGAAATTTACCCTATTTTTTTTCAATCAATCTATCAAACTACTAAGTTCGTTCAAGATCTCCTAATCTATGTTTTCAGATAGTATTATGAAATTGAGAAATTCTAATATTAGTTCAATTGAGCCCTTGTATCCATTTGCTAATACTGAAATTTACAAAATGGCACTTCCCACTTATGATGGTATAATAAAGTTTTCTACTACAATACACAATTTCTCATATATTAGCAAGTCGTACCTACCAAAATAATTTAAAGCACAATAGGCTACCATAAAATTTCCACAAACAGTACCAAATCCAAGCATAATAATAGTAATCCGGTACAAAAAATATACATACAATTACCAATTCATCAAATAGTGTATAAAAGGGACGAGATACTTTAGGTGTACAAGATAAAAACAATAATAAACAATGAGAGTTAGTCATATTTATTTTTCTGAAATCAACAATCATCAAACAAAATGAGAAATAAAAATTTTCAGCACCGGATTAAATTCCAGTATATTAAATTTGTAAAAGATTCCATTAAGTATTAAAAATCCATTGCATAATATTTTTAATTTAAATCGTATTTACTTTTATAATTGCATGCATGCATATGCACTTATAAAAGTGCATGTATATGCATCCGCTAAATTAATTGGATGACAAAATTTATGAATGGATAACAAAATTCCAATAATATATTAATCAGGTTTGCAAAGAAGCCATCCAACAAATTATTTGGTCCTAACCATGCAACTAATTAGTTCAATCAGGTTTCTGGTCAATCAAATATTTCAAAATTAATCGTTATTATCGATCAAATTATAAATTTAACCATATCCTGACACTACATCTACATTATTATTTTCGATAACAAAAACAATACAATAAATTATACAACATGATCAATTTTCTCAAATTCACAGTTCAATTTGTTCATTGCGTTGTTTAATACATATGATACAACAAATACCAATAGGTAAAAATGAATAGCACAAAATTCGTACGAATATTCAATTAAATCCTAGAACTTCGTACTTGGTAAAAAACAATGATACAGTGTGGTATAATACTATTTGAAATTAATAATTTGACGTGAATTTTGATGTGTTTTAATTGACGAAACCCATATATTTTCTCCTTTTAATACATTTGCATTTGCATGTCATGTCGAATTCTGTCAAGTTTGAATCCTTTTAATTCATTTTACTTCCGGCCTTAATGAATTTGAGAGTAACTCAAAATTTGAGTTTGGATCCGAACCGTTTGATCATAATATGCACGAATATTGAATATTAAAGAGATCATCTGAATTCTATCTCACTTATTATAAATTTAATGTTCTCGGTCTAGTAAAAATCCAAAAATTTTACATTCTTTTTCTTCTTTTGTTTTTCTTTTCTTTTTATTGAACCCGAAAAGCCCACAAAAATTGCGCAAATTGCTCGAAATTTCTTTTTCGGTTGAGCAGCTAGATGTACAAATATTTTAATTTAATCTCTCTGACAAGAGGAAATCATAAAAGTCCACAAAACATACCTCAAATTTTTATTAAATTTTAGACAGCCCCTATAAACTTTTCTAACATTGTATCACTATTAGTACATGATATATGCTTCTCTTAAGCCTCCTTTCCATTCTTCTTCCTAATTTCAAGAAAATTAAAAAGGAAATTATAATATTTAATCTTGGAAGATGATATGAGTACCCGCACTGTACCCGCACCTAAACTGCCATAACTGCTTGTGGGGACCGCAACCGTTTCCAAAACTGTAATTTTGTTTTACAAGTATTAATAGTAACATTGTGAAGTATTTATATCTATACAAGACAAGTATTTATATCTATACAATGAACTACATATATGATATATGATTTCCTAAAATAACCGTACCCGCACATTTTCTTGAAAAATTCTCGCTTCGTACCCGCATTTGGGGACCACTCAAACGGCATGTGGGGACCACTAAAATTGTCAACAAAAAACGTTGACTTAGCTTATATGTGGGTAATAAACGACATGTGGGGACCACTCAAATTGTCAACAAAAAATGTTGACAAAAAAATATTGACTTAGCTTATGTGCGGGTAATATTTATATCTCTATTCTTGTGGTATTTATACTTACGAAACAAAGTATTTATAACTATAAGGGTGTGATATTTATACCTACGAACTAAAGTATTTATATCTATATTACATTGGATGAATAAGAATCTTAAAAAAATATTTGAGTTGAAATGTTGGAGACCTTTAACCAAGAGACATCATGTCATGGATCACATGGGCACTCTTTTTTTTATATGTTGGATCTAATACAACTAGTTTGTATGAAATTTTGGTCCAAACTAGATCATAACCAAGAGTTTTGGCAACATGAGCCCAACTTGACGAAAATTGGGCCAAACCTTGATTGCATGGTTACTAAGTGGTAAGGACATAACTTTTATACAAACATTGTATTGGATCTTGAGGAGTATATGTTATATGGATCACATGGGATTGCATGTGTACAAAATGCAATATGTATATATGTTGCACTAATTGTAATCTATTAGTATTCTCTATGATTTTATATAAATTCATATATAATAATCGGGCCAACGGAAGTTTATTATATATTTTTCAAATAAATAATTTAAACCATATAACGTTATTTTTAATAATTTGTTGTTATTAATTTTTTTTAACTTTAAATTGTAACTGCCACTTTATTAAAATGAATTTTGTATCTGAACAGATCAAGTATTTATATCTGAACACATCAAGTATTTATATCTGAACACATCAAGTATTTATATCTGAACACATCAAGTATTTATATCTGAACACATCAAGTATTTATATCTGAAATAACAAGTATTTATATCTAAACACATCAAGTATTTATATCTGAACACATCAAGTATTTATATCTGAACTACCAAGTATTTATATCTGAACACATCAAGTATTTATTTCTGAACACATCAAGTATTTATTTCTGAACACATCAAGTATTTATATCTAAACTACCAAGTATTTATATCTGAACACATCAAGTATTTATATCTAAACTACCAAATATTCATATCTGAACACATAATAGACAATTACATCATCTTCGCAAATCAAATTGTCACAAACATCTCAAAATCCAGCAACACTGAAACACGATTGTGTATGTGAAATAGAAACGAAACGATATATCATTATTAATTCACCAGAACAAAAACAAAATCGAAAAAAATAATAGTAATCTAGCTGATCACATTTCAAAATCACCGATTAAACTTGTGAGAACCACATGAAATCGCTTCCAGTTTCGAAATCGCCTAAAAAATCGCCTCCAAATCGCTGAAGCCTTCGAAAAAGAAAAAAACGGAGAGAAAGGAACATTTGAAATTCAAAATGGAAGGTCTGATAATATTGTTAGTTAGATCGGTAGTTGTGGGAACCGCAACCTTACAGTTATGGAAGTGCGGGTACAGTGCGGGTACTAAAATAATTATTCTTTAATCTTCGTCATTATTGTAACTTTTTTATTAAAACTTGATGAGAAATATGGCCGAAATTTTTATTAATAGAAATAATAATAAAAGAATGTCGGTATAGAAGAACGAATTCGTCGGAATTTTAAATCTAACAAAGACGTTATTTTTGGTAACGTCCCAGGAGACGTTACCAACGATAACGGGCCGATTAAAATCGCTAATCGCAGCTCCTTAAAAAGCTGGCCGTCGCCAACGATAACGTCCAGAGGAAAAAAAAAAAAAAAAAAAAATTTGGCCGTCGCCAACGATGACGGCCAGCCTTCTGTGAAAAAGTTTTTATTTTCTCCGATATTTGATTTTCTCCGATATCAACTCCAATATTTTTGTGTGAAAAAGTTTTTATTTAGACTATTAAATAATAATTAATTTTGAAAATCCAAACCGTTCAACATGTTCGAAATATTGAAATGTGATTGGAGACCAAATTTTACATTTTTTGGAATTTTTTTACTATTTATTAAGCCACTTTGAAAATTACTGATCCAACGGTAAACAGTAAAATTTTCTGGACCACCGGATCAGCGATTGAAAAAATGGCTTAATAAATAGTAAAAAAATTCCGAAAAATGTAAAATTTGGTCTCCAAGCACATTTCAATATTTCGAACATGTTGAACGGTTTGGATTTTCAAAATTAATTATTGTTTAATAGTCTAAATAAATTTTTTTTCACAATTTAAGAAAAAATATGATAGAGGCACATAACTTATCACCGAAATTTTTATCACCGAAATTTTTCTGATCTCCAATATTTTTCCTTAAATTGTGAAAAAGTTTTATTTAGACTATTAAACAATAATTAATTTTGAAAATCCAAACCGTTCAACATGTTCGAAATATTTAAATGTGCTTGGAGACCAAATTTTACATTTTTTGGAATTTTTTTACTATTTATTAAGCCATTTTTTCAATCGCTGATCCGGTGGTCCAGAAAATTTTACTGTTTACCGTTGGATCAGTAATTTTCAAAGTGGCTTAATAAATAGTAAAAAAATTCCAAAAAATGTAAAATTTGGTCTCCAATCACATTTCAATATTTCGAACATGTTGAACGGTTTGGATTTTCAAAATTAATTATTATTTAATAGTCTAAATAAAAACTTTTTCACACAAAAATATTGGAGTTGATATCGGAGAAAATCAAAACTTTTTCACAGAAGGCTGGCCGTCATCGTTGGCGACGGCCAAATTTTTTTTTTTTTTTTTTTTCCTCTGGACGTTATCGTTGGCGACGGCCAGCTTTTTAAGGAGCTGTGATTAGCGATTTTAATCGGGCCGTTATCGTTGGTAACGTCCCCTGGGACGTTACCAAAAATAACGTCTTTGTTAGATTTAAAATTCCGACGAATTCGTTCTTCTATATCGACATTTTTTATTATTATTTCTATTAATAAAAATTTCGGGAAATATGGTGTATAGTTTTGTTTTGTTTTTTCTTTTTTCAAAATGAGTGTCTTCCGATTTGCGACAGTGCAATCGGAAATGAGACAAGACGAGACATTTACAAAGGATGTGAACCTTGAGAATTAATAAACCAGTGTTGTAAAAAACGTCTGTTTAGGCTGATTAATCGACCGATTAGTCGTTGGCGGTGACCAAACTGTTACGGATTTTTCTGACTAATTGGTCGATTATTCCTGATTATAGCCGATTATTTCTGATTATTTTCGATTAATCGCTTGGCAGTATCATGTCCGACCAACGAGCGCATACCGTTATTTACAACACTGTGATAAACAGTTAACCTTGTTTGTGAGGACAATTTTTTTTTCCTAGAATACTCGACGAAATTGATGGCACGGTACTCTAAAATTTCCGAAATTTTTAATTTTACCATCTCTAAAATAAATAAATCAAATAACTCTATTTTTTTTAAAATTCAATTTTTATTATATCTGCAGTTTCAAACTGTGGACTAATTTTTTTTTTATCAGCCCACCGCTTAATTAATTTGAAACTGCGGATTTTGAATCACAATCAATTAATCAATCAATCATGGTGCGTTAATGTCGGATTCGTTGTACGTGTGTATCATATATTTGAATACTCTTTTTAAAAAGGCAAAATCGGTTATGTACCCATCAAAAGTCAAGAATTTGGATATTTGCCCATCAAATTTATAAAATCTTGGAAATTTACCCATATTGATATTAAAACTGATAATTTAAAACAAAAAACTGTATTAAAAAAATTTGTTCCAATTTTACCCTCTTCACGCTCCAGTTCTTTTCCCGCCAGACGCTCCAGACCCTCTTCTCCATCGCGCACAGTCTCTCTCTCGTTCAAATCTTGCGCACACAGGTGCTCAAAGCACAATCTCTCTCTCTCTCTCTCGTTCAGACTATGTCGGGCACACTCAATGCACCCTGACACTCCGAACCCGCTAACGAACCCGCACACTCAATGCACCCTGACAGGGATGAACCCGCTAACGGAAAAGAAACCGCTAACGCTACACTGGAGCGACTGCAGGCGTGAAGAGGGTAAAATTGGAATAAATTTTTTTAATACAGATTTTTTTTTTAAATTATCAGTTTTAATATCAATATGGGTAAATTTCCAAGATTTTATAAATTTGATGGGCATATATCCCAATTTGAAGATTTGATGGGCAAATATCCAAATTCTTAACTTTTGATGGGTACATAACCGATTTTGCCTTTTAAAAAAATGAACGATAATACACAACATGTCTATTTATTCAACATGCAACACTCATCAAATTCTCTATGTATCTTAGGAATTAATTAAAATTTTGTTTTAATTGAATAACAGCCGACATTTTTAATATCCAAAGTTTAATAGAAATTAATTAATATATCCATATCTGTTGAGAAGTTATAAAAATATCCGTACCGGCTATTTTCTGGCCGGTACTCAATATAATTCAATACTAGTCGGAAAATGACCGGTACCTAAATTGTTTTTTTTTACTACAGTACCGTCCATTTTCTGGCCGGTACTTAATTTTTTTTTTTTTTTAAGGATGGGCATAGCATATTTGGCTAGAAGAAAAAGTCGTAGGAAACTCGGATTGAAGTACCGATTTTTTTTTACAGTGTCGTATGACACTTCGCATGCGATTAGTGAATTTAATTTGACAATAACCAACATTCTAAAATTGAGTACCGATGCTTTATGCACGGCCAAACGACGGCAGAAGTGCATCGATGTTTCATTGCAAAAACATCAGCGACGCACCGATGTTTTTTTAGCACTACCCTGCTTAATTGCCAATGCTAAGTCTAATAAAACATCAGCGACGCACCGATTTTTTTTTAGCACTACCCTGCTTAATTGCCAATGCTAAGTCTAATAAAACATCAGCGACGCACCGATATTTTTTTAGCACTACCCGGCTAATAAAATATCGATGTTTCATTGCAAAAACATCGATGATGCACCGATACATGCAACCGATGTAACACACGCATCCAACCAAATGTATTTGTTTGATCTTAGCCAAACCGAGTGCAAACTTCAATCCGAGTTTTCTACGACTTTTTCTTCTAGCCAATTATGCTATGCCCATCCTTAAAAAAAAAAAAAAATTAAGTACCGGCCAAAAAATGACCGGTACTGTAGTAAAAAAATTTAGGAACCGACTATTTTTCTGCCGGTACTGAATTAAATTGAGTACCGGTCAGAAAATGACCAGCACGGATATTTTTATAACTTTCCAGCGGATATGGGTATATTAATTAATTTCTATTAAACTTTGGATATTAGTAAAAATGTCGGGAATAACAGACCAAATTCCGATTTTAAAATATTTTTCTATTCTGATTTTATTATATATATTTATATGAATATTTTTTTTTTTATCATAGAAAGTCTTGCTTATTGTATCCAATTATGAACTTCATACTAAATTTTAAAAGTCCGGCTTTAGTTTGAAACGTTAGAGATGTTATATAATTGCCATGAAATTGATTGTACAGGTTGAACCCGGTTATTATATATTGTTTATTTGTTTATCTATAAAATGTCATATTTTATACCGACATAAAGGTATATCATACTATTTATATGGGCTAAGAATATTTAGCTCGGTTACTATAAGAATTTGACCATCTCTATACTATATGTGTGGTCAAAGTAATTTATAAATTTGACATCCAATATTTTTTAATATAATTTCTACCATATCTCATGCACGTATAAAATCGATATTAATTTTATATTCATCAAACGACTTAAAATTTATAACAATCCATATATCGTATCTAATAACATTATAATTATATTAAATCCAATACATAACTAATATATTAACTAACAACATATTTATATATATTTTTTCTCAATTTTTCACCTCTGAAAATAATTATCAAATTTTCAAGTTTGGATAATATACGTTTTTCTTTGTGTAAGTACTAAGTACAGTTAGAATAACAATTTTGTAAAAATGAGTTGTAGTAGACTAGTAGGCCTTCTGTTGCTTTCTAATCAAATGTTCGCAGTTGGAAATTGATCAGTATAAAATAATACACGAATATTTAGCCCAAAAATTTTGGGCCGGAGTTGTGCTTATTGTAACAGTCTCTTTTTCTGGGCCTAAATTAATTATGATTCTGCTTATTTGCACCACATGATTATTTGATTTTTAATATTAGGTCCAAATAACCGAGCCCAGTCAGGAAGGGCAATTTGAAAAAGTCTCGCAGCTGTTCGTTTAGCATTAAGATTCGCACCTACTTGATGAGCACGAAATCAAAAGCTTTCAGCACGAATCTTGAGACCAAATTTACTAAAGTTCATGACAGTACTTTCTTTTTGTCTAGATAAACCAAAAGTTAGAAATTACTATACTTTGTATTATTCTACAATAATCAAACTCACAAGCTAATCGGAATGCCAGATATATCAATTTTAAACTAACAGCAGTGGGTCATGTTTATGTCACACATAACCTCTGTGTTTGAATGCATAAAGATTGTATTAATTTGGTAATAGTACTGCTTTTTTTATTTGGTTGTACCATTGTAATACAAACATATTTATTGTTTTCCACAATAGCGTTGAATATTTACCACTTTGTATGCTTTAAGAAAAAAATTATGTTTCTTTCTTTAGATGCTGAGTTTATTGAGGTGTCTGCATGGTTGAGATTCGGTGACTCAATTTGAGTATACTCTATTATTACTTTATTTGTTGTCGAAATTACAATTTTTTTTTTTGAAGTTCATTGAAGTTCATTGAAGTTCAATATTTAGTTTCTTTCCTGGTAGATAGCTTTATTATCAATGGTTTTGAAAAAAAGAAGTTGATGTTGCCTTATTTTCCTTAGTTAATAAATCGAATAATTTCCATTGGCGCAAATGTTTTTCAATCAATATGTGAGCATATATTTGTAGCTCTAATTATTTTTAGTTGTCTTACAATCAATCAAATGACTGCACGAAATGATTAAGCTAGAGATTATAATTTAAATTAGTCACAAGAAATTTTTCAATGAAATGAGAAACTTGTGACCTTGATAGTTTAAACATATTTCTTTAAATACATATTTTAAGGGTGTATGAGTAATTTACAATGTTTTGTGAAATTATCTTTAATATCTGTTGATATTTGTGAAAGATTCTGTCTTCTAGACAGAAGAATTATGATTGGTTTTAAATTTTTATTTTTGTTTAAAAATTAATATAGAAACCAACATCTTGGAAATCGTATTATAATATAGATATATTTTGGATGAGGAGGGTTCAAATGCCTTTATTTTTCATGCTTTAACTATGCTTCTATTTTTAAAAACTTTAACAACTCAAAATTTAAAACTTAAAAGTCAAAATAAAACCGTTGGATATGATCTACATCATTTTATCTATACACGTGTAAAAAATTATGACATTTCAATTTTGTTTTGGTTGTCATCAAGAGCTTGTAAAAAACGTACTAATGTGGATAATTTCTAGACGTTGATTTTTCAACTTATTGATTCACATAAAAACAAAATCGAAATGTGATAATTTTTTATGAGCACATAGATAAAATGATGTAGATCATATCCAACGGTTTTATTTTAACTTTTAAGTTTTAAATTTTGAGTTATTAAAGTTTTTAAAAATTGAGGCATGGTGGAGGCATGAAAAATGGAGGCATTTGAACCCTCCTCATTTTGGATATAGGGATCGACTAACAGTCCCCCCCATTCAGTCCCCTAAACGTCCCCCTAACTGTCAAAGTACAGCTGTCAGTCCCCCATTCAACATACATTAATTCAGTCCCAAAATGGAAAGTATGAATACCTAAGATATGAAGTATGCATATCTAATTCATCAAGTATTCATACCTAACATATCAAGTATTAATTCATATATGGACTGGGGACCATTACTTTTCGGGGACAGTACTGCCTCGGGGACCACTCCCAAAAAGTCACGTGGATCACACCACCAATCCCCCATTCATTGATTAAATTAATTCACATACAAAATGGAAAGTATGAATACCTAAGATATGAAGTATGCATATCTAATTCATCAAGTATTCATACCTAAGATATCAAGTTCATACTCTAAAAACTGGACACAATACTACTCATCTTTTACACGTTTTTCAAGGCAGTTTTTGTTTTTCTCCATTCATTCTAACCAATTTTTGGGACGATTTATGAGGAATTTTGCAAATCTAAAAACACGAATGTTTTCTATTTTTTTTTTCTCTTTCAAATGAGATCCATGATGACATACTTTTACACGTTTTTCAAGGTATCAAATATTCAAATATGGAAAGTATTCATACAAAATGAAAAGTATTCATACCTAACATATCAAATATTTATATATAATTCATCAAGTATTCATACTTAAGAGATCAAGTATTTAAATCCAAAAAACTGGACTCAAATATGGAAAGTATTCACCCAAAAAAGAAAGTATGAATACCTAAGATATGAAGTATTCATACTTATGATAAGTATTTAAAGAAAAAAACTGGACTATTCAAATATGAAAAGTATTCATACAAAATGGAAAGTATTCATACCTAACATATCAAATATTTATATATAATTCATCAAGTATTCATACTTAAGAGATCAAGTATTTAAATCCAAAAAACTGGACTCAAATATGGAAAGTATTCACCCAAAATAGAAAGTATGAATACCTATGATATGAAGTATTCATACTTATGATAAGTATTTAAAGAAAAAAACTGGACTCAACTTGTACACGTTTTACACGTTTTTCAAGGTGGTTCAATGATTGAAAAAAGTTAGTTATAATGGGGGGACGTTTAGGGGACTGAAGTGGGGGGGACTACATCTTTACTCTTGGATATATACCATTTTACTTGAGTACATATGCACTTGCAAGATTAACATTTTTTTTAGAAGATTGTTGTGTTGTATGTATAATTTCTACTTATTGAGAGTTTTCTTTTTAAGAACGCCTATTAATGTTTTTTTATATGTAATAAGGATTTAAAACATGCATTAAACACTATAATAGCCTAATTTCTCTGCATAGAGTGCATTATGGAGAGTTAAAGCTTAATTGTACTATTTTTAATGGGTGTGTCTCTTTCACTCTATCTTTTTTGTGTGTGTGTGTGTGCACAATTAGCTACTTTAACATGTGTTTTAATGCTTTTGTTTCAGGTTGTTCTAGTTTAAGGGATATTGATGTTTTTTATCCCGAGATGGTCTTATATCACATTTAATGCTCGTTTTGGAAGCAATTTCGTTTCAGTTTCAGTTTCATTTTTGTAACATAAGCAACTTCTTTTGAGACTAGATAAAATATCATTAGTAACAAAATGATTTATAGTATTGTGAGTGGAGGTTTATATTTTATAATATGATTTCTCTTTGGAAATGTACTATATATGTTTGGTTCATGAGATTTTTTTTTTATGAAAGCTAGTTTATGTGAATTTATGCAACTTAAAATAAATCTCCGTTGGCACTTGACATCCTTAATCAAATATTCGAACAACGTGCTTTTAAATAATTCATACAAATCTAATGATGCATACAAATCTGTAATGAATGTTTATTTCATTCTAGAGTTGTCACAACACCTAAATTGATAAACACAATATTTTTATAAAATTATTGTTTTAATATGGTAAGAAAATAAAAATCTGAAAATGGTGATTTTAAAAAGTCCGAAAAAATAGTAAAATGTTTCTAGAAATGTAAAATCTGATCTCCAGGCACATTTAATCAGGCCCGACCTTGGTGTATGGCACCCAGGCCGATTTCCCCGAGCCCCAAGATCTAAGGGGCTAAAAAAAATTTAGTTTGTATATATTAAAAAAAAATTAATCTGTATATATTAAAAATAAATAAAATATTAGGATCCAAACTTTGTATATATAAAGAGCTCAAACTTTTCTATAAATAAGTATGATCTATTGGCATATCAATAAAAAAAATTGTATAAAGGGTCCGAACTTTTCTCCCACCCGGGCCCCAAAATCTTCAGGACCGGCCCTACATTTAATATCAATAAAATGTTAAGCACTTCAGATCGACTATTTGAAATTTCAAATCTTAAAAACTCACTGGGTATAATGAAGTGCTCTATGCCAACGTTGGTATATTAAACAACCTCATATAAAACAATGATTTTTATTTTTAGAATTTTATTAAGTGTATGACCAAAGCCTTCCTCCTACCAATTTGTTTTTGCAATTTCAAAATTCAAATAGTCAATTTGAAGTGCTCAACATGTTTTTCATATTAAAATATTCTTGGATACCAAAATTTACCTTTTTGTGAAATTTTTTACTCTTTTTTTAAGGATTTTTAAAAATCACTGTTTTTCAGATTTTATTTATTTAATTATTATTATAAAAATCAGTGAATTTCAAATATCCTTAATATAGCAAACAAATTCTAAAAAATGTAAAATTTGATCTCTAAACACATTTTTAATATGGAGAACATGTTAAACACTTCAGATTAGCTATTTTAACTTTGGAAATCATCAAAACGAATTGGTCGTTCCAAGACCTTTGTCATACCACTATGACCTTAGCCAATCTTTCTCTCTCGAGATCGATATATATATAGAGTTGAGCTATGTTGAGTTGCGAAGTAAGATTGTTGTTTTAATTACTTCATGCTTATATCTCTGTTTTTAAAGTCCAAACAGCCGATTCGAACCGCTCAACATGATCTCCATATTGATATGTGCTTGGAGATCAAATTTTACATTTTTTGGAAATTTTTAATTATTGTTTTAGATGGGTAGAAAATCGCTGTTTTTGGATGAATTATGGACCATCAGTTTGTGATTTAAAAAATTCTGAACAATTAGTAATAAAGTTCCAAAAAAAATGTAAAATTTGGTCTCCTAGCACATTTCAATATGTAGATCATTTTGAGCTGTTTGGATCGACGTTTTGAACTTTCAAAAGTAGAAAATATAAGTGTGAAGTAAAACAAGAATCTTACTTCGCAACTCACAATAGTCCATTTAATAAAATATGGCTGATTTTATTAAAATGAAGAGGTGGTCTTTTGTTGTGGTTTTTTACTACTGCTGCTATGTCATGTGTTTTTAAGTTTCTATTTTCTTTCTTTCATTTGTTGTCGCTGGATGTTAGTTGAGGATGTATGAGTTGTAGCTAAGTGTGGTTTAATTTGTAATTGTGTGGTAGCAGTGGTGTTTGTACTGGAACCTTTATTTAATATATGTTTGCTTGGTAGCCTCTATCAAGTCATTTAAAAAAAACAAAAAAATAGCATTTTCAGCCTATATGTTTCCAATCCAAAACTCATTTGATCAACTTTAAACAAAAAATCAAAACCATTCAAAACGATCTCCTTACCATTTACATATGTATATTTTTTTGAATTCATTTAGTATCAAGTCAAGCGGTAAAACGAATGATTTACTATGTTTTATGATTTTTAAAAGATGGTCTTTTTTGACATACCAATAACGTATCAATATGCACATTCGTTTTACCGCTTGACTTGATACTAAATGAATTCAAAAAAATATACATATGTAAATGGTAAGGAGATCGTTTTGAATGGTTTTGATTTTTTGTTTAAAGTTGATCAAATGAGTTTTGGATTGGAAACATATATGTAAATGCCCCCTTATTAATTGCTACTTAACTCGACGTTTCAAATATGAAATTTTAAAATTTGATCTATAAGCATTTTGTCCGAAGTGCTTACAAAAGCATATTAGAGGTTGGCTAAGATTATGACCAAGGCCTTAGTACTACCCGTTTGTTTTGGTGATTTCAAAGTTCAAAAGGTCAATCTGAAATGCTCAACATGTTCGCTATTAAAATGTACTTGGAGACCAAATTTTACATTTTTCTAAAATTGTTTATATTTTTTATTTTTTTTTAAATCATTGTTTTTCAGAATTTTTATTTTTTATTTTTAATCTTTTATTCAGAAATTTTTTATTCTTTTTTTCATTTTTTTTTTCATTTTTTTTCATCTTTATTTTTTATTTTTAAATCTTTTTCCCAAAAAATTGTAAAATTGGATCTTCAGACATATTTTAATATGCAGAATATGTTTTTTTGAGGTAAATGACTGGCAGCGGCTGCCAGTTGTTTTATTAACATAAAATTGCCCAAAGAGGGGTACAACTAACGTGGCCTCTGGCCCAAGACTAAAATCTGATACATGTACTGCATGCTACTGTGTAATGCGTTGAGAGCACTTCAGATCGACTATTTGAATTTTAAAATTGTATAAATGAACGCAAAATCAAACTGGTTGTACCGAAGTCTTGGTCATACCACCGTGTGTGTGTGTGTTACACATAAAACTTCAAATTAACAATATGTGAAGAGTAAAGAAAGATAAAGGCATTAACTCATCAGCCAAAAAAAACGGCTCATGTACGTCCTTCTAATTAATAACTTTTTAAATAAATTTATAGGATTTATGAGAATTCTAAATTCAAGTAATTACGTTGGGCTCTTAATTCATCCTTAAATTAGGCTATTAACTTAAATGACTTAAAAGATCCAGATTTTCTGTGTCATAGGTGTCCAAAATTGCATGTCAGATTATTACAACAACTCTATATTGAGATTTCTTTGGGTTATACTAAAAATATTTAATAATTTTTTTAATATTAGTCTTTAACTTCTAAATAATAAAGTATACTTGTAGGAATCAATTTGAAATATGGATTCCATTCGGATGAGCACTACAAAGAATCTAAAATAAATAAATAAAATAAAGTTTGAATTTAATGCATGTTAACTTAAGGGGTCTCTTTGCCTCCTTTCTACCCTGTACGTAATATCTCTCTCTCTCTCTCTCTAATAAGCCCTTCATTTCTATAACAACCACATCCTGTCACCTTATACTCCTACAATCAGCTCCAAGCCACCCCTCCTCCCCCAACACACACACACACACACACGCACACACACCCACCAATCTCCAATGGATTTGGATTTTGGATATTTGAAACCTTGCATTGATAATAACACACAATTGGATTATTTGCATGATGATATTCACCAATTAAATGAAGGCTCGATTAATGGTGTTATATCGGGGGATTGTTTGTATGGCATACCACCATTAGAGACTTGTTATCAGATAGCAGGGTTTTCTTTCTACCAAGAGGGGGCATTTTACAACAACGCCCCTATGATGATGCTACAAAAGACAGAAGATGAAGCTTATAACATGGCTATGGTGCCTAGTATAACGCCGAAAATTTCCTTCTCTTCTTCTTCTTCTTCGACCGTGATGGATGATCGGTTTTTGGGGTTCAGAGAAAATGCAGAGGACAAAATGGTTGTCAAGACGGTGCGTCAGAATCTCGGTAAGAACAAGAAGAAAACTAACATGGTGAAAGGTCAATGGACACTTGACGAAGATAGGTATTACATTTAGAGGTTATTATTATTATTATTAATTGCTATATTCCTCTCATTTTTATTCTGCTACCTGCTTGTACTCATAATTTTGGTAGTTGATCAATTATTCCAATTCCCTCCCGTATGGGCAAAAAGTTCCGCTATCACCGTTAAAAGGAATGAGTTTGTTATTAATTAAATTTTTTGTTAAGGTGGCTGTTTGATATTTCAAATATAGACTTTACACTTAATTCCGACATTTTTATTAATATCCAAAGTTTAATACAAATTATTATTTATACCCAGAATCTGACCTAATATCGAAAAATACCCAAGCCAGCCAGAAAATTACCGGCTTACTCCCCCCTAAACCGGTCATTTTCTGGCCGGCTTACTCTTTTTTTTTTTTTTTTAAACCCGCAGAAAACCCTATATATACCCCGTTTTCTCTCTCTCCTCTCACAATTTTGAAACATGTTAATTATTATGAGGCAGCGGTGCTAATTGATATGTATGGATCTCAATTCTTTTGATTTAATTAGTGTGTGTGTGTTTTTATTTTGAAGACGGTTGATAAAATTAGTAGAGAAGCATGGTATAAGGAAATGGTCTCACATTGCTCAAATGCTTCCTGGAAGAATAGGCAAACAGTGCAGGGAAAGGTGGCACAACCATCTTAGACCTAATATTAAGGTACAACATTTTTTCTCCCTTTTCTGACCTTTCCTTGCAAAAAAATTATGAAAAAGAAAATACAAAGCTAACAATGCTTCCCATATTTAAGAACCACACTAAATTCTGCTTAAGTTTTCAATTTGTAAAGAAAATTACCTCAGAAGTATTGAACTATTAATTCTCTCAAACAAGAATCAACTAATTTTAGACCGTTATTGAAGTATTGAACAGTTTAAGTTTGTAAATTTGTAATTGTTTTTGAGTGAGCCTATAGTGCTATGCATAGCACGGATGGGGTCCGTGCTACGGCTCAAAATTTGACTTTTCAAAATCCTAACGGTTGATCCAACCGTTCAATGTGATAACCATATGAATATGTACTTGCAAACTAAATTTTATATTTTTTCAAATTTTTTTACTATTTTTTTAGATAGGTAGAATTTTGATGGTCCAGAATTTTCAGAAAACACTGATTTTTCTACCTATCTAAAAAAATAGTAAAAAAATTCGAAAAAATATAAAATTTAGTTTGCAAGTACATATATTCATATGGTTATCACATTGAACGGTTGGATCGACCGTTAGAATTTTGAAAAGTCAAATTTTGAGCTGTAGCACGGACCCCATCCGTGCTATGCATAGCACCATAGCCTCACTCATTGTTTTTCTTTAATATTATTCTTTCTTCTTCTAGTTTTTACGAAAAACAGGGGTTTTAACTATCAACCCACTAACCCTGTAACAAAATGCAGTTAATATAAAATAGGAGCGTGGCTCCTATTATTTCCTCAAAAAAAAAATCAACTAATTTCCCGAGGCCTGAATTAATAAAAAAAAGGTTTTTCAAAATGAAGAAGGATAGCTGGACCGAAGAGGAAGATAAGGTATTGATCGAGGCACACAAGGTGGTCGGCAACAAATGGGCAGAGATCGTAAAGCGGCTTCCTGGAAGAACCGAGAACTCTCTCAAGAACCATTGGAACACCACCAAACGCCGCCAATTCGTTCGCCGTCGCACCCGCACCACGAAAAACTCTCGAGGAGCAACCAACAACACAATTCTCCAAGACTACATCAGGAGTCTCAGCATCACAAACAATAACAACATGCCGCCTCCAACACCGGCAATGCCTATTTCTATAGTGCCTCCGGGAAATTGTGATATGTTGAAGTCAGCCAAAATAGAGAAGTTGGAGATGGAAGTAGAGGATGATCTGTTTCCGAGCGGTGATTTGTTTGCCGATATGTATAGCTTGTTGTTTGATGGAAATGATAAGTTGGTGCCTGAGACATGCGTCAGCAGTTTCAATATTACCGAAAATATTGCGTTTGATAAAATAGACGAGGTTATGATGGAAATGGTGTGGGATGCCGATGAGTTAGCCGATGATGATACCGGGATGGTGGTGATACCGAATGACAACGAGGTCGTTGTGAAAAAAGAAATGGGTCTCATGGAGATGATTTCTCAAAACACCGGCATGAGCAATTGTGTCAGTTATTCGTAAGAATTAATGATCGTTGCACGGAATAAATGGATTGACAACAAAAAAAAAAGAAGGAAGAAAACAAAGAAATAAAAGCCTACTGAATAAGTAATAACACACTTTACATCTAATTAAAGCTACTTAATTGTGAGATATATAACCACACGTCCTTAGTTCTTAAATTTGTAATTTGAAGTGGAATAATTTGAATTGGTTCTTATTTGAGAAATGTATCTTTTTTTTTTATCGTGTTGAATAAATTGGTTTAAAGTAACTTTTAAATTTTAATCCTCGTTCATGCATGTATTGAATTTTGGTGATTATGATTTATGAAGCAACAGACATCAGCCCAGCAAAGGAATCAATCAAAGCCCATATGTCTGTTCCGGGCTTGTGCCGGGTAGTAATCTATAACGGGTTCAGTTTGCGGATTGAATTTATCCGCACTCGTTCACTAAACGCGAGTCCATATCCTCTGAATTAACTCAACTCAGATATCTTGGATTTGGAATCTCGACCGTCTGATTAGAATCTCGACCAATCCGGTTCACGTCTGTAATGCACGGGTCCTTTTAATATTCATGTCAATACGGATCAGACGGTTTGAATTCGTTATGCGGTAACTCAAAATCTCATTTATTGCTGACAATATAAATTCCACCAACCACTCTCACACTCTCCCTCTTTTCATTAAAATTCAGACTTATCTCCAACTTGACTTAGTTAATTGAATTTTTCCCGATTTTTAATTCTAATATTGTTTTATTTTTAAAGCCCTCATTAAGTAAAAATTAAGAAATAATTTCTAACATCTCCCCGATGAAGATGCGTAACTATAATTAGAAGCCCTATAAATTGTGTATTACAAGAGGTGTTATCTAGTTACGATATATAGCTCAAAGAAAAATGGTATCGTGCAAATATTTACCTTTATGTTTATTTTTTTTCGTAAAATTTAAACTAGGCACCATATATCATTCTGTTTTAGAACTTTCCTTCAGTACAAAAGTGAACAATTTTCTGCTAAGAGCATCGTTTTCTATTCGTATGGAATTGCGTCAAAATTCGTATAAAATAAAAGGAAGAGGAGAGAAACTTCCAATTTTTCACAAGGATGAAGCAGATTGTTAACAATTGTACTATTATTTATTTTTTCATCAAAACTCAAACATCTTTCATATTTCCTGTTCTCTTCATTTAATTAGAATAATCTAAGCTAATATTCACATAATTCATCATTATTCTTCTGTTAAAGATCAAAACTACTATTTCCCCATCACATGCTTTAAGTTCTCCTTGCTGGCATATATGGAAGAGGCGAAATTGAAAAAAGTTTCTCGGGACGAATTACTCAGTCACGTGTTCTGGCGGAAAAGATCATAGAAGAAAGCAGATTGTGGCTAAAATTCTGCAATACAGGCACGAGAAGGCTCATGGGACACAATTTGAGACCTGACCCTGATTAGGAGATGGAAATTGCGGATCCTGATGGAGTTGTCAGTAAGCGGGTCTAACTGATAATGTGTCCGGGTACCAAACTGGTACGGTGGGTCTTACTGGTAAAGGGTCATGCTACTGAACTGGTACGGCAATTGATTAGTTAGTTGAGTGGAATTGTATTTTCTATTTTTGTAACGTTGGTACCCTCCTGAATTTGATCAGAGAGGAAGTCTTATAATGTTGTTTTTGTTTTGTAAGGATGTAAGGACGTTTTTACCCTTTTCATTTATATAATTCTCATTGGCAGCTGCTGTCAATTTTTCAAAAGTTCTCTTGGCTATTCTAGCACATAAGCGTGCTGTTGGTTTCGAGTGAGTATCCACCCAGATACCTCATCCGGTAAGGTTACTCAAAACCAGGCTAGTAAAATTTTTGAGTCGGTTGTCACGAAGGAAAGGAGCGGATTTTTTTTTATAAAACGTAATTAACAAAAAAAAAAAAAAAAACACAGGTTGATTACTCTCAAATTTTGAAAAACCATAAAAATTGAAAAAAAAAAAAATTCGGTTACCCATACCTCAACTGAGAAAAATTCTCAGTTACTCCTTTATCACGGCTACACTACAAATTTTATTAAATATTCAAATTTAATCAAATTTAAGGGGTAATCGAAAATTTTGTTTGGTTATGGTGATTAAATATTCAAATTTAATTCAATTGAAGGGTAACCGAAATATTTAGTCGGTTATGTGGGTAACTCAAATTTTTACCAGGTTTTGGTGGGGTAAAAAAATTGTGACGTGGGTAACCTTGTAAAAATGTGATTAAATGTGGGTAACCGAAATTATTAATTTAATCCAATTGACTTTTTTTATATTTTTTGGGATAAACAAAATGTGTGTGACCCAAAAAAAGTTATCGGTGTCCTCCAATAACCGGAAATTAAAACCGGTTACCCCACCGAAATTAATAAAAACTTCAAAATTTTGATTAAATGTGGTACGGTGGAGCAGGGGTAATCCAGAATTTTTTTCGGTTGGAGCGTGGAGTAACATAAATTTTTTCTCAGTTTTTATGGTTTTTGAAAATTTGAGGGTTATCAATTCGTTTCTTGATTTTTTTTTAATTACGTTTTATAAAAAAAAAAATTTCAAAAGGAGCCCTAGCGAAAAATCAGTCCAAAAGGCAATTCAAAGACGGAAAAAAAGACCTAATGCAGCCGTCATACATCCCCCCTACTCTTGCTCCTCCGGTCCGCTTCTTCCACTTTTTTCAGGTCTCACATTCGACAAAGCCGCACTCCTCCTTTTTTGGCTCTACCTTCTCGTGCGGAGAGGAGAACGAGGGAGAGGGGAGGTACCAGAGCTCACTAGAGCCGAGAGTGCAGTATCATTAGAGTTAGGATCATAGAGTTCCATCTCGATTGGAGTGCGACGGAGAGTAGATCTGGTCGTCGTCGGAGCGCTACGGCAGTCGAAGAATTGGATCCGGCCGTGGAACGAGATGATGATTAAGGTATTAGAGTGATAAACATCTCGATTGGAACGCGGCGGTGAGTAGATCCGGTCGTCGTTAAAACGCAACAGCGGTCAAAGAAGCGGATCCGGTCGTGGAGTGAAATGAGATTATTAGAGTGATTAACAGTTTATATAAATATAATTAGAATATTAGAGTAGTTTAAAGAATTTCATGAGAATAAAAAAGTAGATCTAGGAATTACAGTCATTTAACTTATTGTAAATACTTTTTTTATCAATGAATTTGTTAGTAGGTATTTAAAGCCACTAACTTTTCTTTTAAAATTTTGTGCCAATTAATAATGGACAGTTCGGATCTAACTTCATACCTCACTGGATCCGGCCTCGTTAGTTCGAAAATCTTATGTTCTTATATTTTTTTTCCCTCTACTTTTTGTTTGGTTCTCTTTTAAGCTCATGATTGAATTTTGATGGATTTTTTTATAAAAAAAATCTAACGGTAAAACAAATTATTCTGTTGCAATTACGATATGAAGGTTTTTCTTTTTTACTAATTTCATTGTATATATATGTTCTAAATTTTTAATTTATTGAGCTATATAATCATCTCCCATTTTTTCTAGAACCCACATTTTAAATCATAATCCAACTTATATAGTCTTCATCTTGCAAATTCCTCACCAAAAATAGCCTGGTCTAAAACCTTTTTGCCAAAAGATTCCTTAATAATAAATTTTAGTATACTTCAAAATGGACCCTTATGAGGGTTGTAAACTTGTAATTGTTATATTCTTTAAAAACAGAGATTTCGCCTCAAATGGATCCCAGTGTGCTCCAAAAGCATTGATTTCTGTTGCAAACCCAAAAGACTTCTCAATCTAACAATTGCTAGAGTCAGCTTCTATAATTAACCTAAAACTAAAAGGCCTCCTTTCCATATACGAAGCCCATTACACGCAATTGAAAATTCAAGCCTAATTGAATTATAGAGGCCCGCTATAAGATTCGTGTTAACTTAAAAAATGGTTCAGATTTCATTTTCTTCCGTCGTCTTCAATTTTTTTTCACTTCATCTGTAACACCTAGTGTATCTAGCTATTTAGTTTTAATATGAAAACAAGATAGATGGACATGCTTGTCATTCTTGTCATTTGTTGCCTCTCCTAGATGATCGGAAAGAGGGACTTGTCTGCAACGTCCTCCTGCAGAGTCGCCTACCTAGATGAAAGACAGTCCTTGGCCTGTAGTGTTCTAAGTGTTCTTTTGGTGGAGCTCGTTGACTAGATGCAGCTGCCGGGCCATCATACTCATCAGGCGGACGTTAGCTGGGCTCCGCAGGCCCGGAGGAATTCCTCGAGGTGTGCCTCCATCTTAATTTTGTTTATTAAAACTAAAGTGAGAGTATTATTATTGAAAACAATAGATTTAAATGACTCATTAATTATAGATAATTAATATTGTCGGCAATTAAGGGTACATAAGAAATTAACCCATACAGAAATCCAGTGAAATTCAAATAATTAATCATTAAAACTTTTATGAATGTCCAATTGAGTATCAAATAAAAGGTTGTCAAGTCTAGTTTTCTTGAGCTAGCCTGATATTATCAAAATCAGAGTTCAGATGTGAAGTCTAGCTTGCTTAATAATGTGATGTCTATCCAATTCGACAATTTGAAAATAATTTATACGAGTATATATTATTCAAAAACCTTTGTTACCATGTGTTTTGGTGTCCAAACCAAAAAAACTATCGGGAAAACACATGATTGAGATTTGGATATTGTTAGACCTGTGAAGTAATAATTATGTTTATAATTAGATAAATAGTGTGGAATGGCTGGGAGTACAATTGAACCTAAAATAAGGGGTGTCTCATTAAGGGGCACAACTTCATTAAGGCTGCAGGGTAACTTAATTTCTAGTGTTTGATTTAATTATCTTTTACAGTTTTTCACTTTTGTTGGTAATGTCACACTGTAACAATACAATAGAAATGAATGGAATAACCGGTACATAATAAAAGCAACAAAAAGAAAGAAATAAAAGCAATGGCATTTTACACCAGATAACTACATAACATTCTCAGTTGACGAAACGACATGTGGGTCCCCTGACCTCGCCTGGAGGCCCCGTGAGCACCTCAATGCTCCCCATTTTCACCATGGCGTTTATGAAATCTTGCTTAAACTTCTCAGGCTCCTTAGTGTAGGTATCTACCTGATTTCTGGTTTCAGTGCTGGTAAGCAAGCTCCAGTCGGAGAAGAAAAGCGCAGTTAGCGATTCAACATTTTTGTAGTACTGTACATCAAGTTTATCCTGCGTCACAAAGTCCTGTGGAACGACACCATCATTGGTTGCATTCTTCGGATCGGGACAAAGTTTTCTCAAAGAGGCTCCAAAGGATTGGTTCATGGTGCTGTCAATGGAGGGGTAGAGGCGGCTGGTGAATGAAGAGCAATGCGATCTTCCGATTGAGTGGGCCCCAGAAAGAGCGACCATTTCGGAAGCGCTGAGCCCCTTCTTTGCAAAGCTGGCCTCAAGTTGTGTGAGATTGAAAAAGGCTGCGGGAAGATTTTGCAATGCCTCGGCACTGTTGGAAACCCTACCGTCAAGCCTACCGGTCGGGACTTTGTAGGAGATATTGCCTAGGAGGAATGAGGCATCACGGGCAGCCAATGCTATGATGTCAGCACATGAAACGACTCCTTTACACTCCTTTTCTACCTCAGCCTTGGCTGCGTCGATCACTTCAAAGCCTCGGAGGCTGGGGTTGTTTGGAATGGAGAGCTTTTCTGTTTGATTGTTCGCTGGAGTTGGGTCCAGGAGGACTGAAGCATCACAACCCTAGTGAGTGAAAAAGAATTTGTTGTTATGTCATTCGCTTAATTAATACATTCATGCAGTAATTCTTTAATTTCAATTAAATAATGGTCTTAAAACAATGATGCATCTTCCAAACGCATAGGTCATGGTTAGTTTTAGTTTGAACTTAATTAGATTGTTAAATTATTTTTAATCATGCATAGCACAGAAGGTTCTGTCAGAGGGAGGCCATATCGATAGTCTATATAGTACACAAAACCTGACTTTTTACAAGAACAAATTAGCAGTTCAGCACTAGGTACAGCATCTCTACATATGAAAAAAACACCTTACAATTAATAATAAATATCAACTAATTCTTGCAACAATATTCATGGGTGTCGTATATATATAAAAAAAAGAAGAAGACCAGTTACAGTTTGCAACTTTGCAACAAGTATATAAGTATATAGAGGAGGGTTCAAATGCCTCCACCATGCCTCCATTTTTAAAAACTTTAATAATTCAAAATTTAAAACTTAAAAGTCAAAATAAAACCGTTGGATATGATCTACATCATTTTATCTATGCACGTGTAAAAAATTATGACATTTCAATTTTGTTTTAGTTGTCATCAAGAGCTTGTAAAAAATGTACTAATGTGGATAATTTCTATACGTTGGATTTTCAACTTATTGATTCACATAAAAACAAAATCAAAATGTTATAATTTTTTATGAGCACATAGATAAAATGATGTAGATCATATCCAACGGTTTTATTTTGACTTTTAAATTTTAATTTTGAGTTATAAAGTTTTTAAAAATAGAGGCATGATGGAGGCACAAAAAATGAAGGCATTTGAACCCTCCTCAAGTATATAATAGTATTATTAATTTTACGTACATTGACGACCACTTTGCATATGGCCATTTCACACTGAAATAAAATAATATGCTGGAACAAATTGAACAGTACTGGGAATAAATTTAAAAGCAATAATGTTACCCTGACAAAACAGTCATGAAAGTACATGCGGATGAGACCAGCGCCTAAACCGGGATTTTTTTTAACATAACTTCCGACGGTGCTCTTCACAATTGACTCCGCCCTTTTACATTTGCTCTTGTAATACCCGACCTTAAGAGATGCTTCCGATACTGGAAGCAGGAGCTGGAATGCTGTAGCAAATATAAGGCATGTGATCAAAATAGAAATCTTGCTTTCCATTTTAATTAGTTTCAGCTATATATCAAAGAATTAATGACAAAGTATATATTGACTGGATAGTTGAAATAAGAGAGAATTAAGGAGAGCTGATGAGGAAGAATTGAGGAGATATGTTTAGTATTTATAGACAAGGTGTTATGGAAAGATGCATGATGAGTATATATAATTATATATATTATTTTAATGGTTCTATTCTAACCACTTCAGTATGAGTATATAATTATATCTTTTACTAGTTCTATGTTCTAACCACTTGAGTCTTACTTCCAAGTTCTTTCCAATATGATTTAATTATCAGCAGCTTCCAAGTTCTAAGATATGACTCGAACAACAATGTATAAATTAGCATGCCAGAATGCCGCTTTGCTTGCCACGAAAATGGAGGCCTGGGAGTAATTGACTGAGGCCATGACATGGCATAGACAGTGATGCAAATTTTATTGTAATTAAATAACTTCTCTATTATTTATAAAAATGTTGGTTTCTACCAACCTTAAAAAAAATACTATAAATTAAAGTTATGGTTCTAAATTTCATAATTTAAGGAGGACATGAATTACCAACGATACAAGACATTATCACAAATCATTATTATGATTTCTTTTCTAAGTAATAAACAAGGCTCAGAAATCTCTCACCATATTATGTCGACTGGATTTGAAACTAAAACCTCTTAAATATAAATGTACGTACGTAATAGCTTACTGCTTAAAGTACAAGTTAGATTTGAGCAATGTTTATGAGTTTTAATATAAATTTTATATTATTTCATAACATCGCATAGCAGTTAAAGTGATAGCGGAAAATTTACAAATACAACCGAGATAGTAATAAAAAAGTAAGAAGAAATATTTATTAATAAATTGTAAACAATACAAGATATTTTGTTGGAGCCAATCAATCAAAAAAGGACTTGCTCGACCCTTTAGGTACTCGTTCATTCAACAACGACCCAAAGGGGACTTTCACTTAAAGGAGATCCGAAGGAGACTCACTCTAAGCTTAGCATCACACTAAGACAAAAAGAAATAACTCTAATCTGCCCTCTTCTCCAATCTATTGCTTATTTATAATAATAAAAACTATCTATATAGAAGTTTGCAAAATATGGTAAAACAACGGCAAGATTTAATTGGATTCGCTCATTACTATACATGATATTCTTTCTTCTAATTAGCCTTTTTTAATGTTAATATTTTGGCATGATCATGTCTTCCTTATTTAATATCGTCATGAATAGTACTGCACCACATAGCGTCATTAATTTAATGCCCTAAGACTATGTTTGGATGACACAAGAATTAATAGGCTATTCGGAAGAGCAATGTGCATCCAAATAATATTTTTACTATTCGGAATAGTTAGAATAACTACTATTCTATATTCCTTGTAATTGTTGGAATAACTACTATTCAGAAGTGTGAAGAGAGAAAAAAATGCTTCATTTTTGGATTTCCGCCAACACAGTTCCGAAATAACGAATTTGACACCACTTCCGCTATCTCCACGTCGTGACAATTCGTTTAAGATCCCACTTACCTATATTTTCTCTTAATTAGCACATTGTTAACATTATTTTTTATTAGTTACAGCTATTCACTATTCAACATGTACAATCCAAACAACATCTTTACTAATCCGAATAGCATCATTTTCATACTAATATGAAAATCACTATTTTTTCTCTATTCTCATTTACTATTCTCAAATTTCGCTATTCAAACTATTCTAACTCCCATACAAACGTACCCTAAAAGAATCAAATGTGTATGCCAATTTTTCAGTGTTCAATAATAAAATAAATTAAACTTCAAATTAACCACAATATCTCAACAATTAGCTTTCCTGTACATTAAGAGAAATTCATACTAATATGAATGTAAAATTAAGAGTTCATTGCAGGTTCTGGTTTGTAATTTCAAAGGAAAAAATGATGCACCAAAATTAATTACAATGAAACTGTTAAATAATATTCAGCTCTTTTTTTTTTTTGAGGTTGGAATTGTTAATTGTTACAAAGTCGCATACACCTTGGAAAGTAGCCCAATCCCAGTTGTATCCCAGTTATGACATGTTCGTTTACAAATAAAGAATTATCAAAGTTGGTAGCTACCTTGTTGCCTTGTTGGAACAATATTCAATTAAATATCCTTAAAATTCTTTCATTAGCTCTCGACAATTAATGAATTATTAAACCTGCAATGATGAGAGTAAAGTCATCTTGAACATGCGCTGCAAGCACTTAATTATTTTGGAAACGAACATTCTTAATGCATATGCAACAAACAGAATGATTGACTTCAAATATTGCATTTGGGTTTTTTCTGAATTTATTCCCCGGAACATCGTTCTAAGGCACGTTCGACTTCCTTATAATGCGCAGTGGCCAGTGGATGAATGAACCGCTCATTGCAAGATTTTTGGTGAACATAACTCTGTTTCAATACGTGTAGTGGGTACAAGTTGATGAACTAAAAGGAAAATAAGAATGCTACACGGTTATCTGAACAAAAATTGTCGCAGAATAACAAGAAGAGCATTGCAAAAAAATGGTATATGATGTCAGATAACTTAGTGATTCTCTGTGTTATTTAGTATATGAAACATATTTTGTAGTGGGCCAAAACGTATTTTGTGTTAAGAGCGTTCTATAGAAGAGAAAATTAACACAAGGAAAGAGAAGAGGATCGGAGAGATGACCGGATTTGATCGATCGACTCATGTTTACTTGTTTCACAACACTACTTCAAAAACTGGCTTTGTACACTGCACATTGTACACAGATTTGGCAATTATATTAAAAACAGTGTACCAAATATGATTTTTTACTTGTTCAAAAGATCTGCACGATTTCTACACGGATAATTAGTTAATAATCAGTGTAGAATTATTAGAGAGACCTACACGGTTTATTAGAAACCAAAAATCCGTGTGTAAAGAGGTCCGTGTGCAAATAATTGAGAGAGCTACACGGTTTTTTGATACAAAGCCGTGTAGGAATATTACACACGGTTTTTTGATAATATATCCGTGTATAAATAGTATAATTGTACACGGATTAATAACAAAAGAGCCGTGTATGTTTAGTTGGAGAGCTACACGGATTTATAACTAAATAGCCGTGTATAATAGTGTAGGGTTTTAATGTCTTCCCCTTCCAGCGCCGTTTTGATCAAGTCTTTTAGTTAATACATCTCTCTGAACTGAGCTTTTTCCTATCAGATTTCTGCGAATTGATCGAGGCCAGCAGCTGAGATCTGAGATCTTTGAATTAAGTTTGTATTTTCTCCTCTCCATCTTTCTAAGGTTAGTAATATGTATTTAAATCATTTTCTTCCTCTAATTTTCTGTTATTTAGGCTTATTTAGGTCATTTCATGCATGCTTGATTTCTTAATTTTAGATGTAAATAATTAGTGTATTGTGGTCCAATAACCGACCTACTGATGCTTTTAGGTCCATGCCCGTTCAAAATTAATCCAATAGGGATTAATTTTGGATAGTCTCCGTTGTGGGATTGCTCTTTGAATATTGTGTCTCATTTAGGATGTGAACACATATTAGCGGGATTTAATTAGTAATGAGGAAAGTTCGACAGTATTTTTCCTTATTGCTTCTACGAGTATGTGGTTCGTACGCATACTTGAGGAGTTAAGGAGAAATGTTGCTGAATTTTTCTCAAATACTAATTAAATCTCGCTAATATGTGTTCACATATGGGACTTAATATTCAAAGAGTGGGTTAGGATTGTAAACCGGCCCTTTGTAAGCCCAAAATTTTGTACACGAAGGAGAATGTTGACCATGCATGCATGATTAATTGATCAAATCATTTTTTTAATTTAATTTACAGATGGATCGAAGCTGGATGTATGAAATGCGACGTGACAGTGAAGAATATTTGGTTCGCGTTGATGAGTTTATAAAATTTGCTGAGAGTTATAGAGTGAAGAAAAAAGAAGAAGACATTTTATGTCCTTGTAAAGATTGTAAAAATTTATTAAGATTTTTGGACATCGAAGAAATTAGAGCTCATTTGATTTGTCGGGGATTTAAGAAGAGATATACATGTTGGTTCATGCATGGTGAGAAATTTGGGGAAAGTAGTAGTGCCAATAAAGATTGTAATCGTGAATTGAATGATGAGAATGTTGGAATTTCTGATAATTTTGAACTTGATTGGAATGAGGATTATGAGAGTGTCGAATATTCTGATAACGTCGAACCCGAAAATGACGATGATGAGATGGAGAGGAATTTTGATGAAAATGTAGAACACGAGTTTACTGAAAATTTGGAGGATATGTTACGTGATGTGGAAGATGAAATTAGTGATAAAAATTATGATAAATTTCAAAATTTGTCTAATGAATCCAAGAAGCCGTTGTATCCCGGGTGTACCAATTTTACAAAACTGTCAGCTGTGTTGAAATTATTAAACTTAAAAGCAGACAATGGTTGGAGCGATAAGAGTTTCACGTCCTTATTACAGCTTTTAGGAGAAATGCTCCCAGATAACAACGAGTTACCCGGTACAATATATCAGGCAAAGAAGTTGATATGTCAAATGGGGTTGAAGATCGAAAGAATACATGCATGTCCGAATGACTGTGTATTGTATCGTAACGAGTACGAGGCCATGCATGTCTGTCATAAATGCGGTGTTTCACGATATAAACGTCGTAAGGACCAGGACACTGATGATTGTAACGAGGACACAAATGGCCGACCTCCGGCTAAGGTGTTGTGGTATTTGCCGATAATACCGAGATTCAAACGGTTGTTTGCGAATCCCAAAGATGCAAAATTATTGCGCTGGCACGAAGAAGAGCGCAAAAATAACGGTAAACTAAGGCACCCGGCTGATTCTCCTCAATGGAGAAACATTGACAGACATTTCAAAGAATTTGGTTCTGAAATGAGGAACTTTAGGATTGTGGTGAGCTCAGATGGAATGAGTCCGTTTGGAAGTATGAGCAGTCGGCACAGTACTTGGCCAGTTCTTTTATGCATCTACAATCTTCCTCCTTGGTTGTGCATGAAACGCAGATATATAATGATGTCATTACTAATCCAAGGACCCAGACAACCCGGAAATGACATAGATGTATATCTCGCACCATTAATCGAGGATCTCCAAAAATTGTGGCGTGATGGCGTCCCGGTGCGGGATGCGTATATGAAAGAGACCTTTAACTTGCGGGCCATGGTGTTTTGCACCGTAAATGATTTCCCCGCGTACGGGAATTTGTCGAGTTACACTTGTAAAGGAGCAAAAGCGTGCCCGATCTGTGAAGATGACACGCAGGTGCTGAGGTTGAAAAATTGTCAAAAGAATGTATTCATGGGGCATCGTAGGTTTCTTCCTATTAATCACCCATATCGTAAGAAGAAGATGGCATTCAACGGGAAAATTGAGCTTGGAGTGGCTCGTCATCCATTAGACGGGGAGAGTGTCTTCGAACGGGTAAAAAACATTGATGTTGTTTTTGGAAAATGCGCCAAAGCACTACCGAAGAATATTTGGAAAAAGAGGTCCATATTTTGGGAGCTACCGTACTGGAAATATTTAGAAGTGAGGCATTGCCTAGATGTCATGCATGTCGAAAAAAATGTCTGTGACAGTTTAATTGGTTTATTATTGAACATTCCGGGGAAGACTAAGGATGGTATTAAAGTGAGAAAAGACATGGTAGAGATGGGAATACGACACGAGCTCGCACCGCAGGAGAAAGGGAAGCGCACATACCTACCCCCCGCACTGTGCACCATGTCAAAGAAAGAGAAAACAAGCTTCTGTGAATGCCTCAATGGTATAAAAGTCCCATCAGGATATTCTTCGAATATTAAGAAGTTGGTGTCGATGAAGGACTTGAAACTGGTCGGTCTGAAATCTCACGACTGTCATGTTTTATTGACACACATAATTCCCGTTGCAATTCGGGGAATTTTACCAAAGCATGTTCGTCAAACCATTACGAAGCTTTGTTCTTTCTTCAATGCAATAAATTCCAAAGTGATAGACCCTCTAAAATTGGACTCTTTGCAAAAGGAGGTCGTCGTGACTCTTTGCCAACTTGAGATGTATTTTCCGCCATCTTTTTTCGATGTCATGGTTCACCTTGTTGTTCATCTTGTGAGAGAAATTAAGATTTGTGGTCCCGTGTTTCTTCGGTATATGTATCCATTCGAGAGATACATGGGCATCTTGAAAAAATACGTAAGGAACCGACATCGACCCGAAGGCAGCATTATAAAAGGATATTCTACGGAGGAGGTGATTGATTTTTGCACCAACTACTTGACCGGTGTGGATCCTATTGGCGTTCCAAAATCTCGATACGAGGGAAGGCTCCAATGAGTCGGGACAATTGGGTTGAGAGCCGTAGTTACTGATCTAAATGAACTACAAAAGGCACATTTTATTGTACTACAACACATGACAGATGTTGCTCCCTATAGATGAGCACATGACAATCCTTCAACAACAAAACTACACGAGGAGTCAGAAGTGGCTTACTAACGAGCATAATCGTTCTTTTATAGGATGGCTGAAAGAAAGAGTGCAGTCACACCCCGTACCTGAAATTGTTAAACTGCTTGGCGAAGGACCCCAAATTGTTGTTAGAACATTCCAAGGATACGAGATTAATGGATATACATTTTACACTAAATCCCAGAGTGATAAGAGCACGATGCAAAACAGTGGGGTGACGTTGGTGGCGACCTCTCAAGAATTCAGTAGATCCGGAGATGGCCGGGCTGTAATAGCATCAAAGTCATATTATGGCGTTATTCAAGAAATTTGGGAGCTCATTTACAGTCCTCGCCTGAGCATTCCCGTGTTTCGGTGTCAATGGGTCGAAGACCGAGGTGTTAAAGTTGACAACGACGGGTTCACACTCGTTGATTTAAACATGGTTGGGCATGTTGATGATCCGTTTATACTCGCCAAGCAAGCCACCCAAGTCTTTTATGCCACTGACCCGAGTGATGCTAGGTTGAGCGTCGTCCTATCTGGAAAAAGAAGGATTGTCGGGGTAGAAAATGTCGTCGATGAAGAAGAGTACGACCAGTTCGACGAAGTACCTCCATTTTGTACCGATGTGCAAACTGAGGTAGCAACACTTGAAGGGGTAGACGAAGCTGACTACATGCGGTCCGACCACAATGAAGGATTATGGGCCGAGGGTACTGTTCAAATAGTGGAAAAAAGGAGAAAAAGGAAAAAAAAAAAGCATAATGTATAATATTTATTTTGTTTAAGACCGTGTAGCTTTTAATATTGCAACCTTAGCTTGTAATATATCAAATAAAAAAGGAAAAAAAGAGGGAAAAAAGGAAAAAAGCATAATGTAGTATTAGTATTATCAAATATTAGTATTAGTTTTTGAAACAATGAAGGATTATGTTTAATGAAGGATTATCAAATATTATCAAATATTGCAACAATGGTTGGATTATGTTTAATGCTTATAATATTATCAAATATTAGTATTAGTTTTTGAAAATATTAGTTAATACATTTAATAATAAAATAAAATAAATAAAATTTCATTATTAGATTTTAATATTAGTTGCTTGGTACAAATATCGGTATAAGTTTTTAAATATTAGAAATCTGAAATTTTACTTAATTTATTATTACTTTAGAAATATTAGAAATCTGAAATTTTACTTAATATATTATTACTTTATAAATATTAGAAATCTGAAATTTTACTTAATTTATTATTACTTTATAAATATTCACCTCCTGAAATTTTACTGAACCTGGGACCCGCCTGTCGGACCTATTTATACACGGACATTTAGCTAATAGTCCGTGTAGAAATGGAAGAGAGCTACACGGACTATTAGCTAGATGTCCGTGTAGAAAGGATATTTGCACACGGACTTTATAGTTATGTCCGTGTAGAAAGCTCTTTGTACACGGTCTTTTAAGTTAAAAGTCCGTGTATAATGAGAAAAACACTATTATTTCGAAATCCTTCTCTGCCAAAATTTTCATAAGTCCGAAAACCCTCACAGAGAATTAAGCGGTTCAGTTCCAAAAACCCTCACAGAGAATTTCGAAAGCCTTCTCCGAGCTCTTCACCGCCTCACCGCCTCGCCGCCTCGCCGCCTCACCGCCTCACCACCTCGGTCTCTCTCACCCGTGGTCTCTCTCTCTCACCCGTGGTCTCTCTCTCTCTAACCCGCGGTCTCTCTCACCCGTGGTTAGCGTCTCTCTCTCTCTACTATTATTTTGCAATAGGGGTTCTGGTGCTTTAAACTGAGTTGAGCTCTTGTTGATTGACTGAAAGTCATATTCTTTTTACTTTATTTTTCTTATTGGGTTTGAACCCGTTAGCCATGGTTGGCTAATTTTGTTACCGGATATCTTTATGGTGCTATACCGAGTTAGTATTGAATACATTATGGTACTTGTTAAAAATTGTGTCAAAAAGTGTGTCAATTCATTCAATTCATTCATTAATCTAGGTTATATGTCAAAAATGGTGCCAAAAATTGATTAATCTAGGTTAATTGATTAATCTAGGTTATATGATTTAGGGTATTTTGCCAAAAATTGATTAATTTAGGGTATTTTAGCAAGAGGTGATTTTAGTAAGAGGTTTAGATTTGTCAATTTTATTTTATGTTCATTTTAGCAAGAGGTGATTTTAGCAAGAGGTGATTTTAGCATATTTGTACAAGACGAGAGGTTTAGGATTTCATTATTGGTCACTTATGATATTTTGTACAAGAATATCAATTTAGGATTTTTGTACAAAATATCAATTTTATGATTTGATCTTTAATTTCATGATTTGGTCACTTATGATTTGATCTTTAATTTCAAATATTGGTACAAGAATATCAATTTTTGTACAAGAATATCAATTATTGGTCACTTATGATTTGATCTTTAATTTCATGCAGAACCATGTCGGATGAGGATGAGTACGTCGATATGATGGCAGAAGAGGAGCAGCAAGCTACTGCCTCATCAGAAAGAAGGAGAAGAGGGCCGACAATGTGCACGAGCATGTCCGAGCAGACCCATCAAGAAATCTGGTTCACAGAAGACGGGCGTGCGCAGGGAGAAAAACGGCAGAAATACTCAAATTGGTGTACGAGTTTGGTGAGGCAAAATGCGAGTATCCTTGTAGAGAGATGGGATCATTTTGAGGATACGGTGAAGGACGAGTGGTGGAACAGGGTGAAGGTAAAGTGCCTAACAACTCTTTGCTTTATTTTCACTTATGTATCTATACTTGAATACACTAAATTTGGTGTCAATCAGGCTCAGTGGAACATCGAGAATGATGTTCCAAAGGATAAGACTTTGAAGATTATGAACAATGGTTGGAAGCAATTCAAGAGCACGTTGAAGACGGAGTTCATGGAGAAAGGGAGAAATCCGGTCGGCTACTACAAATGGCTAAAACAAGAGGACTGGGATGCGTTTCAAGCTTTGAAGTCCACCAAAGAGTTCCAGGTATCTAACTCGTGCCAAATTTATGCTTATTCTTTCTCGATATGTACTTATCTTTCTAAAACTAACTGATCGTTATTGTCTTGTTTCTGTGAAGGCAAAAAGTGATGAAGGCAGGAGGACCGTTGCCTTCAACAAGTATCCACACCATCTAGGGTCAGCTGGTTACGATGGTAAGAAGGCAGAATGGAGGAAAATACTGGACCAAAACAAGGATTCTGACTCACCCGTGGTTAGGATCCAAAATCCTAGGGGCAAAGATTAGGTCATGGGTAGAGCCGAGGTAACCGCTGACGGGAGGATAGTACTCCCAAAGGATTTGCAACCCGTGGCTCAAAGAATGGTAAGAGTCCTTTATACTTACTTTGTGACATTCATCCGAAAATTATAACTCCGAAAGTACATCAATTGTTCTTTTGCTTTAACTAATTCTTCTACTTGAACAGTTGGAAGTGGAGGAGGAGGTCAACTCGGGTGCCCGGAGTGTCAAACGACAAAATGATTCCTTGTCCGCAGCGCTCGAGAATCCAGAACACCCGGGTCGAGTAAGGGGTGTAGGGGTCTACAGGGGCTGGAAGGAGGTGTTCCGAGTGGAGGGACAAAAACCTCGAAGAAAATCTCGTGCCAAGGTAAACAAAGACGAGATAGTTGCGCAGATACGCGCGGAGGTGAGCAAAGAGTACGACGCAAGGTTTGCTGAGATGGAAGCAATGTTGACACAAATTAGATCAGCAACTACGCAGCCATCCGAGCAACCACCTCCCATTTCGCCGGGAATTCGGCGAAGTAGTCAAGCATCCGGCACGTGGGCCTTAGACGATTTGGATAATCTCAAGGTAATCAATACTTGTTCATAATCTAAAGGTAATTAAAACCTGTTTGCAACCTTGATAGACAATATCGCATCATTAAAATAAACAACTTTCCTATAAATTTGCAGGACCCCAGAGCATGCGACCTCGTCCTGTTGCATGGTAGTGTTCCTCTGATCGTTGCTAAGGGCGTTGTACATCCAGGAGCCAAGAGTGTACACTTTGGTCAGCTAAGGCCCGACCATGCATGCGTGCAGGTTGAGTTAGTCGTGGATGGTTGGCAGCGCGTACCCCTTCCTGTCCCTACCGACGAGATGTTTGTGCTTGATGATGCACGGATGTCATTTGTCCAATGGCCCAAGAGTCAGATTGTTTTGGATCAGGTAATCCATAAAAAAATCCATTTATTTGTTACATTCAACTCATTCTTTTTGAAATACTAGAATAATCCATCTATAACTTGATACAGACACGAGGAGATGATGTTACCGGTACGGCGATGTCACCGGTACGTCAGGAGGTGGCTTGCGACGTCGCGGCTGACGCGCCACAATCACCGCCCCGTCCTATGGTGACCGAAGAAGAATACAGCCGTTTGCCCAATGATTTGCGCCTTCTCCACGACTACTTGATGACGGCGCCCGAAGGCATGGAGGCTATCATCATCCCTGTCCCACCTGGGATGTTTCTACACGAAGGCAGGGATCTCCTGCTGTCGTTCAAAGACTTCAAGGACCTCTTCCACCACTCGACATCCGACAAATGGCTCGATGTTTCACACATCACCATTTTCCTCATGTTAGTGATATTAAAATATTTTCATTATTGTATAGAACTCAAATATATATTCTAATTACAATATGATGAGTTTTCAGGAAGCTAGTCCGAAACTGTGATGAGATGGTTGAGCAGAAGAACTTGTGCATGTTTCTGGACCCCGAGAAAGTGAGTTCGACGGCAGTGACATATTATTCGGATATGGCTATCGAGTACATGTATTCTGCGATGCATCGTGCTAAGGCGGAGGAGAAGAAATTCATTCTCATGCCATACCACGAGGGGTTAGTTCTAATCTTAACTTATGTGTTGTTTATATTTTAATTAAAGAATTGTATAAAGGAATTAAAAGTTAAACATAAAAAAATGAAATCACACCATCAATCATAGCAAATACTCGTGTCACTTTTATATGCTAAAGTACTATAATTCTTCTCCTCGATCCCACAGCAAACATTGGTGCTTGATTCTCATTGTGCCGTACCTAAATACGAGCATAATTGTTGATTTTGTAAGCCCAAAGGAAGGATCGCGGCTGACAAGTGCAAAGTTATCTTCCCTTTTGTGAATAAGTAAGCAATAATAATTCTATAGGTTTGCATTTCTTTCAATCATATCAAATTATAAAATTGCTAATTACATTCACTCAATTTTGTAAGGGCTTTTGCGAAATATATTAAAGAGGGAGGATCAGATAGCACGGGCACGCGCAAGAAAAGCAAGTTGAGTTGGAAGTGGATGTTGGTGAGCACACTCTTTATGAGTTAGAAATTTCATATCTTGTTAAAAAAAATTTTGTCATTCTAACAAATGCCGCTAAATGTAAATTTCAGAGCCCGCAACAGAAGGAGGGTTGGGAATGCGCATATTACACGATGATATTCATGTTGGACTTTGTCGAAAGAGTACAATTCCTATTCCCAAAAGCGGTATGTACTTCATATTAATTTCCTATATAATAAGCAATTGATATCTACATTTTCTGAAATACTAACTATTATCAAATTATAATTTTGTAGAGTGTGACAAAGCAAGCGCATTACACCAAGGATCAGATCGACGATGTGCGGTGCATGTGGGCAAGGTGGTTTGCCATGGAATTTTGTAATCCTCGATATGGATTTGCATAGATTTGTAATAAAAATATGTTTCGAATGAATTTATTGCTATATGAATTTTGTATAAATTTAGTAATTTCTTGCTAATTAATCTGTTTCGAATGAATATTTGTATTTCTGTTGCAAAAAATTGGCTAGCAAGGCTGGAGGCTAGCCCAAAAACAAAATATACAAAAAAAAAAAGAGGTATTTATACACGGACATTTTATAAAAAACCGTGTGCAATACTAATCATACACGGATATTTTAGAAAAATCCGTGTATGATAGCCTTGCTGGAGGCGAAATACAAAAAATCTTCAACTATTTGTACACGGATATTTACCAAAAGTCCGTGTATAATAGCTAAGAGAGCTACACGGACTTTTAATACAAAGCCGTGTAGAAAGAGGAATCGTACACGGTTAATTAGGGGATATCCGTGTAGCTCGGTAACTTGTAGAGCGACACCGGCAGGTCTTTGTACACGGTTAATTAGGGAATATCCGTGTAGAAATTATTATAATCACACACGGTTAAATATCCGTGTGTAGTTTCTGACCTATTCATACACCTTGGCTTTAAACACAGCAGGAAATCCGTGTAGCTCTTCCATTAATGTCCGTGTGCAATCTGTTTTTCTGTAGTAGTGCAAGATTAAATTTGAGAAAGATGAATCGGAAGTAGGGGTGTTAACAGGTACGGTAAGGATCGAGTGGAAGCATTTTCATATATGTATCCGTTACAAATTGTTCTTATCCGTATTCTGCTTTTACCCGCTATAAATTATCTTATCTTTATCCTACTCTAACCCGTTATAGTTGTCGGATAATGAAACGGTAGCGGATAAATAACGAGTAATACTAATATAATAATTATTTTATTATTAATTAAATAAAACATTAAAACATATACATTCATTTTACACATGTATAATACTTTATTGAATTACTCCTTTCAATGCTTATTAATATATATAATATTTTTTTTTCTTATAATTACCCGATCGAGTAACGGGTACAAAATAGGCTTACCTGTACCCTTACCCGTTTAGATAACGAGAAAAATATTTACCCGTACCCGTCTTATCGGATACGGTACGGGTTTGATAAACGGATAAAAAAGTGTCATTAACACCTCTAATCAGAAGGAGGTGGATTATATATATATATATAGAGCTGGGCTATGGTGAGTTGTGAAGTAAGAGGTCATTTTTACTTCACGCTCATATTTTCATTTTGAAAATCCAAACAACCGATCCGAACTGCTCAACATGTTCTAAATATTGAAATGTGCTTGAAGACTAAATTTTACATTTTTGGAATTTTTTTACTATTTATTAAGCCACTTTGAAAATCGCTGATCCGGTGGTCCAGAAATTTTTATTGTTTTTTACTGTTCACAGTGGATCAGCGATTTTCAATGTGGCTTAATAAGTAGTAAAAATTTTCCAAAAAATGTAAAATTTAGTCTCCAAGCACATTTCAATATTTAGAACATGTTGAGCGGTTCGGATCAGTTGTTTGGATTTTCAAAATGAAAATATAGCGTGAAGTAAAACGTTGTTTTACTTCACAACTCACCATAGTCTATCTCATATATATATATATATATATATATAGAGAGAGAGAGAGAGAGTAGAACTAGGGTGTTCTTAAGCTCACCAAGTCCCTTTGTGAGCTTAATTCAAAAACCTATTGAATTATCTTCAAACGATGCATCCAAACCGTTGAAACCAGTTTACTTCACGAGTATAAAGTCAAACGTTAAAAAAAATACGGTTTATAAGTTAATTTTAATGTGTTCATTTTTCATCATTTTTTGACTGCTTGACTTTATATTAAATTAATTCAAAATTTTAAAAATTTGATATGTAAACTCATCACTCGTGAAGTAGACGGTTTCAATGGTTTAGATGCGTCGCTTGAAACCAATTCGATGGGTTTTTGAGTTAAGCTTACAAAAAGGCTTGGTGAGCTTAAGAACACCTTAGTTCTACTATATATATATAGAGTATGGCTAATTTGCTTCCGGAAGCATTTCGGCCGAGGTGCTTACGGGGGCATATCTTAGTATTTGATGTTCAAACAACAAATCCAAACCGTTAGATGTTCAATCTATATTAAAATGTACTTGGAGACCAAATTTTACATTTTTTGGAATTTTTTTACAATTTATTAAGCTAGTTTGAAAACCGCTGTTTTTAATGGTGCAGAAATTAAATAAAAACAGCGGTTTTCAAACCAGCTTAATAAATAGTAAAAAAATTCCAAAAAATGTAAAATTTGGTCTCCAAGTACATTTTAATATAAATTGAACATCTAACGGTTTGGATTTGTTGTTTGAACATCAAATGCTAAGATATGCCCCTGTAAGCACATCGCCGAAATGCTTCCGGAAGCAAATTAGCCATACTCATATATATATAGTGAGTGGCTACTCTACTTATATAAGCATATGAGAGCATATACTTATAAGTCATTTTTGCGTTTTCAATGTCTAAATGGTCGATCCGATCTGAAGCGCTCAACATGTTCTCCATATTAATATGTGTTTGGAAACGAAATTTTACATTGTTTGGAATTTTATTACTATTTGTTTAGAATTTTTCAAAATAGCATTTTTCAGATTTTTTTTTATTATTATTTTTACCATATTAAACCACTGTTTTGAAAAATTATAGAAAAATAGTAAAAAAATTTCAAAAAATGTAAAATTTTGTTTCCAAACACTTATTAATATGGAGAATATGTTGAGCGCCTTAGATCGACCATTTGGACATTGAAAACACAAAAATAACTTATAAGCATATGCCCTCATATGCTTATGTAAGTAGAGTAGCTAACCTCTATATATATATATACATATATAGAGTAGAACTAGGTGCTCTCGAGTTCACCAAACCCTTGGTGAACTCAAGTCCAAAACTCATCGGATCGGCTTCAAACGACGAATCCGACCGTTGAAACCCGTCTACCTTACGAGTGATGTGTCTACATGCAAAAAATTTAAATTTTAAAATTAATTTTGCATAGAGTCAAGTGGTCAAAAAACGTCAAAAAATGAATGCATTAAAATTAATTTATTAACCTTCTAATTTTGACCACTTGACTCTATGCAAAATTAATTTCAAAATTTAAAATTTTTGCATGTAGACGCATCACTAGTAAAGTAGACGGGTTTCAACGGTCGGATTCGTCGTTTGAAGCCGATCCGATGAGTTTTGGACTTGAGTTCACCAAGGGCTTGGTGAACTTGAGAGCACCCTAGTTCTACTCTACATATATATATATATATATATATATACATATATATATATAGAGATAGACTATGGTGAGTTGTGAAGTAAAACAACACCATATTTTCATTTTGAAAATCCAAACAACCGATCTGAACCGTTCAACATGTTCTAAATATTGAAATATGCTTGGAGACTAAATTTTACATTTTTTGGAATTTTTTTGCTATTTATTAAGCCACTTTGAAATCGCTGATCCACTATGAACAATAAAAAACAGTAAAAATTTCTGGACCACCAGATTAGCGATTTTCAAAGTGGCTTAATAAAAAAGTAAAAAAATTCCAAAAAATGTAAAATTTAGTCTCGAAGCACATTTCAATATAGAGAACATGTTGAGCGGTTCGGATCGATTATTTGGATTTTCAAAATGAAAATATGAGCGTGAAGTAAAAATTGCCTCTTACTTCACAACTCACCATAGCCCAGCTCTCTCTCTCTCTCTCTCTATATATATATATATATATATATATATATGAGGAGGGATCCACTTACACTATTTTTTTGTGACAGCGGATTACACCATACATTTTCAAAGTTTTCAAAGTTCAATCAGTCGATTCAAACTGTTCAACATAATGGATATATTAAAATGTGCTTGTAGATCAAATTTTACATTTTTTTTTTAAAATTTTTTACTATTTATTAAGTATTTTACAAAATCGTTGTTGTTAAACCATTGAATTTTTGTACCCATCTTAATAAATAGTAAAAAAATTAAAAAAATGTAAAATTTGATATGCAAGCACATTTTAATATATCCATCATGTTGAACGGCTTGGATCGACTGTTTGGACTTTAAAAATATAGGGTGTAATCCGGTGTCACCAAAAAAAGGTGTAAGTAAATCCCTCCTCTCTCTCTCTCTCTCTATATATATATAGAGAGAGAGAGAGAATGGCTAATATACAAACGTTTGTTCCTGGACTCAGGAACAAACGATTCGGTTCTCCAATTTTCAAAGTCCAAACAGTCGATCCAAACCGTTAGATATTCAATCTATATTAAAATGTGCTTGGAGACCAAATTTTACATTTTTTGGAATTTTTTTACTATTTATTAAGATGATTTGAAAACTGCTGTTTTTATTAAATTTCTGCAGCATTAAAAAACAGCGGTTTTCAAACCAGCTTAATAAATAGTAAAAAGTTTCCAAAAAATGTAAAATTTGGTCTCCAAGCACATTTTAATGTAGATTGAATATCTAACGGTTTGGATCGGCTGTTTGGACTTTAAAAATCAGAGAACCGAATCATTTGTTCCTGAGTCCAGGAACAAACGTTTGTATATATGAGCACGGCTAACACACTTCCTCTAGTATTTCAACAATATGCTTCCGGTCTCTAAAATCTATCAAATCGGCTTCAAACGACAAATCCAAACCGTTCAAACCAATCTCCTTAACGAGAGCTTCGTTTTCATATTATGTTTTTAATTTTCGAATTTATTTACTATCAAGTCAAGTGATCAAAACAATGAACAAAATAGTGTATTAAAATGCACACAAAATCCATCATATTTTGACCGCTTGAATTGATAGATAATAAATTCGAAAATTAAAAAAAATTATATGGAAATGAAGCTCTCGTTAAGAAAATTGGTTTGAATGGTTTGGATTTGTCATTTCAAGCCGATTCGATAAATTTTGAAGACCGAAAACATATTGTTGATATAAGGAAGCGTATTAGCCGTACTATATATAGAGCTGGGCTATGGTGAGTTGTGAAGTAAGAGGTCATTTTTACTTCACGCTCATATTTTCATTTTGAAAATCCAAACAACCGATCCGAACTGCTCAACATGTTCTAAATATTGAAATGTGCTTGGAGACTAAATTTTACATTTTTTGGAATTTTTTTACTATTTATTAAGCCACTTTGAAAATCGCTGATCCGGTGGTCCAGAAATTTTTACTGTTTTTTACTGTTCACAGTGGATCAGCGATTTCAATGTGGCTTAATAAATAGTAAAAAAATTCAAAAAAATGTAAAATTTAGTCTCCAAGCACATTTCAATATTTAGAACATGTTGAACTGTTTGGATCGGTTGTTTGGATTTTCAAAATAAAAATATGACGTGAAGTAAAACGACTTTTTACTTCACAACTCACCATAGACTATCTCCTATATATATATAATTATTTAAATTTTATAACTCTCAAATTAAAATACAGAGAATATAGATAAACTCTTTAGGCTCCCCTATCTCCTTTTCCACCTTTACATACTCTTGCTTTTAGGAGATATGGAACGAGCTACACCAATCACCGCAGACAAATCATCACGGGAAAATAAAAAATCGGAACAGATTGCCCTTTGGGACAATTAATCCCTCTATCATCCTGTTGTTTCAAAATAAACTTAACTCTCATTTAAGAGTTCCGAAAGCATATAATGATTCGTTGGCCATGAATTATTGTTTTTTTAAATATTTTGTCGTTAGTGTGTGAACCGAATGCATTGAACAAGAATATTTTATGTAAAAAAAAATCGTTTTTTTTTTGTTCGATTGATAAAACATGTTTTGTTACAAAACTTTTGGCTATGGAAAGAGTTGGCTTCCATAGGATATTTTTGGCCCATTTCATAAATAATTACATACATAATTAGTGTTATTAAAGTCCATAGATCTCTAATATAGCATCTGCAAAATCTGCTAAATGATTTCTAATATATAGGTAATTATGATATTAACACTATTAATTAGTCTTTTTATGAACACAATATTATCTAAATATTTTATAATATATAAACAATTTTATCTTTCATTGATTATTTTCTTTAATTTAAAGCTGCTTCTTTCTCATATTTTATTATAGCATTTATTTCCTTTAAAGTTAGGTTTATAAATTATTTTGTTTAAAAATTGTTTCTCTCTTGTACATTATTACATGATTTTCTTTCTTTAAAAGCTAATTTAATAAAAAAAATATATATTATGATGTATTCATTATTTTTATATCTTTTCAAATCTTTAAGATTTTTAAAGATATTATAACATTGAAATATTTTATTATATTGTTGAAAATATATAAACATTATAGATTTATTTATTTTACTCAAGTCCAAAATATTAAACATTATAGATTTATTTAAGAAAATGATAAAATACTCCTTGAACTTTTAATATCCTTATCCTAGCCTCTATTGAACATAAAGTTCAAGGAATATTAAACATTATATAAACATTATAGATTTATTTAAGAAAATGATAAAATACTCCTTGAACTTTATTTTCACAAAAGTTAAAATGAAAGTGTTTTTTATCTGCACTAAACTTAAAATGATAAAATACTCCTTGAACTTTCAATATCCTTATCCTAGCCTAATATGTACAGCTATGAAAAAATTATTCATGTTTGGGCCTCCCTGGCAATCGTTAAAATTCTCTACGTACTTTAATTAGAACATATAATCGATAGCCTCATTCTATAATTCCACGCGTATATATATCAGACAAACAAATTAATTTTGAGAAGTTAACAACCTTTTTGTAGATAGAGTTGACCCTCTTTCAAGTTAATTAATTAAATTAATTAAACTAGTTAGAGAAAAGAGTAGTTCAAAAGACAAATTAAGTGTACGTTATTGTCATTATGTAGGGATGGCATGCCAATCAGAGCCAGAGATATATATGCATGTTTATCCGATCCTGGATGAACCAATTGACTAAAAATATTTTTGTACTAAACTACTAGTAAATTAGCTACACAACAAACCTACATTATGAGCCATGTGCACATGACTTGCCCATTTTGATTACTATATTGTTTGCTCCCACCTACGCACAATTGACAAATTAAAGAATTATGGAATTATATTATGTTTAAAGGGCCTGGATAAATTTTATCTAAAGTCGAATTCAAACTATCCGAATTACCTTAAAATTTGTATGAACAATTTAGAACTCAATAAATTTAAACAGCTCTGTTAATCTAAATAGTCTGCGCAAATTTTAATGTAAAGTGAACGGTTTAAAAAAAATTTAGATGAAGTTTTGTTGAAAGTTGTTTGAACAAAATCTCATACATTAAATATTATTATTCCTGTCAGTTTTTTATCTAGAGACAAAAAGTATGTAAGAAGATGTACAGAAAATCGTAAATTTGAAATTCAAATAAAAAGATATTATAACGTTAGGGTTAGAAAGTTATATCTTTGTCTTTTTCTAAAAATACAAAAAAATAATACATAATACTTCCATTTGGAAATTCATGGTTATATTCTTTTTTTTTAAAGCTTGGTAGGTGCTACCAAGTGGTTTGGATTAGAATAAAAACGGCATTACAAAGTCAGTACCACATGTACCAGCAACCCATACAAATGCATAAAGCTGCATGTTATCACATCCACATAAATTTAGAACCTAACCCATACCTTGAGCATCAACACTTCTGCTATGAACAACATTACCAAGCAAAAAAAATTCATGGTTATTTTCATAAACCGGTCAAATTGAGAAATAGTAACTATTCGTTAGTCTAGATTTGAAATTTGTGGTCCTTCATGGGATCAAAATTTTCAAATATAATTGTTATTACATTGTATGAAGCCAAAGCAATGTTAATTATAAATTTTGACAAGAGAGAGGTCCAAAGGGAGAACAAAAATTGGGGAAAACGATTAGAATACAAAAAATAAATCGCTGAAACCCTTCTCTGTTTTCGTTCAAACTAGCATCACATGGCACAGACAAGATTGATAGAACTGTGGTAAGGACGGGCAGCAGGAAGCCAGCAAGGACAGCAGCAATTGAGCTTGAAACAATCTAAGCCGCTAGTTATTGTATTAGACGATATATCCAGATTGAAGAATAATAAGGTCCTACATTTATCTCGAGGTAACAGTGGATACGGACAACTTTACGAGTCAATTACGAGTCGAGTCAAGTCAGCCCGTAACAGCTTGTTTGTGCCATGACTCGCACATAGACAAAAAAAAAATTCATCAATTTAGTACGGTAAACAGCGTATAGATCACGAGCTGGAATTTTTTTTATTTTTTTGCAACGAGGTTCGTCCTCTCATAGACACAAAGAAAAATCATACAAGAGTTGTTAATAATACAATGAACTAATTAACGAGCGGAACTGACCAAGAAAGAATTCGCTCATAACGAGCAAAATCATATTCAAACAAACTAATTATATTTTTTTTCAAACCAATTTCAATCAAAACATGCACGAGGTACGAACTTTTTTTTTTTTTTGTCGGTCATTAAACAACCGTAGCTGCAACCAAAAACTGAGTCTGCTTATAAAGACATGCAGGAATAATATGAATATCACATACGCATTTGCTGAACTAAGGTATTCCTTTGAGGTCAATTTGGGTCCGATGCCCATCGGACTCAAAGTGAGTTTGATGGATGCGATGACCGTCCGATCTGTTTTAAAATTCGTACTCGTAACTTTTGCGTCTGTTTTAATATTCGTGCGCACGAATTTTAAAGCAGATTGGACGGTTCCGAAACTCATCGGAACCAACCTGCTCTAATTCACCAGTTGCAAACTTGCAATGCTTATTAATTTCACTAAAATACAAAAACCCAAATCATTTCACAAAGAAATTTGTTCGTGAAACATTGATTCAATGATTGCTTCTCGAAAAGCAGCCAGGCCTGGCCGTCAACGGTCAAATTTTACACTGGTTGACTGTACAGACAATTGCTAGAGCCGCTTCTATTATTAAATATTAAAACAAAATGCCTTATTTTCCAGAAGGCCCATATAAAGCCCATAAATGTACCGGGCTTACTTCAGCCTCCATAAATTGGATGAAATTCTAGTGCATGAATACCAATCATTTTCTACACAAATAATGTGTACTTAGAAGATAAGAAATATTACATAAGAGCAACAGCCAACAGGGTCTAAAATATGATTACCCCTCTTCGTACTAAAGCAGTGTGTGATATATGGCGTTGTGAAAATACTCAAGATAAACTTTTGTTGGTTGACATCTCTTTTTTTATTTAATTATACTGTGGAATTATCATAACAAAAGAAAATTTGATTTAAAATTTTCATTCAACTTCTCTTTATACTATCAATTGAGACAAAAAAAAATTCATGATTCAATATATTTATTGTTTGAACTTTATAATTTTTAATATTTAAAAAGTTTCCTGACAATTTGTGGCCATAGGAATCCTCCCCTTTTGTTTTCATTTTTTAAGATATTAGTGTCATACAAACTGCAAAGTGCATTCTTATAGTATGATGTACATCTACGGAGTATGAAGACGAACTTTTGAAGACTCACACCTTATTAGTGATTGTAGAACCAAAATTGCTTATAGTCATCTGATTTACATTTTCTTATAATCTTATATCCACAGTTTAAAAAGAATCACATTCTCATTTTTGCTCAAATTTGAAAATATTTTCATTTAGTTAGTGATAGTACTAGTGGTTTCAAATACCAATACACGTAAAATAGCAATTGAGTTTTATCCTCGAACGTAGATTATTTGTATTCATGAGATATTTCAATTCAATTATGCTAAATAATTAAAAAAAATAGATATAAGATAATGGAGGAAATTGATTGATAACTATGTTAATAAACAATATAATACATTTGAAATCTTAAATCAAGTTATATTATTCTAAAAATAAAAAAAATTAAGTTTATAAATTACTGGAAAGAGAGCAGAAAAGATTCTCAGGTTTTTTGAACTTGAAGAATTTGTATTTAGAATATATGAGTATTTTTTGCAATTTTGAAATATTATTTTTCTTATTAAGAATTTGCTCAAATATTGTATGTTTGAATTGTATTCATGCTGAGTGCAAGGATGTTTCAGTATGAAAACACAGATTTTCAATGCATCAATTTAAGGAGGATTGTATTTGATAGCTTTGTTGATAGTGATGAGGTTAAGTTAGTGGAAGTCTCAACAAAAAATTGTTCCACTAGATTACAAAATGTTGAAATAATATATGTTTAGCTTTGTTTTAGCTTTAATTTGTTTCGTGAGTATCTAATTTAAGCATTTTGATTTGACTGGTAATCTGATATCATTGATAATTCTTTTCGTGATTATTTTTTATTTTTAATATATTTGAAATTCTAGGTTTGAATTTAATATTTTAAATCTTTTAACTTGTAAGATAATTTTCTGTACAGATTTATATTTCAAAAATTAATATTGGATTGTGTACATTTAATACAAATGTCAAAATCAATTATATTGGTAACTAAATAAAAAAAGTTATTGAGCATATACATTGTTTATTGAGTGAGGCTATGGTGCTATGCATAGCACGGATGGGGTCCGTGCTACGGCTCAAAATTTGACTTTTCAAAATCGTAATGGTCGATCCAAACCGTTCAACATGATTATAAAATGAATATGTACTTGCAAACCAAATTTTACATTTTTCCGAATTTTTTTACTATTTTTTGGAAAATCACTTGATTTGAACATTCTGGACCATCCAAAAACAGCATATCTAAAAAAATAGTAAAAAAATTCGGAAAAATGTAAAATTTGGTTTGCAAGTACATATTCATTTTATAATCATGTTGAACGGTTCGGATCAACCGTTACGATTTTGAAAAGTCAAATTTTGAGCCGTAGCACGGACCCCATCCGTGCTATGCATAGCACCATAGCCTCACTCTTGTTTATTTTTGTTATGTTACCGTATTTTTAATCCTATATTGTAAATTAATTATTTATAACTTGTATAATACCTCTATATTTTTATAAATACATATTTTATGTTGTTATTGTTGATGTTATATTATGGATCAATACTAAATTTCTCATCTATTAGTTTTGATTACGTACTAAACTAAATTTGAGCACAATAAGTTACTATAAAATTTCCACAAATAAAAACAAAGCCAAGCATACTAACAGTAATCCACACAATAATATACATAGAACCAATTCATGAATAGTGTATAAAAAGGACAAGACAGTCTACAAAGAGAAAAAAATAGTGGGAGCCACTCGTATATCTTTAACGAGAGTGGAAACCAGAGGTAAATCATAGTTGTAACGTGGCTTACTTATCACCTAATTATTTTGTACGGAATTAGAATTCAACCTTTTCATTAACCGATAATCAATAAACGAAAATAAGAAATAAAATATCTCAGCGCGGCGTTAAGTTCAGTGTATGAATTTGTAAAAACTTCAAATTTAAGTATTAAATATCCATAGTAAATTTTTCTAAGTTAATAGTATTTAATTTTACAAGTATATGCATATACTCTAAATTAATTGGATGATAATAATTATAAATGAATAACAAATATTAAAATAATTAATCAGATTTTGGTATGCACGGAATTGATTATGGGAATGTGCTGAAATGAGTGTTCAGTTGTAACATGTGATTAGTTATAAGAAATTCTAATTTGAGAAATATATCAATAGGAAACGGTACTTTTTTTCTTTCTGTTATAATTATCAATACTAATTTTCTTATTAGTAGCTAATAATTAAAATATAATAATGAAATTAAAAAATTATTATGATTTTCGATAATGATATTAAAATAATGACAAAAAATCATCAAGTAAAAAGATTTAATGGTTATAATTTATAAGCATAATAACTTGTTTATATTCATTAACAACACGATAAATTAAGTCTAAATTAAGCATAATATCTTGAAAATTAACCATACCTATCCAACTTTCTAGTATTAAGATATGAGACAAATAAATATACGTTTAACAAACAATTAATAATCCTCTATTCTAACCTATAATGGACACTTAAGAGGCCGACATTTTTATTAATATCCAAAGTTAAATAGAAATTAATAAATATATCCAGCTTGGCTGGGTTTCAATAAAAATGCCCAAACCGGCCATTTAATGGCCGGTCCTCAATTTTTTTTATTTAGAGACACTATGAAGAGCAAGATGCTGAAATCTAACACTAAAAATTCAAATGTTTTTTTAAATATTTGTTAGTTAGATTACTTCTTTTGATGTATAATTAGCATATTTATACTAAAATATGCTAAATTACTTGAAATTATGTTAAATTACGCTGAATTACACTAAATTACGCTAAATTACAATAATTTTGCTAATTATACTGAAATATGCTAAATTACACTAAACTACGCAAAATTAGGCCGGTTTTGTGCCATCCTTCATAAATCATAAAAAATAGTAAAAAAATTCCAAAAATAGTAAAAATTGATATTCTACAAGTTCATTATATAACTAATTTACTGAGTTACTTGAAATTATGTTAAATTACGCTGAATTACACTAAATTACGTTAAATTACGCTAAAATACGATAAATTACGCTAAATTACATATGAATAGGTATGATATCTTCACTGAGAAGGCGAAAAATGAGGACGAAACTTCAAACGGCCATAAAACGGTGCTTGAGTGTCCGATTTCAGCAAATGACCACTTTTTGGAAAGCTTGCCGTTTTTCGAGATTTAGAATTGCCAAAAAAACAAAAGGAAGAGCCTCAAAACTTGAGTTGAAGTTTCCGATTAAGATTTTCATTTTTATTATTCAATCTAAGTAGCGCAGTAAATTAGTTATATAATGAACTTGCAGAATACCAATTTTTATTATTTTTGAAATTTGTTTACTATTTTTTATGATTTGTGAAAGATGACACAAAATCGGTCTAAGTTAGCGTAATTGTGCGTAGTTTAGCGTAATTTTGCGTATTTAGTATAATTAGCAAAATTATTGTAATTTAGCGTAATTTAACGTAATTTAGTGTAAGTCAGCGTAATTTAGCATATTTTAGTATAAATATGCTAATTATACATCAAAAGAAGTAATTTAACTAACAAATATTTAAAAAAATTGAATTTTTAGTGTTAGATTTCAGCATCTTGCTCTTGATAGTGTCTCTAAATAAAAAAAAATTTGAGGAGAGGAGCCAAGCTGGATACTAATAACATAATTTTGAGGATATATTTATTAATATCTATTTAACTTTGGATATTAATAAAAATGTCGGGGAGAGGAGCCAGCTGAAATGAGAAATTAATAACATAATTCAATTCAAGACTTCAACACTAGAAAAGAGAGAAACAGTGCAAAACAGAGGAAGAAGTACCCAGAGGAGGTTACACGATGGGATGTTTAACTGATCCGCAGTTCTTATTAAAAACCACCTCTGTGCTCTCATTAAAACATCATTTGACAAACTCTACACCTAGCAAAGGAATGGAGATGTCCGTTTTATACATGAATGTTGCATTTCATATCCTAAGAAAAACATGTGTTGGAAATCTGAAACAAATATCTCATTAATACTTCGACTGATGCAATTTATTATTTTTATTTACATATTATACTTACAAAATTCTTATTACGTAGTGGTCGTTGTTTAACACAATTGATGGGGTAGAACTAGGGTGCTCTTGAGTTCACCAAGTCCTAGGTGAATTCAAGTCTAAAACTCATTGGATCGGCTTCAAACGACGAATCCGAACCATTGAAACCCGTCTACCTTACGAGTGATACGTCTACATGCAAAAAATTTACATTTTGAAATTAATTTTGCAGTGTCAAGTGGTCAAAAAACGTCAAAAAATGAATGCATTATAATTAATTTATTAACCTTCTAATTTTGACCGCTTGACTTTATCCTAAATTACTTCGAAAGTATAAAATTTTTCCATGTATATGCATCACTCGTAAGGTAGACGGGTTTCAACAGTTTGAATTCGTCATTTGAAGCCAATCCGATGGGTTTTAGACTTGAGATCACCAAGGAGCTTGATGAACTCAAGAACACCCTAGTTCTACCCTGATGGATGAGCATAAAGTGAAAGACAAAAAAAATACAAAAGAAAAAAATAAAATATAAAATAGCATCAGCAGAACTTGTAAAAAATTGAAGGTAGGAATGTAATAAACTAATAAATCAGGCCGTTCTCAAGTACAAACCTACCCAATTAAACCCTCCCTTCTCATCTCTTCTCTTACAAACCGACTCCACTTCTCTCATCACTCTCTCTTCTCTCCGTACTCTCTCTTCTCTCACTCTATATTCTCTTGCCGATCACCTCCACTCGCTGCCGCCACGAAACCTTGTCAGTACGCTCTCGCCGGAGATCATGCCGTCTCAAGAGTTTTCTGATGAAGAGGCTCGCTTATCGTCTCAAGGCTAACTTTTTTGTAGGGGATAATTCTAGGGCAACAGGTCGTAAAAAACGCCCTATTGACACACGTTGTTCCGTAAAATCAGCAATGGAGTTTTTACATAGCACGGTCTTCCCAAATCTCAAGCTGGAGCATTCTAACCTCTTGGCGGCAACGCCTTTTTTTCACCTTTTCACTTTAGACAAGAACACTCAGTTGTGCCATCCAATACTGCATAACATCTTATTGAGATGAGATCTAATAAATTGATGGTTTTATCATAAAGAAAGATCAATCCCACTCACTAAAGAAGATATATGTTTAGTTATGAGATTTCTTGACAAGGGTAAATGGGTAGACATACAATTTAAAAGGTATTCCCCAAAATCAAATTTGAGAGAGAAATACTTTAGGCCAACTCATCACCGTCCTCGGAATATAACTAGGAATAATCTGGAGATAAAAATTAAGGAATTATTAGGGTCTTCATCTGTTGCTCCAAAGGATATTGTAGGACTAGTGATTATGTATTTATTTACAATGGTTCTTTCGAAATTCAGAATTGCCAAAAAACTAAGAGAATAGCCTCAAAACTTGAGTTGAAGTTTCCGACTAAAATTTTCATTTCTATTATTCAATCTAAGTAGCTCAGTAAATTAGTTATATAATTAACTTGTAGAATACCAATTTTTACTATTTTCAAATTTTTTTACTATTTTTTATTATTTATGAAAGATGGCACAAAATCAGTCTAATTTAGCGTAATTTAGCGTATTTCAATATAATTAGCGAAATTATTGTAATTTAGCGTAATTTAACGTAATTTAGTGTAATTCAGCGTAATTTAGTGTAATTTAGCGTAATTTAACATAATTTCAAGTAATTTAGTGCATTTTAGTATAAATATGCTAATTATACATCAAAAGAAGTAATCTAACTAACAAATATTTAAAAAAAATTCGAATTTTTAGTGTTAGATTTCAACATCTTGCTCTTCATAGTGTCTCTATAAAAAAAAAAAAAAATAGAGGACCGGCCATTAAATAGCCGATTTGGACATTTTTATTAAAACCTAGCCAAGCTAGATATATTTATTAATGTTATAAATATATTAAGTTATGGATGTTCATTTAATTGCATCAAAACTTCTCATTAAAGAAGTATGTTTTATCTCCCTCATTTATCAATTGAATTAAATTAGATGGCTTGTTATTTACATTTTCTATCTATAAATAGAGGATTGTAAGTTTGTATTATACACAAGAAAAACACAAGAAAAACATATGAATAAAAGATAGCCATCTTTATACATTCTCAATATCTTGTTTATTATTCTTTTGTTTTATTTTACAACACGTTATCAGCACGAATTGCTCGGAAGAAGTTGCAAAGTTATTCTGTAAGTAATTTATATGATTGATTATTATATCTTTCATTAATTTAAATTTCATTTGAATTATTTTATTATGTTTGTTTTAGTTTATAAGAATCATTCCTTGAAGTGAATGATGGAATAATAACCTGAAGTTATTATCAAAACTAATTGTTTATCAAGAACCTGAAGTTCGTATTACTCAATTAGAATAATAACCATAAGTTATTATTATAACTGTTTAGAACCTGAAGTTCTATTTGAAATTTTAATATAAAATTAATATAATAACCAGCAGTTATTATAGGCCACTAGATGAATAATAACCTGAAGTTATTTCCAATTAAAACCTGAAGTTTTATTTGAAACATATAAAATCAATATAATAACCAGAAGTTATTATAAGTCACTAGATGAAAATATAACCCGAAGTTATTTCAAATTAAACTTTACAATTGCGCAGCCAAGTAATTTAAAAACCAGAAGTTATTAAATAAATATGTATTATAACCTGAAGTTATTAAATAAATATTTATTATAACACGAAGTTATATAATATTAACCTGAAGTTATTAGTACATTTAAATTTATTTATTTATTTATTTATGCAATTTACATATTCTTTTATTTATATTTATTTATCTCCCTTTTCACAACCTGAAGTTATGATATTAATAACCTGAAGTTATGGCATTAATAACCTGAAGTTATGATATTAATAATCTGAAATTATTAATACGTATCTATTTTGTAGTACATATGACAAATCTCACAAAGTTTGAATTTATCTCCTTTTTCATTTATCATAACTCGAAGTTATGGTATTAATAACCTGAAGTTGTATTTTATTATAAATACGTATTAATGAAAAATGAGAAAGGAAAACATCCTGAAGATGTTTGTTACATATGTGAGATAACAAATCATTGATTGCGTACCTGTCGTACGCCCAAGCACCTAGTGGAGCTTTATCAAGCCTCACTCAAGAAAAGGGGGAAAAATGTGGAAACTAACCTTACTGAAAATGATCCCGAAAATGAATGCCATATAGATACACACCTTGATGTATCAGATTTCTTCCATAATGTGGATGAAGAAATAAACACTTTTACTAAGAGAGAAAATATAATATAGAAGCTTATGTTTATGTTTAATAAAAGTTTAGATTACTTTTATATTTTTAGATGCAAACAAATGAATAAAGGTAGTTTATTTTAATTTATTCTTGCATTCTTTTAATTTAAAGAAAAATGGCTGACGCAGTGATAAGTAAAGAAGATCTATGTCTAGTAGATAGTGGAACAACTAATACCATATTGAAAGGTAAGAAATACTTTTCACAATTGCATCTTGGTGAGACTAATATCCACACTATATCTGGCATAACTAATTTAATTGAAGGCTCCGGAAGAGCTTGTATTTTGTTACCTGAAGGAACAAAATTAATAATAGATGATGCATTATATTCGAGTAGATCCAGAAGAAATCTACTAAGTTTTAAAGATATTCGAAAGAATGGTTATCATATTGAAACTATGAATGAGAGAAATTGCGAATATCTTCATATCACATCTATTAAAAAATGCCAGAAAATTATAATGGAAAAGATGCAAGCATTGTCTTCTGGACTATATGGTACTTATATAAGTACAATAGAATCGAATATGGTTACTAACCAAAAGTCAGTTAATTCAAAATTATTTACATTGTGGCATGACAAATTGGGTTATCCAGAAAATATAATGATGAGGAGAATAATTGAAACAGAAAATGAACATCCCCTAAAAGACTTGAAGATGCTATTATCAAAGAACTGATATGCGAATCATGCTCTCTTGGAAAGCTAATTACTAGGCCATCTCCAAATAAAGTTAGACCTGAAACTCCTTCATTTTTAGAATGAATTCAAGGAGATATATGTGGGCCTATTACGCCACCATGTGGATCATTTAAATATTTTATGGTATTAGTTGATGCATAAACACGTTGATCACGTGTGTATTTATTAGCAACAAGAAATGTTATATTTGCTAGACTATTAGCACAAATTATCCAATTGAGAACCAATTTTTCAGATTATCAAATTAAAAAAATCTGGCTTGATAATGCAGGAGAATTTACATCTCAAGCTTTTAATGATTATTGCATGTCTATTGGAATTACGGTAGAACATCTAGTGGCCCATGTTCATACACAAAACGGTCTAGCAGAATCGTTGATTAAAAGGTTGCAATTAATTGCTAGACCTTTACTTATGAAATCTAGTTTACCGTCTTCTGCATGGGGACATGCCATATTACATGCTGCTGCACTAATTAGGTTAAGGCCAACTGCAGATCATAAGTATTCCCCGTTACAATTGGTCTCCGGAAGAGAACCAAATTTGTCCCATCTAAAGGTATTTGGTTGTGCAGTATATGTTCCAATTTCTCCTCCACAACGTACAAAAATGGGACCTCAAAGAAGGTTGGGAATTTATATTGGTTTTAACTCTCCTTCTATTATTAAATATTTAGAACCATTAACAGGAGATGTTTTTACAGCAAGATTTGCTGATTGTCATTTTAATGAATCAATATTCCCAAACTTAGGGGAAGAAAAACCAAAGCTGGATAAACAAGTAACTTGGAATTCATCCTTATCTTGACCCCCGAAGTAGTCAATGTGAACTCAAAATTCAAAATATTATAAATTTGCAAAGAATTGCAAATAAATTGCCTGATGTATTCACAGATACAAATAGAGTAACTGAATAACATATTTCAGTTATAAACGTACCTGCTTGAATTGATATTACAAAAATATTTAATGAATCTAATATGCGTAGAAAACGTGGAAGACCACTTGGTTCTAAGAATGTAAATCCACGTAAAAGAAAAGAGCAGAATAAAACAGTTGGTCCAACCCCAGAAGAGATTAATGGTAAAAATCCTGAAAAAGTTAATAAAATCCTAGAAGAGGTTGGTAGTAGAACTCCTGAAGAAGTAGATAAAATTCCAGAAGAGATTAATGGTAAAACTCATGAAGAAGTTGATAAAATCCTCGAAGAGGTTGATCAAGTTCCAGAAGAAACATATATTAATGAAATCTTTGCATTCGCTATAGCAAGCGATGTTATAAACGAAGAAGACAATGTGCCAAAAACTCTGGAAGAGTGTAGATATAGAAACGATTGGCCTAAATGTAAAGATGCCATACAAGTTGAATTAAGTTCATTAGAAAAACGGCAAGTATTTGGACATGTAGTCCAAACGCCCAAATATGTTAACCCTGTAGGTTACAAATGGGTATTTGTTATAAAAAGAAATGAGAAAAATGAGATTGTGAGATATAAAGTAAGGCTAGTGGCGCAAGGCTTTACATAAAATACCTGGAGTCGATTATGAAAAGACGTATTCACCTGTAGTGGATGCGATAACTCTCAGGTTTCTAATAAGTCTCACAGTCACAGAAAATCTAAAAATGCAACTTATGGATGTTGTAACAGCATATTTATATGGTTCACTTGACAATGACATATACATGAAAATCCCGAAGGATTGAAAATGCCTGAAGCATATAAGTCAAAACCTAGAGATATGTACTCTATGAAATTAAGAAGATCTTTATACGGACTAAAACAATCAGGTTGAATGTGGTACATCGACTAAGTCAGTACCTTCTAAAAGAAGGGTATAAAAATAATATAATTAGTCCATGTGTTTTCATTAAATGATCAAATCTAGGTTTTACAATCATTGCAGTGTATGTTGATGATTTAAACATTATTGGATCTCCTGAAGAGATTGAGAATACTGCAAAATTGTTGAGAAATGAGTTTGAAATGAAAGACCTTGGTGTAACTAAATTTTGTCTCGGCCTGCAGATCGAGCATCTAAATAATGGAATATTTATCCATCAATCAAATTATGTTGAAAAGGTACTAAAGAGGTTCAATATGGATAAAGCTCATCCTTTGAGCACACCAATGGTCGTACGATCGCTAAATGCAGAAAATGATCATTTTCGCCCGCACGAAAATAATGAAAAAGTGGTTGGTCCTGAAGTACCATACTTAAGTGCAATCGGGGCATTATTATATCTTGCAAATAATACAAGACCCGATATCGCATTTGCAGTAAATGTGTTAGCGTGGTATAGTTCCAAACCAACCAGAAGACATTGGAATGGAATTAAACACATATTTCGATATCTCTGCGGAACTAGAGATATGGGGTTATATTATCAAAAGGATACAAAATCCAAATTAATTGGATATGCAGATGCGGGATATTTGTCGGATCCACATAAAGTACGATCCCAAACGAGATATGTATTCACTTATTGTGGAGCTGCAATTTCATGACGATCAACAAAGCAAACTCTTACGGCAACATCATCAAATCATTCCGAGCTGATTGCCTTATACGAAGGGGGTCGAGAATGCGTTTGGTTACGGTCAATGATTCAAAATACTCAAGAAGAATGCGGGCTTGAAAATATCAAGGAAAACCCTACTCCGCTGCATAAAGATAATGCAGCATGCATTGCACAAATCAAAGAAGGATATATCAAAGGAGACCGGACTAAACATATTGTGCCAAAGTTCTTTTCGACACATGACCTACAAAAAGAAGGCGTAATCAATGTTTGCCAAGTCCGATCAATAGACAATTTGGCAGACCTATTCACAAAATCTTTGCCGACAAAGGTTTTTGAACAACTGACAAAGAAGATAGGTCTACATCGATTGAAGAATATTCAATGATATCTAAATGAGGGGAAGCGTTATACGCACTGTACTCTTTTTTCCTTAATCAAGTTTTTATCCCAATGGGTTTTTCTTGATAAGGTTTTTAATGAGGCAGTACATGGTCCTGAAGTACCGTGTTAATATTGATCCTGAAGTATCATATTAATAGCGTATAATGAATAATGAACATCCAAGGGGAAGTGTTATAAATATATTAAGTTATGGATGTTCATTTAATTGCATCAAAACTTCTCATTAAAGAAGTATGTTTTATCTCCCTCATTTATCAATTGAATTAAATTAGATGGCTTGTTATTTACATTTTCTATCTATAAATAGAGGATTGTAAGTTTGTATTATACACAAGAAAAACACAAGAAAAACATATGAATAAAAGGTAGCCATCTTTATACATTCTCAATATCTTGTTTATTATTCTTTTGTTTTATTTTATCAGAATTAATTTTTATTTAACATTGGATATTATTAAAAATGTCGGCATAAGAGGTACCATTCACCAAAAGGTGAATAAAGGGATTCTGTTTTTCAAAATTCAGTCTTGACTCTAAACTTCAGGTTTTTTTTTTATTATTTTAGTGACATAACAATGTGAATAAAAACTAACACGCATATTTACATTATTTATTAGGTACTTTTGGAGAACAAAACAATATTGCATATACACTAGAAATTAGAAAACATGATTAATTTCCTCAAATTCACAGCTCAATTTGTTCATTTATTTTAATACATATGGTGAAATAAATACCAATATGTAAAAATGAATAGCATAAAATTCCTACGAATATTCAAATACTAGAACTTCACACTTGGTAAATAATGATACACTGTGGTGTAATGCGATTTGAAATTAATAATTTGACGTGAATATTTTTTGAATAAAAATTGTAGATTAAATTATCCAATTGTTTAATACCCACAAAAGATTCACCACCCAAATATTTTAGAATATTGATGAGTTTTAATTACGAAACCCATATATTTTGTTTCCTTTTAATTCATAATTCATTTGCATGCCATTTCGAATTTCGTCAAGTTTTGATCCTTTTAATTCATTTTAGTCCCGGCCTTATATGGTTGCTAGCTAGAGTGATTTCTAGCAAATCAAGCCCACTTCCTTTTACTTGTTATATATAAATTTAAGAGTGAGGATATATATACTATGCTTAGCACAAATTGATTAATATTTTCATGTTTTAAAGTTGAAATAGTCGATTAAATCGTTCAATATAATCTTCATGTGAAACTATACTTGCTACTAAATTTTATATTTTTGAAATTTTTTTACTATTTTTTAGATATGTAGAAAATCACTACTAATTTGAATGGGATATAATCTTTAGATCAAGTGATTTTCTACCTATCTAAAATATAGTAAAACAAATTCTAAAATATAAAATTTGATTTACATGTACATTACCATAAGATTATCATGTTAAATGGTTCCAATCAATAATTTAAATTTTGAAATGACAATATTGATTCATAGTACGAGCCAATCCATGATATGCATAAGACCGTAGCCTCACTCAAAATTTAATGTTCTCGGACTAGGGAATGTCCAAAAACTTTACATTATTTTTTGTTCTTTTCTTTTCCTTTTTTTTTTATTTAGCGCCCACAAAAATTGGGCATATTGATCGATTTGTTTTTTCTCGGCCGAGGCAGCCAGATGTTCAAAATTTTTAATTTAATCTTTCAAATAGAAGCATGCAAAACAGACCCCAAGTTTTTATTAAAATTTTAGACAACCCATTTGAACTTTTAAATCTTGTACCACTATGTAGGCCGGCATGGTATCGACTGGGACCGGTGCCATGATGGATACAACAAGCGCATGTATGATATTCAAGCATGAAAAACTGTGTTCGCAATCCGAGAAAATTATTCAATTCTTCTTGTCGGATTTCAAAAAAGTTTAATTGGAGAGAATATTTAGAAGCACTACGAATTTAATAGATTTTTTTTTTAACTTAATAGTAGCTACCAAGGTTGTATTAATAAACTTGATTACAACATCCATCCTACTTTGTTACAGAATTGGTATTAGAATTGGGAGTGAGGCTATGGTGCTATGCATAGCACGGATGGGGTCCGTGCTACAGTTCAAAATTTGACTTTTCAAAATCCTAACGGTCGATCCAACCGTTCAATGTGATAATCATATGAATATGTACTTGCAAATTAAATTTTATATTTTTTCGAATTTTTTAACTTTTTTTTTAGATAGGTAGAAAAATCAGTGTTTTCTGAAAATTCTCGACCATCAAAATTCTACCTATCTAAAAAAATAGTAAAAAAATTCGAAAAAATATAAAATTTAGTTTGCAAGTACATATTCATATGGTTATCACATTGAACGGTTGGATCGACCGTTAGGATTTTAAAAAGTACCATATTGAGCCGTAGCACGGACCCCATCCGTGCTATGCATAGCACCATAGCCTCACTCTTAGAATTGGTATTATGTTATAGTTTCTATAATCCCTGAACTCAATTGCCCCCCTCTAGTCCGGTATGCCGAATTTAACAGAATTGGTAGTTATAATTAGAACTAGGAATTTATATTATTAGTATTGAAATGATAGTATTAAATTCAAAATTTGACATGGGATTTACTACCTTAATTCTCTTAGCTGAATATAATTTATGTGGATCAAATCTATGCCTCTAAGTAATATGACATCAACAGTTGTTTCTTTTTTTTGTGGATAATCGACAACTTGATCGCCAGGCACGGCACACTACAATCCAAACTTATTTTTGTCACGCCCCGGCGGCCGGGCCGGGCACGCGACGCGACAAAACGACATTCTCGCATCCATCCGCCGTCCAGTCAACCTACGTTGCAACAGAAACACAAAGAAACAATACGAAGTCAGCTACAAAGCTGAGTAACCAGTTATTTAACAATGCAGCTTCTCTATAATTGACTTAATAACAATAAACAACCATTTCAATAGGATTGGATTAATCCACACAATTAAATATCAAATTATGTATGCATATTTAACCGACAATATCAATTGGGTCTAGGTTTTCAATAACAACAGTTCCATTCCAGTTAGAATCCTTGAAACAGGCGATTCTCAGTATTCCAGTCCATTAAAAACAATTTCAATCTCTAGGCCCCATATTCCGGTTAAATATACCATCATAATCCGATTACCCAAATCAGTACCCAATCAACCATACAAATCGAAAACACATATTATAGAGAAGTCTGGTTACCTTATAGCAATCGATCCAGAAATCCAATTTGAGATGCAATGACTATTCAAAATCAACGCGACGTAGTCAGAATTCCAATCGGATATGAAATCAAATATCAATATATTTATCATAATATTTCCTTTATTTTTCTTTGGATTTTCTCTTTTCTTTTTCATTTTCGGTTTTCATTTTTTTTCATCTCTTACATCAAAAGAGAGAGAGAGACACCCTTAGGTCGGGTAAAGAATTAGGGGGTATGCATGACAGCCACGAGGCAAAATGCCGCGTTGGCATATTTATTTTATTTTATTTTAAGTTTGAATATTTGCAATATCAATCTTTAACTTTTCTAATATTTATAAACAAGTTCAATATCTTTTAAAAAAAAAGTTACAAGTTTACCGGGATGTTACAATTTTCAACTTAATTTATTTATTTTTTCAGATTTTTATAATACTTCTTATTTTTCAAATCCCACGTTAAATGAAAATTAAGAAATATTTTCTTACAACTGACCGATGAACATGAGTTATAATTAATTAGAAGCCCTATGGATAACATAACAATGGATAAAAGAGTTATGATTATAAGCCCTACAAAATATATAATTACAACTTAGAAGAGGAGTTATCTAGTTACAATAGGGCACGGCAAAATAGTATCGTGCAAATATTTACCTTTTTCTTTTTTTCGTAAGAGCATCATTTTGTATTCGTATAAAATTGTGTCAAAGTTCGTATAAACTAAAAAGAAGAGGGAAGAATTCCAATTTTGCAGGGATAAAGAAAATTGTTACTATTATTTATGTTAGGATTAATTTCTTTTATGCCCATCTATTATTTTTTATTATAATAGATGCTAGCAAAAACCTTAATTTATTTTTTTATATTTACGCTGTATGATTTTATTCTAGTCCAAGAGAATCTCACTATTATTGATTAGGATAGCTCGTCTATTGAGTGAGAGATTGTATATTATAAATCTTGTACATTTTTAAATTATGAGATTTTTATTTTTATAAGCTCAATTATTTAGTTATAGTAGCAATTGACATAAAGTTGTAAGATTCGTCTCTGTTCTTGAGATAGTAAAAAGACACATTTCGAAATATGATTTTCCAAAGTCATATATAGAGACATGTGTTTATCAAACGTCGCATTTAAGTTCGTTCCATCATTCGAAATAGATTTAACAAACTGTGTTAAGAGTTATTTGTCTTGCTTTGTTTTGCATTTCATTTTTTTGGGTATTTGGCTACAATTTTCGTTGGTCGCCATCCCTTTTTTTATTTAAATTATATTGCTGGAACTTAAGAAAACACCAAAAAAAAAAATTAGTTGAAATGTCTATATACCTTCTCTTTAGACCGTCAATTGAGATAAAACAAAAGTTTAAATAGCGTTTATCGCGTCATAGCGGAACGACTGAAAAAACGGTGCTATGGCCATATAGCGCCGCTATAGCGCGAAATAGCGCGCTATAGCGACGCTATATGGCCATAGCGTCATAGCTTTTTTGGTCCGAAAACGCTATACCGGTGTTATAGCGCGCTATTTAGAACATTGAGATAAAATATTCATAATTCAGATTGATTGTCTAAATTTTTATTTTTTTATTTTTTAATATTTAAAAAAATTATGACAACAGAAATTCTTCTCTTTTAATTTACTTTTAATTTCTTTTTTTAAGAAAATAGTGTGCCATACAAACCACAAAGTTCATTCTTATGATATGAGGTACATTTAAGAAGTGTGAAGGCCTACTAATGGAGACACACCTTATTAATGGCCGAATAACAAATATTGTTTATAATAATCTAATTTACATTTCATTTTATGACGGTCATATCCGCAATTGAGAGAGAACCACAAGTTCATTTTTTATTAAATCTGAAAATATTTTCATTTGGTTAGTGTTATTAGTGGTTCAATGTATATATATTTTTTTTTACTTTTTGGATAATTTCAACGTTATTATTCTAAAATAATTAAAAAGGAGATATAAGATAATGGAGGAAATTGAAAATATCAATATATTAATAAGTACCAGAAGTAATTAGAAATATAAATACAAGGTATGATTTATTGTTGAGAATATAACATAATTATAATTTAATTTAAAAAAAAAATCAAATTCATTATCAATTGATTATGTTGAATTTCACACAATTTGCTATTTGTAATGCACAGTAACCCTTCCTAAATCGTGTCATCTTTGTTGATAATAATGCATTATCCGAACCGATGTACATTAGTCAAGACAAAAAAAGGACTGGATACAAGTATTCTACATAGTGTTATATGGATACAAGTATTCTACATAGTGTTATAGTTAATTATTTTAATAATGAAAATTTGATTAAGAGCGTAAATGTATATTTTGTTTATATTCTTGTTTCGTAATTGTTATTTTGAAATTTCTTCTTTTATGAATTAATTTTTTTTTGTTTAAAAATAATAGATGCATTGGTACATTTTTGTGTTGATATAGCTAGGTTAATGGTTATTTTGAATTATTTGGCCCACATAAAATTTAAGCAATAGTATATATGTTTTTTTTTTTCTCAGTATCAATTTGAATGAACTTTAGGTGCATGCGCACCTAGGCAGGGTAAGGTTTGAACTTGTCTTCATGTATATGTTATATATATTGACTTAAGAGTAACGAACGATGATGGGAATTTGTGGGCATTGCATATATGCATGGTTAACCTTGGTAATTATTGTAGCACTTATATATGAGTGCTTTTGATTCCAAGATCTTATATTCTCATACTATGCTCCTACTTTGTATTTGGTTCTCTTTTAAGCTCATGAATGAAATTTTTATAAAATAACCTGACGGTAAAACAAATTATTCTGTTGCACAATATGATATGAAAGGATTTTTTTTTTCACTGCAATATATCGGTTAAGTTAGATCCGAATCGCTTAATTTAAATTAGCACAAATCTTAAAATGAAATAGATTTGAAAATAAAAATTCAATTTTAACTTAATTTGATACGATCAGATACCGCAGAGAATATCTTCCCTGTGCCTCCTGACATCAAGTCTAGCTAGGAGCCTTGGAGTAGGAGGAGCACAATAAAATCTGTACTTGAAACATTCATTCAATGAGCTTTTCCAAAACAGTAGACAGGCCTGGATGCAAAGCAGAGTGTGTGATATAATGCGTTATAAAATATATAAAAGTATAAAACCAACGTAAATGTTACCAGGATAAATTAATCTTGTACCTTACTTATTTCAAAAAACTAAAAGGGATTGTGGACAATACAAGCACAGGTTATAAGCCCTTCATACGCATGCAGAGTGTGTGAAGCCAAGGTTTGGCAGACTGATTTCAAACAGATTAAGCCCGCTTTCCTTTTACTTGCTATAAAATTTAAGTTCTCGGCCTAGGGAAAGTCCATAAAATTTACCTTGTTTTTCTCTTCTTCTTTTTTGTTCATGTTCATTTTTATTTAGCACAAAAGGCCCACACAAATTGCTCGAAATTTTTTTTGTCGGTCGAGGCAGATTCAAAATTTTCAATTTAATCTCTCTGACAAAAGGAAATCGCAGAAGTCTACAAAATAGACCCCAAGTTTTTATTAAATTTTAGACAGTCCCTTTAAACTTTTAAACCTTGTACCACTATTTAGTCCACAAAATATCGACTGATATTGGTACCAATATGGATGCATCAAGCACATATATGATATTGAAGCCAAAAAAAAATTAGATCGCAATTCGACTTTTCGGGGAATCATCAATTCTTCTTGTCGGGTTTTAGAAGTTTTAATCAAACTACATAGAAATATCATTTGCAAATCTATACATTTGTAAATATATTTACAAAGATGAGAGATCCACTTACACCTTTTTTTAGTGACACCGAATTACACCTTACATTTTTAAAGTTTTCAAAGTATAAATAGTCGATCCAAACCGTTCAACATGATGGATATATTAAAATGTGTTTGCAGATCAAATTTTACATTTTTTTGAATTTTTTTACTATTTATTAAAATCGTTGTTTTCATACCATTGAATTTTTGTACCCATCTTAATAAATAGTAAAAAATTTCAAAAAATTATAAAAATTTGATCTGAAAGCACATTTTAATATATCCATCATGTTGAACAGTTTGGACCGGTTGTTTGGACTTTGAAAATATATGGTGTAATTCAGTGTCACCAAAAGAGGATTTAAGTGGATCCCTCCTCATTTACAAATAGCAACTGGTGCATACCAGTACATATTAGCTTTCGGAAATCATATGGTCAAATTATGTATATATCAAATCAAAGAATGACAAAAACTTAATTTAGATCATTATCGTCTTGCTCATGGCCAGAACTAGATAATTTAGATTGAAAGGGTATAAATGTAAAATGCATAATGTGTGGTAGTTGGAATTTCAATTCAAGTCTCCATGTATACAAAGTAAAATTCAATATCACTATTCTATAGGCACACATTACCATTTTACGATAGAAGTTGAATCATATAAACACTAGAAAAAAAATACACATTACCTCTCGTCAATAGGGGTTGAATCATATAAACACTAGAAAAAAAAAATTCAATTAAATTTCAATGTACATAGTTAAAATTTTCAAAATTTTGGAGATTACTTAGCACCCCTGGCTTGGCAGTAGATCCGTCAACGATAGGTACAATTGTCTAAGCACCCCCTTTGAATTTTCAAAATTTTGGGGATTACTAAGCACCCCCTTTGAATTTCTTTGTGGTACAATTGTGTATCAAAATGAATTTGAACGGTAGGTACGTACCCGTCAACGAGTCCTCCGGTACATGTAGGTACGTACTCTGTCCATGATCCGTCGATCCAATGACAGACGGACACGTAGCTAGGGAGAAACCGGTAGCCACATAGGGGCTATCAAATGTGTCCAATTCAGATAGCACTCAACACCATTATTACTTCATCTTCATCGCCTCTTTCTTTTCTCTTTCCCTGACAATATTTTCTTGTCTCAGTTTAGAACAAAAAAAAGGGAAGAAGGGAGCAATGGAGAGAATATTAAAAGCACTACGTATTAAACAGAATTGGCACGAACCCTGGCGGTAGAGATACACATGAATATAAAAGGGGGTTTAGTAGCAGTTAGGAGGATCAAGATGTAAATTAAGTACTCTCCTCCTTTGGTTCTTTTTTTTTGTCTTGTTTTTCATTTTTCACATTCTTTTTAATATTTCTTTTTCTAAAATAGAAAGGGAGAACGGAGATAAGACATTGAGTCACTATTACGTGGATAATAAGCAAATTAATGAGTCAATGAACTTTTCTAAAATAATTAAAGTGATCAAAATTGTGATGGATTGGCTTCTTGCAACACTCCTAAAACCATTCCTTGAACATATATGTGATCATAGCAGAAAAAGTAAGTAAATAAATAAGTATGCTAATGCAGTGTATTAATTAAGGTTGGATATTAATTTAGCCTATGAAGCTATTTGAAAATGCAAGCAATTAATATTCTTTCTAACTTGATCTATGATAGTATTATGAGATCAACTCTCTCTTAACAGTCAGAAGTGAAGAGGAAAGCATACGCACGCATGGAGAGAGAGAGAAAGAGCAAGAACAAGAGCAAAAGGGGAAGCCAGGGAAGAGGCAGTGCATGGAACGGGGCACCAACACGCCTCACATTTTTCTCCGTCTCAATTCCCAGCCAATAGTACTCCGCCACGTGGATGTAATTGTTGATAGCCACATCCCATGCTCGACCTCATCCCTGCCTTATCTCCGTTCTCTCTCTTTCTCTCTCTATAACGCGCGACACGCAATCACCGTGCCTCTGATACGATTTGTGTTGTGACTTGTGATGAAGGAGAATTGCGATCGCAATGGATTCATATATGTACTTGTGCACGCTTTTATAATCATATTTCTTTTGATTATGTACTACTTCTTGCCTCCTCTGTTATTCGTTAATTTTCTCTGTTTCGAAAAGGTTAGTACAGCCAGGGAGTACAATAGTATTTTTGACTGGACAACCTTTCGCTCCAGTTATATAATACTGGACACATCCCTACCTTTCTGTGGTGTCCCCCAACCCGTGTCTATAACAAGTCCAAATTACTGTGCTCAATAATAAGATCTTGCTTTTTTCTTAATCTATTTATAATTATATTACTGTATTTGCATAATTGGATTAAATTCAATTTATAACATCAGGACAGGAAACAATAGTGTTCATGAGAGGTGGTGGGACATGGATTTAATGGAGTCAATTGATTTTCATATTTTTTTCAAAAACAAGTTATTATTATATAGTTTTGTTATATATTTTACAGTAAATTATTACGGGTACTATAAATTGATCCCCATATTTTTTATGAAGATTTTATATGTTTGACTTCTATTTTTTTTTCAAGAAAAAATTAACTATTGTACAATATGTACAACTTGGACTATTGAAACTATTATACTTGAACTAAATGAATGTTGAAATTATTAATATTTAATTTATGAAAAAATTATGTTATTGAAATATTTTTTCTTGTATTTTTTTTTACCTCCATTACCCAAAAATTTGTCTCCGCCTCTGATGTTCATATCCGGAGTTGATCAGAGAGATGAAGATCGAGAAGAAAATAATTACAATGGTCTCCACTTCAAAATGAATTGGAGATGTTTGCAAAACTTGAACTGGGTAGTACCTTAGTAGCATAGTACTACTGCGGTACTGCTTAGATTCATTGTACTAGCTAGTTTGGTGTTGCTTTGTCATTGTACATTTGGTACTGCTGCTCTGGCCAAACAAGTTTTTGTTCGAATTGCTGCCGAATTCTTTTTATGTGTTATCTTAATAATTTAAAATTTTAACCTCATCGTCGGTTTCTGATCGTATCAAATTCAGTTAAAATTGAATTTTTATTTTCAAATCTATTTCATTTTAAGATTTGTGCTAATTTAAATTAAGCGATTCAGATCTAACTTAACCGATATATTGCAGTAAAAAAAAAAACCTTTCATACCATATTATGCAACAGGATAATTTGTTTTACCGTCAGGCTATTTTATAAAAATTTCATTCATGAGCTTAAATTAGAACCAAATAAAAAGTAGGAGCAGAATATGAGAATATAAGATCTTGGAATAAAAAACACTCATATATAGGTGCTACAATAATTATCAAGGTTAACCATGCATATATGCAATGCCCACAAATTCCCTTCATCGTTCGTTACTCTTTAAGTCATCATATATAACATAAATATGAAGACAAGTTCAAACCTGACCCGCCTATGTACACATCCACTTAAAAGTTCATTCAAATTGATACAGAGAAAAAAAAAACATATATACTATTGCTCAAATTTTATGTGGGCCAAATAATTCAAAATAACCATTAAACTATATCAACACAAAAATGTACCAATGCATCTATTCTTTTTAAACAAAAAAAATTAATTCGTAAAAGAAGAAATTTCAAAATAACAATTACGAAACAAGAATATAAACAAAATATACATTTGCGCTCTTAATCAAATTTTCATTACTAAAATAATTAACTATAAGACTATGTAGAATACTTGTATCTAGTCCTTTTTTTGTCTTGTATCTAGTCCTTTTTTTGTCTTGACTGATGTACACAGGTTCGGATAATGCATTATTATCAACCAAGGATGACACGATTTTAGAAGGGATACTGTGCACTATATACACATAGCAAATTGTGTGAAATTCAACATAATTAATTGATAATGAATTTGAATTTTTTTAAATTAAATTATATTTATGTTATATTCTCAACAATAAATCATACCTTGTATTTATATTTCTAATTCTTGTGTTACTTATTAATATATTGATATTTTTCAATTTCCTCCATTATCTTATATCACCTTTTTAATCATTTTAGAATAATAACGTTGAAATTATCCAAAAAGTAAAAAAAAAAAAAATACGTTGAACCACTAATAACACTAACCAAATGAAAATATTTTCAGATTTAATAAAAAATGAACTTGTGGTTCTCTTTCAATTGCGGATATGACCGTCATAAAATAAAGGGAAAATTGATTATTTGCCACTCCAAAACCTTTTAATTTGAAAAATGCCACTCTAAAATTAGAAATTATCCTAATGCCACTGTAAACTTACTTAATTCTTAATTTTGCCACTCCAACTGTATTTGTCTTGTTTAAAAAAAAATTTTAATTAATGACTAAAATACCCTTTAGAGAAAACAATACTGCTGCTCTTGCCATGGCGAATTGATTTTGTGTCTCTGTACCTGAGCTCCCTGTACCAAAGGAAGAAGAATGGTTGGTTGTTTATTTGCTCTCATGTGTTGAGATTTTCGCCTTTCCTCCTCTATTTTTCAGTTCTCCTCTGTGATTTGCAATAATTCGAAACCCTAAAAAGGTTGTCCATTGATCTAAGCTTGCCGGTGCTTTTGTGCATTTTCCTTGGTGCCAGGTGCTTACTGTGGTGCTTGCTAGATCTTGAGAAGGCCGAAGAGGCAAGCCGATAGCTTTGAACCGGCCTAATCCCAACCCTCGTTGCGATTCCCTCTCTCTCGGGTAAATGTTCAAAACCCCTTTTTGGATGATTTCGGTGCGGTGTTGCCTTGCTTCCCCTTTCCCCTCTGTTTGTTCTGTGTGCCTTGTACTGGTGTACCCGAATTGCTTGTTTCTGGTTTCTGTACTGGTACGCTGGCTGTTTGCTTGCTGGTTTCTGTTTTCTTTGCTGATTTTTCTGGTACCGTACCAGTACCGGTACGGTGATATGTGGACGCCATGGCGAATTGATCGATCGGAAAATTGTATCTGAAGGGTATAATCGGAAATACATAAATACATATCCCAAAACAGTATTTTTCAATTAATTTTTAATAAAAATAGTATAACAATTGTATTGGAGTGGCAAAATTAAGAATTTAGTAAGTTTAGAGTGGGTGCACGTTAGGTGCACGTTATTTTTCAATTAAGGTAGTACATCCCATGTCAAATTTTGAATTTAATACTATTATTTTAAGAGGAGGGTTCCACTGCACCATTATTTGGTGCACCTAACGTGCACCCAAAACTCATATGGTGCATTTTGAAAGTTCAAATAGTCGATTCGAATCTTCCAACGTGTTCTTCATATTAAATGTGCTTGGAGACCAAATTTTACATTTTTTGGAAATTTTTTACTATTTTTTCAGAATTTTTTATTAAACTAAACAATAATTTGATGAATAGTAAAAAATTCAGCAAAGTGATGAATTTAAAAAATTCTGAAAAAATAGTAAAAAATTTCCAAAAAATGTAAAATTTGGTCTCCAAGCACATTTTAATATGAAGAACACATTGGAAGGTTCGAATCGACTATTTGAACTTTCAAAATGCACCATATGAGTTTTGGGTGCACGTTAGGTGCACCAAATAATGGTGCAGTGGAACCCTCCTCTTATTTTAATACTAATAATATAAATTCCTAGTTCTAATTATAACTACCAATTCTGTTAAATTCGGCATACCGGACTAGAGCCGTTTTTTTATTAATACCCCCAAAAAAAATTATCAAATCTGTCCTCAAAGGGAAATTTTTATTAAAAATACCCTTACCGCCCTGGGGGGTGATCCAATATCCACAGCAGACCCCCCCCCCCCCCCCCCCCCCCCCCCCCGCCCCCCGGGCGGTCCGCTTATTTAATTTTTTTTTAAGTTAATTATATATTTAATTTGTTTTAATGTTTTATAATATGATATATATTTATTTGTTTTAATGTTTTATAATGTGGTATATTTATTTGTTTTAATGTTTTATATTTATATTTGTTTTAATGATTTATATGTTATATATTTATTTGTTGACGTTTGGTGCACGTTACGTGCACGTTATTTTTCAATTAATTTGTTGACGTTAGGTGCACCTAACGTGGCAAAATTAACAATTGTTTTAATGATTTATAAGTAAGTTTTGGGTGCACGTTAGGTGCACCAAATAATAGTGCAGTGGAACCCTCCTCTTAAAATAATAGTATTAAATTCAAAATTTGACATGGGATGTACTACCTTAATTCTCTTAGCTGAATATAATTTATGTGGGTCAAATCTATCCGTTTAAGTAATATGACATCAACAGTTGTTTCTTTTTTTGTGGATAATCGACAACTTGATCGCCAGGCACGGCACACTACAATCCAAACTTATTTTAAACTTAATTTATTTAATTAATTTATTTTTTTCAGATTTTTATAATACTTCTTATTTTTTAAATCCCACGTTAAATGAAAATTAAGAAATATTTTCTAACAACTGACCGATGAACATGAGTTATAATTAATTAGAAGCCCTATGGATAACATAACAATGGATAAAAGAGTTATGATTATAAGCCCTACAAAATATATAATTACAACTTACAAGAGGATCATTTTGTATATTTACCATTTTCATTTTTTCGTATGAGCATCATTTTGTATTCGTATAAAATTGTGTCAAAGTTCATATAAACTAAAAAGAAGAGGGAAGAAATTCCAATTTTGCAGGGATAAAGAAAATTGTTAATAATTGAATTTTTACTATTATTTATTTTAGAATTAATTTCTCCTATGCCCATATATATTTTTTATTATAAAAAAGCTAGCAAAAACCTTAATTTATTTTTTTATATTTACGCTGTATGCTTTTATTCTAGTCCAAGAGAATCTCACTATTATTGATTAGGATAGCTCGTCTATTGAGTGAGAGATTAGTATATTATAAATCTTGTACATTTTAAATTATGAGATTTTTATTTTTATAAGCTCAATTATTTAGTTATAGTAGCAATTGACATAAAGTTGTAAGATTAAAAGACACATTTCGAAATCTGATTTTCCAAAGTCGTATATAGAGACATATGTTTATCAAACGTCGCATTTAAGTTCGTTCCATCATTCGAAATAGATTTAAGAAACTGTGTTAAGAGTTATTTGTCTTGCTTTGTTTTGCATTTCATTTTTTTTGGTATTTGGCTACAATTTTCGTTGGTCGCCATCCCTTTTTTTTATTTAAATTATATTGCTGGAACTTAAGAAAACACCAAAAAAAAAATTAGTTGAAATGTCTATATACCTTCTCTTTAGACCGTCAATTGAGATAAAATATTCATAATTCAGATTGATTGTCTAAATTTTTTATTTTTTATTTTTTAATATTTAAAAAATTTGTGACAACAGAAATTCTTCTCTTTTAATTTACTTTTAATTTCTTTTTTAAGAAATTAGTGTGCCATACAAACCACAAAGTTCATTCTTATGGTATGAGGTACATTTAAGAAGTGTGAAGACCTACTAATGGAGACACACCTTATTAATGGCCGAATAACAAATATTGTTTACAATCATTTAATTTACATTTCATTTTATGACGGTCATATCCGCAATTGAAAGAGAACCACAAGTTCATTTTTGATTAAATCTGAAAATATTTTCATTTGGTTAGTGTTATTAGTGGTTCAACGTATATTTTTTACATTTTGGATAATTTCAACGTTATTATTCTAAAATGAGTAAAAGGAGATATAAGATAATGGAGGAAATTGAAAAATATCAATATATTAATAAGTAACACAAATAATTAGAAATATAAATAAAAGGTATGATTTATTGTTGAGAATATAACATAAGTATAATTTAATTTAAAAAAAAATCAAATTCATTATCAATTGATTATGTTGAATTTCACACAATTTGCTATGTGTATATAGTGCACAGTATCCCTTCCAAAATCGTGTTATCGATCCTTGGTTGATAATAATGCATTAATTATCCGAACCAGTGTACATCAGTCAAGACAAAAAAAAAGTACTAGATACAAGTATTCTACATAGTCTTATAGTTAATTATTTTAGTAATGAAAATTTAATTAAGAGCGCAAATGTATATTTTGTTTATATTATTGTTTCGTAATTGTTATTTTGAAATTTCTTTTTTTATAATTTTTTTTTTTTTTAAAAGAATAGATGCATTGGTACATTTTTGTGTTGATATAGTTTAATAGTTATTTTGAATTATTTGGCCCACATAAAATTTAAGCAATAGTATATATATATTTGTTTTTCTCTGTATCAATTTGAATGAACTCTAGGTGCATGTGCACCTAGGCAGGGTGAGGTTTGAACTTGTCTTCATATATATGTTATATATGATGACTTAAGAGTAACGAACGATGATGGGAATTTGTGGGCATTGCATATATGCATGGTTAACCTTGGTAATTATTGTATCACCTATATATGAGTGCTTTTGATTCCCAGATCTTATATTCTCATACTATGCTCCTACTTTGTATTTGGTTCTCTTTCAGGGCGTGTTCGTTTGTCACGGAATTGTGCGGGATGGATTGTACGGGTTTGGGAACCCAGTTTTTTATTTGCGGGAACCCATACTCATAGGTACGCACATAAATTATTATGGGAATGTGTTGAATAGGTGTTCGGTTGTACCGTGGGATTAATTGTAGGAAATCTCATTTTTCTTTCTAAAAATATTTGATATTATACAATTATTTTTATATATAAAATTATCAATAATGCAACTAAATAAAAAATCAAGTAATAACATTACTTATTAATTTTTATTATATAAAATATAAATTTATTTTTATAATTAAATAAGAAGTATCTAATGATATGAATATGCTATTTCCTTTGCATTCAATGCTCCGAAAATAGCAGTTGTATTTATGAAAATTGGGTGGTTGGAAAAAATAATATTGGATAAAGATTAATTAATTGATCTAAACTTTGGAAAAATTAAAACACCTCTACATGTGTACGTCTGAAGCATAAGAAAAAAGCTCCATAATTCGCATGTCATTCTCATTCCACTTTCATATACACATATAGCTCAAGAAATGAAAAACATAGATCATTTCTACTTGCCGAGAAAACAATTATCACTTTGAATATACAAACAAAATTGCCTCTAAATAACAATAACTTCAAAGTCCAAATTATTGTGACACAAAGTATATTCCAACTACAAAGTGTAAAATATCCAAGTAAACTGAGCTCTGTCACCTCTGAGATATGCTATTATCTTGAACATAAGTGCCTGCAAAAATCAGGATTTGAAACGCAATTCATAGTAATACATATAAATTTAGCATATTACACCTTTAGCTATAGAAATAAATGTAAAATAAAAGAAAATATGAAAAGAGTCTCAGGAAAAGAAAATAAAAAATGTAACACGTACAGATGATTTATTGCTTCATTTCTGCTCAATCTTGGATGCACTTGAGGTCAGCTCCAGGATACATACCAGTGGTACCGTAGTCCGTACCAATCCATGATTTCTTACCATAGTTCATGCCTGCTGGTTCTCCAAAGCCGGCAGTACCGGTTCTCGTACCAGTGGTACCGGACAAAAAATAGAAGAGGCTAAGAGTTAATCATTCAATCTTTTTTTAATTAATCAGTCTTTTTTTTCTTCCATTCAAAAGTGGAGATCAAGAGACTAATATTTACCAGTAGAAAAATGGCTCTGTGCTTTCGCTGTTAAACCACAAGTCATAGTGCAAATGCAAATTGTGGCTATATCGGTGGTATGGATCAATCTGTGTGAGAATTGTTTACAATAAGAAATTCAAAATTCTTGAAAATTAAAAATTCCTAAACAGCTCCTAATACACAAAAAAAATTCAAAGATCACCCCATAATCTACACTTTGCACAAATTGAAGCAACTAAAGAGAGAGTGAGAGAGAGAACAAAAGAGAGAGAGAGAGGGAGCATACCAAGAATGGAGAGATGGAGAGAAGTACGACAGGAGCTTGGAGGCGGCTGCAAGTTAGAGGTGGAGGGTGAGGCTGGAGGCGCGAAGGAGGATGCAAGCGGGGTCGGGATGAAGAGGGTGGAGGTGAGGCGCGAAAGAGAGAGCAACTAGAATCGCGCGAAAGAGAGAAAGAGAAGAGAGCTGTCGCACACGGGAAAAAAATATTGAGTCCGACCGAATTTCCGTTTTCCCACCAATTTACGCTATGTGGGGGGAGATGTTAGGAAAATAAGCAAATTAATGAGAGCGGAGATAAGACATTGAGTCACTATTACGTGGATAATAAGCAAATTAATGAGTCAATGAACTTTTCTAAAATAATTAAAGTGATCAAAATTGTGATGGATTGGCTTCTTGCAACACTCCTAAAACCATTCCTTGAACATATATGTGATCATAGCAGGAAAAGTAAGTAAATAAATAAGTATGCTAATGCAGTGTATTAATTAAGGTTGGATGTTAATTTAGCCTATGAAGCTATTTGAAAATGCAAGCAATTAATATTCTTTCTAACTTGATCTATGATAGTATTATGAGATCAACTCTCTCTTAACAGTCAGAAGTGAAGAGGAAAGCATACGCACGCACGGAGAGAGAGAGAAATAGAGAGAGCGCAAGAGCAAAAGGGAAAGCCAGGGAAGAGGCAGTGCATGGAACGTGGCATCAACACGACTCGACATTTTTCTAGCTCCATCTCGATTGCCAATACCTGTCCGCCACGTGGATATAATTGTTGATAGCCACATACCATGCTCGACCTCATCCCTGTCTTATCTCCATTCTCTCTCTCTCTCTCTCTCTAACGCACGCACACACGCACTCACCGTGCCTCTGATACGATTTGTGTTGTGACTTGTGACTAAGGAGAATTGCGATCGCTATGGATTCATATATGTACTTGTGCACGCTTTTATAATCATATTTCTTTTGGTTCTGTACTACTTCATGCCTCTGTTATTTGTTTACTTTTTTCTCTTTCAACAAGGTTAGTACAGCCTGGGAGTACAATAGTATTTTTGACTGGACAACCTTTCGCTCCAGTTATATAATACTGGACACATCCCTACCTTTCTGTGGTGTCCCCCAACTCCGTGTCTATAACAAGTCCAAATTATTGTGCTCAATAAAATAAGATCTTGCTTTTTTTAATCTATTTATGATTATATTACTGTATTTGCATAATTGGATTAAATTCAATTAATCAGATCAGGACAGGAAACAACAGTGTTCATGAGAGGCGGTGGGACATAGATTTAATGGAGTCAATTGATTTTCATATTTTTTTTCAAAAACAAGTTATTACTATATAGTTTTGTTATATATTTTATAGTAAATTATTACGGCTACTATAGATTGATCCTCATATTTTTTATGAAGATTTTATATGTTTGACTTCTATTTTTTTTCAAGAAAAAAATTAACTATTGTACAATATGTACAACTTGGACTATTGAAATTGTTCTACTTGAACTAAGTAAATGTTGAAATTATTAATATTTAATTTATTAACAAACTTATGTTATTGAAATATTTTTTCTTGTATTTTTTTTTTTTACCCCCATTACCCAAGAATCTGTCTCCGCCTCTGGTGTCCATATCCCGAGTTGATCAGAGAGATGAAGATCGAGGAAAATAATTACAATGGTCTCCACTTCAAAATGAATTGGAGATGTTTTCAAAACTTGAACTGGGTAGTACCTTAGTAGCATAGTACTACTGCGGTACTGCTTAGATTCATTGTACTAGCTAGTTTGGTGTTGCTTTGTCATTGTACATTTGGTACTGCTGCTCTGGCCAAACAAGTTTTTGTTCGAATTGCTGCCGAATTCTGTTTAGAGGAGGGTTCAAATGCCTCAATTTTTCATGCCTCTATCATGCCTCTATTTTTTTAAACTTTAATAACTCAAAATTTAAAACTTAAAAGTCAAAATAAACCGTTGGATATGATCTATATCATTTAATCTATGCACGTGTAAAAAATTATGACATTTCGATTTTGTTTTGATTGTTATCAAGAGCTTGTAAAAAACGTACTAATGTGGATAATTTCTAGACGTTGATTTTTCAACTTATTGATTCACATAAAAACAAAATCAAAATGTGATAATTTTTTATGAGCACATAGATAAAATGATGTAGATCATATCCAACGGTTTTATTTTGACTTTTAAGTTTTAAATTTTGAGTTATTAAAGTTTTAAAAATAGAGACATGGTGGAGGCATGAAAAATGAGGCATTGGAACCCTCCTCTTCTTTTTATGTGTTATCTTAATAATTTAAAATTTTAACCTCATCGGCGGTTTCTGCAAAAAAAAGGATGCGCAACCTTTGTTTGCGTGAATTTATATTTTAATGATAAATTCTAATTCTAAGGCTGAAACGTCGATGCAATATGAGAGTCGTATTCATATTTTATAATGAAATATCATTGCACTATTGTTAAAAATAAACAAAGTATAATAATTGAGTGCGTCGTCAATATTTTTACAATAATGTATTAATATATTATTTCATATTTTAAGCGATCATAACGCTTGATAGAAATCTCTTGAGGTATTTATCGAGTCCGGTTTAATCAGTTTTAACGGTTCTGATTTTTCGATAAATGGATAGATTCAGTTTATTTTTAAAAACCGGTTTAATAGTTCGGATCAGTTCGGTTTAGCCATCAATCTTTTGTTGGTCCCACTTGGTAATTTTTAAATCGATTAGACTAAACTGATCAAAATTTTTAAACGCATTCCCCATCCGAACCAAACAAGTAAAAAAAATTAAAAATTACGACATAATATATATTCCTTGTTCGGTTTAAAACCAGTTAAACCGAACCAAACAAAATTTGTAAATCCATCTTTAAAAAAATTAAAAAGGTTAACAAAAAAAATATTTATTTTTATGATTAATACCCTATTTCAGTTCAACCGAACAAACAGAAATTTACTTCGGTTTGTTCAGTTCTATTCTTATTCTATTTCGGTTCAGTTTGATTTTTAAAAACAGAATAAAAATTAATTTATCTATTTTAATTTGGTTTGAACCGAACCACACCAATGAACACCCCTAGAAAACTCTAATTTTAACATATGACCCCAATATGAAAATAACGCGAATAGACAGAGGGCGTGGTGTTTCGCTCATAGCCCGTAAGCCGACGAAGTTAAAAGTTCAAAAAATATCATTTAATGCCTCAAAACTTCCGTTAAAATTTATGATCCTCAGCAGTTATATATTTTTGTTTTATTTCAATAAAAAATGACAAGTTATTCATTAGAAAATTTAATTTGATAATAATAAATATCCTAAAACTTAGCACTAATATTTTATTTTATTTTCTAATTATATATTTGTCATTCTGTATAAAAAATAAGTTCATTACGTAGACATTGCCTTAGAATTTTAAAAGAAAAATGGCCATACTGCCATAACTTATGTACCAACTCCATCTTAAAATTTATCATTTTTCGAAAAATATAAGAAAAAATCCACACAGACTTTACCTGTGTGGAGCCATGTGCTCTCCGCAGACAATGTATTTATAATTAACTTCGCGAATACAAGTGAGTAACTTGTGCATATTAATACTTGTTCTTTAAATATTAAACTAGTTGGTCCAATATTTAATATTAGCCCCACGGTATAAAACAGAATAATCATACTAAACTTCTTATTTTCACGAATTTGAACTTTTCATCGATAACTAAACTTCCTTTGCTAAATATTTACTGAACTACGGAGAAAAAATGTAGGGTAATTATAATTGCATCGACGTTTCTGCCTTAGAATTAGAGTTAAAATACAAATTCACGCAAACAAAGGTTGTGCATCCTTTTTTTGCAGAAACCGACGATGAGGTTAAAATTTTAAATTATTAAGATAACACATAAAAAGAATTCGGCAGCAATCCGAACAAAAACTTATTTGACCAGAGCAGCAGTACCAAATGTACAATGACAAAGCAACACCAAACCAAACTAACTAGTAACTAGTACAATGAATCTAGGCAGTAGTACTGCTACTAAGGTACTACCCAGTTCAAGTTTTGAAACAATCTCCAATTCATTTTGAAGTGGAGACCATTGTAATTATTTTCTTCTCGATCTTCATCTCTTTGATCAACTCGGGATAAGGACACCAGAGGCGGCGACAGATTTTTGGGTAACGGGGGTAAAAAAAATACGAGAAATTTCTTTTTTAATAAATTAAATATTAATAATTTCAACATTTATATAGTTCAAGTAGAACAGTTTCAATAGTCCAAGTTGTACATATTGTATAATAGTTAATTTTTTTCCTTGAAAAAGAATAGAAGTCAAACATATAAAATCTTCATAAAAAATATGAGAATCAATTTATAGTACCCGTAATAATTTACTACATAGTATATAACAAAACTATATAGTGATAACTTTTTTTTCAAAAAATATGGAAGTCAATTGACTCCATTAAATCCACGTCCAACCGTTTTTAATGAACACTGTTGTTTCTTGTCCTGATCTTCTAAATTGAATTTAATCTAATTATGCAAATACAGTAATATAATCATAAATAGATTAAAAAAAAAGCAAGATCTTATTTTATTGAGCACAATAATTTGGACTTGTTATAGACACGGGTTGGGGGACACCACAGAAAGCTAGGGATGTGTCCAGTATTATAGAACTGGAGCGAAAGGTTGTCCAGTCAAAAATACAATTGTACTGGCTGTACTAACCTTTGCGAAACAGAGAAAATTAACAAATAACAGAGGAGGCAAGAAGTAGTACATAATCAAAAGAAATATGAATCCATTGCGATCGCAGTTCTCCTTCATTACAAGTCACAACACAAATCGTATCAGAGGCACGGTGATTGCGTGTCGCGCGTTATAGAGAGAGAGAGAGAACGGATCCCCTAAAGTAACTCAATTTTTGGGTTTTGGAATCGGAGTCCGATTCGAATCTGTTGCTCGAGATGATCTCGAGTTTCGAATCTATCATCGGAATGTGTGCGCTCCACTTCGAGATGAATTGTCTCGGATTCGAATCGGATGGTCCCGATTTAAAACCCAAACATTGGGTTACTTCACTGGATCTTGATTCGATAAGACAGGGATGAGGTCGAGCATGGGATGTGGCTATCAACAATTACATCCACGTGGCGGAGTACTATTGGCTGGGAATTGAGACGGAGAAAAATGTGAGGCGTGTTGGTGCCCCGTTCCATGCACTGCCTCTTCCCTGGCTTCCCCTTTTGCTCTTGTTCTTGCTCTTTCTCTCTCTCCATGCGTGCGTATGCTTTCCTCTTCACTTCTGACTGTTAAGAGAGAGTTGATCTCATAATACTATCATAGATCAGGTTAGAAAGAATATTAATTGCTTGCATTTTCAAATAGCTTCATAGGCTAAATTAATATCCAACCTTAATTAATACACTGCATTAGCATACTTATTTATTTACTTACTTTTTCTGCTATGATCACATATATGTTCAAAGAATGGTTTTAGGAGTGTTGCAAGAAGCCAATCCATCACAATTTTGATCACTTTAATTATTTTAGAAAAGTTCATTGACTCATTAATTTGCTTATTATCCACGTAATAGTGACTCAATGTCTTATCTCCGTTATCCCTTTCTATTTTAGAAAAATAAATATTAAAAAGAATGTGAAAAATGAAAAACAAGACAAAAAAAGAAAAGAACCAAAGGACAATACTTAATTTACATTTTGTTCCTCCTAACTGCCACTAAACCCCCTTAATTTTATATTCATGTGTATCTCTACCGCCAGGGTTCGTGCCAAATTCTGTTTAATACGTAGTGCTTTTAATATTCTCTCCATTGCTCCCTTGTTCCCTTTTTTTTTGTTCTAAACTGAGACAAGAAAATATTGTCAGGGAAAGAGAAAAGAAAGAGGCGATGAAGATGAAGTAATAATGGTGTTGAGTGCTATCTGAATTGGACACATTTGATAGACCCTATGTGGCTACCGGTTTCTCCCTAGCTACGTGTCCGTCCGTCATTGGATCGACGGATCATGGACAGAGAGACGATGCAAGACCTTCTCATATAACACCTTTCTCTGCCTACATGTACCGGAGGACTCGTTGACGGGTACGTACCTACCGTTCAAATTCATTTTGATACACAATTGTACCACAAAGAAATTCAAAGGGGGTGCTTAGTAATCCCCAAAAATTTTAAAATTCAAAGGGGGTGCTTAGACAATTGTACCTATCGTTGACCGATCTACTGCCAAGCCAAGGGTGCTAAGTAACACTACAACAAAAAAGAGTATCTGTGACCAGTATCAGCGACCGGTGTTTTCGTCGGTTGCTGAAACATATTTTCTTAAAATAAAATAAAAATTTACGAAAATCATTGGCGACCAATTGTTTCAGCGACCGGTTCAGCGACCGGCGAAAACACCGGTTGCTGAAAGTTCGGAGGTAAAAAAAAGAAAGCGCCAAATTCCTCTCTTCTCCGAGCCACCCCTCTCTTCTCCTCCGACCCCTCTCTTTTCCGCCCATTCCTCTTTCTCTCCGCTCCATTTCTCTCTGTCTCTCTTCTCTCCGCTCATCTCTCTTTTCTCTCCGCCCTTTCTCTTTGTCTCTCTTTGATTCGCTCATGTGCTGAGAACGAAATCTCTCTCCCTCTCTCATTTCTGTTTCATGTGCTGAGAACAAAATCTCTCTCTTTTTCTCTCCGCTCTCTCTCTCCCTCTCTGCTTCCTTCGCTCATGTGCTGAGAAAATAATCTCTCTCTCGCTCTTTTCTATTTGCCTGTGCTTGCGATTTATAAAAAAACCCTAGGGTTTTTGCGTGCTTGTTCTGGTTCGGTGTTCGGTTGCCTTTCTGGTGCTGGCTGGTGTTTGCTGGTGCCATTCGTGTGCGATTTTCCCAATCTGGCCGTGAGGCGAGACGAGTCTCGGAACCGGCCAACCTTGCCTCTTTGCGATTCATCCTTTCGGGTAAATGCTCAAAACCCCCTTTTTATTTAATGCCTTGCGCGGGTTGTTGATTTTCCCGGCCGACCGTTGAAGTTGCTTGTTTTGTTGGATTTTTGGGTTGTTTGCGGTGCCTTGGGCCTTTGTTGGTTTTACTGGTGCGCTGGCTTTCTTGTCTCTATCACTTGCTAATTTTACTAGCATCGTACCAGTACTGGTACGATGGATTGCGGGTTTCTGTTCTGTGGCTTGTTCCTTTTGTGTACTGGTACTGCACCGGTACCGACCCTTTTTGCTTGTTGGTTCGCTGGCTTGTTGGTTGCTGGTTTGCTGTTTCCCTTCGTTTCTGTGTTGGCTGGTTTGCTGGTTTGCGATTTCCCTTGTCTCCGTCTTTGCTGGTTACTGTGCTGTTGTGATCTCTTGTGTACTGGTACCGACCTTGTTATTTTCGGTGCTAGTTGTTGTTTTGTTGCGTGTGACCTTTTTGCTGTTCCTTGTGCTTGTTTTGTGTTGATTACGTTGGTGGCTGTGATAAGTTGTGTGCTTAGTTGCGATACGCCGGTACCAGTAAGTACCGGCCCAGTGTGGCTACTGGTACCGGGTTACCTTTGTGGCATTGATTGTTGCGGTTTTGTGTTGATTACCAGACTTGAACTGACAGGTGCCAAAGTGTGAATTTTATAATGACATTATAATTCAATAATCATCTTTTAATAATGACATTAGTGAATTTTACCTGATTTGTGCAGAGTCAAGCATACAAATGGTGGAAGCCTAATAAAACAATATTAAAAAAAGTGTATGCTGCAATTAAGTACCCCTTGTTTTATATTGGAGAAGATTCGGGTAATTAATTAATTAATTAATCTCACCTTTATTCTGGAAAAACTAACATTTTATTTGTCATAACAATATACATGATGTGTGTTTCTATATTAATTGATGATTAGGTCACCAATACCATTTGGAGTGCCAATGCATATTGTGATTGGTAAACCAATTCTGTTCAAGAAGAATCCTCAGCCTACTTATGATGAGGTACATTAATTAATTAATTGCATTACTGATTTCATATATAGATATGGTTAAAATGAAACAAAATTAATGATCTTTCAATCTTAATTTAATTTCCATGGCAGGTAAATGAAGTGCATGCGCAATATGTAGCGGCAATGTAAGAGCTATTGGAGAAAAACAAGACTAAGTACGGTTCAAAGGATCTTCAACTTAAACTTCTTTAGACTAGACTTTTTTATTATCAATCAGAGAAACAATATAATGGAAGTTGGATTGATAAGATATAAAGACATGTATTTATTTCCTTGTCCTCTTAGTTTTTTTTATGTTAATTAATTGAAATTCGTGTTCTCTGGGAAAGGAAAGAGTAAGAAGATGACATTATTCAACTTTCAGTTTGCCGGCAAATTTGTTTGTATGTTTATGTTGTATGTTGGTACGTGTCGTACCAATTATTAAATGGTGCAAATTAAAATAATAAAAAAAATTCCAAAAACCTGACAGAAGACTTTCTGCGACCGGTTTTAAGTATCAGCGACCGTTTTTTTTGTCGCAGATACCTTTTTCTGACGTCAGAAAAAATAACAGCGACAAAAAAAAAGTGGTCGCAAAAAACGTATTAGCAACCGGATGATGTCATTTAGCGACCGGTGACATCATCAGAAGAGTATCTGCGACAATGCTTACAGCAACCGGGATTTCAGCGACCGGAATCAGCGTTCTGCGACCGTAATAACTATCTGTGACCGGCGCCTTGACTTTCTGCGACCGTTTTAGTCCGATCTACTGTAGTGTAATCTCCAAAATTTTGAAAATTTTAACTATGTACATTGAAATTTAATTGAATTTTTTTTTTCTAGTGTTTATATGATTCAACCCCTATCGACGATAGGTAATGTGTATTTTTTTTCTAGTGTTTATATGATTCAACCCCTATCGTAAAATAGTAATGCGTGCCTATAGAATAGTGATTTGAATTTTACTTTGTATACATGGAAGACTTGAATTGAAATTCCAACTACAACACATTTTGCATTTTACATTTATGCCTTTTCAATCTAAATTATCTAGTTCTGGCCATGAGCAAGACGATAATGATCTAAATTAAGTTTTTGTCCTTCTTTGATTTGATATATACATAATTTGACCATATGATTTCCGAAAGCTAATATGTACTGGTATGCACCAGTTGCTATTTGTAAATGAGTTGCTACTTGTAAATGAGGAGGGATCCACTTAAACTCTTTTTTGGTAAAACCGAATTACACTTTATATTTTCAAAGTCTAAATGTTGAACGGTTTGGATCGACTGTTTGGACTTTGAAAACTTTGAAAATGTAGAGTGTAATTCGGTGTCACAAAAAAAAAAGTGTAAGTGGATCTCTCCTCTTTGTAAATATATTTATAAATGTATAGATTTGCAAATGATATTTCTATGGAGTTTGATTAAAACTTCTAAAACCCGACAAGAAGAATTGATGATTCCCCGAAAAGTCGAATTGCGAACTAATATTTTTTTTTGGCTTCAATATCATATATGTGCTTGTTGCATCCATATTGGTACCAATATCAGTCGATATTTTGTGGACTAAATAGTGGTACAAGGTTTAAAAGTTTAAAGGGTTTGTCTAAAATTTAATAAAAACTTGGGGTCTGTTTTGTGGACTTATGTGATTTTCTTTTGTCAGAGAGATTAAATTGAAAATTTTGAATCTGCATCGACCGACAAAAGAAATTTCGATCAATTTGTGTGGGCCTTTTGTGCTAAATAAAAATGAACATGAACAAAAAAGAAGAAGAGAAAAACAAGGTAAATTTTATGGACTTTCCCTAGGCCTAGAACTTAAAATTTTATAGCAAGTAAAAGGAAGCGGGCTTAATCTGTTTGAAATCAGTCTGCCAAACCTTTGCATCACACACTCTGCATGCGTATGAAGGGCTTATAACCTGTGCTTGTATTGTCCACAATACCTTTTAGTTTTTTGAAACAAGAAAGTAAGGTACAAGATTAATTTATCCTGGTAACATTTACGTTGGTTTTATATATTTTACAACGCATTATATCACACACTCTGCTTTGCATCCAGGCCTGTCTACTGTTTTGGAAAAGCTCAATGAATGAATGTTTCAAGTACAGATTTCATTGAGCTCCTACTCCTGGAACCAATTTGGGTCCGATGCCCATCGGACTCAAAGTGAGTTCGATGGGTTTGATGACTGTCCGATCTGCTTTAAAATTCGCAACCGCAACTTTCGCATATATTTTAAAATTCATGCGCACGAATCTTAAAGTGGATCGGACGGTCCCTAAACCCATCGGACCCAAATTTGAGTCTAATGGACATCGGACCCAAGCTGTTCTTCCTACTCCTAGCTAGACTTGATGTCAGGAGGCGCAGGGAAGAATATTCTCTGCAGTATCTGATCGTATCAAATTAAGTTAAAATTGAATTTTTATTTTCAAATCTGTTTCATTTTAAGATTTGTGCTAATTTAAATTAAGCGATTCGGATCTAACTTAACCGATATATTGCAGTGAAAAAAAAACCTTTCATATCATATTATGCAACAGAATAATTTGTTTTACCGTCAGGCCATTTATAAAAATTTCATTCATGAGCTTAAAAGAGAACCAAATACAAAGTAGGAGCATAGTATGAGAATATAAGATCTTGGAATCAAAAGCACTCATATATAGGTGCTACTATAATTACCAAGGTTAACCATGCATATATGCAATGCCCACAAATTCCCATCATCGTTCGTTACTATTAAGTCATCATATATAACATATATATGAAGACAAGTTCAAACCTCACCCTGCCTAGGTGCACATGCACCTAAAGTTCATTCAAATTGATACAGAGAAAAAAAAAAAACATATATACTATTGCTTAAATTTTATGTGTGCCAAATAATTCAAAATAACCATTAAACTATATCAACACAAAAATGTACCAATGCATCTATTCTTTTTTAACAAAAAAAAATTAATTCATAAAAGAAGAAATTTCAAAATAACAATTACAAAAGAAGAATATAAACAAAATATACATTTGCGCTCTTAATCAAATTTTCATTACTAAAATAATTAACTATATATAACACTATGTAGAATACTTGTATCCAGTTCTTTTTTTGTCTTGACTGATGTACACTGGTTCGGATAATGCATTATTATCAACCAAGGATGACACGATTTTGGAAGGGATACTGTGCACTACGCATAGCAAATTGTGTGAAATTCAACATAATCAATTGATAATGAATTTGAATTTTTTTTAAAATTAAATTATACTTATGTTATATTCTCAACAATAAATCATACCTTGTATTTATATTTCTAATTACTTGTGTTACTTATTAATATATTGATATTTTTCAATTTCCTTCATTATCTTATATCTCTTTTTTAATCATTTTGGAATAATAACGTTGAAATTATCCAAAAAGTAAAAAAAAAAAATATACGTTGAACCACTAATAGCACTAACCAAATGAAAATATTTTCAGATTTAATAAAAAATAAACTTGTGGTTCTCTCTCAATTGCGGATATGACCGTCATAAAATGAAATGTAAATTAGATGATTATAAACAATATTTGTTATTCGGCCATTAATAAGGTGTCTCCATTAGTAGGTCTTCACAGTTCTTAAATGTACCTCATACCATAAGAATGAACTTTGTGGTTTGTATGGCACACTAATTTCTTAAATAAGAAATTAAAAGAGAAGAATTTCTGTTGTCACAAACTTTTTAAATATTAAAAAAAAAAATTAGACAATCAATCTGAATTATGAATATTTTATCTCAATTGACGGTCTAAAGAGAAGGTATATAGACAATTCAACTCATTTTTTTTTTTTTTTGGGTGTTTTCTTAAGTTCCAGCAATATAATTTAAATAAAAAAAGAGATGGCGACCAACGAAAATTGTAGCCTGTTACACTAGAATTTTCAAATGAACATAATTGAGGATTTTTAATTAAGCTACATGTCTAAATTTAATATAAGTTATTATAAAACTAATCTGGAAATATTAGAAAAGTTAGAAATATTTTTTTTTTATCTTGAAAATCAGGGACATATATATTGTAAAAATGAAGGACTTAATCAATTATATATCAAATTAATAATAGTTTAATATAGTTCTGACATGTGAGTCCGGTTAAATGTAAATATTGATTTTACTTTGACTATAATTTTCTATGAGTGAGCCTATGGTGCTATGCATAGCACGGATGGGGTCCGTGCTACGGCTCAAAATTTGACTTTTTAAAATCCTAACGGTCGATCCAACCGTTCAATGTGATAACCATATGAATATGTACTTGCAAACTAAATTTTATATTTTTTCGAATTTCTTTACTATTTTTTTAGATAGGTAGAATTTTGATGGTCCAGAATTTTCAGAAAACACTGATTTTTCTACCTATCTAAACAAATAGTAAAAAAATTCCAAAAAATATAAAATTTAGTTTGCAAGTACATATTCATATGGTTATCACATTGAACGGTTGGATCGACCGTTAGAATTTTGAAAAGTCAAATTTTGAGCCGTAGCACGGACCCCATCCGTGCTATGCATAGCACCATAGCCTCACTCATTTTCTATTATATCATTTCTTTCACCGCTGTTCTAAGTTCCATGAACTGTTTGTTCACTTCTATTTTTCTTCTCTTTCTTCGTAAAGAGACGGAGAGAGTTCTCTCTCGCTGGTGAAGCACTTTTACGATAGGGATTGTTAGTTGTGTGTATTTGCTATCCCTCATCACAGCTAGTACAATTGTTGGGTAATTCCCTTCTTCCGTCTGTTTTGGTTGTTCTATTAACTGCTATAGGGTTTTGATAAATCAAGTTTAAAGTATGTTTCAATGTTATTCGTACTGCTGAACTGAAAAAGAAAGTGCTCAAAAGCTGAAACTAGTGAAATTCTTAATATATCTTTCTTTTCTCTGTTTCTTAACGGGTTTAAATCCGATTACCCTTGATAGTCTCCTTTGCTTCTTTTCTGATCCAGATTGTGATGTTGAGCTGTAGGAAGCTTAAATAACTGATTCGAATTTCCAATTTCTGGTTCAAAGATCAAACCTTGATTGTATCTTTTAGTACTGCACATAAAATAACCTTGTATTAGTGTATTAGTACCTTCCTTGTTGATGATTTCTTTTCAATGTATTTATAAGTAAGTTGAGGGTTATTATTGTAAATTGATCACTAGTATATGTTCTTACCAGTATAATCTAGCTACTGGTATATCATTTTGATTTGTGTTAAGAGTAATTATGAAGAAACTATTTTCTGGTATAATCTCCATTAATTGGTAATTTAAGTATGTCATAAGGTCTTTTGAGCAAAATTCCATGCGTAGGTTTGCTGTACAATTAAATGTACCCATTCAAACTATAATTTCTGGGCCTCATAGAAGATAAGAAAACTTATTTTAACCTCTGTATTTAACCTTTTAATTAGTCCATTAATCTGGAAAATAATTGAGTACAAGTGGGTTGAATTTGAGCTCAACTTGAAAGTAATTAAATGAACTTAAAGAGTTATTGATATGCTGCTTTGAAAATAGATATACTTTAAACTGAACTATTATACAAATAGGATAAGGCTGAGATTGATATAAATTGAGAAGGTTGAAGAAATAATAAAATTTAGAATAATTATTTCAGTACCCGCGCTACAGTACCCGCACTGTACCCGCACTACAGTATCCGTACTACAGTATCCGTATTTAGAGGAATAATGTACTGTGGTCCCCACTAATTATTATTCTAAATATATATTATATGTTCCCTACTAATTATTATTCTAAAATTCCAACAACACCCTTCTTCTATGATCCCCATTAATTATATGGCCCCCCTTTCACAGTCCATGCACTTGTCCCCGCGTCAACCTTCATAAATATAAATCGCGTCAACCTTCGTAGATATAAATACTTGGAAGATAAGATATTAATACTTGAAAAATAAGAAATTAATACTTTAATGTGTAACTTGTTATGATCATCCCTTTTCCAGTCCCCCAATCGTCCCCGCGTCAACCTTCCTCTAATGAAGTAGTAGGGCCGCATCAACCTTCCTCTAACAAAAATAGTGGACCACATAGGTATAAATACTTTAGTGCAAAGATATAAATACTTGTAGTACTTGATATTAATACTTTCAGACGTCATCTATTGTCATATGTAAAAAATATTTGCAAGTATAGGAATAAATACTTGCACGTCGAGGTGTAAATACTTGTATGTCGATGAGCCCGAAAGTATGTCATCATGGATCTCATTTGAAAGAGAAAATTACGTAGAAGACATTCGTGGTTTTATATTCACAAAATTCCTCATAGATCGTTAGAAATATGGACGACATTGAACGGAGAAAAAAAAATCCACCTCTAAACACGTGTATGGTCCTCCCATGTAGATTGAGTGGTCCCCCCATGGGTATTTATGGTGCTGGTAGGTTTGAAAGATTTGGTTGTGAGATAATTATTTACTTAAAAATTGTTCACCTCATAGGTATAAATACTTTCGTGCATATGTATTAATACTTCAGAAAAAAAAATATGTGCTGGAGTTTTTGTGGTCCCCCAGATAGTTATGGTAGTTATGGTAGTTATTATGTAGGTACAGTGCGGATACTGTAGCGCGGGTACTGTTATCAGCTTCCTAAAATTTAATGATAACTCTTGGTCCAATTAAATTAACAAGTACGTATAGTGCAAATTTTATTTCAATTAAGAAATCACACACACATAAATGGCAGATAGGAATTGGGATACAAAATTCTTAGTTAATTATCGAATAGAGATTAATTTTGTTATAATATATTGATATAGATGTAGGTTCCGTTGAGCGAGATTTTGCAGGACCCTCAGAGACTTCTAAACATTAGTGAGATATATCTTGTGCGTATTTGATCAGAGTCAAAATAATGATGATTTACGTAGGGTTTTGGCTTAGGTTTTACATATTTTCTCACACTTATGTTTACTTTATTAGAGAAAAAGGCTACTGTCACCCTTCTTTATGTTTTATTGTAGAAAACAGGTTTTGGGACTATTTTACACCAAATGGAGCTAGAATCGGGTCAATCGGATCAGCGACGCTCATCGACTAAGTCCCTGTTACGACCAGTATTGACCAATACGGACCAGGCCTAGCACAGACCAGAAGATAGCGCTGGAAGCATTAAACCCTAACTGCCAAGGTCCTAATACGGACCGTATCACCTGATACGGTCCGTATCCGAAGGCATCTCTTGGGGAATAACTGCCGACAGCTGTTTCCAGATCAGTTTCTTAGCCCCTACTCAACCTCTACACGTCCCTACACTCCTATATAAGCCCCCTGGGCAGAAGGAATAATCATCTCTGTAATTAGGGTTAGATTTGATTAAAGTCAGAAGAGAGGAGTGCTTGTAACCATGCCGTTCCGCGGCTAAATTCATTTTCTTAGGGCTAGGCAGTAAACCTTGTTACTCTTGATGTTTTGATATATATATTTCTGTTGATTATGATTTCTTGTTGTTGTGCTAAAATGCTTTTGTGATTTATTATCTCTTCATCTAATTTCAATGATATAGTTTGAGTCCGTTAGGGTAGTGACAATACTTTAATGGTAAGAGAAACTATTTGTATGAATTAGCCTCGTTGAGATCTATTAGGTTTATGTGAAGAAAACCTTAGCGGGAAAACCATAAACCAGACCAACAAAACGCGTACCAAATTCCATCACATGCGTAAAGAAATTCGCAGTGATCTATGTAGTAATTTGGGGTATTTGAGAGATCAGACATTTGCGTAAGGTAAATCGCAGTGTCCTATGTAGAATCTCGGTGAAAGATCTGTCATTCTTGCGTAACATAAATCGCAGTGACCTATGTGGTGTCTTTCATTAAAACAACAACAGGAAATCAGACGCAACAGGAATATATTGTCAAGGCGGATTGAGTGGCAATGGTGTGCCGAAACCCTAGGAATCCTCATCTCTATCTTTATTTTAATTACTTTTAATTGTTTCCTAATTTACATTGATCAAAACAACATCTCTCAATTTTCAGATTTCGTCTAGCCTTTCGAAAGATTGTGATTCGATCGCTCAAAGCATTGAACCAATATTCCCTGTGGATCGACCTCGTATATACTACTCGATAGGATTGTGCGCTTGCAGTCCGAACCGATAGCATTTCCGAGTTTATAAATATTAAAATAAGCATTGCTCTCTTTTGAGTGATCAAGCTTTTTGGCGTCGTTGCCGGGGAATAACGGTTCATTGTGCAAGGCCTCGCGAGACGTCCTTGCTTTGACCATTGAATCCAATTAATTAGAAACGCATAGATTTCTTTTTATTTTCTGCATTTTTATTTTTCTTTTATTTTCAATTTCGTTTTTATTTTCTTTTCTTTTTATTTTCAGTTTTTAGTTTAATTTTCACATTTTCTTTTCTTTGTAGGAAACTGCACGATGGCCGAATCATCCATACGAAGATCCGAGAGGATTGCTAGTAGGAGAGGACAATTCGCTTCCACATCACCGACAAGAACCAATCATAGTTCTTCATCAAGTAATTCTGAAAGCGAAGAAGACTCAGATTCGATCAACATGAATATCCTACCGAACGAACCGATTAACAATGGAAGACAAGACAATGGTGATCATGGAGTTCACGATGCAGCAAGACCCAAACTTCTACGAGACTATTGCGTACCGCGCGCGAATGATCCTAATTCTAGTATAAACCCGCCAACTGTTACAAACCGTAATTTTGAGATCAAACCTGCTCTCATAAATATGGTTTCGCAACAGCAATTTGGAGGATTTCCACATGAAGATCCACATCTTCATTTGTCAATTTTCCTAGGGATATGCGAGACGATAAAGATCAACGGAGTTACCGATGAAGCGATCAGGCTAAGGCTATTTCAATTTTCATTAAAAGATAAAGCAAGAGCATGGTTGTTTTCCTTACCGGCCAATTCCATTCAAACTTGGGACCAATTGTTTAATGTGTTTATTGCAAAATATTTTCCACCATCCAAAACTTCGAGGTTTAGAAATGTAATTACTAATTTTGAACAAAGGGATGGTGAAACATTGTGTGAGGCATGGGATAGATATAAGGATATGTTAAGGTGTTGTCCACATCATGGTCTAGAAAGATGGCTGATTGTCCAAACTTTTTATAATGGTCTAAACCCTACCGATAGGTTGTCTATTGATGCTTCCGCAGGAGGAGCAATCATGAACAAGGAACCTGACGAGGCTTACAACCTAATTGAAGAGATTGCAATCAACCAACACTACTGGATCCCTGAGCGAAAGAAGCCAAGTCCAACACCTGGCATGCACCGAGTAGATGATATATCCATGCTAAGCGCAAAGATTGATGCTTTGCAAATGGCACTCAACAAGCAAACCAAGCAGCGAACGGTAGCAGCAGTCAATGCCGCAACAGCATGTGGCTATTGTGGAGGAGCGCATGAGATGACCGAATGTATGAATGTGACGGAAACTGAGGAAGAAATGGAGCAAGCAAACGCAATCGACAACAGCTTTCGACCTCAACCCGCTTACAATACATACCATCCGAACAACCGAAACCATCCAAATCTCTCATACGCAAACAATCAAAGGCCTGCTGCACCTCAACAGAACTACCAACCACAGCCCAATTATCAACCGAGATACAACAATCCTCAACAGAATTATCAACCAAGGCAATACAATCAACCACAGCAACCTGACATCACATCTTTAATGGAGAGATTCCTAGAGAAGCAAGATAAGGCTAACGCCGAAATCGCGCAAAAGATCAAATCATTAACAAACCGCAACAAAGACTTAGAAGACAATGTCTCTAAGATGGCTAAAGAACTCTCGAGTATTACACGCGGAAAAGGCAAATTTCCGGGCCAACCGGAAGAAAACCCGAGAGAGACTTGCAAGAGCATAACATTAAGGAGCGGTACAGCTTATCAGGGACCTCCCATGCCCGATCAAACTTCCGATGAGATGCATGCAGAGCCATCGCATTCCAAAGAGTACGAGCCGCAACCACCGGAGCCGCCCGTATTCGAACTGCAGACAGACCTTACTAAGGAGCAGAATGACACCGTAGGTGGAGAAGAGCGACAACCCGAACCTGAATACATTTCACCACCACCCTACAAGCCACCTCTGCCATTCCCTCCAAGGCCTGCCAAGCACAAGATGGAGCAGCAATTCGCGAGATTCATGGAGACACTCAAGCAATTACAAGTCACAATCCCCTTCACTGAGGCAATTGCAAGCATACCCTCGTATGCTAAATTTCTGAAGGAGATTCTTTCGAACCGCAGTAGACTCCAAGAACTCTCAACAATTCTGCTCAATCTGGAATGTAGTGCGCTCGTGCAAAGCAAATTACCGACAAAGTTGAAAGATCCAGGCAGCTTCTCGATACCATGCACCATTGGCACAACCAATTTTAAGAGAGCTTTATGTGATCTGGGGGCAAGTGTGAGTTTGATGCCAAAGGTAGTATTTGATAAATTGGAATGTGGAGACCTATCACCAACACGAATTTCATTGCAACTAGCTGACCGATCAATTCGATATCCTGAAGGAATGTTGCTTGATATCCCAATCAAAGTCGGTAAATTTTGGATACCAGCAGATTTTGTGGTAGTTGATATGGAAGAAGATGAGCAAATTCTGATCATCCTTGGAAGGCCATTCCTCGCCACATGTGGGGCAATGATTGATGTTAGGAATGGAAAATTTTCACTTAATGTTGGCGAGAACAAAATGATCTTCAACATGAATGAGACCAAAGTCCCACCTGACATAAATCTTGTCTACAATTTGGAAACAGCGGATGAGTATGGCAATGATGAATTGCGAATGGATGAATTTGAAGATATCGAGGAGATGATGCACGAAGCAGAAATGGAGAGATTATTCATTGTACAAAATGACGGTCAGATCCATCTAACCTCCGTGACGCAACAAACCGATGATCTGAATAAGAGTCCCAATATCGCAAACAACAGGAATTACTCTCTCTTAGCCCTTGCATTAATAAAAAACCTACGCGAAGAACTCGATGCAATTTCTCAAAAACTGGATGAGGTCGAAGCAGTACTCGGTGTGAGTCTGGCATTCGACCCCGGACCTCAAACACCAACCGACTTCTTCGAGAAGGGCAGTGACGATGAAACCACAGAAGACGCTGAAGGCGAACCACCCGACAAGCAACCCCCTTGCATTGACGGGAGGGTACCTGGAAGAAACTGATGCAACACAAAGTCAAGCTAACGACTTTAAACAAGCGCTTCTTGGGAGGCAATCCAAGGCCACTTTTATATTTTCTTATAATTATTTAATTTTCAAGTTTAATTAGGACTTAAACAAAGAAACAACTCATACACACCTTTTTCCTATGATCAGGTAAGCGTACTGGAGGAAAGGCTTGACTAAAGACATCTCGGAAGATGGAAAAATACTTTTTGGTACGGCCTGTATTGGCTGATACAGACCATACTAATGGACACGAGGGTAATAGAGTAGGAAGCCAGGAAACAAGTGGTGAATACGGTCCGTATTGGCTGATACGGCCCGTATTCACAGGAATTGAAACTTAGCGGTTATTGGGTTTGAGCATAGCGGATTGGATACGGACCGTATTGGCTGATACGGTCGGTAATAAAGGTTAATCCGGGAGATGCGAACCCGTTAAGAGAGATGTTTGAAATCCCGCGCGAATCACGTCTCATAACCGTTAACCATTTTTGTTTTAACCCCTAAACCCCTTCTCTTCCTCTCTTTCCCTATTCTCTTCCCCTCAATCTCTTCTTCTTCTTCTCTTCTCCTTTTGCCCGAAATCAAGTTCCTCTACCTTGCCGCCGACCGCCATCACCGCTGCACCTACGCCTCCACTCATTGAAGCCGCCGCCTCACTCCCTCTCTGCGCCTCCGCTCTAATACGGACCGTACCGGGTCCGTATCCGACGGCCCCTCGGATCCACCTTCTCCAAATTCGGTTTTTCTAAACCCTATTTCAATTTCAAAATTTAAAAATCATTTTTGCATTTGTTTTGACTTAATCTCTGTTGCATTAATTTAGGTAATTAGGTTTTATTTCGCAAAAATCACAAAAATCACAAAAAAATTAGGTTTCTGTCAGTTTTCCCAATTTTTACCAGTATAATACGGTCCGTATTGACCCAATACGGTCCGTAATAGTCTACCAGAACCAGCACTTAGCATTTTTAGAAACACCTTTGATACGGTCCGTAACCAGTCCGGTACTTGGTCAAAACCACCAACCAACCAGTCCGTATTGGGACCGTATTGACTGATACGGTCCGTAACAGAGATATTAATTCTTAACAAATGGCTCCAAAAATAAAAAATATTCTAGGGGCAGTTACTAGGAGTGCTAAGAAAGCCCTCGGGGGTGCCGGCCCGAGCAATTCACCGCAGAGCTCCTCTAGCCGATCCTCCCAGTCCTCCGGTTCGCAAACACAATCCTCCAACCGTTCGTCTTCTCATTCCGACGCACAGCAGTCGGTCAGGGACACACCAGTCTCAGATGCGGACTACAACCCGGAAGAGTTCAACCCTCGGGATTTTGGTCTTGAGGAAGAGGACTCCGATGAGTCGATGGAAGAAGCAACTGAGTACCAACCCGTCTTCACGCATCCACAATTCAAAAGCAGTTACGCGAAGATGCAAACAAGGGAGGTCATATACCACAAATCCATCAACACAGAGACACTCGAGCGACTAGGCCTCCTTGCACAAACCGAGCAGCTCGCAAACCGCATCCATCTCTGGCAATTCCTTCAACTGATCGAAGGAGTTAAAATTTACAAGGTGCTCACGAAGGAGTTCCTTACGACTTTCAGATACAATGAAGACTCCATCACTTTTCAGATAATTGGCGAGCAATACGCAGTCACCATGGATGATTTCTGCGCCATCTTCAACCTCACCAACAATGGCACTTCTGATTCTCCTGACTGCCAAGAGTTCTGGTACAGCATCACTGAAGACAGCCAAAACTCAACTCGACCGGCAAGCAGAATCATCCATCCCCAAGTCCGCCTCTTGCAAGTAATCCTTTCCAATTCCATTTTTGCGAGAGGCGAGAGTTCATCCAAGGTGACATTACCCGAACTCTATCTTCTCAAGTGCATGATCGAGCCAACACCAGTGCGACCTCACCTCGGCCATCTCCTTTGCAATCAAATCCGTGAGGTCGCCCGTGCTAAGAAAGGTAATGGAAAGATTTCCATTGGATTCGTGGCAACGATCTTGGCCAACCATCTCGCTCTGCAGATCGATCATCTCAAAGAAGCAAGCGGGCTCACATAGATTGACATGTCATGCCTTCAAGCCATGAAATTCGTCACCGGCCACTATCCAGGTCCCTATTTCTACAACTCACCGAAGGGAATCTTCCAATTCCCCTTCCGACATCTCAATCTCCGCAGTAGGGCCTCCTGGAAGATGGCACGACCCGCGAGCCCGACTTATGAGCCTCCTCAAGATTACATGGATGTAATCGAGAGCCAAGCCGCAATGAGAAATCAGGCTAACTTTGATCGGCAGCAAAGAGAAGAAGAGGAGCCCCCTTTTGATGCATATAGGGAGGCAGGCACATCGGCAGCTAGAGCCGGATCTTCAGGGGCGGCACCATCTGATGCCCCTACAGCTGAGCTTGATCAGTTCATTCAAATGGTAGATTGGATGAACTCGAACCTCAATGAGCTCACCTTGACGACGGGAGAGACTACCCAACAAATGCAACAGAATGGCTCATCACTTCGCCAAGAGGTTGGCGAAATCCGAAACAGCATGGAGGAGGTCCGGAGGAGTGTTGACGAGAGCAGGCGCGAGATCCAGCAGACGCGCTACATGGCACAGCAGTATTATCAGTATGCTCTCGGCTCCGGATTCGAGTACCAGCCGCCACCATACGGACTCTTCGACCCATCATTCTACGAGGAGATCCAGCGACCACCACCACCTCCACCACCTCAGGATTGAGGTGTAGTGAGTTGTATCTTTTCTCGATCTTTTTATTTTCTTACTTCCTTTATTTTTATCTCTCGAGCATTGGGGACAATGCTCAATTTTATTCGGGGGGTAGGAAAGTAATTTGACCATGTATCTTTAAAAAATTTCGCAATTTAAATTCTTAGGTGCTAGTAGTTTTACTCAATTTTTGACTAGGGTTAGAGGCTTTACCGAAAATCCTAGAATGATTAGATTGAGCTTTTTAGCTAGCTTGCATTTTCATTTTAATTTTAGGAGTAGATTAATCAAATAGGAATTGTTTTAAATTGAATTAGACTAAGGTTTAGACAATTGGCCATGATACCAAAAATTCAGAATTGTAAAAATTATTTGTAATCTCAAAATGAACAATTAATTGCTAACCATGAGAGTTGATCAAAAATCGCAAACCCTAGAATTTTTATTTATTGAGTAATTTATTTTTGCAAAGTCTTTTAAATTTGATAGTGTTTTAGAATACCCATTTATTATAGATAGACCCCTAGCGAAACTATGCAATAATTTCTTGTATGAATGAATACTTGAAATTGTGTGTAATCATGGTGCTTGTGACACAAAAATATTTTATTTTATTTTCAGAAAAATACAAAAATACAAAAAAAAAAAATCAAAAATGAGAAAATGAGAAAAAAAAATAGAAAAATCCAGAAAAAGAAAAAAATAGAATAAAAGATGGAGGATAAAAAGAGTACGGGTGCCTACGCAAGACTGGTTACCAATAGGCTCGAGAAAACCTCCCAAATTTAAATTCTTGTACATATTAAATCTTTCAAAAACAGTCACAAGTACCAACACACTTAGTTGTCATACTTTGCTCCAATCAATTGGGAAGGAAAATCAAAATTTATATCATTAGAATTCATATTGATTGGAAGGGATCCATTTATAATCGAAGGGGAAATTAATACTCTCAATTTTAAGGATATTTGTGAAGTAGATTGTTCGATAATAATTTTTCTAAGGGTAAAGCATGATGAGGTCAATCATGGGGTGAATAAATTGTTCAAGGGAGAGGTCATGAATATTTTTAAAGTTCTAGATTTTTATTGTCATGCCAATTGTACCTAACCTAAGCCCTAATTTAATTTTTAAACAAGACCTTGAGATTGTATGGTTTAACCTAGACCGAATCTTTGACCAGCTGGGATGTCGTTGGGAGGCGTGATCAGAGTCAAAATAATGATGATTTACGTAGGGTTTTGGCTTAGGTTTTACATATTTTCTCACACTTATGTTTACTTTATTAGAGAAAAAGGCTACTGTCACCCTTCTTTATGTTTTATTGTAGAAAACAGGTTTTGGGACTATTTTACACCAAATGGAGCTAGAATCGGGTCAATCGGATCAGCGACGCTCATCGACTAAGTCCCTGTTACGGCCAGTATTGACCAATACGGACCAGGCCTAGCACAGACCAGAAGATAGCGCTGGAAGCATTAAACCCTAACTGCCAAGGTCCTAATACGGACCGTATCACCTGATACGGTCCGTATCCGAAGGCATCTCTTGGGGAATAACTGCCGACAGCTGTTTCCAGATCAGTTTCTTAGCCCCTACTCAACCTCTACACGTCCCTACACTCCTATATAAGGCCCCTGGGCAGAAGGAATAATCATCTTTGTAATTAGGGTTAGATTTGATTAAAGTGAGAAGAGAGGAGTGCTTGTAACCATGCCGTTCCGCGGCTAAGTTCCTTTTCTTAGGGCTAGGCAGTAAACCTTGTTACTCTTGATGTTTTGATATATATATTTCTGTTGATTATGATTTCTTGTTGTTGTGCTAAAATGCTTTTGTGATTTATTATCTCTTCATCTAATTTCAATGATATAGTTTGAGTCTGTTAGGGTAGTGACAGTACTTTAATGGTAAGAGAAACTATTTGTATGAATTAGCCTCGTTGAGATCTATTAGGTTTATGTGAAGAAAACCTTAGCGGGGAAACCATAAACCAGACCAACAAAACGCGTACCAAATTCCATCACATGCGTAAAGAAAATCGCAGTGATCTATGTAGTAATTTGGGGTATTTGAGAGATCAGACATTAGCGTAAGGTAAATCGCAGTGTCCTATGTAGAATCTCGGTGAAAGATCTGTCATTCTTGCGTAACATAAATCGCAGTGACCTATGTGGAGTCTTTATTAAAACAACAACAGGAAATCAGACGCAACAGGAATATATTGTCAAGGCGGATTAAGTGGCAATGGTGTGCCGAAACCCTAGGAATCCTCACCTCTATCTTTATTTTAATTACTTTTAATTGTTTCCTAATTTACATTGATCAAAACAACATCTCTCAATTTTCAGATTTCGTCTAGCCTTTCGAAAGATTGTGATTCGATCGCTCAAAGCATTGAACCAATATTCCCTGTGGATCGACCTCGTATATACTACTCGATAGGATTGTGCGCTTGCAGTCTGAACCAATAGCATTTTCGAGTTTATAAATATTAAAAGAAACATTGCTCTCTTTTGAGTGATCAGTATTCTACATACTCAGGTGCGGGGTTACTGGACTTGTTTGATATTACATTTAAGAATTAAATTTTTATTCGTTTGTCATGTTGAATGATTGTTTATTGCATTATTTGACATGTGTGAATCATGTGCATAGCCCAATCAAACTATAACTGGATTTGTGTGATACTGTTGACCTGTCATTTCGAATGGTTTACCGTTTTATGTGTTCTCCTATTCTGGACTACGGTCGAAAGTCACCAATAAATTTATGATAATGTGGGATGATATGTGATTATCAAAGTCAATTGCTGGGCGTTGACTTTGAACCAATATGTGCATATGGTGTGTGGTCAATCACTTGCTGGGCGGTGACTGATCTAATCAGTCAATTGCGGGGCGTTGACTGATTGTGACGGAGACTTTGGGTGACTATAAAGAAACATCTTATTGATGTCATATCCAGTCAATTGTGGGGGCGTTGACTGTTTTGTTTAATGTGTTGGAAATTACGAAATTATGAGTTTATTGCATACGAAATATTATCTGATTATGAATCAGACTTTAATAAATGGTCTAAGCCCAAACACTACAGATGAGGGTTTGTGTGAGGGTACTATACGGGTACCGACAGGTGTGGTTTAGCGTGGTCACCTGTGTAACCAGTTGGTGGATCATCTGTATGTGTTACCAAACTTGACAATCTGAGTTTAAGCCAAATATATCTCTATCGAGCTTCATTTGAGATTTCTGTGAGTTGAGATTCGATTGAATATTGTGATTGAGTATTTGCATTCATTTATATATATAAATTAAACTGTTAATGTCAAGTTGCAAGGATTTAATTTTGGATATAGATTGATTGCAAGTTCAGTGGCATGATTGTGGCAAATTCGCACTGGGAGATAATATTATTATTATTTCTCACCCGCTTCCCTTTTGGATTTTTACAGGTTTCGATATCGCTGATCTTGGAGAGGCACCCGAGTAGGCCTTTATGTAGATGTATATATGATACCATATTTACTTTTGTTTTGTTTACCGACTAGAGATATTGTATATTATTTTGTTGTACATTTCTCTAAGTCGTACCCCATGGTTAGTATCCTTTTGAGATACTTGTATATTTTAGTTTTACCAGACATTGTCCTTCTACTACTAAAATGAGATGTAATGTTACTTTTATTATATATGTTTTGGATTTAATCATAAATGTCTTGTAAATATACATGAAACTGTATATTTACGGCAGGTTCTGTCACGACCAGGGTTTTCGGGGTGTGACAGTTCCTTTGGTGGTATCAGAGCAATGGTTAAGCCCTAACCAGACTACCAGAATACGTGAACGGGGTACGTTAAAGTTTGGGCCGTCACGACTAACGGTTTATCTATTATAGACATAAGTGAATATAACTTTAAATGGAACTAATTCAGGATTATGGACAGACGACGACGTAGGGGTCGACCTCGAACTATTGGCCGTGATCGTGGCCAGGATCCAGCTGTAGAGCCAGATGTTCCTAGGGTTGAGGTCGGACAGGTAGAGCCCGATATTCCTAGAGCTGATCTTGGACGGGTAGAGCCTGACGCCCTGAGAGCTAATCTTGCACCTAGAGGAGTACATGATCGAGATCTGGATGAGAGATTGATTGCAGCTTATGAAAGAGGTCGCCAGGCGGAGAGACACGATATGGAGCCCGCGGTTCATAGGGGTAACCCTGAGGAGTTCAGGAGGTTATTTGACTCGTTTATGCGCTTTACACCACCTCATTTTGATGGCACAGGCGAGTATTCCACATCAGAGGAATGGATCGCAAATATAAAGGCAAAGCTTAATATATGTCGGGCACATGAGGAAGATAGAGTTGAACTAGCAGAGCAACAGTTGGAGAATGATGCTAGGTTCTGGTGGGATAGAGCCCGACATAGTTATCAAGGTGATGAGCTAAGAATTCCGTGGGTTTGGTTTGAGCAGCAATTCGCTCGACGATTCTTGAGTAACCTACATCGAGAGACACTGCGAAGAAAATTTCTTGATCTACGACAAAATGGGCGACCAATAGCAGAATACAAGAATGCATTCCTTAGCTTATCTCGGTATGCAACGTACAGATATAAGAAATGATGTTGACAGATATCGTAGGCAGTACCTGGATAGGTTGGATTGGGATATATCGATGGCTGTAGACACCTGGTGGTGGTTACGGATATTCAAGCAGTGATGGATCATGCAGAGCAAGTAGAGGTGCATCGCAAGAGAAAAATATCGCAAATGACTGAGAGGAATATCAAATCAAGAGAAGACCAGACTAGACATTAGGATAGGGCAGCGGGAGGCTCATCGATTGTTGTACCTCCTCCCAGACAAATCGTCACACCTGGAGTTAGGCCGGGTGGTGATAGACCATGGTGTCGCACGTGCAACATGTCACATTCCGAGTGGACTTGTCGACATCGCAACAACAATTGTTATAGGTGTGGCGGCAGTGACCACTTTGCAAGGGATTGCCTAGCGCCTGCACCTATATCACAGACAGAAAGTGACATTGGAAGATCCGTTTGGACATGGACGAGGAGGAGTACTACCATCCCGTGGTCAAGGTGCCCCTCAGTTTAGTGGAGGTAGGGCCAGAGGACAAATTTCTGCACATGCACTGGATGTATCAGAGACACCACGTAAGGAAGATGACACAATTCCCTCGGATTCACAGATCGATATGATGACAGGTATATCCCTAGTTAATCCACGACTCAAGCACGTCTTTAAGTTCAGAGAACTGAACGTTACTTTCAATTCGTTAAGATGTTGGTTAACTTAAACGACAAAAACACAGCAAATAATTCATTGGTTTATCAAATTTTCTAATTTCTATGTAGCTTCGATAGGTATGAAATATTTTTTAGGAGGGATTTTGCATATATATATCTTTCAAAAATCTTAAAATTATATATTTTTTTCCTTCGAAAATTTCATATTTATTCTTCTAAATTTCAAAATTAACAAATTTACTCAATTTAGTACATTTTCTATTACAACTTATTTTAAATTTATAAAGTTTTCATTTTAATAATATATCCATTTGAATTCACACAGCAATTCAATTGTTCTATGAAAAGAAGAGATTTAATTTAATTGAGAAAAATGAAAAGAAAACATAAATATACATATATAGATCGAAATTCTGTAAAAAAAAGTAGGAAGTTAGGAACTGAACACCGTTTGGACATTTCAAAAAATTGACTTAATAAATAGTAAAAAAAATTCAAAAAATGTAAAATTTGATCTCCAAGCACATTTTAATAAGAAATCACATCTAATAGTTTGGATCGACCGTTTGGACTTTGAAAATCGGAAAACCAATTGGTTGCACCACGGCTCCAGAACAAACGTTTTGATATTAGCCAACCTCTCTCTCTCTTTCTATATATATATATATATATATATATATATATATTCACGTCACAATTTCAATGAACATCAACCGTGAAACCATTGCCTTATCATATGTCTATTCAAAATAACATTGATACAATTTCGAAAATGTGAGATGCAATGGTTTTGAATAAGGTGATTCATGCTAAAATTACTTCTTAAAACAACCAAACATGTGCTTAAGGTTCAGTAACTACTCTATTTAATAAAAAGGGTATGTGGAACTACGTACTAGCAGATGTGCATAAACATATATAAGTTGTAGACATAAAGCTTCATATTAAAATCACATTTGCCACATACACAAGGCAGACAGTTATATCTTAATTGAGAATTTTTTTTTGTAATAATCTCCAAAGACAACTAACTAAGCATCTATATCATCATATCACAACATTTAAACTTACCCCTAAAACCAAACATACTCAAAAGTAGGGCTGCACAAAAAATTCGTACTTCGTAATTCGATTCGAGTTTGATTTGAAAAAGTTCGTAAAAAAATCGATTCAAAATTGAGTTCGTTCGAAATTAATTCAAACCAAACTTAGTTCGAAATTAATTCAAACCAAACTCAAACTGGACCTAGTTCATTCGAAATAGGTTCGCAAACCAAACTTAGTTCGAAATTAACTCAAACGTGAACCGTTAATTTCCACTGATAATGAACTTTAATGTTTTATTTAGGATAATATTTGGGTTTGTAATAATTCTAAGACTTTGGTGATTGTTCTGTACTTCTATTGATATTTAAATTGTATTTTGAATACTTTGGATATTTGAAAACTTTGGTGATGTTGCTCCTGTTGGCTATTTGGAAAACTTTGGATTCTGTAATTGTACTAAACTTTGATTGATTGTACTAAACTGTGGTGTTTGATATAAACTTTGGTGTACTGTGTAATTAGAACTCAGAATGCCTGAGTTTTTATTGAAGTGATGTAATTTCGAACTATGGCCCAGCCATAAGTCATAACTCTTAAGTCGTATCAAAGTTCGTAGAAGTTCAAAATTGAGTTCATAAAAAATTCAATTCGAAATTGAGTTCGTTTGAAATTAATTCAAACCAAACTTAAACTGGGAATAAGTTTGATTCGGTTCGGTTCGTTTGCAGCCCTACTCAAAAGTCATAACCAACCTCACACAATACTCTTTTAAATTTCTCAAGCCAATAATAAAAACAAGTACACCATCCGATTATCAAATAGGGTTAGCCCTACATTATGGGATCTAAAAGTCGAAGAAAAATGTTTTGTTTATACTTTTTAGATCTTAAACAAAATACTGATGGCTGATCCTTTTAGTCAATTCGTTAAGATGTTGGTTAACTTTACCGACAAAAACACAGCAAATAATTCATTGGTTTATCAAATTTTCTAATTTCTATGTAGCTTCGATAGGTATGAAATATTTTTAGGAGGAATTTTACGTATATATATCTTTCAAAAATCTTACAATTATATATTTTTTCCTTCTAAAATTGATAATATCATATTTATTCTTCTAAATTTCAAAATTAACAAATTACTCAATTTAGTACATTTCTATTACAACTTATTTTAAATTTATAAAGTTTTCATTTTAATAATATATCCATTTGAATTCACACAGCAATTCAATTGTTCTATGAAAAGAGGAGATTTAATTTAATTGAGAAAAATGAAAAGAAAACATAAATATACATATATAGATCGAAATTCTGTAAATAATTTGTGTCTTGGTGCAAACTTTAAATGTTAGGTAGGAAAAATTTGGTCTATACGGTATTCGAAAAAAAAGTAGGAAGTTAGGAACTGAACACCGAGTCATGACAAGAGGTGCATTGCTAAAAAAAAGAAAGAGAAGAGTCAAACAAATGAAGTATCAGACAGCATGAGGCCACAAAAGTAGTAATGCGTGGAGTTGTGTAGAACCAGATAACTTGCACTGTTTCCACCCGCCTCTTTATCGAACTAGTTAAAGTGCGTTTACTAATCCTCATTTACAGATACATGACGAGCTGAGGTACATCATTTGCTCGGATTGCAATACATTAATTGAGGTAGATTGTGGTCGCACTTTTTATTAGAAAGTTAAGACTTGGATACAAATCAACTCTTTTTATTCTTCCCGAGTTCCTGGTTCCCCGTTCCCACCTATGCACCTGCAAAGCTCAGATCGTGATTGGAATTAAGGAGCCAATTTTGACCCAGTGAAAGGCCTGTTGAGGGACAAGAGATCACGGGCAGAAGGTCAGAGGAGCGGTCAGAGTGTATTTTAAATAAAGTAGCACTGAGATTGGTCCCCTCGTTTAATATCTGACCGAAGTTCTTTTAAGAAAAGGTTACATAGACCGACAGATCAGCATCTAATTGCTGAGTCAGCGGCACATGGCATCACACCGTACGTTTGGAAGATCCTCTTCCCCATTTCTTTTCATTCTTGTTTCTGATCGTCTATAAATGCTCTTCAACCTACGCTTTTCCAAAACCACCCTTTCCGCTGCTTCCTAATCACGGTCTTGCCATGGCCGGGAAATTAATGAACGCCTTCTGCTATGAAGGTTACAGAGGTGGCGCCGCTGCACTCAAGGTAGTGTTTTGTTCTTAATTTTATGCTACATGCACTGATGCACACAAGTTGCTTTCTATTTTTTTTTCTACATTACTGGTCGTTGTGGGGAAGACTGCTTTAGGTCCAAGTGTGATTTAAAAATTACTATTAATCCATTTAGAAGACCGTGTGTGTACCATGTTTCTCTCTTTAATTTAATTACTCAAGTGTTCTTGAGTTTAGTATTAGGAAAAACACTAGACATGTTTTTCTTACTACAGGCTTTGCAGGCACCATTTTATGAAATAATTAATCTTCCATTTTATTTGAATATTCGTAACACAAAACTGTTCTGTTTTGTTGATGTCATGCATGGTTGAGTATTAAGATGACAATATATAGTTTGTTTGATTGCAGAAAGTGAAGATACCAGTACCTATACCAAAGAAAGGGGAGATTTTAGTTAAAGTGGAAGCCGTAAGTGTAAATCCTGCGGACTGGAAACTCCAAAATGGCATAATGCGGCCTTTATACCCAAAATTTCCCTGTGTGCCTTGTAAGTAGATCTTATTTCTTCTTTCAAACAACACCTGCTGAAATTATATGCTTCAAATGTTACGGGGCTTCGGGTCAGAAGAATCCAACATAATTTTGGTGTTTTTTAATTTGTTGATTTGAAATTCTGTACTCATCGCAAAGTTAGTTTAATCATGTTTCTTGATGGAAACTCCTCGCTAGAACTTCAACGGAAATTCTTTTGTAAAATATTTATAGAAACAATTGCATTAATCATATGCACACACTAAACGGTTCTAGCTTTCGGATTTCCTTAGAAGATTTGAAGGACACAACAACAGGTGCATAAAAATATGTGTTAATTATATAGAGGACTGAAATTATGTTCTTTAGAAAACTCTCACAAACTTATTTTACTTTTTTTTTCCCCTTTCTTTGGTGAAGCAAATCACTTCAAGTTTCTGCAACCAATGATGTTAAATTGTTCCTCATTTATATAATTTATAGGAAAATAAAAAAAGTAATGTAGTGAAAAATAATTTATATATCCATCCATCTACTGAACAATAATGCAAGTTTTCAAGTGAACAAGTATATGCTGAGCTAATTTTGGTTCATTATTAATATATTATTGGAACAGTGTCTGATGTCGCGGGAGAAGTAGTCAGTATTGGTGCTGGAGTGAATGATTTTCAGCCGGGAGATAAAATTGTCGCTATGCTTAATTTTATGGTAAGTGTTTACAAGATATCAAATAAAACATACATAGAAATATGTCTACTTCTTTAACAGTTGGGTTCAGTTTATAGTGGTTGTGTTGATAACTTTTTATGATGGCCTTAAACGAACACAAATGAGCCTAATGATTTGGAAATGTTACTATAATATTGTATCAAGATTCTATGCATGCCATCACGATATTTTCACAACAACAAGCAAACTATTGTGCAAACAGATTGGAAGAGGTCTAGCAGAGTACACAGTGGCCCCCACAAACCTAACGGCTAAGCGTCCCCATGAAGTGTCCGCAATTGAGGCTTGCAGTCTACCAATGGCCGCTGGATCTGCATTTAAAGCACTTGAATCGGTCGGTGCCAAATTTGACGGGACCGGGAAACCATTTAATGTGCTTATAACCGCCGCCTCAGGTGGGGTTGGCCACTTTGCAGTCGACCTTGCAAAGCTGGCTGGCCTACATGTGACTGCCACGTGTGGGGCCCGCAACATTGATTTTGTTAAGAGCCTGGGTGCTGATGAAGTACTGGATTACAGAACGCCTGAAGGAGAAAGCTTGAAAAGCCCAAGCGGTAAGAGATATGATGCAGTTCTAAATTGCACTGTGGGGATCGCATGGTCGGTTTTCGAGAAGAACTTGAGCGAAAAAGGAAAAGTCATTGATCTCTCACCTGGTTTCTCGAGCTTTGTCACCGTAGCTTTGAAAAAAATAACCTTTTCAAAGAAGCAACTGGTGCCCTTTTGGGCAAAAATTGGCTCGAAGGATTTGGAATTTTTGGTTGGTTTAGTTAAAGATGGGAAACTGAAGCCAGTAATTGATTCAAAACACCCATTCGACAAGGCACCAGAGGCGTGGGCCAAGAGTATGGAGGGACACGCAACTGGCAAGATTGTTATTGAGATCTGACAAAAAAGAAAAAAGGGGTTTTCACCTTGTTTGGATTTGAGATTATGTATTTATTAGCAGTTGAGGTTATGGTAACTAACTGCCTACTATTATTCAAATTAAGGTTTCTACTTGACCTGCAAATGTAATAAAGAATTTTTTTTATTGCTTGTTTAGACCCTTCAAAAGGAAACTTAGAAATTGAGTTTTGGGGATACTGCAACTCTGCAATTATTAATGTTGTTAGTCAAACTCTAAATTTGTTGTTTTTAAATCAGAGGGACTTAGTTTGGTTTTGCAAGGGTTAGACAGTGTATGTGTTATACATGAAGATTGCTTGCTGGTAATATCCGTTTTTATGATTTTTGGCTTTAGACTTTCTAAAGGCAGAACACACCTCTTCCTGTGACCAGCCATATGTTGTTCTTGAAGAACTCTGCTTTGCTTTTAATTTGACCTTTGCTAAAATGACTGATAGCTTTTAACCCCCATGGAAACATCCTGGTTCCCCTTGGAATCCCCAGATCCTCAATTAGATCGAGTATCTGCTTTAAAGAAACCAGGTTACAGATCCAGCAGCTTCTTTCCCTTAACAATGAAACCATATCTTCATTCGACAATCGATATTCTTTCAGTAAATTTATTCCGGGAAGAATATGCTTGTCAAAGGGCAGAAACTGTGACAGGCAACAGACTTAGTTTAGGCTGGATAAATTTATTTACTAGATGCAATATTCAAAATAAGACACGTGAATTTATTCATGATATCATGTGACACGTGAATTGACACAGGTAAGCAAATATTGTTTTAGGATCATGGTACTGTAGTGGACATATCATATGTGTCATTTGGGTAATCATAATGTATATTGCTAGATACCACTTATGATTTATGAAATTAAAAGGAGTTTTAATTTTATTGCCAACGTGATATAGATCCTACTGGGTCACACCAAAAGGGATTTAATTAGAGAAATTTATTTTAGATGATTCTAAAATAAATATCATGGAGATGAGAACCTTAAATCTAAACAAGTTTATGTGCATGTGAGACATGGCATATGAATTTATATCTCAACATAACGTGAGGAAATTAAATTGATTGGCCCAATTATAATTCATTAGATGTTTTATTTATGGACAATTGATAAATAATGGAAGAGAGTAAATAGGCCTATGTTGGGACCATTTGACATATGGGCTAAGTCCCATAAGTTTGTCTATAGGCCCATTGGCCCTAAAATGCAACTCATAAAGGTAACCCTAACTTTTGAGTATAAAAACCATCCCACCCAAAGCCAAAAACGTGGCTACCACATTCCCTCTCTTCCATCCTCTCATGTGTTGAGAAAAAGCTCTACTAATCTCATCTAATAGTTAGCTTGAAGAAGAAGTAGAGCCATCGATTTAAGAGTTTGAATTTAAGTAGTACCTCTAGCAAGGGAAATTTGGATTCTCTTCTCGAATCCTTGGTGGATACTAGTGGAGGCTTTCTTGTTTGGAGGCAACAATCCTACATCTCAAGTCCCTACTTCTTGGTTTAGAGACCAAGATTTGAGGTATAAAGTTTAAACAAGTTAAATTGCTAAATTAGGTTCATAGTTAGTCAAATAAGTAGATCTATGTAGGTTTCTTTTGAGTTAAATTTTTGAAATTAGCTCTTGCAAGATAAAATGATGTAGATCGTCACACCCCAAACCGAGAATTCCGGATTAAGGCATGATCAATCCTCGCCTCGTGTTTATTAATCAATAAACACGCAAGGCTAAACAATACAAATAAATAACAAGAGCGGAACCATGAATAATATCAATAAAGCATAAGTCATACAATCCATAAATAAACATATACATACAGAATCCATACAGCCCACATCATAATATCACAACATCAGCTAAGGAAAGGGATACATGATCTAGCAATCCCGATGTATGAACCAAAAACATCGGGACTCATAAATCCTAACAAAAGGTCATATAAATACTAAATCAGGCTACGTGGTCATCGGGGACAGCTCCTGGCAAATCCTGCTGCTGATCACCAGTCTCTGTACCTAAAACCCACGAAACAACTTGTGGGTGAGTGACTAATCGCCCAGTATGTGACCCAGAATTACCCTTCAGGGATCCTCGTTGGTCAAAGTACTTTTAATTTCAAATTACGTAAAGTTTTATAAACGGTAATTTATATGCACATGATTTATTATAAATAACCTAACATATTAACTATTATAATAATAATACGGATGGAAAGTCACCCCGTGCTGTGCAAATCGGATCAAACAATCCAATAAGATATTATCCAAGTACACCGGTCAGAAGGTCCAATGATACACGTTTCCTAGTGACATCGAGCATTGAGCCCTTCTGTGTACTACGAATGCAGATGGACATATCTCAATCCTGGGTATCAACTCACCTAAATGATTCTTCAACCAAACATATAAAATAGGAGAAATCATACAAGCATGTCGTAAGAATATGTTAGCCCTTTTCCTCATGAGTAGACAAAGGGACTCCACTGTCCGGCCAGACCAAATGGGACAAAGGGCTCGAGATTGGCCCTGTGCAATAAACTAAAATGTGCCATCACATAACGTGAAAGCCGTACTAGGCATGTAGCTCCTAGTAAGGGAGAAAAGTCTCGAATCATTTTTGTGCCTCTGGACTCGAGATCGGACCACGTAAATGGTAAAATGAACGGAAAAAATATATAGTTTCAAATTTAATATATATAATATTAATCCTAAAAGACCTCCCGAGAGGTCAAGTGATCTCTTGGCTTAGTGGCTACGGGGCCGACTCGTTCCATCCCAACAAGCCGTAACGCAGTCACTCGATCTTCTTCTCAACACTCACCAATGCATATGTACGACTACATAATATAATATATTATTCTCTCGAGAAGGGGACAACTAATATTCTAAAATAATATAATAATATAATTTATATAATTAATTTACTCTACTCTTATAAAGCAGTAAATTTTCATTTATCAAGGATTATGCAAATTCTACCTACAATGCAGAAAGAATAAACATGCTCTACAGTTTTCAATGCAATTACTTAATTTAAATACAAATGCCTTGTCAAGTGGTCGATTGGTAAGAGTACGCCACGAAAAGTAATTCAGATATCCTCGCCTGCTTCGGTATAGTCGTCTGCGGGATCATTCCACAGGTCATAATCGTGATAGGTCTGATGACTTGTAATTCATAACGTAAATTTATTAAAATCTAAACTAAGTACTCATAACCCTTTCCCCCGTCTTATTATTTTTAATTAAGCGTCCGAATTTATTTGTTTAACTACAGTTCATAGTACTCAATCGATTTGACTCGGTTCAGACTTAGCAGAAGTAAATAGGTTTAATTCAGTTTAATTTAATTTAATTTAAAGATAAACTATTTATTATATTTTAATTTGAGGATGAACTATTTAAATAAATTCTTATAACATAAAAGGTCCTACTATTTACTTATACGATAAAATACGTAGATTAATTATTACTTTAAATATTGCGATAATTAATCGCATTTAATATGTATAGAATAAACGTACATTTTTCATTTAATTACCCTAATGATGACGTAAAAATTATTTCTAAGTACATATAATAAAAATACGTTGTTTATTTAATTATCCTACTTAATAAAATTTGTAACTATTTAACGATTCGAAAAATAGTAGTATGTTGTTAATTAATTGTCCTTTAAAGGATAATGCATGTAAGTAGTAACACTTCGGCTAACGAGGTTTGGCAACAGTTCAATATCTAGGGTTAGAACCCAGTGGGCTCCCTTAGTAGGATAATACAAAAAACATCTTAGAGTAAGTTCGGTTCCTCTACGTACAGACTAGACTCAGTTGGAACAACATTAGAAAGCACTTAGATTAGGTGGGATCTTTGGGATATTTCAACTACAGGGTAGTATAGGGAAAAAAATATAATTTTGTACCTAAAACACTTTAGTCTTTGTAGCCCAAAAGTCAATCGTAAGATCGAAAAACCATTCAAATCGCATAAACAAACACTTAGTTCACCGTGCGGGTAGTGTCAGTGACTGACGCGGGATCAACGCGAACTTGTTCGTAGATTTCTTAGTGTTTGTGCAGAAAGGACAGGCTCATTTGAATATGAGCTACTCTCCACTATTGAGAGTAAGCCCATTTTATCACCCAGGGAAGCTATCGATTTTGGTATTATTCATCACGTAGTGAATATAAGAGAAGAAAATGAAAATAGGATCTTAAACACTCTTAATACTTTCATAGAAAATGGTATTATTGATCACGTACTTGGGGACAGTCTACACCACATGCGGCAGTGATAGTACCGCATGCGACATAGTTTAACCCTTCTTGCTATAATACCTTAATTGCATTTGTCACCACCAATCCTTTTTACAAAAATCCTATAACATAGACTAGTAAAAATTATTAAAAATCTAATACACTATCCCTGTGGATCGACACCCCAATCATACTACATGGTAGGGTCATGCGCTTGTGATCTTAACGTAAGTTGAAGTTAGGATTTATAAATATTTAAAGAGTGAGGCTACGGTACTATGCATAGCACGGATTGGGTCCGTGCTACGGCTCAATATTTGAGTTTTCAAAATTCTAACGGTCGATCCAAACCGTTCAACATGATTATAAAATGAATATGTACTTGCAAACCAAATTTTACATTTTTTGATTTTTTTTTACTATTTTTTTAGATAGGTAGAAAATCACTGTTTTTGGATGGTCCAGAATTTTCAGATCAAGTGATTTTCTACCTATCTAAAAAAATAGTAAAAAAATTCGAAAAAATGTAAAATTTGGTTTGCAAGTACATATTCATTTTATAATCATGTTGAATGGTTTGGATCGACCGTTAGGATTTTGAAAACACAAATATTGAGCCGTAGCACGGACCCAACCGTGCTATGCATAGTACCGTAGCCTCACTCATATTTAAAACTAGTAGTTCATTTTGGACTCATCATCTTTCATCTCGTACTAGTTGTCTTTCATGTTCTTCTAGTAGTCTTTCATGTCCTTCCAGTTGTCTGTCATCTTCTACTAGTTGTTTTTCATATTCTCCTAATTATTTTTCATCGTATAATAGTTGTCTTTCATGTTCTACTGATTGTCTTTCATGTTTTATTGGTTGCCTTTCATCTACTACTAGTTGTATTTCATGTTGTTTTTCATCTTCTTATAATTGTCTTTCATATTGTACTGGTTGTCTTTCATGTTTTATTGGTTGTATTTTATATTCTACTTGTTGTAATTCATCTCCTTCTAGTTGTCTTTCATTTGTACTGGTTGTCTATCATGTTCCATTGGTTGCTTTTCGTCTACTACTGGTTGCATTTCATCTTCTTCTAGTTGTCTTTCATCTTGTATTGGTTGTCTTCTAGTTGCATTTCATCTTCTTCTAGTTGTCTTTCATTTTCTAGTTGTCTTTCATATTCTACTGGTTATATTTCATCTCCTTGTAGTTGTTTTTCATTTTCTACTAGTTCTATTTCATCTTCTACTAGTTAGTTTTCATCTTCTTCTAGTTGTCTTTGATCTTCTTTCAGTTGCCTTGTATTTGGAATGTTGTCTTTCATGTCTACTAGTTGTCTTTCATCTACTACTGGTTGTATTTAATCTTCTTCGTATTTTACAGGTTGTTTTTCATTTTATTCTAGTTGTATTTCATCTCGTACTGATTGTCTTTCTTGTTCTACTGGTTGTTTTTAATATTGTTCTAGTTGTCTTTCATCTTGTACTATTTGTCGTTCGTGTTCAACTTGTTTTCTATCATGTTCTACATGTCATCTTTCATCTACTACTGGTTGTATTTCATCTACTTCTAATGTCTTTCATCTTATACTCGTTGTCTTTCATGTTCTACTGGTTGTCTTTCATTTTTTTTAACTTGTACTAGTTGTGTTTAATTTTCTACTAGTTGTTTTTCATCTAATACTGGTTGCACTTCAGGTTGTCTTTCATCGACTTCTATTGTCTTTGATCTTGTATTGGTTGTCTTTCATATTATACAGGTTGTATTTCATCTCCTTCTAGTTGTATTTTTCTTTTTCTAGTTGTCTTTCATCTTCTACTAGTTGTCTTTCATTTTCTTCTAGATGTCTTTCATCTTGTGCTAGTTGTCTTTCATTTTCAAATGATTGTCTTTCATCTTTTATTGTCTTTTATGTTTTACTGGTTGTTTTTCATTTTCTATTAGTTGTATTTCATCTTCTTACTAGTTGGCTTAAATCTTCTTGTTGTTGTCTTGTATCTTAGTATAGTTGTCTTTCATGTTCTACTGGTTGTCTTTCATGTTCTAGTGGTTGTCTTCCACATACTACTGGTTGTCCTTCATGTTTTATTGGTTTCCTTTCATCTACAAGTGGTTGCATTTCTTGTTGTCTTTCATGTTCTTCTAGTTGTCTTTCATCTTCTACTTATTGTTTTTCATCTTATTATAGTTGTCATCTTCTACTAGTTGTTTTTCATCATCTTCTTGTACTGGTTGTCTTTCATGTTGTATTGGTTGTCTGTCATGTCCTATTAATTGTTTTCATAAACTATTGGTTGTATTTGATCTAATTCTAGTTGTCTTTCAGCTTGTAGTGGTTCTCTTTCATGTTTTTCTAGTTGTCTTTCATTTTTTAAAAGTTGTGTTTCATCTTCTACCTATGTTGCATGGATACGGGTACGGGTATCGTATCGGATACGATACGGATACGGCAATTTTAAAAAATTAAAGATACGATACGGCTATTATATATATTATTTTAATTATTTTAATTATATTTTTTATTCAACAGTTATATATATAAATTAAATATCAAAAATTCTGAATATTTTAAGATACAACAGCCAGCTATATATTAAATATAAAAGATTCAAACTTCTAACAGCAAATATGTAGTGGTGTAGTGGTAAAGGGGTGTATAGTTTGGATAAGATTACGCGGGTTCGATTCTGCTTGCCGTTGAAAAAAGTGAATTTTGGCTAAATTTAGGCTGATGGGGCATGCGCGGTGTACAGACTTCAGCTCAGCTGATTGTGCATACGCGGTACATGCTTGGGTTCAGCGCGTCAGAGCCGTATCCAAAGTATCCAAAAGTGTCAGAGACGTATCGGAGACCGTATCGGATGATTTAGGATATGCCACGTAAACCAATACGCCAGCTGGCGTATCAGATACGTATCGGTGCCGTATCGGACGCGTATCGGTATCCGATACGCCCCAAATACGGGTACGGAGCCTAATATGAAGTATCCAAGTAACATAGTCTTCTACTATATGGCTTTGATCTTCTTGAAATTGTCTTTCATCCACTGATTGAATTTTGTGATGTCTTGCATATTCTTCTAGTTGTCTTGCATCTTGTAGTGGTTGTCTTTCATGTTCTACTGGTTATATTTCATCTCATTCTAATTATATTTCATATTTTATAGGTTCTTTTTCATTTTTTTCTAGTTGTATTTTATCTCATACTAATTGTCTTTCTTGTTCTACTAGTTGTTTTTAATCTTGTTCTAGTTGTCTTTCCTATTGTACAATTTGTCGTTCGTGTTCTACATGTCATCTTTCATCTACTACTGGTTGTATTTCGTCTTCTTCTACTGTCTTTCATCTTGTACTGGTTGTCTTTCATGTTCTACTGGTTGTCTTTCATTTTTTTTTTAACTTGTAGTAGTTGTGTTTAATTTTCTACTAGTTGTTTTTCATCTAATACTGGTTGCATTTCAGGTTGTCTTTCATCGACTTCTTGTTGTCTTTGATCTTGTATTGGTTGTCTTTCATATTCTACAGGTTGTATTTCATCTCCTTCTAGTTGTATTTTATTTTTTTCTAGTTGTCTTTCATCTTCTACAAGTTGTCTTTAATCTTCTACTAGTTGTTTTTCATTTTCTTCTAGATGTCTTTCATCTTGTGCTAGTTGTCTTTCATGTTCAAATGATTGTCTTTCATCTTTTATTATCTTTTATGTTTTACTGGTTGTTTTTCATTTTCTTACTAGTTGGCTTAAATCTTCTTCTTGTTGTCTTGTATAGTTGTCTTTCATGTTCTACTGGTTGTCTTTCATGTTATAGTGGTTGTTTTCCACATACTACTGGTTGTCCTTCATGTTTTATTGGTTTCCTTTCATCTAGAAGTGGTTGCATTTCTTGTTGTCTTTCATGTTCTTATAGTTGTCTTTCATGTTCTTATTGTTTTTCATCATCTTCTTGTACTGGTTGTCTTTCATGTTGTATTGGTTGTTTGTCATGTCCTATTAGTTGTTTCCATAAACTATTGGCTGTATTTGATCTAATTCTAGTTGTCTTTCAGCTTGTAGTGGTTCTCTTTCATGTTTTTCTAGTTGTCTTTCATTTTTTAAAAGTTGTGTTTTTTCTTCTACTATATGGCTTTGATCTTCTTGAAATTGTCTTTCATCCACTGATTGAATTTTGTGTGGTCTTGCTTATTCTTCTAGTTGTCTTGCATCTTGTAGTGGTTGTCTTTCATTTCTACTGGTTGTCTTTCGTATTTTACTGGTTGTATTTCATCTCCTTCTAATTGTATCCCATTTTCTTCTAGTTGTCTTTCATCTTCTATTATATGTCTTTCATCTTCTTCTAGTTGCCTTGTATTTGGTATGTTGTCTTTCATGTTCTACTAGTTGTCTTTCATCTACTACTGGTTGTATTTCAACTTCTTCGTATTTTACAGGTTGGTTTTCATTTTTTTCTAGCTGTATTTCATCTCTTACTGATTGTCTTTCTTGTTCTACTGGTTGGCTTTCATCTTGTACTATTTGTCGTTAGTGTTCTACTTGTTTTCTCTCATGTTCTACATGTCATCTTTCATCTACTACTGGTTGTCTTTCGTCTTCTTCTACTGTCTTTCATCTTGTACTGGTTGTCTTTCATTTTTTTTTTTAACTTGTAGTAGTTGTGTTTAATTTTCTACTAGTTGTTTTTCATCTAATACTGGTTGCATTTCAGGTTGTCTTTCATCGACTTCTTGTTGTCTTTGATCTAGTATTGGTTGTCTTTCATATTCTACAGGTTGTATTTGATCCCATTCTAGTTATATTATATTTTTTTCTAGTTGTCTTTCATCTTCTACTAGTTGTCTTTCATCTTCTTCTAGATGTCTTTCATCTTCTGCTAGTTGTTTTTCATTTTCTTGTAGCTGTCTTTCATCTTGTGCTAGTTGTCTTTCATGTTCAAATGATTATCTTCATCTTTTATTATCTTTTATGTTTTACTGGTTGTTTTTCATTTTATATTAATTGTATTTCATCTTCTTACTAGTTGGCTTAAATCTTCTTGTTGTTGTCTTTCATGTTCTAGTGGTTGTCTTCCACATACTACTGGTTGTCCTTTATGTTTTATTGGTTTCCTTTCATCTACAAATAGTTGCATTTCTTGTTGTCTTTCATGTTCTTCTAGTTGTCTTTCATCTTCTAGTTATTGTTTTTCATCTTATTCTAGTTGTCATCTTCTACTAGTTGTTTTTCATCATCTTTTTGTACTGGTTGTTTTTCATGTTATATTTGTTGTCTGTCATGTCTTATTAGTTGTTTTCATATACTACTGGTTGTATTTGATCTAATTCTAGTTGTCTTTCAGCTTGTACTGGTTCTCTTTCATGTTTTTCTAGTTGTCTTTCATTTTTTTAAAATTGTGTTTCATCTTCCACTATATGGCTTTGATCTTCTTCAAATTGTCTTTCATCCACTGATTGAATTTTGTGTGGTCTTGCATATTCTTCTAGTTGTCTTGCATCTTGTAGTGGTTGTATTTCATTTCTACTGGTTGTCTTTCAAATTTTACTGGTTCTATTTCATCTCCTTCTAATTGTATTACATTTTCTTCTAATTGTCTTTCATCTTCTATTATAAGTTTTTCATCTTCTTCTAGTTGTCTTTCATCTTCTTCTAGTTGTCTTTCATCTACTACTGATTGTATTTCAACTTCTTCGTATTTTACATATTGTTTTTCATTTTTTTCTAGTTGTATTTCATCTCATACTAATTGTCTTTCTTGTTCTTCTGGTTGTTTTTCATCTTGTACTATTTGTCGTTAGTGTTCTACTTGTTTTCTATCATGTTCTACATGTCATCTTTCATCTACTACTGGTTGTATTTCGTCTTCTTCTACTATCTTTCATCTTGTACTGGTTGTCTTTCATTTTTTTTTTTAACTTGTACTAGTTGTGTTGAATTTTCTACTAGTTGTTTTTCATCTAATACTAGTTGCATTTCAGGTTGTCTTTCATCGACTTCTTGTTGTCATTGATTTTGTATTGGTTGTCTTTCATATTCTAGAGGTTGTATTTTATCTCCTTTTCTAGTTGTGTTTTATCTTTTTCTAGTTGTCTTTCATCTTCTACAAGTTGTCTTTCATTTTCTTCTAGATGTCTTTCATCTTGTGCTAGTTTTCTTTCATGTTCAAATGATTGTCTTTCATCTTTTATTGTCTTTTATGTTTTACTGGTTGTTTTTCATTTTCTATTAGTTGTATTTCATCTTCTTACTAGTTGGCTTAAATCTTCTTCTTGTTGTCTTGTATCTTAGTATAGTTGTCTTTCATGTTCATACTACTGGTTGTCCTTCATGTTTTATTGGTTTCCTTTCATCTACAAGTGGTTGCATTTCTTGTTGTCTTTCATGTTCTTCTACTTATTGTTTTTCATCTTATTCTAGTTGTCATCTTCTACTAGTTGTTTTTCATCATCTTTTTGTACTGGTTGTTTTTCATGTTATATTTGTTGTCTGTCATGTCTTATTAGTTGTTTTCATATATTACTGGTTGTATTTGATCTAATTCTAGTTGTCTTTCAGCTTGTACCGGTTCTCTTTCATGTTTTTCTAGTTGACTTTCATTTTTTAAAAGTTGTGTTTCATCTTCTACAATATGGCTTTGTTCTTCTTCAAATTGTCTTTCATCCACTGATTGAATTTTGTGTTGTCTTGCATATTCTTCTAGTTGTCTTGCATTTTGTAGTGGTTGTCTTTCATGTTCTACTGGTTGTTTTTCATATTTTACTGGTTGTATTTCATCTCCTTCTAATTGTATTTCATTTTTTTCTAGTTGACTTTCATCTTCTATTATATATTTTTCATCTTCTTCTAGTTGTCTTTCATCTTCTTATAGTTGTCTTTCATCTACTACTGATTGTATTTCAACTTCTTCGTATTTTACAGATTGTTTTTCATTTTTTTTCTAGTTGTATTTAATCTCATACTAATTTTCTTTCTTGTTCTTCTGGTTGTCTTTCATCTTGTACTATTTGTCGTTCGTGTTCTACTTGTTTTCTATCATGTTCTACATGTCAGCTTTCATCTACTACTGGTTGTATTTCATCTTCTTCTAATGTCTTTCATCTTGCACTGGTTGTCTTTCATTTTTTTTTTTAACTTGTACTAGTTGTGTTTAATTTTCTACAAGTTGTTTTTCATCTAATCTGGTTGCATTTCAGGTTGTCTTTCATTGACTTATTGTTGTCTTTGATTTTGTATTGGTTGTCTTTCATATTCTACAGGTTGTATTTCATCTCCTTCTAGTTGTATTTTATTTTCTTCTAGTTGTCTTTCATCTTCTACTAGTTGTCTTTCATCTTCTACTAGTTGTCTTTCATCTTCTACTAGCTGTTTTTCATTTTCTTCTAGATGTCTTTCATCTTGTGTTTGTTGTCTTTCATCTTGTGCTAGTTTTCTTTCATGTTCAAATGATTGTCTTTCATCTTTTATTGTCTTTTATGTTTTACTGGTTGTTTTTCATTTTCTATTAGTTGTATTTCATCTTCTTACTAGTTGGCTTAAATCTTCTTCTTGTTGTCTTGTATCTTAGTATAGTTGTCTTTCATGTTCTACTGGTTGTCCTTCATGTTTTATTGGTTTCCTTTCATCTACAAGTGGTTGCATTTCTTGTTGTCTTTCATGTTCTTCTAGTTATTGTTTTTCATCTTCTAGTTGTTTTTTATTATCTTCTTGTACTGGTTGTCTTTCATGTTATATTCATGTCCTATTAGTTGTTTTCATATACTACTGGTTGTATTTGATCTAATTCTAGTTGTCTTTCAGCTTGTATTGGTTCTCTTTCATGTTTTTCTAGTATTCTTTCATTTTTTTATAGTTGTGTTTCATCTTCCACTATATGGCTTTGATCTTCTTCAAATTGTCTTTCATCCACTTATTGAATTTTGTGTTGTCTTGCATTTTCTTCTAGTTGTCTTGCATCTTGTAGTGGTTGTCTTTCATGTTCTACAGGGTTGCCTTTCATATTTTACTAGATCTATTTCATCTCCTTCTAATTGTATTCCATTTTCTTCTAGTTGTTTTTCATCTTCTATTATATGTCTTTCATCTTCTTCTAGTTGCCTTGTATTTGGTATGTTGTCTTTCATGTTCTACTAGTTGTCTTTCATCTACTACTGGTTGTATTTCATCATCTTCTTATTTTACACATTTTTCATTTATTTCTAGTTGTATTTCATCTCGTACTGATTGTGTTTCTTGTTCTACTGGTTGTTTTTAACCTTGTTCTAGTTGTCTTTCATCTTGTAATATTTGTCGTTAGTGTTCTACTTGTTTTCTATCGTGTTCTACATGTCATCTTTCATCTACTACTGGTTGTATTTCGTATTCTTCTACTGTCTTTCATCTTGTACTGGTTGTTTTTCATGTTCTACTGGTTGTCTTTCATTTTGTTTTAACTTGTACTAGTTGTGTGTTTAATTTTCTACTAGTTTTTTTTCATCTAATACTGGTTGCATTTCAGGTTGTCTGTCATCGACTTCTTGTTGTCTTTGATCTTGTATTGGTTGTATTTCATCTCCCTCTAGTTGTATTTTATTTTTTTCTAGTTGTCTTTCATCTTCTACTAGTTGTCTTTCATCTTCTACAAGTTGTCTTTCATTTTCTTCTAGATGTCTTTCATCTTGTGCTAGTTTTCTTTCATGTTCAAATGATTGTCTTTCATCTTTTATTGTCTTTTATGTTTTACTTGTTGTTTTTCATTTTCTATGAGTTGTATTTCATCTTCATACTAGTTGGCTTAAATCTTCTTCTTGTTGTCTTGTATAGTTGTCTTTCATGTTCTACTGGTTGTCTTTCATGTTATAGTGGTTGTTTTCCACATACTACTGGTTGTCCTTCATGTTTTATTGGTTTCCTTTCATCTAGAAGTGGTTGCATTTCTTGTTGTCTTTCATGTTCTACTGGTTGTCTTTCATGTTCTGCTGGTCGTCTTTCATCTTGTATTGATTGTTTTTCGTGTTCTACTGGTTGTTTTACATTTTCTGCTAGTTGTATTTCATCATACTAATTGGCTGTCATCTACTTCAAGTTGTATTTCACCTTCTTCTAGTTGTCTTGTATCCTGGTACAATTGTATTTCATGTTTTATTAGTTAGTAGTCTTTCATCATCTACTAGTTGTTTTTCACCTACTACTGGTTGCATTTCAAGTTGTCTTTCATCTTCTTCTTGTTGTTTTTCATCTTATATTAGTTGTCTTTCATACTGTACTTGTTGTCTTTCGTGTTTTTCTAGTTGTCTTTCATGTCATTCTAGTTGTATTTTATCTTCTTCTAGTTGTCTTTCATGTTCTTCTTGTTGTATTTCATGTTGTTCCCGTTGTCTTTCATATTCTACTAGTTATTTTTCACCTTCTTCTAGTTGTCTTCTATCTTCTAGTTGTCTTTCATGTTTTTCTGATTGTCTTTCACCTTCTAGTTGTTCTTTTTCATCTTGTACTAGTATTTTTTTCTTCTTCTAGTTGTCTTTCATCTTTTTGTTGTCTTTCATCTTCTACTAGTTGTTTTTGAACTTCTTCCATTTGTTTTCCATCATGTACTCATCGTCTTTCATGTTGTACTGGTTGTTTGTCATGTTCTAATGGTTGTTTTTTACTATTGGTTGTATGTTGTCTTTCATGTTATATTGGTTGTCTTTCATATTCTACTGGTTGTATTTCATTTCCTTCTAGTTGTATTTCATTTCCTTCTAGTTGCCTTTCATTGTAACTGGTTGTCTATCATGTTTAATTGGTTGTCTTTTCTGTTCTACTAGTTGTTTTTTTATTCTCTGCTAGTCCTATTTTATCTTACTAGTTGACTTTCATCTTTTTCTTATTTTCTTTCATCTTTCTCTAGTTGTATTTCATCTTCTACTAGTTGTATTTCATCTACTACTGGATCTCCTTCATGTTCTATTGGTTGTCTTTCATCTACTACTGGTTGCATTTCTGGTTGTCTTTCATCTTCTTCTTGTAGACTTTTATCTTCTACTAGTTGTTTTTCATCATTTTCTTGTTATCTTTCATCTTCTACTAGTTGTGTTCATGTTCTTTTTTGTGTATTCCATCATGTACTGGTTGTCTTTCATGTTGTGCTGGTTGTCTGTCATGTTCTATTGGTTGTTTTTCATCTAATACTGGTTGTATTTTATTTTATTTTAGTTTTCTTTCATCTTGTACTGGTTGTCTTTACTGTTTTTCTAGTAGTTCTTTTTCATCTTCTAATAGTTCTTTTTCATCTTCTACTAGTTGTTTTTCATCAACTTCTGATCGGCTTTCATCTTCTACTAATTGTTTTTCATATTTTCAAGTGGTCTTTCATCCTGTACTTGTTGTCTTTCGTGTTCTTCTAGTTGTCTTTCATGTTTTTCCGGTTGTTTTTCATATTTACTAGTTGTTTTTCCTCTTCTTCTAATTGTCTTTCATCTGGTATTAGTTGTCTTTCATATTCTACTTGTTGTCTTTTATGTTCAATTGGTTTCCTTTCATCTACTACTAGTTGTAGTTCATGTTGTCTTTCATCTTCTTCTTGTAGTCTTTCATCTTGTACTGGTAGTATTTCATGTTCAACTGGTTGTCTTTCATATTCTATTGGTTGTATTTCATCTCCTTCTGATGGTATTTCATCTTCTTCTAGTTGCCTTTCATTTTCTACAAGTTGTTTTTCATCTTCTTCTAGTTAACTTTCACTAGTACTGATTGTCTTTCTTGTTCTACTGATTGCATTTCATCTTCTTCTAGTTGTCTTTCAGTATGTATTGGTTGTTTTTCATATTCTTCTAGTTGTCTTTCATCTTGTACTTGTTGTCTTTTATCTCCTTCTAATTGTTTTTCATTTTCTACTAGTTGCATTTCATCTTCTACTAGTTGGCTTTCATATTCTTCAAGTTGTATTTCACCTTCTTCTAGTTGTCTTGTATCCTGGTACAATTGTCTTTCATTTCTATTAGTTATCTTTCATATTGTATACTAGTTGTATTTCATCTTCTACTAGTTGTTTTTCATCATCTTCTACTAGTTATTTTTCACCTACTACTGGTTGCATTTCAGGTTGTCTTTCATCTTCCTCTTGTTGTTTTTCATCTTATATTAGTTGTCTTTCATCCTGTACTTGTTGTCTTTCGTGTTCTTCTAGTTGTCTTTCATGTCCTTCTAGTTGTATTTTGTCTTCTTCTAGATGTCTTTCATGTTCTTCTAGTTGTCTTTCATGTTTTACTAGTTGTCTTTCATTTTCTACTAGTTGTTCTCATCTTCTTCTAGCTGTCTTTCATCTTCTACTAGTTGTTTTTCATATTTTTCTAGTTGTCTTTAATCTTGTATTAGTTGACTTTCATATTTCACTGGTTGTCTTTCATGTTCTATTAGTTGCCTTTCATCTACTAGTGGTTGCATTTCAGGTTATCTTTCATGTTCTTTTAGTTGTCTTACATCTTGTACTAGTTGTCTTTCATGTTCTGGTGGTTGTCTTTCGTATTCTACTGGTGGTATTTCATCTCCTTCAAGTTGTATTTCACTTGTACTGGTTGTCTTTAATCTTGTATTGGTTATACTAGTTGTTTTTCATATTCTGCTAGTAGTATTTCATCTTACTAGTTGGCATTCATCTTGTACTAGTTGTCTTTCATCTTCTTGTAGTTGTTTTTCATCTTATATTAGTTGTCTTTCGTGTTCTACTAGTTGTCTTTCATATTCTACTGGTTGTATTTCATCTCTTTTTAGTTGTATTTCATATTCTTCAAGTTTTCTTTTTATCTTCTAATAGTTGTCTTCCATCATCTTCTTGTAATTGTTGTCTTTGATGTTGTACTGGTTGTCTTTCATGTTCTATTGGTTGTCTTTCATCTACTACTGGTTGCATTTCATGTTGTCTTTCACCTTCTTCTAGTTGTCTTACATCTTGTACTGGTTGTCTTTCATGTTATAATTGTTGTCTTTCATATTCTACTGGTTGTATTTCTTCCCCTTCTAGTTGTATTTTGTCGTCTTCTAATTGTCTTTCATCTTTTACTAGTTGTTTTTTATTTTCTGCTAGCTATTTTTCATCTTCTTCTAGTTGTCTTTCATCTTCTACTAGTTGTTTTTCATCTTTTTTTAGTTGCCTTTCATCTTGTATTAGTTTTTTTTTAAGGTTTGCGGCTTTAAATACCAACTAACAATTTCAACTTGTATTAGTTGACTTTCATATTCTACTGGTTATCTTTCATGTTCTCTTGGTTGTCTTTCATCTACTACGGGTTGCATTTGATGTTGTTTTTCATCTTCTTCTAGTTGTCTTTCATCTAGTATTAATTGTCTTTCATGTTATACTTGTTGTCTATGATTTTCTTCGAGTTGTCTTTCATCTCCTACAAGTTGTTTTTCAACATGTTCTATTTGTCTTCCATCATGTACTGGTTGTCTATCATGTTCTATTGGTTGTTTTTCATGTAATACTGGTTGTATTTCATCTTCTTCTAGTTGTCTTTCATCTTGTACTGGTTGTCTTTTATCTCCTAGTTGTTCTTTTTTATCTTGTAGTGGTTGTATTTTATTTTCTTCTAGTTGCCTTTTCATCTACTACTGGTTGCATTTCTTATTGTCTTTCATCTTCTTCTAGTTGACTTTCATCTTCTACTAATTGTTTTTCATAATAATCTTGTTGTATTTCATCTTCTATTAGTTGTTTTTCATTTTCTTCTATTTATCTTCCATCATGTACTTGTTGTCTTTCATGTTGTACTGGTTGTCTATCATGTTCAATTGGTTGTTTTTCATATACTACTGGTTGTATGTCATCATATTCTAGTTGTCTTTCATCATGTACTGTCTTTCATGTTATACTTGTTGCATTATATTTTGTTCAAGTTGTCTTTCATCTTGTACTGGTTGTCTTTCATGTTTTACTGTTGTCTTTCATATTCTACTGGATGTATATCATCTCCTTCTAATTGTTTTTCATTTTCTTCCAGTTGTCTTTCATGTTCTTCCAGTTGTCTTTCATCTTCTACTAGTTGTTTTTCATCTTCTTCTTGTTATATTTCATCTTGTATTCATTGTCTTTCATGTTCTGTTGGTTGCCTTTCATCTACTACTAGTTGCATTTCAGGTTGTCTTTCATGTTCTATTGGTTGTCTTTCATATTCTGCTGGTTGTATTTTATCTCATTCTAGTTGTATTTCATCTTCTTTTAGTTTCATTTCACTTGTACTGGTTGTCTTTCATATTCTACTGGTTGTCTTACATCTTGTATATGTTGTCTTTCATGTTTTACTGGTTGTTTTTCATTTTCTGCTAGTTGTATTTCATCTTACTAATTTGGCTTTCATCTTATTCTAGTTGTCTTGTTACTTGGTATAGTTGTCTTTCATGTTCTACTGGTTGTCAATCATGTTCTACTAGTTGTCTTTCACCTAGTACTGGATGTGCTTCATGTTCTATTGGTTGCCTTTCAACTTCTATTGGTCGCATTTCTAGTTGTCTTTCATCTTCTACTAGTTATTTTTCATCATCTTCTTGTTTTCATTCATCTTTTATTAGTTGTTTATCAACTTCTTCTATTTGTCTTCCATCATGTACTGGTTGTCTTTCATATTGTACTAGATGTTTGTCATGTTGTATTGGTTGTTTTTTTGTATTACTGGTTGTATTTCATCTTCTTGTAGTTGTCTTTAATCTTGTATTGATTGTCTTTCATATTTTTGTAGTTGTCTTTCATCTTCTAGTTATTCATTTTCATCTTCTTGAAGTTGGTTTTCACTTGTACTGGTTGTCTTTCATGTTCTGTTGGTTGTCTTTCATCTTGTATTGGTTGTTTTTCATGTTCTACTGGTTGTTTTACATTTTCTGCTAGTTGTATTTCATCTTACTACTTGTTGTATTTCATCTCCTCCTAGTTGTATTTCATCTTCTTCTAGTTGACTTTCATCTTTTGCTAGTTGTTTTTCATTTTCTTCTAGATGTCTTTCATCATATGCTAGTTGTCTTTCATGTTATATTGGTTGTCTTTCGTCTACTACTGGTTGCATTTCATCTTTTCTAGTTGTATTTCATGTTGTACTAGTTGTCTTTCATGTTCAACTGATTGTCTTTCATCTTTTATTGGTTGTCTTTTATGTTCTACTGGTTGTTTTTTATTTTCTACTAGTTGTATTTCATCTTCTACTAGTTGGCTTTCATTTTCTTTTAGTTGTCTTTCATCTTCTTCTAGTTGTCTTGTATCTTGGTATAGTTGTCTTTCAGGTTCTACTGGTTATCATTCATGTTCTACTTGTTGTCTTTCAACTAGTATTGGATGTGTTTCATGTTCTATTGGTTGCCTTTCATCTACTACTGGTTGCATTTATTGTTGTCTTTCATGTTCTTCTAGTTGTTTTTCATCTTTACTAGTTGTTTTTCATCTTCTTCTAGTTGTCTTTCATCTTGTATAACTTGTCTTTCATGTTGTACTGGTTGTCTGTCATGTTCTATTTGTTATTTTTATTATACTACTGGTTGTACTTCATCACCTTCTAGTTGTCTTTCATTTATTACTGGTTGATTTTCACTTTCATTGGTTGTTTTTCATGTTCTATTGGTTACATTTTATTTTGTTCTAGTTGTCTTTCATCTTGTACTTGTTGTTTTTCATTTTCTATTGGTTGTCTTTCATATTCTACTGGTTGTATTTCATGTCCTTCTAATTGTTTTTCATTTTCTTCTAGTTGTCTTTCTTCTTGTATAAGTTGTCTTCCATGTTCTATTGGTTATTTTTCATGTTCTACTAGTTATTTTTGATGTTTTACTGGTTGTCTTTTATCTTCTTCTATTTTTCTTTCATGTTCTTATGGTTGTCTTTCATGTTCTACTAGTTGATTTTTATCTCCTTCTAAATGTTTTTCATATCGTACTTCTTATCTTTAATGTTCTACTACTTGTCTGTCATGTTCTACTTCTTTCATCTACTATTGGTTGTATTTCATCAACTTTCTATTATCTTTCATCTTATACTAGTTGTCTTTCATATTCTAGTGGTTTTCTTTTTAATCTTCTAATAGTCCATTTTCTTTTTCTACTAGTTGTATTTCATCTTCTTCTTCTTGTCTTTCATGTTATACTTATTTTTTTAATTTTCTACTAGTTGTATTACATATTCTACAAGTTGACTTTCATCTTCTTCTAGTTGTATTTCATCTTCTTCCAGCTATCTTGTATCTTGGTATGGTTCTGTTTCACGTTCTACTGGCTGTCTTTCATCTTGTACTAGTTATTTTTCATGTTTAATTGGTTGTTGTATTTCTTGTTCTTCCAGTTGTCCTTAATCTTCTACAAGTTATTTTTCATCTTCTTATAGTTGTCTTTCATCTTGTACTGGTTGTTTTTCATGTTCTAATGGTTGTCTTTTATTTTCTTCTATTTGTTTTTCATTATCTACTAGTTGCTTTTCATTATCTTTTTTTTTCTTTCATCTTCTGCTAGTTGTTTTTCATCATTTTCTTGTTGTCTTTCCTCTTCTACTGGTTGTTTTTTGTTTTTTTTCTAGTTGTCATTCCATCTTGTACTTGTTGTCTTTCATGTTCTTCTCGTTGTCTTTCGTGTTCATCTGGTTGTCTTTCGTCTTCCACAAGTTATTTTTCATCTTCTTCTAGTTGTCTTTCGTCTTGTACTTGTTGTCTTTCATATTCTACTAGTTGTTTTTCATATTTTTATAGTTGTCTTTCATCTTGTAATAGTTATTTTTCATGTTCTACTGGTTATCTTTCATGTTTTATTGGTTGCGTTTAATGTTGTTTTTCATCATCTTCTAGTTGTTTTTCATCTTGTACTAGTTGTCTTTCATGTTCTACTGGTTGTTTTTCATATTCTACTGGTTGTATTTCATCTTCTTTTAGTTATATTTTATCTTCTACTAGTTGTCTTTCATCTTCTACTAGTTGTTTTTTATCTTCTTCTAGTTGTCTTTCAGCTTGTATTGCTTGTCTTTCATGTTCCACTAGTCTTCTATTATGTTCTAACCTTTTTTATCTGCTACTGGTTGTACTTCATCTTTTTCAAGTTTTATTTCATCTTTTTCCAGTTGTCTTTAATCTTATAATAGTTGTTTTTCATCTTCTACTAGTTGTTTTTCATCTTCTTATGGTTGTATTTCATCATCTACTAGTTGTCTTTCATGTTCTTCTAGTTGTCTTTCATGTTCTTCTAGTTGTTTTTCATATTTTTCTAGTTATGTTTTATCTTGTACTAGTTGTCTTTCATCTTCTACTAATTGTTTTCATCTTCTTCTAGTTGTCTTTCATGTTCTACTGGTTGTCTGTTTTGTTTTATTGGTTGTCTTTTATCTACTACTGGTTGTATTTCATCTTCTTCAAGTTGTATTTCATCTTATTCCAGTTGTCTTTTATCTTGTACTGGTTGTCTTTCATGTTATACTGGTTGTCTTTAATCTTCTAATAATTCTTTGTAATCTTCTACTAGTTGTTTTTCATCTCTTTCTTGTTGTCTTTCATCTTCTACTAATTGTTTGTTATATTCTTATAGTTGTCTTTTATCTTGTATTGGTTGTTTTTCATGTTTTTATAGTTGTATCTTTGATGTTCTTCTAGTTGTCTTTCATTTTCTACTAGTTTTTTTTTCATCTTCTTCTATTTGCATTTCATCTTGTACTAGTTGTCTTTCATGTTTTACTGGTTGTCTTGTATCTTCTTGTAATTGTATTTCATCTTCTACCAGTTGTATCATTTTCTTGTTGTCATTTATCTTCTTCTAGTTGTTATTGATCTTCTACTGGTTGTCTTTCATATTTTACTGGTTGTATGTCATCTCCTTCTAGTTGTATTTGATATTTTTCTAGTTGTTTTTAATCTTCTACTTGTTGGCACTGATCTTCTACTAGTTGTTTTTTATTTTTTTCTAATTGTTTTTCATCTTATACTAGTTGTCTTTAATGTTCTATTGGTTGTCTTTCGTCTACTACTGGTTACATTTTCATTTTCTTCTAGTTGTATTTTATTTTCTTCTAGTTGTATTTCATCTTCTACTAGTTGTCTTTAATTCTACTGGTTGTTTTTCATCTTGTATTGATTATTTTTCATTTTGTATTGATTATTTTTCATGTTCGAAGAACCAAAATTGCTTATAGTCATATAATTTACATTTTCTAATGATATTGCCCGCTTTAGAAAAAGAATCACAAGCTAATTTTTGTTTATAACTGAAAATATTTTCATTTGGTTAGTGTTACTAGTGGTTCAACTACAAGTACTCGTAAAATAATAATCAAGGTTTAGATCGGTGATATTCATGAGATAATTTCAGTTTTATTATGCTAAATTGATTAAAAAAACAGATATAAGATAACGAAGAAAATAGATTGAAATCAATATTAATGATAAACATAAACATTTAGAAAATTTACTTTTAAATTATGATTCCTTGTTTATTTCAGAAAATGTCAGATCCATTATCGATCGGACTATTTTTTATTTCCACAGTTGACTTTACATGACGTTCAACATCCATTCTGAAACTACATCACATCTTCCAAATTCTATATCTATCGAGACAAAGAAAAAATGAATCCGGTTATTTTACATCATTTAAAAATATTATTGAAGTTTTGTTTTTTTAGTAATAGGAATTTAATCGGAGTGCATTTGTTATTGTTCCCACAACAGTAATTTTGATTTTAAAACTCTTATTCTATTCATAAATAGTTAAATACCTTCTTTTTCAAAAATAAGTTGAAATGATTCATTATTTTTAGTGTTGACAAAGTTATTGATAGTCATTTTCAATTTTTCGGCCCTCATATAATCTAACTAAGAATCTGTTTGATAATTATTAATATGTTTGTTGAACTTTCCATATATCGATTTGAATGAACCTTAGGTTCATGAGCACCTAGGAAGGTGAGGTATGAACTTGTTTTCTTATATGACTTGTGCAGTTTTAATTTGCATTGTATTATTGTGAAAAAAAAATTCTGAGTATCGAAAGAGAAACGGAATTTGTGGCCATTGCATGATTGACAGTAATGATTATAGCACCTACGAGTGTTGTTGGTTCCAAGATCTTATATTCATACTCTGTTCCTTCTATTTTTTTATTGGTTCACTTTTAAGCTCATGAATAAATTTTGGTGAAATTTTTATAGAATAAGTTAACTGTGAAACAGATTATTCTGTTGCATAATACGATATGAAGGTTTTTTTTTTTAACTACTATCCGTCAAGTCCAATATATTATTCTATATGTTCGGAATTTTTACTGAGTCATATAATCATCTTCCATTTTTTCTAGAACCCACATTTTAAATCATAATCCAATTTATAGTCTGTTCATAGTGCAAATTCACCAAAAATAGCCTGGACTAAAACCCTTTAGCCAAAAGATTCCTTTATTAAGTTGTATAATTTACTTCAAAATGATTGTTATATATTTTTTTTAAAACCGAGATTTAATTAGGTGTTTCTAACTACTTAGTATCCAAATTTGGTCGTCAACAGTCAGATTTATTTTATTTTTTTTTTGCTTCAACAGTCAAAATTTTCATTGGTTGATTGTACAATCAATTGCGAGAGCCGGCTTCTATTATTAACTAATAACTTAAAAATAAAAGGCATCCTTTCTATATGTAAAGCCCATATACAGCCCATAAATGTACCGGGCTTACTTGGGCCTCTATAAATTGGATGAAATTCTAGTGTATGAATTCCGATCATTTTCTAAGCAAATAATGTATACTTAGAAGGTAAACTATTGTAATAAGAGCAAAAGGGTCTAAGAATTTTATTACTCCCTCTTCGTACCAAAGCAGAGTGTGTGAGATAAAGCGTTATGAAAATATTCAAAACCAAGGTAACTTGTATCAGGATGAATTAATCTTGTACCTTATGTATCTTTCTTATCCAAAATACCAAAAGGTGCTGTAAACTATTCTTTTAATTACTATAAATTTTATATTCTCGGCCTACGAAAGTCCAAAAACTATACCTATTTTTCTCCCTTTGTTTCCTTTTCATTTTTTTATTGAACCCGAAAGGCCCGTAGCAATTGCGCAAATTGCCGATATTTTTATTAAAACCCCAAAAAAAAAAACAAATTATCAAATCTGCTCCCACTCCAAAGTTATAATTATTTCTACCCTAACCGCCCGTGGGCTGGGCGGTCCACTTTTTCCACCTGACCGCCCAGCAGCCGGGCGGTCCACTGTGCATAGCTGACCGCCCAGCAACTGGGCGGTCCAATTTCCATAGCTGACCGCCCAGCTGCCGGGCGGTCCAATGTGCATATTTTTTTTTTTTTTTTTTTTTTAAAGATTAGATTAGAGACAATATAAATATAAAGATGCTGAATTCTTAACGCTAAAAGTTCGAATTTTTTTTGTAAATATTAGTTAGATTACTTCTGTGAAGCATATTTATACTAAAATACGCTAAATTACTTGGAATTATGTTAAATTACGTTGAGTTACACTATATTAAGTTAAATTACACTAAATCACATTACATTACGCTAAAATACGGTAAATTACATATGAATAGGGACGATATCTTCACTGAAAAGGCGAAAAACGACGACGAAATGAAAATCTTAAGTAATTTACTCAATATGTAATTACTTAAGTGAGTTATACTAAATTACTCAATACGCTAAATTACTTAAGTGAGTTATTCTCAAGCTTTCCGAAAAGTGCTCATTTGCTGAAATCGGACACTAAAATACGCTAAAATATGCTAAAATACGCTAAAATACGCTAAATTACGCAATACGCTAAAATACGCTAAATTACTCAATACGCTAAAATACGCTAAATTACTCAATACGCTAAATTACTCAATACGCTAAAATACGCTAAATTACTCAATACGCTAAAATACGCTAAATTACTCAATACGCTAAAATACGCTAAATTACTCAATACGCTAAATTACTCAATACGCTAAACTACTCAATACGCTAAAATACGGTAAATTACTCAATACGCTAAACTACTAAATACGCTACTGAATACGCTAAAATACGCTAAATTACTCAATACGCTAAATTACGCTAAATTACTGAATACGCTAAAATACGCTAAATTAATGAATACGCTAAAATACGCTAAATTACTCAATACGCTAAATTACGCAATACGCTAAAATACGCTAAATTACTCAATACGCTAAATTACGCAATACGCTAAAATACGCTGAATTACTCAATACGCTAAATTACTGAATACGCTAAAATACGCTAAATTACTCAATACGCTAAATTACGCAATACGCTAAATACGCTAAATTACTCAATACGCTAAATTACTCAATACGCTAAATTACGCAATACGCTAAAATACGCTAAATTACTCAATACGCTAAAATACGCTAAATTACTTGGAATTATGTTAAATTACGTTGAATTACACTAAATTACGCTAAATAACAATAACTTCGCTAATTATGCTGAAATATGGTAAATTACGCTAAACTACGCAAAATTACGCTAAAGTAGACCGATTCTGTGCCATCTTTCATGAATCATAAAAAATAGTAAAAAAATTCCAAAAATAGTAAAAATTGGTATTCTACAAGTTCATTATGTAACTAATTTACTGAACTACTTGGATTGAATAATAGAAATGAAAATCTTAATCGGAAACTTCAACTCAAGTTTTGAGGCTCTTCCCTTTTTTTTTGGCGATTCTGAATTTTGGAATCCGGCATCGCCGGCACGGACGCATGCGCATTTTCTCAAGCTTTCCGAAAAGTGCTCATTTGCTGAAATCGGACACTCGAGCGCCGTTTTATGACCGTTTGAAGTTTCGTCGTCGTTTTTCGCCTTTTCAGTGAAGATATCGTCCCTATTCATATGTAATTTACCGTATTTTAGCGTAATGTAATGTGATTTAGTGTAATTTGACTTAATATAGTGTAACTCAACGTAATTTAACATAATTCCAAATAATTTAGCGTATTTTAGTATAAATATGCTTCACAGAAGTAATCTAACTAATATTTACAAAAAAAATTCGAACTTTTAGCGTTAAGAATTCAGCATCTTTATATTCATATTGTCTCTAATCTAATCTTTAAAAAAAAAAAAAAAACACTTATGGACCGCCCAGCAGCTGGGCGGTCAGCTATGGAAATTGGACCGCCCAGTAGCTGGGCGGTCAGCTATGCACAGTGGACCGCCCGGCTGCTGGGCGGTCAGGTGGAAAAAGTGGACCGCCCAGCCCACGGGCGGTTAGGGTAGAAATAATTATAACTTTGGAGTGGGAGCAGATTTGATAATTTGTTTTTTTTTTGGGGTTTTAATAAAAATATCGGCGCAAATTGCTCCAAATATCTTTTTTCGGCCGAGGCAGCAAGAGCCCAGATGTACAAGAATTTTCAAATTAATCTCTCTGACAAGAGTAAATCACAAAAGTTCACAAAAAGGACCCCAAGTTTTCATCACATTGTACTCTGTTCCTTCCATTATCATATCATGTATATGTTGTAATGTTTATTTTTTTAACCCCTTATAGAAGTAAACATATCAGGTAACAATACATGTTGTCTGATTTTGAATTAGATTTTTCCCAAGCCCTCTTTGTATTTCCCTTAGAATAGTATTAAATTAATTAAGGGCACCTAGAGCCTTTAGTGCAAACTCAAATTCTACTTATTTTGCATTATAAAATCCTTCTTTATAGAGGACATATATAGATGTTATTAGTTAGTTTTTGTGATATTAGGAATATAAATGTGGCCTAAGTTGATTAAAAACATAAATAGACACATACAACGTACGGTAAAAACATTTTAGAAGATTGTTAGGTGTAATATTCGATTTATCTGCTTAAGTTTTACACAAATAAATTTATGAACTCTTACATGACTTATGTTTATGGTCATTCATTAGTTTATAGGTGCTATTATTAGGAACATTAATGTGACTTAAATTTGATGATATACATACTGTAAATGGTATTTAGAAGAATTTATGTGTAATATTTTATCTATTTCAAAAAAAAAAATAGACACTTTTATTGGACTTACGTTTGAGGTTATCCATAAGCTGAGGTGATATTATGCCTAGCACAATGAGACCCGTCATAATGTAATTGTTGGGGTAAATTTTCAGAACAATTCGGATAGTTAAATAAATTAATAAATAAAATAAATAAAGTTGAAACAATAATTACCGGACCGTGTACGAAACATTGTCCTTAAGCGTATTTAGTCTCATTCTGTAAGATGGAACCGCAACTAAGAAAATCCTAGATTGTTGCTTCTTAGACACACCATGGAAGCAACTGACGATAACTTCTCAATATCTAGCATAGATCAAAATTTAATCAATGGAGATAAATAGAAAATGTTTTGTGAGATTGAATTAAGAATATAGATTTTGTTTTTATTTCTTTCTCTCTTCCGGATACAGAACAGAGAAGAGAGGGTGTACTTTATAAGTTGTAACTTGAAGAAAGAAAACGCATCAGAGTAATGCTATAATTAAAAGGTGTAAATATTGCTTCTACCAAGCATTTAAAAAAAAAAATTGTAAATATCAAAGATTAAACGGTCTCTACTTAAGCGCCCTTTGAGCATTAAATTCATTAATTATGATAGATAAGCACTCAGAAAAATAACGGAATTGAACATTTGATAGATTGTATTTTTTTTCAGTACCTGAAGGTTAAAGATATTACAAATAACGATATAATTTTGAGTATTCAAAATTTAGATTTCAACAGTAATGCTTATTGGAGAAATGAGAGGTAGCATAGTTGATTAGGAAAAAAGTTCTAAGACTGATGGTTATAAAGGTTGAGAGTTCGATTCTTCCTCACGACTTTGCAGCCTCTGCGATGATTTTTAAAAAAACAGTAATACTTATTAATGTTGAACAAGATATATCTCCATCCATACTATTTTCATTTTCATTTTCATTTTCATTTAGAATAGAAGAAAAATGAGGTTCGTTTTGGAGTGTACAATTTGGACACAATTAATTAGCTCTTAGCTGAGACCAAAAGTCTAAATCGCATATAGTATTTAATGCATTTTTCCTTGAAAATTGAGATAGCTAGCCTAGTAAATGTAATTTAGTAAATTATCCGTACTATGAAAGTTGGTGCGATATATTTTTTTTTTATGTAAAAGTTTGTGCGATAACTAACCTAACAAGATTACTACCAAGAATTTGAATTTTACCGACGAATTACTATACCTCCAAACTGTTGTTAATTTGAAGACTTGGAACTTCCCAAAAATACCTAACAAACCAAGCTGTCAAAATATTTCGTTCAAAATCATACAGCTAGAGGTTAGAATTAGATGCTCGTAGGTCAAAAGCCTAAATTCAGACCACCAATGGTATTTTAAGGTACTATTTTTCATTTTGATTCTTAAAATTTTAGAAATAACATTTTGCTTATGAATTTCTTTTTTTACCAAATAAGTCATGATACGATCACATTATTTTGTAGTATCCAAGTCATCCATTCAATATATTATCAATACTAAGCGATATTAATAGGAGCAGAGCCGGACTTTCAAGTTATGAAAGTTAAATGTGAATGAGAGTCATTTATATAAAATTTTCATGTTACAAATGGGATCAATTTTACAATATTCATATCATTTTGCTGTAAAATATATAATAAAAAACATATGTAATAATAAGATTTTAAAAATAAATGAGAGTCAATTGACTCCTCATTGATTCCAAGTGTATCCGCTCTTGGATATTAGGATGGATGAAAATATAATTTTTAATGAATCTTTTATATAGGACAAATTTGATTTATAATGAAAACTATAACGACCAAATAGAATATTTAAAACTGTAAGGATAAAATTGAAAATTTTCGGATACTTTAAGCCTTCAGTAACTTTTGATTTTTCAATGAAAGTATGTTATTCCCAGTCAAATACCGTCAACATGCATCCAAGTCCAGTGAAACTTCATCTGGGTTGTAATTATTAATTGAGTAGAGACGTGTAAGACTTAAATTTATATTTCAAATTGATTTAGTGGAAAAAGGACAGTGTTATGTGTGTGCAAGTTCCGCAGGTGCAAAATTCAAATGAAAATTATTTATGAAATTTGAAAGACTAAATCTTCATTTTTTCTCAAAAAAAAATTATAAAATTTAAATTCAGATCAGAGATCTCAAGAGGAGAGAAAAAGAAGTAAAATTCAAATCAAAGATCTCAGTGAGTTCAAATTTATGAAACAAGACAAAAAATTACCAAAATGCAAAGGACACCTCCGGTTCTGCAGAATGCAGAGCATCTTAACTAAACTCTGTAGCATGGATTATTTTTTATTTTTAGAGAAAAATGAAGGTCACGCCTTCAAGTTCCAAAGCATGGATTATTATTTTAATAACCTGAAACACACTCCAATTCAATCTCCAGTGTTGACTTAAGACCTAGAGGGACGCAAAACAAAAGAATGGCAGGATCCTTAATTAATCCTTGAACTAATTAATCAATGATTTGTTAATTAGAGATAAAAAAGATTCTCATCAGAGACAACAGACAAAGCTCAAACCGTCCATTGACTTAAGACCTGCCACGTGGCAGCATCATTACCTATAGCCGACATCCCACCGCCTAATTAGTGATTAGCCTTGATCACATCAAACCTCAAAAAGATTAATCCTTGTATAAATTAATTTAATACATAAATAAAAGACAGAATTTTTTCTTTTCCGCAGAGAATTTGTAAATAAACAAGGATCAGAATCATCAACAAACTATTTTAATATACCATTATATTTTATATTTTATGATAGTAAAATATATCATGAGATGTACAGAAACAAATACATCACTAGCACAAAGGGACAAACCCAAACAATATATGGTCCTTACTATATCTCTAAAAAAAATATAGAAATCATTAAAAGTTTAAAACTATCACAATGTTTGATCGGTCTTCTAGTAAGGTGACAAGTGAGGTGATTTAGACATTGAGACAAGCAGATGGAACTAATTTTGGCCGTCTCAGGGAAAGAAAGCGGCTGGATAAAAAGCGGCATTGTACCATTTGCAAATTGCAATTTGTCGGAAGCAATTTTTCATTGGCCGTACCACAACACAACATATTATTTTCCTTTTCTTTATTATGGTTGTTATGGATTTATGATGCAAAATGTAAACTACTGATAGCCTCTATCAGTATTTCAAAAAAAAAAATATGATGCAAAATGTATTTTTTTTAATATAAAGATAAAAATTTAGCTTTTTAACTTTTATTGAATGTTTCATAAAAATATTTTGACGGCTAAAAGCTGGTTCTTTATGATGCAAAATGTATTGTTATTAGGAGAACATTTTGTTTTAGTGATCACTTGATCATTTTTATTATATTTTTACTTGTTTAAAAACAATATAACTTTTATTTAAAATGGGACATAATTCAGAAAATACTAATGCAATTATTTGTATATTGTTATGTCTTGTTGTAGTGAAAGTCGTCGAATTTAGTCTTTTTCGTTTTCATGTTGAGAAAGAAATGTTGAGATTTCACGTGTATGCCTATGTGGTGAGAATTTAAAATTTTTCTATCACCACTTGGCTCAATACACAAAGGATCTTATTTTACAACAAAAACGAACAAAATTTTCTTCAACAAACTAAAGTGTACTAAATTAATATAAATTAATCTCATCTAATTTATTGCAAGAGAAAATAATGGAAAACATTTACCTAAAGAGATTGTCAAATCTCTTGATGTAGAGTAGCCGGTTTCCCTTCTATATCTCGTGTTCTTCTCAAAAGCGCCTCTTGGTTCACCTTGAACCTAAACAACGAACTTACACACCTCTTAGATAGATGGATGTGAAGTTCAAGGCTTAGATCCAACCACCTAATGATCTTCAAATCAACAAGCTATTTGATTTCTTGGTGGCTAAACCTAACAAGAAGAGATGAGAGAAAAATGTGTAATTTTCGGCCAAGTAAGGAAGCACCTTCTTAGTATTTTGGCCTTGAGAAAAAGTGGGCTGCTCAAGAGGAATTTCGGCCAAGGAAGAAGAGCAGAATTTTTCTCTCTTATTTCCTTAATTACACTCCTTAAAATAGGCAAGGGGTTAGGGCTACTATTTGTGTAAAGTTTAAGTTATTTACACAAATGCCACTAGCCTTATTTAGCCATTTTATCATCTCTAATCTCATCTTGTGATTGGTTTAATAAATTAATTTATGAACAAATAATATTAATCATATTATTCTATTATGCAATATTCTTATTATTCTTATAATGCTTTCAAACATTATACTAAATAATATTTGCATAACTTCACAAATTTATTTATGATCTAAGCATGTCATCTTATGACATTTTATTTTAGTATTTCATCTCATGTATTTTATCTAATATATCATTATGAAATATAAAATACTTATTGTTTCTCTTCAGTTGGTGTGACCGTACAGATGATCTATGTCATATTGGTAATAATATAAAACTTTATATTATTGACTATAAGAGATTCTATCATTACATTATAGTTATCCAAACGACATAGTAATTATTTACTCAATCCACTATTTTTGTGTCTATCCTTGTCACATAATATTATGAATAATATACAAAATATGATCGTTATAATTATAACTACATTCAGTTATATTGCATGCGATATAATTTCACTTTACCAAGGGACCCAGTAATATCATAACTCAAATTGAGGGACAATGATAATATTAACATATAGATTTCTCCCGCACAAGTTGTACACAACGAACTACTATTTTATTCCTATCATAAGATAGTATTTAAATAGCAATCACATTATATACTTCTCATGTGAAAAACCTACATATCTCATATCTAAGATTCCAAAGACACAATGGAAACATTAATGACACAAAACACAATCCATATAATGTTCCATTCATTTAGGTCATGTTCAATATATAAAATACATATTTATATATTCATGTTATTAAATGATAATGCTTTATCAACATTTATAGAACTTCAATGTACTTTAATCAACATGACAATCTTCCTCGGTAATTAATGTTCCTTTTTAATTACCACGATTGTGAACATATTTAGTGATTAAATGTTTCTCATCTTTAGAGTTCTATGGTTCAAGACCAAGAGCATCTTCTTGAACACTTCCAAAGATATAACATATAAATCTCAAGGAACATGAATAATAACATTCGTAATAAAATCATGAACGACATATAAATTATTAAAAACATAACTTTCAAAACACACATCCTTCAGTCTCCCACTTGTTTTTAAAGTTTCTCATATACATAATATATGCATAAACTCTAAAACTAGAATTCCCTTTTAGTCTTCATGCCACTCTCCATGATCTTGTAGACCCATGGACTCGAAATGAATTTCGCTTTTGGCTTGTGATAAAGGCTTAGTGAAGGGATCAGCTGTGTTGCTGTTGGTGTCAACCCATAACAATGAAATTTTGCCTTCTTCGATAAATCACGAGTTACAAAGTACTTTTTGTCCATGTACTTTGTCTTGTGATATGACTTCGGCTCCTTAATTTGCGAAATAGATGCACTGTTATCGCAAAATAGCTCCAAAGGACCATCGCTGGATGAAACAACGCCAAGTTCCTCAAGGAACTTCTTTATCCAGACTCCCTCTTTGCTTGCCTCTGCGGCCGCCGTGACTTCTGCTGCGGTGGTTGAGTCAGCTGTAGTTGATTGCTTCCAACTACACCAACTCACAGCTCCACCATTCAGAAGAAAGACGTATCCAGATTGAGATCTTCTGTCATCCGGGTCTGTCATAAAACTAGCATCAGTGTAACCTTTTACAATGAGCTCTCTTTGACCACCATAGACAAGAAACTTGTTCTTAGTCCTTTTTAAGTACCTAAGAATATTCTTGACCGCAGTCCAATGATCAGGACCAGGTGAAGCTTGATGACGACTTGTCATGCTCAGAGCATACGCGACATCGGGTCTTGTGCTAGTCATAGCATACATGATGGAACCTATAGCTGAAGCATAGGGAACATTCTTCATGTATTCAATGTATTTGCGTGTTGTGGCACACTGCGACTTGCTAAGATGCACAGACATACTCATTGGTACATTTCCTTTCTTGGACTTTTCCATATGGAACCTTTCCAAGATTTTGTCAATATATACATTTTGACTTAAACCAATGAGCTTACGAGACCTATCTCTATATATCTTAATCCCTAAGATATATTGAGCCTCGTCCATGTCTTTCATTGAAAAATCATTTTCAATGAGTTCTTTGTTTGCTCCATCAAAGATTTTTAATTACCTATCAGCAATATGTCATCAACATATAAGACCAAGAACATAATAATGTGGCTCCCACTAACCTTCTTGTATACACAAGGTTCTTCCTTACTTTGAATGAATCCAAGGGTTTTAACCTCTTGATGCTTGCTTCAAGCTATAAATGGCTCTCTGAAGTTTGCACACTTTGCTACTATTTTTCGGATCTTCAAAACCTTGAGGTTGTACCATGTACACTTCCTCATCCAATTTTCCATTTAGGAAAGCTGTTTTGACATCCAACTGCCATATTTCATAATCATGAAATGCGGCAATAGCTAGCATTATCCGAATAGACTTAAACATTGCAACAAGTGAAAAGGTTTCATCATAGTCAATCCCTTGAATTTGAGTAAAACCTTTTGTTACAAGTCTTGCCATGTATGTTGTCATGTTTCCATCCATGTCCATCTTCCTTTTGAAAATCCATTTGTTTCGAATGGCTTTCGATCCTTCAGGAAGATCTACCAAGTTCCATACTTGGTTGTCATATATGGATTGTATTTCGGATCCCATGGCTTCTTGCCATACTTTGGAGTCTTTTCTTTCCATTGCTTCTTCGTAGGTCAAAGGATCGTCAGTATCCATTACCAAGACTTCATGAAGACCCATATATAATTCGGGTCTTCTCCTTTCCCTTGTTGACCTTCTAAGCTCTCTATGTTCTTGTGACTCATCTTGAGTTAAACGAACACTCAGTGGGGAAGTCTGAGTACTCCCACTGATTAAAGGAGCTTCGTGTGGTATTTCATGATCATCTTGAATGTCTTCATTCATCTCATGATCATTCACTAGTAGATCATCTTGAGTTTCCTCAAGTGTCACTCTACTCCCACTGCTTTTGATTCTTTCGAGAAACTCCTTCTCTAAGAATGTTACACTCTTTTTAACGAATATAGTATTCGTTGACTTGTGCCAAAAGCTATACCCTTTCGTTTCTCTTGGGTATCCAATGAAGAAGCACTTATCCGCTTTGGGTTCAAGTTTTGTTGACATCATACGTTTTACGTATGCCTCACAACCCCAAACTTTGAGAAAAGATATATTGGGTGGTTTGCCCATCCATAACTCATGTGGTGTTTTCTCAACGAATTTTGATGGAACAATGTTTAGTGTGTGAGCTGCAGTTTGGAGTGCATGACCCCAAAAATATAAAGGTAGCTCTGTTTGACACATCATTGAACGAACCATATCAAGTAAGGTTCGATTTCTCCTCTCGAAAACACCATTCCACTGTGGTGTCCCGGGTGGAGTGAGTTGTGGTATTATGCCACACTCTTTTAAGTATGTGTTAAACTCATTACTCAAGTATTCTCCTCCGCGATCAGTTCGTAGAGCTTTGATTCTCTTGTCAAGTTGGTTCTCTACTTCATTCTTGTATTCTTTGAATTTCTCAAAGGTTTCACTCTTGTTCTTCATAAGATACACATAGCCATATCGACTGTGATCATCTATGAAGGTAATGAAGTACCTATAACCATCTCTTGCACTAATACTCATTGGACCACATACATCAGAATGTATTAATTCCAATAATCCACTTGATCTCTCACCTTTCTTCTTGAATGGTGATTTGGTCATCTTTCCAGTTAAACAAGATTCACATGTTCCAATTGCTTCACCATCAAGCAAATCTAGAAGATTTGCTTGTTGCAATTTCTTTATGTGTTTCTCATTTATGTGACCAAGGCGATAGTGCCACAAGAGTGTCTCATTCGTTTGAGACATCTTGAGTCTATTGTTACTGATATTCAACATATGTTTATCTTCATTTAAATCAAGCAAATATAATCCATTTGAAATGAAAGTATTTACATAAAATAAACCGTTCTTCTCAATAACCATACGAGAGTTATTTATTACAAAACAAAAGCCTTCTGTATCCAAGCATGACACAGATATAATGTTTCGAAATACTGAAGGAACATGATAAACATCCTTTAAACTTAAACAAAAACCACTAGATAAATGAAGATCAAGGGTGCCCACAGTGATTGTAGAAACACTTGCACCATTGCCGACTTTCAATACTACCTCTCCTTTCGAGAGAGGTCTCATATCCCTTAGTGCCTGCACATTAGAAACTAAGTGAGCACATGATCCGATATCTATTACCCAATCTTGAATAGTTGTGGCTAAATTTAAATTTAGTTCAATAACAAGTATACCTTTAGGGCGCTTGCGTTCAACCTTGCCTTCATCCAAGTCACGCTTGTACTTGGTGCAATTCATTTTGAAATGTCCCTACTCATGGCAATAGAAGCACTCCGTGTCTGATCCAGCAGAGTTTCTTTTCTTACTTCCCTTGGAGGTGCTCGCTTGAGCTTCTCCATTTTTGCCTTTGAGTGAGGGATGCGCCTTACTTGTCTTACTTTTTGCCTTGCCTTTATTCTTGGCAATCTTCTTGCTTTTTGACGCAATGGCAAGGACATATTTCTCCTTTGTCTTTCCCATGTCAACCTCAGCAGTCTTGAGGGCATTATGGAGCTTATTTAATGTCATACTCTTTTCACGCATATGATAATGCATGACGAATTCTTTGTAAGAGTATGGAAGTGATCCTAGAATGATATCCTCAGCAATGTCCTCTGGTATTGAAGAATTCAATTTCTCCAACTTCTCCAGATAACCCTGCACTTTCAGGAAGTGTACTGAGACAGATTCACCCTCCATCATCTTGCACCTTGTGAGTGCGATGGTGGTCTTATAGCGCTCCTTGCGAGCACTATCAGTGAACATCTTCTCCAGTTGTGTCATAATATCCTTTGCTGGAGTATCAAAGAACTTTCTTTGCAACTGATCTCCAATACTGGTCAAGATCAGTGACTGCACAACTCGGTCCTGCTCATTCCATTTCTTTTGGGCCTCTTTTTCATCGTCTGTTGGATTCCCTTTTACTTTCTCATCTGGGAACTTGCCATCCAGAATGTGTAAAAGATCCTCCAAACGCAATACGATTTTCAATTTGAGGATCCAATCGGAATAGTTTGACCCGTCATTAGCAAGGGGGTGTTTTTCGACCATAGAACGCAGAAAATTAGGAAGTGAAGACATAACTACAAAAATTCATTTTAAGGGTATATGTTAGTGTTCATGAATTTATAAAATTTGTACTAACAAAAATTAAGGTTTGTCCATTTTGTTAGTCATACAAGACTCTCTTTCAAATAAATAGACTCATCTAAATATTTGTCCAAGATAAGTATCATTTACTAATCATAACCTTTAAGTAAAACTTAACTTTATGACTCTTGTCGTTTTCATTAAGAAAGAATGATTCATTTTCTTAATAAAACTCTCTTTCCCAAAACCCAAGCCTAGATCTTGGTGATTTGTTATAAGAAAACTCATTTTATTGGTCAACAAGCATGAACAAGTTATTTCCACATAATGAGCGAGAAGATGTGCCCCACACAACTCCCACTCACTTATGGCCTAACAACAAATTCATGCAAGTTCCATAATTTCTAGCAATCAAGATCACACTCATGTTTATTCCTAATTACTAGCTTAAAGTGGATAAAATGAGAAGAAAAGATACTCTTAAATTTTTCATGGACATAGCAAATATATGATGACTTTGATAACTTTGGTAGGTCATGTATTCATACAACAATACCTATCTTAACCATTTAAGCAATCTCATATATTCATAAGCTTCGTGGGTTGTATGGCTCCCGCTTGCATTCTTGTAGCTCTATCAATCACCTTTATGAAAGATATAATTCTAAACTACAAGTACCCACCCAATTCTCATTCTATTTTTAGAGCTATTCTAAAATAAAATAAAACGAAAATTACATTTAGATTTTCCCAATCCTAAATCCTATGTGGCATGCAAGCCATGAATGAATAAATACATAAATGACAACTTAACAACTTTGCCATAATTTAATTACTCTAATTAATTTTCAATGGCACCTTAGGCCGCATTACAAACATTCATTCACATCATTTACAACACACAAGGCATTGATAATCTTGAGCCATACTAACCCACAATCCTCCTGCATAGCAAAATTAGTACACATGTGCAATCTTGTCGCACTATTTAATCTTATTTAGTTAATCCTATATCTCTCAATTTCTTAATTCATCTAAATCATTTTAAATCCTAAAAAATGATTTCAGTTGAATAAACATTTATTAAATGTTATTCATTGTCAATTAAATATCATTAATGTCATTTATTGTCAATTAATTATCATTAATGTCATTAATTCATTCTTAATTGCCATTATGGCTAATTAAGACCTTTAATGTCATTAATTCATAATTAATGTCATTTAATGTCAATTAATTATCATTAATGTCATTAATTCATTCTTAATTGCCATTATGGCTAATTAAGACCTTTAATGTCATTAATTCATAATTAACTATTCCTTAATCTGTCCTAAATTTGAATGAGATCTAATATTACAGATTTTTCAAAATAACCCTTGTGAAAATTAATATTTCAAGATGATGAGACCGAAAATCATAAAATTTCCAGTTTCGGTCTGCTGCGCACCTGTCAGTGTTTTCTATGCTAAAAATTATATTTTTCGAATTAAAATTCAAGCCATATATTTTTGAAAACTAGACTTAAGCACCTTTCTGGAAATATAAAGAATACAAAAATTGTTTATTAGTTTGTGAGAAAATTACATTTCAATCTCGGATTCCTATTCTGGAAAACAGATTGTAGTTGTCTCTGTAATTTATTAATTTCAGAAAAATCCGTAATATTTTTGTATTTCACAATTTAGTTTTCTGGAAACTAGACTTCATTATCTTTCCAATGATAGTTTGTATACAAAAATCCATTCATCCAAACTCTAGATATTCAATTTTGAATCTTAACAAAAACAGAAAACTGGAAACAGAAAAATCCAGCGCTGTACCCGTTTTGTTATTTTTGTTTACCTTAATAAAACAATCTAAACTTTCTGTTTTATTTTAGAATCTTCATCCTTACATCATAAACTAATGTAGGAATTTTTAGATTCACAAAAATCGTGATCCAAAATTACCAAAATGATTTAATGCCTTAAGAACCAAAATTTGACAGATTTATGAACTAGAAACTTGAGAGATAGTTAACTAAATATTTGTGCAATTAACTTAGCACTAATTAAATATTCTAATTGTCACAAAATCAAGCCTTAGCTCTGATACCACTGTTGGGATTTCACGTGTATGCCTATGTGGTGAGAATTTAAAATTTTTCTATCACCACTTGGCTCAATACACAAAGGATCTTATTTTACGACAAAAGCGAACAAGATTTTCTTCAACAAACTAAAGTGTACTAAATTAATATAAATTAATCTCATCTAATTTATTGCAAGAGAAAATAATGGAAAACCTTTACCTAAAGAGATTGTCAAATCTCTTGATGTAGAGAAGCCGGTTTCCCTTCTAGATCTCGTGTTCTTCTCGAAAGCGCCTCTTGGTTCACCTTGAACCTAAACAACGAACTTGCACACCTCTTAGATAGATGGATGTGAAGTTCAAGGCTTAGATCCAACCACCTAATGATCTTCAAATCAACAAGCTATTTGATTTCTTGGTGGCTAAACCTAACAAGAAGAGATGAGAGAAAAAGGTGTAATTTTCGGCCAAGTAAGGAAGCACCTTCTTAGTATTTTGGCCTTGAGAAAAAGTGGGCTGCGCAAGAGGAATTTCGTCCAAGGAAGAAGAGCAGAATTTTTCTCTCTTATTTCCTTAATTACACTCCTTAAAATAGGCAAGGGGTTAGGGCTACTATTTGTATAAAGTTTAAGTTATTTACACAAATGCCACTAGCCTTATTTAGCCATTTTATCATCTCTAATCTCATCTTGTGATTGGTTTAATAAATTAATTTATGAACAAATAATATTAATCATATTATTCTATTATGCAATATTCTTATTATTCTTATAATGCTTTCAAACATTATACTAAATAATATTTGCATAACTTCACAAATTTATTTATGATCTAAGCATGTCATATTATGACATTTTATTTTAGTATTTCATCTCATGTATTTTATCTAATACATCATTATGAAATATAAAATACTTGTTGTTTCTCTTCAGTTGGTGTGACCGTATAGAGGATCTATGTCATCTTGGCAATAATATAAAACTTCATATTATTGACTATAAAAGGTTCTATCATTACATCATAGTTATCCAAACGACATAGTAATCATTTACTCAATCCACTATTTCTGTGTCTATCCTTGTCACATGATATTATGAATAATATGCAAAATAGGATCGTGTCATTCTTGCATTATATTATTTTCTTGGTCTCTCAAGTGAATTATAATTATAACTACATCAGTTATATTGCATGCGATATAATTTTACTTTACCAAGGGGCCCAGTAATATCATAACTCAAATTGAGGGACAATGATAATATTAACATATAGATTTCTCCCGCACAAGTTGTACACAACGAACTACTATTTTATTCCTATCATAAGATAGTATTTAAATAGCAATCACATTATATACTTCTCATGTGAAAAACCTACATATCTCATATCTAAGATTCCAAAGACTCAATGGAAACATTAATGACACAAAACACAATCCATATAATGTTCCATTCATTTAGGTCATGTTCAATATATAAAATACACATTTATATATTCATGTTATTAAATGATAATGCTTTATCAACATTTATAGAACTTCAATGTACTTTAATCAACATGACAATCTTCCTCGGTAATTAATGTTCCTTTTTAATTACCACGATTGTGAACATATTTAGTGATTAAATGTTTCTCATCTTTAGAGTTCTATGGTTCAAGACCAAGAGCATCTTCTTGAACACTTACAAAGATATAACATATAAATCTCAAGGAACATGAATAATAACATTCGTAATAAAATCATGAACGACATATAAATTATTAAAAACATAACTTTCAAAACACACATCCTTCAAGAAACGTTGTCTTATTCTGGTTCCTTAAAGTTCCGTCTCTAGATCTAATGTACCTAATTATTATTATTATTATTATTTATGTTTATATATACGTTTAACTCATGAATTGTGAGCTTAGTGTAGTGACATGAACTCTGTCTCTCTACAAAGAGGTGCATGTTAGAAACATGTAAAAGATATTGAAATGTTTCGGGACCATTAATAAAAAAATAAGAAAAACATATATACTCAAACTATAATGTATTTATTTATCAGAGATATTATTTGATAGTCTTGGTAACAGTTATTATATCAATTAATAATATTGAAAATAAAAAAGTTCATAGGTGTATGAATATATATAGATAATAAATGATCAATTATAAAATTTTAAGCTAGCTCATTTAATTGATAATGTTGCGTTAATTTCAGAGAGTTAAAAAAAAATCATAGAATAAAATTTATATTAAATTTTATTTGTATATGGAGATTATATTGAACATTTCAATACAGAGATCATGTAGAATACTTTAGATCAGTTATTTGAATTTTGAAAATAAAAATATACTTTCATAGTACGGATATATAAACAAACTCAAAGTTACTTATATGATATATAAATCATTTCTTCAGACCGATCACTGCAATTCAATTTCATGTCATTTATGCAAAGTGCTATGTCATACGGAATAGCCGACAGATTTTTGACACGTGGGTCATCATGTGTCGTTGTCAAATCTACTTATCCCTGTAACCGTACTCATATCTCCATGCTAGAAATCCATCACGTTTTATTTGAACCGACCACCTTCAACTAAAATGGGTCGCATCTTTTTTTTTTTTCATAATAAATAGAAGGGTTCAAATGCCTCCATTTTTCATGCTCTATCATGCCTCTATTTTTTAAAACTTTAATAACTCAAAATTTAAAATTTAAAAGTCAAAATAAAACCGTTGAATATGATCTACATCATTTTATCTATGTGCTCATAAAAAGTTATCGCATTTCGATTTTATTTTTATGTGAATCAATAAGTTGAAAAATCAACGTTTAGAAATTTTCCACATTAGTACGTTTTTTACAAGCTCTTGATGACAACCAAAACAAAATTGAAATGTCATAATTTTTTACACGTGTATAGATAATATGATGTAGATCATATCCAACGGTTTTATTTTGACTTTTAAGTTTTAAATTTTGAGTTATTAAAGTTTTAAAAATGGAGGCATGGTGGAGGCATGAAAAATGGAGGCATTTGAACCCTCCTCCATAATAAATTTGTAAATGTTCAGAAAAAATGCACATATGCAGTGGCGAAGCCATCATGTAACTTTTAAAATCGGGTATGAAGTTGTATAATATTTTGGCCTGCTTACTCTTGAAAATTAAAATTGCCTACTATTATCTTTTGACAATTCAATACTGCAATTCAATTGAATGAATTAAATTGCAAATTGTGAGTGATAATTGACTAAAATTGTTGAGTATTAATGTTTTTCTTGATTTCTATTTAAATCTAATTTAAAATTTGGTAAGATTGATTAAAATGATTCAAGTATATAAGTTAATTTTGCCCACTGACCCGGTAACCCGGTAACCCGAAACTTTTTGCCCTGCTCAAATTCTAACTACGCCACTGCACATATGACTTGATGGTTTATAGTTGTTACCAAAAAAATGAACATGAGCAAATGATTGATGACAAATGAAGACAAATGATTGAATATATTCAAGTTATATATATTATCTTCAATGTTGTCAGTTATGACATTTGAAGTAAATTATATCAAATCATCCCATATTTTTTTTTATTAGTTCAACTGGCTGTTCAAATTCATCCGACCTATAAGTATTATATTAGATATAGTCTGTTCTGTAATCAACAAATATAATGATCATATACAATTTTTTTCTCAATCATAAAAAAAAGGATCATATTAATCAGCCTGAATTTTCTATGGAAACCAACATACATGAGAGACAAAAATAAGTAGCTAATAAAATATATTTTTTTTGCTAATTAATAGATGGTCTAAATGACAAAAAAAAATAAAGGATTTTTTTTCTTTAAACTGATGAAATATCTCAGCCACTACTTTCTAAATTGAAAAATCTCAGGTAAGTGTTAGCATCCAGTTGATCATTCATTTAGAAAATATTATAATTGTTTTTTACATTATCACCAAATGATTCTGACAATCTATATATTAGGAAAGATTAGAAACCGGTTCATTGTCTGATATCAATAAGACAATTTGCATTATTATTTTTTACAAAGGGTCAAAACTTCTCCTCTCAAATAGAACAGTAATATTATTTTTTGATAAATAAACAGATCAGACAAGTTGTTGGGTTTTTTTTAAAAATAAAATCTTGAAGAGATAAGTTGTTGATAAAAAGCTTTTAAAGCTTGCATTTTTGTCGTTACTCGGAACGGTCCGTACCTCAAGAAGGAAATAAAATAAAATTTGTAAATTCTACTAAGCTCCAAAATTGCTATAAAAAGGGGAACACACAAGTGCTGTATGTTATAACTGCACACAACATTTTTTTGCGCATTCACTTTCTAAAACAAAGTACAGTTCAGTCAACTTTGCAAAGAAGAAGAAGAGAAGCAAAAGGGAGATGTGTGGTGGTGCTTTGATATCCGACTTCCTCGCCTTAACGAACGGTCGAGATCTCTCCTCGCGCTATCTCCGGCCAACCCAACTCGTCTCTGACGAACACCACCATCCTTCAGGTTTGTATTTTGCATTATTTAAATTCATGTTTCAATCTTTTGTCAGTGTAATACTTTCAACAATATTTTGCTAGTATGTCAAAAAAAAAAAGCTTGCTTAGAAACTAGAAAGTATTCAAATATCACACACACACACACACACACACAAAAAATCAACTTTTAACCAGAAGACCTGCCACAACAGCAGCTTGTAAATTTAATTAATTGCAAATTTCTTCTCAGCTGACAAAAAGACGAAACTACCCCTACAACACCTACAACCAAACCCGGCCGTTGCCAAACGAACTCGAGGTCGAAAGAGTAATTACCGAGGAATCAGGCAGCGCCCGTGGGGCAAGTGGGCGGCGGAGATCCGCGACCCGCAAAAAGGCATGCGCGTCTGGCTCGGAACCTTCGTCACGGCTGAGGAGGCGGCGCTAGCCTACGATGCGGCGGCGCGTCGGATCCGGGGCGACAAGGCCAAGCTCAACTTCCCTGACACGCCTCCGACGGAGATCAGCCAACCCGCGTCGCCTAACGGGTTATTGGATCTTGCTCCGATGAATAGCACGGAGAGCTCGGTTGAGTCGGATTGGAGCTTCGATGCAGAGATCTCGAGATTGGAGGAGTTTCTTGAAATCAACGGCTGGGATCAGGGACACGTCGGATCAGACGATTCGAGTTTAGTGTATAGCTCTTCTTCGTCCGGGAGCCCTGAAAATTTTGGAATTTACTAGTTCCTTGGTTGATTTACAAGTAAATAAAAAGACGGAGGGTGTTTTTGGAAAATTGTTCGCAAAGGGTGTGGTTAACTAAATAATAAATGGGGGGTGTAATTGTAAATATGTGTAGTAATTTGTCTGGATCCGCACTTGCTGGCGAGGAGGTATGTACGATGTACACTTTAAAATTTTTAACAAGTTAATTTGATTGAATTTAATTAGGGGTAAGTTATCCATATAAACTATAAAGCTTAAGATCAACAGTTCAACAATTCATCAGATGGGTTTTTGTTCATGATTTCTAAGTGAGATGAGGAGCAACACAATGGAGTAGAGTGGGAAAAATGGCACGGTGGAGCCAGTTTCGTCACGGAACAGCATGGTTACGGCACGGAACGGCATGGCACACGTGTCAGTTACGTGCTGTGACTCGCGTATCTCATGCCGTGATCATTCGCGTGCCGTACTCATCTTTTGAAACTTCGGCACGACACATGAAAGATTTAGTCACGGCACAGCACGACACGTAGTCACGAGAGTCACGTGTAATTAGAACCATTAGATATTGATTTAATGGTGAATCTTGAATAAACTAACCTAAATTATAATTAAATGGTCACGCTAGTCACGTATGGTCATAGCACATTTAGGCACGGCGTGACTCACATGGCGTGACCATTTGCGTGCTGTGACCACCCCTTGACATTTTGATCACGACACGGCACGACACGTGAAAAATTAACTTGGTCATAACACGGCACAGCACGTTACATTTTTTCCACTCTACAATGGAGTATGGAATTGTTGGGTAGGCTATGTTAATACTTAATTAATAGCATGAAAATTATTTCGTAATTATTTTGTGAGATTTTCTGGAGTGCAGGAAAAAAAAATTAAGATGATTTGAACTTATTACGAAATTATCAGCATAAGAGAACAAATTGGAGAAAGTATTAGTCACTGGTACATACCTCCTTCAAATCCGATAGACAAACCTTGGAATTCCTGGCCTAATTCTCCTACAGCACTAAAGAAGCATTTTTCGAAGAACAACCCATCCCGCATAGTATCCTAAGAAAGATAATAGATTTGATCAGTTTATGGAGTACACTTAATCATCTTCCATTGAAGTTAAATATTGCATATAGTCGCTCCAATACTCAATTCTTGGTGCCTGAGAAACAATTAACATGCAACATATTGAGATTACAATTTGAGTGCGAAATATTACAAAATTTAATAGAAATTAGCATACCTTTTTTGTTTTCTGACGAAAAAATGTACATGATCATTCTTGATATAGCCTTTGTTAACACCACCTTGAAACCAACGACCAAAAATTAGTAGAGGCGTGATCGCAGCAAAGCGCAACGCAAGTTTCGGCACGCTTGAAAGCGTACCTTTTAAACCTCGTTAACACTCCACGAGTAAAGGATGCAAGTGCACAACCTCTGCCGTGTAGTATAATCGGGTATCGATCCTCAGAGACGGCTAATCACTCGGTTAAGTTCTATCTAAACTTGATTGAAAACTAGAAGTTGAAAGGGTTTTGTTTGGTATTTAATTTCCTAAGGTATCAAATCAAACTGTTCAGACAATTGAAGAAGATGTAACAAAATGTTTAGAACAAATGTAAATTGTGTTTTGATTATGGATAAAAGGTGTTTCCAGGGTTTAAGACTTCATCTCTGATCTGCCTCTAGTGGTACGGCCCGTACTAAGTAGGTACGGCTAGGCCGCACCTCACTTGGTAAGGCTAGGCCGTACCACCCTGGTAAGACCCGTACCGGCTTCCCAGAACAGAACCTACCAGTTCGAGTAAATGCATTTCCTTGCTGGTACCTTGTGCTAAACTCTTTAGAAAGGTTCAATAGACCATACCTAAGGTTCCTAACCCTCAACCATCGTTTGTTGGATCAAGATCTAGGTTGGAATGCAATTGAGAGTCTTTTAGGGTTTCTACACCTCAACCATCGTATGTTGGTACAGATCTACCCTAGCTGATTGATTAGATGTCTAAGGCACCCTCTAATCTGTCGATTAGAGGAGAATTCAACCTTTCGGCTTCAATTCGAACTATTCTACCCTATGTACTTGAATTGGATGAGAGATTGAGATGATCACATGACCTTGATAGGTTCGATCTAAACCTAAAGGGACATCATACAACAATCACAGCAAGCAAAGCAAGATATAACAATGAAAATCACAATCAATCAAACTAAAGAGTTCATACAAAGTAAAAGTCAAAGAAAGTCAAAACAAATCAAGATTCGATCTCTAACCCTAGAAACTAAAATGATCTACTCACAGCACATAGCAATGTCTAAAAATACAATAAGAGGAAGAGAGATAGCCATGGATTGAAGGGAGATGGAGGAGGAAGCTAGATCCGTCGAGTTTCGCCTCTTCCTCTTCTTTCCTTCTTGCTTTCAGCTCCTTAGCCTTCTTTCTCTCTCCTACTGAGCTCTCAGATCTATCTGGAATGAATTGGATACGAAATCTGGAGAGTTCCCCGCCTTAAATAGCCTCTGCCCAAATTTGAATCTGTCAGGACGCCTTCATGTACGGCCCGTACCAATTTGGTACGGCCTGGCCGTACCAGGCGTGAAGAGCTGAAAACGGCTAAGTATGGTCCGACCCGTACCAAGCCTGGTAAGGGTCGTACCTCATCATGTGAATCGCCATTTCTTCGTGTGTTTTGCTCCAAACCTGCAGAAAACAAACAAACACTCAGCAGTACCAAATTCTAAAGATATAACAATGGAATGCACATAATTCTGGTGAATTATGGCACGAATCTGGTACTAAAATAGGCCTAAAATAGACTAAATATGCGAGGTATCAAATTCCCCCAAGCTGAACCTTTGCTTGTCCTCAAGCAAAAAAGTTTCAAACTCGGGTAAAAGTGCTGGTCAACTAAATCTAAATGCAGATACAAGTCTAAATGTGAAAACCTACGTGAATTTGCTATAGTCAAGAATTTCTAGAATCGATTCGGTTGTAATTCAAATATCCCTTTATAAACCTTGATTCACTCCACCAATTGGTCAATTGAACTTCTTATTTTGAGATGCTTCTAACAATGGAAAGACTAATTACCTAGGTTTGATCGAAACAATTTCATTCTTTTTCCGAATCAGTGCTTTTATTCAAGGTGATTTTTCTTTTCATTTGCCCTCCCCCAAGCTTGAATCAAGCTTAAGGGTAAGAAAGTTGCGAACGAAGTGTGTTGGTATGAGCAAAATTTTCTTTCTTTATTTCTAATTGGGAGACGAGCTCAAAGGCGCCCATTCGAGGCTTATTGCCAGTACTCTTATGTTCTCCATCTTTTTTTTTCATTTCTCTTTTCTTTTTCTTTTTCTTTTTATTCTTTTTCATTTCTTTTTGGTTTGCTCATACCATGAATACACACATCTATTGGTATTCATTCATACCAATGGATATTCCAAACTTTCTTAATTTGAAAATCCCAATTCCTAAAGGCACAGTTCAGTTTTTTCGAATAATCTCGTTCGATTCAATTCTAAGTTTGTTTCATCGTTTCCATTATTAAAAACATCTCAACCTAAGTAGTTCAATAACCAATCATGGGTTAGTTCCAATTCACTCAGGTCTATCCTAATCACAACTAAATTGTTTCAAAGTTATTCTCAATTCTAGCAATTCACGCAAATCCTCACCTAACAATGCACGAAAATACGAAAAAATGCAAGAAAAATAACGGTAAAGTAAATATGACCTAAATGCAAATGCAATCCCCCCAAGCTTAGCCTGAGCATTGTCCTCAATGCTTCAAGACTATAAGATAAAAGAGATAAAAGAAGCTCGGGGAAAAGAGAGCGAACCTGATCAGTCCTCAGGGTGGTCGTACCAGAGCCAGTCGCTAAACCGCTGCTCAATCCCAGTCACCCGCCGCGTGAGATCCTGGAGTATGGCGCCCTGCTCACGAATGGCAGCACCCTGCTCATAGAGTGCAACACCCTGCTCCTGACGCATGCCGTACATCAGGTGGTAGACATCCTGGATGGTGGGCTCAGAGAGAGGAGGGGGATACACGGGTCGACTGTAGGAGGTCGAGGGTCCGGCTGCGTAGGCAGAGGTGGATGGGCCGGCAGCGTAGGTGGAAGGGCCAGCTCCATAGAAAGAGGTACCTGCACCAAAGGGTGAAGGATGTACCTGCTCGGAGAATGGGGGAGCCTGGCTGGGGAAAGGTGGCACATGAGGAGAGAGAGGATGCATCGGCTCAAACGGAGCCTGGACTGGAGAGGTGGTGGCATCGAGCATGTCCTCATCGCCATGCGGTGGTGGTGGAGGAGGTGGAGGTGGGGGTGGGGGTGGGACCTCAGGGGCAGGCTGCACGCGGGGCGGACGGCGGAAAAACCAAGTGCTCCGGTCAGTGAAGGAGAGAGTGACCGGGAATGGCATGATGTATCGGGTATGCTGGTCAGGCATGCGCCAAGCCCAAGCACCTCGCCCATCGCGTCCTGCTGCTGACTCGATGAACTTATAGGTGGTGAACTGAGAGAGAGAGAGAGATCGGGAGCTCCGGCACTCCTCGTCGCCGATGATCTGGATGTGTAAGCGCTCAGCGATCAGAGTGACATAGGCCGAGATGTAGAGAGTGCCACCCGGCTTGGGCTGCCTCTGGATGTCGATCCAGTGGCGGATCATGGCGAGCATCAGATCGGGCCGCTCGAGAGTGCTGTCGGGGCGCAGCATATGATCCACCAGCTGCAGATCCTCAACATTAGCACGGGCGAATGTCTCGCCACGTGCAAAAACTGTGCAACCGAGGATACGCAGCAGGACCCGGATGACAGGATGTGGGACGTTGAGCTGCTTGTACTCCTTGTTGAAAGCTGACCCGGCTGGTGCGCCAGAGATCAGCTCCCAGAAGGTGTCGCGCGTCAACTCCCCAGAGAAAGAGAGGGAATCAGTAGTCGGGTTCGGCTCAAAGCCAAACCACTCCCTCAAGTCATGTAGCCAGACGCGGCGGGTCTCACTCAGCATGCGGAACCTGATGAACGGGTGGTGGTTCCGCGAAAACTTGAGCTCCAGAGAGGAAAGAAACTCCAAGGTGAGCTTCTTGTAACCCCTCTGGGCGATCTCCCAGAAAGCTGGAGTGATCCCGACCCGGGTGGTGATGCGGCGGAACTCGTCCTCTAGGCCCATCGCCTGAAGAGCAGAGAAATCGACAATCCTCGTGTTGTTGACCGTCTTCGTCAGAAGGATTTCAAAATTCTTGAGCTGCTGTCGGGTCGAAATGAGGAAGTACTCCGCGGTGTATGCGTCGGCACGCTGGGTGGCATCAGAGGTGGCCGAATCGGTGCCCATGGAGTCAGAGGCGTGGTCGGAGGCCTCGTCAGAGCCCTGGTCCTGGTCAGCAGATGGATGGTAAGGGGGGCTCTCCTGTGGGCTCTGGTGAACGGATGGAGACTCACTGGATGTGGTCTCGCCCTCATAGTAGGTGGGGGTCCTGGCTGCACTCTCCTGGGAGTGGCGAGATGCGCGGGAGCCACTATGAGACGCACTCCGGTGGGAGTGATGAGATGACGTGGGGGCAGCGGTAAGAGGGACGTCGTCAGGCTGGCCAGTGACGGAAGGGATGGTGTCGTCAGAGGATGCGGAGGCGCGCGAGGGACGTCGACTCATCTCGGGCAGTCGTGTGTGACGTTGGTTGGTCCAGAGGGAGCGCAACTGGGTAGGTACGGCCTGGTCTGACCTAAGAGGTACGGCCTGGCCTGACCTAGGTAGGTACGGCCTAGCCGCACGGGTTGGTACGGGCCGTACCAAACCTAGGGTTTTGGTGTAGGCTGGTAATGGCCGCACCAATCTGGTACCAGTGACAAAAATGGGGTTTGCACCCCAAGGTGGTGCAGTACAGAGGTTGGCACCAAAGTGGTCAGGTCAGATCGTTTGGTACGGGCCGTACCCAGCTGGTACGGGTGTGCCGTACCAAGCTAGGGTTTGGACTGAAAACTTGCTGAACCGAGCAAGGAGGAAAAGGAAGAAGAGAAAATGGAGAAGAGGGACTAACCGAGAGAAGAAGGTGCGAGTCGTACCAGTGAGGGGGTGCGGGTCGGACCAAGTGGAGCGGTGCGGCGTGGCCGTGTGAAGAGGATCGGACGGAAGAGGGGAATGTCGGTGGTGCGTTGGTGCGCCAGCCTTGTGCTCGGTTTAGGAGAGAAAGAGTGGAGAGGGTGGAGATGGAGAGAGGAGAGAGTAGAGAGGAAGAGGTGCGGTTGGGAAGGGGAAGGGGTACGGGGGGTTTAAATGGGAAAAAGGCGGAAGGGGAAGGCGTCGGTTCGCGAAATCTGACCTAGATACGGCCTGGCCGTACCAAAGTGGTACGGGCCGTACCAACCTTGAAAATTTTGTTCCTCATCCCGTGACTTCTCAAGCCGCTCGTGATACAATGCAGAAGAATGAATGCATGTCTATCTGTTCCTAAAATGCAAAATGGGTAAAAATTGCTTGGGCTGCCTCCCAAGGAGCGCTCGTTTTAGGTCTCGAGCTCGACCTTCTCTCTTCAGGTTCTGTTTTGAGATGGATCGGAGAGATCCAAGCTCTCTCGCAATTCTTGGGGATGGTCAGCAATGTAGTGCTTGAGACGCTGACCATTGACTTTGAAAGTCTGCCCCTCCTTGTTATCCAATTCCACAGTGCCAAACGGGAACACTGCCCTCACCCGGAATGGACCGGACCATCTGGACCTCAGCTTCCCTGGAAAGAGCCTAAGTCGAGAATTGAACAAGAGGACCAAGTCTCCCTCATGGAACTCACGAGGCATGATGCGCTTGTCGTGAACTTGTTTGGTCCTTTCCTTGTACATTCTCGCGTTCTCGTAGGCATTGAGACGCATCTCCTCTAACTCATGCAAGTCAAGGATGCGTTTCTCTCCAGCTGAGAGCAAGTCCATGTTGATGGCCCGTGTGGCCCAGTATGCCTTGTGCTCAATTTCCACGGGCAAGTGGCAGGACTTTCCGTACACCAATTTGAAAGGGCTCATCCCAATCGGAGTTTTGAAGGCTGTACGGTAGGCCCAAAGTGCGTCACTCAGCTTGAGTGACCAATCCTTCCTCGTGCGAGCCACGGTCTTCTCCAGGATAGACTTGATCTCTCTGTTGGAAATCTCGGCTTGACCGTTGGCTTGAGGATGGTAGGATGTGGTCACCTTGTGAGTGACTCCATGGCGACTGAGGAGATTGTCAAATTGGCGATTGATGAAGTGCTTGCCACCGTCACTGATGACGGCTCTCGGGACTCCAAAGCGAGGGAAGATGGTGTCAGTGAACAGTCGTTTCACTGCCTTGGAGTCCGCATTCTTGCACGCCACTGCCTCCACCCACTTGGAGACGTAGTCAACTGCCACCAGGATGTACTCGTTCCCACACGAGGGTGGAAACGGTCCCATGAAATCAATGCCCCAGACATCAAAGATGTCTACCTCTAGAATAGAGGTGAGAGGCATCTCATTCCTCTTGGAGATGTTCCCGGTGCGCTGACACTTGTCACAAGCCGCGACGAAGGTCCTAGCATCTCTGAAGAGTGAAGGCCAGAAGAAGCCGGATTGCAGGACCTTTGAAGCAGTCTTGGAGAATGAAGCGTGTCCTCCGTAGGCCGAGGAGTGGCAGTGCTCAAGAATGGAGCGCGTCTCGTCGTATGGCACACATCGACGGTAGACGCCATCAACGCCAATCTTGAAGAGGTAGGGGTCGTCCCAGAAGTAGAACTTGGAATCCGATCGCAACTTCTTCTTCTGCTGGTATGACATGTCAGGAGGAAGTACTCCTGAGGCGAGAAAGTTCGCAATGTCTGCATACCAGGGCGCCGACTTGGTGTTCACTCGGTCAGTGGCATGGAACGTCCGATCTTGCAACGCATGAGTCGCGTGCATCGGTGTATCGACCGAGTGGATCTCCTCCATGGCAGAAATCGAATGGAATTGGTCATCAGGGAACGAGTCATCAATTGGCAGGCTACAAGAGCCCTCATCTTCCCAGCGAAGCCGGGACAGATGGTCAGCCACAGTGTTTTCGACTCCTTTCTTGTCCCTGATTTCGATATCGAACTCCTGCATGAGGAGAATCCACCTAATCAGGCGAGGTTTGGCATCCTGCTTGCTCAACAGATACTTGAGTGCGGCGTGGTCAGTGTAGATCACTATCTTGGAACCAACCAGATAGGATCTAAACTTGTCGAGAGCGAACACAACAGCCAAAAGCTCCTTTTCGGTTGTCGTGTAGCTCATCTGGGCAGGGTCTAGCACCTTGCTAGCGTAGTAGATAGCACATGGCTTGTTCTCCTTCCGCTGCCCAAGAACGGCTCCCACAGCGTAATCACTCGCATCGCACATCAGCTCAAATGGCAAGGTCCAGTCTGGAGGCTGCAGGATGGGTGCTGAGACAAGGGCTTCCTTCAATCGGCAAAACGAATCGACACACTCCTGCGTGAAGATGAAATCAGAATCCTTGATGAGCAGGTTGGTCAATGGTTTTGCGATTTTCGAGAAGTCCTTGATGAAACGGCGGTAGAAGCCAGCGTGTCCCAGAAAGCTTCGCACAGCTTTGACGTTCGTTGGGATCTCCAGCTTCTCGATCACCTCCACCTTTGCTTTGTCAACCTCAATCCCTTTTGAGGTCACCACATGTCCAAGGACAACTCCCTCTTGGACCATGAAGTGACACTTCTCCCAGTTGAGGATTAGGTTGACTTCTTCGCACTTCTCCAGAATTTTGCAGAGGTTGGCTAGACATGAGTCAAAGCTGGTCCCATAGACAGAGAAGTCGTCCATGAAGACCTCAACCTCTTTCTCAATGAAATCTGAGAAGATAGCCATCATGGCTCTTTGGAAGGTGGCAGGTGCATTGCAGAGACCGAATGGCATCCTACGGTATGCGAATGTACCGTAGGGACATGTGAAGGTGGTCTTGTCTTGGTCGTTCGGGTGAATGGGGATCTGAAAGAATCCTGAGTACCCGTCAAGGTAGCAAAAATGAGAATGAGTCGCCAGCCTTTCAAGGAGTTGGTCGACAAACGGCAGTGGGAAGTGATCCTTGCGCGTGGCATTGTTGAGCTTCCTGTAGTCGATACACATGCGGTACCCAGACACCACACGAGTAGGGACTAGCTCATCCTTTTCATTGCGCACCACTGTCGTGCCTCCCTTCTTGGGCACCACGTGAACGGGACTCACCCACTTGCTGTCAGAGATGGGATAGATGATGCCTGCGTCCAGGAGTTTGAGAATCTCCTTTTTCACCACCTCTTTCAGGTTGGGGTTGAGTCGCCGCTGGTGCTCCACAGACGGCTTGTGATCATCCTCGAGAAGAATCCGGTGTGAGCAGATGGCTGGGTTGATCCCTTTCAAGTCCTTGATCGAGTACCCAATCGCGCCCTTGTGAAATCGCAGCTTCTCAAGCAGTTTGGCGGTTTGATCGGGGTTCAGACTCGCATTGACGATCACGGGACAAGACTTTTCTGGATCGAGGAACTCGTATCGGAGATTGGTTGGGAGAGGCTTGAGTTCGGGAGTCGGACGCTCAGGCTGATCATTGACACGAGTCGCATCTGGGTGATCAGACTCGTGTGCTGTCGAGGTGTCGGCCTTGGCAGTCTCCGCTTCACTCATCCTCTCAGAGTGTGATGTACGATCCTCCAGATCCTCAGGAATCGCATCTGCTGCACAAATCGACTCGCTCGCCTCGCTTGGCAACTTTGAGAGGAATTCAGCGTCTTGGCGCAGCGAGTTGTTGACTTGGTCGAGAAAGTAGTCCTTGACTAGATCAGCCAGGTACTCCTCGGTCCTGTCAACTCGGAAACATGTCTCAGATCGCGACGGATATCTCATGGCACGGTCGATCTGGAACTTCACCTTCTCTCCCCCGAAATTCAGAGTCAGGATGCCCTGCTTCACGTCAATAATCGCGCCGGCTGTACTCAGAAAAGGTCGTCCCAAGATGATTGGGACTTCCTTGTCTTCTTCCATCTCCATGACGACGAAATCGACGGGCACGAAGAACTTCCCGACTTGAACTGGCAGATCCTCCACCACACCAAGTGGAAGTCGGACTGAAGAATCCGCCAACTGCAATGTCATCCTCGTGGGCTTGAGCTCCCCCACTCCTATGCGATCATAGATGGTGCGTGGCATGAGACTCACGCTCGCTCCTAGATCACACAGGGCCTTCTTGATCGTCGCCTTCCCAATGGTGCACGGGATGGAAAACTTTCCAGGGTCGTCCAGTTTGGGAGGTAGCTCACTCTTCAGGATTGCGCTGCACTGCTCCGTCAGCTTGACTGTCGCGTGCCCCTCTAAGCTTCTCTTGTTAGAAAGAATGTCCTTCAGAAACTTGGCATAGGTGGGCATTTGAGTCAGAGCGTCAGTGAAAGGAATGGTGATCTGCAGCTGCTTGATGACGTTTGCGAAGTTGGCAAATTGCTCGTTCAGTCTGGTCTCAGCCAATCGTTGGGGGAATGGAACAGGTGGCCGGTATGGAGGTGGTTTCTCGGCCCCTTTCTTCTTCTGATCACCTGACGCTTTGGGTGGAGGTTGTGCATGTCTTGCCGAGCTGGTGCAATCTGCACTCGCTTGAGGTCGGAGGACCTCAGCTCGTTCTGGATTAACCTCCTTCAGTGGAATTGACTCAGGGGTCGGAGTCGCGTCAGGTGTTGCGTCGAGAATCGGATCAACTGTGCCCTCACTTGGCATTGGTGGCTCGTCGTATTGGGTCCCGCTTCTCAGAGTGATCGCCTTAGCCTCTTCTCTTGGATTTGGTTCGGGTTGAGCTGGAAGCTTCCCGGGTCGAGAGTGGCTCGAGGTGACTATCTGGCTCAGCTGCTCCAGCAACTTGTTTTGAGCAGCCATTTGATTTTGTTGAGCAGCCATCCGAGTGGACATGCTCTGCATATGTTCCCACATCATCTGATTCATCTTGCCCTGCTCGTGAGTGAAGTCGTCCACTCCGGTAAGCGTAATTGACTTTGAAGGGTCAGAGGGAGCTGCTCGGTTGCCTTGGTTGGGAAAGGAAGCGTTCTGGTAGAAGCTCCTGTTGCCATTGTTGCTGTTGCTGCTCGAAGCTTGGGGTCTCCAATCGTTGTTGCTTTGAGGAGGGTAGTTTCCATTGTTGTTCGTCCGATTGTTCCAGTTGTTGTTGTTGTTGTACTGCGGCCTTTGGAAGCTGTTGTTTTGGAAGGGGGGTCTAAACGAAGAGTTGTTGAAAGGCGCAGGGTTGTTTTGGTTTGACCTCCAGTGTTGCTGCTCAACATGGTCCTTGGAATAGGATCGACTGAAGGGAGGTCGTGGGAAGAAAGAAGGTTCGTTGTTGAGAGAGTGGACTTGCTCGTTCTCCTCGTCTTGCTGCACCAGCGGGAATTGCTCGTATGCGTGCCTCTCGTCTCCGCACATGACGCAGACTTGAGGTTGCTGTTCGACAGCCTTGACACTAAGCTTGTCCATTGCCCTCTGCATGGCGTCCATCTTGGCGGTGAGAGCCGTGATGTGGTCTAGCTCGTACTTGCCTCCTCCTTGGCTACCTCCTTGGCCTCCTCGTGGGCGTGACGTGTCGCGGCCGGACCACTGCTGGTTCTGCGCCATATCATCTATCAAGCTCATAGCCTCTAAAGGCTCCCTTGACATCAACGCGCCTCCCGCAACAGCGTCCACGTAAGCACGAGTGCTCTCATTCAGGCCGTCGTAAAACGTTTGAATTAAAAGCCAATCGGGTAAACCGTGGTGGGGACAAGAGTACTGCAACTCTCTAAATCTCTCCCACGCTTCATTCAGGGGTTCATCAAAAATCTGCCTAAAGCTGGTCAGGTCTTGTCTCACCTTGGCTGTCCTCTTGTGAGGGAAAAATCTGGTCAAAAACAATTTGGACAAATCCCTCCAAGTCCTAACAGAGTCCCTAGGCAAAGATCCTAACCACTTTTTGGCCTTATCCCTAAGCGTGAAAGGAAATAAAGCAAGCTTTGTGTAATCAGCATTCTCACCGTTGGTCTTGATCGTAGTGATGCACTCGAGGAATGTCTGGAGATGAGCGTGCGGGTCCTCGTGGTCGAGTCCGTGAAAGCTGTTCTGCTGCACCATATTGACAACACCCGGGTTGAAGTTTGGTTGCTGTCCTGGAATGTGTGGCAGTCGGATCGCACCTCTTGCATCTCCAGCTCTCGGCACGTTGTACTCTCGCAGCGTCCGAGGCATGAAACCATCAGCTTCGTCATCAGTCATGCGGCCTTCTTCTTCTTCTCGCCTCTGTCTTTCTCTTTCCCTGGCCTCTGCCTCCATTCTCAATCGGGCTTCGTTGTCTGCCTCAGCCATCTTTTCGGGTTCTGGTGTGTTGGTACGGGTCGGACCAGTCTTGGTACGGGTCGGACCTGGTTGGTGCGGCCTGGTCGTACCTGAGTCTGTGCGGGCCGTACCAGAGAGTGGCTGAGCAGTGTCAGCTGAGTCTGGAGGAGTTTGGTCGAACAGGGGCCCCTTGCTTCTCAGATTGTATGTCAGCCTGTATTTGCCTGCAGGGGGGGGTTCAAAAGCCAGTTTTTAGTATTTTTTTGAATAAGAAAAGCAATAAAGATACAAGATAAAATCTAGATCAACTAAGTAAGATAAAACCTAACTAAGCAATTGGTTACCGTCCCCGGCAACGGCGCCAAAAACTTGATGCGCAGCAAAGCGCAACGCAAGTTTCGGCACGCTTGAAAGCGTACCTTTTAAACCTCGTTAACACTCCACGAGTAAAGGATGCAAGTGCACAACCTCTGCCGTGTAGTATAATCGGGTATCGATCCTCAGAGACGGCTAATCACTCGGTTAAGTTCTATCTAAACTTGATTGAAAACTAGAAGTTGAAAGGGTTTTGTTTGGTATTTAATTTCCTAAGGTATCAAATCAAACTGTTCAGACAATTGAAGAAGATGTAACAAAATGTTTAGAACAAATGTAAATTGTGTTTTGATTATGGATAAAAGGTGTTTCCAGGGTTTAAGACTTCATCTCTGATCTGCCTCTAGTGGTACGGCCCGTACTAAGTAGGTACGGCTAGGCCGCACCTCACTTGGTAAGGCTAGGCCGTACCACCCTGGTAAGACCCGTACCGGCTTCCCAGAACAGAACCTACCAGTTCGAGTAAATGCATTTCCTTGCTGGTACCTTGTGCTAAACTCTTTAGAAAGGTTCAATAGACCATACCTAAGGTTCCTAACCCTCAACCATCGTTTGTTGGATCAAGATCTAGGTTGGAATGCAATTGAGAGCCTTTTAGGGTTTCTACACCTCAACCATCGTATGTTGGTACAGATCTACCCTAGCTGATTGATTAGATGTCTAAGGCACCCTCTAATCTGTCGATTAGAGGAGAATTCAACCTTTCGGCTTCAATTCGAACTATTCTACCCTATGTACTTGAATTGGATGAGAGATTGAGATGATCACATGACCTTGATAGGTTCGATCTAAACCTAAAGGGACATCATACAACAATCACAGCAAGCAAAGCAAGATATAACAATGAAAATCACAATCAATCAAACTAAAGAGTTCATACAAAGTAAAAGTCAAAGAAAGTCAAAACAAATCAAGATTCGATCTCTAACCCTAGAAACTAAAATGATCTACTCACAGCACATAGCAATGTCTAAAAATACAATAAGAGGAAGAGAGATAGCCATGGATTGAAGGGAGATGGAGGAGGAAGCTAGATCCGTCGAGTTTCGCCTCTTCCTCTTCTTTCCTTCTTGCTTTCAGCTCCTTAGCCTTCTTTCTCTCTCCTACTGAGCTCTCAGATCTATCTGGAATGAATTGGATACGAAATCTGGAGAGTTCCCCGCCTTAAATAGCCTCTGCCCAAATTTGAATCTGTCAGGACGCCTTCATGTACGGCCCGTACCAATTTGGTACGGCCTGGCCGTACCAGGCGTGAAGAGCTGAAAACGGCTAAGTATGGTCCGACCCGTACCAAGCCTGGTAAGGGTCGTACCTCATCATGTGAATCGCCATTTCTTCGTGTGTTTTGCTCCAAACCTGCAGAAAACAAACAAACACTCAGCAGTACCAAATTCTAAAGATATAACAATGGAATGCACATAATTCTGGTGAATTATGGCACGAATCTGGTACTAAAATAGGCCTAAAATAGACTAAATATGCGAGGTATCAAGGCGTACTACATAAATAGTTAAATACGGATCACGCTGCACGTACATTTCAGCTCTTGGAGGGGTTTAAACGAAAAAGAAAGAGCATTGGGCCTTTGACATGATTAGAAATATAGTAGGGTAAAGTTTAAGGAAGCGTATCCTCTGTGGAGCTGTGCGGAGGTTTTAATCTGGTCCATTCGTTTTGACTTGACACGAATCTCAAAGCCCAATAATACAGCCCCCTCTGTTAGCCCAAATATCAGAGGATACGTATCCAAAGTTTAAAGGGCTGTCTAAAATTTTAATAACAACATGGGGTATGTTTTTGTGGACTTTTGTGATTTCCTCTGAAAAGAGTAAAATTGAAAATTGTGTACCTCTGGCTGCCTCGACCGAGAAAAGATATTTCGAGCAATTTGCGAATTTTTTGTGGACTGAAAGGTTCGATAAAAAAATAAAAAGGAAAAAAAGAAGAAGAGAAAAACAAGGTAATGTTTAGTGGGCCTATTAAGGCGAATTCATATGATTTGGACACTTTTAGTTTCTCTAGTTTAGTTTGTTATTTGGCAAATTCTTCTATGGACATAAGGACCTATTTGTAAAATGAGCATATTTTCATTTCCAAAGTTCAAACAGTCGATCCGTTCAACATTATCTCCATATTAAAATGTACTTGGAGGTCAAATTTTACATTTTTTTGAATTTTTTTACTATTTATTAAGATGGGTACAAAATTCAATGGTCTGAATTTGACTAGTTTTGTAAAATACTTAATAAATAGTAAACAAATTCAAAAAAATGTAAAATTTGACCTCCAAGTACATTTTAATATGGAGATAATGTTGAACGGTCGGATCGACTGTTTGAACTTTGAAAATGAAAATATGTTCATTTTACAAATAGGTCCTTATGTCCATAGAAGCATCCCTCTTGTTATTTTGGTTTGTGCTGGAAGCAATTTGCTTATATCAGACCTCGTTACTTTTGGTTTCAGTAAAATGAAACGGGCAGTTATGCCTTGTATCAAAAAAAAAAGGCGAATTCATATGGTCTGCAGTAAATAAAATTTTGAGCTACCACATAACAAATTTGGACCGTTCGATCCTTATGGACACAGATATTAAAGAGGCATGTGCATTACAAGCGTAAGCCAAATTGATTCGGATTCTGATCAGATGGCCGAGATTTGAAACCCAAGATCTGAGTTGAGTTAATGCAGAGGATATGGACTCGCGTTTAAAGGCCGAGCGCAGAAAATTCAACCCGCAAACCGAATCCGTTATGAATAGTACCCGGCCTAAGCTCAGAACCTACATATGGGCTTTAATTGATTCCTTTGCTGGCTGATGTCAAGATCTGTTGCTTTATAAATCATAATCACCAAAATTCAATACATGAACGAGGATTAAAATTTAAAAGTTACTTTAAACAAATTTATTCAACACGAAAAAAAAAAATACATTTCTCAAATACGAACTATTTAAATTATTCCACTTCAAATTAAAAAACTAAGAATTAAGGACGTGTTGTTGTATATCTCCCAATTAGCTTTAATTAGATGTTAAGTGTGTTATTACTAATTATTCAGTACCTAGCTTGGCTTTTATTTCTTTTCTTTTTTCCTTTTTCTTTTGCTGTTGTCAATCCATTTATTCAGTGCAACGATCATTCTTACGAATAACCGGCACAATTGCTTGTGCTGGTGTTTTCAGAAATCATCTCCATGAGATCCATTTCTTTTTTCACAACGATCTCATTGTCATCCGGCATCACCACCATCCCACTATCATCATAGACTAACTCATCGACATCCCACACCATTTCCATCATAACCTCGTCTATCTTATCAAACACAACATTTCCGGTAATATCAAAACTGCTGACACATTTCTCAGGCACCAACTCGTCATTTCCATCAAACAACAAGCTATACATATCGGCAAACAAATCGCCGCTCGGAAGCATATCAACCTCTACTTCCTTCTCCACCTTCTCTATTTTGGCCGACTTCAACGTATCACCATTTCCCGGAGGCATTATAGAAATAGGCATGGTGGGTGTTGGAGGCGGCATGTTGTTATTGTTTGTGATGCCGAGACTCCTTATGTAGTCTTGGAGAATTGTGTTATTCGTTGCTCCTCGAAAGTTTTTCGTGGTACGGTGGTGACGGCGGGCAAATTGGCGGCGTTTGGTGGTGTTCCAATGGTTCTTGAGCGAGTTCTCGGTTCTTCCAGGAAGCCGCTTTGCGATCTCTGCCCATTTGTTGCCGACCTCCTTGTGCGCCTCGATCAACACCTTATCTTCCTCTTCGTTCCAGCTGTCCTTCTGCATTTTGAAATACCTTTGTTAATTAAGCAAGCCTCTGGAAATTAGTTGATTCTTTTTATTTTGAGGAAATAATAGGAGTACGTCATGCTCCTATATATTAACTGCATTTGGTTACAACGGTTGGGGGTTTAGACTTAAAACCCCGTTTTCGTAAAAAGGAATTTTTTTAAAGAAAAACAATTACAAATTTACAAACTTAAACTGTTTAATACTTCAATAACGGTCTAAAATAATTAGTTAAGTGATTATTGGTTGAGAGAATTAATAAATGAAACTTAAGCGGAATTTAGTGCGCTTCTTAATTAGGGGAAACATTGTTAGCTTTGTGTTTTCTTTTTCATAATTTTTTGCAAAGAGGTCAAAAAAGGGAGAAAAATTGTTGTACCTTAATATTAGGTCTAAGATGGTTGTGCCACCTTTCCCTGCATTGTTTGCCTATTCTTCCAGGAAGCATTTGAGCAATGTGAGACCATTTCCTTATACCATGCTTCTCTACTAATTTTATCAACCGTCTACAATAAAACAGCACACACACAACACAAATTATAACAAAATAATTGAGATCCATGCACATCGATCAATTAGCACCGCTGCCTCATAATAATTGCCACATGTTTCAATATATATATATTTTTCTAAAGCTTCATAGAAGCTGCGAATTCGTGAGAGGGGCTCGAACTCTAGACCTTTAGGTAACCACAGTCCTAATACCTTTTCTCATAGCCAACTGTGCTACCACCCTATCTCCATGTTTCAATATTTATTAGTGAAAACAACCGAAGAAACAACCAAATTAAGTGTAAAGTCTATATTTGAAATATCAAACAGCCACCGTAACAAATTAATTTTTTAATTAATATCAAACTCATTCCTTTTAACGGTGATAGCGGAACTTTTTGCCCGGGAGAGAATTCGAATAATTGATCAACTACCAAAATTATGAGTACAAGAAGGTAGCAGAATAAAAATGAGAGGAATATAGAAATTTAAAATAATAATAATGATAACCTCTAAATGTAATACCTATCTTCTTCAAGTGTCCATTGACCTTTCACCATGTTAGTTTTCTTCTTGTTCTTATCGAGATTCCGACGCACCGTCTTGATAACCATTTTGTTCTCTGCATATTCTCTGAACCCCAAAAACCGATCCTCCATCACGGTCAAAGAAGAAGAAGAAGAAGAAGAGCAGGACATTTTCGGCATTATACTAGGCACCATAGCCATGTTATAAGCTTCGTCTTCTATATTTTGGTAGAAAGAAAACCCTGCTATCTGATAACAAGTCTCTAATGGTGGTATGTTATACAAACAATCCCCTGATATAACACCATTAATAGAACCTTCATTTACTTGGTGAATATCATCATGCAAATAATCCAATTGTTTGTTATTATCAGTGCAAGGTTTCAAATATCCAAAATCCAAATCCATTGGAGATTGGTGCGTGTGTGTGTGTGTGTGTGTGTTGGGGGGGAGGGGGGTGGCTTGGAGCTTATTGTAGCAGTATCAGGTGACAAGATGGGGTTGTTATAGAAATGAAGGGCTTATTAGAGAGAGAGATATTACGTACAGGGTAGAAAGGAGGCAAAGAGACCCCTTAAGTTAATTAACATGCATTAAATTCAAACTTTATTTTATTTATTTATTTTTAGATTATTTGTAGTGCTCATCCGAATGGAATCCATATAGCAAATTGATTCCTACAAGTATACTTTATTATTTAAAAGTTAAAGACTAATATTAAAAATATTATTGAATTTTTTTAGTATATAACCCAAACAAATCTCAATAGAGAGTTGTTGTAATAATCTGACATGCAATTTTGGAAACCAAAAGTGACACATAAAATCTGGGATCTTTTAAGTTATTTAAGTTAATAGCCTAATTTAAGGATGAATTAAAAGTCCAACTTAATTACTTGAATTTAGAATTCTTATAAACCTTTTAAATTGATTTTAAAGGTTATTAATTAGAAGGACATGAGCCGTTTTTTTGGCTGATCAGTTAATACATTTATCTTTATTTATTTTTCGCATATTGTTAATTTGAAGTTTCTGTGTAATACATGACCAAAATTTTTTATACTACCAGTTTGATTTTGCGTTCATTTTTGTGATTTTAAAGTTCATATAGTCGTTTTGAAGTTCTCAACATGTTTTACATTATTTTGAAAATTGTTTACTATTTTTTTGGAATTTTCAAAAATCAATGTTTTAATAATAAAAAAGATGAAAAATAAAAAATAAATTCTGAAAACCAATGATTTTTGAAAATTCCAAAAATATAATAAATAATTTTAAAAAATATAAAATTTGGTCTCCAAATACATATTAATAGCGAACATGTTGAGCATTTCATATCGACCTTTTGAATTTTGAAATCACCAAAATAAATTGATAATTCCAAGGCCTTGGTCATACCAATATGAACTTAGCCAACCTCTAATATGCTTTTGTAAGCACTTCGGCCGAAATGCTTATATATGAAATTTTAAAATTTCATATTTGAAACATTGAGTTAAGTAGCTCAGTAAATTGGTTATATATTAAACTTGTAGAAAACTAATTTTACTATTTTTATAATTTCTTTAATATTACTATGTTTTATGATTTTTGAAAGATAATCCTTTTTGACATACCAATAATGCATCAATATGTGCACAAAATCTTTTCTTTTACCGCTTGACTTGATACTAAATGAATACAAAAATTAGAAAATATATATATATATATATATATATATATATATAGAGGAGGGTTAAAATGCACCCTCATTTTGTGCTCCTAACGTGCACCCTCCCATTATATCTTCATTTTCAAAGTTCAAATAGTTGATTCGAACCTTCCAACGCGTTCTTCATATTAAAATGTGCTTGGAGACCAAATTTTACATTTTTTGAAAACTTTTTACTATTTTTTCAGAATTTTTGATTAAACTAATAAAAAATTCAGCAAAGTGATGATTTTCAAAAATTCTGAAAAAATAGTAAAATTTTTCTAAAAAATGTAAAATTTGGTATCCAAATACATTTTAATAAGAAAAATACATTGGAAGGTTCGAATAGACTATTTAAATTTTGAAAATGAAGATATAAAAGAAGAGCGCACGTTAGGAGCACAAAAGGGAGGGTGCATTTTAACCCTCCTCATATATATATATATATATATATATATATATATATAGAGTGGCTAAGGTCAAAGTGGTAGTTCCTGAGCTATGGAGATACCACTTTTTGGATCGTCGGATTCGCTTTAAATTTCGTGTTTCAACAGATCTGATTTTTTCGCTGATTTTGTATTCAGCGCCTATTTCCTTCTCCGTTAGTCTATTTCCTTCTCTCTCCGTTAACCTTCTCTCTCCGTTAGTCTATTTCCTTCAGCGTAAAACAGATATGATTTTGCCGCTTCCCCTTCTCTCTCCCTGTTTCCTAAATTGCCTCTTCAACTTCCTAAATCGCAGAACTTGCCGATTCTCTTCTCTTCTCTGAATCGCCAAACTCCATTCTCTTCTCTTGCTACGGTTCAGCTTCCTCTTCTCTTGTTGATTCGGTTCTCTTCTCTTGCCGATTCGGTTCTCTTCTCTTGCTACGGTTCTCTTCTCTTGCTACGGTTCAGCTTCCTCTGATTTTTTATTTTATTTATTACTTGGATTTGGATGTAAAAGCTGATGACAAATTTATTAGACAATTTATTACCTGCGATTTTTTATTGTATTTATTACTTGGATTTGGATGTAAAAGCAGATGACAATTTATTAGACAATTTATTACTTGGATTTGGATTTGCTACGGTTCAGCTTCCTCTGATTTTTTAGACAATTTATTACCTGCGATTTGGATGTAAAAGCAGATGAAATATACATAGCTGCGATTTTGCATAATAACTATTGTTTTTAAATTTTCTAGTAAATGTAGATAACAATTTAAATTGTAGTGCTTTTTAATCTAATTTGTAAGTATTATATTTTTTTGTAGATAAATGGATGATTTGAATGATTTGGAAGTAGATGAAATAGAAGATGTGTTAATAGATGGAAAAAGAGAGGAAAGTTTGGAGCCTCACGAAGGGATGGAGTTTGCTAGTGAACAAGAGGCTTACGATTTTTACAACACCTACGGATACATTAGTGGATTTAGTATCCGTAAGCAAACCAGCTACACAAATGCAAAAGGGATAAAAACCGTTATAAGAATGGTTTGTTCGAAAGAAGGGAAAACCAGAAAAAAAAAGAAGCAATTGGAGGACACGATTGATGGGTTGATTGAAAAGACACCCGAAAAGGAAAGATCGATGCAGAGAAGTGAGTGCAAAGCTTCATGCCATGTTAGGATGCATAATGATGGCATTTGGAGGATAACAGGCTTCCACAAAGATCATAATCATCAGTTAGTGCCAAATACTCCCTCGAAAAAACGACACTTAAAATCTCATAAGCTGATTTCCATGGAAGATAGGACTCACATCGAGTTGTTGAGTCAGTTAAATTGTGGTGCGTCTCAAATTAGAGAATTCATTGCGGACAAGTCTGGGGGTAAAGAGAACATCCATTTCAGCAAGAAAGATGTTAACAATCACATTACAAGAGTGAAAAGGAGTCTAGTTGGGGTTGATGTGAATGCGATGTTAGACTTCTTTAGGCTTAGGCAACAAACAGATTCTGAATTTTTCTTCGAAGTCGAACCGGATGAAGATAATGTTGCCAAAAACATATTTTGGGTAGATGGTCGTTCAAGGAGAGCGTATCAAGAGTTTGGTGATGTCATCATATTTGATACAACCTACAATACCAACAAGTACAGAATGCCTTTTGCTCCATTTGTTGGTGTCAACCATCATCGACAATCGGTGTTTTTTGGTTGTGCCCTAGTTAGAGATGAGAAGAAGACAACATTTGGTTGGCTGTTCAAAACATGGTTGAATGCAATGGGTGGAAAGAAACCAAAGACTATCTTTACTGATCAAGACCCGGCGATGAAAGCGGCAATTGAGGTGGTGTTTGAGGGAGGTACCGTGCATAGAGTTTGTATATGGCATGTGTTAAGAAAGGCGAGAGAGCATTTGGGGGTTTTATATGGATCTGTTAATGGGTTTAGGGATGAATTTATCGCAGTTATTAATTTTAGTTTGACAATTGCAGATTTTGAAACAAATTGGCATGCCACACTTGAGAAGTACAAGATGGAAGACAATTGGCATATGAAGATTATGTTTGACAAACGTGACGAATGGGCACCGGCATACTTTCGTGAGTCATTTTGTGCGGGCATTAGTACTACACAGAGAAGCGAAAGTATGAATGCGTCGACAAAGATATGGCTGGGATCTAATACCTCATTATATGATTTTGCAACAAGATTTTAGAAAATGGTAGAAGGTGTTTATGAGAGAGAGAGTGATGAGGATTTTCGAACAATGAATGAGGTCCCACAACTATTGTCGGGTGATGTAGTAGAGGTTGAAGCACGGAAAATTTACACTCGAAGCATTTTCAAACTTTTGAAGGGCAAAATAACAAAGACTATCGCGCTTCGGGTTCGTGAGGTAGAGAGAGAAATACTCTATGAGGTACATCCGCCGATATTGAAATCCAAGTACACTTGGTACAAAGGAAATCGCATGGTACGCATCGATCGAGCCAATGGAAGGGCTGATTGCGAATGCAAAGGATTTTTGTATCAAGGAGTTTTATGTTCTCATGCACTTTTGGTGATGCGACATGTGGGGATGGAGCCATTTTTGCCTAAACATTACATTCTCAAAAGATGGACCCGTGATGCTAATGCAAGCGCAAAGAAAGGTTTGAACGATCGTTGTGCTGACGGCAATAACCTAAAATCTGTCAAGCGTACCGCCTTAATTAAGCGAATGGATACAATCATGAACAATCCTATTGTGCTTACGGAAGCTTATGATTGGACTTGTGGTAAATTGGATGAGATGCTGGTGTTGTTAGCAGATCTCACTGAAGCCTATGGCGAAGATGAACCTACTAAACCAAAATTAGAAGATGTAAAGAAAGAAGAGGATGATCTGAAATTTACTGATCCACCGGTATCGCAATGCAAGGGTAAAAGAATACCTCAGCGATTCAAGGCTCCAGCCGACGTAAGAGATGCCAAGAAGATGCGGACTTGTAGTTATTGTCATAAAAAAGAGGGCCACAACATGAGAAAGTGTCCAAAGGTAAATATTACTTCAATTCATGATCATTATTTTGTTTATGCTTGTTTAAATGATAATTATTATCTTATTTTCTAATTGTAGAAAGAAGAGGACGAAAAGGCAAGTAAAGGAAAAGAGACAATTCTCATACAAAAGGGCAAGCGTACTAGAAAAGAACCAATTTCCATAGAATATGCGAGTGAAGACGAATCTGAATTTAAGAGTGAAGATAATGAAGATGCCAAAGATGAAAGTGCATACGATGATGAAGATTATGGGAATGAAGAAGACCTATTTTGAGGGCTTGGCATTTACATTTACTATTATGTGATTTTAAGAAACAATAGGGTTTTTGGTGCAATTTTTGGTCAAGTTTTTGGTGAATTATTGAATTATCACCTGGAGATGAAAGGTTTGAATTTTTGGTGCATTTCATATATTTAGTTTTTCTCCTTCATATATCCTGAACTATTTCTGACCTTTAGAGTCAATGATGCAACAGCCGCAGATTAGGTTCCTTCATAATTTTGTTCCCTTGCAGCCGAATTAGGTTCCTTCTTTATTTCAAACCATTAGGTTCCTTCTTTATTTTACTTTCTTTTCCCTTGCAGCCGAATTACATGCCTTCGAATTACAGTAATCACAGAGAATTTTACCATTAATACTACCCTGCCTTCGAATTACAAATCAGTGAATTAATCGACTATTGCAAAAGTGCAGAAGTCTGATGTGAAAAGCATATGTCAACAGTACCATGAATTTCTTCTTTAAATCAAGTTACTTATAATTACCCTCGGAAAATCCCAATTTTCCACGGTATCAAGAAGCAACATACTCATACTAATCAAAGTAGCTATTTAAATCAAGCTATTTACACGTAGCTATTTACAATCAAATTTCTCAAAATAAAATTACACTCAATTACACTCTTAATTACACGTAGCTATTTACAATCAATTACACTCTTATTTACAATCAAATTAAACTCAAAATAAAATTACACGTAGCTATTTACAATCAATTACACTCTTAATCAGTTACAATATTAGGTTTGTCATAAGGCTTCCCTTCTACCTTGCGCTTGCTTTGCCATATCCTCTTAAAAGCTAATCCAGCAAGTATTATTGCCTCTGACAACCCGACTGTCCCGACTTCAATTGGGGCATTGAAGAGGTGAGCGATCATGTTAACACATCGATTCTGCATAACAAAAGGCAAAGTAGTTAAATTTACTGATATATATATTTTGTCATTTATTCATTTCTTTCAGCTTGCTGCTGGGGGCTTCTCTGGTCAGCTGGAGTAAGAAGATGTAATTTGAAGTTTTTATTCATTCATTTTGTATTGATTACAGAATTTTCTTCATTCAAAATAAGTGAATACATTCAAATGCATTTAAATGCATTTTCTCATCAGAATTTTGTATTGATTACCACTTTTCTCATCCATTCAAATGCATTTTCTTCATAAAAGTACAGAATTTGTTTGCAGCAGATAACTGTCAATGATGGATGAGATACCAATGCACCAGTATAAATTATATTTATAGTTGAGGCTGCCTTTATACCAGTTTCTGGTACCAATGCACCAGTCTAGTTCAGCAACTGATATTGGTGTTGATTCCCAGAAACAACAACCACCTTGTCATTTTAAAATAAGAATAACTTCATGCTGGCTTTGATTTAAATGCTAAAATTTTTGTGGTCTATAGAACAAACAATAGAGAACAACTTAAAACAAACTTTTACTTAATCAGATGACCCCATAATAAGATATTTAAATCACAAAATGGTACCCTGCATAGATTCTGAAAATAATGGAAATTAAGGTTCATAATCTAAAAATTACAATTTTTTTAAATAAAAATCAAAAGTGAACCAGTGATGGTTCTATCTTGGCCTCTTTGAAATACACAAGTGCTTCGTTATGTAAGAATGTTACTAAAATCAGGCTCGGTACTGGTATCACGATACTAAGACACCCTGGTCAGGCTCGGTACTGGTATCAGGCTCGGTACTGGATGAGATACCACTTTTCTCAGCAGAATTAGTAGCTAGCATGTTCTACCCTGGTCAGGCTCGGTACTGGTATCTACTACATAACTGTCAATGATGGCAGAGAGACTCACCTGATGCAGAGTGCACCGACTGTCGCTCTCAACCAGAGCCGTCGCTCGACGGGGGGGTCGAAAAGGGGATCGGAGCGATTCCTCGGCGAAGGGGTCCGGCACCGGAACAACGAGGTTTCTAGCTACTGGAGGCAATGAGAGAGAGGACAGCACGAGAGTAAGGGAGGGTGGTTGGAGGACGGGCGCACAGAGAAGAGGCGGTCTAGGTTTCGCTTCTCAGCGAGAGAGAGAGAGAGAGGGGAGATGTTAAAACCTAAACTAACGGAGAAGGAGGCACTGAATACATTTTCCGTTCCATCTATTTTGATCAGCGACAAAATCATATATGTTGAAACACGAAATTTAAAGCGAATCCGACGATCCAAAAAGTGGTATCTCCATAGCTCAAGAACTACCACTTTGACCTTAGCCACTCTCTATATATATATATAGAGAGTGGCTAAGATCAAAGTGGTATGACCAAGGGCTTTGGTGCTACCAAGTTGTTTTTGGATTTTCAAAGTCCAAATGGTCGATCTAAACCGTTAGATGTGATCTCTATATTAAAATCTGCTTCGAGACCAAATTTGACATTTTTTGGAATTTTTTTACTATTTTTTAAGCCACTTTGAAAATTGCTGATCACATGGTCCAGAATTTGGTTGCACTGTTTTTACTGTTCACCCGGATCTGCAATTTTCAAAGTGGCTTAAAAAATAGTAAAAAAATTCAAAAAATTGTCAAATTTGGTCTCCAAGCAAATTTTAATATAGATTGAACATCTAACGGTTTAAATCGACTATTTGAACTTTAAAATCGCAAAAAATAATTGGTAGCACCAAGACCTTGGTCATACCACTTTGATCTTAGCCAACCTCTATATATATATATATATATATATATATATAGTATGGCTAATGTGCTTCCTCTAGAACTTCGGTCTCGTGCTTCCGGGTGCATATCTTAGTGTTTGATGTTCAAACAACAAATTCAAACCGTTAGATGTTCAATCTATATTAAAATGTACTTGGAGACCAAATTTTACATTTTTTGGAATTTTTTTACTATTTATTAAGCCGCTTTGAAAATTCCAGATCATATGGTCCAGACTGTTTTTACTGTTCACCCGGATCTGAAATTTTCAAAGTGGCTTAATAAATAGTAAAAAAATTCCAAAAAATGTAAAATTTGGTCTCCAAGTACATTTTAATATAGATTGAACATCTAACAGTTTGAATTTGTTATTTGAACATCAAACACTAAGATATGCCCCCGGAAGCACGAGGCCGAAGTTCTAGAGGAAGCACATTAGCCATACTCTATATATATAAGTGAGAAGGATAATTTGAACGGTTTGAATTTATCTGATTTTGGACTGGAAGCATATAGGTTGGAGAAGCTACTTAAAAGCATATTAACCGGACTCTCTCTCTCTTTATATATATATATAGAGAGAGAGAGAGAGAGAGATTGGCTAAGGTCATAGTGATATGACTAAGGTCTTGGTACTACCAATTCGTTTTGACGATTTTCAAAGTTCAAATAGTCGATCTGAAGTGTTAAACATGTTCTTCATATTAAAATGTGCTTCGAGACCAAATTATATATTTTTTGGACTTTCTTTACTATTTTTAAGGATTTTTGAAAATCATTGTTTTTCATAATAAAAAATAAGTAAATAAAATCTTATAAAAACAGTGATTTTTAAAAATCTATAAAAAATAGTAACAAAAAAAATATAAAATTTCATCTCCAAAAATATTTTAATATGGAAAACATATTGAGCACTTCAGAGCGACTATTTGAAGTTTGTAATCGCAAAAACAAATTCATAGCACCAAAGCCTTGGTCATACACTTATGAAAATAAAAATCATTGTTTTATATGAGGTTATCTAATATACCAACGTTGCCATAGAGCACTTTGTTATACCAAGTGATTTTTTAATATTTCGAAGTTCAAATAGTCGATATGAATTGCTTAACTCTGAAATGAAATAAACATTCATTTCAGATTTGTATGAATCATTTAAAAAACAAGCTGTTCGAATATTTGATTAAGGATGTCAAGTGCCAACGGAGATTTATTTTAAGTTGCATAATTCACATAAACTAGTTTTCATAAAAAAAAAAAAAATGTCATGAACTATACATAAATATAGTACATTTCCAAAGAGAAAATTATATTATAAATCTCCACTCACCAAACTATAAATTATTTTATTATTAATGATATTTTGATCTATACTCAAAAGATGTTGCTTATGTTACAAAAATCAAACACAACTGAAATTGAAAATGAAACGAATTTGCTTCCAAAACGAACATCAAATTTGATATGAGGATGTCTAGGGATAGAAAGCATCAATATCTTCTAAACTAGAACAACCTGAAACAAAAGCATTAAAACACATGCACGAAAAAAAAACAAAGATAGAGTGAGAGAGACCCACACCCATTAAACATAGTACAATTAAGCTTTAACTCTCCATAAAACACTCCGATGCAGAGGAATTAGGCTATTATAGTGTTTAATGCATTCTTTAAATCCTTATTACATATGAAAAACATTAATAGACATTCTTACAGAGAAAACTCATAATAAGTAGAAATTATACACACAACACAATAATCTTCTAAAAATATTGTTAGTCTTGCAAGTTCATGGGCAAATATGTTGTGTATATGTACTCAGGTAAAATGCTATATATCTAACAAAAATATTATGGTATGAATTCCAAAGGTGGTGATTTCCATATTGTTTTTTAAACAAGATCAAAATTTAAAACCAATTATAATTCTTCCATTTTTTGCCAAATATCAACAGATATTAAAGATGTTTTTCACAAAACATTGTAAATTACTCATACGTTTTTTAAATATTTATTTAGCTTCCTCCAATAATTTATAAAATATATATTTCAAAATTCTTATTATTTATTAAATGTCAACTATGTCAAATATACTGCATAACTTTAATTTGTACCTTTATAAAGAAATTTGATTTAATTAGCTTTCACATTTTAAGGATGTTTAAACTATCAAGGTCACACGTTTCTCATTTCATTGAAAATTTTCTTGTGACTGATTTAACTTCTAATCTCTAGCTTAATCATTAGTGCAGTCATTTTGATTGATTGTAAGACACCTAGAAATATATGCTCACATATTGATGGAAAGCATTCGCGCCAATGGAAATTATTCGATTTATTAACTAAGGAAAATAAGGCAACATCAACCCTTTTTTTTTCAAATCCAATGATAATAAAGCTATCTACCAGGAAAGAAAATATATATTGAACTTCAATAAACTTAATTTTTTTTTTTATAATTTTGACAACAAATAAAGTAATAATAGCGTATAAATACTCAATTGAGTCATCGAACCTCAACCATGCAGACACCTCAATAAACTCAACATCTAAAGAAAGAAGCATAATTTTTTTCTTTAAGCATACAAAGTGGTAAATAATCAACGCTATTATGGAAAAGAATAAATATGTTTGTATTACAATTAATGGTACAGCCAAATAAAAGTAGCTGTATTATTACCAAATTAATACAATCTTTATGCATTCAAACACAGATGTCATTTGTGACATACACATGACCCACTGCATTAAAATTGATATATCCGGCATTCCGATTATTGTAGAATAAAACAAAGTATAGTAAATTCTAACTTTTGGTTTATCTAGACTAAAAGAAAGTACTGTCATGAACTTTAGTAAATTCTGCCTCAAGATTCGTGCTTAAAGCTTTGAGTTCGTGCTCATCAAGTAGCCGGGAATCCTAATGCTAAACGAACAGCTGCGAGACTTTTTCAAATTGCCCTTCCTAACTGGGCTCGGTTATTTGGACCTGATATTAAAAATCAAATAATCATGTGGTCCAAATCAGCTGAATCATAATTAATTTAGACCCAGCCAAAGAGACTGTTACAATAAGCGCAACACAGGCCCAAAATTTTTGGGCAAAATTTGATTCGTGTATTATTTTATATCAGTGTTGTAAAAAATATCCGTTTTGGGTTTTTGACCGATTAATCGGCCAATTAGTCGTTGGCGGTGATTAAACGGTTATGGATTTTCCTGACTAATCGGTTAATTATTCCTGATTATCGCTAATTATTTTCAATTTATTTCCGATTATTTACTTGGCGATACTATGTCTCTCCGACAAGCGCATACCGTTATTTACAACACTGTTTTATACTGACCAATTTCCAACAGAAGGCCTACTACAACTCATTTTTACAAAATTGTTAGACTTACTATACTTACACAAATAAAAAAGAAGTAAAACTAGGGTGTTCTCAACTCTAAAATTTAATGGACTAATTTTAAATGACAAATCTCAACCGTTGAAATTCATCTACTTTATGAGTGATGCATCTACATGCAAAAATTTTAAAATTTCGAATTAATTTAGTATAAAGTCAAGTAGTAAAATTAAAATTAGAAGGTTTATAAATTAATTTTAATGCATTCATTTTTTGAATGTTTTTTTTACCACTTAATTCTATACAAATTAATTCGAAAGTTTAAAATTTCCACATGTAGATGCATTACTCGTAACGTAGATTGGTTTCAACGGTTCAAATTCGTCATTTGAAGCCAATCCGATAGGTTTTTGAGTTGGTGAACTTAAGAACACCATAGTTCTACTCAATAAAACATATATTATCGGAACTTGACAAATTTGATAATTATTTTTTAGAGGTTTAAAATTGAAAAAAATCTATAAATATGTTGTTGGTTAATATATTAGTTATGTATTGTATTTAATATAATTTGAGTGTTATTTGATACTTTATTTTGATTGTTATATATTTTAAGTCGTTTGATGAATATAAAATTAGTATCGATTTTATACGTGCATGAGATATTATATAAATTATATTTCACAAATATTGGATGTCGAATTTGTAAATTATTTTTACTCGACATTTTATGGTCAAATTCTTATAGTAACCGAGCTAAATGTTCTTAGCCCATAAATAGTAATGATACCTTTATGTTGGTATAAAATATGACATTTTATAGATAAACAAATAAACAATATATAATAACCAAGCTCCTTTAGTATGTAGTTTTATGTAATTTTAAACGTACATTATTATGATTATGATTATGATGATGATGATTATTATTATTATTATTATTATTATTATTATTATTATTATTATTATTATATCCTTAGATTAGATTTATGGGTCGAAATAGGAGCGGAGTTAAGACTTTTAGGTTGCGTTTGGATGGGGTAAGAATAGAGCTAACCTTGGGTTAGCTCCACTATTCTTAACCTTGGGTGATCCAAACAACAATTAGAAAATTGGGTTAGCTCAAGAATAGCTCTATTCTACTAACCCATAGAAATGGTGGGTTAGCAAGAATAGAGCTAGTGGGGTTAGCGATATTAATAAAAAAATAGTTTTCATTCCTCTCAATTAGAGTTAGTTTAAATATTAAATTAGTATTAAATAAAATATTTGATTAGTATTAAATAAATATAATATTAAATTAGATTAGTGTTAAATAAAATATTAGTTTAAATATTAAATTTAATATAATATTAATTAAAATATTAGATTAGTATTAAATAAATATAATATCAAATTAGATTAATATTAAATAAAATGTTAGATTAAATATAATAAATTTTAATTTTAATTTTAATATAATATAATATTAGTTTATATGTTAAGTGTTAAATGTAATATAATATTAGTTTTAATATTACATTAGTAAATATAATATCAGATTTGATTAGATTAGTATTAAATAAAATATTATATTAAATATAATATAATATTAGTTTAAATATTAAATGTAATATAATATTAGTTTAAATATTAAATGTAATATAATATTAGTTTAAATATTAAATGTAATATAATATTACTTTAAATATTAGATTAGTATTAAATAAACTATTACAATAAATATAATATAATATAATATTAGCTTAAATATTAAATATAATATAATATTAATTTAATTAAATGTAATGTAATATAATATTAATTTAAATATTATATGTATTAAATAAAATATTACTTTAAATATTTAATGTAATATAATATTAGTTTAAATTTTAAATGTAAAATAATATTTTAGTTTAAATATTATATTGGTATTAAATAAAATATTAGATTAGTATTAAATAAATATAATATTATATTAGATTTGATTAGTATTAAATAAATATTGGATTAGTATTGAAAATTATTAGTTTAAATGTAATATAATATTAATTTAAATATTTAATGTAATATAGTATTACTTTAAATATTATATGTATTAAATAAAATGTTAGTTAAATATAATATAATATTAGTTTAAATATTATATTAGTATTAAATAAAATACTAGATTAGTATTGAAATTTTTTAGTTAAAATGTAATATAATATTAGTTTAAATATTAAATGTAAAAATATTAGATTACTTTAATCAATATTTTATTCATTCCCTCCATCGCTATTCCTAATATACAATCCAAATGACATTTTTAGTAACCGGAATAGTCTAAAGTTAGCACTATTCTCAAACGACTCGGGTTAGCACTATTCTCAACCAGTAACCCAAAAATCGCTATTATTGCACTAATCCTTGCACGATCCAAACGTACCCAGACTGTGAATAGAGGTCAATTTCACACTATAAATAATATTTTACATTAAATTATATTAAAAATAAATTATAAATATAAAAAATTTGAAAATTAATGAGTGTCAATTGACTCATTCACTAAAAAAGTAAATTCGCCTCTGGATCGAAACAAAACAAACCATGCGCTTTAATGACACCGCTTTACTAATTTTTGCATAAAGATTTCTGCCAGATATTCTCCCGCGTGTGCAGATGAGTTCATATCCTCTAATAGAATATTTCTGTTTAGATATGATCAACCGTTTTATTAGAATCTGGATTAATTTGGCTTGAGGTGAAATACGATGCTCCTTTTAATATTCGTCTGATACTGATTGAACGGTCCAGATCTAAACATAAATATTCTGTTACGTGATATGAATTCGGATGTAGATAGATAGAAGGATGCGATGTGATTAGCCCCCAAGTTTAATTAATTGGTGACTGGTTCAACTTAGAAAATCTATTTCATTTCAATATCTGTAGAACTTCTCTAACGTTTCAAACTAAAACCGGACTTTCAAAATTTAGTTTGAAGTTCATAATTGTGTACAATACGCAAGACTTTCTATGAAAAATATATATAAAAAAATTAGAATAAAAAAATATTTTTTAATCTGAATTTGGTCGGTTATTCAATAAAAATTAAAAAATTAATTAACTCCTAAGATATATGGACAATTTTATAAGTGTTGCAAGTTGAATAAAACTGTGTGATGCTCAATCCTCATGTAAAAAAATTAAAAAAAATAAAAGAATTACACATGTTGCATGTTATTGTTTCTTTTATTCAAACAAGAATGATTTAAATAATTTATAAATCACATAAAAAATTGTGTTCCCACAATGTTACAACTAAGTACATGTGATTGATCATACGACGTGATCATGGCACACAAAATTAAAGCGTACAATATAAAACCTTGAAAAAGTTGCATAATTTGTTTTGTAACATAAGCAACTTCTTTTGATTAAAGATAAAAGATCATTGATAAGAAGTTAATTTATAGTTTGTTGAGTGAAGATTTATAATAGGAATTTCGCTTTCAAAATGTACTATATATGATTCATGAGATTTTTTTTCTTTCTCTTAAGTTATATCCATTGTATCATAATGTTAATCAGTATAAACTTTTTATGTGCATTTATGCAACTTAATAATAAATGTCCGTTGACACTTGACATCCTTAGTCTTTTTGAAAAACTTGCAATAAAGCCCCATAGTCTATTCATATATACAAATTATTTCATGATATATACTAAGTCTTATAATATATGCTTCCCTTCAAAGAAAACATTTTTTTTATGCATAAGATGTTCAATCGAATACTTGAACAACTTACTTATTAAATAGTTCATACGAATTGCTAATGAGAATTGACGAAAAAAATTTAAAAATAAAGTGCGAAGAGAGAAGAGAGGTAAATGCATTATCTTATCAGAAAAAAAAATACTCATATCAGCTTTTACACTTACAATTAGAATAGTATATATCCTTTCTAATTAATAACTTTTAAAATCAATTTAGAGGGTTTATGAGAATTAAAAATTAAGTAATTAAGTTGGTCTCTTAATTTATTCTTAAATTAGACTATTTATTTACAACATGGATATTTGCTCGGATTATATATTTAATAGAATAAATTTAGATATATACTTATCTAGACTCTAGCTTGCTATAAATTCTATATCTTCTTTTTGTGTCATTTATTTAGTTTCCTCCAATAATTTATAAAATATTTATTTCAAATTCCTTATTATTTATCAAATGTCAATTATGTAAAATATCATGCATAACTTTAATTTATACTTTTTCAAAGAAATTGAATCACTTGTTAGTAATTTATAATCGCGTTAGCCTTCACATTTTGAGCATGATTGACGTACCAAGGTCACAAGTTTCTCCTTTTATTGACAAATTTCTTGTAACTAATTTAACTACTAATATCTAGCTTAATCATTCGTACAATCATTTTGATTGTAAGACACTTAAAAAAAATTACAGCAACAAATACGTGCACACATATTGATAATTCTATTATGAGTCTCATTGTTATTCTAAAAATTGAACAAATGATTATTTATTTGATTGAAAGCATTCGCACCAATGAAATTATTTGATTTGTTAGCTAAAGAAAATAAGGCAACATATCTTTTTTTCTTTTTCAAATCCAAGATAATAAAGCTATATACGAGAAAAGAAAATAAATATGAAACTTCAAATATCGTGCTGTGGGTCTCGGATCTCCGCTGCTCACCTGCTCAGGGTCGCCGCCAGAGGAATTCAAAATTTGTGTTACTTTAGATAATATGAATTCCTCTGGCACTAATAGTTTTACTAATTTTATTTTAATTATTTTTTAAGGTACGACCCATTTCGGAAAACGACAAAATCCAACCTAAAAAAATATTGTTTTCATTATCAACAACTTTTGATTATTCAAAATATTTTTCATATTAATGTGACTTTCTTCTTCAAGTATAACAACTTAAAACCAAGGTTGTTGATGATCAGATGTTGTTGACACATTTCATTTGAGAAAAGAAGAATAATCATTTAATGGATTGAACTTAATTACTCTGAAGTAATTTCTTTGTTTAACAAACATCTACAAATAAATATAATTGTTTAGAATAAGTTGACGTCCATATTATCTACCTAATTATTTATGTACGTATTTATATCTACTTGCACAATTAATATTACTTCACATTTTTTAACAGGTGTTGTGTTTGAATTCCACACTGTTTAATAGCATAGCACGGTGAAAAATCATGAGTTTGAAATTCGAGTGAAAAATCATTTATTCTAACAACAGATTATGCAATTTGGAGACTTAATCTCTATCTTTCTTAAAAAAAAAAAGTTGGCACAACACAGTACTTGTAGGCGTTACATGTACAGATACGTTTAAAAAGACACTTGATGCATGTCCAATACATAGGGACGGAGCCACCCTCAAGGAATGAGAGTCAATTGACCTCTATTCATTTAAAAAAAAAATTATTTATACATTTTTTTTTATATAATTTAGAGTAAAATGTTATAAACAGTGTAAAATTGATCACATTCGAAGGAGAAAATTTTTATATGTTTGACTATTGTAGTACATAGAGATAAATTTCTAAATTTTTTTTTCTAATTTGTTGACTAAGATGAAATAGGACGATTACAAATGTAGTACATGGTGTGATGATTAAATAAATGGAATTGCCACCTATCTGACTTTTACTCTCTTTATGACATTTAGGCTGTGCTCCACAACACCCACACGGAGAGGAACGGGAAGGAAGAGAAAGGAAGGAGGTAGCGCGCGGTTCCTCTTGCTACAGTGAAACCTACACTCCGATTTGGGAGGTACGAATTTGAGTAGTTTGTATAGCGCGTTACTCTCGCTACAGTAGCGCGTTACTCTCGCTACAGTAGCGCGTTCCTTCTTTTTCCTCTCCGATTACCTTCTTCTGAAGCGGATGAACGGTGTGGGTAGCCCGGACGCACAGGGAGTTCCCTTTCGTTCCCGTTCTTTTCCTTTAATGAAGAGGGTTCTCCCCCTCTATGAAGCACAACCTTAAAGGCTTTTATAAACCCAAAGTTGCCTTGAGGCTAGAACCATGCAATAGTGCATGCACCATATTATATGATCTTTCCATATGTACCTCCTATTTTTTGAAATAAAAACTTCGAAAATTATTTTTTCGAAAAGACGTCTTCATATTATTATTTTAAAATTTAAATAATTAATTTAAACCGCTTAACATAATATTTATATAAAATTATTTTTCGAACTTTCGCATACACCTATCTTAAAGGAAAAATAAGAAAAAAGAAACCAATATTGAACATTGAAACTAACTTTTCATTCTATTAAGTATTAACATATCCTACTCAACAGTTCCATTTCCATACTCCATTGTGTTGCTCCTCATCTCACCTAGAAATCGTGAACAAAAACCCTTCTGATGAAGTGTTGATGTTAAGCTTAATATGGACAACATACCCCTAATTAAATTAAATCAAATTAACTTGTTCAAAATTTTGAAGTGTACATCGTACATAGCTCCTCGCCAGCAAGTGCAGATCTAGACAAATTACTACACATAGTTACAATTACACCCCCATTTATATTATTTAGTTAACCACACCATTTACGAACAATTTTCCAAAAACACCCTCCGTCTTTTTATTACTTGTAAATCAACCAAGGTACTAGTAAATTCAAAAAATTTCAGGGCTCCTGGACGAAGAGGAGCTAGAAATTATTTTAGAAACCATAACTAAAAAAAAATTTACCAAACCAACTTTGATTGTTTTAGTTTTTACAAAAATTATAAGAATTAAGATGTCATTTCGATCTGAAGTGTTTTTTTTCTTGTACCGAATTACCATTTCGGTCCGAGGTGTTTTCACAAGTTTTACCCAACAACTACATTTTTTTTTTAAATCTGTGAAAATGGCTCGGACCAAAATGACAATTCGGTCCGGAAAAAAAAATACTTCGGACTGAAATGGTATCACGGTTCTTATGGTTTTTGTAAAAAAAAAGTAATCAAGTTGGTTTGGTAAATAATTTTTTTTTATTTATGGTTTCTAAAAAAATTTCGAGGAGCTATACACTAAACTCGAATCGTCTGATCCGACATGGCCCTGATACCAGCCGTCAATTTCAAGAAACTCCTCCAATCTCGGGATCTCTGCATCGAAGCTCCAATCCGACTCCACGGAGCTCTCCGTGCTATCCATCGGAGCAAGATCCAATAACCCGTTAGGCGACGCGGGTTGGCGGATCTCTGTCGGAGGCGTGTCAGGGAAGTTGAGCTTGGCCTTGTCGCCCCGGATCCGGCGCGCCGCCGCATCGTAGGCCAGTGCCGCCTCCTCAGCCGTGGCGAAGGTTCCGAGCCAGACGCGCATGCCTTTGCGCGGGTCGCGGATCTCTGCTGCCCACTTGCCCCATGGGCGCCGCCTGATCCCTCGGTAATTACTCTTTCGCCCTCGAGTTCGCTTCGCAACGACCGGGTTTGGTTGTAGTTGTTGCAGGGGTAGTTTCATCTTTTTGTCAGCTGAGAAGAAATTTGCAAATACTTAAATTTACGAGTTGCTGTTGTGGTTAGTTAAAAGTTTACTCCTTTTTTGGTATTTAAAGATTTTTTTTTTGTGTGTGTTGAGTATGAATACTTTCTAACCATACTTTTCTTTTATGACCGACATTTTTATTAATATCTAAAGTTTAATAGAAATTAATTAATATATCCAGATCTTCTGAGTATTTATAAAAATACCCTACCGTCTATTTTCTGGCTGGTATTCTATTTATTTGCTTACTGGCTATTAAATGGCCGGTATCCTTAATTTTTTTTTAGAGACACTATGAAGAGCAAGATGCTGAAATCTAATACTAAAAATTCGAATTTTTTGTTTAAATTATTTGTTAGATTACTTCTTTTGATGTATAATTAGCATATTTATACTAAAATACGCTAAATTACTTGAAATTATGCTAAATTACGCTAATTTTCATATTTATACTGAAATACGCAAAATTATAATAATTATCTGAAATACGCAAAATTCCGCTAACATAATTTCAAGTAATTAAATTCACTAGCCGCATGCGAACACTAAACTACGTTTTTTTAGGTACTAAGTTTTAAAAATTTCACTAGTTCAGGTTGATCAAGTTGTTTTAATGTGATTCAGGTTTTCTATCTTTCCTAATCATCAGCCGCATACGACACTGTCACTAGCCGCATATGGGTCGCATATGGGTCGATGATAAAAAAACTTTAACTCAATTTTTGAGGTACTAAACGACGTTTTTTTGCAATTCTGATTCCGACAGCCCCTTGGGAATGACCCCAGGACGCCATTGCCCCCGTCTCTTCCCAAGCTTTCTGAATTGGGGTCGTACGCGCAAATGCGAGTTTCCTAGCCAAAGTTGGCCACTTAAAGTTTTTTTAAAAAAAAATGATGCTTTCGTGCCAAAACACCGATGACGCACTGATGTTTTATGCACGGCTTAACGACGACAGAAGTGCATCGATGTTTCATTACAAAAACATCGGCGACGGACTGATGTTTTTTAGCACTACTCTGCTTAATTGCCAATACTAAGGCTAATAAAATATCGATGTTTCATTACAAAAACATCAGCGACGCACCGATGTTTTTTTAGCACTACCCTACTTAATTGCCAATGCTAAGACTAATAAAACATCGATGTTTCATTGCAAAAACATCGATGATGCACCGTAATTTAGTGTAATTTAACATAATTTAGCGTAATTTAATGTAATTTAGTGTAATTCAGTGTAATTTAACATAATTTCAAGTAATTTAGCGTATTTAGTATAAATATGTTAATTATACATCAAAAGAAGTAATCTAACCAATAATTTAAACTATAAATTCGAATTTTTAGTGTTGGATTTCAGCATCTTGGTCTTCATAGTATCTCTAAAAAAAAAAAAAATTAAGGGTACCGGCCATTTAATGGTCGGCAGGCAAATAAATAGGGTACCGGCTAGAAAATTGCCGGTAGGAGTATTTTTATAAATACTCAGAGAATCTGGATATATTAATTAATTTCTATTAAACTTTGGATATTAATAAAAATGTCGGCTTTTATGACATACTAGTAAAATATGGTTGAAAGTTGAAACTATTACAACGACAAAAGTTTGAATCATGAATTAGATAATGCAAAATACAAACCTGAAGGATGGTGGTGTTGGAGGCGAGTTGTGTTGGCCGGAGATAGCGCGAGGAGAGATCTCGGCCGTTGGTTAAGGTGAGGAAGTCGGATATCAAAGCACCACCACACATCTCCCTTTTGCTTCTCTTCTTCTTCTTTGCAAAGTTGACTGAAATTTGTTTTGGAAAGTGAATGCACAAAAAAATGTTGTGTGCAGTTATAACATACAGCACTTGTGTGTTCCCCCTTTTTATAGCCATTTTGGAGCTTAGTGAATTTACAAATTTATTTTTATTTCCTTTTTGAGGTACGGACCGTTCCGAGTAACGACAAAAATTCAAGCTTTAAAAGCTTTTTATCAACAACTTATCTCTTCAAGATTTTATTTTAAAAAACCCAACAACTTGTCTGATCTGTTTAGTTATCAAAACATTGTATTTCTGTTTTATTTGAGATGATAAGTTTTGACCCTTTGTAAAAAGTAATAATGCAAATTGTCTTATTGATATCTGACTATGAACCGGTTTCTAATCTTTCCTAATATATAGATTGTCAGAATCATTTGGTGATAATGTAAAAACAATTATAATATTTTCTAAATGAATGCTAACACTTATGTGATATTTTTAAATTTAGAAAGTATGTGGCTGAGATCTTTCATCAGTTTAAAGGGACAAAAAAAATGGTCCTTCATTTTTTTGTCATTTAGACCATCTATTAATTACAAAAAAAAAATTTATTAGTTACTTTTTTTGTCTCACATGTATGTTGATTTTCATAGAAAATTCAGGTTGATTAATATGACCCTTATTTTATGATTGAGAAAAAAATTGTATAATATTTGTTGATAACTGAACATACTATATAATATTTAATATAATACCCATAGGTTGGTTGAATTTGAAACAGCCAGTTGAACTTTAAAAAAATATTGCATGATTTGATATATTTACTTCAAATGTCATAACTGACAACACTGAAGATAATATATTTATATAACTTGAATATATTCAATCATTTGCCCATGTTCATTTTTTTATTGAGAAATTTCTCTGAGTAATATATTTTTGGTAACAAGTAACAATAATTTTTTATTTATAACATAATTATTGCAAAAAAAATAAACCAAAACACTCATGTTTCTCGGAAATTTGATTTCTACCCAGGCCGCTCTGGCATTCTGCGGCCCCAGTCAGAAGACCGCAAATGCCCCTGCAGTCCCATTGTTTTTTTTTTGTAAGTGCTTTGGAATTTGTGACACCATAGGATGTTTTAACTCCATCCATCTTCATCAGAATAGAGAGAGATAATACAATGACAATTAAACTAAGTGACTCCAACAAAGTCAGGTGTCGCAAATAATTAAACTGAGTGACTCCACACAGAGTAAGTCCGACTTTTTTATTTCCAAATGCAAGTACAATAACTCCAACAAAGCCAGGTGTCCCAAATCTAGTCGTCCTCATTTTTTGGTTATTTCTTTTAAATTTCTGTGCTAAAACAAAAAAAAAAAATGAGGACTGCAGGGGTATTGAGCGGCCTCCTGATTGGAGCCACAGAATGCTTGAGCGGTCTGAGTAAATTTCAAATTTCTCTAAAATCGGAGTATTTTGGTTTATTTTTTAGTTACGGTAGAAATAAAAATTTCGGTAATGCGAGTATGCGATCTATTTTTAGTTGAAAAAAAAGGAGAAAAAATGAGAGCGGTTCAAATAAAACGTGATGGATTTCCAGCATGGAGACATGAGTACGGTTACAGGGATAAGTAGATTTGACAACGACACATGATGACCCACGTGTCAAAAATCTATCGGCTATTGCGTATGACATAGCACTTTGCATAAATGACATGAAATTGAATTGGAGTGATCAGTCTGCAGCAATGATTTATATATCATATAAATAACTTTGAGGTTGTTTATATTTTTATTTTTAAAATTCAAACAATTGATATGAAAATATTCAACATGATTTGCATACGGAAATGCTAAATATGATCTCCATATAAAACTAAAATTTATTATAAATTTTATTCTATGATTTATTTCTTTTCTAACTCTCAAATTAACGCAAAGTTATCGATTCTACCAAAATTTTTATTTATAACATTTAAAAAAAAAATAAACCAAATAACCATCGTTCGGTGGGAATTTGATTTCTAGTACGGCCGCACCGGTATTCTGCGAACCCATTTCAGCGGGGCCGCAGAATGCCGATGCGGACCCTTAAATGGGTCCGCAGAACCATTCTGCGGACCCATTTTTTTTTTCAAACTTTGAGAGATCTCACATGATGTGGCACACATTCCTAGAAAACCAAAAAATATTAAAAAATCAAAAGATTTGAGATATCTCGCTGGTGGCACACATTCCTAAACCATAAAACAAAAAAAGTTGGTCCGCAAAATGGTTATGTGGACCCAGCTAGGGGTCCGCAGAACGCCTGTGCGGTCCCCAGCATTTGGGTCCGCAGAATGCCGGTGCGGCCGTGGTGAAAATCGAAATTCCCAGAAACGATGGTTATTTGGTTTATTTTTTTTTTAAAATGTTATAAATAAAAATTTCGGTCGATTCTACGAGCTTAAAATTTTAATTGATCTTTTATCTATATTCAATTATTCATACAAGTTACCTATGAACTTTTAATTCTATTTTCAATATTATTTAATTGATATAATAACTGTTACAAGACTATCAAATAATATCTCTGATAATAAATACATTACAGTCGAATATATATGTTTTTCTTATTTTTTTATTAATGGATCCGGAACATTCTAATATTTTTTAAATATTTTTTTTCGAGAGTTGAACACACACCTCTTTGTAGAGAGATGGAGATCGTGATTCATCAGTCAAACGTATGAATAAACATAAATAATGACAACAATGATAATAATATTAATTAGTACATTAGATCTAAAGACAGAACTTCAAGAAACAAGAATAAGACAATTATTCTATCTCAACATAAAAAAGAAAAAAAGAGACCAAATTCCGCACTTTCACTACAGAGACATAACAATGTAATGCAGTTGCATTAGTATTTGCTGAATTATGTACCATTTTAAATAAAAGTTATATTGTTTAGGCAAGAAAAATATAATAAAAATGATCAAGTGATCACTCAAAAAAAAAATGTTCTCCTAATAACAATACATTTTGCATCATAAAGAATTAGCTTTTGGCCATCAAAATTTTTTTATTGTACATTAAATAAAAGTTAGAAGGCTAAATTTTTATCTTTCTATTTAAAAATAAATTCATTTTGCATCATAAATCCATAACATCCATAGAACAAAAAAAATATATATGTTGTGTTGTGGTACGGCCAATGAAAAATTGCTTCCGACAAATTGCAATTTGCAAATGGTACAATGCCGCTTTTTATCCAGCCGCTTTCTTTCCCTGAGACGGCCAAAATTAGTTCCATCTGCTTGTCTCAATGTCTAAATCACCTCACTTGTCACCTTACTAGAAGACCGATCAAACATTTGATAGTTTTAGTGATTTCTGTATTTTTTTTTTTTTTAGAGATATAGTTAGGGAATTTGTCCCTTTGTGCTGGTGATGTATTTTTTTTTGTACATCTCAGACCGTATATAGATGCTTGTGACTTTATATTTTACTATCATGATATATAAAATATAATGGTGAATTAAATTGAAGATGGTTCAAATGTCTTTATTTTTTGTGTCTTTATCATGCCTCTATTTTTAAGAACCTTAATAACTCAAAAATTAAAACTTAAAAGTCAAAATAAAACCGTTGGATATAATCTATATCATTTTATCTATGCATGTGTAAAAAATTATGACATTTCAACTTTGTTTTGATTGTCATCAAGAGCTTGTAAAACTGTACTAATGTGGATAATTTCTAGACGTTGATTTTTCAAATGATTGATTCACATAAAAGAAAAATCGAAATGTGATATTTTTTTATGAGCACATAAAGAAAATAGCATAGATCATATCTAACGGTTTTATTTTGACGTTTATGAATTAAATTTTTATTTATTAACGTTTTTAAAAATAGAAACATGATGGAGACACAAAAAATAGAGGCATTTGAACCCTCCTCAATTAAAATAGTTTATTTACAAATTCTCTGCGAAAAAGAAAAGATTCTGTTCTTTATTTATGTCTTAATTAATTTATACATGGATGAGTCTTTTGAGGTTTGATGTGATTAAGGCTTAATCACTAATTAGGCAGTGGGATGTCGGCTATAGGTAACGATGATGCCACGTGGCAGATCTCAAGTCAATGGACGGTTTGAGCTTTGTCTGTTGTCTCTGATTAGAATCTTTTTATCTCTAATTAACTAATCATTAATTAATTAGTTCAAGGATTACTTTAGGATCCTGCCATTCTCTTGTTTTGCGTCCCTCTCTAATTAAATTAATAATCCATGCTACAGAGTTTAATTAAGATGCTCTGCATTCTGCAGAACCGGAGGTGTCCTTAATTTGCATTATTTAGATAATTTATGGTTTTGTTTTATAAATTTTAACTCACTGAGATCTATGATTTAAATTTAAAATAACATCTTTTTCTTCTCCTCTTAAGGTCTCTGATCTGAATTTAAATTTTATGAATATTTTTTAGAAAAAAAAAAATGAAGGTCTAGTCTCAAATTCCAATATTTATAAATAATCTTCACATGTCATTGTCTTTTTGTCACAAAATCAATTTATGATATAAATTTAAGTCTTACACGTCTCTACTCGAATGTAGCTAATGAAATACGGACTATGAATGGAGGGGATATTTGAATGACAAAAAACATGTAGCACTCAGACAGGTTTGATTAATTCTGATAAACAGAGGGAATTCGGTTCAGAGTACATGGGACAAATCATGGATGCGGCTGAGATGCACTTCAAGTAGAGTTACTAAGAAGGTTTGGGCAACATGGTTTCTAGCTACATCATGGTTCCTATGGAAGCAGCGTAACCAAGTCGTGTTTGGAGGTCTGGCAAGGATGTTGTCGGACAAGATAATTGAAGAGGTGAAGCTTTGGCTGAAATATTGCAAAGGACGAAGTACAAGAGCTAGCTGGGGAGAGTGAGAAAGGTTTTTTGTAATATCTATGCATTAGGTTTTGCAATCTAAGTGCATAGTTAGTGCCTCTGGCAGGTAGCCAGTACCAGTTTCATCAAAAAAATAAAATAAAAAAATATAGCATAATAAGATATGTTAATTAAAGCATCATAACGTGCACTAAAATATGTACCTGAATTAGATGCATGTTGACGGTATTTGACTAGAATAACATACTTTCATTGAAAAATCAACAGTTACTGAAGGCTTAAAGTATCCGAAATTTTTTCAATTTTACCCTTAAAGTTTTAAATATTATATTTGGTCGTTATAGTATTCATTATATATCAAATTTGTCCTATATTAAATATTCATTACAAATTTATATTTTCATCCATCCTAATATCGTTTAGTATTGCTAATATATTGAATTAGTGACTTGGATACTACAAAATGATAGTGATCTTATCACGACTTATTTGGTACAAAATGAAATTCATAAGAAAAATGTTATTTCTAAAATTTTAAGAATCAAAATGAAAATACTACCTTAAAAGGACCATTGGTGGTCTGAATTTAGCCTTTTGACCTACGAGCATCTAATTCTAACCTCTAGCTGTATGACAGCTTGGTTTGTTAGGTAATTTTTTTTTTTTGGGAAGTTCCCAGTCTTCAAATTAACAACAGTTTGATACAGTAATTTGTCTGTAAAATTCAAATTCTTTGGTAGCAATCTTGTTAGGTTAGGTATCACACCAACTTTCTTTGTACGGATAATTGACTAAATTACATTTACTAGTCTAGCTATCTCAATTTTCAAGGAAAAATGCATTAAATACTATATGCAATTTAGACTTTTGGTCTGAGCTAAGAGCTAATTAATTGTGTCCAAATTGTACATTCTAGCCGAAACATGAGTTCTAAACGAACCTCATTTTTTCTTTTATTCTAAATGAAAATGAAAATGAAAATTGTATGGATAGGGTAGTAAAAATTACCTTGCTCAACATCAATGGGCATTACATTATGACGGGTCTCATTGTGCTAGGCATAATATCACCTCAACTAATGGATAACCTCAAACGTAAGTCCTCAAGTGTCTAATTTTTTTGTTGTTGCAAAAACCAAACAAATAGATCAAATATTACACATTAATTCTTCCAAATAGCATTTACAGTATGTATGTCATGATCATGAAATTTAATGTGACTTAAATTTATGTGTATTATTAGGAACATTAATGTTCCTAATAATATCACCTATAAACTAATGAATAACCATAAACATAAGTAATGTAAAAGTTCATAAATTTATTTGTGCAAAACTTATGCAGATAAATCGAATATTACACATAACAATCTTCTTAAATGTTTTTTCCGTACGTTGTATTTGTCTATTTATGTATTTAATCAAATTAGGCCACATTTATATTCCTAATATCACAAAAACTAACTAATAACATCTATATATGTTCTCCATAAAGAAGGATTTTATAATGCAAAATAAGCAGAATTTGGGGTTGCACTGAAGGCTCTAGGGTGCTCTTAATTAATTTAATACTATTCTAAGGGAAATACTAAGAAGGCTTTGGAAAAATCTAATTCTAAATCATATAACATGTATTGTTATCCGATATGTTTACTTTTATAAGGGGTTAAAAAATAAACATTACAACATATACATGGTAATGGAAGGAACAGAGTACAATGTGATGATTGGTAACTTAATACATTCAATATTTGCAATGGAAGGAACATAGTATAATTTTATCCAGGAAGGCCGAGGTAATTGTTAACTGTAGACAGATGCACTGCAATTTGCAAGGGAAGAGAAATTAAGTGCTGCAAGTGATTAAACCAAGCAGGCCTTCACTGTAATTTGGGCCTTGGGCTCTGCAGCGAAACTCAACATGTGTTTTAATACTTTTGTTTCATGTTATTCTAGTTCAGGAAATATTGATACTTAATTTCTGCATCAAAATTGCTTTTAATCACATTTTGATCCTCGATTTGAAAACAACTTTGTTTCATTTTCGGTTTCATTTAATGTATGATTTTTGTATCATAAGCAATTTCTTTTGATTAAAGATAAAAGATCATTGAAAAGAAAAAAAAAATGTAGTTTGGTGAGTTAAGGTTTATAGTAGGATTTTCTCTTTGAAAATGCACTATGTATATATGGTTCATGAGATTTTTTTACTTATGAAAACTAGTTATGTGCATTTTATGCAACTTAAAAATAGTCGATCCGAAATGTTCAACACGATCTCCATATTAAAATGTGCTTGGAGACCAAATTTTATAATTTTTGTAAATTTCTTACTATTTTTTTAGTATTTTTTTATATCACTGTTTTTTCTGAAAATTGTCGACCATAAAAAATTAGTGATTTAAAAAAATAAAAATATAATAGGCTTTTTAAAAAAACCCCTATTCAAATTAACAATATGCGAAGAGATAAGAAAGATAGATTAACTGATCAGCCAAAAAAAACGGCTCATATCCTTCTAATTAATAACTTCTAAAATAAATTTAGAGAGTTTATGAGAATTCTAAATTGAAGTAATTAAGTAGGCTCTTAATTAATCCTTAAATTAGGCTATTAACTTACATGAGTTAAGGAACCTGTCTTTAATTATAATATCTTATTTCACGTGAATCATGCAATTAGTTCAAGAAAAATTAAACTGCAGCTTATAATTGATAAGGACACTTTAATTCCTTTTATAGTTTACATTATATATATGCAAATTAAGATTGGAAGAATAGGAAAGTGTAAAAAAAAAAAAATGTAAGAATACAATAGAAATGAATGGAATAGCCGGTACATAAAAAAGCATAAACAGAAAGAAATAAAAGCAATGGCATTTCAAACAAGATAACTGCATAACATCCTCAGTTGACGATACGACATGTGGGCCCCCTGACCTCGCCTTGTGACCCTGTGAGCACCTCAATGCTCCCCATTTTCACCATGGCGTTTATGAAATCTTGCTTAAATTTCTCAGGCTCCTTAGTGTAGGTCTCGACCTGTTTTCTGGTTTCATTGCTGGTGAGCAAGCTCCAGTCGGAGAAGAAAAGCGCAGTTAGCGATGCAACATTTTTGTAGTACTGTACATCTAGTTTATCCTGAGTCACAAAGTCCTCTGGAACGACACCATCATTGGTTGTATTCTGGGAACAAAGTTTTCTCAAAGAAACGCCAAAGGTTTGGTTCATGTTGCGGTCAATGGTGGGTTAGAGACGGCTGGTGAAGGAGGAGCAACGCGATATTCCGATTGAGTGGGCCCCAGAAAGAGTGACCATTTCTGCAGCAGAGAGCCCCTTCCTTGCAAAGATGGCCACAAGTTGGGTGAGATTGAAAAAAGGGTGGGGGGAGATTTAGCAATGCCTCAGTACTGTTGGAAACCCTACCATCGAGCCTACCTGTCGGGATTTTGTAGGAGATATTTCCTAGGAGGAATGAGGCATCACGGGCAGCCAATGCTAGGATGTCAGCACATGAAACGATTCCTTTACACTTCTCTTCTAGCTTAGCCTTGGCTGCATCGATCACTTCAAAGCCTCGGAGGCTCGGGAAGTTTGGAATGGCAAGCTTTTCTGGTTGAGGGTTTGCTTCAGTTGGGTCCAGGAGGACTGAAGCATCACAACCCTAGTGAGTGAAAAAGAATGTGCTCTTATGTAATTCGGTTAATTAAAGCATTCATGCAGTAATTATTTAATTTCAATTAAATAATGGTCTTATAGCAATGATGCATCTTCCAAAATCCAAACGCGTAGGTCATCGTCAGTTTTTGTTTGAACTTGATTAGATTGTTAAATTATTTTTAATCATGCATACCACAGGATCGAGGTTCTGTCGGAGGGAGGCCATATGGATAATGTATATATATAGCACACAAAACCAAACTATTTACAAGAACAAACTATTTACATATGAAAAAAAAAGACCTTACATTACAATACTAAATATCAACTTTTTGCAACAATATTCATCTGTGTCGTATGAAAAAAATGACCAGTTATAGATTGCGCGAAACTTTGCAATAATTATTATATATGTATGTATTATTGATTTTGCTTAGATGATCTACATTCACAACCACTTTGCATATTACCATTTCACACAGAAATATAATAATATGCTGGAACAAATTAAACAGTAATGGGAATAAAAGCAATATTGTACCCTGACAAAACAGTCATGAAAGTGCAAGCGGATGAGATCAGCTCCTAAACCGGGATTTTCTTTAACATAACTTCTGACGGTGCTCTTGACGATTGACTCCGCCCTTTTACATTTGTTCTTGTAATACCCGACCTTAAGAGATCTACAATAATATGCTTCTGATACCGGAAGCAGTAGCTGGAATGCTGTAGCAAATATAAGGCATGTGATCAAAATGGAAATATTTCTTTCCATCTTAATGGCAAAGTATATATATTGACTGGATAGTTGAAAGAGAAAGAATTAAGGAGAGCTGATGAGGAAGAATAGATGGGATATATATGTTGAGTATTTATAGACAAGATGTAGGATGCATGATGAGTGTGTGTATATATATATAGAGGAGGGCTCAAATGCCCCATTGCTTTATGCTTCAATCGTACTCCAACATTTTTATTTTCAATTTTAAAGTTTAAACAGACAATCCAAATTGCTCAACATGATGTCCACGTTTAAATATGATTGAAGACCAAATTTTATGTTTTTTTGGAAATTTCTTACTATTTTTTAAGATAGATACAAAGTCACTGTTTTTTTCAAGATATTGTGGTCCATCTAAAAACAATTATTTTGTACCTATTTTAAAAAATAGTAAGAAATTTCCAAAAAATATAAAATTTGGTCTCTAATCATATTTAAATGTGGATATTATGTTGAGCGGTTCAGATTATCTGTTTAAACTTTGAAATTGAAGATAAAGATGTTGGAATACGATTGGAGCATGAAATAATGAGGCATTCACTACTACAAAAATGGTAATTCTACACTGCACATTGTACAAGGTTTTGTCAATTTTATATGAAACCGTGTACCATAAAGGTTTTTCTGAAAGTCCGAAAAAACTACTAGAATCATACACTGATATTTATTAAAGAATCAATGTAGAATTGTTTGGAAAAAAAGGCTGTGTATGATTTATTAGAGAGCTACACGAATATTTAACAAATATCCGTGTAGGAATAGCTACACGGATTTTTGATAATAAATCCTTGTAGAAAGACAAGAACTGTACACGGATTATCTTATAAATAGCCGTGTATGATTTGTTAGAGAGCTACACGGATTGTTAAGTATAAATTCGTGTAGAAACGTGTAAGGTTTTGGTATAAAAGACCTTCTCCTTCCAGTGCCGTTTTGATCAAGTAATTAGTACTCTCTCTGTTATATTGAAGGTTGATCTGAGATTTTTGAAGTTTGTATTTTCTCCTCTCTATATATCTTTCTAAGGTTAGTATATATATATATATATATATATAGAGGAGGGATCAAGTTACAACAACCATTTTTTTTCATTTTCAAAGTCCAAATCGTCGATCCAAACCGTTCAACATGATCTCCACAATAAAATGTGCTTGCAGATCAAATTTTACATTTTTTTGAATTTGTTTACTATTTATTAAGTATTTTACAAAAAATAGTCATATTCAGACCATTGAATTTTGTACCCATCTTAATAAATAGTAAAAAAATTCAAAAAAATGTAAAATTTGATCTGCAAGCACATTTTATTTAGATAATCATGTTGAACGGTTTGGATCGACAATTTGGACTTTGAAAATGAAAAAAATGGCTGTTGTAACTTTGTTGTAACTCAAATTTGTTGTAACTTGATCCCTCCTCATATATATATATATATATTTTCTGTTTCTTCCTCTAATTTTCTGTTACTTTACGTTTTTCTGCCCATTTATTCCAAATTTTTTTCTTCTGGAAACGTCTCTCTCTCCACTGATTTTAAGGGATATTATTCTGAAAAAGTATCATCCATTTTGAAGGAGAGAAGTAAAGAAAACGCTGAAGGTCTCCATCATCAGATCCGAGGAAAACCATTAAAGATAAGTACTAATGCTTCCGCCTAAAGATGTCTTCAATTCAGAACTGTAAGATTTAAATTCCTTTGCTATTTTATTTTGGATTTACGGATTCTGGATTACGTGTTCTAATTGTATAAACACGTTATGTTTTATTATGTCTATCATTTGGTATCAGAGCAATCGTAAATTCATATAAGATGCAGTAATTTTTTTTACGAAATTGATTTTTAATGGTTCGTATAAAAGATATACAGATTCAATTAATTTTATGTATAAATAGTTTCTTATAATATTTTTTGACGAAAATTTCAGAACTGAGAATTTTTATTCTCTATTATGCATGCACATATATGTTTATCAATGTATTTTATTGGAGTTGAAATGTTGGAGACCTTTAACCAAGATGCATCATGTCATGGATCACATGGATACTCTTTTTTTTATATGTTGGATCTAATACAACTAGTTTGTATGAAATTTTGGTCCAAACTAGATTATAACCAAGAATTTTGGCAACATGAGCCCAACAGGGCCAAAGCTTGATCACATGCTTACTAAGTGGTAAAGACATAACTTTTATACAAATATTGTATTGGATCTTGAGGAGTATATGTTATATGGATCACATGAGATTGCATATGTACAAAAGACAATGTCTATATATGTTGCACGAATTGTAATCTGTTAGTATTCTCTATGGTTTTATATGAATTCATATATAATAATCGGCCGAACGGAAGTTTATTGTATACTTTTTTTATATAAATAATTTAAACCATATAACGTTATTTTTAATAATTGGTTGTTATTAATTTTTTTCAACTTGAAATTGTAACTGCCACTTTATTAAAATGAATTTTGTGATTTAAGTCACAATTATGTTTTTACATTTAATAAATTATGAACGGTAATTTTATCAACTTTAATTGCAAATTAAGTTGGAGGCTAGCTCAGAAACGAAAAAAAAAGACAATTATACACGGATATTTAACAAAAGTCCGTGTATAACGAGTTAAGAGAGCTACACAGATTATTTTATATTTGTCCGTGTATGATAGTTACGTGAGCTACACGGATATGAAATCACAACAACAAAGTAGGCACTTATCGCGAGGGTACTCCGTCGCGAAAAGTATCGTCGCGAAAAGTAGGCACTTATCGCGAGACACTTTTCGCGACGGAGTACCGTCATAACTGTGCTTTTTCTTTTCGCGACAGAGTACCCTCGCGATAAGGGCCTACTTTTTGTTGTGAATTAAAAGTCCGTGTAGAAAGAGTAATTCTACACGGATATTTAACCAAAGTCCGTGTAGAACGAGTTAAGAGAGCTACACGGATATGAAATTAAAAGTCCGTGTAGAAAAAGTAAGCTACACGGATATTAAATTAAAAGTCCGTGTAGAAAGAGTAGTCGTACACGGATGTTTACGTAATATCCGTGTAGCTCGGTAAAATGGAGAGCGCCACAGGCAAGTGTTTGTACACGGCTGTTTATAAAGTAATCTGTGTAGAAATCGTTATAATTTCACACGGGTAAATATCCGTGTGTAATTATAAACCTATTCATATACCCTCAGAGCCTACACAGCAGAAAATCCGTGTAGCTCCTCCAGTTATGTCCGTGTGCAATATCTTTTCCTGTAGTAGTGATTTGAGCCGATATTTTTATTAAAACCCCAAAAAAAAAACAAATTATCAAATCTGCTCCCACCCCAACTTTATTTTTATTTCTACCCTAACCGCCCGTGGGCTGGGCGGTCCACTTTTCCCACCTGACCGCCCAGCAGCTGGGCGGTCCGCTAGTGTTTTTTTTTTTTTTTTAGAGACAATATGAATATCAAGATGCTGAATTCTTAACGCTAAAAATTCGATTTTTTTTGTAAATATTAGTTAGATTACTTCTTTTAAGCATATTTATACTAAAATACGCTAAATTACTTGAAATTATGTTAAATTACGTTGAGTTACACTATATTAAGTTAAATTACACTAAATTACATTACATTACGCTAAAATACGGTAAATTACATACGAATAGGGACGATATATCTTCACTAAAAAGGCGAAAAACGACGACGAAACTTCAAACGGTCATAAAACGGCGCTCGAGTTGTGCTGTGGAGTTCCTGTCAAAATTTCAGCCCGATCCGACGGACGGATCAAAAGTTACGCTCCTTTTCGTGAAGCATGCGCAGGACCATATTGCATCACTTCAACTCAAGTTTTGAGGCTCTTCCCTTAGTTTTTTGGTGATTTTGAATTTCGAAATCCGGCATAGCCGGCACAGACGCATGCGCATTTTCTCAAGCTTTCCGAAAAGTGGTCGTTTGCTGAAATCGGACACTCGAGCGCCGTTTTATGACCTTTTGAAGTTTCGTCATCGTTTTTCGCCTTTTCAGTTAAAACTATCCTCCCTATTCATTTGTAATTTACCGTATTTTAGCGTAATGTAATGTAATTTAGTGTAACTTAACTTAATATAGTGTAACTCAACGTAATTTAACATAATTCCAAGTAATTTAGCGTATTTTAGTATAAATATGCTTAAAAGAAGTAATCTAACTAATATTTACAAAAAAAAATCGAATTTTTAGCGTTAAGAATTCAGCATCTTGATATTCATATTGTCTCTCTCTCTCGAAAAAAAAAAAAAAAAACACTAGTGGACCGCCCAGCTGCTGGGCGGTCAGCTATGGAAACTGGACCGCCCAGCCACTGGGCGGTCAGATATGCATAGTGGACCGCCCAGCTGCTGGGCGGTCAGGTGGAAAAAGTGGACCGCCCAGTCCACGGGCGGTTAGGGTAGAAATAAAAATAAAGTTGGGGTGGGAGCAGATTTGATAATTTGTTTTTTTTAGGGGTTTTAATAAAAATATCGGTGATTTGAGCCCTCCTCATATATATATATATAGAGTAGAACTAGGGTGCTCCTAAGCTCACCAAGCCCTTCGTGAGCGCGGCTCTAAAACCTATCAAATTGACTTCAAACGACATTTCCAAACCGTTAGATGTTCAATCTATATCAAAATCTACTTGGAGACCAAATTTTACATTTTTTGGAATTTTTTTACTATTTATTAAGATGGTTTGAAAATCGCTGTTTTTATTAAAATTCTGCACCATTGGAAAACAGCGATTTTCAAACCATCTTAATAAATAGTAAAAAAATTCCAAAAAATGTAAAATTTGGTCTCCAAGTAGATTTTAATATAGATTGAACATCTAACGGTTTGGAAATGTCGTTTGAAGTCAATTTGATAGGTTTTAGAGCCGCGCTCACGGAAGGGCTTGGTGAGCTTAGGAGCACCCTAGTTCTACTCTATATATATATATATATATATATACGAAATAGCTAGCGTGCTACGCGTAGCATAGAGGCTCTACCGTGCTACGGCTCACTTTTTGATTTTTCAAAATCCTAACGGTCCATCCGAACCGTTCAACATGATCTCCATATTAATATGTACTTGGAAACCAAATTTTACATTTTTTTGAATTTTTTTACTATTTATTAAGCCACTTTGAAAATCGCTGATCCAATGGTCCAGCAGATTTTACTGTTGTGTACAAATTAGTGTTTTTTCAAAGTGGCTTAATAAATAGTAAAAAAATTCAAAAAAATGTAAAATTTGGTTTCCAAGTACATATTAATATGGAGATCATGTTGAACGGTTCGGATGGACCGTTAGGATTTTGAAAAATCAAAAAGTGAGCCGTAGCACGGAGTGCTCTATGCTACGCGTAGCACGCTAGCCATGTCCTATATATATATATATATATATATATATATATATATATCTATATATTACTTTAATGTTTTTCAGTTCTAACTACTTTTGACTCTTACTTCAAAGTTCTTTCGAGACAATGATTTAGCTATCAGCATCTTGCAAGTTACCATAATATTAACTTTACAGTTCCTATATAAAATATTCTCATCAGTGTCAATGCAGTCAAAAGCAAGAGCCTAATTGAAAGAGCAAAAGTTCTAACTTATAATTTTGCAGCTCCCAGCTCGTTAAAAGTTTAAATTTTCGACCAGTCCAGAAGTTTTCTCTTGGTTAGAATTGTCTACCATATTACGGTACATATCGGAATGAAGTATTTTTATATCCATACTCTATATTTTTATCCGTAAAGATAACAAGTTAATTACAAAATTAATAATAAATAAATACTGATAAATTGATAGTTTATATAATTCAATAAAAAATAAATATATTACACACATGATGTATATAATATCACAAAATATGAAAATATTTTTTTTATTCTATTATTTTCAAAAAACAAAATATAATAAAACAATACACCCTAACTTTGTTCATAAATTTTATTAGCCTAATCACATTTACACCAATTAGCCTTTAAATAAAACCTATATAGCATAGTGTGCGCTATTACAAACCGCTATTACCGCTATCGCGGTCGTAGTTGAATTAGCACATTTTTATTCCGTAATTTAACTTTTAAAGTTGAAAAACATTATAAGGCGGCTATTTGATCGCTAGCAAACAAATCATTTATCTAATACATCGATTGATCTATAAACATAATAAATTATCTAATATGTACAGCTAGCAAACAATTATATATTCAAATATGTTTGGACCTGCCTGGCAATAGTTATCTGTACAGTAGAATATATAATTGATAGCCTTGCTCATTCCCCGCGTATATCAGATTAAAACATATCATTTTTGAAAAGTTAACATACTTTTTGTAGATAGAGTTAACCTTCTTTCAATTTAATTAATTAAACTATAGTTAGAGAAGCAAAGTTAGAGTGTGATGTGTTCATAAAAAAAATTATTAAATTGGCTTCAAACGACTAATTCAAACTGTTGAAATTTATATACTTCATGTATATATGATGCATGTACATGAAATTTTTTATAAGTTTGAAATTTATTTAGTGCAAAGTTAAGCGGTAAAAAAATTGAATCTTTTATAAGTTATTTTATAAATTATTTTATATATTTATTTTTTATTATTTTTTGACCGCTTAATCTTATACTAAATGAATTTGAAACTTTCAAAATTTGCATGTACATTCATTTTGCTCTAATTAGAGAAAAGGGTAGTTTAGAAGACACATTAAGTTTACGTTCTTGTCTTCTTTTAGGGATGACATGCCAATCAGTCTTCTCAAATAAAAATAAAAATAAAAACATGCCAATCAGAGCCCGAGATTTGCATGTTTGTCCGATCTTGGATGAACCAATTGATTAAAAATCTCCCTTTAGTAATTTAGCTACACGCCATGTGCAGGGGAGTTGCCCATTGTGATTACTATATATATATATGTATTGTTTGCTGCCACTTACGCACAATTGACAAATTCATCAAGAATTATGGAATTGGATTATGTACAAAGTACTGTGGACAAATTTTATCTAAAGTCTAATGTATTTGCCTTAAAATTTGTACGTACAATTTAGAATTTTCATAATAAATTTAAGCTACTCTGTTAATATAAATAATTTATGTGAATTTTAATGCGAAGTGGATGGTTTAGATCCTGCTTAGGATGAAACTTTGTCCAAATCTTTTTTGATCAAATCCACATTCACTAAATATGACTATTAATATCGGTTTTTCATCTGGTGACAATATAACCCCATCATAAGCATAGAGAATCGTGAATTTGAAACTCAAATAAAAAACTTATTATCAACTTTAAAAGTTAGAAAGTTATATTTTCGTCTTTTTCTCAAAAAACAAAAATAAAATAGGATCACCCACGCGCGCGGGTCTCCAATGTATAGAAGTCAAAAGAAATAATGTACTCTTAAATTATTTTAATAATTTCCTTTTGTGCATTATTGTCACTTGAAGCGATAATGAAGAGAGTACTATTTCGCTCATTGTAGATATGTATAATGAGAGCAGCTTGGGTCCGATGTCCATCGGACTCAAATTTGGGTCCGATTGGTTCCGGAACCGTCCGATCTGCTTTACTATCCGTGCGCACGAAAATTTGAAGTAGACGTGAAAGTTGCAGGCGCGAATCTTAAAGCAGATCGGACGGTCATCGAGCCCATCGAACTCACTTTGAGTCCGATGGGCATCGGACCCAAATTGACCTCATGTATAATAGCCTAAATTAATAGGCCCAGATTTAATTTGCATAAGCTCAATAATTTAATAATTAATTGTTGCCACGATCGATTATGTGCAAAAGATGTTCATTTAATCCTCTTGGCATATGCATATGCCGTTCTACATATGTGATGACACATCTCTGTTATGTCATTAATTTTAAAACTTCACGACTTTGTCATTTAAAATTCTAATATCAAAATAATATTATTACACCTACACAATTACATTCTCAATGCACAAAAAAACTAATTAACCAGATTTCGACTTTGCATTGACAACACATTCAGAATTTGTAAAAATATGTTGTTATGGACTATTAATTTCTTGACGTAATTTTTTCATACACTAGGTACCAACGATCTAAAATTGAATGCGTTAATTTCTCTGTGTGCACCTTGGAAAAATGATACATATTGGATTTATTTTTGGTATTTGAATTTTACATTTTATGTTATTTTATTTTATTTAACTCGTCAAATTTGCAACTTGGCACTACTAGACTGGGAGGTTCTTACAAGAGCAAAAAATGGCTTGTTTCATAGACTTACCCTTGCAACAAGTTCGAAAAAATCATTTACATGAGACTACCCTTACAAATGTGCTGTGCTGTCGGTAATATCTTCGGCACATATACTAAGTATTTGAATGGACGTTGTTGCAAATATTTTTTTTCTAGTTTTTTTCCATGAGCTTACCCTTGCAAAAAGCGCGCATGCAAATACTTTCAGAGTTAGCCTCATCTGGAATATTTGCAAGGGGAGCGAGCGTGGACCCCATTTTATTATTTGCAACGGGAACGAACGTAGGTCCAATCTTACTATTTGCAAGGCTAGCAAACGTGCGCCCCATCTGTTTATTTCCATGCGTTAATATTTGCATGGGAAGATAATTTTCGTTTTTCCATGGATGATTATTTTCAAGGATATCATTTGTATTTTTTGCATGGGCTGAAGTTCATAATATTTTCGTTGATGTAAAAAGAGAAATAATAACCCTAAATGAGCATATCAGCATGCTCTAATTCTACAATTCACCATATACCAATTTTGTATCAATCCGGTACCAACTCATTACTTTTTTACATTTTGCACTTCTCAATATACCAAATTAACAAATATATTGAAATATAGAGAGAAAGTATGTAATTGCATAAATTAACATAGTATAATTAGCATACATTGTATTAAAATACCAAAAAACATTAAAACAACAATTGATATTATTTGCTAGGAATACTAAAAGGTTATACTATACAATATATTTTTTTTAAAAAAAAAAAGGCTACTGCCCATTCCATTGCTGAAATTTTAAATACAATTATCAGTCATCCAGCAAAGCTGGTACAAAAGCCTCTATACGAGGTGAACTGTAAGCAGAAGCAACATTTTAAACCGCTCATAAAAAATATAAACCAAGACTTAGAAATATCCAAACGCCATAAATAAGCTAAGTTTGCCCTAACTAAGCCACACTGTAACGGGCTAGGGAAGTTAACTAAGTACAAAAAGGGGTAAGTTGTCATCTTCATTCTGGTGCTGGTTCCTATGGAGGTTGATAAACGACAATCTCCTGAGGCATATACTGTGCCAGAGGCACTGCATCTTCTATAACTGGAAGCCATTCTTCAACATCAGGCAGCTTCTTCTTCTTCTTCTTCTTCTTCTTCTTCATATTTCCTGCTCAAAATAGAGACAAAGATTTAATGAGAAGTATTAATGTTCTGGCTGACTGTATATTGCAGTTATCAAAACAAATAGAGTTTCTGTGTTTCCAGACTACCCAACATAAGGCACTAAATACAATGAGAAATCTAGTTCTGTGTACTGTAGGTAGCTGTATAGCAAAGTCAATTATATCTGAAAAAGAATGCCATTGATGCATATGGTCTTGTGTTTTACCCAACCAAAACCAGATTTGTTGTAATAGTGGACAGGTCAGGAATAAGTGTGTAACAGATTCCTTATTGGTACAGAAAGCACAAGTGGATGGACCCTGCCACCCTTTGTTAGAAAGATTGTCTTTGGTGAGTATTTTGTTATTTTGAGTCAACCACATGAAAATTCTAATTTTGAGGGGTACAGGTAGGGTCCACCACATCAGGGGTAAAACTGGAAGGTCTCATCTACAGTTCAAAAATTTATATAATGATTGAGTTGTGAACTTTCTTGAGGCTTCCCATCTCCAATTCACTTTGTCATGTGAATGAGTGAAAGATGTAATACTGAGGATATGAAGTAGATACCCCCAGTCTTTTTGATTAGCCCCTTCTAAAGTCCTTCTAAATGACAATTTATTTCCTTGGGAGTGAATGACTTCAGTTAATAGTATATGTTTTGTACTACACAATTGGTATAATTCTGGAAACCTAGTAGCTAGAGAGCAGTCTAAATACCAAATATCAGTCCAAAATTTAACTACTGAGTTAATACCTGGATCATAAGTGATACTAAGGTTTCCCAAGGATTCTAATTGTTGAGACCAGAAATGAGACAGGGGTATTTATACTATACAATATTCAAAAAGTAAAAATCTAAAGCACAACTATCCAATCTAATATCACTATTAGTGTGTCGTGCTTTAATTTGCTTCTCACCCTCTACAAACATGAAAAAATTACGACTTCATCACTTAAAATGATAGTCATAACTTAAATCTACATTCTAACTTAATAAAATGATAGTCAGAAATGAGATACTTACCTCCAACAAGTATTCCAATTTGCAGATTGGCTCGTCCCATCAAAGTTGTGTTTCACTTGTACCTGTGAATTAGAATGTAAAGGATAGATTTTTGATGTCACTTTTTTACAAAGTAATTAGAGTGAGTGGGGCTTTTTTACAAACCATATATTTGACAAAGTTAAATTCTACCCATTTGTAAATTTTGACCTACCATAATATCCAACGGCCATTGCACTAATCAAGACCGATAGTGTCAAATCAGCATGAGCGTTACTTATACAATCTACAACCTTTAAACAATTTTTAACATCAACAATAATCATTAACGTGCTGCAAATTTTGAAAAAAAAAATGGGAAAAAAAGAAGACGAATATCAAGTACCTTGAAAGCAGCATGGGTTCTGCTTTATTTAATCTCCCTCTTGATCAGTATACCAAATATAAAAAAAAACTGGTATTGTACTAATACCAGTCACTATTTAAGCACACACAAGGATTCCAATCAATTCGAAGCACGAAGTGCCTAACAAAAACAATAATTTGGTAAGGTCAGTCATAATCAAGCAGCACGATAAATTCCACAAGCAACGATAGTTGAGTACAGGAAAAATGCACGATCAAGTCAGTGCAAATAAAGGCTCAGCCATACTGGCATTCAAGCAAATCTCACAAGAAAATCAGGTACGAACATGAGTGACATTTCAAACTTAGCAAGCAATTCATAGTTCAAACACAAGGGGCTAAGCCCGTAATCAAAAGCAACTCAACACAGAGCAAAAGCAAAGGAACAAAATCAAGAGGCTTTTTGCCTTACCACTATGGTTCTGAAACTCGGAATAGGAATCGGAATCGGATTCTTGACCGTAGAATCAGAATCAGATGAATCGGTCGGAATCGGAAGAATCGGATAGGAAACTCGGATTTTTTTGGCAGAAACTTGTTTTGCAGTAAAAAAAAAAGGAAAAAGATAAAAAATCGAGAAAACCTACAAAGCAATAGCGGAGCCTACTTCAAAACATCTCAGTCTTCTAGTTGAAAAGGTCAAAAACATTCTATCTACCCGCCCCTTTCAATTTGCGATAAGTGAACAGGTGGGGATCTAATTGCAAATTTTTCCTCACTGCTCTTCTGACAGGCGCAAAAAACACTTCAGCGTTCCTATTGCTTCGCCGCTTTCTTTTCATTATTGATTTCACTGCTTGATTTTCTTACAAGCAAACACTTCAGCAAATACTTTGCCGCTTGATTTTCAAAACCTGATATGGAATTCACAAATTAACTGTACCCCAAAAGCTGACCAAAAGTTCAACCACAACATGTAATTAGAATCACACCTAGGATTTCATCCCAGTGAGATTCCATCCTATGTCTTCTTTTTGAAAGGCTATGCCATGACAGAATACTCACGGATGCAAGTGCAACCCTACAAATTTCATTTTCAAAGTTTGAGATTCGAGTTGTATAAAATTTTATGCAGAAAGTTAAAACAAGTGTCAAGAAGAAAGGATGTATATCCAGAATGAGGAGGGTTCAAATGCATCATGAGCGGAGCAAAGTGACAAAATAGTATTATCTGAAGTGACAAAATTTTGTTCAGCAAATACTTTGCCGCTTGATTTACGAAAAGTATTCTCCGATTCAAATTAAAGTGAGAAAATAGTATTATCTGAACAAAATTTACGAAATAGCATTTGATCTAAGAATTTACAAAAATAGTATTCCAACAAATAAAATTAGGAGAACAGTATTATATGAACAACATTTACAAAAATAGCATTCAATCAAAAAAATTGCGATAATAGTCATATCGGAACAAAAGTTTCAAAAATAACATTTAGCAAAAAACAATTAGGAAAATAGTAGTTTACGAAAATAGCATTCCAGCAAATAAAATTATGAATATTATCCGAACAAAATTTCCAATAAAAGCATTCGAACAAAAATAATTACAAAAGTAGTAGTATCTGAATAAAATTTACAATAATAGCATTCCAGCATTCCACATACAATATTAAAATACTAAAGAGTATCCGAACAAAATTTACGAAAAGGGCATTCCAGCAAACAAAATTAAAACAAAAATATTCTCTGAACAAAATTTACAAAAATAGCAGTCTGGCAAACAAAATTTACGAAAGTATTCTCCGAACAAAATTCCAACTAACATAAATTTTTCTGAGTCCCAAAAGATGAAGTGAATTTGTGGGCACTTCATTGTTTTTTTTGAGGGTAAGGTGGCAACTTGCCATCTTACGTTTTGATTGATAGAAAAGTTATTTACAAGGGCCCAAGTGGGCTGAAAGTGAGATTAAGTATAATTCTAATTACATGGTTCACCAATATGAACCCCACGATTGCACTACATCTACCCTAAATACGAACTAGCTCCGTTTCCTCTCAGCAGTGCTCCGCCCACCTGTTGGTGTCGATCACCGTGTCTGTGAGGAGCATCCTCGCGGTTTTTGATTTTGAGTTGAAAATCCTGTTGTTTCTCTCTTTCCATATGGACCACAAGCCCGCTGCCCACGCCGTGTGCCACGTTTTTGAGCCACAGCCTGATGTGCGAGGTAATAGCCCGTGTCGGTAGGTTGCCTCCCAGTTTGGTAATTAGTGCGACCCAGAACTCAGATGTATACTCGCACTGCCAAAAAAGGTGTTCGGCCGTCTCCCTTGTACCGGTGTCGCACAAGACACACTGTTCCGGTGCGTTGCATCCCCTTCTGAGTAGCACCGCCCGCGTGAGTAACTTGTTTTGCAGCAGTACCCATAAGAAGAATCTCACCTTGGGAGGTGCTCCGATTTTCCAAAGGGTTTTGTGATGCTTACACTGTACTCCTTTCCGATGTAGCCATTTATACGTGGAGGAGGTAGAGAAAAGGCCGCTGGCCTCCCATCTCCACACCTTTTGGGGCCTATCCGGTTGTAAAACCGCCGATGCTCTATAGAATGGTTGGAGAGTTCTGAGGTCCATAAGGAAAGCCGAGCGGTCATTTGCGTTGGCAAGGTCGTCGATGCTCCGTATATCGTACAGCAATCGCAATGCTTGTGCCCAGTTACTCTGCTGGTTATTCTCGAATAGCCAAAGCCACTTGGTCAAAAGTGCCTCATTTTGCGTTTCTAAATTGATAATTCCTAGCCCTCCTTCCTCCTTTAATGCGCAAGTTCTTTCCCAATTAACTAAACAGTTGATTGGTTTACAAGTGTTGTGCCCTTTCCACAAGAAGTTTCGTCTGATTCTGTCAATGTTCTTAAAAACCCATTTAGGAATCCTGAGTGCCTGCATGAAGTGTATTGGGATCACTGACAAGACTGATTTTATGAGAGTGAGCCTTCCTCCGAACGATAGGAGGGCCGTCTTCCAGCTTGCCACTCTATTTTCCACTGCTGCAATCATTGGTAGGTAGTCTCGCTTGGTCAGACTCCTAGTTGAAAGTGGCAATCCCAGATAGGTGATTGGCAGGTCCGTGGCTGGGCTTTCCAAGATTCTCTCAATAACTCCACGCAAGGCCGGGCGGATTGCAACCGGCACAAATGAACTCTTAGCCTTGTTTATCTTTAGCCCTGTCAGTGACGCATAGATTGAAAGGATGAGAGCTATTACCTTGATTGTACGAGGGTGCGCCTCCGCAATGATTACCGTGTCATCCGCATACTGTATCGGCTGAGGTGAGATGAATACGTGTCTGTGCATGAGTCTTGCAGAATTTTTAAGTAACCAATTTAGAGAGTCAGCCACTATGATGAATAGCATAGGGGACAGCGGGTCGCCCTGTCGCAGTCCCCTTTCATGTTTGATGTATTCCGTCAGATTTCTGTTAATCCTGATCGCTGAGTTCGATGTTTTCAACAGGTGCAGCAGTGCCGCCGTCCATTTAGGGGGGAACCCCCTCTCGATTAGCAGGTTGGTCAGAAAACACCAGCTGACCGTATCAAATGCCTTCTCGAAATCGACCTTGTACAGTATGGACGGAACTTTCCGTTTGCTACATGAGGTGATGAATTCTCTAGCCACCAGAAAGGACTCCATAATAGATCTTCCCTTGACGAATGCCGTCTGTCTATTCGATATGAGGTCCGGCAAAATCCCCTGTAGTCTGTTAGCCATGACTTTTGTGATGATTTTGACCGATGTGTTGATGACACTTATCGGTCTAAAATCCCCGATGACCTTGGGCTGACTTTTCTTTTGGATGAGTGAGATTGCTGCTTTGTTTAAGGCCGACATGTCCCATCGTCCGGTGTGGGTAGCGTGGATAATTGGCATGAAGTCTGGGGCAATGATTTCCCAGAAGTGCTGATAAAATTCGATTGGGAAACCATCAGGTCCACTCGCTTTGTTCTTCGGTAACTGCATGATCGCGCGATGTACCTCCTCTATCGTAAATTCATCATCTAAAAAGCACAGCTGGGTGTGCATGTTCGGTCCCACCTTTCCTGTGAGATCAAACGGGTTAGGATTTACCTGTCTGGTCCCTAGGCTGTCTCTGAAGTGTGCAAGGATTTCCTGTTGTAGGTTTTGCGGGAGAATCGGAGTTCCGTCTGCCCCTGAGAGGCCTTGTATTGTGTTTGTGTTCTTCCTTGCATTTGCAGAAGCATGAAAGAACTTAGTGTTCTTATCTCCTAATTTCAACCATCTACAGCCCGATCTTTGTTTCCATTTAGCCTCTACCACCATAGCCAGCCGGAAAATGTGTTCTCTCAATTTGATTCTTAGCTGAAACTCGATGTCATTTAAATTTCTTGTCTCCTCAACTTTGTCCAGCTGCTGAACCACCCATTTGGACCTTATCAGGTAGGTTTCTTTTTTCCCAAATTCCTTTTCCGCCCACTGTCTGAGCCTCCGTGCCACCGAGGAGAGTTTTTTCTGAAAATCTCTAACCGGTTGGCCCGATGTTGGCGTCTCGTGCCAAGTATCTGTTACCACCTGGTTAATATCTCTGTGTCGCAGCCAGTACATTTCAAATTTGAACTATCTCTTTTTCCTGTTGTCGTGGGGTTGGATTTTTAGTAGCAGCGGTACATGATCCGAGGCAGTTGCCGGGAGGTCCGTGAGTGTGTGAGTGACTCCCAAAGAATTCCATGTATCGGAAATCAAAATTCTGTCTAGTCTCGAAAAAGTTGGATTCGGTCTCTTGCTTGACCATGTGTAGCTACGGCCCGCTAGCGGTACATCAAACAGACTGACGTCCGTTATAAATCTGTTGAATTGAAGCATTGTGTTTAGGTCCGGAACCGCACCTGTTGTCTCATTGGGGGATCTGATGAGATTGAAATCACCCAATATAAGCCACGGCAGGTCATTTAAGGTCCTAATTGTTTTGAGCTCATTTAAGAAATTAGTTTTCTCCCTATTTGATTGAGGGCCATATACTCCAGTCAACATAAAAGTAAAATTATCTCTCTTTAATACTACTGTTATACTATACGATTTGGTTGTAGTTAGCAAGCTCTGGTAAGTATTGCTCCACACGAGCAATATCCCACCCTTGCTACCTACCGCATCCAAAGCCGCAAAATTTCTCAGAGCCCCAGGGCAAATTTGATTAACTCGAAAAATGGAGTTTTCACTCCACTTTGTCTCTTGGAAACACAGTATCTCACAGCGGGAGTCAATTACCACGTTTTTAATGACCGCGCATTTCTGCGCGTCTCCCAGTCCTCTTACATTCCAGCACAAGGTTTTAAAGCTAAAATTTAAATTCATTAATAAAAATTCGCATAGCTCTGACAAGAATGCCCCGCAAGCATCTTAATACACATTTAAGCAAAAAATTAAAAGGTAGCACACTCCAAAATAAAAGTTCAGAAAGAGACATTATAACTAAAGGTGGTGGTGGATAGTTGTTCATAATCATTAAACAAAATTGTGCACTGTCTCAGGTGAGTAGCTATGCTGCCCTTGGGCTCTCAATCCGAGAGGTCCTCAACCGGCTCTTCTTCCGGTTCTTCCTCTGGCTCCTCCTCTAGCTCTTCCTCGGGCTCCTCTTCCATCATTTCTTTGTCCAGTTCGGCCTGCAGTTGTTCATCGTCGGTGAAGTAGTCTTCTTCCGGGTTGTATTCGAGTGACTGCAGGATAGATTCCTCCATGTTAAATCCTGCCGTGAGGGCCGCCTGCACAACCGGGTCTGTTGCCGCACCTTCCAGGGGGATGAGTCTGTCTCCTAGTTGGGTACCACAGTATATGTTGGTCTGTTGAACCGATTCCCTGTCTAGGGGGACTGCCTGCAGTTGTTCTGCCTCAAGAGCATCGGTAATTTCCGCTATCCGTTCCTTCTCACCGGCAATCTGCCCCTTACTACCCGAGCCCCTAGATTTTCGCGATTTTTTGGGGGAGTATGTTTTAGTTGGGGTTCTTTGGGAGAGCCGGCGGCTTCTTCTAGGGGTCGGGGCGTCTCCTTTGGCTAATTTCCTGACCCGGCCAATGCTGTCATCAGTGCCCTGGTCCGACTCCTGTTGCGGGCGGTTAGTAGAGATGGGCTCCACATTCCCCTCCTCCTGTTCCTGTTCGCAGTCCATTCCGTCCAGCCTCTGTTCCCCGAAGTTGTCAGGTTGGTCGTCGTCTTCCATGTTCTCGGTTTGGGTTAGCGGATCCTCATCCGGTTCTAATTGACCAATATGTCATTTAATTTTAAATAGATGTATCATTTTATTTCTAATTTTCTTCTTCTTCTCCAAAACTTCAATTCTTAACATGACCGGATATTACTTCTTTTGCTTCATTTATTTTAGCCACGTTTGCATTATATTGACCAACAATATTGTATCAATCCTAAATTTATAACTTGTAGAGTTTCATCATTATTTAAACTTCTGACTTATAGCCCGAGATTAATTCATTGACTAACTTCTGACTAGATCCAAAAAAAATTGCAAGCCATGAGAGTCGACACAATTTTCACATTTAGGTTTGGTCGGATCCACTGATAGATGTGCCCGCCAATTCTATCGTGCTCAGAGGCTCATAGCCTGAGATTAATCCATTGACCCCGCGCCAAAATTGATCAGAGCTTTAATTAATTCTCCCAAATTCCTACATAATTCTTCTTGCAATTAAGAGAAAATATCCTCATTAGACTAGATCAAAGAATTGATTCTTTTCAGATACATATAGTACCATCACTGTTAAAATAATTTTTTGAGTAAAGTTAGAAGTTAAATCATCTAACTATTTAATACCTTTGTTATTATAACAAGAGATTTTTCTCATCCAACTTTTGAACTTGTCACACCCCGGGACAACTCGCCACGTATTTTTACGTAAGATGTATGCACATCACATACATTATCAATAACAATATAAATAAAGCTACATTTATACCATGATCAAAAGAGTTTCACAAACGATCATGGCGGACATGGCTAGTAGCACAAGCACTGCCATGCTTGCTCAATGTATCAATTATTGAATCATAGAAACTTAACTAAACAAAATGTGGCAATTTATCAATCATAAGCCTTCCCGCTTAGTCTCACTCTTGTCCTTGCTCGAATCCTTCTTCTTCGTTACCTGGAACCCACGTAAAAGTGGAACGGGTGAGAGATCGAACCTTCTCTCAGTGCGGGATTTAGTTCCAGCCCAGAGCTTATAAAACCTTTACTTATTCTCACAAATATGAACATACATAATTAAAATGCGTATGCTTCTTCTAATGCAATGCATATCCTATCATTACTTACTACTTTCATTTACTTTTAAAATTCCGTTAATCCATTTCATTTGCCTCACTAGACGGTGAATTCATATGCCGCTAGGTCTTGGCGGTGATAGGACCGCTTGCGCCTGCAATCACGTCCGTGAGGGGACCGCGTCAGCCTACAATCACATCCGTGACAGGACCGCTTTCGCCTACAGTCACGTTAACGAGGGGTCCAGTCGAACACTAGACCCAATGTATACATGGACCCGTATCCTCCCAGGTACCTGACTCAAGAGAATTGACACGGATGGCCCAGATTTACTCTCAGCCGGTGCCTACTCGGGATGACATAGGGGGTCAATATTATTTATGCTTTGAGATTCGTGCTAAGTGACTCAACACAATTTTAGACCGTCCGATTCAATTCTATTGAGTCAGGTGACCTGAGAGGATACGAATTCATGTATACATCCCAATATGCAAGCATATCGGCCCCTGTTCAGTTTCCTTGTTCGTTCATGTCATGCACTTTTATTCAAACACAATTCATGCCATGCTCAACACATCCTATTCATGCAAGTCCATTGGTCAATGTATGAATCATATCATTTCATGCAATTTATTTATGTACTACTCAAGTCATACGAATGGTTCGAAAAACAACATGCATAATTCCAACTAATGCCATAATAATAAACAGTTGAATGACAATAGGCAAGTAAGATAATTTTATAAAGTCTAGGAAACCCGCACCTTTTAGCTTAGCAAATCTTTGATCGTTTCTCACGTCTCTTAATTCTTCAAAAATGGAAACCTAAGAAATAAATATACCTCTAATTAATAATGTTTTAATTCACGTGTTCTCAATTCCTAAAATTTCTTGATACAATTTATTATTATATTCACATGTTATTAATCCTAACTCTTAAACTTTACTTAGAGCAATTTTCATCCATAATTATTTTTCCAAAAACTTTAATCATGATTGGTAGTAATAAATCCAGAAAATAATGCATTGATCAGTACTAATTAATGAAGATGAAATAAACGAATATCTTTAATTATATATATGAAAATAATCTTTTAATCTACTGTAAATTATAGAAAGAATTATCTAACTTATATTTGTCACAACTTAATAATTAATCTACAAGATTTATGATAGAAAAATATAAAGTCTATTATTCATCTGTGGCCGAAACTTTATATCTAAACATCTATAGTAAAATAAAGAAGGATAAATTAAACAAAAGTACATAATCCAAAATAAACAAGTAAACAGTTATGAATTCTCAATACTATAGCATGTCATTCATTGTACTTACGGAACATACTTTATTCAATTTATAACACATTTTTATTTGAAAAGGTATTATGAAAGTCTGAATATTAAAAGTAAATACTTTAAAGCATATGCATATTAACACAAATACACATGTTTAAAGAATAGATGACATTACAGTTTTTTTCAAGATCTACTATATTATTCATAAATATAATTATTCATTCACTAAATTATAATTTCTATAGAAATGACTCAAACTATTTTTATGCAGTTAAAATAGTCCATTCACTGATTATGGGTCTTGAGCAAAATATTATAATAAACGCACAATTTTACTAGTTCTCACAATTCAAACTATAATTTATATTCATTATTTGAGTAGAATTGAATCACTACACTAACTTAAACGTTTGAATCTAATTAGCGGTCTTGGGTTACCTCGAGAGCTTGAAATGCACATGAAAGAGGATGGCGGCTGTGGGTTGGAGTAGAAGCAGCGGCCTCAGGTCATGTACGGAGGAGCAGCACCTTGCGGTCAACGTTTTGGGCTGGGATGCGCGCACAGGGTCATGGTGGCTGCTGGCCTTGTTTGGTGGCTGCCGCAAATTTTATTTACACAGAGAGAGAGAGATGTACGATAGAATGAATAATGAGCATTTCCTTTATTCAGAATACATCTTTATATTATTTGGACGGCTCCTTAGAAAAAAAATGACAATTAGGTCAAAATGGAATGAAATCAATTCTTCAATCGAGTTGTTCATGCGCTAAGAAATTGTAATTTAGGTTTTAATGCAAAATTAGAGATTTAGGAAATAGCTTGCTGTATGGGATCAAGAAATGTCAGAAAAGGAATTTTCGAATCTTGTGCATAATGGGAAAAAAAATGCATTTACTTCTCTGTTCCAATAATGATAATTAATAAATTCCTTCATATACGTGAATGGTTCTTTCTCTAAATGTAGTGCAATATTTAAATGACAACCAATTAATCCTTTAATTAAGTTGCACATATCTCTCTTCAATTACTAGATTAGACATGAGAGAAAGAAAATAATTAGAATACACTAGTCTTATACCATCAGAAAAATATAATATCAATTCTGCATTTAACAAGACCTAAATCGATTGTAGAATTTAATCATTACCTTCTATCAGAAAATAATCAATCCGAGTTAACAATGTTTTTGTTTAATGCGATAAAATTGACATAGAAATTAATATTTGGTTATTATGCAATTAATATTTTTGATCTATAATTTTAATATATGAAAAATGCTGCCAAATCCATGATTCAGGGAATCAAGGAAAAATAACAACTCAACTATTTCATTTTTTTTTATTATTATTAACAATTGTATTGGTTTAGAAACATTTTTGTTAAGAGATATACTAGTGTTATCAATATAAACAAAATAGGCTACGAAAGACACATAATATTTATTATATTATGAAAAATCTTGTAACCATGATTAATATTCAATAATGACTCAATTTTTCCGAATGTAACTGAACGTTACATCTATATAAAGAATGAGGATTATTCGCTTCTAGGTTTATTGATAAATAATAAAAATTGACGTGACGGAATATTACAGAACTCATGAACTCTCACATAGAGACCATGTTCATTTGCCACCGTTAAAATATATAAACAACAAATTAAATATCAACAACTTTAGAAGAGAAGTTAATTATCTCAGCAATATATGTCTGATGAGACTCGAGAGAAAATTAAAGCTTAATGATTTTCCATTTCCTTTTGTCGTCGCGAACAAGCTCAAACAAAGAGCGACATCTTCGGTTAGCACAGCTGATAGTACGCTCTTAGTGCAATCACCTAAATGGAGCAAAAGTAATATAGTGTCATGTTGAGAACTGTTATTGGAGAGGAGAAAGAAAATGAGACTGCCATTGGAGGAGGAAATATCATACATGAAGTTTTGGGAAAGAAGAAGACAATTAGAAATAAAAGGACATCTTCATTTAAAATTAAAGGACATATTTGTCAATTCAATTTTTAAAATAATTAAATAAAAGTTTAAATAATTAAAAGTGGATAGAAGCAAAAATCTCAAGTTTTAATGGACATTTTGAATATTATGGTAGTGTGATGAGAAAATTAACTATTTTAAAAGTATATATGGGCACAATAGAAAATTTCCCCTTTTTTTACTATTGACTAATATCATTGTATATGTTCTGAATTTTTAATTTATTGAGCCATATAATCATCTATCATTTTTTGAAGAATCCACATTTTAATAATTTTTAATTTATTGAGCCATATAATCATCTATCATTTTTTGAAGAATTCACATTTTAATAATTTTTAATTTATTGAGCCATATAATCATCTATCGTTTTTTTAAGAATCCACATTTTAATATGGGCCCTTCTGAGGGGCCTAATTGCTAAATTTTGTAAAAGCCGAGATTTACTGAGTCCGTATTCTCTGATACATCTCAAACTTTGAGTCAATTTAAAACGGGGCAAATCTTTTTTCGGTGTCTATTCGGACACTTGAGAGTAGGTCCGACGGGCATCGGACCTACTCTGGTTCAATGGGTTTAATCACCGGCGATTTGCTTTAACATTCGTGCAGAACGCTTTAAGATCGTGTGTGTTTGTTTCAATTTTCGTGCGCACAAATCTTACATTAGATCAGACGGTCATCATGCTCGTTGAACTTAAAAGTAGGTCCAATGGGCATGGGACCTACTCCATTCTCCTACTCGGAATGCAGGGGGCACTATCATTTGTGCTTTGAAATTAGTGCGAAAAGGTTTAAAACGGTCCAAATTTTACAAAGATTCACTCAAATCTTGAGATATCTCAGAGGATGCGAACTAAGATTTGCCCTCATGGTTCTCTCTTTAAAACATTGATTCATTGAATGCTTCTCCAAAACAGATTTAACCTCAAGGCCGTATACAGCCCAAATTGTACTGCGCTTAATAGGCCTCCATAAATTTGTGTGTTTTACAAATTTAGTTTTAATGAGCGGATACAGATACATACAGATATTAAAATTTAAAATTAAATTTGTTTTATGTGGATACGAATATGGAATGGATAGTTTATGGATACAAATTCAAATACAGATACGAAATAAATATTATCGAATAATTGAGTCATATGAAATTTAAGATACAAATACTAACTACCGAAATCCAAATATGAAAATTCATCTATTTAAACAATTTTCCTCATATTTAAACATTATTGTTGATCCATAAAAAGGGAGGAAATAAAGAGAACAATAAATAATATAAGTTGAATAGAAAAAGAAAACATGAAGAAAGGAGTGAAAAATTAATCATAAAACACAAAAAATGAGCCGAAATGGAGGTGGTTAAATGGAGAAGAAAGGGGTGCAAAAGAAAAGAAAAAAAAAAGTAAAAATGGAGAAGAAAGGAAGTGGTTAATTATTTGGATATCCGCTCTTTTTCCATCTGATTCTGTGAAATTATACGCTATGTTTATCCTAATTCATATTATGAGCTGATTCGGACGGATAATGGACGGATAATATTGATCCAATATCTTATATTCTCATACTCTGTTCCTTCTTATTTTATTTGGTTTTTTTTTTTAGTTCATGAATGAATATTGGTGAAATTTTTATAAAAGAAGTTAAAAGTGAAACAGATTATTCTTCTGCATAATATGATATAAAGGGTTTTTTGTTGTTTTTTCTGTCCTTTTGAATAGGTGTATAAGATTCTCTTTACTTTACGGTTTGAGATTTACTCTCAGATACTTTTAGATTCGATCTAGGGCATGGGGCAATATTATTTTGGCTTTGAGACGTGCAAAGTTAAAAGAACGATCCAAATCCACTCATTCTAAAAGATTCTCTTTTACAGTATCGGAGAGGATGTGAATTTCACGACCCAGAGGGGCATTCTGTCCCTATTTTTTTTTTTCCTCATGATGATTTGTCTGCCATCATTGGTGTGTAGTTCATTCCATATCTTTCAGAAATAGGGGAATGTAAATGTAGGAAAGAACAGATAGCAGCGTAAAAAATTTAACTCTTTTATATTTCGATTTGCGAGTCACAAAATTTGAATAGTGAGTAAACAAAGTTTATCTTCAATTATTCTTCTCTTAAAATTTAGGGTAATTTTTACTTTCAAGTTCAATAAAATTTTATTTGGCAGCCTTTGCCAATTCATCAAAAATTTAGGACAAATTTTGCTGGAGGTCATTAAATTTTTATTCTTTCTTACAAATTAATTATTCAAGTATTATTTGTCTTTTTGTAGCTACTGAATTTTTTATTTGTTCCAATTAGATCACTCTATAAGTTTTCTGTCGAAATATAAATGGAATATGTGCATTCTGTCCAAAATACTAACGGAATGTGCTCATTCCGTCCAAAATACAAAGGAAAAAAGTTATATTTTATTATTTTTTTGGATGAAAAAGTTACATGGTTGCTTGATTGAAAAAAATTAAAAATTCAATTGCTATAGAAGAACAAATCAAATTTGAATAACCAGATTTGGACAAAGACAAAAATTTGGTGACCTCCCATAAATTTTTTTATTCTAAAACAAGTAAACATAAATCGGTTAAGTCTGGTCATCTTTCTCTCCCCTTTCGTTTCCTTGTGTACCGTCCTGAAACACACTTCACACAAATATGTTTTTGTCCACTACAAATAATGTTTCATACGAAATAAGTAGCATTCTACACATTTCAAAGCAGATTTATGGTCACCAAAAACCTTGCATTGAGCAGTTCATTCATCCACTGGCCACTGCGCATTCTAAGGAAGTCGAACGTGCCTAATTAGAACAATATACCAAGAGGTGGGTTCCAATACCTCTTATTTTTCATACCTCATCATACCTCATATTTTATATCTTTATTTTCGAAGTCCAAAATGTGGATCCGAAAAGCTCAACATGATATGCATCTAAAATATGTTTAGGGATGAAATTTTATAATTTTTGAAACTTTTTTACTATTTTTTAAGATAGGTACAAAATCACTGTTTTTGGACCATTCAAAAAATAGTGATTTTCTACCTATCTTAAAAAATAGTAAAAAAATTTCAAAAATAATAAAATTTCATCTCCAACCATATTTTAGTATGAATATCATGTTAAACTTTCGGATCGACAATTTAGACTTTGAAAACAAAAATATAAAATACGAGGTATGATGAGGCATGAAAGACATGAGGCATTGGAACCCTCCTCATATACCAATATACCTGGGTAATAAATTCAGAGAAACCCAAATGCAATTAATCGAAGTCGACCATGCTGTCAGTTTGTTGCATATGCATTAAGAATGTCCTATCCAAAAATAATCAAGTGCTTGCAGCGCATTTTCAATATGACTTTGATTTCATCATTGAGGTTTAATAATCCATTAATTGTCGAGAGAGATAATTAATGAAAGAATTTTAAGGATATTTTATTCGAATGATCTTGTGCCACCAAGGTATCTACCAACTTAAATATTCTTTATTTGTAAACAAAAAAATGTCATAACCGGGATACAACTGGGGCCGACATTTATATTAATATCCAAAGTTTAATACAAATTATTAATTATGCCCAGAATCCGACCCTATATCGAAAAATGCCCAAGCCGGCCAGAAAATGGCCGGCTTACTCCCCCCCTAAGCCGGCCATTTTCTGGCCGGCTTAGTTTTTTTTTTTTTTTTTTAAAGAGACATTATGAAGAGCAAAATAATGAAATCTAACACTGAAATTTGAATTTTTTTGTTTAAATTATTTGTTAGATTACTTCTTTTGATATATAATTAGTATATTTATACTAAAATACGCTAAATTACTTGAAATTATGTTGAATTACACTATATTAAGTTAAATTACACTAAATTACATTACATTACGCTAAAATACGGGAAATTTATGCTAAATTACATATGAATAGAGACTATATCTTCACTGAAAAGGTGAAAAACGACGACGAAACTTCAAATGGTCATAAAACGGCGCTCGAGTGTCCTATTTTAGCAAATGACCACTTTTCGAAAAGCTTGCGAAAATACGCATGCGTCCGTGTCGGCATTGCCGGATTCCAAAATTCAGAATTGCCAAAAAATAAAGGGAAGAGCCTCAAAACTTGAGTTGAAGTTTCCGATTAAGATTTTCATTTCTATTATTCAATCCAAGTAGCTCAGTAAATTAGTTACATAATGAACTTGTAGAATACCAGTTTTTACTATTTTTGGAATTTTTTTACTATTTTTTATGATTCATGAAAGATGGCACAGAATCGGTCTATTTTAGCGTAATTTACCGTATTTCAGCATAATTAGCGAAGTTATTATAATTTAGCGTAATTTAACGTAATTTAGTGTAATTCAACATAATTTATTGTAATATAGTGTAATTCAACATAATTTCAAGTAATCTAGTGTATTTTAGTATAAATATGCTAATTATAAATCAAAAGAAGTAATCTAACAAATAATTTAAACACAAAATTCAAATTTTCAGTGTTAGATTTCATTATTTTGATCTTCATAGTGTCTCTTAAAAAAAAAAAAAAAAAAAACAGTAAGCCGGCCAGAAAATGGCCGGCTTAGGGGGGGTCGGCCAGAAAACGAGTAAGCCGGCCATTTTCTGGCCGGCTTGGGCATTTTTCGATATAGGGTCGGATTCTGGGCATAATTAATAATTTGTATTAAACTTTGGATATTAATAAAAATGTCGGCAACTGGGGTCTACTCTCCAAGGTGTATGCGACATTGTAACAACTAACAACTAATAATTCCGGAAAATAATAATTTATATTATCGACATTGCTAGTGCCACACACGTATAATAAAAATAATAATTACACAATCATCGAAAATATAATTAAAGTTTTAAGATCATTAATTATAAACTAAATAAAAGTGCTGAATATTTAACAGTACTTTCATCAATTTTTTCCTTTGATATTTTAAACCAGAACCTGCATTGAACACTGATGAATTGGCATACGCATTTGATTAATTCTTTTAGGGCATTCAATTAATTAATGACGCTCCAACTGCTATGTGATGTTATGAAATAAAATAAAATTTTGGATCAAAACTCATAAACATGGCTCAAATCTAACTTGTACTTCAAGAAGTAAGCTATATATTACTTTTACATTTAAGATGTTTTAGATTCAAATCCAGTGGACATAATATGGTGAGGGATTTCTAAACCTTCTTTAATACTTACAAAAGAAATCACTAAAATGATTTGTGATAATGTCATGTATCATTAGTTGGTAATTCATGTCCTCCTTAAATTATGAAATTTAGAAACCAAACTTGAATTTATAGTGTTGTAACTTGTAAGGTCGATTTAGTTTGTTGGCTAGTCAGAGACGTCGGTGAGCAATTCGAGTCATATCTTGTTCATCCAATTAAAATTTTGATTTTCTTTATCTCATGGCTTTATAAAAACTAAAAATATAAATCTTTCATTTGTTATTACTTCCAATTTAATTGGAATTTTCATCAATGAGTTTGACTAAGGTGGTATGAATAGCATAAGATGTCCCGTACTTTTGCTTTAACATCTACCATACAGACTTCAAATGACGAATCTAAATCATTAAAACCAATTTGCTTTGTCATTAATGCGTTTACATGAAAATTTATAAAAATTTTACTTCACTAATTTAGTATATAAAATCAAGAGATAAAAAATGATGAAAAATAAACATATTAAAATTAACTTAAATCATCATTTTTTTACCGCTTAAATTGACTTTATTCTAAATGAACCAAAAAAATTATAATTTATACTTGTAAATTAACGCATCAATGATGAAGTAGACCGGTTTTAACGGTTTTTATTCGTCGTTTGAAATTTATTCAATTGAGTTTTGAAACAATAGCACAGAATGTCTTATGCTATCTATAGCACCTTAGCCAAATTCTTCATATACATTTCATTTTTTAGTAGTCATATCACTAGAAAAATATATTTTTATTTTTATTAAATTATATAAACTATCAATTTATTCAGTAATTATTAATTATTAATTTTGTAATTAACTTGTTAGCTTTACGGACAAAAAAATATAGAGTATGGATATCAAAATACTTCATTCCGATATGTCACTACTACAAAAACTGGCTTTGTACACTGTACATTGTACACGGATTTGGCAATTATATTAAAAACAGTGTACCAAACATGAGTTCAAAAGATCTGAACGATTTCTACACGGATAATTAGTTAACAATCAGTGTCGAATTATTAGAGAGAGCTACACGGTTTATTAGAAACCACAAATCCGTGTGTAAAGAGGTCCGTGTGCAAATAATTGAGAGAGCTACACGGTTTTTTGATACAAAGCCGTGTAGGAATATTACACACGGTTTTTTGATATATAGCCGTGTATAAATCTTATAATTGTACACGGCTTTATAAGTAAAAAGCCGTGTAGAAATAGGTGGAGAGCTACACGGATATATAACTAAATAGCCGTGTATAATAGTGTAGGGTTTTATTGTCTTCCCTTCCAGAGCGCCGTTTTGATCAAGTTTTTAGTTCATACATATCCAACATATCCAACTGAGCTTTTTATTTCTGCGAATTGATCGAGGCCAGCAGCTGAGATATGAGATCTTTGAATTAAGTTTGTATTTTCTCCTCTCCATCTTTCTAAGGTTAGTAATATGTATTTAAATCATTTTCTTTCTCTAATTTTCTGTTATTTAGGCTTATTTAATTAGGTCATTTCATGCATATATTCTTGAATTCTTAATTTTAGATGTAATTAATTAGTGTATTGTGGTCCAATAACCGACCTTTAGATGCTTTTAGGTCCATGCCCGTTCAAAATTAATCCAATAGGGATTAATTTTGGATAGTCCCCGTTTTGGGACTGCTCTTTGAATATTATGTCTCATTTAGGATGTGAACACATATTAGCGGGATTTAATTAGTATTTGAGGAAAGTTCGACAGTATTTTCCCTTATTGCTCCTACGAGTATGTGGTTCGTACGCATACTTGGAGAGTTAAGGGGAAATGCTGCCGAATTTTTCTCAAATACTAATTAAATCTCGCTAATCTGTGTTCACATATGAGACATAATATTCAAAGAGTGGGTTAGGATTGTAAACCGGCCCTTTGTAAGCCCAAAATTTTGTACACGAAGGAGAATGTTGACCATGCATGATTAATTGATCAAATCATTTTTTTAATTTAATTTACAGATGGATCGAAGCTGGATGTATGAAATGCGACGTGACAGTGAAGAATATTTGGTTCGCGTTGATGAGTTTATAAAATTTGCTGAGAGTTATAGAGTGAATAAAAAAGAAGAAGACATTTTATGTCCTTGTAAAGATTGTAAAAATTTATTAAGATTTTTGGACATCGAAGAAATTAGAGCTCATTTGATTTGTCGGGGATTTAAGAAGAGATATACATGTTGGTTGAAAATTAAACTTCTGATTGCACTTTTAACGAGCTGGGAGCTGTAATAGGCGCTTGCACTTTTGATTGCATACTACTGCAAAAAAAACATTTAGTATGTCCTTTATCATCGCATCAGGAGCAATACTATAATTACTTGAAATTTTTTACCGATTTTTTGGGTCTAACTAGCTGATGGCGTTGATGAGCCATTCCTTTGCCATCCGTTAATTTTTTTTCCTACAATTAGTTTTGAATGACTATGCCACATCGGTTGGTCTAAGAGAATATTTTTTACGAACAATAAAATTAATATTATGGTAACTTGCAAGATGCTGATAACTAAATCATTGTCTCGAAAGAACTTGCAAGTAAGACTCAAGTGGTTAGAACTTAGAACCATTTAAGTAATTAATATATGAGGAGGATTCCAATGCCTCATGCCTTTCATACCTCATCATACTTCATGTTCTATATCTTCATTTTCATAGTCTAAATTGTCGTTCCGAACCATTCACCATGATATCCATACTAAAATATGATTGGGGATGAAATTTAATAATTTTTGGAAATTTTTTGCTATTTTTTAAGATGGGTAGAAAATCACTGTTTTTTAAACGGTCCAAAAAATATAAAATTTCATCCCCAAGCATATTTTAGTATGGTTTCATGTTGAACGGTTCGGATCGACAATTTGAACTTTGAAAACAAAGATATAACGTATGAGATAGATGAGTATGAAAAATATGAGGCATTGGAACCCTCCTCTTAATATATATATATATATATATATATAGAGTGGCTAAGGTCAAAGTGGTATGACCAAGGCCTTGGTGCTACCAAGTCATTTTCAGATTTTCAAAGTCCAAACAGTCGATTCAAACCGTTAGATGTTCAATCTATATTAAAATCTGCTTGGAGACCAAATTTTACATTTTTTGGAATTTTTTTACTATTTATTAAGCCACTTTGAAAATTGCTGATCACATGGTTCAGAATTTGGTTGCACTGTTTTTACTGTTCACCCGGATCTGTAATTTTCAAAGTGGCTTAATAAATAGTAAAAAAATTCCAAAAAAATGTAAAATTTGGTCTCCAAGCAGATTTTAATATAGATTGAACATTTAACGGTTTGAATCGACTATTTAGACTTTGAAAATCTGAAAATGACTTGGTAACACCAAGGCCTTGGTCATACCACTTTGACCTTAGCCACTCTATATATATATATATATATATATATACACACACACACTCATCATGAATCTTCCCACAACACCTTGCCTATAAATACCGAACATATCCCTTCAATTCTTCCTCACCACCTCTCCTTATTTCTTTCTCTTTCAACTATCCAGTCAATATATATACTTTGCCATTAAGATGGAAAGCAAGACTTCCATTTTAATCACATGCCTTATATTCGCTACAGCATTCCAGCTCCTGCTTCCGCTATCAGAAGCATCTGGACGTGGATCTGAACTTAAGGTCGGGTATTACAAAGACAAATGTCAAAAAGCGGAGTCAATTGTGACGAGTACCGTTAGTAGTTATGTTAAAAGCTATCCCGGCTTGGGCGGTGGTCTCATCCGCATGTTCTTTCATGACTGTTTTGTCAGGGTAACATTATTGCTTTCAAATTTATTCCCAGTACTTTTTAATTTGTTCCAGCATATTATTTTATTTTACTGTGAAATGGCCATATGGAAAGTGGTCGTCAATATATACATCTACGCAAAACTAATAATACTAGATACATATATATGCACTAATTACAAAGTTGCGCGCAATCTGTAACTGGTCTTTTTTATATACGATGCACATGAATATTGTTGCAAGAAGTTGATATTTATTATTGTAAGGTCTTTTTTCATATGTAGCTTGTGTCTGGTTTGGTGTACTATATACATTTTCGGTCGATATGGACAGAGCTTCAGTGCCAGTGCTGTGCATGATTAAAACTAATTTAACAATCTAAGTTCAAACTTAAACTGACCCAGACCTATGGGTAACTTGAAAGATGCATCATTGTTATATTTAAGAACATTATTTAATTGAAATTAAAGAATTACTGCATGAATTAATGTTTTAAGCGAATGACATAACAACATATTCTTTTGCACTCACTAGGGTTGTGATGCTTCAGTCCTCCTGGACCCAACTCCAGAGAACAATCAAACAGAAAAGCTTGCCATTCCAAACTTCCCGAGCCTCCGAGGCTTTGAAGTGATCGACGCAGCCAAGGCTGAGCTAGAAAAGGAATGCAAAGGAGTCGTTTCATGTGCTGACATCATAGCATTGGCTGCCCGTGATGCCTCATACCTCCTAGGCAATATCTTCTACAAAATCCCGACGGGTAGGCTCGACGGTAGGGTTTCCAACAGTACTGAGGCATTGCTAAATCTCCCCCCACCCTTTTTCAATCTCACTCAACTTGAGGCCCTCTTTGCAACGAAGGGGCTCAACGCTTTCGACTTGGTCGCACTTTCTGGGGCCCACTCAATCGGAAGATCGCATTGTTCCTCCTTCACCAGCCGCCTATACCCCACCATTGACCCCACCATGGACCAAAACTTTGGAGCCTCTTTGAGAAAACTTTGTCCCGATCCCAAGAATGCAACCAATGATGGTGTCGTTCCACAGGACTTTGTGACACCGGATAAACTAGATGAACAGTACTATAAAAATGTTGAATCGCTAACTGCACTTTTCTTCTCCGACTGGAGCTTGCTCACCAGCAGTGAAACCAGCAAACAGGTAGATACCTACACTAAGGAGCCTGAGACATTTAAGCAAGATTTCGCAAATGCCATGGTGAAAATGGGGAACATTGAGGTGCTCACAGGGCCACCGGGCGAGGTCAGGGGGCCCACATGTCGTTTCGTCAACTGAGAATGTTATGTTGTTCTCTGGTTTAAAATGCCATTGCTTTAATTTATTTATTGCTTTTTATGCTTTTATTATGTACCGGCTATTCCGATCATTTCTATTGTATTTTTACAGTGTGTTTTTTTTTTACTTTCCAATCTTAGTTTGCATATGATATTCAACTTGGTTGAATAACATTAAGCTTTTGTACCAGGTTTCATATTGAAACCTTTTATTCAATAAATTAAATAGGGACGCGATCCTTATTTTTACTCAAAAAAAATCTTAGTTTGCATATTATGTAAACTGTAAAAGGAATAAAAGTGTCTTTGTCAATTATAAGCTGCAGTTTAGTTTTGCTTGAACTAATTGCATGATTCACGTGAAATAAGATATTATAAAGACAGGTATACTTCATTCAGTGTGACATTATCAACAAAATGAAAAATTGTAAAATATAACCAAATCAAACACTAGAAATTAAGTTAATTACCATGCATGCATGCAACCTTAATGAAGTTGTGTCCCTAAGAAGACACCCATTATTTTAGGTTGAATTGTATCTCTGGCTTTTATTTGGTATTACCTTTTACTCAATTGCACATCTATAAAAAATTTAATGATATAATAGGTCGCAGCGAGAGCAGGGACAAGACCTCGTCTCCATTTGGTTCCTTCTAGTAGTTAGTTAATAATAGAAACTGGCTCTAGCAATTAATGGTACAATCAACCAGTGAAAATATTTGACCGTTGACGACCAAATTGGGATACCGAATTGAGAGAGTTCGGATAAAACGGTTCGTTATTTTCGATTGATTAAATAGATCGGTTTGATTTATTTTTAATTTAAAACCAGTCTAATCATTTGGTTCGGTTCAGTTTACACAATTTAAAAACCAGTTAGAATGAACTAACAAAAAAACGGACTATAATTTTTTTGGGTCAATAAAAAAATAATTATGAATGTTTTCTTTCTCCTTGAGTATGAAAATCACTAAACTTTGATTCAATTTTGTGTATTGTGATTAATTATTCTTTTGAACCTATAAAATAATTAAAAAGATAAAAAATTGTTTCTTTTTTTTTTATTAATTCTTATTCGGTTAAATTGAACAAACCGAAATTTAGTTTTGTGTTTGATTCGGTTTCAATTCGGTTGTTATTTTGATCGGTTTGATTGTATTTTTGAAAGCCAAATAAAATTTTAACTTGCCTATTTTATTTTGGTTTAACTGAATCAAACCGATAAACACTATGAGAGTAATTAAAACAGTTTTCAAAATATATAAAAATTAGACTTCTCGTAACGGCCCATTTTGAAGTAAATTATACTGACTTAATAAAGGAATCTTTCGGCTAAGGGTTTTATCCCAGGCTATTTTTGGTAAATTTGCAACATATTTGGAATACGATTCAAAATGAGGTTCTAGATAAAATGGGAGATGATATATTATATGGTTCAGTTAATTAAAAATTCTGAACATATAGAATGATATATATTGGACTTGACCGATAGTAGTAAAAAGGACAAAAAAAACAAGAAAAAACCCTTTATATCATATTATGCAGAAGAATAATCTGTTTCACTTTTAACTTCTTTTATAAAAATTTCACCAACATTCATTGGATGAGAATATAAGAAGGAACAGAGTATGAGAATATAAGATATTGGATCAATATTATCCGTCCATTATCCGTCCGAATCAGCTCATAATATGAATTAGGATAAACATAGCGTATAATTTCACAGAATCAGATGGAAAAAGAGCGGATATCCAAATAATTAACCACCTCCTTTCTTCTCCATTTTCACTTTTTTTTTTCTTTTCTAATTTTGCACCCCTTTCTTCTCCATTTAACCACCTCCATTTCGGCTCATTTTTTGTGTTTTATGATTAATTTTTAACTCCTTTCTTCATGTTTTATTTTTCTATTCAACTTATATTATTTATTGTTCTCTTTATTTCCTCCCTTTTTATGGGTCAACCACTACTAGAATGGGATCTTTTTCTAAGGGCAGAAAATGGCTTCTTCCGTGGGCTTACCCACGGAACAAGCCCTGAAATTGGTTTTTCCGTGCGCCACCCTCGGAAAAAGGCCGTCGCAAAAGCCTTCGATGGAAATACCCAGTATTTCCGAGGGGGCCGTTGGAAATACTAATTTCTGGCTTTTTCCATGTGCTTGCCCATGGAAAAACTACGCTCGGAAATAGTTTTACATCTGACCCATGGACTTGTTATTTCCAAGGGCAACGTCTGTGGGTCCCACCATATTTATTCCAAGGCAAGCAAACATGGGCCCCACAGAGTATTTCCAAGGCTATCGAACGTGGGACCCACCGTAGTATTTCCGAGGGCAGAGTACGTGGGACCCACCGTAGTATTTCCGAGGGCAGAGTACGTGGGACCCACCGTAGTATTTCCAAGGGCAACATATGTGGGACCCACAGTAGTATTTCCAAGGCTAGTTATCGTACTCGTTATTCCATGGAAATACCCACGGAAATAACTTGAATGATATTGTATTAGTATGCTTTTATCTACAATTCTCCCCGTACCAATCAGGTACAATCCTCCCTATACCAACCAGGTACTATATTACATTCCCCACTAAATCCCATTCAAACATATAAACAAAAACACATTCACATATACAAAAACAAATTCACGAGAAAAGCATTTAATAAGCATTAACATAACGTAATCTTCATACATTGTACCAAAATATGTGCAAAAAACATAACAACATCAGAACTATATTGCACTTACACTTCCAACTATACCAAAATATACCCATTACCACTTGTAGTTAACCAAAATATACCATTTTGGACTTCTAACTATACCAAAATATACCATATTGGACTTATAACTATACCAAAATATACCCACCAATAGTTAACCTAAATTCACAAGATAACTTACCCCAAGTTCGTTCATTTGTTAGAACTTCTAAAACATATATTAAGCGCTAAAATGTGCAATTTTCTGCACTAGAAGGGATGGTTCCCATTATAGGCAGAATGCCCGCACTATTGGCCCATTGCAGCTTCATTTATGGGTACGTCATCTATTCCAGCATTAGCTTGATTTAAGAGTGCTTGGAATCCTTAATTTGGCTGTATAGGAGAGGCATTACTCTATTTATATCACATGAAAAAGAAACAACATGTTATTGTTATGAATGTGAATTTTGCAAAAGACTATAGAGATATTATTTGACCTAGATCTATACAAACATACAGGAGATTTTAGGTATTGAGTACCAAACTACAATTGTCAAATAATTTCTATTTCCTCTCATCATTTATGGCTTACTAAAGTGATTTTGATATCTAATGACGCCAACCAAAATAATGTCAACAAAACTGCATATAAAGTGTCCATCCAAAATAGAAGAAAAATTTGAACTTGGCCATAGTATCATTTAGTAATACTCTTATGTTGAAAAAGAAAGAAGGCACCCGTTATGGAAAATTTGAACTTCCTCCCAGTAACCCAAAATTTAGTAATACTCTTATTGGATTTGCTTGGCCAGTAACTCAATAAACTAAAAAATAAAAAATAAAGTATCTTGATATTGAGGTTACAACACTAAACGCACAGATATAGCCATCTCAATTTTATATTTTACCGGCAATGTTTCTAATTTTATCAATTGGTAAATTGATAATACCCAGTCAAATGCTCATATAAGACGCTGGCGAATATATGCAATGATTGTATTAAAAGTAGGAAAGTTGAAGATCATCCCTTAATAGAAACTAGAAATACACAAATGGTTCAAATAGTTTTACATACCTCATATTTTGGCTTAAAGCTCCTCATTCCTTTCCTTAGAGCTAAGGCTTGACACTGACATGGAAGTTTTCATATTAAATCCTGCATTTATATTTATTTGAAAATATGTAGATTATGTATCACAGAAGGTCAATAAATAACTTTTAGAAACCTGCATTTATACCTATCAGTTGCATTACGTGAAACATGGAATCCAATTGTATCAACAGATCTAATTTTATCAACATGAAACATGGAATTCAATGTTTGGAAGAAACGAACAATTTTATCAACATGTAACCCACAACAAGGACCTCAGACCCATAATTCTTTTCAGAAAAAGAACAATTAAATCAGAAAAGGAAGGGCAAGGAATAAACTAATTTAATGATAACCATTAATTCCCGTAGCAAGACATCAAATAGATTATAGAAAGGAAATATAGTGGAAGAAACGAACTTTACTCTAATGATGTGCTTCTCTTTAGATTTAATATATCAAACTTGAGTCTGGTACTGATAGTCTGGTTGGCGCATTTCTCATATATGTACATAGCATGTAATATTGTTCAAGATCCTTGGAAATACAATCTGAATGTATGTTGATTTGTGGAACAATTTATATGCTGTTAATTTTTACAGAACTTCCCCAATTTTGCTACTTTTCTTTGTCTTAATCGAAGAAAATCTTTGTACTGGGCATCCTCTGCATCTATAGCCCGATCAAGAATATTCTTAGATTCACCACTGTGCAGAATGAAGAAAATACCATAGTTAACCTAAGAGACCGAGATTTCTATGTGACGCATCAAGTAATTCATGATAAATTATACCGAACGTTCTTAGGACAACAGAATCACAGACACTGGTAAGTTCCAATAGGACCAGTACAGGTAAGCAGACGGTCAATATAACTAGCTTGTTTATACTTAACATGTTCTTGTGATCTTTGATCCCCAACTATTTTGGTTCATGTACAGCCATATTTTATTGAAGCTAGACTGATGCCTAGACAACACCAACACAAAAAAGGTAAACATATTTGAAAGGTAAACCTAGAACTCAATTAACACAATACCAGCAGCAACCTGTGTCCAATTATGAAGCGAATCACCATGCCCTCCTTCCGCTCTATTTCTTGGAGGTTTTTGCCTGTTGGCATAAAATATAATATACTTTATAGGTGCACTACTCAGGAAATATAGAACAAATAACCTTGTATGTTTAAAACAAAAAGACTTGCATTTGGCAAAACCTCCTCTGGGGATTTTAGACTGCTAAACCAAGTTCATCAGAAATACAAGTCAGGGGCAATATATAGATACAAAGATAACATTTACAAAATATTATACTTTTCAACAAGTTAAACAACTAAGCTCTCAAGAAGATAAGCATTTAAAATATAAAGCATTTAGAGTTCTTTGGTAATCCAAAGAGTGGAGGCTTTAAAATAATGGTCAAATATCTCACAATTGCAATTACCACCCAAAACTGAAATTTCCAGATAACACCCACTTTTAGATGTATTATTCCATAGTATGCCAGAAATTGTTGTCACCTCTAATAAGCAAATTTATTATTTCCGTCAATCCCAAATTGAACAAGAATAAGCAAAAAAAAAAAAAAATAGATGTTGGGTAGCAAGATTGTATAAACTGGCTATGAACTACCAATTTACTCTTGTAAATAATGTCAAGGGGTAACTTAACTGTGTTTTCCTGTGATTTATTGTCAGTTTCAATAAATGAGCATTGAATGTATTACTGCATATAGGGAAATGTCGGGAACCCTTTGCAAATAGACTGAAATATGGGTATAGTTTGAAAAAGAATTTCCTACAGCATATCAGATTATGAAAAAGAAAGGCGGACAAGGAGACCAACCTTGTGGCATCCAAGTATTTCTGAGAGAGTTGCGGCGTGTCCTGCTACTGAAGGCAGTATTAACTCCTATCACCACAAATGCTTTCTTTCTATCTGCTGGATAAGCTTCCTTAGGACCAAGGAGGCGGAGGCCGGAGACGCGGATCGCTGAGTACGCCGTGTGCGGCGCGTCTGCGGGTGGGGTGGGGGGGCGCCTTGTCGCTTCGATGCCTCGCTGGTGGGGATTAGGTTACGGACTTAGAGAATAGAAAGGCTGCGCTTTTGAAATTGAGGACTTGGGGAATTTTAGGGATTGCAATTGAAGAGGGGGAAATATTTTGACAAAATTTTCGTTGCGCGCCTCAACTGGGACTTAGAGAATGGACAAGTATCCTCTCCATTACCGTAAAAGATTCGCTTCACTTTACGGTTTGGATTAACTCTCAGCCGCTTTGAGATTCGGACTAGCGCAGGAGCAATATTATTGGGCTTTGCGATTCGTGCCAAGTTAAAAAGAACAGTCCAGATCCAGTAATTGTATTAAATTCCCTTTACGGTACCGGAGAGGATGTCAAATCCTTAGAAGAATAGAAAAGGGGGGAAATATTTTCCAAAAATTTCACTGCGCGCCTCTGTTTGACAAAAATTTTGCTATTCATATCTGATGTGTCAAGTGGGACCCATTTGTCATATTCATTGATAATCAAAACAACACATTTTCAATCGGACGGTTCAGATTTACATATGTACAAATTAATTAATGCTTGCACAGCAAAAAAATATTAAAAATTTGCAAAAAAAATATTTTCAAATTTTTTACGGCTTCTATGGCCAAATGATACTCGTAATTATTAGTTTTATAAACTTTCATTATTATTTGCCTCTTCAAATTTATCAAATATTTGTGAACCGTTCATTTTCACGTGAGCGATCGACGATCGATCTGAAACAAAATGATTCCAAATTTGTTTTGAAATGATCAAGAGAAAATATTGAACGTAACAAACATGAAAGTTCTGAATTTTTATTGTGTCCGAGCTTCGATCCACAGTGAAGTGTTTATAGTCGTTCGATGTGTTAATATTTGATCGACTCGATGGATAGGTAAATGAAAATAAAATCTCGTCAAACTTCACTACAAGAAACTAAATGCGATGCTCTTTAATTTCAACGGTTCCGATCGACCGACGAACGATATATTTTTGCGCGCCTTTACTAACTCACAAACTAGAGTTTATGTTTCATAAGACATAAACTCTTGTTTTGTGAGTTAGTGAAGGCGCGCAAAAATATATCGTTCGTCGGTCGATCGGAACCGTTGAAATTAAAGAGCATCGCATTTAGTTTCTTGTAGTGAAGTTTGACGAGATTTTATTTTCATTTACCTATCCATCGAGTCGATCAAATATTAACACATCGAACGACTATAAACACTTCACTGTGGATCGAAGCTCGGACACAATAAAAATTCAGAAATTTCATGTTTGTTACGTTCAATATTTTCTCTTGATCATTTCAAAACAAATTTGGAATAATTTCATTTCAGATCGACCGTCGAAATGATCAAGGGACAATGAACGGTCCACAAATATTTACTAAATTTGAAGAGACAAATAATGATGAAATTATTTAAAATTGACAATAATAAGTATGATTTGGTCATAGAAAATGTAAATAAAAAATTAAATTATTTTTTGAATTTTTTTCATATTATTTGTTGTACATGCATTACCTAATTAGTAAATATCAAACAAGCCGTCCGATAAACAATGAATGGTCTTGATGTCTTCATTTGGGCGATCTTATTAGCAGAGCATTTTTTATTTTATGCAGCACAGCCTATATAATTCAAAGAGCATCCAATATTTTTAACAAGCTTTTTGAAGCTAAAACGGCTCTGTTAATATCGGTACTTGCCAACTTTTTTTGTTCCCCGTTGCATCCAGAGAGAAAATAATTCATATTTTCTGCTTAGCTGTTTTCTTTTCTTTTCTTATGACCTACCCTCTTTTCGTTTCCCTCTAAAATAATTTTGTTTCCCTCTAAAACCCCCAAACAACATAACCATCTAACCATCTAGTGACACAATTTTTCGATTGCCGCCAAATATTGTTTTTACCTCCAAATACTTAGATCGGATATGAACAGAGAACAGTCGCCGAATTTTCTTCTTTCTCTGGATAGTTCATCTATTCTCTTCCGAAATACCACTATCTTCTTCAACCCCCTTCAACCAAATTTTCACTCGATTTAATTTAAGAAGGGGAAGCTTGCAGGTAAGCTTGAGATTTAATTTATTTTTGTTGGATTTAAAAACAGCGAAGGGGATTAGAGCACTGAATTGACTTGTATGGTTCAATTCTTATGTTCGTTCCATGTTGAATTGAGTACAATTGGAAGGTTTAGCATAAAAGTAACCGAAACTTATATGATATGACTTTTAATTTGTCAGAATGGGTAAGGCCTTGCGTACACTGGTAAGGTCAATCAGTCGCACCCCACTTTACACAAATGTCTGATTTACCAATATTTTGTGGAAATGAAGGCTTTCAAACTGTGCCCACCTTCTCAGGTCAAGACCATTGGGCAGAGCGAATTTGGTGTCAAGTATTGGATTCGGAGGTGCCAGTTCTAGTCGATTTTGTGTCTGAACTGAGCCTTGGCAAGACCATGACCATTCCCTTTCTCATGGTGGGTTCATAGCAATGCTAGGTTCTAGGAAGCATTTCATCGAACAATTCATGTGCAACCCAAAGAATGGTGAATTATATTAGAAATGAATGGTGACTTGAAAAGAGAACGCATGAAAATGCTCACGAGGTGAATTTAAAAGGGAACAAATGAAAATGCTTCTTTTACTCTCTATTGTTATCTTTACTTTATTTCTTTACAAATAAAAGCTCATGAATTTCACTTTTCTAGCGCATTCGTTTTCATTTTATTTTTAAATTGTATAAGGCTAGATAGTAGGTAACAAGCATGAAGTACTTGAGATATATAGGTTGTGGATGTGGAAGTCTTGCAATTGAACCAGTGAGGTGTACAGGTTGCAAATATACCAGTATCACCTTGTCAGAGAAGAGCAAGTCAAGCATGCCACAAAAAAAATGAAAGAGGCTGGATTAGAGGTCATTCCTTTATAACTTAATTTTTTTCTAAAATTTTATTTGATTGCATGCAACAACTTTTATTTTGGCAGCAGGTGCTATCTGGTTGATACATTGAACTTGGTTTTGCTGGAAGATCCAATCACCTCTTTGATTTGGAATGGAGCAGTAGCACAATACATGTTGCAGCTATTAATCAGACAAAATGGTATGATGATCTTACTAAACTTAGTCTTATTAAAGGATTACTGTACTGGCACAAGCTGGTGATTCAAGCTTGAGTAACTAACTAGGAGCCAATGGAAGTTCTTCTCAAATTTTGAATCTATAATTTTTGAAACTTTTTGAGCATGTTGTATGTTAGATTACCATAATTTCCATATAAAGAAATAAAAATTCCATGTAGCCAATCGGGCAGAATAATTCTCCAAAGTCTGACTGACCAAAAGGGAAAAACTGCACTGCTGTTATGCTGGTACTAGAATCGAGTCTCACAAAAATACAAACTAAACCAGTTCTGATGCATATCAATTTTTACTGATTTTTGTGCACACAAGCCATGATATAACATACATTCTAAGATAAAGAAACCAAAAATCCATGTAGCCAATTGATCAGAACAATTCTCCGAAGATTGGTAGTTGGAAGAGGGTAAAGCTGTCACATGCGTACAAAGTCATATAAATACATACATATGTGAGCACTCAAATGTGTCTTAAAAATTACTTTTTGCATTTCAAATTACTTTACATTTTACTATCCAGTAATGCATTTCGGTCAAATGCCTTTTCTAACATTTTCCTTTTTTTTGGTTTGTAACAGGTTTTTACACAAGATTCATTCAAAGGGAGATCTTAGTTATTGCTTCCATCCGTGAATATGTTTTGTACTCAAATTAAATATATTGGTTTAGTCCAAAGAGAAAAATTGATGTTTTTAATTAAATGTTTCATTTTAACTATCTCTATTAAATACTGCTTGCTGCTGTTTTTTAGTTTGGGCCAAAATTCAAAGGGATATCTCAAATAAACAGAAATGGTCCTGTCTCCAGGAACAAAATATTTCCGACGGTAGCCTCATGGAAATACTACGTCTAATCAAAAAATAATATTAACTGGATCAGTAAAACATTTCCATGGGCATAGTTGTCCAGTATTTCCATGAGCCTTCACTATAAAATTATATAAACAGAATAACCAAAACATTTCCAAGGGTAGCTCATGGAAATAATATGTCTTTCTACTTCTAACTTATTTCCAAGGGCAAGGGGTGAGCTATTTCCATGGGCTATCAATAAAATATCATATTTGGTCTGTTTGGCGGGTCATGGGTCATGCAAAAGTATTTCCAAGGGCTGATAGTTAACATTTCCATGGGCCGACAGCTGGGATTTCCATGCGCGACTTATTCCGTCGGGCTGCCGTCGGAAATTATTAAGTGTGTCAGAGAAGGCGATTTTATTTCCGTAGGCCACTCCTACCTTCGGAAATAACATAGGCTGCCCTTGGAAAATCCGGAAATTCTAGTAGTGAACAATAATGTTTAAATATGAGGAAAATTATTTAAATAGATGAATTTTCATATTTGGATTTCGTTAGTTAGTATTTGTATCTTAAATTTCATATGACTCAATTATTCGATAATATTTATTTCGTATCTGTATTTGAATTTGTATCCATAAACTATCCATTCCATATTCGTATCCACATAAAACAAATTTAATTTTAAATTTTAATATCTGTATGCATCTGTATCCGCTCATTAAAACTAAATTTGTAAAACTCACAAATTTATGGAGGCCTATTAAGCGCAGTACAATTTGGGCTGTATACGGCCTTGAGGGTAAATCTGTTTTGGAGAAGCATTCAATGAATCAATGTTTTAAAGAGAGAACCATGAGGGCAAATCTGAGTTCGCATCCTCTGAGATATCTCAAGATTTGAGTGAATCTTTGTAAAATTTGGACCGTTTAAAACCTTTTCGCACAAATTTCAAAGCACAAATGATATTGCCCCCTGCATTCCGAGTAGGAGAATGAAGTAGGTCCGATACCCATCCGACCTATTTTTAGGTTCAACGAGCATGATGATCGTCCGATCTAATTTACGATTTGTGCACACGAAAACTGAAATAAACATACACGGATTTTAAAGCATTCCGCACGAATCTTAAAGAAAATCGACAGTGATTAAACCCATCGAACCAGAGTAGGTCCGATGCCCGTCGGTCCGAGTAGACACCGAAAAAAGATTTGCCCCGTTTTAAATTGACTCAAAGTTTGAGATGTATCAGAGAATACGGACTCGGTAAATCTCGGCTTTTACAAAATTTAGCAATTAGGACCCTCAGAAGGGCCCATATTAATGGTGGATTCTTAAAAAAATGATAGATGATTATAAGGCTCAATAAATTAAAAATTATTAAAATGTGGATTCTTGAAAAAATGATAGATGATTATATGGCTCAATAAATTAAAAATTCAGAACTTATACAATGATATTAGTCAATAGTAAAAAAAAAAGGGAAAATTTCTATTGTGCCCATATATACTTTTTAAATAGTTAATTTTTTCATCAAACTACCATAATATTCAAAATGTCCATTAAAACTTGACATTTTTGCTTCTATCCACTTTTAATGATTTTAAACTTTTATTTAATTATTTTAAAAATTGAATTGACTAATATGTCCTTTAATTTTAAATGAAGATGTCCTTTTATTTCTAATTGTCTTCTTCTTTCCCAAAACTTCATGTATGATATTTCCTCCTCCAATGGCAGTCTCCTTTCCTTTCTCCTCTCCAATAACAGTTCTCAACATGACACTATATTACTTTTGCTCCATTTAGGTGATTGCACTAAGAGCGTACTATCAGCTGAGCTAACCGAAGATGTCGCTCTTTGTTGAGCTTGTTCGCGAGGACAAAAGGAAATGAAAAATCATTAAGCTTGAATTTTCTCTCGAGTCTCATCAAATATATATTGCTGAGATAATTAATTTCTCTTCTAAAGTTGTTGATATTTAATTTGTTGCTTATATATTTTAACAGTAGCAAATGCACATTGTCTTTTTGTGAGAGTTCATGGGTTCAAAACTCGGATGAGGAAAATCTTTTGTTATAATAACAAAGGTATTAAATAGTTAGATGACTTAACTTTCAACTTTTACTCAAAATATTATTTTAACTCTGGAAAGAATCGATTCTTTAATCTAGTCTAATGAGGATTTTCTCTTAATTGCAAGAAGAATTTTGTAGGAATTTGGGAGAATAAATTAAAGCTTGATCAATTTTGGCACGGGGTCAATGGATTAATCTCAGGCTATGAGCCTCTGAGCACGATAGAATTGGGCACATCTATTAGTGGATTCGGCCAAACCTAAATGGGAAAATTGTGTCGACTCTCATGGCTTGCAAATTTTTTTATGAGCTTAAAAGATAACCAAATAAAAAGTAGAAGGAAGATATAGTATGAGAATATAGAGAAGGAAATTCGTCACGCCGTAATCAGTCACGTCACGTCACGTGAGTTGATTAGGTGACGTGACTTGTGTGTCGCGTGACGTGAGTCGATTAGGTGACGTGACTTGCGTGTCACGTGTCGCGTGACGTGACCGCATTCGAGCGAAAATTACATATCACGTCACGTCACGCGAACCAGTCACGTCACGTCACGGTACGAAACATAGAGTATATATCCAGCATTTTCTAGTTAATTTTCAGTTTTTTTTGGAACGCATAGAGTATCCATGTTTCTCTTATGGTGTAGGTTCAGTGATATCGGTACTCATGTAGTACTGGTTTTTATTTTCTCTAGTTTAGTCCAATGAATATTTGTAATTTGAATTTGTAAAGTAATGTCAGATACCCAACGGTCTTTCCTAAAAAAAAAAATTGCAACATTATTTACTTATTTTACAATTTTTAAAATTTTCATAATTTTTGATATCTTTTTTCTGAATTGCAACAATTTAAATTAAAATATAAAAAAAAGTTTCACGTGATTAAATTTACGTCACGTCATATCACGTCACGTGTGGTCACGCCACATGTAGTCACGGCGTGACTACACATGACGTGACCGTTTGCCACTATTTTGATCACGTTACGTCACGTCACGTGAAAAAAAATTAATCACGTCACGTGATCAAATCACAGCATACTTGTCACGTCACGTTACGGCATGTCACGTATTTCCTTCTATTCTAACCATGCAATTCCTACAATTCCCTTCCTCTTGCGTTACTTTAAAAAAAAATCACAATATATAATACAATACAAATATAAACTACACGAGTCATATAATAAGATATGAAGACAAGCTCAAACCTCACCAAGTTCTTTCAAATCGATACATGAAAAATTCAACAAACATATTGTTAATTAGTTAGATATTAGTAGGGCCAAAGGATTCAAAATAATTATTAAACTTTGTCAACACAATAGAATAATGTATCATTAAAACAGTTTTTTTTAAACAATAAATTTATTGATTCTTAAAATAAGTTTTAAAAATCAAAATAATTAATTAAGGGAACGATTGAAGGTGTAAATAAAACAAGTGCACTCTTGATTGAATTTTTAATACTAGAAAAATAAACTCTAATAATATGTTGAAATGATGTAGAAGAGCCGGATCCCGTCCTCCATTTGCCTCGACAAATATGGAGGTTGGAAGGAAGATGATGCGGCTTCGAAATGATATTGATGAGCGACCTTGAAGAGTACAGTGCGTATAAACGAATGTAGTCTCTGACAAGAATTCAGAACTTGTAATTGACCACTAGTAACACTAACCAAATGACAAACAAAATGCATTTCTTAATAATCTACGTTGAACCACTAGTAACATGAACTAACCAAATGAAAATATTTTCAAGTTTAAGCAAAATTGAGCTTGTGGTTCTCTTTCAACTGCGAATATAAGACTGTTAGGAAATGTAAAATATAAGCAATGTTTTATTTTTCTGCCACTAATAAATTAAGTGTGTGTCTTCAAGAATAGCTAGGTATTTTCGTAGATGTACTTCATACCATAAGTATATGTCACTAATTTCTTTACAAAAATGAAAATTAAATAGAATAATTTCTGTTGTCACAAATTGTCACAATATTTTTAAATATTGAAAATTAATAATTCGAACAATAAATATGAATAATGAATCATTTTATCTCAATTAACGCATTTCAATTTTATATTGATGGTACCAAGTGAATGAAAGAATAACGTCAAGAAATTAATAGTGCATATAAACATATTTTTACAAATTCTGTATGTGTTATCAATGCAAAGTCGATTTAGCTTAATTAGTTTTTTTTGTGCATTCAGAATGGAATTATAATTAGGTGTGATAATATTATTTTGATATTAGAATTTTAAATGACAAAGTCGTTAAGTTTTAAAATTAAAGACATAACAGAGATATGTGTACATATATAGAACGGCATATATATGCATATTCAAAGAGGATTAAATGCAAGTCTTTTGTACATAAACGATCGTGGCAACAAATTGATTTAAGTATTAAATTATTGAGGTTATGCAAATTTAAACCGGGTCTAATTAATCTTGGCTATTAGATATATCCAAGTGACAGTAAGGTACCCCTTGGCAGCTGCTGTTAAGCTTTCAAAAAGAAGAAGAAGACAATAAGGTACAAAAGGAAATTATTAAAATAATTTAAGAGTACATTGTTTCTTCTGACTTTTATTGAAGACCGGAGTGGATGATCATTTTATTATTATTATTATTTTTAGAAAATGTCGAAGATCGATATTGCTTCTAACTATCAACGTTCATAATAATTAACTTTTTATTATTTTTTATGGTTGGCAAACTGCCAATAAATATATTCAAATTAATTTTTTATTTGAGTTTCAAACTTACGATCTCCTATACAAAAAATAGTCTTTTTGTCAATAGTATATAGAATAATGTGGATGATCATACCTAATGAATGAGATTTTGTCCAACTTTTTATTGAACAAAGCTTCATATCCTAAGCGGGATTTAAACGTCCACTTCACATTAAAATTCGCATGAATCATTTAAATTCATTAAGTTCTATATCGTTTGCACAAATTTCAATGAATTCATATTAGTTTGAATCCGATTTTAGATAAATGTTGTTCAAAGTTATTTGGACAAATTCTAATTCCTAAGAACTAGCTTTTAGTATAGTAGTAAAGATATATGGTTTCTATTTGAAAAGTCATGAGTTCAAAATTCAAATAGAAATTTTTTTTAATTGTAATAAAAAATATTAAATAGTTAGATAGCTTGATCTCTAATTTTACAAAGAAAAAAAATTCCAGTTCCATGCTTTAATTCTTCAATTTGTCCGTAGGTGGGAGCACACAATATAGTAATAAAAATGGGCAACTCCCGTGCACATGGCTCATGTATAATGTAGGTTTGTTGTGTAGCTAATTTTCTAGAGGGATATTTTTAAACAATTGGTTTGTCCGATCTAAACATGCATATCTCGGGCTCTGATTGGCATGTCATCGATCCCTAAATGAAGACAAGAACGTACACTTAATTAATTTAGGGTCAACTGTATCTACAAAAAATATGTTAGCTTCTCAAAATTAATTTGTTTTATTAGTCTGTATACGCGTGGAATGAACGAGACTAGCTAGCAATTATATGTTCTAAAATACAGACAACTATTGCCAGGGAGGCCCAAACATGAATAATTTATTACTTAATTGCTAGCTGTACATATTAGGCTAGGAATACAAGTATATATAATGAGAAAGTTCATGGAGTATTTTATCATTTTAAATTTAGTGCATATATATAATTGATAAGTTTAGCTTAATCAATGTATACTTTTTAGGGCCGAAATTTTCATTTATACCATAATTAAAAAAAAAACCAAAACACACTGATTTTGGAGAATTTCCAAAACTACGTACCCCGGCCTCCAAGTCAATCTGCGTCCCTAAAAGCGGGAGGCTGCCAAATGAATCTGCGGCACACGCCAAAACAAAACATGCCCCAAATTCGTTTGTTTTATAATATTTGTTTAATAATTTTTAGAAATAGAAAGAACACAATAATTTCTATATTTACTAGAAGTGACTTTTGAACCGAAATTAATAATTCAGATACAAAGTATTTTTATTTTTCCCAAGAAATAGTTTAATTTTTTTACAACCGGAAAAAATCCTGTCTGAAAAATATTTCAGAGTCCTTATTGTACATCTAAATTATAAGATATTTTATCTATTTTATTTAATTTTCTTTCTAATATATTTAAATTATTAATCATTATTTCTATTTCTGAAAATTATTAAACAATTATTATTTTCCTTTAATCAAATTTTGAGGTTTGTTTTTGTTTTGCCGGAGTTCGCAGATTCATTTAGCGGCCCCTCATTTTTGGGCCTCAGATTGGTTTGGCAGCCTGAGTGTTTTTAGAAATTTTCCAAAATCATGATTTTTTGGTTTATATTTTTGGCAATATGGTATAAAAAAAACTTCGATTTTTAGGGTAGTGTTAGGGGTACTATTATTTTTACCTTTTTATCACAGGTCGACTGTCACGATTATTTATGATATAATTATTCGCATTTAATATGTTTTCCAATAGTCAATTCATTTATAATTTCTATAAGTAACCATATCATTTTCTTTAATAAACTTTTGCAAAAATAAAGCTAACATGTTAATTGTCAATATAATTCAATATATAATGTTGATAGACTTTCAACAATATAATACAATCTTTCAATCTTATAACTTCTTTCAAAAAATCTTTAAAATTTATGATGAAACAAATAATGAATATGGCATAATATAGAATTTTCTTAAAAAACTAAATTATAAAGAAAAAAATCATATAATAATGTATGAGAAAGAAGCAAATTTTAAACAAAATAATTTATCAACATAACTTTCAAGGAAAGAAACAATATAATATAATAAAATATGATAAAGAAGCAGCTTTAATTTAAAGAAAATAATTATTGAAAGATAAAATTATCTATATATTATAAAATATTTAGATACTATTGTGTTCATAAAAAACTAATAGTGTAAATATCACAATTACCTATTAAGCAAGCATTTAACAGATCTATATTAAGGATCTATGGACTTTAATGCTTAACAATAATTATGTATGTTATCATTTAAGAAATGGACCAAAAATATCCTATGGAACCCAACTCTTTCCGTAGCAAAAAGTTCCTTAAGAAAACATGTTTTATTAATCGAACAAAAAAATAAGATTTTCTTATTCTATATAAAATATTCTTGTTCAATATATTCGGTTAAAATACTAATGACAAAATATAAAAAAAACAATAATTCATGGTCCACAAATTATTATATCGGACTATCGGTTCGGAGCTCTTAAATGAGAACTAGGTTTATTTAGAAAAGGCAGGAGGATAGAGGAATCGATTTGCCCCACGACCTGAGAAGAAGTATATATCCTCTCCAACAGGTGTAAAAGATTCCCTTTACTTTACGGTTTGAGATTTACTCTCAGATACTTTGAGTTTCGTTCTAGCGCATGGGACAATATTATGGCTTTGAGATTCGCGCAAAGTTAAAAGAACGATTCAAATCCACTAATTCTAAGAGATTCTCTTTTACAGTATCGGGAGGATATGAATTCCACGACCCAGAGGGGGGCATTCTGTCCCTATTTTTTTTTTATTTTCTCATGATGATTTGTCTGCCATCATTGGTGTGTAGTTCATTCCATATCTTCCAGAAATAGGGGTATGTAAATGTAGGAAAGAACAGAGAGCAGCGTATTTTACCTCTTTTTATATTTCGATTTGCGAGTCACAAAATTTGAATAGTGAGTAAACAAAGTTTACTTCTATTATTTTTTCTCTTAAAATTTAGGATAAATTTTGCCGGAGGTCATTAAATTTTTATTTTTTGTTGCAAATTGATCATTTAAGTATGATTTGTCTTTTTGTAGCAACTGAATTTTTTATTTATTTCAATTAAATCACTCTATAACTTTTTTGGCGAAATATAAATGGAATATGTGTATTCTGTCCAAAATACTAACGGAATGTGCTCATTCCGTCCAAAATACAAAAAGAAGTTATATTTTACTATTTTTTTGGATGAAAAAGTTACATTGTTGCTTGATTGGAAAAAATAAAAATTTAATGGCTATGGAAGGACAAATCAAACTTCAATAACCAAATTTAGACAAAAGACAAAATTTGATGACCTCCAATAATTATTTTTATTCGAAAACAAGTAAACATGAATCGGTTAAGTCTGGTCATCTTTCTCTCCCCTTTCGTTTCCTTGTGTACCCTGTCCTGAAACACACTTCACAGAAATATGTTTTTGTCCACTACAAATAATGTTTCATACTAAATAAGTAGCATTCTACACGTTTCAAAGCAGAGTTATGGTCACCAAAAACCTTGCAATGAGCGGTTCATTCATCCACTGGCCACCATAGTGACAATTCAAAAGTTCGGGTTCGGTTCGGCGAGGTCAAAAATTCGTGATTCGGGTATAATTCGGGAATGATTCGGATTTTTTTTAATAATTTTTAAAATTATTTGTTTGAAAATGTCAAATAATACAAAAAGCTATTTATGTATAAAATCTTAAAAAAGAAAGGATGCAAATTTGTTTGTTAACTTTTGTCTTTGACTATCCAGCCGGCTGACTCAAAATATATCTTAGTTTATTATTTTTTTCTTACCTTAAAGTATCAAAAGTGCTGCAGCTTTGTCCTTTGGCTTATATGGCTTGCCCCTTCAGAAGATGAGAAGCCAAATGGCTTGTGCGGCTTGCCCCTTCGGAGAATTAAAGTTTCTGACGGGAGACGAATTTACCGAACAAAATGCGTTTTATACGTAGATTCGTCAAATTCGCGAATTATTCGCGAATTAACGTTTTATACGCTGATTGATTCGTTAGATGCTGAAATCCGAATTATTCACGAATTATTCGCGAATAATTCGCGAACCATGTTACTATGCTGGCCACTGCGCATTATAAGGAAGTCGAACGTGCCTTAGACCAATATACCAATATACCTGGGTAATAAATTCAGAGAAACCCAAATGCAATTAATCGAAGTCGACCATGCTGTCAGTTTGTTGCATATGCATTAAGAATGTTCCTATCCAAAATAATCAAGTGCTTGCAGCGCATGTTCAATATTACTTTGATCTCATCATTGAGGTTTAATAATCCATTAATTGTCGAGAGAGTTAATTAATGAAAGAATTTTAAGGATATTTTATTCGAATGATCTTTGTGCAATTCCGGAAAATAATAATTTATATTATCGACATTGCTAGTGCCACACACGTATAATAAAAATAATAATTACACAATCATCGAAAATATAATTAAAGTTTTAAGATCATTAATTATAAACTAAATAAAAGTGCTGAATATTTAACAGTACTTTCATTGTAATTAATTTTGGTGTATCAATTTCCTTTGATATTTTAAACCAGAACCTGCAATGAACTCTAATTTGAAATCATATTAGTATGAATTTCTCTTAATGTACAAGAAAGCTAATTGTTGATATTTTTTGATTAATTTGATGTTTAATTTATTTAATTATTGAACACTGATGAATTGGCATACGCATTTTTTTTTTTGAAAGCTTGATAGTAGCTAATTGGCATACGCATTTGATTAATTCTTTTAGGGCATTCAATTAATGACGCTCCAACTGCTATGTGATGTTATGAAATAAAATAAAATTTAGATCAAAACTCATAAACATGGCTCAAATCTAACTTGTACTTCAAGAAGTAAGCTATATATTACTTTTACATTTAAGATGTTTTAGATTCAAATCCAGTGGACATAATATGGTGAGAGATTTCTAAACCTTCTTTAATACTTACAAAAGAAATCACGAAAATGATTTGTGATAATGTCTTGTATCATTAGTTGGTAATTCATGTCCTCCTTAAATTATGAAATTTAGAAACCAAACTTGAATTTATAGTGTTGTAACTTGTAAGGTCGATTTTAGTTTGTTGGCTAGTCAGAGACGTCGGTGAGCAATTTGAGTCATATCTTGTTCATCTAATTAAATTTTGATTTTCTTTATCTCATATATAGCTTTATAAAAACTAAAAAAAAAAAGATCTTTCATTTGTTATTACTTCCAATTTAATTGGAATTTTCATCAATTAGTTTGACTAAGGTGGAATAAATAGCATAAGACGTCCCATACTATTGCTTTAAACATCTACCATACAGACTTCAAATGACAATCCAAATCATTAAAACCTATTAGCTTCGTGTTTATTAGCCAAACTCTTCATATACATTTTATTTTTTAGTAGTCATATCACTACAAAAACATATTTATATTTTTATTAAATTATATAACTATCAATTTATTCAGTAATTATTAATTATTAATTTTGTAATTAACTTGTTAGCTTTACGGACAAAAAAATATAGAGCGTGGATATCAAAATACTTCATTCCGATATGTACCATAACAATAGACAATCCTAAACAAGAAAAAACTTCTGGACTGGTTGAAAATTGAACTTTTAACGAGCTAGGAGCTGTAATAGGCGCTTGCACTTTTGATTGCATACTACTTCAAAAAACACATTTAGTATGTCCTTTATCATAGCATGAGAAGCAACACTATAATTACTTGAAATTTTTTTACCGATTTTTTTGGTCTAACCAACTGATAGCGTTGATGAGCCATTCCTTTGCAATCGGTTAATTTTTTTCCTATTTAGTTTTGAATGACTATGCCACATCGGTTGGTCTAAGAGAATATTTTACGAACAGTAAAATTAATATTATGATAACTAGCATGCAAGATGCTGATAACTAAAATCATTGTCTCGAAAGAACTTGGAAGTAAGACTCAAGTGGTTAGAACTTAGAACCATTTAAGTAATTAATGTGTATATACTCATCATGAATCTTTCCACAACAGCTTGTCTATAAATACTCTACATCTCCTTTCAATTCTTCCTCATCAGCTCTCCTTAATTCTTTCTCTTTCAACTAATCCAGTCAATATATACTTTGCCATTAAGATGGAAAGCAATATTTCCATTTTGATCACATGCCTTATATTTGCTACAGCATTCCAGCTCCTGCTTCCAGTATCAGAAGCATCTGGACGTGGATCTGAACTTAAGGTCGGGTATTACAAAGACAAATGTGAAAAAGCGGAGTCAATTGTGACGAGTACCGTTAGTAGTTATGTTAAAAGCTATCCCGGTTTAGGCGCTGGTCTCATCCGCTTGTTCTTTCATGACTGTTTTGTCAGGGTAACATTATTGCTTTCAAATTTATTCCCAGTACTTTTTAATTTGTTCCAGCATATTATTTTATTTTACTGTGAAATGGCCATATGGAAAGTGGTCGTCAATATATACATCTACGCAAAACTAATAATACTAGATACATATATATGCACTAATTACAAAGTTGCGCGCAATCTGTAACTGGTCTTTTTTATATACGATGCACATGAATATTGTTGCAAGAAGTTGATATTTATTATTGTAAGGTCTTTTTTCATATGTAGCTTGTGTCTGGTTTGGTGTACTATATACATTTTCGGTCGACATGGACAGAGCTTCAGTGCCATGGCTGTGCATGATTAAAAATAATTTAACAATCCAAGTTCAAACTTAAACTGACCCAGACCTATGGGTAACTTGAAAGATGCATCATTGTTATATTTAAGAACATTATTTAATTGAAATTAAAGAATTACTGCATAAATTAATGTTTTAAGCGAATGACATAACAACATATTCTTTTGCACTCACTAGGGTTGTGACGCTTCAGTTCTCCTCGACCCAACTCCAGCAAACAATCAAACAGAAAAGCTTGCCATTCCAAACTTCCCGAGCCTCCGAGGCTTTGAAGTGATCGACGCAGCCAAGGCTGAGCTAGAAAAGGAATGCAAAGGAGTTGTTTCATGTGCTGACATTATAGCACTAGCCGCCCGTGATGCCTCATACCTCCTAGCCAATATCTTCTACAAAATCCCGACGGGTAGGCTCGACGGTAGGGTTTCCAACAGTACTGAGGCATTGCTAAATCTCCCCCCACCCTTTTTCAATCTCACTCAACTTGAGGCCCTCTTTGCAACGAAGGGGCTCAACGCTTTCGACTTGGTCGCACTTTCTGGGGCCCACTCAATCGGAAGATCGCATTGTTCCTCCTTCACCAGCCGCCTATACCCCACCATTGACCCCACCATGGACCAAAACTTTGGAGCCTCTTTGAGAAAACTTTGTCCCGATCCCAAGAATGCAACCAATGATGGTGTCGTTCCACAGGACTTTGTGACACCGGATAAACTAGATGAACAGTACTATAAAAATGTTGAATCGCTAACTGCACTTTTCTTCTCCGACTGGAGCTTGCTCACCAGCAGTGAAACCAGCAAACAGGTAGATACCTACACTAAGGAGCCTAAGACATTTAAGCAAGATTTTGCAAATGCCATGGTGAAAATGGGGAACATTGAGGTGCTCACAGGGCCACCGGGCGAGGTCAGGGGGCCCACATGTCGTTTCGTCAACTGAGAATGTTATGTTGTTCTCTGGTTTAAAATGCCATTGCTTTTTATGCTTTTAGTATGTACCGGCAATTCCGATCATTTCTATTGTATTTTTACAGAGTGTTTTTTTTTTTTACTTTCCAATCTTAGTTTGCATATGATATTCAACTTGGTTGAATAACATTAAGCTTTTGTACCAGGTTTCATATTGAAACCTTTTATTCAATAAATTAAATAGGGACTCGATCCTTATTTTTACTCAAAAAAAATCTTAGTTTGCATATTATGTAAACTGTAAAAGGAATAAAAGTGTCTTTGTCTTTAGTTTTGCTTGAACTAATTGCATGATTCACGTGAAATAAGATATTATAAAGACAGGTATACTTCATTCAGTGTGACATTATCAACAAAATGAAAAATTGTAAAATATAACCAAATCAAACACTAGAAATTAAGTTAATTACCATGCATGCATGCAACCTTAATGAAGTTGTGTCCCTAAGAAGACACCCATTATTTTAGGTTGAATTGTATCTCTGGCTTTTATTTGATATTACCTTTTACTCAATTGCACATCTATAAAAAATTTAATGATATAATAGGTCGCAGCGAGAGCAGGGACAAGAGCTCGTCTCCATTTGGTTCCTTCTAGTATTTAGTTAATAATAGAAACTGGCTCTAGCAATTAATGGTACAATCAACCAGTGAAAAAATTTGACCGTTGACGACCAAATTGGGATACCGAATTGAGAGAGTTCGGATAAAACGGTTCGTTATTTTCGATTGATTAAATAGATCGGTTTGATTTATTTTTAATTTAAAACCTGTCTAATTATTGGTTCGGTTCAGTTTACACAATTTAAAAACCAGTTAGAATGAACTAACAAAAAAACGGACTATAATTTTTTTGAGTCAATAAAAAAATAATTATGAATGTTTTCTTTCTCCTTGAGTATGAAAATCACTAAACTTTGATTCAATTTTGTGTATTGTGATTAATTATTCTTTTGGGCCTATAAAATAATTCAAAAGATAAAAAAATTGTTTCTTTTTTTTATTAATTCTTATTCGGTTCAACTGAACAAACCGAAATTTAGTTTTGTTTGTTTGATTCGGTTTCAATTCGGTTGTTATTTCGATGGGTTTGATTGTATTTTTCAAAGCCAAATAAAATTTTAACTTGCCTATTTTATTTTGGTTTAACTGAATCAAACCGATAAACACTATGAGAGCAATTAAAACAGTTTTCAAAATATATAAAAATTAGACTTCTCGTAAGGGCCCATTTTGAAGTAAATTATACTGACTTAATAAAGGAATCTTTTGGCTAAGGGTTTTAGCCCAGGCTATTTTTGGTAAATTTGCAACATATTTGGAATACGATTCAAAATGAGGTTCTAGATAAAATGGGAGATGATATATTATATGGTTCCGTTAATCAAAAATTCTGAACATATAGAATGATATATATTGGACTTGACCGATAGTAGTAAAAAGGACAAAAAAAACAAGAAAAAACCCTTTATATCATATTATTCAGAAGAATAATCTGTTTCACTTTTAACTTCTTTTATAAAAATTTCACCAACATTCATTCATGAACTAAAAAAAAAAACAAATAAAATAAGAAGGAACAGAGTATGAGAATATAAGATATTGGATCAATATTATCCGTCCATTATCCGTCCGAATCAGCTCATAATATGAATTAGGATAAACATAGCGTATAATTTCACAGAATCAGATGGAAAAAGAGCGGATATCCAGATAATTAACCACCTCCTTTCTTCTCCATTTTCACTTTTTTTTTTCTTTTCTTTTGCACCCCTTTCTTCTCCATTTCGGCTCATTTTTTGTGTTTTATATATGATTAATTTTTAACTCCTTTCTTCATGTTTTCTTTTTCTATTCAACTTATATTATTTATTTTTCTCTTTATTTCCTCCCTTTTTATGAGTCAACAATAATGTTTAAATATGAGGAAAATTATTTAAATAGATGAATTTTCATATTTGGATTTCGTTAGTTAGTATTTGTATCTTAAATTTCATATGACTCAATTATTCGATAATATTTATTTGGGCTGTATACGGCCTTGAGGGTAAATCTGTTTTGGAGAAGCATTCAATGAATCAATGTTTTAAAGAGAGAACCATGAGGGCAAATCTGAGTTCGCATCCTCTGAGATATCTCAAGATTTGAGTGAATCTTTGTAAAATTTGGACCGTTTAAAACCTTTTCGCACAAATTTCAAAGCACAAATGATATTGCCCCCTGCATTCCGAGTAGGAGAATGAAGTAGGTCCGATACCCATCCGACCTATTTTTAGGTTCAACGAGCATGATGACCGTCCGATCTAATTTATGATTTGTGCGCACGAAAATTGAAATAAACACGCATGGATTTTAAAGCATTATGCAATCTTAAAGCAAATCGACGGTGATTAAACCCATCGAACCAGAGTAGGTCCGATGCCCGTCAGACCTACTCTCAAGTGTCCGAATAGACACCGAAAAAAGATTTGCCCCGTTTTAAATTGACTCAAAGTTTGAGATGTATTAGAGAATACAGACTCGGTAAATCTCGGCTTTTACAAAATTTAGCAATTAGGCCCCTCAGAAGGGGGGTCCGACTCTGCTGCTATTCTAAGAAGAATAGCAGCGGGTGCTCTTCAATTTGTGTCTATTTCTCTTTTCAAAAGAGGAGGAGAGAGAAAGAGGAGAGAGAGAAGAGAGAGAGAAAGAGGAGAGAGATAGAGAGGATAGCAGGGGAAGAGAAGGGATTTGAAGAGCACCGGATCTCAATCCTCAGAAGGGCCCATATTAATAGTGGATTCTTAAAAAAATGATAGATGATTATATGGCTCAATAAATAAAAAATTATTAAAATGTGGATTCTTGAAAAAATCATAGATGATTATATGGCTCAATAATTAAAAATTCAGAACATATACAATGATATTAGTCAATAGTAAAAAAAAGGGAAAATTTCTATTGTGCCCATATATACTTTTTAAATAGTTAATTTTCTCACGTACCAAACTACCATAATATTCAAAATGTCCATTAAAACTTGACATTTTTGCTTCTATCCACTTTTAATTATTTAAACTTTTATTTAATTATTTTAAAAATTGAATTGACTAATATGTCCTTTAATTTTAAATGAAGATGTCCTTTATACCTAATTGTCTTCTTCTTTCCCAAAACTTCATGTATGATATTTCCTCCTCCGATGGCAGTCTCCTTTTCTTTCTCCTCTCCCATAACAGTTCTCAACATGACACTATATTACTTTTGCTCCATTTAGGTGATTGCACTAAGAGCGTACTATCAGCTGTACGTGCTAACCGAAGATGTCGCTCTTTGTTTGAGCTTGTTCGCGAGGACAAAAGGAAATGGAAAATCATTAAGCTTTAATTTTCTCTCGAGTCTCATCAGATATATTGCTGAGATAATTAACTTCTCTTCTAAAGTTGTTGATATTAATTTGTTGCTTATATATTTTAACAGTGGTAAAGACAAATGGTCTCTATGTAAGAGTTCATGATATAGTATAATAATAAACTACTATCAGTATGCAACCGCTACAAGTATTTGTGTTTCTTCCATCGTATTGGTCTCTAGCAGTAGGGAATCCGTTAGCCTATCAAGTTTTAATCCAATAGAAGTCTGCAGTTTTGTAGTGGTGAAAGATATTTATAACCAAGTGAAAGATAAGTATTAGATACGCTCTATCTTCTCTAAAATAATCTAATAGATGGCTAACTGAATATAAAGAGCCCATAAGAATTTTAAATCTTAAAGACTAATGTGGATGATCATACTTAATGAATGAGATTTTGTCCAACTTTTTTGTTGCACAAAGCTTCATATCCTAAGCGAGATTTAAATCGTCCACTTCACATTAAAATTCGCATGAATCGTTTAAATTCATTAAGTTCTAAATTGTTTGTACAAATTTCAATGAATTCAGATAGTTTGAATCCGATTTTAGCTAAATTTTGTTCAAAGTTATTTAGACAAATTCCAATTTCTAAGAACTAGTTTTTGGTCTAGTGGTAAAAGCACATGGTCTCTATGAAAAGTTATGAGTTCGAAATTCAAATAGAATTTTTTTTTATTGTAATAAAAAATATTAAATAGTTAGGTGATTTTTACCTCTAACTTTACTAAAAAAATTCTAAATCCACACTACTAGAATATGAGTTTTCTTCAAGGGCAGGAAAATGGCTTACTGCATGGGCTTACCCTTGCAGCAAGCCCAAAAAGGGCATTAGCATGCGCTTACGCTTGCAAATGTATCCTTGCTATAGCCTTCGACACTAATACTAAGTATTGGCAAGGACGCGCATGCTAATACTTTTTTCTTACTTGTTGCATGCGCTTACGCTTGCAACAACCGCGCATGCAAATACTTTCAGAGTTGGTCCCGTTTGTAGTGTTTGCAAGGGTAGACAGCGTGGGACCCATCTGATTATTTGCAAGGGAGGGAACGTGGGTCCCACCTGGACTATTTGCAAGGCCAGGTAACCACTACTAGAATCTGAGTTTATTGCATGGTTAGAGCTAGTTTGTTGCAAGATAATGACGGCCCATGCAAAAGAAATGGCTTTTCTGAATTCGTCAGAGTTGTTGCAAGGCGAAGCCCATGCAACATATCTGCCATGCAACTGTGTGATCTGCAACCATGCAACTGTTTTCTATCTCCCCTTGCAAATACTTTATGAAGGTCAGATATTATAATTAATTGGAGTTCCATGCAACAACTCATCTATCTCCCCTTGCAAATACTTTATGAATGTGAGATATTATAATTAATTGCAGGCCCATGCAACAACTCATCTATCTCCCCTTGCAAATAATTTATGAAATGTGAGATATTATAATTAATTGGAGGTCCATGCAACAACTCATCTATCTCCTCTTGCAAATACTTTATGAATGTGAGATATTATAATTAATTGCAGGCCCATGCAACAACTCATCTATCTCCTCTTGCAAATACTTTATGAATGTGAGATATTATAATTAATTGGAGGTCCATGCAACAACTCATCTATCTCCCCTTGCAAATACTTTATGAATGTGAGATATTATAATTAATTGCAGGTCCATGCAACTACTTAACCCCATGCCCATGCAACTACTTAACCCCATGTTTATAGTATATTTTATTGAAGGTCCCTGCGAGTAGTCCAATTGCATGGGCATCTTATCGTTAATTGCATGGCCTCCCCCTTGCAATTGTTTAGTTCTTGGAGACAGATGCACTTCTGTTTATTTGATATCTCCTTGTAAATGAAGAATTTTATTATAAATCAACAACATGAATAATAGCAGTATATAAGAATTCAATACCTTGATAACTAATTAAATTTTATCATTTACAACAAGCCTCACCAAAATAATTGGGAAACAAATATAATTGTTATGTTCTTTGTGACACAACACACATACAACTATTGATTCACCAATATTAAAACTCTTGATCGGAAGCATTGGGGGCCTAAAAACCAAATTCATCCTCACCTAGGTCCATGTACAACTCTTCGTCACTTACCTCAATTGGGTTGTCCTCAAACTCATCCTCACCTTGCGACATCGTATCTTCTACTAGGTCGAACTCGTCTTCTTGAGGGGCCATACCATCCCAATCAAATTCTTGACCATTTGAAACCTCGATTGCGTGATCCGGCATTTCATCTTGGAAAAATTCTAGGTTTGCTAATTCGACGTCGTCCTCGGAACGAAACCTCCCCTTCGCACTAGTTTTCATTGCCACCCACCATTGACGTCTTTCAATTTTATCCGATGCATAAGGAAGATAGAATACTTGGATTGCTTGAGGTGCCAATACAAATGGTTCATAATTTTTAAGGCGAGAAGCGTGGTTAACCTCAACAATTCCATGTTGGATGTCCACTCTTACACCGTTTGTTATCTCAAACCAATTACACCGAAAGAGAACGACCTTGTTGAGTCCATCGTAATCTAGCTCAATTACCTCTTGGAGAAGTCCATAGTAGTCTTGTGGTGTGGCAATTCCATCCCATTCCCCTTTAATGCAAACACCGCTACTCTTTGTTGACTTGTTTTCCCCATATGCTTCCGTGTGAAATCGATAGCCGTTTACTTCGTACCCTTCATAGCAGTCCGCTTGTTTTTGCGGCATGATTCCTGCCCTTCGGATGTAGGGGTCGCAATCATGATCAGATAGTACCTTCTTCCGTAGCCAATCCGCGAAGCCATCTTCACGAACTTTGTCCAAATGGAGTGGGGATCTGGCTTGTCCAGAGCTTAGCATGCATGCATCGAACTCTCTACACATTCCAACATGTCAAAATACAAGAGATTAAGTTTTTGTTTATAATTTGTAATTTTGAATTCATCAAAATAAACATTTTATAAGATTGTACCCTAGGAATTTATTTTTTATCTCGGGACAATTGAGGATAACATATGTGTGTGCAGCTTTAAGTTCCTTGTCATCGAGAGTCCTTCGACTTGGCCGTGTGAAGAAACGGCCCGCGGTATCAAATATCGATATACGTCTCCGCGGAGGGTTACTTGTTCCAACCCCTTGTGGGTTAGTGTTAGAGTTCTCTGCAAAATAAAGTGAGCAAAATGCACCAATTTCTTTAACAATTGTAGCCTCGACGATTGAACCCTCAACTTTTGCCTTGTTCGTGACTCTCATCCTCTGTTCTTTGTTTCGTCTGTAATAAAAATATTGGTTTATATGTTGAAGCATTGAGTGAGCTAAGTGTTTCATCATTGAATCAAAACAAAGAGATAAAAAAAAACACACCTTTCACAAGGATACATCCATCGAGCCCCTACGGGTCCACCCAATCTAGCCTCGTGACAGACATGGACCACCAGATGCTCCATAGAATCGAAAAATCCCGGCGGGAATATCTTTTCCATTTTGCACATGGTGAGCACAATATCTTTTTCCAATTGGTCGATACGGGAAGGATCAAGCTCCTTGGCACAAATCTCTCTAAAGAAACTTGAAATCTCGCACAAAACATCCCATACGGTATCAGGGACAAAGTCTCGAAATGCGACAGGAAGAAGTCGCTCCATGAACACATGCAAATCATGACTTTTTAGCCCGGTTAGGGTGTTTGTTTTGAGGTTCACACACCTTGACCAACTCGATGCGTAGCCATCGGGAAACTTGACATTCTCCTTAAGCCATATTAAAACCTGTCTCTTATGTTGTGGAGAGACTGTGAAGGGAGCCTTTGGTTTTCGCAGCTTTCCTGGGTTATCCGGGTCTGGAGTTAAGTTCTGATTGGCACGATTGCAAAGGAGAGCCAAATCCTTCCGTGCTTTTTCATTATCCTTGTTTTTAGTCCCCATGCCCAGAAGTGTGTAAATCAAATTTTCTGCGAAATTTTTCTCCAAATGCATCATGTCAATGTTGTGCGGCAACATATTGTCTTTCCAATAGGGCAAGCTCCAAAAAATACTCTTCTTTTGCCAATGGTGTGTTTGACCGTAACCTTCCAACTGGTCAAGACCATTTTTTTTACCCCATTTCATCCCCTCTAGTCTACTCACCATCGCGAGCCGCTCATCTCCCGTTACTCTTCGTGGCGGCCGATCAAAATCGACCATACCTTTTAAGAAATTTTTCTTATCGCGGCGAAATGGGTGATCTAGAGGCAAAAAACATCTATGACAGCCGAACCATGTAAATTTCCCACCATGCTTTAGTCGGAATGCCTTTGTTGCACCCATGCAATGAAAACATGCCAATCGGCCTTTAGTACCCCACCCACTTAGCATCTCGTATGCGGGGTAATCGTTTATCGACCAAAGAAGTGTTGCACGCATGTTGAAATTCTGTTTTTTAGACTCATCCCATGTAAGTTCTCCATCCTTCCACAATTTGTTCAATTCGTCAATTAGAGGTTCAAGAAGAATATCAATGTCCCGACCCGGATGCTTAGGTCCAGGAATGACCAGCGCGAGGAACATGCTATCTTCTTTCATTATCATACCCGGTGGTAAATTATACGGAAAAACAAGTACCGGCCAACATGAATATGGAGACGCATTTGAGGTGAATGGCATGAATCCATCCGTCGTTATCCCCAACCAAACATTTCTCACCTCTTTGGCAAAAGCCGGATATTTCCGTGCGAAGTGCTTCCAAGCTTCACCATCAGCCGGGTGCACCATAATCCCGGGCTTCTCACGAAAACCTTCCTTATGCCATCTCATTTTCACCGCATTTGTTCGTGTCATGTACAACTTTTGCAATCTTGGGGTGATAGGTAGATAACGAAGTTGTTTGCAGGGAACCGGTTTTGCATTCTTATTATGTCCCAGTGGCTTATATCTCGGTGTACCACATTCATCACAATGTGTCTTGTCCTTGTTCGCATCGTTGTAATAAAGCATACAAAAGTTTGGGCATACGTCTATGTTCTTATGCTCCATCCCTAGCGGCTCGACCAATCGCTTGGCTTGATAAAAGTTTTCCGACATTTTTTCACTAGGCGGAAGCATGCTTTTGATAATACCCATCATCCCATCGAAGCATTTTTGGCTCAATTGGTGTTCCGACTTCAATGCGAGTGCTTGTGTCACGGCCGATAAGATTGTGTGTGATTCACATTTCATTGGACCCGTCATGTTCTCTTCCCAAAGCGGTGTTTCCGATGCGGCTAGCATGTCGAAGAATTTTTTAGCCATTCCGGTAGGTCTATCCTCCTCCCAATCGAAATTTTGGCCAGCGGCCGCCCGTACCATATCACCTCCGACATGATAATTGTCATCGTTTTGGGAAATTGGTGGATTTTCCGGGGCATTGAGAGATGAGTTTGTACGTTCCTCTCCGTGTGAATGCCAATGTTCATATCCTTCTCGAAATCCGGATTGGTAAAGATGTATTCTCACGGTTTGCAAGTCTTTGTTGTAGAGGTTTTCGCATTTCTTACATGGACAAGGGATACATTCTTTGCCATTGAGGACAGTCACAACCGAGGGCTTGGAACAAGCTACATCTACAAATTCTTTCACCCCCTTTATGAACTCGGGTAGAATCCCTCCTTTGGGATTTAGTCGGTTGTACATCCATCGACGATCCGTTGCCATTTTACTAGTTAATTGTTGGAAGAGAGGAATGAGTTAGCCACTAAGTATTGCTGGTGTTTAATTACATATACATTTGAAATATGGACATAGTTTCTCATAGTCTAATTTGGGATCTTGTTGAGTGGCAGCAGCAAATGGAAGAAATTGATGACCATCAATTTAATTTTTTCACAATTAATAGAAGGGTTGAGCCAATCAGTTAGGATATACAATTAATTTTCGGTAAATGGAGAATTACTTACACTAGGTATCGTTGAGCTAATTAGACAGTGTTGAGCTGAGAGGATATGGTTGGGCGTGCCTTGGACAGGGAGAACGGCAAAAATCAGTGGAGATGCAATTTTGGGTTGAGCTGGGAGCAACTCTGCCGATCCAGTGTCAGAATAGCAAAGGTGAGAGAGAGGTGGGTGCCATTCCGACTCCTTGGGGGGGGGGAAACGTTGTGCGGCTTATATTTTTAGATAAAAGGCTTCTCACCGCTTAAAACGGAAAGAATGCCCCCCCGACTCCAGAGAGCAATTATTATTTGTATTGGTATACCCATGTAAATAATGGCACCTATAAGATGAGTTAAATACTAATTTCATCGCGTACCCACAGTGTACGCATCATATTAAACACAACCACATAGTTTCAAAATACTACTGTAAAAATTAAACAAGGTAACACATTAGCAAGCTGACACATCCTACATTAGCATGCTACTTTGTTCATTTAATGTAAACAAGGTAACGCATCCTAGATATGCATGCTACATTAGCATGCTACATTAGCATCCTACATTAGCATCCTACATTAGCATGCTACATTTAATATAAACATTGCCAATTCATACTACATTAACATGCCGAAACCAGGTAAAAATTAATTGTTTTCTCATCAAAATACTACTTTGTTCATTATAGTTATTACAAATCCAGATGACACATTGCCAATTCAACCTTTGGCACGTGAATTCTCGGGGTCCTCTCCCCCCCCCATTTGCTGAGTCACCAGCATGTCCCCTGGATGACCCCTCCTACAAAGTAAAAAAAAATTAAATGAATTAACAAAGCTACTTAATTAGTTGTTTTCAGCAGTAAAGTGTAACCATCGCGCGATATGGAAACTACATTAGGCGGTGGAAGAGTTTGAGGTTTATGAGTTCCATCATATTTAAGTGTTTGGGCTATGAACTTTCATTTCTATATAAAAATTGGCTATGAACTTACATTAGTCGGTGGAAGAGTTTGACCATGAAGACGGAAGAGCGCCGCAATACATTCTCTGTTGTATTCGTCATTCTTCTTTTGCCTTTCAAAATCTTCCCTGTGCCGCTTCTCTTGGGCCGCAAGCTCGCTAGCAAACGCTCTTCGTTCTTCTGCCAGCTTGGCGGCAATCAACTCTGCCACCTGTGCCTTTGTGAACCTTTCCCGTTCACTTTCAGCCGACGTGGCTGTGCTCCTGCCAGCATCCGACATGGTTGCATCCTCTGCAGCCAATGCTCGGTTGACTCTGCATGTCCTCGACTGGTTTCCAAAGCCGAACAACCGGCCACAACCATCCTCGCCATCTACAGCAAGCTCCCAAAGGCACTCATCTGTCAGCACCTCCCCATAAGTACGCTTGAGGTCCTCAAATTTCTGCTGCATTTGGGAAGAAAATAGTAATTAATAGAACAATCAAAGAAAAAAAAGAATTATAGCAGCTTAGTGAACCTTGGAGTACAAAAGCTAATTTAGGCAGATTAAAACTTAAACAAAAACAAAAACTAAATAAGAAACAATATTAAAGTTGCACTTCTTCTCTATGTATTACCAGTTCATTTGCACTTCTTCTCTATGTATTACCAGTTCTTTTAATTTTAACTTGTCCTAAACTTGTTCAGCAAAGGAATATGAATGCAAACATGCAGAACAAGATTCAAATTATAAAATTCGCTGAGCCACTATCATCTCTCTCTCCGATGCTAATTTTATTAGTTACTATCCACTTGAATCTATTCTTTACAAAAGCCAAAGTTATTCTCTGGCACATTGTGAGTTGTCAGTATTGCTATAGCTTTTTAAAAAATAAATATTTGTTTATTTCCACACTTTGAGGTAAATAAATTTTACACACAACTTTACAAATTGATTCAAGTACAGAACAGTTGAATAAAATTCAGAACCAGAAATTTACCATCTTTAGTTGTGCCTTCTCGTTTACGTACACCTTTCCAGATGGAGACTCCTTCATGTGCATTCGATCGAAAACCTCCTTTAGTCCCACGGCCGATCCCTTCTCGGATGCCTGTTCATTATAAGTCAGTGAGAAGGTTACTTTTTATGCAATTAAAAACATGAGATACATGTCCATAAGAATAATAAATAGGACTGATGCAATACCAGTTTTTGTGTGTGCCGATATGTTGACCTGGAACCAGCCACATGATGTAGAATCCCTCCTTTTTTGTTATTCCGGTTGGTGGTTGAAATTTTGGCAAACTTCTCCTTCGACCAAATGAGGCACAACCCCTTCCAGTGATTTACATTCTTGCACCACTGTGGAGGGAAGTCCTTCCACACCTCCTTATCATTTCCATATTTCTTCGTGTACTCCCTCCTCACTGATGTCATCGCGCGATAATATGCTTCCGATGCAATTCTCTCAAAGACATCCAGACATCGTTCCACATTTTCCCCCTCCCCCCAAGTATACCTCTGCAAGAATTTTTTTACGATTTCCACCCGCGCCTTAATAGGAAACATATTGTACGTCCTATACGGCCCCGGCATGCATTCCAAGGTCAGGATCCTCACTGTGGTGACTATCTTTGTGCAAATAGGGCTGGATGTGAACTCCACGTCGCCGACAACAATCAATTCAGGTCGCATGTCCGGTGCTGCTGGTCTACGAGGATTGGCCTTACCTCGGCCCCGCCTCGCTTCAGACTTCCCCGCCCTTTTTCTCTTTCTCGTTGTCTTGTCTTCAGCCTCGCGGAGGCTCTCTTCATCAATTTCTCTATTGTGGGCTTCCTTCGCTTCATCACAGCTCCGAAGTGGGCGGAGTCTGAGGCTTCTCTTACTGCCATCGTCATCCTTGATTGCTGGATGTGCGGAATCCTCTTCTGAATTGGTCGTGTCTTCAGAAGTTTCTTCCACCCTCTCTTGGGTGGACTCAGACTCTTCCCAAACAGACCAGTCAGAGTGACCAGCCTCCGACTGTGGCGGTGAAGGCGATGCAGATGGCACTGACAGCGGGACCGCTACCTCTGGCCCTTTCTCACCGCGTTGCTCCTGAGCTGTTGCTACAATAGTCGGTGGCGGAGGGACTACAATTAGGAACAACCAATTAATAAATCAATATTGCCAAAAGAACATAGTAATTAATGCTCACAATCTATTTCACTAACTAAAAAAAAACCAGCGCTCATGCAATTGAAACAGAACCATGTTCTCAACCCCTTTAGCTAAGTTAGGCATAAATGAGCTAATTTAGGCAGAAATGATTTAGGATAGGCAGAAATAGCTAATTTAGGCATAAATGAGCTAATTACTAAATGTAACCCTGATTTGACCACAATTTGCACTAAATTATAACTACATTGCCACAATCTAATTTAGGATTATAACTACATTGCCACAATCTAAATTATAACTAAATTATAACTACATTGCCACAATCTAATTTAGGATTATAACTAAATTATAACTACATTGCCACAATCTAAATTATAACTACATTGCCACAATCTAATTATAACTACATTGCCACAATCTAAATTATAACTACATTGCCACAATCTAATTTGCACTAAGTTAGGCATGAATGAGCTAATTTAGGCAGAAATGATTTAGGATAGGCAGAAATAGCTAATTTAGGCATAAATGAGCTAATTACTAAATGAGCGACATTTAACTAAGTTGACAGTGGAAATATCTAATTTAGGATGACAGTGGCATTTAACTAAGTTGACAGTGGAAATAGCTAAATGAACCACATTTAACTAAGTTGCCAGTGGCACTAGACATGACAGCAAAATCACTAACTAAAAAAAAACATACCTTCATCAGCAATGACATCCTCCAGCACTGTGCTCGACAAGTTGATGGTTTGCACTCCTTGGGGGCTGTCAAGTATCTGCCCCGACTCCGGGTCTGCCGGTGATGAGGGTGCAGATGGGCCTGAATCGGTGGGGATAGTCGCATCGCACTGTTCTGTTACGAAAGAGGGGGTTGGCATCGACTTCGGAGGTTCTGCCTTGGAGGGTTCTGTCTTGGATGGCGGTGCTTCGGGTCGCGCATGCGGTGTTCCTAAAATACATAACCAGTTAGGAACCTGAAATGCATAACCAGTTCCTAATCAACATAACCAGAATGGTGGTGTTCCTAAAATATTGCTGGGAATTGTTATGCTACGACACAGGAATTACATATAAAGATTGCACGTCGTGGAGTAATTACATATAAATATTGCTGGTACCTTTGTCAGACGGATCATCTTCCAGCACTGTGCTTGACGGGTTGAGCCTTGATGAGCGGCGGAGGGGCCGCGCCGTGCTCGAGATATTGCGTTTCGCTCGGCCTCTGACAGGCTTCTTTTGCGTTTCGCTCGGAGCCGGATTAGTCAGTGGCACCGTGGCCACTACTTCGGTGCTGTTAGGCAGTGGCAGCTTGGGCTGGGATGCATCTGACGGCGGAGGCTGAGATGCAACGGGGTGGGGGTCAGCGACAGGTGACAGATTTGCATTTGGCACATTATTGGCTGGGTACTGGGGGGATTCATTCAGTGGTTGTTTGGAATGGGAAGGCGATGAAGGCCGTTGTGGGGTTGGGTGGGCAACAGGTGGTGGCAGATTTGCTTCTATCTCGGGGTCTTCCCGCAGCGGGGGCAGAACAGTTTGTTTTGGCAACGGTGGAGGTTTGGAATGAATGGATGGACTTCCCCGGTTTCTCCTCGACATTGCCACAATCTGTGCCTTAGTGAACCCTGCAGTTTTTCGTTTAGGTTCTCCCTTGAGATCTGAGCCCGCAGTATTGCTGGCAGCTTCATCCATGGAACCTATGGTTACAAAATAAACAAGAAGCATCAATAAAGTTGGAAAATATGACTCAGCAGCACAATACAACAAAATTATTAGTAATATATTGCTATCGGATGGAAGTGTTTAATTAGTAATTTAAGTAAAACTGATCAGTGTACATATCTAGGTAAACAAAATTGTAGAAGATAAAATACAATTTGTTGCATAAGTTTGATTTGCTTGAACATAAATAAAATATCCGTTAAATTTTTAATTAATGTATTTTTTTTTAGGTCTGTAATTTTTACCTCTGTTCTTCACCAGGCATGTTTAACGGTAATCTTTAATTTAATGAAAAATGTGTTCCTTTAAAATAATCAATTGATGGGTAAAGATTTTAACAGAGCAGTTTTGGCTTATGCAGTGCACAAATTATATAATCAAAACAACACTGCATATTGTTTGTGTGCTGCAGGAAGTCAAAACTGCTCTGTTAAAATATTTAACCATGTCTAAATTTTAGTGAGCCATTAAGTCGAAATTTCATTTGATAAAAAATCATCTTAAACAAATAACGAAATGTAACCCTGATTTGACCACAATTTGCACTCTAATTTGAAATCAATTGAGAAATTGACTTTAGATTAATGAAAAACTGAAGCACCTATTCATTATTGTCAAATATGTTATTCGGATCGTGAATCATAATCATGAAATTCCGAAGCGAATTGTGAATTGTGTATGAGTATAAAATAAAAAAGTGCATTTCAAATTGTTTGCATCTATCTAAAATGGAAAAGTATGGTGTTTGTCATGGAATTGAAATTAGGGGTGTAACCGAATCCGGATAATTGTTGATTATGTACAAATCAAGAAAGAATCCGAATACGGATTCAGATAATTTCCAAAATAGATCAATGGATCAGACATCACCTTGCCACTAAATTATAACTACCTATGATTTAGGGAAAAACCAACCAGTAGTATTAAATGAACCAGTAGTATTAAACCAACCAGTAGTATTTTAAATTATATCACCTTGAACAAGAACTAAATTATAACCACTTAACAAACCCTAAATTATAACCACAGAAGATGTGAAATCAAAAAAGTAAAAAAATTCTAAAATAACAAAACCCCTTTCCAAGTTCTGACCAGCAGTATTAAATGAACAGTTTGGGAGTCTCTATCACTGTAATTTCCATTTCCCCCCCGGTTGGTTGCATAAACCCCAACTCATTAACAAAACCCTAAATCAAAAGTCATTACCGCTTGACATTGATTCCGGTAGGCGCCGATCTAGTAGAGAGAAGAGAGACGTCGGTGCTTCGGGCAGGCGACGGCGGCTTAGACCCTAGCGGTGGAAGGGTTTGGAGGCAGGTGACCGGGAATGGAGGACGGCGACTTAGATCGACGTCGGTGAATCGGAATGGCGATGGTGACTTAGATCGAAGCGGTGGACGGAATGGAGGCGGTGGAAGAGCGACCGTCGGCTATTTGGTAGAGAGGGGGAGATGAGAGTGGGAGAGGAGAGGGAATGGAGGCTTTGATTTTCGAATTTGGTTTTGAAAAATATGCTAAGTCCGGAGTCTCTATCTAGTGAGGGGTCGTAACTCGTAAATGAATACGCATCCTCTGCATTATCGCACCGTTCGGTGGTAGATTATGAACCGCACGATCATATTTCGTAAGAATCATGTCCAATCCTATAACGCACGTGTACTTTAATATTAGTGCGGATCTCTCTCCAGACGGTTCATATCGGAAATCATCAATTCGAGTTAATGCAGAGGATCCGAATCGTCATAAATTGGGAGACCTACACAAGAAGGCTTTGGCCTCAGGCAACATCAAAAGTCGAGTTAGATCTGAGCGGTTCGCTCAAATCCAAGCCCGAATATTGAAGCATCATTAGCAGCATCAACAGTCGAATTTGAAAGGAAATATTTCGTTACTTCAGGGATTTGTCACTCTATACACAGCAGCTTTCCAAATGAGAAGATCAAGACCATTCCTAACCAATCGGAGGGCATATGATCTGCAGTCACTGTTAATTAGGTACTGATATGAACAGAAACTAGTATGAAAAAACATCCAAAAAATCCCTAATAATTTCTAAACTCATATATGGGAATAAGATACTTAACAACATAATTTTGTAAAGTTACCACTTTTTTTGCACCCTCAAATAATTAAGAAAAATTATGACCGTTCATTTTTAAATTAATTTTGGATGGTTGATCTGCGATGAAATGACCCGAATTTTATTATCATATGATCAGCATATAACACTGAACATAACCAATACAAATTATAGCACATTCCATTATGTCTTGGTGTCGATCAGCCGCGAAGTTTTTGTGGCCATTTGATGGTTCAATATTCGATCAAATGGATGGAGTGGTAAACAAGAACGTTAATCGGTGAAACTTGCCAACAATATAATAAACGTAGTGGTCTTCAATTTCAACAGTTATGATCAATTACCGCACGGTTTATTTCATTGCGGCTTCATTATCTCGCGTTACAAGAGTTCATGTCTCATAGTCATATATAGAGGATGTGATCCACATAGAACAATATGCATGTAAGAAAAATATAATTTGATGTGCAAAATTAATTTAATTATGCAATTAACTATAACATTAGCATGTATTGATGTGAAAATTTAATTATTATTAATGCTTGGGGGATGGAAATTTTTTTGTTGCATTGTTTGCAACTCACTAATTACACATAAATGACTAATAATATATATATTACAAGTGCTACTTCAAAGAATAACAAGGATAGTCTTTTAACTGTATGTACAAATTAAACTCAAAAAAAACAATTTTTTTTTTAATTACTAACATAAAATTAATTACAAAGTATTTTACTTTGTAATTAATTACTTTGTAATTAAACCCAATTCATAATAATTTTACTTTGTAATTAATTACAAAGTATTTTGGACAACTCACTTCACTGCCAATCTGCCATAACACTAATTGTTTTAATAATGGGTACACTGTCGAAAATTTAAAGAGAGCATAAATCACTAAGTGCAGCGCACGGCGTACATAATCCAATATAATTTTATGAGGTCACTTACTTGCATGAAGCCATAACAATCTTGTTTTTGTTTTTCTAAGACCAAATGGGCGCCAGTGCCGAAATTCCATTTTCCCCCCAATCCGATCAGATGGATATTTCGGTCCCCGCTCAAACTCTCTAAAACGAGGTTAACCTCTGGGATATCGCACACCTTGCACATTGCCAATACAAAATATCAACCGTACAAAACAGATCTGCAAGAATCTCAACTCTCACAGATCTTATAGGATCATGACACGATGGCCAAGCAAAATATGAAATGAATCAGAGGTCATTTCGGTTCTACCCAGCCAAGGCCTTATACCCAAATGTGTGAAATCGATTTGAGAGAGAGAAACACTTCCACCCTATTTTCTCAAAACCGGCGCTCTCTAATCTCTATCCCTCTCTCTTTTATGCCGCTCATCTACCACTGAAGTTCACTGTAAAAATCTCGAAGTATGTAACTCGATCTCTCTCCAGACTCTCGTTTACTAGGAGTAAGGCCTTCGGTACATCGTCTCCTACCTCCTTATCTCTCTTTTTCCTCTTGTTTTGAGAATGTCAGAATTAAAGTAATGAAGAAAAAGAAGCTAATTTGGGCATCTTTGCTTCTAATTAGGCCCCTTCCGCTCATTTTTTTTTGGAAAATTAGCCTAATTCGGCATTGTCAGGTTCTACCCTAAATCTATGCCTGTGCTAGCTTTTACTCGTACTTTCAGTTAGTGGACTGAATTAGGTTGCAATTTGGTGCCAAATTTTCGAATCCCTAACCAGACCAGTAGTGGAACTACTATTTCAAGGTAGTACTCAAAGCTGAAGGTTTAATTACAATTTCCTGAATTTGTGTTCAACAATTAAGTGATTAAATGATTACATGAATAGTTGAAACATCAAATAGAGGAGTTATTTGATGTTTGTTGCAGTAAGACATTGGAAATGGTTAATTTAAAAAGGGTGACTCATGTTATTGTGGCATTAAGATGTGAGGACCTATTTAGTCAGAACCATTAATTGTCATATATGAAGTGACTCATGTTATTGTGGCATTAAGATGTGAGGTCCCATCGTAACATTATGAATAAGGGTGAGATTTTATATTTTTTGGATCTGGTAATAAATGTCATACACTTTTTTTGCTGAGTTGGTAATTTGGAACCATTAGAATAGAGAACTAAACATAGTTGCAGATGTCTTCTATTTTTCTTTCTTGTAAGGTTGTAATAAGTTGATATTTTACTATTGTTGGTGACTTTGTGCTTATATAATTTCGTAGTTATTGATGGCAACAGTTCCGCTCTATATATGTTAGTCCTGTTGATGGTATTGGAATGGTTGATCATTTGATAGGAACTTGCACAGGTCGAGGTGTTTTGTAGATCTCGTAAGTACTAGTTTGCCGTGGAGACTTTAATTGAAGTCCATGCTCAATTGTGTTATTTGTAAATTTTCCCTTTTTTAATTGTCTTGGAATGTTTGCAGCTAGGACCTTTGCAAACAAAAGAAAAAACTGGAGAGGACTCTTACTCATAAGAAAAACAAGTCTGGATAAAATGGACAGTGTATGATCTTTGCATATTTAGTTGCTTGCACCTGGATTCTTGTACAACTTAATTAAAGGTAATTTGTTCAATCCTATAAATTAACTTGGGTTATTTTTGTGATGCGTTGTAATTATTTATTACTATTGTTGGAGAAATACTTGAATGTTGGTGATTTCGTACCCTAATAGGTAGTGAAGGGTAATATTTCCCCTCTATATATTCTGGTCGTGTTGATGGGATATCTGAAAGGTTAACCATTTGTTGGAGTCTAAGTCGTGGGGGATGTGTTTTCTTAGAATATATAAGTACTAGTCTTGTATGTTGAGACTATTTTTTCTTCATCTCTAAGTTTTAGTTTATGTTGAGACTATATTGAAGGTTCATTCCCATGTTTACATCAGGTTAAATTTTTGGTTGAAATTCTGTTCGTAATTTATTATTCTGTAAAAACATTTATATTGTGTTTATCCTGACTTAGTTTCTGCAGTGGTATGAATTACTTTGCAATTTGGTGCCAATTGGACTTTTGCCTCTTAGACCAGTAGTGTAACTGTTTTCAAGGAATTATGTTGCATGGGTAGAGATAACAAATTTGGTGCCAATTATTCTAACTAGGAATATCTCTTCTCAATTAGGCTTACATGGGTAGGGATAACTCAATAACTCAATATATAATTATTAGCCAAGTACATGAGAATTAATTTGTGCATGTACCTGATGAGTTTGCTAATTAAACAATTGCATGTACCTGATGAGTCTTACTTAATTTACTGGACACTAATTAAGTTTTACATCAAACTTTTAATTTGTAAATAACATCATATTTCTTCCCTTGTTAGCAAAGGTGAAATGGCTCCCCAGAAAAAATCTCGAGTCGCAAGATCAAAAGCTACCAAATACACAAAGAGGAAACGTAGTGCAGACCTCCCAGTAGATGTCGGTGACAGTTTGAATGCTGCACCCGAAGGAGAAATCCCACCTTGCCAACCTAAAAAAAAAAGGGACGAGGTCTTGGGGTGATAATGCCGGTGAAAGATGACCCTAGTCAACGACCAGAGGTATGGCGAGTTGGGCAACACGAGTTCAGTTGCGCATCAAATCCAAGGTTGATAGCAGCGACGATCACTCGGCTTGCCCTTCGCCTCATGCCTGCACCATTAAGATCTTTTCATGGTTTCGATGACACATCAAAAAAAAACCTGGAGATAGAATTTCTGGTAAACTTTATATTTAGGCTTAATTTTATATTTTCTGTTCAACTGGAGGGGGGTTTGTACAGCAAAGATCGGTTCCAAAAAATAATTTCACCAAATTTCGGTTCCAGAAGTTTACAGCCCAGCTTTGTTCAATGGTTGGAAATCAGGAAATACACTACAGTACCTTGCTTTTTAGGTAAAAAATACAGTCTCTTTTGGTTCATAGTTTTCCTAAGTACAATTACGAAAAAATGCAGTACATCAGCTTTTTTAGACCCTTCACATGCTTAGGTTCATAATTGCAACTAAGCATTACTTTGGTGTTTATGTTGTTGTAGACGCTAGAGATACTTATCTCTTTACTTAGTATTTTCTAATTTGAGGTAGGTCTTAGGAGCATATCCTCAATTTAGGGCATCACTTCAGTTTATCTGAATTCATTTTGTAAAAGGCTTCTCACCGCTTATCACTTCAGTTTATCTGGATGTGAACTCCCTAATTTTCTTTGATGTAGGAGAGGTATAGGTATGCTGAATATGAAGACATTAACCGTTGTCGTGAAGTACTCGAGGCCATAGCATGCAAAAGGTACTGTGAGGAGCTGGGCAGAGCAAGGCGTAATCGCATAAAAAAATATGGTTGGGACATTGCTGCATGGAAGGCCAATGAGCCGCATTGGTGTGTGGCCCCGATACATTGGCGAGGTCTTTGCGATATCTTCTTCTCAGATGCGTGGCAAGAGGTCAGTAGACAAAACCAACAAAACCGCATGGCATCTGGAACGGTCGCCCACTACGCTGGATCAGCTAGTGCTCACCAACATTTTGAGAAACTGGTAGGCTCTCGAATACTTAGGTTCAATTTTTATCAATATTTTCAGAATAGCATTCATCTAACCTTTAATTGGAATTCGTGGTTTTCTTCTTGAGACAACTTTGTTCAATGGGAAAAAGCCAACCATGGAGGACCTTTACATCCATATTCACTGTGCAAGAGAAAATGGCGTATCACCGGTTGTGGCCCAAAAAAGTACTGTCGAGGAGGGTGTGACCGAAATAAATGTGGACAGTGATGTCAATGGGGGAGCTGATCCAACAGCCGACGAGACAAGCGGGCAGGTTCACGAGTTTGATATCAACACTTTGCAATTTACAAACCAGAGAAAAGAGAAAGTTTATGTAAGTGGAATTCTACAAGCGTACAGTTTTTTAAAAACAATTTTGTGGTGTCCACCGAGTACCAACAGACATGTAAAGGACCAATTACTGGTACTTAAAACACCTTCCCAATTCACCGGTCAATAAAGTAGGTCACTGCAGAAGACTAAAGACATTAATGCCATCTCAATTCCAACTTTATTACACGGCCCAAAAAAAATATTGTTATAGGTAACAACATTAGTCTAATGTATTGTAGACATCTGACTCTATAAAACCAGTTCACTTCTCAATTTCAACTTTAATACATATTTCTCAACTTTGTCATATTCTAATAGAGGAAGGTTAAGGAATTGAAGGCTGATCAGGCCAATGCTGAATTGGATGACAGCACGTTATTTCTGACAGCCCTGGGCCCAACAACCCATGGCCGTGCCTGGGCCTTTAGAAGCGTGCTTGAAGGAAAGGTGCAAACACCAACCACCCGAGAAAGGCAGAACCACGTAGCGTCTTCTTTATCTGGGGTGACAAATAATGGGGTGCAGGAGACATTCTCTAGGGCAGAAGTAGATGCGATCGTGCAAGAACGTGATCGCCGTATCGCAGAGGAGCGCGCCGAGAGGCAAAGAGATCAAGCACAAAATCAATTACTGTTCGAACAGTTATTCAAAATGCATGGGTTACAACATCCTCCTCAACAGGTTGGTCTTACCAAATTCGGGGTTACTTTAGGGTTTCAAAATAAAAGGGTTTGTTGTGTTCACGGATTTTATGTACACACCTGAGATTAATGCTTTGATAACACGCCAGCTAGCAGTCCTGCCTATACTAACCTTTGTTCTTTCAATTTTTAACTTAGGCACCAGCTACCAGTGCTGAACTACCACAAGATGGTATGGCAGGGAATACGGGTTATTTACAGGTAAAATTGAAGATATAAATCTAAGTGACGTCACGGTAATGCTGAATTAGTGCCTCAAAATACACCTACTGTTGTACTAGAACTACAGTGACTGCACATGACCATTAGTCTAATTTGACAAGTACACTCCAATGTTTTCCCACCTACTAACCCTTCAATATAATGGAAAAAACCAGCTAGTAAGGTAAGTACACAACAATAATGGGTAATAGTACTATATGACCAATAATAAGTTATTTCTGACAGGCTTCAACTACATGACTAATTTTTTTAAATTAACTCAAATTAATTTTCTAACATTACAATTTTGTATACATAGGATGTTGCTGGTTCTTCACACCCAAATCATGAAGGGTCTTTTCAAGCACTGCTGACCTCTCCAACTGGACAAGATATTGCGGGGAATGAGGCCGCAATGACAGATTGGTTGGGCAGTCACCCGTTGACATGAACCAAGGAGTTCTACTAGGGTTGTCAATATTTAGGGTAAAGTTTTTTTGGTTATATTGTGGGTATAGTTTTAACTCCTGGGGGTGAGTTTATTTTGTGAATGCTTGACAGGTGGGTACATTTTGTGTATATTTAGAAATTAAGACTTTCATTACCTATGTTGTTTTACTGCTTTTAAAATTGGGGTTCAATGTAAGCTGACTACACTAGGTTGTTCAATGCTTATTAGTTGCTTTCTACATATTTTTGATGTGTTGTTTTATGTAAATCTTGATGAATGGGGAACTAGGAATTGTAAAACAGCATTGGGCTGGTACCAGATTGGTACAGGGAGGGAGGATTGTAGAATTGGAGCATGCTGATCTGCTCTTAATTTCCTGTTATTATATTCATCGGTATTTCCACGCAAATAGTATTTATGGCAGTGCAAGCACAAAATGTAAATAATATTCTTGAAAATAATCACCCATGAAATAAGCTAATCATCTTCCCATGCTAATAGTCAGGTGGGACCCACGTTCCATTGCCTTGCAAATAGTCAGGTGGGACCCACGTTCGCTCCCCTTGCAAATAGTCAGGGTGGGACCCACGTGTGTTAGCCTTGCATATAGTCAGGTAGGACCCACGTGTTATAGCCTTGCAAATAGTCAGCTGGGACCCACGTTCCCCATCCTTGCAAATAGTCAGGGTGGGACCCACGTGAGTTATCCTTGCATATAGTCAGGTAGGACCCACGTTCCCTAGCCTTGCAAATAGTCAGGTGGGACCGACGTTCGCTCCCCTTGCAAATAACCAGATGGGGCCCATGCTATCTCCCCTTGCAAATACTCCGAACGGGGTCAGATGTAAAAGCAGTTGCATGGTTAGTTGTTGCAAGCGTAACTCCTTGCAACAAGTCAGAAAAAACTTGTTGCATGGTTGCTCATGCAAATACTTCGTAGTTGCAAGGAAGCTTGTTGCAAGGGCAGAGTTGCATGGGTATTTCAATGCAACAAGTATTTTCGGGCTTGTTGCAAGCGTATTTCCTTGCAACAAGCCATTTTCCTTACCATGCAATAAACTCAGATTCTAGTAGTGAACGGGGGTCCGACCTGACTATTAGCAAGGCTAACACGCGTGGGCCCCACCCGCCTATTTGCAAGGCTAACACAACTGGGTCCCGCCTGACTATTAGCCAGGCAAGGGAATGCGGGTCCCGCCTGACTATTAGCAAGGCAAGGGAACGCGGGTCCCGCCTGACTATTAGCAAGGCAAGGGAACGCGGGTCCCACCTGTCTATTAGCAAGGCAAGGGAACGTGGGTCCCACCTGACTATTAGCAAGGCAAGGGAAGGTGGGTCCCACCTGACTATTAGCAAGGCAAGGGAAAGTGGGTCCCACCTGACAATTTGCAAGGATATGATTGACATTTTTTGCATGCACTGCAGTTCATACTATTTGCGTGGAAGTACCAATGGATATAATAACAGGAAATGACTGCAAATCAACATGCTCCAATTATAAATCCTCCCTGCTGGTACCAATCTGGTACCAGCCCAGTGCTGTTTTACAATTCCCAGATTTCCATTCATAAAGGTTTACATAAAACTCATTGAAAAATAAGTATAAAGCAACTAATAAGCATTGACCAACAAAGGATAATCATCTTACATTGTACTAATAAGCATTGACCAACAAAGATTTACATATTTTGTCATCTAGAGTATACCCAATAAAAGACTGAACTTCTAAATATACCAAAATGTACCCACCTATCAAGCATTCACAAAATAAACAACCCCATAAATTAACAAAATATACCCACAATATTACCTAAATATTGACAACCACCTAGTCCTCCCTGGTTCAACCTGAAGGTTGATTGCCCCACCAATCGGTCATTGCGGCATCATTCCCTGCAATTTCTTGTCCATTGTGAGAACTCAGCAGTGCTTGGAAAGACCCATCCTGATTTGGATGTAAAGAACCATCAACATCCTATGTATACCAAATTGTAATGTTAGAACATGTTCTTGTTACCACAGTAATGTTGCATATATTAGTGTCGAGCATCTATTTCCGGTCAGACTTGACACAGTGCTGATCACTTAGATTTTTAGCTTAAAATGTTACCTGTGAATAACCCGTATTCCCTAGTATACCATCTTGTGGTAGTTCATGAGCGCTAGCTGGTGCCTAAGTTGAAAATGACAAGGCACAAATGTTAGTATAGGTTGTTGTCAGAAAAGCATTCATCTCAAGTGTGTACACTGTGGGTATATGTGAACACAACAACCCTTTAATTTTTAGCTTAAAATGTTACCTGTGAATAACCCGTATTCCCTAGTATACCATCTTGTGGTAGTTCATGAGTGCTAGCTGGTGCCTAAGTTAAAAATGACAAGGCACAAATGTTAGTATATGTTGTTGTCAGGAAAGCATTCATCTCAGGTGTACACTGTGGGTATATGTGAAGACAACAACCCTTTAATTTTAAAACCCTAAAGTAATCCCGAATTAGCTCAGACTTACATGTGAAGGAGGCTTTAGTAGGCCATGCATTTTGAATAATTGGGAGAATAGTAATTGATTTTGTGCTTGATCTCTCATCCTCTCTTCGCGCTCCTCGGCGATACGGCGATCACGGTCTTGCACGATCGCATCTACTTCTGCCCTAGAGAAGGTCTCCTGCACACCACTATTTGTCAACCCAGATACAGAGGATGCTACATGGCTCTGCCTTTCCCGGTTTGTCGATGTTTGCACCCTTTTTTCAAGCATGCTTCCAAAGCCTAAGATGCGGCCACGGTTTGGTCTGCCAATGGCTGTAAGAAATAAAGTATTGTCGTCCAATTCAGCATAAGCCTCATCAGCCCTCATTGCCTTAACCTTCCTCTATTAGAATATGAAAAAGATGAGAATATGAAAAAGATGAGGAATAAGGAAAAAGGGGAGACCAATTAGATGTAATAAAGTTCAAATCTAAGTGATGTAACTGGTAACATCACTTAGATTCTCTGGGAAATGTAATAAAGTTGAAATTGAGATGGCATTATTCCATAAGCATACTGCAGTGAAATACTTTAATAACTGTTGATTTGATAACTGTGGGTTTGGTACATTTACATTTATATTGGTACTTGGTGGTAACAACACTACTTTCAAAAAAAAGGGAAAATTTCTAGTGTACCCATACAAACTTTTAAAATAGCTAATTTCCCCATGAAAACACTACAGTATCCAATATACCCATTCAAACTTCACATTCTTTCTTCTATCCCCTTTAATTATTTAATCTTTTATTTAATTATTTTAGAAATAAAATTGACACATATACCCTCATCTGTTGTCTCTCTCTTTCACCGTTCTCAAATTAATATGACCTGCTTGGACAATCGAAGTGCAAAATCAAGAGATATAGTTGTTCTTATTATCTCTCATCTTGGATATGTTATTATCAAGTTTAAAAATACTGCTGTCAGATTTATGCTGGTCATTCTATATAGTTATCTATATAGAGGCAAAGAATAATATTAATGATTATAGAGTTACAATCAATATAACATTGCAGTCGTATTACTTTGCATATATTTTGCTTTAGTGTGATTTAGTTTTCAAAAAGATAATAACAGCAGATATCATTTAAAAATAGAAGTACTGTGTTAAGTACTTGTGCTACTAGACCCTCATATTTGTGTCAGTGTTAGAGATGTTCATTGGATTGGTTCGGTTAAAATCAAATTAATATAGTCAAAATAAAATTTTATTCGGTTAGAGAAATATAATCAAACCAATCAATTTAAACTTGTGAACTGAAATATAACCGAACAAAAATAACTAAAGTAAACTTCGATTTGTTCGGTTGAATCAAAATAAAAGAAATTAAATTGTAAAAGGTTTAATTAATACATACACAAATACCATTTTATAATCATAAAAATAAATATGACTACATATATATTAGTTTAGTTGTACCCAAACATTATATGCATTCAATTTCAGTTTTGTCACAGATTAATTTTTTTCTACGAAACAACCAATTTCAAGCAAAATTTACCCAATCGCTCAACATTTCAAACTAGCAAATTCTAATCACATTCCTTAGATTTGCTTAATCAACAATCTGACTTCTCATCTACCTATAGATCAACCAAAAAACCCCACACATCAAATTGGCAGTTCCAATAATCAACTTACAAATGGCCTCAACTGACAGGTGCTTAGAGTTGGGATCAACCTGATTGATCTTGGCAATCTCATACACATGCCTCAGGCTGATCGATGAGACTAACTCGTGTTCAGGTTGAATCTCATACACATGCCTCAGGTTGGATATTATAACAAATTCTAAGAGTGAATGAACTCGCTGGTAAAGAAAGAAAATATTGAAATTGCTTGGTGTGAGTACTAAATCATTCCGTACTGATTAGAAATTAAGAAACTGATATCAAGATAAAAGGTTTAGAGCGATTCCGTCAACTTCATTACTACTATTTTAATGATAGATTTTTCATTCTGATCTAGTATGATACCAGTAACATTGTTCTAATAAACACCACCCAACAACAATTAGCAAGGTACCTATCAACTATCAGCAATTGCCTTAGCAAAGAAAAAACCATTAGCGTGGTTATTCTCGTCTCTCTTCTGTTTTCTTTTTATATTCAAATAAAATCTGAAATTGACCAATATACAAAGAAAGCCATAAATCTATGAGAAACTACCGCCTAAGTTCATTCAACAAAAATGAAACAAAATAAAGCGCCTAAAATATTGAATAAGGTTAATGTCCAGGGAAATTTGTCAATTTTCTTTGGCAATATGGTGAAGGAGAGAGAACAGAGGAGAGGAGGGTATATGTGTCAATTTTATTTCTAAAATAATTAAATAAAAGATTAAATAATTAATAGGGGATAGAAGAAAGAATGTGAAGTTTTTATGGGGATATTGGATATTATGGTGTTTTCATGGAGAAATTGGCTATTTTAAAAGTTTGTATGGGTACACTAGAAATTTTCCCTAAAAAAAAAATGTCAACTAGTAAAATTCAACTTACATAAACTTGCTCTTTTCTCGCGGTTGTAAATTGCAAGGAGTTGATATCATACTCTTGAACCTGCCCACTTGTCTCATCGGCTGTTGGATTCACACCTCCATTACCATCGCTTTGTTCATTAATTCCGGTCACACTCTTGTCGGCAGCATTTATTTGGGCCACCACTGGTGATACGCCATTTTCTCTTGCACAGTGCATATGGATATAAAGGTCCTCCATGGTTGGCTTTTTCCCCTTGTTCAAAGTTGTCTCCAGATGAAAAGCAAGAATGACAATTAAAGGTTAGATATATGCTGAATTTGGAAATAGTAATAATATTGGAACATAAGTATTCGGAAGTTTACCAGTTTCGTAAAATGTTGGTGAGCACTAGCTGATCCAGCATAGTGGGATACCGAATTTCCAGAGGCAGTGCAGTTTAGTTGGTTTTGTTTACTGACTAGTTGCCACTCATCTGAGAAGAAGATATCGCAAAGACCTCGCCAATGTACCGGGGCCACACACCAATGCGGCACATTGGCCTTCCATGCCATAATGTCCCAACCATATAATTTTATGCGATTATGCCTTGCTTTAGCCAGCTCCTCACAGTACCTTTTTCCTGCTATGGCATCGAGTACTGTACGACAATGGTCAGGATCTTCATCCTTTGCATATCTATATCTCTCCTGCATCCAAGAAAATTTTGGAGTTAACATCCAATTATAATTGTACCATATATATATATTTGATAAGACACCCTACCATTTGCACCTGTAGGTTTTGGTAAATCATTAATCGCGAATATTTCATTCAAGCACTGCAGTACCTTAATTTGGCACTGTTTAGGACAGTCAAATTATGTGGGTTTTCAAATTGAGCTGAGGTACTACTTTGTGGCTGGTTTTTTGTTGTTCATTGAGTGAATTGAGTTGATTCAAGATTGGTTCTGGGTGGTATGCAATGTGTTGTGGATTTTATAACTGCCCCTATAACTTTTGCAGTTTGACCCCTATACTTTATCCATTTAGCAAATTATCAACGTGATGAGCTTGCTGGCAAAGGCTGAGGGCTTATAGATCCTATTGCTCATGGTTATAGATCCATCAAATGTTAAACTAATGAAAAAAAATTTGTATACTAAAAAAGAAGGAATATTTTAAAGAGTACTTTTTATTTCTGACTTGTTAAATACTACTACTACTGATATAATAAAGAGAAATTTAGATATATGCCCTTCATAACTTCATTAATTTGATATTTCCCCATCAACATTTCTAAGTTAGCTATATCCCCCTCTAAACTTATTTATGTTAGGAATATAAGTATTAGTAACTTATTCACCTAAAAATATAGTTCTTTAAATGACTGTTTAACCCTTTCTTGCAAAACACAGTTTTCTTGCTAACCTATTACTTTCCCGTATATTACAATGAAACCACTTTGGGGGAAATTTTGTGATGAATGTGAAAATACATTGGACCACATGATACAATATTGTAGTTGATCCCAGTTCAGCCACTAGATTCTAAATTGATGATTTTACTAAAGCTCTTTCTAAAGTAGTAGTAAGCTAAGCTACCAATTTGGTGAGTACCGGAAGGAGATACGTTCAATCTAAGATTGGGTTTAAAACCACAACAGAGACGATGAATTACGATAATTAAAACTGAAAGTGAATAAATGTTACCAGAAACTCCCTCTCCAGGTTTTTGTTAGATTGGTCATCGAACGCGTGAAAAGATCTTAAGGGTGCAGGCATGAGGCTAAGGGCTAGCCTAGTGATTGTCGATGTTATCAACTTTGGGTTGGTTGCACAACTGAACTCGCGTTCGCCAACTCGCCATACCTCCGGTCGTTCGTCAGGAGCATCCTTCACTGGCCTTATCTTTCCCGGGCCTCGCCCCTTTTTTTTTGGAGGTTCAGTTGGTGTAATTTCACCTTCGGGTGTACCAATCAAACTGTCACCAACAGCTAGTGTTGGATCTGCACTACACTTCCTCTTGGTGTATTTGGTTGCTTTTGCTCTTGTGACTCGAGACTTGTTGCGGGGAGCCATTTGTCTTTTGCTATCAAGGGAACAGATATGATGTTATATAACAATGGAACAACTAAAGGAGCAAGTTTTGATTAACCCACTTTTAGGTCTTCGATCTTACAACTCTTAACCTTATAAGTATTATAATTAGTATAAAACTATAGCAACCCTTTACCCTTACATGAAATATATGGTAATAATACCTTTTAGCTTCAGGTCTAAAATTTGTTACTAGAGTTCTGATCTAAATTACAAATACCTCTTAATTGCATGGCAAAATATATAGACTGCCACATTAATATGTAGTTGGTGTACATTAATTAATATATCAGCTAAATATTTAACAGCTAGTGTTGGTTTTTATGTCAAACAGCAACAAACAAATTTATACAGGGCATGCTCAAAATGCAGAACACCCTTATCACTATGTTTTATCCCTTCTACAAATGGGAAAAAGTTATCATTTAACAAAAAAATGTGGTAAAAGTTAGAAATAAAATGGGTAAACTATGTAATCTCATTTAATTTCTAATGGGTTTACAATTTTTGTCTAATGTGCAGCATCAAACTTTAGAATTTGCAACAAATGGGTGAAAGGGAAAAATCAGTTACCTTGTTACTTCAATAGCATGATCCCACAGAGATAGAGGCCAGTGGGTACCTAATTTCACACAAAAATGCCCAAATCAGCACTGATTTCTTTTATGGCTTAGTTCAATTCCGACATTCTCAAACCAAGCGGAAAGAGGAAGGTATTGAGTAAGGAGATGATGTACCTAATGGGTTTCTCCGAGTATTGCACAAAAGAGAGGCGAAAATGTTGTGGTAAGAGAGGAAGATAGTGGCGACCGTTTTGATTTTCTCTCTGTAAATCCGATTTGGTAAAGTTGATTTCAACTCTAGATGTGAATGTAGTACTTAACCTCTGAGATACCTCATTATTTGCTTGACACTCGTGTCCTGATCTAACTGATTTAGTTGAGTTTTGAGATTCTTGCAGATTTTGTTTGAACGGTTGAGATTGTTATTTTTGGGATCTCAAAATCTTAGATATCTCAGAGAGGATAATGGGCGGGCGCCCGAAATGGTGAAACAGAAGTGGGGGGAAAATGGAATTTTGCCTGAGCGCCCAAGTACAATTAGAAACAGAGCGCGCGGTTATGGCTTCGCCCAATCAGCAGTCCAGCTACAAGTACACAGGTCGTGCGCTGCCAATAGCGGAACTTGATCTGTTTGAATCTTCGGCCAAAAGTCATGTATAAGAAAATAAACCTGCTGTTATTCTTGTTCAATTTGAGGAACCTGTTATACCGATCCCAGCCGGTGAAAATGGTTAAGATTTGCAATTAAAATAAGAATCCCTTGAGATCAGCATCATCGGAAAATGTGAACGTTTGGGATGATAATAACATATTTATGTTATTCCTGGATAATAACAGGAGATCTATTTCCAACAATTGAATGAGATAAATAAGATGGCAGAGATTTATTTTCAACAATTGAATTGCCTAAAAAGGTCATATATTTTGTTAGTAATTTGGAAATGAAATATTGTGCATGTTATATTTTATTTAACGAATTTAAAATTTTTGTTTGTTTGTTTTAGTTTAATTTGTAGATGTAATATATGTATATATTTTTGTAATTCCTTGAATGATATTTGTATTACAAGGTTAGTATTTTATGTAATTAGTGAGATGTAAAGATTATAAATAAAAATATGGAAAAAAAGAAGAAGGAATATTGATAATTCATGTGGGTAAATGTTAATATTTTAGTTTATTGCTATATTAAATAATTTTTGGAGACATTAAATTATATTGCATTTTGTTTATGTTGTACATATAGATCACATCATGCATGTTTGAATATGAACCACAAACTCTTGTTGGCCGAGACAATGAAGATGTAACGAATTAAACCATGTGGGTGTCGATCGGAACTGTTGAAACCGAAGAACATTACATTTATAGTCCCGGGGAAAAGTTTCATCACGTAAAGTTTATATTTACCCCTCCATCTAATTGACCAAATATGTAAGCATCAAATGGCTACAAATAGTTTGCGGTGGATCGAAACCAAGACATAACCGAACTTATTGGATTTTAGGTTTGTTATGTTTAATGTCAACTCTTGATCATTTCAAAATAAATTTTGAGCCGTTTCATCGTTGATCAACCGTTGGATTATCAAATCAAAATGAACGGTCCAAATATATTTCATTGATTTCTAGGGGAAAAAATGATGAAAGGTTCCCAAATTTATGTTATTAAGTATTAGTTTGCGATATTCGAGTTTAAACAAAAATTATAAAAAAAATTTTGGATTTTTGCATAATAGTTTCTGTATACAACCAGTATCTAATTAATAACAAATGCAGAAGCCAAGCCGTTTGATTGTTGATAGATGGCCCTGATCTACTCATTAAGTATGGTGCTGGCACTGAGTATCTATACTCTGAAGTAGCACATTTATTGCTATTCAATCTGACCCTACACGATGCATATTATGCTTCAATATCCGCGCTTGAGTACCAATCAAACCGCTTCGATCTGACCACATATATTACGTTACATGAGGCCAAAGGCTTCGGGTAGGTCTCCCAAGTAAATACGGGTAGATGTCCTCACCGGTACCATAAAATATTCCCTTCACTTTACGGTTTTAGATTAATTCCCAGACGCTTAGAGATTCGTGCCAAGTTAAATAGAACGGACAAGATCAAGTAATTGTAATATATTCCCTGTTACGGTACCGACCGAGGATGTGAATATCAAGAGACGCAACCCTTTCAAAAAACTTAGCGTATTTTTGGAAATACCACTCTCAAACACTCGCTCTCTCCACCTGTCCACCATAAGTCGACCGAGAACTCCGACCGTCGCCGTCCTGTACGCCCAGCATCAAACGATCCGATCGTTGATCGCCGTCACCTACCGGAGTCACCGACGCCGATCTCCTCTCTACTAGGGCTCCGAGATCCCCGATCGTTTGGATATCGGACTCCGCCGTCAATCGGTAAGTTCTTTTGATTTAGGTTAATGCTTCACAAACTGCACTCACAATGGCTTTCCCCTTTTCGTTTTCTTCACATTTAGGTTAATGGTTTCGAAATGTATGAGACCCGCAGAGCTTTCCCCTTTTCATTTGATTTAGGTTAATGCTGTCAGAAATCTTTTGATTTAGGACAATGGCAGAGCTTCAAACCCTTTTCTTTTGATTTAGGTTATTGTGTTTTTGAAATAACTTTCCCCTTTTCTTATTCTGGTACTGGTACTGGTGGACAATGTCCTCTTTTAGCCATATTAAAATACTGGTACCAGATTAAAATCTGACAACTGTGTTCTAAAGAAAGGGTTAAACAGTCATTTAAATTATTGTTGTTGCATGGGCCTCCAATTAAGTTACCATGGCTGTGTTTAGAATTATACTGCTATCAATTATTGTTGTTGTGATTAAAGGTTGGTGTTTAGAAATCTTTAAATCTTTAAATGACTGCTATCCAATTAAAGATCCAAAATCCAATTTGTATACATTACTTTTGAATTTTCAGAGAAAAATAGTTGCCTTACAATGTGCCCCCTGGTGTTAGTCTTTAATTTGTCACCTTAATTACATGGCAACTGTCCTAAAAGAGCTTTTTCTACAAAAAAAAAAAAAAAAAAACTGTCAGAATTATAACCATCCGTGCATAAAAGTATGTCTCGTTGGAGCCTATAATTGAAACTAGTCACCATTTTAGAGCAAAAGATTGACCCAAAAACCTTTTCACACAAAAAATGTCATGTCTTAAAAGAGTAAATCAAAATTGAGTGTGCTGCCTACAATCCAAGTTCAACATTCGACCTAACTGGAAGTACAAGGTACAAGGATTAGTAGGATACACATCACACGTGTATGATGTATGTACACTAACAAAGTTGGTTTTGTAACAATAGGTTCCATGGCTGACAATGCTGACAAAGATGCCGGCTCGCAGTCCGAGGGAGGTTTTCGCCGACCACCTCCACGGTTCACTAAGAGCCAAATCAAAGCGAAAAGAGGACGTGTTACTTTTCAATCCCACCGCCCGCCACCTCCACCGTCATACAGAGAAGAACCCAAGCTGCCACCACTGTGGGAAGGAAGTGAGATAGATGCAACTGTGGCACCGCCTAACCCAGAACCTGTTGCCCAACCACCCCCACATCCGCCATCAGATGCACCCCCACATACGCCTAATCCAACCGTGCCACCGCCTAACCCATCGCCTGTAGCCCCGCCACATCCGCCGTCAGATGCACCCCAGTCAAAGCCGCCACCGCCTAACACCAGCGAGGTAGTGGCAACTGTTCCTTTGCCCAATCCACCGCCTAATCCACCGCCAAAAAAGTCTGTCAGAGGTCGAGCCAAACATAACAGCTCGAGCACGGTGCGGCCACTCCGCCGCTCATCAAGGCTCAACCCGTTGAGCACATTGCTGCAAGATGAGCCAACTGATAAAGGTACCGATACTGTGTTTGCTGAATTTGGGAAAATTTCTGGTGTACCCATACAAACATCCCTAGAAACAAATTATTTGTCAATTTCACTGTACCAATGCTTAAATTTTGCAAGTTCGCATGGGTACACCAGAAAATTTGTTGTAGAGATGTACCCATCCATGTACGATGCCCATTAAACGGTATATACTTAATGTAATGAAAGGATTGCTAGCTTCTTTGTTTGTGCATTGTTGCTCTGTCACCCTACGCTATTATTTGGTTGAGAGATTACACATCTTAAATTAAGCACATGTTAATATTGTTAGAAATATTATTTTCTAGCAAGTTATTTTCTCTTGAGTGAACCGTGACAGCATTGAAAATAACTAAATGAATAATTCATATCTTTAATATTATTTAGATAATATTTTGATTTTTCTTGCTAGATAATATTGTTTAGATAACTAAATGAATAATTCATATACTTGCTAGATAATATTTTGATTTTTCTTGTTCATTTATTTTTTAGATGTGTCATGTGTTGCAACCGCAGATGTGTCGCAACCGCTTGAGCACTCCGTCACAGCAGCAGATGTGCAAATCGATGGCTCCGAGCCATTTGTTGAACCCCGGGAACCGGAGCCAGGGCTGGCTGCTCCACTTGTTCAGCCAGAGGTAGCAGCCCCCAGCTTGAAAATCTTTTGGGGCCCTAATCCTGGGGTTTTGAAGCGAAGCAGGCCAAGCCAGTCAGGTTCAAAGCCAAGCAAGCCCCCCAACACACGGCCCTCCAAGTCAGAACCCACCAGGTCGATGCCAACCGCAGAAGTACATAATGAATCTGACGATACGATTATGCACACCGAGTCACCGCCATCTTCAACGACATCATCGCCACAACCGGAGGCTGGTGACTCCGACTGGTCTTATTCCTCACAGACTCCCTTCACTCAAGAGACCGAGGAAGAGACATCTGAGGTCAATACTTGTTCAGAGGAGGAGTCTGCACATCCAGCAGTCAATTTTGATGATGGCGGTAAGCGAACGCTAAGACGCCGCCCACTTCGGAACTGTGATGAAGCGAAGGAAGCCAACAATAGAGAACTTGACGAAGAGAGCGCTCGGGGGGCTGAAGTCAAGACAACGGGCAAGAGAAAAAGGGCAGGGAAGTCTGAAGTCAGGCGGGGCCGAGGTATGGCCAAGCCTCGTAAACCAGCAGCACCTGGAGCGCGACCGGAATTGATGGTTGTCGGTGACGCGGAGTTCACATCCACTCCTATTTGCACAAAAGTTGTCAGCACAGTTAGGATCCTAACCTTAGAGAACATGCCAGGACCGTATAGGACGTACAATATGTTTCCTATCAAGGCGCGGTTGGAGATTTTGAGAAAATTCTTGCAGAGATATTCCTGGGGGGAAGGGGAAGATGTGCAACGATGTTTGGATGTCTTTGAGAGAATAGCATCAGAAGCATATTATAGTGAGATGACTCATTTGAGGAAAAAGTACACGGCTAAATATGGATAAGACAAGGAAGTGTGGAAAGACTTCCCTCCACAGTGGTGCAAGAATCCGGGTTATTGGAAGGGGTTGTGCCTCATCTGGTCGAAGGAGAAGTTCGACAAAATATCAACCACCAACCGGAATAACAAAAAGAAAGGAGGGAAGATCATCCATCATGTGGCTGGTTCCATTTCAGCATTTCGGCACGCACAAAAACTGGTATTGCATAAATTATCCTTTTCATTATTCCTGCCAGTGATTCATGTTTTTAATTTACCTAATCAAATTCTCATTAATTTGATCTGTAGGCATCCGAAAAGGGATCGTCCGTGGGGCTAAAGGAGGTTTTCGATCGAATGCACCTTAAGGATTTAGACGCTGGAAAGGTGTATGTAAACGAGAAGGCAGAGGCCAAGATGGTAACTTTCAAATTTCAAATGTGTTTTTAAGTGTTGTTTATAACCAGGTCAATGTATATCCTTGCCCGTTGTTATGCTAGATAACCTGAAAGGCCATTAGAATAACAAGTACTTTTAAATTTAGAAGGGTGTACATGAAATTTCTTGGCACTTGGGGAGTCACTTTGGGAGCTTGGTATAAAGGTTTTTTGTATGAATTTATGTTAGAGGGAAATCAGTTGTTTGTAATTCATGTTTTTTGGTTATTAACAAATGCAGAAGTGTTTTGAGGACCTCAAGCGTAATTACGGGGGGGTGATGTCAGAAGAGTCCCTTTGGGAGCTTGCTGTAGATGGAGAGGATAGGCGTGGCCGGTTGTTCGGCTTTGGAAACCGATCGAGGATATCTAAAGTCAACCAAGCATTGGCTGCAGAGGATGCAACCATGTCGGATCCTGCCAAGAGTACTGCCACATCGGCTGTAGACGAGAATGAAAGATTCACAAGGTCACAGGTGGCAGTGTTAATAGCCTCCAAGTTAGCAGATGAACGAAGAGCTTTTGCCGCCGAGATAGCTGCCCAAGAAAAGCGGCACAAAGAAGAGTTGGCATTACATAAGAAGAACGACGAATACAACCAAACATTATTTGCGGCGCTCTTCCGAGCAACTGGAGCGCCTCTTCCACCGCCAAATGTAAGTTCCATATCTCAGTTGCACTTTATTTATGAAAACAACTTAGTAGCACTGTTAATGTTCTGATTTTTGTTTGCCTTGTAGGAGGGGACATCCAAGGGACATGATGGTGAGGGAGCCAATGGGGGGGGAGAGGGCCCACAGAATTGAGATGCCGCTCGATTGAATTGGCAATGTCCCTTTGATACTTGTAAAATATTTAATGAACAAAGTAGGGTGTCAATTTATGTGTTTTATCTTTCAAAGAAGTAGGGTGTGAATTTATGTAGGGTGTGAATTTATGTGTTTTATTTACTGTGTTTTACCTTTCAAAAAAGTAGGGTGTGAATTTATGTGGCCTCACAGGTCTTTATTTATGTTTTACCTTTCCAACTTGTGTTTTGAGTGAGGCAGCAGCCCTTTACAAGGTGTTGTTGTTGCTCTTTTTCTTACACATTTCAAAAACCCTTGTGTTTTGAGTGAGGCAGCAGCCCTTTACAAGGTGTCTCAGGTTTAATATGATGCGTACACTGTGGGTACGCCCAGGAAATTTAGATTTTACTCAAATAATAGATGCCATTATTTGCATTGGTATACCGATAGAAATAATTTTTGCTCTCTGGAAGCCGGGACCTCTATTTTCGTTTTAAGCGGAGAGAACCCGTTTATGTTATATGTGCAACTAGGTCGTTCTCTCCTCGCACAAAAACACGGCTTCTCTCATCTCCTCTCATCTCCTCTCAAATAATAGATCCCTAGAGCTCCTCTCAAATCAAACCCTAAATTGGAGCTGTTGCTGCCAGTAAAACCCCAGTTCATCTCATCTCATCTCAAATAATAGATCCCTAGCTCATCTCATCTCACTGTTGCTGCCAGTAAAACCCCAGTTCAATCTTCGGAGCTGGCCTCTCCATTTGGTAAGTAATTATCCTCTATTCTTCCAAATTAATTGTATACCCACATTTGTTGATAATAACAAGTGATACAATTTCTCAAATGGTAAGGGCTAGCTTGGTCCATATTTAACATTGGTTGCCAATTAAACTAAATGCTCCCTAGTGGCTAGCTAACTCACATCTCTTATCCAAAATCTAACTAGGCAAATGGGAACGGACCGTAGATGGATGTACAACCGCCTAAATGCCAATGGAAGGATTCTACCCGAGTTCATAGAGGGTGTGAAAGAATTTGTTGATGTAGCAATATCCAAGCCCTCGGTTGTGACTGTCCTTAATGGCAAACAATGTATCGCATGTCCATGTAAGAAATGTGAAAACCTCTTAACCAAAGATTTGCAAACCGTGAGAATACATCTTTACCAATCCGGCTTTCGAGAAGGATATGAACATTGGTACTCACACGGAGAGGATCGTCCCGACTCATCTCTCAATGCCCCGCAACATCCACCTTTTGAGCCAATCAATGACAATTATCATGTGGGAGGTGAAATGGTAAGGGCAGCAGCGGGTTTTGATTTCGATTGGGAGGAGGAGAGACCTACCGGAATGGCTAAAAAGTTCTTCGACATGCTAGCCGCATCGGAAACACCGCTATGGGAGGAGAACATGACGGGTCAATTGAAATGCGAATCACACACAATCTTGTCGGCCGTGACACAAGCAATCGCATTGAAGTCGGAACACCAATTGAGCCAAAAATGCTTCGATGGGATGATGGGTCTTATCAAAAGCATGCTTCCCTCTAGTGAGAAAATACCGGAAAATTTCTATCAAGCCAAGCGATTGATCGATGGATTGGGCATGAAACATAAGAAAATAGACGTATGCCCCAATTTTTGTATGCTCTATTACAACGATGCGAACAAGGACAAGACGCAATGTGATGAATGTGGTACACCGAGATATAAGCCGTCGGGGCCTAATAAGAATGCAAAACCGATTCCCCAAAAGATACTTCGTTATCTACCCATCACTCCAAGATTGCAAAAGATGTACATGACCCGATCAAATGCGGTCAAAATGAGATGGCATAAGGAAGGTTTTCGTGATAAGCCTGGGATTATGGTGCACCCGACCGATGGCGAGGCTTGGAAGCACTTCGCACGGAAATATCCGGCTTTTGCCGCCGAGGTGAGAAATGTTTGGATGGGGATAACGACGGATGGGTTCATGCCATTCAACTCAAATGCGTCTCCGTATTCATGTTGGCCGGTTTTTGTTTTTCCGTATAACCTTCCACCCGGGATGATAATGAAAGAAGAAAGCATATTCCTCGCGCTTGTCATTCCGGGACCTAAGCATCCGGGTCGGGACATTGACATTCTTCTTGAACCGTTAATTGACGAATTGAAGAAATTGTGGACGGTTGGAGAACTTACATGGGATGAGTCTAAACAACGTAATTTCAAGATGCATGCGACACTTCTTTGGTCGGTAAGCGATTACCCCGCATACGAGATGCTATGTGGGTGGGGTACTAAAGGCCGATTGGCATGTTTTCATTGCATGGGTGCCACAAAGGCATTCCAATTAAAGAATGGTGGGAAAGCTACATGGTTCGGCTGTCATAGATGCTTATTGCCTCTAGATCACCCATTTCGTCGCGATAAGAAAAATTTCCTAAAGGGTAAGGTCGATTTTAATCGGCCGCCACGAAGAGTAACGGGAGAGGAGCGGCTCGCGATGGTGAGTAAACTAGAGGGGATGAAATGGGGTAAAAAAAATGACCTCGACCAGTTTCCCGGTTATGGTCAGACCCACCATTGGCAAAAGAAGAGTATTTTTTGGAGTTTGCCCTATTGGAAGGACAACCTATTGCAACACAATATTGACATGATGCATTTGGAGAAAAATTTCGCAGAAAATCTGATTTACACGCTTTTAGGTATGGGGACCAAAAACAAGGATAATGAAAAAGCACGTAAAGATTTGGCTCTCCTTTGCAATCGTGCTAATCAGAACCTAATCCCGGACCCGGATAACCCACAAAAGCTGCGAAAACCAAAGGCTCCATTCACAGTCTCTCCACAGCAAAAGAGGCAGATTTTAGTATGGCTCAAGGAGAATGTGAAGTTCCCCGATGGCTATGCATCGAGTTGGTCAAGGTGTGTAAACCTCACAACAAACACCTAACTGGGCTAAAAAGTCATGATTTTCATGTGTTCATGGAGCGACTCCTTCCTATCGCATTTCGAGACTTTGTCCCTGATTACGTATGGGATGTTTTGTGCGAGATTTCGAGCTTCTTTAGAGAGATTTGTGCCAAAGAGCTTGATCCATCCCGTATCGACCAATTAGAAAAGGATATTGTGGTCACAATGTGCAAAATGGAGAAGATTTTCCCGCCGGGTTTTTTCAATTCTATGGAGCATCTTGTGGTCCATGTTTGTCATGAGGCTAGATTGGGTGGACCGGTAGGGCCTCGATGGATGTATCCATGTGAAAGGTGTGTTTTTATTTAATCTCTTTGTGACCCGTGTGAAGGTGTGTATTTTTTGTTGTACCTACCTAATAATAATCCCTAACTCAATATTTATATTACAGACCTAACAAAGAACAGAGGATGAGAGTAACGAACAAGGCACGTGTTGAAGGTTCAATTGTCGAGGCTACAATTGTTAAAGAAATTGGTACATTTTGCACACATTTTTTTGCAGAGAAGTCTAACACAAACTCACAAGACGTTGGAACAAGTAACCCTCCGCGGGGACGTCTATCGATATTTGATACGGCCGGCCGTTTCTTCACACGGCCAAATCGAAGGACTCTAGATGACAAGGAACTTAAAGCTGCACACACATACGTCATTCTCAATTGTCCAGAGATCAAAAATAAATTCCTAGGGTACAATCTTCTAAATTTTTATTTTGATGATTTCAAAATCACCTATTCTAACCACTTTCAAAATCTAATATTATGACATGTTGGAATGTGTAGAGAGTTTGATGCATGCATGCTAAGCTCTGGACATGCCAGATCCGCACAACATTTGGACAAAGTTCGTGAAGATGGGTTCGCAGATTGGCTACAAAAGAAGGTATTATCTGATCATGATTGCGACCCCTATCTCCGGAGGGCAGGACTAATGCCACAAAAACAAGCGGACTGCTACGAAGGGTACGAGGTGAACGGCTATCGATTTCACACGGAGGCATATGGGGGAAACAAGTCAACAAATAGTAGCGGTGTTTGCATTAAAGGGGAGTGGGATGGAATTGACACACCACAAGACTACTACGGACTTCTCCAAGAGGTAATTGAACTAGATTACGATGGACTCAACAAGGTCGTTCTCTTTAGGTGTAATTGGTTTGACATAACAAACGGTGTAAGGGTGGACATCCAACATGGAATTGTTGAGGTTAAACATGCTTCCCGCCTTAAAAATTATGAACCTTTTGTATTGGCACCTCAAGCAATCCAAGTGTTCTACCTTCCGTATCCATCGGAAAAAATTGAAAGACGCCAATGGTGGGTGGCAATGAAAACTAGCGCGAAGGGGAGGTTTCGTGTCGAGGACGAAGTCGATGCAAACCTAGAATTTTTCCAAGATGAAATGCCGGATCATTCGATCGAGGTTTCAAATGGTGAAGAATTTGATTGGGATGGTATGGCCCCACAAGAAGACGAGTACGAGCTAGTAGATGACAACCCAATTGAGGAAGATGACGAAGAGTTGGACATGGAGCAAGGTGTGGATGAATTTGGTTTCAATGCCTATGATGATTCCGATCAAGAGTTTTAATTGGTGAATCAATAGTTGTATATATGTGTGTTGTGTCACAATATATGTTTGTACAATTATTTTTTGGGTTTCTCAATTATTTTGTTTCACAATCATTTTGAGTTTTAATTGGTGAATCAATGTTTGTGTCAAAGTGTTTTTACAATTATTGTTCTAAATACCAAGATTTAAGTTACCAAAGTATTTAATTCTTATATACTGCTATCATTCATGTTGTTGTGATTTATAATAAAATATCATTCTAAGGAGATACAAAATAAACAGAAATTCTACTATCCAGGAACTAAACAATTGCAAAATTGTTTAGATTCGACAGTCCAGAGTATTTGCAAGGGCAAGGGGTTGAGTTATTGCAAGGACCTCCAATGAATTATAATATCTGACCTTCGATTAAGTATTTGCAAGGGCATGAGGTTGAGTTGTTGCATGGGCCTCCAATTAAATATAATATCGGACCTTCATAATGTATTTGCAAGGGCATGCGGTTGAGTTGTTGCAAGGAGCTCCAATTAAATATAATATCTGACCTTCGGTTAAGTATTTGCAAGGGCATAGGGTTGAGTTGTTGCATGGGCCTCCAATTAAATATAATATCTGACCTTCATAATGTATTTGCAAGGGCATGGGGTTGAGTTGTTGCAAGGACCTCCAATTAAATATAATATCTGACATTCGGTTAAGTATTTGCAATGGCTTGTGGTTGAGTTGTTGCATGGGCCTCCAATTAAATATATTATCTGACCTTCATAATGTATTTACAAGGGGAGATAGAAAACATTTGCATGCGTGCACATCAAACATTTGCATGCGATACAATTTGCATGGGATACCCTTGCAACAAGTTTTATGAATCCAGAAATACCATTTCTTTTGCATGGGCTTTCCTCCCCTTACTAAAACCAAGTGCTGCCCTTGTAGAAAACTCATATTCTAGTAGTGCCATACTTTATTGAAAAAAAAAAATTTCAATTCCATTCTTCAATTTATCAATTGTCCGTAGGTAGGAGCACACAATATAATATAGTAATAAAAATCGGCAACTCCCGTGCACATGGCTCCTATATAATGTAGGTTTGTTGTGGAGCTAATTTTCTAGAGGGATATTTTTAAACAATTGGTTCATCCAAGATCGGACAAACATGCATATCTTTTTTTTTTAAACCTTGGCAGTGGCTGCCAAGTGTAACTTTCATTAATTAAACATAAATTACATCCATCGTTCTACATCGAGAACATCATCAACATCAAACTACATCCACATCTAGAGAACATCATCAACATCAAACTACACCCACATCTAGAGAACATCAATATCGAACCTCACAAACAACTAAAAGTAACAAAATAAACAAACTATATCCTTCGGTAGTAGACACTGACGACCTTCAACATCGGCTGGCTAGCGACCATAGGAAATGAAACATCATTTTTTTTTTCATTAGGGTTGCGGGTGGGGGAGACCAGTGCAGAAGTGCGGTGGAAGGGTGGAGCGTCAGGAGACGGAAAGGCTGACGACTAGGGCTATTGTCGCCAATTCTCTCTGGTTCTCCTGACGGAAGTGGAGGAGGACGGAAAGGTGCATCAAGACGAGAGAGATAACGGCTAGGGCTATTGTCGTCAACTCTCTCTTCTTTCAACGAGGAGGCGGAGGTGCTGGCGGGGGGGCGGAGAGAAAAGCAGAATGGACGAGGGTAGAGGAGGGGGTGGCCTGCTAACAGGAAGAAAGGAACAGTGGAGCGGTGCCGGCTGTCTCCCCCTCTCTCCGCAGGGTCACCCCACCCCCCCGGAGGGAGGCGGGAGACGAAGGGTGCTGCTGGCGGGGGGCGGAGGTGCTGGCGGAGAGACTGGCGGAAGTGCTGGCGGGGGGCGGAGGTGCTGCTGGGAGGAGCTGCTGGAAAAGGCGGCTAGGGTTTCCTCTTTCTCTTTTTTCTCTCTTTGACAAACATGCATATCTCGGGCTCTGATTGGCATGTCATCGATCTCTAAATGAAGACAAGAACGTACACTTAATTAATTTAGGGTCAACTCTATCAACAAAAAGTTTGTTAGCTTCTCAAAAATTAATTTGTTTTATTAAAAGTCTGATATACGCGTGGAATGAACGAGGGATTTTTTTAAAAACCGTAATTAAAATAATTAATTTTAAAAAAACAACATAATTACCGAATTTTTTACAAAAATAGCAAAGATTGAAATGCCATTTCGGTTTTGGCTTTTTTCACAGCGTTTCCGTCACCACGCCACATAAAATCCGAATAAAATCCGAAAAGTGAGCAAACCAAATTGCCAACTCGGTTTAGGGGTTTTTTTTAGCCTAAACCGAATTGGCATTTCAGTTTAGGGTTTTTTTTTTTTTTAGAGAGTAAGAAGAGCAAAATAAAGAAATCTAATACTGAAAATTTGAATTTTTTTGTTTAAATTATTTGACTTCTTTCGATATATAATTAGCATATTTGTACTCAAATACGCTAAATTACTTGAAATTATGTTGAATTACACTATATTAAGTTAAATTACACTAAATTACATTACATTACGCTAAAATACGGTTAATTACGCTAAATTACATATGAATAGGGACGATATCTTCACTGAAAAGGCAAAAAACGACGGCGAAACTTCAAACGGTCATAAAACGACGCTCGAGTGTCCGATTTCAGCAAATGACCACTTTTCAGAAAGCTTGCGAAAATACGCATGCGTCCGTGATAGCTACACCAGATTTCGAAATTCAGAATTGCCAAAAACTAAGGGAAGAGCCTCAAAACTTGAGTTGAAGTTTTCGATTAAGATTTTCATTTCTATTATTCTATCTAAGTAGCTTAGTAAATTAGTTACATAATGAACTTGTAGAATACCAATTTTTACTATTTTCATAATTTTTTTAGTATTTTTTTATGATTTATGAAAGATGGCACAAAATCTACCTAATTTAGCGTAATTTGGCGTATTTCAGCATAATTGGCGGAGTTATTGTAATTTAGCGTAATTTAGTGTAATTCAACATAATTTATTGTAATATAGTGTAATTCAACATAATTCAAGTATTTAGTGTATTTTTTTTTTTTTGCTAATTATAAATCAAAAGAAGTAATCTAACAAATAATTTAAATAAAAAATTCAAATTGTCAGTGTTAGATTTCTTTATTTTGCTCTTCTTGGTGTCTAAAAAAAAAAAAAAAAACCTAAACCGAAATGGCAATTCGGTTTAGGCTAAGAAACCCCTAAACTGTGAAAATAGGGTAAACCGAAATGGCAATTCGGTTTAGGCTACGAAACCCCTAAATTGTGAAAATAGGGTAAACCGAAATGGCAATTCGGTGAAGCAAAAAAAAAAACCTTAAACCGAAATGCCACTTCGGTTTTTGCTGTTTTTGTAAAAAATTTGGTAATCATGTTGTTTTTTTAAATTAATTATTTTAATTACGGATTTAAAAAAAAATCCATGAACGAGACTAGCTAGCAATTATATGTTCTAAAGTACAGACAACTATTGCCAGGGAGACCCGAACATGAATAATTTATTACTTAATTGCTAGCTGTACATATTAGGCTAGGAATACAAGTATATATATTGAGAAAGTTCAAGGAGTATTTTATCATTTTAAATTTAGTGCATATATATAATTGATAAGTTTAGCTTAATCAATGTATACTATTTAGGGCCGAAATTTTTATTTATACCATAATAAAAATAAAAATAAAAACATACTAATTTTGGAGGATTTCTAAAACTACACAGGCCGCCAAGCCAATCTGCGTCCCTAAAAGCGGGAGGCTGCCAAATGAATCTGCGGCACACGCCAAAACAAAACATGCCCCAAATTCGTTTGATTTTATGATATTTGTTTAATAATTTTCAGAAATAGAAAGAACACAACAATTTATATATTTACTAGAAGTGACTTTTGAACAGGAATTAATAATTCAGATACAACGTATTTTTATTTTTTTCAGTAACACAGCAAGAAATAGTTTAATTTTTTTTACAACCGGAAAAAAATCTTGTCTGAAAAATGTTTCGGAGTCCTTCTAGTACATTTAAATTATAAGATATTTTATCTATTTTATTTAATTTTCTTTCTAATATATTTAAATTATTAATCATTCTTTCTATTTCTGAAAATTATTAAACAATTATTATTTTCCTTTAATCAAATTCTGAGGTTTGTTTTTGTTTTGTCGGAGTCCGCAGATTCATTTAGCACCCCCCGTTTTCTGGGCCACAGATTGGCTTGGCAGCCAGAGTGTTTTTAGAAATCTCCCAAAATCATGGTTTTTTGGTTTATATTTTTGGGAATATTTTGGTTTATATTTTTGGGAATATGGTATAAGTAAAAATTTCTATTTTTAGGGTAGCGTTAGGGGTACTATTATTTTTACCTTTTGGTCATAGGTCGACTGTCACGATTATTTATGATATAATTATTCGCATGTAATATGTTTTCCAATAGTTAATTCATTTCTAATTTCTATAATTAAACATATCATTTTCTTTAATAAACTTTTGCAAAAATAAAGCTAACATGTTAATTGTCAATATAATTCAATATATAAAGTTGATAGACTTTCAACAATATAATACAATCTTTCAATCTTATAACTTCTTTAAAAAATCTTTAAAATTTATGATGAAACAAATAATGAATATGGCATAATATAGAATTTTCTAAAAAAAACTAAATTACAAAGAAAAAAAATCATATAATAATGTATGAGAGATAAGCAAATTTTAAACAAAATAATTTATCAACATAGCTTTCAAGGAAAGAAACAATATAATATAACAAAATATGATAAAGAAGCAGCTTCAATTTAAAGAAAATAATTATTGAAAGATAAAATTATCTATATATTATAAAATATTTAGATAATATTGTATTCATAAAAAACTAATAGTGTAAATATCATATTACCTATTAAGCAAGCATTTAATAGATTTTGCAGATGCTATATTACGGATCTATGGACTTTAATGGTTAACACTCATTATGTATGTTATCATTTATGAAATGGACCAAAAATATCCTATGGAACCCAACTCTTTCCGTAGCCAAAAGTTCCTTAAGAAAACATGTTTTATTAATCGGAAAAAAAAAAGATTTTCTTATTCTATATAAAATATTCTTGTTCAATATATTCAGTTAAAACACTAATGGCAAAATATCAAAAAACAATAAGTCATGGTCCACAAATTATTATATCGGTTCGGAGCTCTTAAATGAGAACAATCGTATTCCAAATATGTTGCAAATTTACCAAAAATAGCCTGGGCTAAAACCCTTAGCCGAAAGATTCCTTTATTAAGTCAGTATAATTTACTTCAAAATGGGCCGTTACGAGAAGTCTAATTTTTATATATTTTGAAAACTGTTTTAATTACTCTCATAGTGTTTATCGGTTTGATTCAGTTAAACCAAAATAAAATAGGCAAGTTAAAGTTTTATTTGGCTTTCAAAAATACAATCAAACCGATCGAAATAACAACCGAATTGAAACCGAATCAAACAAACAAAACTAAATTTCGGTTTGTTCAGTTGAACCGAATAAGAATTAATAAAAAAAAAGAAACAATTTTTTATCTTTTGAATTATTTTATAGGCTCAAAAGAATAATTAATCACAATACACAAAATTGAATCAAAGTTTAGTGATTTTCATACTCAAGGAGAAAGAAAACATTCATAATTATTTTTTTATTGACTCAAAAAAATTATAGTCCGTTTTTTTGTTAGTTCATTCTAACTGGTTTTTAAATTGTGTAAACTGAACCGAACCAAATAATTAGACTGGTTTTAAATTAAAAATAAATCAAACCGATCTATTTAATCAATCGAAAATAACGAACCGTTTTATCCGAACTCTCTCAATTCGGTATCCCAATTTGGTCGTCAACGGTCAAATTTTTTCACTGGTTGATTGTACCATTAATTGCTAGAGCCAGTTTCTATTATTAACTAAATACTAGAAGGAACCAAATGGAGACGAGGTCTTGTCCCTGCTCTCGCTGCGACCTATTATATCATTAAATTTTTTATAGATGTGCAATTGAGTAAAGGGTCCGCCTAGCTCTCTCCCGTGAACAATCTCCTGTTTCATCCCCCGTCAGTTGCATTAATTAAGGTAGTTAGTTAGTTAGAATTTATAACTGTCAGTATATTTTAGGAATTTGCAGAAGTATTCATCCATCTATATGAAGGTATTCACATTTGCAATAGAAACATATTTGGATATATTACAACAAGAAACTAGGGGACAAACAACATGTGTGGGGGACCGCACAACTGTCAGAGCATTAATTAAGTGGGGGACCGCATAACCGTCAGCACATTAATTAAGTGGGGGACTTCTAACTACCTTCAGCTCATTTTAGAAATTTGCAAAAAAAGTATTCATCTGTAACACAACTAGCATTCATCCATCTATATAAATGTATTCATCTTTGCAATAGAAGCATATTTGGACACATCAATCACTCATCTTTTACACGTTTTTAGAGATGGGTTTTTTTTTTCTCCGTTCAATCTAACCAATATTTCTGACGATCTGTGAGAAATTTTGCAAATCTAAAACCACGAATGTCTTCTACACAATTTTCTCTTTCAAATGAGATCCATGATGACATACTTTCGAGTTGTCCGTTGCACAAGTATTCACACCTCGTCATGCAAGTATTCATCCCGCATTAAGCAAGTATCCATCCTCATCGTGTAAGTGTAAATAGTTAATGTACCAAGAGTATTACACGTTTTTAGAGATGGGTTTTTTTTTCTCCGTTCAATCTAACCAATATTTCTGACGATCTGTGAGGAATTTTGCAAATCTAAAACCACGAATGTCTTCTACATAATTTTCTCTTTCAAAATGAGATCCATGATGACATACTTTCGAGTTGTCCGTTGCACAAGTATTCACACCTCGTCATGCAAGTATTCATCCCGCATTAAGCAAGTATTCATCCTCATCGTGTAAGTGTAAATAGTTAATGTACCAAGAGTATTACAAACATATGTGCATACCAAACAAATAAAAAGTATTCATCCATAAGATATCAAGTATTCATCATATAAGTTAAAGTATTTTTGCCTAAGATATTAAGTATTCATCCATAAACGTTGAATTATTTATCTCTAAAACATTAAGTATTCATCTATATGTACTTAGTACGCACTGTTTTAATTCACCATTAATGAAGCTTTGTTATTTGCAAATAACTCGGATCTGACCCGGCGGTGGCGGATCTGACCCGGCGGTCGACAGTGATGGATCTACTCCGGCGGAGGCGGAGGTGGGAGAGAGAGGAGGCGGAGGTGGGAGGTGGGAGACGGAGGTGAGAGGCGGAGGTGGAGGTGGGAGAGGGAGGCCGAGAGGGAGAGGTGAGAGAGGCGGGCGGAGGCGCAGAGGGAGAGGTGGGAGAGGCGGGCGGAGGTGGAGGCGGAGGTGGAGAGGGAGAGGTGGGAGAGGTGGGAGAGGGAGGGAGAAAGAGGAAAGAAATAAATGGAGAAAATTGGGTAATTAATTTGTAGGGCCATTAGGTAGTTAGAATTTTGAATTATAGTTAGAAAAGGTAGTTAGTTAGTTGGAAAATGAAATGAGAGATGGATAGATGGGAAAGATATAATTACCCTTGAGTAAAAGGTAATATCAAATAAAAGCCAGAGATACAATTCAACCTAAAATAATGGGTGTCTTCTTAGGGACACAACTTCATTAAGGTTGCATGCATGCAGGGTAATTAACTTAATTTCTAGTGTTTGATTTGGTTATATTTTACAATTTTTTATTTTGTTGTTATTGTCACACTGAATGAAGTATACCTGTCATTGTAATATCTTATTTCACCGTCAATCAGACATTTAGTTCTGGAAAAACAAAACAGCAGCTTATAATTAATTGACAAAGACACTTTTATTCCTTTTACAGTTTACACAATATGCAAACTAAGATTTTTTTTGAGTAAAAATTATAAGGATCGAGTCCCTATTTAATTTATTGAATAAAAGGTTTCAATATGAAACCTGGTACAAAAGCTTAATGTTATTCAACCAAGTTGAATATCATATGCAAACTAAGATTGGAAAGTAAAAAAAAAAACACACTGTAAAAATACAATAGAAATGATCGGAATAGCCGGTACATAATAAAAGCATAAAAAGCAATAAATAAATTAAAGCAATGGCATTTTAAACCAGAGAACAACATAACATTCTCAGTTGACGAAACGACATGTGGGCCCCCTGACCTCGCCCGGTGGCCCTGTGAGCACCTCAATGTTCCCCATTTTCACCATGGCATTTGCGAAATCTTGCTTAAATGTCTCAGGCTCCTTAGTGTAGGTATCTACCTGTTTGCTGGTTTCACTGCTGGTGAGCAAGCTCCAGTCGGAGAAGAAAAGTGCAGTTAGCGATTCAACATTTTTATAGTACTGTTCATCTAGTTTATCCGGTGTCACAAAGTCCTGTGGAACGACACCATCATTGGTTGCATTCTTGGGATCGGGACAAAGTTTTCTCAAAGAGGCTCCAAAGTTTTGGTCCATGGTGGGGTCAATGGTGGGGTATAGGCGGCTGGTGAAGGAGGAACAATGCGATCTTCCGATTGAGTGGGCCCCAGAAAGTGCGACCAAGTCGAAAGCGTTGAGCCCCTTCGTTGCAAAGAGGGCCTCAAGTTGAGTGAGATTGAAAAAGGGTGGGGGGAGATTTAGCAATGCCTCAGTACTGTTGGAAACCCTACCGTCGAGCCTACCCGTCGGGATTTTGTAGAAGATATTGGCTAGGAGGTATGAGGCATCACGGGCAGCCAATGCTATGATGTCAGCACATGAAACGACTCCTTTGCATTCCTTTTCTAGCTCAGCCTTGGCTGCGTCGATCACTTCAAAGCCTCGGAGGCTCGGGAAGTTTGGAATGGCAAGCTTTTCTGTTTGATTGTTCTCTGGAGTTGGGTCCAGGAGGACTGAAGCATCACAACCCTAGTGAGTGCAAAAGAATATGTTGTTATGTCATTCGCTTAAAACATTAATTTATGCAGTAATTCTTTAATTTCAATTAAATAATGTTCTTAAATATAACAATGATGCATCTTTCAAGTTACCCATAGGTCTGGGTCAGTTTAAGTTTGAACTTAGATTGTTAAATTAGTTTTAATCATGCACAGCCATGGCACTGAAGCTCTGTCCATGTCGACCGAAAATGTATATAGTACACCAAACCAGACACAAGCTACATATGAAAAAAGACCTTACAATAATAAATATCAACTTCTTGCAACAATATTCATGTGCATCGTATATAAAAAAGACCAGTTACAGATTGCGCGCAACTTTGTAATTAGTGCATATATATGTATCTAGTATTATTAGTTTTGCGTAGATGTATATATTGACGACCACTTTCCAAATGGCCATTTCACTGTAAAATAAAATAATATGCTGGAACAAATTAAAAAGTACTGGGAATAAATTTGAAAGCAATAATGTTACCCTGACAAAACAGTCATGAAAGAACAAGCGGATGAGACCAGCGCCTAAACCGGGATAGCTTTTAACATAACTACTAACGGTACTCGTCACAATTGACTCCGCTTTTTCACATTTGTCTTTGTAATACCCGACCTTAAGTTCAGATCCACATCCAGATGCTTCTGATACCGGAAGCAGGAGCTGGAATGCTGTAGCAAATATAAGGCATGTGATCAAAATGGAAATATTGCTTTCCATCTTAATGGCAAAGTATATATTGACTGGATTAGTTGAAAGAGAAAGAATTAAGGAGAGCTGATGAGAAAGAATTGAAAGGAGATGTAGAGTATTTATAGACAAGCTGTTGTGGAAAGATTCATGATGAGTATATATATATATATATATATTAATTACTTAAATGGTTCTAAGTTCTAACCACTTGAGTCTTACTTCCAAGTTCTTTCGAGACAATGATTTTAGTTATCAGCATCTTGCAAGCTAGTTATCATAATATTAATTTTACTGTTCGTAAAATATTCTCTTAGACCAACCGATGTGGCATAGTCATTCAAAACTAAATAGGAAAAAAAAACCGATGGCAAAGGAATGGCTCATCAACGCTATCAGTTGGTTAGACCAAAAAAATCAGTAAAATAATTTCAAGTAATTATAGTGTTGCTTCTCATGCTATGATAAAGGACATACTAAATGTGTTTTTTGAAGTAGTATGCGCGCAATCAAAAGTGCAAGCGCCTATTACAGCTCCCAGCTCGTTAAAATTCAATTTTCGACCAGTCCAGAAGTTTCTTCTTGTTTAGGATTGTCTATTATTACGGTACATATCGGAATGAAGTATTTTGATATCCATACTCTATATTTTTTATCCGTAAAGGTAACACGTTAATTACAAAATTAATAATTAATAATTACTGAATAAATTGATAGTTATATAATTTAATAAAAATAAAAATATATTTTTGTAGTGATATGACTACTAAAAAATGAAATGTATATGAAGAGTTTGGCTATGGTGCTATGGATAACATAAGACATGTGCTATTGCTTCAAAACTCAATTGTATAGATTTCAAACGACGAATAAAAACTGTTAAAACCGGTCTACTTCATCATTGATGCATTAATTTACAAATATAATTTATCATTTTTTTAGTTCATTTAGAATAAAGTCAATTTAAGCAGTAAAAAAATGATGATTTCAGCAATAAAGTTAATTTTAATACGTTTATTTTTCATCATTTTTTATCGCTTGATTTTATATACTAAATTAGTGAAGAATTTTTTTTATAAATTTTCATGTAAACACGAAGCTAATAGGTTTTAATGATTTGGATTGTCATTTGAAGTCTGTATGGTAGATGTACAATAGTACGGGATGTCTTATGCTATTCATACCACCTTAGTCAAACTAATTGATGAAAATTCCAATTAAATTGGAAGTAATAACAAATGAAAGATCGTTTTTTTTTTAGTTTTTATGAAGCTATGAGATAAAGAAAATCAAAATTTAATTAGATGAACAAGATATGACTCAAATTGCTCACGGACGTCTCTGACTAGCCAACAAACTAAAATCGACCTTACAAGTTACAGCACTATAAATTCAAGTTTGGTTTCTAAATTTCATAATTTAAGGAGGACATGAATTACCAACTAATAATTACCAACTAATGATCAAGACATTATCACAAATCATTTTCATGATTTCTTTTGTAAGCTAGTATTAAAGAAGGTTTAGAAATCTCTCACCATATTATGTCCACTGGATTTGAATCTAAAACATCTTAAATGTAAAAGTAATATATAGCTTACTTCTTGAAGTACAAGTTAGATTTGAGCCATGTTTATGAGTTTTGATCTAAATTTTATTTTATTTCATAACATCACATAGCAGTTGGAGCGTCATTAATTGAATGCCCTAAAAGAGTTAATCAAATGCGTATGCCAATTAGCTACTATCAAGCTTTAAAAAAAAAATGCGTATGCCAATTCATCAGTGTTCAATAATTATATAAATTAAACATCAAATTAATCAAAAATCTCAACAATTAGCTTTCTTGTATATTAAGAGAAATTCATACTAATATGATTTAAAATTAGAGTTCATTGCAGGTTCTGGTTGAAAATATCAAAGGAAAAAATTGATGCACCAAAATTAATTGCAATGAAAGTACTGTTAAATATTCAGCACTTTTATTTAGTTTATATTAATGATCTTAAAACTTTAATTATATTTTCGATGATTGTGTAATTATTATTTTTATTATACGTGTGTGGCACTAGCAATGTCGATAATACAAATTATTATTTTCCGGAATTGCACAAAGATCATTCGAATAAAATATCCTTAAAATTCTTTCATTAATTAACTCTCTCGACAATTAATGGATTATTAAACCTCAATGATGAGATCAAAGTAATATTGAACATGCGCTGCAAGCACTTGATTATTTTGGATAGGAACATTCTTAATGCATATGCAACAAACTGACAGCATGGTCGACTTCGATTAATTGCATTTGGGTTTCTCTGAATTTATTACCCAGGTATATTGGTATATTGGTCTAAGGCATGTTCGACTTCCTTATAATGCGCAGTGGCCAGCATAGTAACATGGTTCGCGAATTATTCGCGAATAATTCGTGAATAATTCGGATTTCAGCATCTAACGAATCAATCAGCGTATAAAACGTTAATTCGCGAATAATTCGCGAATTTGACGAATCTACGTATAAAATGCGTTTTGTTCGGTAAATTCGTCTCCCGTCAGAAACTTTAATTCTCCGAAGGGGCAAGCCACACAAGCCATTTGGCTTCTCATCTTCCGAAGAGGCAAGCCATATAAGCCAAAGGACAAGGCTGCAGCACTTTTGAGTACTTTAAGGTAAGAAAAAAATAATAAACTAAGATATATTTTGAGTCAGCCGGCTGGATAGTCAAAGACAAAAGTTAACAATCAAATTTGCATGAATATCCTTTCTTTTTTAAGATTTTATACATAAATATTTTTTTGTATTATTTGACATTTTCAAACAGATAATTTTAAAAATTATTAAAAAAATTCCGAATCATTTCCGAATTATACCCGAATCACAAATTTTTGACCTCGCCGAACCGAACCCGAACTTTTGAATTGTCACTATGGTGGCCAGTAGATGAATGAACCGCTCATTGCAAGGTTTTTGGTGACCATATATAACTCTGCTTTGAAACGTGTAGAATGCTACTTATTTAGTATGAAACATTATTTGTAGTGGACAAAAACATATTTGTGTGAAGTGTGTTTCAGGACAGGGTACACAAGGAAACGCAAGGGGAGAGAAAGATGACCAGACTTAACCGATTCATGTTTACTTGTTTTAGAATAAAAAAATTTATGGGAGGTCATCAAATTTTGTCTTTTGTCCAAATCTGGTTATTGAAGCTTGATTTGTCCTTCTATAGCCATTAAATTTTTAATTTTTTCCAATCAAGTAACAATGTAACTTTTTCATCCAAAAAAATAATAAAATATAATTTTTTTTTGTATTTTGGACGGAATGAGCACATTCCGTTAGTATTTTGGACAGAATGCACATATTCCATTTATATTTCGCCAGAAAAGTTATAGAGTGATTTAATTGAAATAAATAAAAAATTCAGTAGCTACAAAAACACAAATCATACTTGAATGATCAATTTGTAACAAAAAATAAAAATTTAATGACCTCCGGCAAAATTTATCCTAAATTTTAAGAGAAAAATAATAGAAGTAAACTTTGTTTACTCACTATTCAAATTTTGTGACTCGCAAATCGAAATATAAAAAGAGGTAATTTTTTTACGCTGCTCTCTGTTCTTTCCTACATTTACATACCCTTATTTCTGGAAGATATGGAATGAACTACACCAATAATGGCAGACAAATCATCATGAGAAAATAAAAAAAAATAGGGACAGAATGCCCCTCTGGGTCGTGGAATTCATATCCTCCCGATACTGTAAAAGAGAATCTCTTCGAATTAGTGGATTTGAATCGTTCTTTTAACTTTGCACGAATCTCAAAGCCATAATATTGTCCCATGCGCTAGAACGAATCTCAAACCGTAAAGTAAAGGGAATCTTTTACACCTGTTGGAGAGGATATATACTTCTTCTCAGGTCGTGGGGCAAATCAATTCCTCTATCCTCCTGCCTTTTCTAAATGGAAGGAGTGTAGGTCCGATGGGCATCGGACCTACCTCAGTTCGACGGGTTTAATCACCATTGATTTTTTTTAAGATTCGTGCGAAATGCTTTAAAACCCATGTGTTTATGTTTCAATTTTCGTGCGCACAAATCACTGCGTTATTCTACGGTAGATCTGCCCATCGGAACCAAACTAGGTCCGATGGGCATCGGACCTACACCTTTCTCTTTCTAAATAAACCTAGTTCTCATTTAAGAGCTCGGAACCGATAGTCCGATATAATAATTTGTGGACCATGAATTATTTTTTTTTTAATATTTTGTCATTAGTGTTTTAACCGAATATATTGAACAAGAATATTTTATATAGAATAAGAAAATCTTATTTTTTGTTCGATTAATAAAACATGTTTTCTTAAGGAACTTTTGGCTACGGAAAGAGTTGGGTTCCATAGGATATTTTTGGTCCATTTCTTAAATGATAACATACATAATTATTGTTAAGCATTAAAGTCCATAGATCCTTAATATAGCATCTGCAAAATCTGTTAAATGCTTGCTTAATAGGTAATTATGATATTTACACTATTAGTTTTTTATGAACACAATAGTATCTAAATATTTTATAATATATAGATAATTTTATCTTTCAATAATTATTTTCTTTAAATTAAAGCTGCTTCTTTATCATATTTTATTATATTATATTGTTTCTTTCCTTGAAAGTTATGTTGATAAATTATTTTGTTTAAAATTTGCTTCTCTCTCATACATTATTATATGATTTTTTTTCTTTATAATTTAGTTTTTTAAGAAAATTCTATATTATGCCATATTCATTATTTGTTTCATCATAAATTTTAAAGATTTTTTAAAGAAGTTATAAGATTGAAAGATTGTATTATATTGTTGAAAGTCTATCAACATTATATATTGAATTATATTGACAATTAACATGTTAGCTTTATTTTTGCAAAAGTTTATTAAAGAAAATGATATGGTTACTTATAGAAATTAGAAATGAATTGACTATTGGAAAACATATTAAATGCGAATAATTATATCATAAATAATCGTGACAGTCGACCAATGATAAAAAGGTAAAAATAATAGTACCCCTAACACTACCCTAAAAATCGAAGTTTTTTTTTATACCATATTCCCAAAAATATAAACCAAAAAATCATGATTTTGGGAGATTTCTAAAAACACTCAGGTCGCCAAGCCAATTTGAGGCCCAAAAACGAGGGGCCGCTAAATGAATCTGCGAACTCCGACAAAACAAAAACAAACCTCAGAATTTGATTAAAGGAAAACAATAATTGTTTAATAATTTTCAGAAATAGACAGAATGATTAATAATTTAAATATATTAGAAAAAAAATTAAATAAAATAGATAAAATATCTTATAATTTAGATGTACTAGAAGGACTCCGAAATATTTTTCAGACAGGATTTTTTCCGGTTGTAAAAAAAATTAAATTATTTCTTGGGAAAAATAAAAATACTTTGTATCTGAATTATTAATTCCGGTTCAAAAGTCACTTCTTGTAAATATAGAAATTATTGTGTTCTTTCTATTTCTAAAAATTATTAAACAAATATTATAAAAATCAAACGAATTTGGGGCATGTTTTGTTTTGGCGTGTGCCGCAGATTCATTTGGCAGCCTCCCGCTTTTAGGGACGCAGATTGGCTTGGAGGCCGGGGTACGTAGTTTTGGAAATTCTCCAAAATCAATGTGTTTTGGTTTTTTTTTAATTATGGTATAAATGAAAATTTCGGCCCTAAAAAGTATACATTGATTAAGCTAAACTTATCAATTATATATATGCACTAAATTTAAAATGATAAAATACTCCATGAACTTTCTCATTATATATACTTGTATTCCTAGCCTAATATGTACAGCTAGCAATTAAGTAATAAATTATTCATGTTTGGGCCTCCCTGGCAATAGTTGTCTGTACTTTAGAACATATAATTGCTAGCTAGTCTCGTTCATTCCACGCGTATATCAGACTAATAAAACAAATTAATTTTGAGAAGCTAACAAACTTTTTGTAGATAGAGTTGACCCTAAATTAATTAAGTGTACGTTCTTGTCTTCATTTAGGGATCGATGACATGCCAACCAGAGCCCGAGATATGCATGTTGGTCCGATCTTGGATGAACCAATTGTTTAAAAATATCCCTCTAGAAAATTAGCTACACAACAAACCTACATTATATATGAGCCATGTGCACGGGAGTTGCCCATTTTTATTACTATATTGTGTGCTCCCACCTACGGACAATTGATAAATTCAAGACAAATTCTAGAATTAAAGTATGGAATTGAAATTGAAATTTTTGAGTAAAGGTGGAGTAGAAGTCATTCAACTATTCAATATTTTTTATTACAACAAAAAGTTTCTGTCATCTGGATTTCAACTCATGACTTTTCAAATAGAGATCATGTGTCTTTACCACTAGATCAAAGGCTAGTTCTTAGGAATTGGAATTTGTCCAAATAACTTTGAACAAAATTTTTCTAAAATCGGATTCAAACTATCTGAATTCATTGAAATTTGTGCAGACGATTTAGAACTTAATGAATTTAAACGATTCATGTGAATTTTAATGTGAAGTGGACGGTTTAAATCCCGCTTAGGATATGAAGCTTTGTTCAACAAAAAAGTTGGACAAAGTCTCATTCATTAGGTATATATGATCATCCACATTAGTCTTTATACTATTGACAAAAAGACTATTTTTTGTATAGGAGATCTTAAGTTTGAAACTCAAATAAAAAGTTAATTTGAATATATTTATTGGCAGTTTGCCAACTATAAAAAATAATAAAAAGTTAATTATTATGAACGTTGATAGTTAGAAGCAATATCGATCTTCGACATTTTCTAAAAAGAAAAAATAATAATAATATGATCATCCACGCCGGTCTTCAATAAAAGTCGGAAGAAACAATATGTACTCTTAAATTATTTTAATAATTTCCTTTTGTACCTTATTGTCTTCTTCTTTGTTTTGAAAACTTGACAGAAACTGTCAAGGAATACCTTATTGTCACTTGGTCTAATGGCCAAGATTAATTAGACCCGGTTTAAATTTGCATAAGCTCAATAATTTAATACTTAAATCAACTTGTTGCCACGATCGTTTATGTACAAAAGACTTGCATTTAATCCTCTTTGAATATGCATATATATGCCGTTCTATATATGTACAAATATCTCTGTTATGACTTTGTCATTTAAAATTCTAATATCAAAATAATATTATTACACCTAATTATAATTCCATTCTGAACGCACAAAAAAAACTAATTAAGCAGATATCGACTTTGAATTGATAACACATACAGGATTTGTAAAAATATGTTTATATGCACTATTAATTTCTTGACGTTATTCTTTCATTCACTTGGTACCATCAATATAAAATTGAAATGCCTTAATTGAGATAAATGATTCATTATTCATATTTATTGTTTGAATTATTAATTTTCAATATTTAAAAATATTGTGACAATTTGTGACAACAGAAATTATTCTATTTAATTTTCATTTTTGTAAAGAAATTAGTGACATACTTATGGTATGAAGTACATCTACGAAAATACCTAGCTATTCTTGAAGACACACACTTAATTTATTAGTGGCAGAAAAATAAAACATTGCTTATATTTTACATTTCCTAACAGTCTTATATTCGCAGTTGAAAGAGAACCACAAGCTCAATTTTGCTTAAACTTGAAAATATTTTCATTAATTGGTTAGTGCATGTTACTAGTGGTTCAACGTAGATTATTAAGAAATGCATTTTGTTTGTCATTTGGTTAGTGTTACTAGTGGTTCAATTTTATTATGGCAAAATGTGTAAAAAGATACAAGATAATGGAGGCAACACAAGTTCTGAATTCTTGTCAGAGACTACATTCGTTTATACGCACTGTACTCTTCAAGGTCGCTCAATATCATTTCGAAGCCGCATCATCTTCCTTCCAACCTCCATATTTGTCGAGGCAAATGGAGGACGGGATCCGGCTCTTCTACATCATTTCAACATATAATTAGAGTTTATTTTTTTAGTATTAAAAATTCAATCAAGAGTGCACTTGTTTTTTTAATTTACACCTTTAATCGTTCCCTTAATATTATTTTGATTTTTAAAACTTATCTTAAGAATCAATAAAACTGTTTTAATGATACATTATTCTTTGTGTTGACAAAGTTTAATAATTATTTTGAATCCGGTCTTTGGCCCTACTAATATCTAACTAACAATATGCATGTTTGTTGAATTTTTCATGTATCGATTTGAAAGAACTTGGTGAGGTTTGAGCTTGTCTTCATATCTTATTATATGACTCGTGTAGTTTGTATTTGTATTGAATTATATATTGTGATTTTTTTAAAAAGTAACGCAAGAGGAAGGGAATTGTGGGAATTGCATGGTTAGAATTGGGAGTTGTTGGTTTTAAGATCTTATATCTCATAGAGAAGGAAATACGTGACACGCCATAACGTGACATGATAAGTATGCCGTAATTTGATCATGTGATGTGATTAATTTTTTTTTTCACGTGACGTGATCAAAATAGTGGCAAATGGTCACGTCACGTGTAGTCACGCCGTGACTACATGTGGCGTGACCACACGTGACGTGATATGATGTGACGTAAATTAATCACGTAAAACTTTTTTTTTATATTTTAATTTAAATTGTTGAATATCAAAAATTATGAAAATTATAAAAATTGTAAAATAAGTAAATAATGTTGCATTTTTTTTTTCAGAAAAGACTGTTGGGTATCTGGCATTACTTTACAAATTCAAATTACAAATATTCATTGGACTAAACTAGAGAAAATAAAAACCAGTACTACATGAGTACCGGTATCACTGAACCCACACCATAAGAGAAACATAGATACTCTATGCGTACCAAAAAAAACTGAAAATTAACTAGAAAATGCTAAATATTCTATGTTTCATACCGTGACGTGACGTGACGTGAGATGTAATTTTTGCTCGAATGCGGTCACGTCACATGACACGTGACACGCAAGTCACGTCACCTAATTATACCTAATATCAAAATAATATTATTACACCTAATTATAATTCCATTCTGAACGCACAAAAAAAACTAATTAAGCAGAAATCGACTTTGCATTGATAACACATACAGAATTTGTAAAAATATGTTTATATGCACTATTAATTTCTTGACGTTATTCTTTCATTCACTTGGTACGAAGAAATTAGTGACATACTTATGGTATGAAGTACATCTACGAAAATACCTAGCTATTCTTGAAGACACACACTTAATTTATTAGTGGCAGAAAAATAAAACATTGCTTATATTTTACATTTCCTAACAGTCTTATATTCGCAGTTGAAAGAGAACCACGAGCTCAATTTTGCTTAAACTTGAAAATATTTTCATTTGGTTAGTGCATGTTACTAGTGGTTCAACGTAGATTATTAAGAAATGCATTTAATTTGTTTGTCATTTGGTTACTGTTACTAGTGGTCAATTACAAGTTCTGAATTCTTGTCAGAGACTACATTCGTTTATACGCACTGTACTCTTCAAGGTCGCTCAATATCCTTTCGAAGCCGCATCATCTTCCTTCCAACCTCCATATTTGTCGAGGCAAATGGAGGACGGGATCCGGCTCTTCTACATCATTTCAACATATTATTAGAGTTTATTTTTCTAGTATTAAAAATTCAATCAAGAGTGCACTTGTTTTATTTACACCTTCAATCGTTCCCTTAATTAATTATTTTGATTTTTAAAACTTATTTTAAGAATCAATAAATTTATTGTTTAAAAAAAACTGTTTTAATGATACATTATTCTATTGTGTTGACAAAGTTTAATAATTATTTTGAATCCTTTTGGCCCTACTAATATCTAACTAATTAACAATATGTTTGTTGAATTTTTCATGTATCGATTTGAAAGAACTTGGTGAGGTTTGAGCTTGTCTTCATATCTTATTATATGACTCGTGTAGTTTATATTTGTATTGTATTATATATTGTGATTTTTTTTTAAAAGTAACGCAAGAGGAAGGGAATTGTGGGAATTGCATGGTTAGAATAGAAGGAAATACGTGACATGCCGTAACGTGACGTAACAAGTACGCTGTGATTTGATCACGTGACGTGATTAATTTTTTTTCATGTGACGTGACGTAACGTGATCGAAATAGTGGCAAATGGTCACGTCATGTGTAGTCACGCCGTGACTATATGTGGCGTGACCACACTTGACGTGATATGACGTGACGTAAATTTAATCACGTGAAACTTTTTTTTATATTTTAATTTAAATTGTTGCAACTCAGAAAAAAGATATCAAAAATTATGAAAAATTTAAAAATTTTAAAAATTGTAAAATAAGTAAATAATGTTGCAATTTTATTTTTAGGAAAGACTGTTGGGTATCTGACATTACTTTACAAATTCAAATTACAAATATTCATTGGACTAAACTAGAGACAATAAAAACCAGTACTACATGAGTACCGATATCACTGAACCTACACCATAAGAGAAACATGGATACTCTATGCGTTAAAAAAAAAACTGAAAATTAACTAGAAAAAGCTGGATACTCTTATGTTTCGTACCGTGACATGACGTGACTGGTTCGCGCGACGTGACGTGATATGTAATTTTCGCTCGAATGCGGTCACGTCACGCGACACATGACATGCAAGTCACGTCACCTAATCGACTCACGTCACGCGACACACAAGTCACGTCACCTAATCAACTCACGTGACGTGACGTGACTGATCACGGCGTGACGAATTTCCTTCTCTATATTCTCATACTATATCTTCCTTCTACTTTTTATTTGGTTATCTTTTAAGCTCATAAAAAAAATTGCAAGCCATGAGAGTCGACACAATTTTCCCATTTAGGTTTGGCCGAATCCACTAATAGATGTGCCCAATTCTATCGTGCTCAGAGGCTCATAGCCTGAGATTAATCCATTGACCCCGTGCCAAAATTGATCAAGCTTTAATTTATTCTCCCAAATTCCTACAAAATTCTTCTTGCAATTAAGAGAAAATCCTCATTAGACTTTTTTTTGAAGAAAAATATGGGTCGAGCCCGTATTTTCATTGATGAATTGTCTGTTACAAGGGGTTTGTAACGCCCAGTAGGTAAAAAACAAGAGAGCTCAAAACAGTTGAGCTTTTAAAGAAAAGGAAAGCCTAAAAACATGTAGAAAAGAAAAACAGAAAGAGAAAAGAAAAACCGAAAGAGAACAGTAAAGGGAAGGAAGTTAAAAGAGATATTTATGTATGTTGAGTTGTTGTTGTCCCGTGTGTTCTCGCTTCGAAGAATTGCATCTGCCAAAGGACTTCGTTCTTGAGCTCGCCAATGCCTTTGCTTCCCTCCGTAAATGTTCGAGCACACCGTTCCCGCCAGAGAATGAAAAGTGTCATCAGTAAGGCCGACCTTTGCCCTATGGCAATTCTTGTTCTTGTTAAAACCTTGATTTTGGACGAGGTATTGTTCACCATTGCCATTTGTTCGGGTATCGTTCTTGCCATTTCTTCATATAGAGCTTTTGAGAAAGGGCAATTGTTGAACAGGTGTCTTGCAGTTTCCTGATTTGCCTTACATAGAATGCACCGGCTGACTAATTGGAATCCTCGCTTCTTGAGATTATCAACTGTTAAAAGTTTGTTTCTGATCAAGAGCCATCCAAATACCTTCAGTCGTGGTGGTACATGGAGTTTCCAAATTCGATGAATTGAGGTTTGTATTCGCGGTCCATCCTTCAGTCTTTGATATGCGCTTTTGACGGTATATGTTCCCGTATCCGACCATTGCCATTGAATTCCATCTTCCTCTTGCCAGTTTAGATTAAGTTGTACCAGTTTTCGTTGTAAGATGTCCAACTCCTCGCATGCCAGGGTCGTTAATCGGTGTGTGAACAAGTCATGTATTGTGTTGGCTTGTTTGGCTTCCGCGAGGGTGATGTCAGGATCCCGGGCATGTGTAAACAGGTTTTGCAATTCCAGTCTTAGCATGCCATTGCCCCAATTGTGATTCCATAGAGAGATTTTCCGTCCATTACCTGGTATGTATTTGAAGGACATGTAGCAGAATGGCATATAAGTCTTTGTTTCTTTCGTGAAAAGAGGCACGTCTGGCAGTAACGTCTGCGGTGTTATGCGGTGTTGCATGAGTGGTTTCCATAGTGTCTTTTCTGGCCTTCCTCATTGCCAAACCCACTTGAGTAGAAGTGCCTGATTGAAATTTTCTAGATCCATGATTCCCAGCCCTCCATGTTCTTTCGGTCTGCATACTGTACTCCAATTTATTAAGCTCATTTTCCTTGTTTCTGGTGAAGCTCCATGCCATAGAAAAGTCCTTCTGATCTTATCCATTTTGCTAATTACCCACTTAGGCATTTTAAGGCATGTCATGTAGTACGTCGGTATTGAGGTCAGTATCGAATTAATTAGCACTATCCTGCCTGCAATAGAAAGGTGCTTTGCAGCCCAACCCGCAAGGCGCATACTCATCCTTTGGATCAGTGGTAGAAACGCTGATCTTGGCAGTCTTTTGTTTGACAATGGAAGGCCAAGGTATGTGAAAGGAAAGCTTCCTAGTTTGCATCCAAGTATATTTGCTAGCTCTTGCTGTTCTTCCTGAGCTCCCTCAGAGATTAGTAATTCAGACTTTGCCAGATTGACAGTTAATCCGGACACCTTTCCGAATACGAGGAGCATGATCTGCAGTGCTTGCAATTGCTGGACTTCTGGCTTCACAAAAAATAACGCATCATCGGCGTAGAGTAAACATGGTGTCATACCATGAAAGGGCATTCACAATGCTTGCATGTCTGTAAGTTTTTGTGCGTATCGAGCAAGAAAGTCAATCGCAAGAATGAACAAAAGCGGTGAGAGGGGATCTCCTTGTCTGACCCCGCGTTTTAACTTGATCTTTTTCCCGAGCAGACCATTTATCATGATTTGTGAAAAGCCTGTTAAGACTGTTTTTTCTATCCAGGATATCCATTCACTCGGAAAGCCCTGTTGGCGCATGACCTCCCCGATGAATTCCCAACTGACCGTGTCAAATGCTTTTGCAAAATCGACCTTGAAAATGGCGACCGGAAGCTTAATCCTTTTGGCTCTATGTAGGATGCACTGTGCGTAGATGTAGCTTTCCGTGATCTGTCGATTTTTTTGAAATCATGTTTGTGCGTTGTGAAGCAGTTTGGGTAGTTTATGCTGCAACCGGTTGGCCAGTATCTTTGAGAAAATTTTTTGAACTCCATGTAGAAGGCTTATGGGGCGGTAGTCGTGGACCGTACTAGGAGCGGGCTTTTTGGGCAACAATACAATGTATGAACTATTCAGAGATGTCAATGGTTCGCCTTTTGCTGTTGTGGTCTGGTACACAGAACATAAGTCTGGTGCTATGATATCACAAAAGAATTTGTAAAATTCTCCCGAGAAACCGTCCGGTCCGGGACTCTTGTGGTTAGGCCATTGCTGAATGGCCTCCTTTACTTCATGTAGTGTGATAGGCATTGCCAAACTACCCAAGTCTGGCTGATCATCCGATATTGGATATAGGTTATCCCACTGTATGTGTGGCATTGTGTGAGAATGCGTACCTATTAGGCTGACATAATGATCGAAGAAAACCTTTGCCTTGGAGGTCTGGTCCGAGCATGTTTCTCCTTGATGTTCTATCTCTGCTATGTTGTTGTGGTTCTTTGATATCGACGCGGTTGTGTGGAAATATTTCGTACCTCTGTCGCCTTCTAGTTCCCATTTTGTGCGTGCTCTTTGCCTCCACATGTCCTCTTCATATAGTGCTAATGTCGCATATCGCGCTTTGATTGTGGCCGTGATGTATTTCTCAAGTGGAGTCAAGTTTCGCCTTTCTTTGACTTTATCGATCCATTCCAGATAGTCCCGACATACTTGGAGCTGCTTCTTGGTGTTCCCTGTTTTATTTTTTGTCCATTCTGTTATGCATTTTTGAAGCCTTGCTAACTTCAACTGCAATTGTTCAGCTGATTGTGCCTGATCCATGCCGAGCCATGTTTCCTTGATCATTTCTGTGAACTGTTGTTGTCTTAGCCAGCAATTCTCAAATCTAAAGAATTTTGACCTGTCCCATCTGGTGCTTGCTATGTAGAGGATCGGGCAGTGGTCCGAAGAAGTGTTGGCTAACGTTTGTTGATGTGAGTTCGGATATTTCCTGTTCCATTCCGTTGAGATTAAGAATCTGTCGAGTCGTGCCATGTGCGGTTGCTGCCTCTCGTTAGACCATGTGAAACGCCTCCCGTGTAGCGTTGTGTTTATTAGTCCCAGTGAAGAAATCAAATTTGCAAAATTTAAGGTGGTTCGCATTTCTGCTGGCGTGTTGCTATTTCGATCTTCAAAATCCAGAGTAATATTGAGATCCCCACCTATTATCCAAGGTGTGTTGTCAGCTGGTCTAATCGTAGATAACTCCTCATAAAACGCAGATCGTTCTTGCGATGTGGATGGTCCATAAATCCCCGAGAACCAAAATCTAGTTCCATCGACATTATTCTTAAGTAAAAGGCTCAAGCTGTGGGCTCTCTCGTCCGATTGAATAAGGGTAAATTTTGTCGGTGTCCATGCAATTATTATGCCTCCTCGGGTTCCTTGGGACATTAATGCCTCGTATTTCTGCAATCTTAGCCCACATATTTCTCTAATCACTCTTTGATCGATTCTGTCTAACTTTGTTTCTTGCAGACAGACTAAGTCGGGCTTTTCCAATAAGAAGGTTTCTCGTACCGCTAGTCTCTTTTTCCGTTCATTTAGACCCCGAACATTCCATGAAATGAATTTAATTTTGATGTTTTGATTCATTTAGTCACAAGTGTAGCATCTGTTACTGAGATCCATCCCCCTCCCCAGTTTTTTTTTTTTTTTTTTTTTCAAATAGTAAGATATTTCAATCATGCAGAGGGAACAACGAAATATTTTTTTTCTACTAACTCCAACTTGTTCACTTAACCAAAGTTGATACAGGGATCTCAAACCTTGAAAGATAGAAAATAAAAACACCTTCCTACTGCTAACCTGTGTTAAGCCGTCCACCTCCCTACTAACTCCATCTTTTCTACCTAACAATTTGGAATACAGAGACCCCTTGTTTTGGAAATAAAGCAAAAACACCACCCTTCTTCTAACCTTAATTAATCTTTCCTCTTCCATAAACAACAATTAAAACAACTAAACAAACACTAGTGCAGAATCCAAAGAAACCTGAGTACTTTGGACTTCAATTTTCTTTACTACTTGGCTGCCATCGGCCCCTTGCCATTTTCTCCACCGCGCACCACAGTGATAGCCCGCATCAGAGAATCGATGTGCGCCTCCATTTCACTAGTTACTAAGGACCCGGCCGCTGCCACGATCAGTTCGGCTTGTGTGGCCGTTAGCGGGTCATAAGAGCGTAGGTAATTCATTTCAATGTTTTCTGCATGTTGTGGCTTCCTCTTGTGTCTCGGTGGTGTGGTGTAGCCGCTGCCATCATAGCCTAGCACTGCATGTGCCTTGTCGATGGCTGAAATGTACGGGCCATCGTTCTTCTTCTTGAGGCGTGGGCTCCTTCGAATTGGCAGTTGCTGCTGCTGCGTGAACTGTGGCGGTCCCTCAAATCCTGGTGGGGACTGTAGCTCTTCGGAGCCCAACACAGGATTCTCCAATTTCTGAGTTAAAGAGGTTCGGCTGCCATCAAAGGGATCTGGGCTTCCTCCAATTGGGCCTTGTTTGAACTGTGGCGGTCCTTCAAAACCGGGTGGAGATTGGAAATCTTCGGGGCCCAAAGTGGGTTTCTCCAATAATAAGTTTCGGCTGGTTGCAATGTGGTATGGGCTGTCGGTTAAAGGTGAAGCTGGGCCGGAGGTTAGGAGTGTGTTTAATGGGCTCTGGGCCGAACCAATCTGGTCAAAAATAAAGTGGGGTGGTGCACGTGTACTGTAATCAATTTGTGCACTGTGGCCAGCATGTTCTTTCCAGCTCATGCTTCCTGGGTAACGTGTAGGAATGGCCATGTTGATTTTCTGCAGGGCTATGGTGATTTGTTTTGACTGGCTGCACTGCGCATTAATGAGAATACCGCCAAAGGTGCTTCTAACGGTCACTTGAAGGATTCCTTCCTGGGCCTTGTTCTTTGCTTCTGTACCATGTGTGACCCTTCTAGCACCACTGAGGACATCAGGCTTTCTGCTTTTGTCGCCAGGGATATGAATTTCCTCTTTTTGCCTATCCTTTATCAAAAGCGGTGTGTCCTTTACCAAGACAAACCGCAGGTCCTGTGCCGAGCTCTGACCGGTCTCCAGTTGGTTTTGAACTTGTGTCTCCAGTATTTGATTTTCCAGTCGCCATTGTTGTAGTTTTTGTTCCCTTCGTGAGTATGTGGAATCAGCTCCCATCTGATATTCATCTGTGACTGAGTTATAATCACTAGAATCTGGAGAGTGCCTGCGGCGGTTGTGCGGTGGCATGCGTGGTCCACCTTGCCTTGGGTTGTTAATGCGACTATCGCCACCTCCGTTGAGTGCCGGGCCATTCGGAGTGTGCAGCCAACCTTCGAGTTTTAAATAAACTAGCTTTGCATATGGGTGTTGCCGCATTAACATGGTTTTCGGTATGAGCAGTGGGTTTTGCGTTGCTATCAGGACTCGAACCGAGTGGTAGTTTCCATTCTTGAATACCGGTGCCATTTTAATGACATGGCCAACTCCCGATAAGAGCTGATCTATATCATCGATGTTGCAACCGTGTGGAGGTACACCGGTGATGCAGATACGGGCCTTGTGTTCTAGAGGATCGTAGACCATGCCTTGACTTTTCTTCCACTCGGCCAGCTGCACATAGGTATTAAAGTCGATGGCGAAAACTCCCACCTGCACGGCATGGTTGCGAAGATCCTTCATTGGAAATATAACTATGCAGTCAGCCGCTGCCGTGTCGAGTTGCCCGACCTCAAAGGCCCTTGGGTGGTGGCCAAGTTGCGCAGCCAAGGTTGTAGATAACCTCTGTGGCAGGGTCTGCTTGTTGACATTGGGCCCAGCATGCACAGCTGCGGCTCTGTCCAACTCCTCGTTGGAGGGATGGAAGCCATCTCTATTAGGCACGTAAACCGTCTGCTGCTCAGGCCGTGTACCCGGCAGATGACTGGCGGGCGTCATCGGCATGGTTTTCCAATTGTCCATGTTGGTGTTTTGGTTTTCAGCAATCTCTGTTTCTTTGTTTTTGTGTGGTTTGTGGCCTCTGTTGGCAACTGGTGGTTTGTTGTGCAGGGCCTCTGTTCTTTGTTCTTTGTTTTTGTGTGGTTTGGTGTTGTTGTGCAGGGGTCTATTTGTATTGAGACCTTTCCCTTTGCATCTGCCCGAGGTGTGGCCATGGTTATTGCAAGTATAGCACTTAATGCTATTCCTGCAGTTACTTTGCGTGTGCCCCCTCTCCAAACATCGAAAACATTTTCCTTGAGCTTTCAATATTTGCAGCTTCTTTTCGAGGTTAGGATTGGTGTACTTACGAGTTTGTGTTTTGCGCATATAATGCTTCCTGTGCACTGCTGTCCAGCCTTCCTCTTTGGGGGGTTGGTTGTCGTCACCCTGCTTGAATGCCGTATCGTCTCTCAGATTTTGCTGTGTTTCCTGGTTCAAAACGTGTTCCTTTGGGGGGGGTGTAGTGCTTGCTGTCTCCACGAGAGTGGCCATCCGAATAGCATTGACTGTAGCTTCTTTCCTGTGTAGGAGGGCTGAGCCTTCCTTGCTAGTGTTAAAAGTCTCATAAGTGTTGGCTGTCGTAGCTCTACGAATGGCATTAATGGTGGCTTCTTTCCTGCGCAGAATAGCTGGGTACTGTTGGGTAGCGGTTGAGCTTGTATTAACTGCTGGTGGGGTGTTGGATGTCACTTGGGCATAGGTGAGTGGCTGCTGGTGGGTTGGGAGAATTTGACTTTGGGTTATCGCCTTGCGTGTCGCCTCCTGGCGAGAGAGAAGAAGAGACGCCATCCAAAATCCTCATTAGACTAGATTAAAGAATCGATTCTTTCCAGAGTTAAAATAATATTTTGAGTAAAAGTTTAAAGTTAAGTCATCTAACTATTTAATACCTTTGTTATTATAACAAAAGATTTTCCTCATCTGTGTTTTGAACCCATGAACTCTCACAAAAAGACAATGTGCATTTGCTACTGTTAAAATATATATATAAGCAACAAATTAAATATCAACAACTTTAGAAGAGAAATTAATTATCTCAGCAATATATATTTGATGAGACTCGAGAGAAAATTCAAGCTTAATGATTTTTCATTTCCTTTTGTCCTCGCGAACAAGCTCAACAAAGAGCGACATCTTCGGTTAGCTCAGCTGATAGTACGCTCTTAGTGCAATCACCTAAATGGAGCAAAAGTAATATAGTGTCATGTTGAGAACTGTTATTGGAGAGGAGAAAGGAAAGGAGACTGCCATTGGAGGAGGAAATATCATACATGAAGTTTTGGGAAAGAAGAAGACAATTAGAAATAAAAGGACATCTTCATTTAAAATTAAAGGACATATTAGTCAATTCAATTTTTAAAATAATTAAATAAAAGTTTAAAATCATTAAAAGTGGATAGAAGCAAAAATGTCAAGTTTTAATGGACATTTTGAATATTATGGTAGTTTGATGAAAAAATTAACTATTTAAAAAGTATATATGGGCACAATAGAAATTTTCCCTTTTTTTTTTACTATTGACTAATATCATTGTATAAGTTCTGAATTTTTAATTTATTGAGCCATATAATCATCTATCATTTTTTCAAGAATCCACATTTTAATAATTTTTAATTTATTGAGCCTTATAATCATCTATCATTTTTTTTAAGAATCCACTATTAATATGGGCCCTTCTGAGGGGCCTAATTGCTAAATTTTGTAAAAGCCGAGATTTACCGAGTCCGTATTCTCTGATACATCTCAAACTTTGAGTCAATTTAAAACGGGGCAAATCTTTTTTCGGTGTCTACTCGGACCGACGGGCATCGACCTACTCTGGTTCGATGGGTTTAATCACCGTCGATTTGCTTTAAGATTCGTGCAGAATGCTTTAAAATTCGTGCATGTTTATTTCAGTTTTCGTGTGCACAAATTGTAAATTAGATCGGACGGTCATCATGCTCGTTGAACCTAAAAATACTCCATTCTCCTACTCGGAATGCAGGGGGCACTATCATTTGTGCTTTGAAATTTGTGCGAAAAGGTTTTAAACTGTCCAAATTTTTCGAAGATTCACTCAAATCTTGAGATATCTCAGAGGATGCGAACTCAGATTTGCCCTCATGGTTCTCTCTTTAAAACATTGATTCATTGAATGCTTCTCCAAAACAGATTTACCCTCAAGGCCGTATACATGTACAGCCCAAATTGTACTGCGTTTAATCGGCCTCCATAAATTTGTGAGTTTTACAAATTTAGTTTTAATGAGCGGATACAGATGCATACAGATATTAAAATTTAAAATTAAATTTGTTTTAAGTGGATACGAATATGGAATGGATAGTTGATACAAATTCAAATACAGATACGAAATAAATATTATCGAATAATTGAGTCATATGAAATTTAAGATACAAATACTAACTAACGAAATCCAAATATGAAAATTCATCTATTTAAATAATTTTCCTCATATTCAAACATTATTGTTGACCCATAAAAGGGAGGAAATAAAGAGAAAAATAAATAATATAAGTTGAATAGAAAAAGAAAACATGAAGAAAGGAGTTAAAAATTAATCATATATAAAACACAAAAAATGAGCCGAAATGGAGAAGAAAGGGGTGCAAAAGAAAAGAAAAAAAAAAGTGAAAATGGAGAAGAAAGGAGGTGGTTAATTATCTAGATATCCGCTCTTTTTCTATCTGATTCTGTGAAATTATACGCTATGTTTATCCTAATTCATATTATGAGCTGATTTGGACGGATAATATTGATCCAATATCTTATATTCTCATACTCTGTTCCTTCTTATTTTATTTGTTTTTTTTTTTAGTTCATGAATGAATGTTGGTGAAATTTTTATAAAAGAAGTTAAAAGTGAAACAGATTATTCTTCTGCATAATATGATATAAAGGGTTTTTTGTTGTTTTTTCTGTCCTTTTTACTACTATCGGTCAAGTCCAATATATATCATTCTATATGTTCAGAATTTTTAATTAACTGAACCATATAATATATCATCTCCCATTTTATCTAGAACCTCATTTTGAATCGTATTCCAAATATGTTGCAAATTTACCAAAAATAGCCTGGGCTAAAACCCTTAGCCAAAAGATTCCTTTATTAAGTCAGTATAATTTACTTCAAAATGGGCCCTTACGAGAAGTCTAATTTTTATATATTTTGAAAACTGTTTTAATTACTCTCATAGTGTTTATCGGTTTGATTCAGTTAAACCAAAATAAAATAGGCAAGTTAAAATTTTATTTGGCTTTCAAAAATACAATCAAACCGATCGAAATAACAACCGAATTGAAACCGAATCAAACAAACAAAACTAAATTTCGGTTTGTTCAGTTGAACCGAATAAGAATTAATAAAAAAAAGAAACAATTTTTTTATCTTTTGAATTATTTTATAGGCTCAAAAGAATAATTAATCACAATACACAAAATTGAATCAAAGTTTAGTGATTTTCATACTCAAGGAGAAAGAAAACATTCATAATTATTTTTTTATTGACTCAAAAAAATTATAGTCCGTTTTTTTGTTAGTTCATTCTAACTGGTTTTTAAATTATGTAAACTGAACCGAACCAAATAATTAGACTGGTTTTAAATTAAAAATAAATCAAACCGATCTATTTAATCAATCGAAAATAACGAACCGTTTTATCCGAACTCTCTCAATTCGGTATCCCAATTTGGTCGTCAACGGTCAAATTTTTTCACTGGTTGATTGTACCATTAATTGCTAGAGCCAGTTTCTATTATTAACTAAATACTAGAAGGAACCAAATGGAGACGAGGTCTTGTCCCTGCTCTCGCTGCGACCTATTATATCATTAAATTTTTTATAGATGTGCAATTTATTTGAGTAAAAGGTAATACCAAATAAAAGCCAGAGATACAATTCAACCTAAAATAATGGGTGTCTTCTTAGGGACACAATTTCATTAAGGTTGCATGCATGCAGGGTAATTAACTTAATTTCTAGTGTTTGATTTGGTTATATTTTACAATTTTTCATTTTGTTGATAATGTCACACTGAATGAAGTATACCTGTCTTTATAATATCTTATTTCACGTGAATCATGCAATTAGTTCAAGAAAAACTAAACTGCAGCTTATAATTGACAAAGACACTTTTATTCCTTTTACAGTTTACATAATATGCAAACTAAGATTTTTTTTGAGTAAAAATAAGGATCGAGTCCCTATTTAATTTATTGAATAAAAGGTTTCAATATGAAACCTGGTACAAAAGCTTAATGTTATTCAACCAAGTTGAATATCATATGCAAACTAAGATTGGAAAGTAAAAAAAAACACACTGTAAAAATACAATAGAAATGATCGGAATAGCCGGTACATAATAAAAGCATAAAAAGCAATAAATAAATTAAAGCAATGGCATTTTAAACCAGAGAACAACATAACATTCTCAGTTGACGAAACGACATGTGGGCCCCCTGACCTCGCCCGGTGGCCCTGTGAGCACCTCAATGTTCCCCATTTTCACCATGGCATTTGCGAAATCTTGCTTAAATGTCTCAGGCTTCTTAGTGTAGGTATCTACCTGTTTGCTGGTTTCACTGCTGGTGAGCAAGCTCCAGTCGGAGAAGAAAAGTGCAGTTAGAGATTCAACATTTTTATAGTACTGTTCATCTAGTTTATCTGGTGTCACAAAGTCCTGTGGAACGACACCATCATTGGTTGCATTCTTGGGATCGGGACAAAGTTTTCTCAAAGAGGCTCCAAAGTTTTGGTCCATGGTGGGGTCAATGGTGGGGTATAGGCGGCTGGTGAAGGAGGAACAATGCGATCTTCCGATTGAGTGGGCCCCAGAAAGAGCGACCATTTCGGAAGCGCTGAGCCCCTTCGTTGCAAAGAGGGCCTCAAGTTGAGTGAGATTGAAAAAGGGTGGGGGGAGATTTAGCAATGCCTCAGTACTGTTGGAAACCCTACCATCAAGCCTACCCGTCGGGATTTTGTAGAAGATATTGCCTAGGAGGTATGAGGCATCACGGGCAGCCAATGCTATGATGTCAGCACATGAAACGACTCCTTTGCATTCCTTTTCTAGCTCAGCCTTGGCTGCGTCGATCACTTCAAAGCCTCGGAGGCTCGGGAAGTTTGGAATGGCAAGCTTTTCTGTTTGATTGTTCTCTGGAGTTGGGTCCAGGAGGACTGAAGCATCACAACCCTAGTGAGTGCAAAAGAATATGTTGTTATGTCATTCGCTTAAAACATTAATTCATGCAGTAATTCTTTAATTTCAATTAAATAATGTTCTTAAATATAACAATGATGCATCTTTCAAGTTACCCATAGGTCTGGGTCAGTTTAAGTTTGAACTTAGATTGTTAAATTAGTTTTAATCATGCACAGCACTGGCACTGAAGCTCTGTCCATATCGACCGAAAATGTATATAGTACACCAAACCAGACACAAGCTACATATGAAAAAAGACCTTACAATGATAAATATCAACTTCTTGCAACAATATTCATGTGCATCGTATATAAGAAAGACCAGTTACAGATTGCGCGCAACTTTGTAATTAATTAGTGCATATATATGTATCTACTATTATTAGTTTTGCGTAGATGTATATATTGACGACCACTTTCCATATGGCCATTTCACAGTAAAATAAAATAATATGCTGGAACAAATTAAAAAGTACTGGGAATAAATTTGAAAGCAATAATGTTACCCTCACAAAACAGTCATGAAAGAACAAGCGGATGAGACCAGCGCCTAAACCGGGATAGCTTTTAACATAACTACTAACGGTACTCGTCACAATTGACTCCGCTTTTTCACATTTGTCTTTGTAATACCCGACCTTAAGTTCAGATCCACGTCCAGATGCTTCTGATACCGGAAGCAGGAGCTGGAATGCTGTAGCAAATATAAGGCATGTGATCAAAATGGAAATATTGCTTTCCATCTTAATGGCAAAGTATATATTGACTGGATTAGTTGAAAGAGAAAGAATTAAGGAGAGCTGATGAGGAAGAATTGAAAGGAGATGTAGAGTATTTATAGACAAGCTGTTGTGGAAAGATTCATGATGAGTGTGTATATATATATATATATATATTAATTACTTAAATGGTTCTAAGTTCTAACCACTTGAGTCTTACTTCCAAGTTCTTTCGAGACAATGATTTAGTTATCAGCATCTTGCAAGTTACCATAATATTAATTTTATTGTTCGTAAAAAATATTCTCTTAGACCAACCGATGTGGCATAGTCATTCAAAACTAATTGTAGGAAAAAAATTAACGGATGGCAAAGGAATGGCTCATCAACGCCATCAGCTAGTTAGACCCAAAAAATCGGTAAAAAATTTCAAGTAATTATAGTAAAGCTCCTGATGCGATGATAAAGGACAATACTAAATGTTTTTTTTGCAGTAGTATGCAATCAAAAGTGCAAGCGCCTATTACAGCTCCCAGCTCGTTAAAAGTTCAATTTTCGACCAGTCCAGAAGTTTTCTCTTGGTTAGGATTGTCTATTATGATATATGGTACATATCGGAATGAAGTATTTTGATATCCATACTCTATATTTTTTTGTCCGTAAAGCTAACAAGTTAATTACAAAATTAATAATTAATAATAACTGAATAAATTGATAGTTTATATAATTTAATAAAAATAAAAATATATTTTTGTAGTGATATGACTACTAAAAAATGAAATGTATATGAAGAATTTGGCTAAGGTGCTGTTGATAACATAATACATTTTGTGCTATTGTTTCAAAACTCAATTGAATAAATTTCAAACGGCGAATAAAAACCGTTAAAACTGGTCTACTTCATCATTGATGCGTTAATTTACAAGTATAAATTATAATTTTTTTGGTTCATTTAGAATAAAGTCAATTTAAGCGGTAAAAAAATGATGATTTAAGTTAATTTTAATATGTTTATTTTTCATCATTTTTTATCTCTTGATTTTATATAGTAAATTAGTGAAGTAAAATTTTTATAAATTTTCATGTAAACACATTAATGACAAAGCAAATTGGTTTTAATGATTTAGATTTGTCATTTGAAGTCTGTATGGTAGATGTTAAAGCAAAAGTACGGGACATCTTATGCTATTCATACCACCTTAATTGGTCAAACTCATTGATGAAAATTCCAATTAAATTGGAAGTAATAACAAATGAAAGATCTTTTTTTTTTAGTTCTTATAAAGCCATGAGATAAAGAAAATCAAAATTTAATTGGATGAACAAGATATGACTCGAATTGCTCACCGACGTCTCTGACTAGCCAACAAACTAAAATTGACCTTACAAGTTACAGCACTATAAATTCAAGTTTGGTTTCTAAATTTCATAATTTAAGGAGGACATGAATTACCAACTAATGATCAAGACATTATCACAAATCATTTTCATGATTTCTTTTGTAAGCTAGTATTAAAGAAGGTTTAGAAATCTCTCACCATATTATGTCCACTGGATTTGAATCTAAAACATCTTAAATGTAAAAGTAATATATAGCTTACTTCTTGAAGTACAAGTTAGATTTGAGCCATGTTTATGAGTTTTGATCTAAATTTTATTTTATTTCATAACATCACATAGCAATTGGAGCGTCATTAATTAATTGAATGCCCTAAAAGAATTAATCAAATGCGTATGCCAATTCATCAGTGTTCAATGCAGGTTCTGGTTCTGGTTCATTGCAGGTTCTGGTTTAAAATATCAAAGGAAAAAATTGATGCACCAAAATTAATTACAATGAAAGTACTGTTAAATATTCAGCACTTTTATTAATTAGTTTATAATTAATGATCTTAAAACTTTAATTATATTTTCGATGATTGTGTACTTATTATTTTTATTATACGTGTGTGGCACTAGCAATGTCGATAATATAAATTATTATTTTCCGGAATTATAGTTGTTAGTTGTTACAATGTCACATACACCTTGGAGAGTAGACCCCAGTTAATTGTGTCCCGGTTATGACATTTTTTTGTTTACAAATAAAGAATATTTAAGTTGGTAGATACCTTGGTGGCACAAGATCATATATTCGAATAAAATATCCTTAAAATTCTTTCATTAATTATCTCTCTCGACAATTAATGGATTATTAAACCTTCAATGATGAGATCAAAGTAATATTGAACATGCGCTAGCTGCAAGCACTTGATTATTTTGGATAGGAACATTCTTAATGCATATGCAACAAACTGACAGCATGGTCGACTTCGATTAATTGCATTTGGGTTTCTCTGAATTTATTACCCAGGCATATTGGTATATTGGCACGCACATTCGACTTCCTTATAATGCGCAGTGGCCAGTGGATGAATGAACCGCTCATTGCATGTTTTTGGTGACCATAACTCTGCTTTGAAACGTGTAGAATGCTGGGTAAGAGTAGGATACGGTAAGATCAATTTTTAATGGATATGAGTAAGATATAGATAAAGTCAATTTTAATGGGTATGGGTATGCAAATGTCTCCACCCGACCCATACCGTACCCATTGACACTCCTAGATATATCCTTGTTCTCAGGTTGTGGGGCAAATCGATTCCTCTATCCTCCTGCCTTTTCTAAATAAACCTAGTTCTCATTTAAGAGCTCCGAACCGATATAATAATTTGTGGACCACGAATTATTGTTTTTTAATATTTTGACATTAGTGTTTTAACCGAATATATTGAACAAGAATATTTTATATAGAATAAGAAAATCTTTTTTTTTTGTTCGATTAATAAAACATGTTTTCTTAAGGAACTTTTGGCTACGGAAAGAGTTGGGTACCATAGGATATTTTTGGTCCATGTCATAAATGATAACATACATAATTAGTGTTAAGCATTAAAGTCCATAGATCTTTAATATAGCATTTGCAAAATCTGTTAAATGCTGCTTAATAGGTAATTATGATATTTACACTATTAGTTTTTTATGAACACAATATTTTCTAAATATTTTATAATATATAGATAATTTTATATTTCAATAATTATTTCTTTAAATTAAAGCTGCTTCTTTATCATATTTTATTATATTATATTGTTTCTTTCCTTGAAAGTTATGTTGAAAAATTATTTTGTTTAAAATTTGCTTCTCTCTCATACATTATTATATGATTTTCTTCTTTATAATTTAGTTTTTTAAGAAAATTCTATATTATACCATTTTCATTATTTGTTTCATCATAAATTTTAAAGATATTTTAAAGAAATTATAAGATTGAAAGATTGTATTATATTGTTGAAAGTCTTATCAACATTATATCTTGAATTATATTGACAATTAACATGTTAGCTTTATTTTTGCAAAAGTTTATTAAAGAAAATGATATGGTTACTTGTACAAATTAGAAATGAATTGACTATTGGAAAACATATTAAATGCGAATAATCGTGAATAATCGTGACAGTCGACCTATGATAAAAAGGTAAAAATAATAGTACCCCTAACACTACCCTAAAAATCAAAATTTGTATTTATACCATATTTCCAAAAATATAAACCAAAAAACCATGATTTTGAGAGATTTCTAAAAACACTCAGGCCGCCAAGCCAATCTGCGGCCCAAAAAATAAGAGCCGCCAAATGAATCTGCGGACCCCAACAAACAAAAACAAACCTCAGAATTTGATAAAAGGAAAATAATAATTGTTTAATAATTTTCAGAAATAGAAAGAATGATTAATAATTTAAATATATTAGAAAGAAAATTAAATAAAATAGATAAAATATCTTATAATTTAGATGTACTAGAAAGACTCCGAAACATTTTTCAGACATGATTTTTTTCAGTTGTAAAAAAAATTAAACTATTTCTTGGTGTGTTACTGGAAAAAAATAAAAATACTTTGTATCTGAATTATTAATCCCGGTTCAAAAGTCACTTCTAGTAAATATAGAAATTATTGTGTTCTTTCTATTTCTGAAAATTATTAAACAAATATTATAAAATCAAACGAATTTGGGGCATGTTTTGTTTTGGCGTGTGCCGCAGATTCATTTGGCAGCCTCCCGCCTTTAGAGAAGCAGATTGGCTTGGCGGCCTGGGTAGTTTTGAAAATCCTCCAAAATCAGTATGTTTTGGTTTTTTTTATTATGGTATAAATAAAAGTTTCGGCCCTAAAAAGTATACATTGATTAAGCTAAACTTATCAATTATATATATGCACTAAATTTAAATGATAAAATACTCATCGAACTTTCTCAATATATATACTTGTATTCCTAGCCTAATATGTACAGCTAGCAATTAAATAATAAATTATTCATGTTTGGGCCTCCCTGGCAATAGTTGTCTGTACTTTAGAACATATAATTGCTAGCTAGTCTCGTTCATTCCACGCGTATATCAGACTAAAACAAATTAATTTTGAGAAGCTAACAATTTTTTTGTAGATAGAGTTGACCCTAAATTAATTAAGTGTACGTTCTTGTCTTCATTTAGGAATCGATAACATGCCAATCAGAGCCCGAGATATGCATGTTTAGATCGGACAAACCAATTGTTTAAAAATATCCCTCTAGAAAATTAGCTACACAACAAACCTACATTATACATGAGCCATGTGCACGGGAGTTGCCCATTTTTATTACTATATTGTGTGCTCCCACCTACGGACAAATTGAAGAATTAAAGCATGGAATTGGAATTTTTTTTCTTTGTAAAATTAGAGATCAAGCTATCTAACTATTTAATATTTTTTATTACAACAAAAATTTCTTTCATCTGAGTTTCGAACTCATAATTTTTCAAATAGAAACCATGTATCTTTACTACTATACCAAAAGCTAGTTCTTAGGAATTAGAATTTGTCCAAATAACTTTGAACAACATTTATCTAAAATCGGATTCAAACTATCTGAATTCATTGAAATTAGTGCAAACGATTTAGAACTTAATGAATTTAAACGATTCATGCGAATTTTAATGTGAAGTGGACAGTTTAAATCCTGCTTAGGATATGAAGCTTTGTTCAACAAAAAAGTTGGACAAAATCTCATTCATTAGGTATGATCATCCACATTAGTCTTTATACTATTGACAAAAAGACTATTTTTTGTATAGAAGATCGTAAGTTTGAAACTCAAATAAAAAATTAATTTGAATATATTTATTGGCAGTTTGCCAACCATAAAAAAGAACAAAAAGTTAATTATTATGAACGTTGATAGTTAGAAGCAATATCGATCTTCGACTTTTTCTAAAAAACAAAAATAATAATAATATGATCATCCACGCCGGTCTTCAATAAAAGTCAGAAGAAACAATGTACTCTTAAATTATTTTAATAATTTCCTTTTGTACCTTATTGTCTTCATCTTTGTTTTGAAAGCTTGACAGAAACTGTCAAGGAATACCTTATTGGCACTTGGTCTAATAGCCAAGATTAATTAGACCCGGTTTAAATTTGCATAAGCTCAATAATTTAATACTTAAATCAACTTGTTGCCACGATCGTTTATGTACAAAAGACTTGCATTTAATCCTCTTTGAATATGCATATATATGCCGTTCTATATATGTACAAATATCTCTGTTATGACTTTGTCATTTAAAATTCTAATATCAAAATAATATTATCACACCTAATTATAATTCCATTCTGAACGCACAAAAAAACCTAATTAAGCAGATATCGACTTTGAATTGATAACACATACAGAATTTGTAAAAATATGTTTATATATGCACTATTAATTTCTTGACGTTATTCTTTCATTCACTTGGTACCATCAATATAAAATTGAAATGCGTTAATTGAGACAAATGATTCATTATTCATATTTATTGTTTGAATTATTAATTTTCAATATTTAAAAATATTGTGACAATTTGTGACAACAGAAATTATTCTATTTAAGTTTCATTTTTGTAAAGAAATTAGTGACATACTTATGGTATGAAGTACATCTACGAAAATACCTAGCTATTCTTGAAGACACACACTTAATTTATTAGTGGCAGAAAAATAAAAAAAATGCTTATATTTTACATTTCCTAACAGTCTTATATTCGCAGTTCAAAGAGAACCACAAGCTCAATTTTGCTTAAACTTGAAATATTTTCATTTGGTTGGTGCACGTTACTAGTGGTTCAACGTAGATTATTAAGAAATGCATTTTGTTTGTCATTTGGTTAGTGTTACTAGTGGTTCAATTTTATTATGGCAAAATGTTAAAAAAGATACAAGATAATGGGGGCAGCACAAGTTCTGAATTCTTGTCAGAGACTACATTCGCTTATACGCACTATACTCTTCAAGGTCGCTCAATATCATTTCGAAGCCGCATCATCTTCCTTCCAAGCTCCATATTTGTCGAGGCAAATGGAGGACGGGATCCGGCTCTTCTACATCATTTCAACATATTATTAGAGTTCATTTTTTTAGTATTAAAAATTCAATCAAGAGTGCACTTGTTTTATTTACACCTTTAATCGTTCCCTTAATTAATTATTTTGATTTTTAAAACTTATTTTCAGAATCAATAAATTTATTGTTTAAAAAAAAACTGTTTTAATGATACATTATTCTTTGTGTTGACAAAGTTTAATAATTATTTTGTTGAATTTTTCATGTATCGATTTGAAAGAACTTGGTGAGGTTTGAGCTTGTCTTCATATCTTATTATATGACTCGTGTAGTTTGTATTTGTATTGTATTATATATTGTGATTTTTTTTAAAAGTAACGCAAGAGGAAGGGAATTGTGGGAATTGCATGGTTAGAATTGGGAATTGTTGGTTTTAAGATCTTTTATCTGATAGAGAAGGAAATACGTGACACGTCGTAACGTGACGCGACAAGTACGCTGTGATTTGGTCACGTGACGTGATCAATTTTTTTTTCACGTGACGTGGCGTGATCAAAATAGTGACAAACAGTCACGTCACGCGAATGGTCACGTCACGTGTAGTCACGCCGTGACTACATGTGGCGTGACCACACGTGACGTGATATGACGTGACGTAAATTAATCACGTGAAACTTTTTTTTATATTTTAATTTAAATTGTTGAAATTCAGAAAAAAGATATCAAAAATTATGAAAATTATAAAAATTGTAAAATAAGTAAATAATGTTGCAATTTTTTTTAGAAAAGATCGTTAGTTATCTGACATTACTTTACAAATTCAAATCACAAATATTCATTGGACTAAACTAGAGAAAATAAAAATTAGTACTACATGAGTACCGGTATTACTGAACCTACACCATAAGAGAAACATGGATACTCTATGCGTACCAAAAAAAACTGAAAATTAACTAGAAAAGGCTGGATACTCTATGTTCATACCGTGACGTGACGTGACTGGTTCGCATGACGTGACGTGACGTGACATGTAATTTTCGCTCGAATGCGGTCATGTCACGTGACACGTGACACGCAAGTCACATCACCTAACCGACTCACGTCACGCGACACGCAAGTCACATCACCTAATCGACTCATGTGACGTGATATGACTGATCACGGCGTGACAAATTTCCTTCTCTATATTCTCATACTATATCTTCCTTCTACTTTTTATTTGGTTCTCTTTTAAGCTCATAAATGAATTTTGATGGAATTTTTATAAGAGAGGCCAAATGAAACAAATTATTCTCTTGCATAATACAATATGAAGTTTTTTTAAGATTATCCAATATCATTATATATGTTCTGAATTTTTAATGTGGAGGAGGATTCAAATGTCTCAAATTTTTGTGTCTCGATTGTGCCTCCATTTTTAATTATTAATAACTTAAAACTTAAAACTCAAATATTAAAAATTGTTAGATTTGATTTATATCATTTTCTCAATACACATATATAAAAATGACTTTGTTTTGATCGGTATCAAAAGCATGCAAAAATACATTGATATGGATAAATTCTGGACGATAATTTTTTCAACTTATTCATTCATATAAAAACAAAATCAAAAAGTGATAATTTTTATAGGCATGTAGAGAAAATAATATATATCACATCTAACAGTTTTATATATTTTGACATATAAGTTTTAAAAAAATTGTTATTAGAAAATTAATAAATAGTGACCGAAATGGAGATATTTGAACCCTCCTAATTTTTAATTTACCGAGCCATATAACATCTCCCATTTTTTCGAGAACTCACATTTTAAAACATAATCTAACTTAATTATAGTCTGTTCATGTTGCAAATTCACCAAAAATAGCAAGGGCTAAAACCATTTTGCCAAATAATTCCTTAACATAGTTTAGTTTGCTTCAAAATATGGACCTTTGAGGGGTCTAATTGTTCTATTCTTAAAAAACCGAGATTTACCCTTCTTACAAGTTCGATGGCAATTTGCTCGAAAAGCCACGATTTTTGTTGCAATGCCTGTGTCTCGAGTTTGGATCATATAAGTTACCTGATTTTAGATCCGGACTGTTTAATTTAAATTAGTACGAATTTTAAAGAAAGCTCTTTATATTTAAAAAAAAATTCGAAAAAAAATTAACTAGATTATGACTTAACCTGATACAATCAGATACCGCTCAAGATATTCTTCTTTGTGAGAAATAAATCTGCTGTTATTCTTTAGAAATAACAGGAACCTGTTAATCCCATCCTAACCGTTAGTCTTTGTTGAGATTTATACATGAAAAATTTCATTAAAATTTGTGCATAAAAAAGTAAGAACGGTTGGAATTGGAATAACAATTTCCTGTTATTCCCAAAAAAAAAACATCCTGATATTCTTAAGAAATAACAGCAGATTTATTTCCTTGTTTGTGCCTCCTAACATTATGTCTAGCAAGGAAAACAATGAAATCTGTACCTGAAACATTGATTTGATTATTAGCTTCTCGAAAACAGTAGCCAGCACTGGTCGTCAACGGTCAAATTTTATTCTTCACCGGTTGACTGTACAGACAATTGCTAGAGTCAGCTTCTATTATTAACTAAAAACTAAGAGGCTTCCTTCCCATATACAAGGCCCAGAAATGTACTGGGCTTAATAGGACATCTAGAAATACGAAAGCAAAGGCCCATATACAGCCCAAATTGTACCGGGCTTAATAGGACTTCATAAATTGGACGAAATTCTAGTGTATGAATTCCAATCATTTTCATAACAAAATGCATGCTCAGAACATAAACTATTGTACATAAGTGCAAAAATGACTAAAATTCGATTACTCCCTCTTAGTACCAATGCAGAGTGTGCCAAAAAATTTATTAATACCCTAAAAAAACAAAAAATAGCAAATCTGCCCTCGATATGAAATAAATTTCAAAAACACCTGATCGCCCCATGTTTGGGCGGTCCACTCACTACCAAACCACCCCACAATGGGGCAGTCACATCTTCACACCAGACCGCCCCACGTTTGGGCGGTTTGGTGTTTATTATTATTTTTTAAACGCTGTGCATTTTATAATGTATTTTTTTATAATTTTTTTATATTTTGTAAATTACAGTTCCATTTTTTATAATGATTTATGTTTATAATTTGTTATAATTGACGATTATACTTTTATTTGTTGTAATATTTAATTATAGTTTTATTTGTTATAATTTTTATAATAATTTATAGTTATATTTTTATAATTGATGATTATAATTTTATTTGTTGTAATGATTTATAATATGTTATATATTTATTGTAGTTTTATTTTTGTTTAATGTTATAAATTAGTTTTTTCGATTAGATAACCAACAAAACTAAATAATCTAAATGGTAAGTCTACAACATAAAATCTAATAATTCAAACATGAAATATAACAATCCAAACATAAAATCCTACAAATCCATCTAACTAAAAAAACATAAAAAAACATAACGACGACGACGGCGACGACCAGAGAGATCCAACGTAGCAGGTGGACGGTGGTAATTGGGCGGCAGCTGACGCGTCAAGTGAACCTCCTCCTCCTCTTCGTCATCCTGGAGATCGTCCACATCCATCTCCGACACCGCACCGGCCGCCCAGGGATCCTCCTCCTACAAAGATAACTGTGTATGGCGAACCTATAGGAGATCCTCCTAGATCACCGCCTGTGTATGCATCTCCTATGGATCGGCCTCCCAGGTAGAAGGATACGTGGCCGGAAGCTGTGTGCCAAATATAGCAGAGGCAAAGGCATCTACAACATGCGCTCCACTCCCACTAGCCTCGTTGTCCTGCTCTCTAGTCTCTGTGTATCGTGGTATGTGGAGGCTCTGTACCTCATACCTGGTATCATCTCCAGTAAGGTCAGTCATAGTGAACTCGGGGTTGGCCTGCCAGGTAGGAGCTCTGTTGTGTATTTTAGGTATAGAATATTTCGATACACTTTTAACTTTTAAAATTTATAAACCTTTGTACACAATGAATAGGCTAGTTGTAAGCGCACAACCTATCGATTGTAGTATTTAGGTGTCGATCCAAAGGGAGGTAGGGAAACACTAATTTTTATTAAATTAAACTACTTTTAAAACTAAACAATAAAAGTAAAAAGAGGGGTTTTAGTGTAATTTTGTTTTTATTGAAAATTAAAGGCTCGTAACAAAGTAATTAAAATTCGGGTGTGATTCAAGTTGGAGGAGTCTAGGGGTATTCGGTCTACAATCTCTTGCTGATTATATCTACTCGGTTTGTTTAAATTCAAGTTTGATATGACGAGGTTTCTAACCTAAGATGTTAAAAGGGTCACTTTTGTGAATTAATAACGTGCCTAAACAGTTCGGATTTCACGATTAAGTCCTTCACCCTAGCTATCTAGACCATAAAGTTCTCGTTAGCCTATCATATCCTTAGATATTAGTACTTCACGATTAAGTCTTTCGTACCCATATTCAATTCAATTCAAGGGGTCTTAATTAGGGATTTGACTTCACGATTAAGTCCTTCATCAAACCCTAACCATAATTCCTGTAGTTCTGGTTTAGAATTCAAATTGGTCAATTCTAATCCAAATCCTAAGGTAATTGTGATCATAATTTGGTACCATCATATATGATCCTAATCTACTTCAAGTCTATTAGACCTAAGCGGGATACTACAATTCAATTACTAATCATGCATCATCACAAAGAATAAATCTCAGAAATTACCATCAAATCAAATAATCATAATAAAAACTAATATCCGAGTAAGATAAAATTAGACAAGTTCATGCTAAAAGACCTAAGCCCCTAGAGAGGAAATCTAGCCTCTCATGGATGCTTTAACATCCACAAAAAATACAAGATAAACATGGTAAAAACTGAGAAAATACGTAAGAGAAAAGAATACAACCAATCTCCTAGTTCCTTCCCAAATTCTTCCCTTGTCGCTCAAGCAAAACCTCGACTTCTTCCTTCTCTTCCTTTGAAATTTATCGCAACTTTTGATCACCACCGGAAAGTGGAGCAGAATGACTTCAATTTAGCAATGATGAGCAGTGATTATTTCTCATGTGGTCTCCTCAACCTTATATAGCATTTTCTGAACTTGGAGATCAAGTTGTTTTATTTTCGGCGCCCACTAAGCCCACTAACTTAATCATTTTCTGAACTTGGGGATCAAGTAGTTATATTTTCGGCACCCACTAAGCCTACTAACTTTCATATTTCTAATTCTGTGATTATGAACTTGGCGACCAAGTTATTCTAATTTTGGCGTCCACTCAGCCCACTAACTTTCCATATTTAGCAGTTTTTCAGGCTGGTGCGGCCATTGGTGCTGCTGCACAAAATTACACATTTTGAATCTGGATTTGTTTCCTTCATGAAAGTTGTAGATCGTTTTGTCATAGTTCTTCCAAGCTTTGATTCTCCTAAATCGGAGTTCGTATGACCAAGATATGGCAAAAATACGAACTGTGTGTCGACAGCACGGGCTGAGTGCGTCCGCACGGAGCTTGGATTCCTCTGTTTTCTGCATCTGATGGCTGAGTGCGTCCACACTCTGGGTCAATGCGACCGCATAGAGCTCGGTTTCCTCTGTGTTGTGCTCTGAATTTCTGCAATTCAAACGGGCATAGGTCATGATCCGTAAATCCGTTTCAGTGTTCTACCACTTTTCGGAAAGCTTGCGAGAAGATCTACAATTTGCTCCATTTTCTGTAATTTAAATAGACTTTGACATTAACTTGGTTCTTGGATGTATTTGATACTAAAATAAGCATAAATACAAAGAATTTGGTACAGTTTGGAGGTTAAACCCTTTCTTTCCTACAGTGTATAGAAAATTGGCTTATCAAGCTTCATCATATATGTAAACAATGTTAGTTTTGCTACATACAAATAACTAGTAAGTTAATGAAATAATAAAAAAAATCACTAACCTCGCCAATCTGCACCGAAACTCCATACTTATTGTAGTAAGCGTTCCATGCGTTGTTATTCAACACCAAGTTGTGGAGCGTCCAACCCGAGTTATCCTCTATAGAATTGAAGATAACTTGATAATAATAGATTTTTAAAGAGAAATGATTGTGTATGGCACATTCATATTAACTTGTAATCACCTAGAGGAGGTGGCGGCATCTCATCATCGTAGATAGCGACTCGGGGCTGATCCGGATCTCGTGGTATGGGCTTTATCTCATGCCAATTGATGTTCTCCCCACTGTCGTGCAACATGCCAATGAGGCGTCCGTCCCAGCCAGAGTCCTTCACAACTGGTGTATTGTGTTGGAGCCTCTAACAGACATCCTATCGCTCTCCAACCAATCTCCGCCATGCACACCAGGCTGTGTGCCACTCCTCTAGTACCGAACAAAAGCTATACAAAATATTTTTTTCAGTATTATTAGAGAAACGTATAAATAAACATTTAATTTTTTAAATATGTCGGTTTTATTTATATTTATCGCGCGAGCCTGGACCAATCCGAAAGGCAAGTAAGTCCTATAGGTATCACCTATGAGTCTCCGTCAAAGGCTCTCACCATAGTGCCCATGTAGATATACAGACGGCATGTCCCACCTCTGGTACCATATGGCATATCTCAATGCCCAAGGCCCAGCCCCCAAGCTGACGAATTCGGATCAAGTGAAGTAACCCAATCTTTGGGTTTTGGATCGAGACCGTCCGATTCGAATCTGCGATAATCCATCCCCGAAGTGAGCGCACACATCCCGACGACGAATGCAAATCACGAGACGATCTCGAGCGACGAATTCGAATCGGACGGTCTCAATCCAAAACCCAAAGATTGGGTTCCTTTAGGGGATCCGGACCCCAAGCTGACATCATCAGCCGTAGGCGGGGTCCATAAGTGATCTTGTGAATATCGTGCTTTCTGGTAATCCTCCGCAACACGCTGGCTCCAATCGACTTTGGGCTTATGGTGGTTAGTCCTACAATATAAATTAATTAAAATATATTATTAGTAACGTGTAAGATTGAACAAGTAATAAAAAATAATAAAATTAAGTATTGGGTACTTACTTGTGCAGCTTAGTGGTCTGTTGCTCGTCTAGCATAGGGAAAGGTTTAGGGTTTAGGGTTTCGAACGCATCCAAACCAAACTGACGGGGCACTCGATCAGGATAGTGGTACTCAACTATTCAATAACATACGCACGTCTCCCGATAATACCAGAGGTTTTCAGCTCCAATGTCAGCTGGCAAAGAAGGTTGGCCTCGTAGAACGCACGATTAGGGTACCAAGTGACATTCTTCTCATGAAGCATCTGGAGCTGACCCCGGACATAAGAAATCCCCACAGTTTTCTCTTTGCTCGTATTCTCATATGTGTGGTGACTATCCCATATGGCACCGTATGCGGGGCATCTCTCGGCGTCTAGTCTCGTACATGATATTTAATAATTCAATTTCTACAACTCGGTACGACGTAACCAAACCAATAACTTTAAACCCTAAACCCTAAACCCTAATTTTGGACCCTAAACCCTAATTTCTAAACCCTAATTTTAAAAAGGGTGTAACAGTACCATGAATCGCGTCGGGAAAATCAACAACCCGCACACGATATTCAACAACCCGCAAGGCAATTCCTTAACAGTTTCTAACAATTTCAATCGCAACACTTACGAAATATCAAAAATCCGAGCAATTCAATCGCGTCAAAAAAATCAACAACCCGCACACGATAATTAACAATTCAATATCTAGCAATCGCTCCAATGTCATCACAAAGCACAAAACATAAATAAAATAAGTTATGTCGGGTTACCTGGAAATAATCGGATTGTGCTTCTTGATTCATGCTCCGGCCTCACCTAACCTCAAGCTTCGTGGGTGGGGGCGGCCTTGCGAGAGAGAGAAAGAGGGGGGTAGGGGCGACCTTGCGAGAGAGGGGGTGGGGGTGGCCTTGAGAGAGAGAAATGGGGGGGTGGGGCGGCCTAGCGAGAAAGAGAGAGAGGGTGGGGGCGGCCTAGCGAGAGAGAGGGGTGGGGGCGAGGTTTCTCTGTGGGGTGAGGGCGGAGGCGGGGTGGATCGGGTTTAGGGTTTGGTTTAGGGTTTGGTTTAGGCGGAGCAAGAGACGGGACAGAGAGGGGTAAGGGTGGGGGTCGAGATATTAAAAAAAAATAAACACCAAACCGCCCAAACATGGGGCGGTCTGGTGTGAAGAGGCGACCGCCCCACTGTGGGGCAGTTTGGTAGTGAGAGTGGACCACCTAAACATGGAGCGGTCAGGGTGTTTTTGAAATTTATTTTATACCGAGGGTAGATTTGATATTTTTCTTTTTTTGAGGGTATTAATAAAATTTTTGGCAGAGTGTGGGATATGCACCATGTTTGATAGCGAAGGAATAGGTGAAGTAAATATCTTACTCTATTTATGTTGTCAAATGAAGATTGAAGAGAAAATAGAAAAGTAAGATGGAGTAAGAGGTGAATTAATTCATAATAAGATATTTCACTTCTTTTCAGGTGGATTAACTTATTTCACACTTACTCGGTTTGTCGGATTCACTGTCATAGGTAATTAAAGTTCAATTTTCTAACATCTTATTCCTCGAGACTGATTAATTTAAGCTATAACATAAACTACCAAACGAGATATAGAATGTAAAGAGTAAGATAATATAAGTAATTTGTTCACATTAGCTTTACTGCACAACCAAACATGAATCTACAGCGTAATGCAAACATTCAAAACCAAGGTACTTGTACCAGGATGAATTGATCTTGTACTAAAAGGTGCTTTCAATTCGACTCCATTTTGGTGCAAAAATAGCTTGTTCTTTTTTTTTTTAGGAAGTATGTCATGGCCTATTATAAAAAATTTATCAAACCGAAAATATACAAAAATCTACAAGCTCGGAAAAATATTGTACAAGAAAAAGGTATATATGCTATAAGCTAACATTTCCCCATACAAATCCACTCGCTCTTGCAAGTTGCAAGATACCTTCGTACTCCAAAATTTACAAAAAAAAAAAAAAATGTTAGAGATCCACTTTACAAAACAGAAAAAAGAAAGGAAAAAATTGTAACAGTTGAGAAAGAAAATGCAAAGACAAGTATGTAGCAAGAGAACTTCCGCTAGTTCACTAATTAAATCAATGTAAATTTACTTCAATGTATATCCTTACAATTCTCATCATCACTTACATTGATTATGTTAACTTTATGAACAGGGACTTCGAATCGCTAATCATGAAAGAGAAGAAATAATCAAATTCCCCCGAAATCCTAATCCAAAATCTTTTTAGTGCTAATTAAATCTCTAGTTTATCTACGTCGAAATCGGAAGAACAACTGAACCTAGCCCCACTTTCTCTCTACTCGCTGTTTTATTGAGAATTCAGATGCTACTGTCAGTACTCTAGATTTTTCTAAATTATAGGGGGGATAACTCTAAGATTAAGATTTGTTCCTCGTGGAGAATCAATAATCGCCGAGACACTATTCCGTGCGCTGTTGGAATCAATGACTACATTTATTTGCTCGTCTCCTTCGTGCTCATCGCTTGGCATTTCTCCTACTTTAGCCGGCTCTCTCCCTTTGCCCCATAGCACCATATAGAGTCCTAGCACTATAAGAAATGTCCCTATAACGCTGTGCATGAAAAATTCACAATTTTGAGTTCAAGGGTAGCATTTTGTTCTTTATCATGATACAATAAGGTAGTGTGTCTGCGATTAATACAGCATCAAAATTTTGTTCCTTGTTTTCTGTACAAAGAGACAGAAAACAATTGAGAAAGCTTAGATTTTACCCAAAAAAAAGGAAAAAATAATTGTACCTTCCAAGATGTAGTTTTTCATTGAGAAGAAGTGAACTAAGGATTGCAACTATTACCAGCATCAGCGGATTGAACACCGATGCAAATAATGGTCCCTTCTTCCTTATACACCATGCCATTACTGTGAACATCATACCAGAACTCAGTATTCCCTGTAATTAAGTTTAACCATGGCACAAAATTACTTTAGAATCGGTTAGATTAATAATGATATGAACTCACAAAATCTAGCCCTTAATTTATAACAAAATTTGTAAATAGTCCTAATATAGCGTGAAGAAATATGATGATGTACACTGGCATATATGCGAGTATGAATAACCTAATATTGTCTAGGTTTTCGGTTATTTTTGAAAAATTATATATGATTTTAAGCTACAAGCTAGCCCATTGGTAAAATATTTGAAGGCAGAAACTATTATATAGGGCCGGGTCAACAGTGGATGCATTTTAGTAAATAATACGGGGCCTCTATCATGGTTGTAACTATAATATTTTCCCAAAAATATATAAAATAACACATAGAAGCACAATTATCTGAGAGATCTCTCAACTGGATCCGCCTCTGGGCTATATTGAGCTATATATACTGAGAAAATAAAAGCTTACTGAGTAAGATACACAGAGGAGCCTAATATCCCAACCGAACCGCCACTGGGTCCAATCCCTTTGCATGATAAGTGCGAACACGAATGACTGAATCATTGCCATGAAGCACAACATGGCCGTGCTGGAAGTATGATACGGAAACGATTTGCTTAGTTTTGCCTACCACAAAATGAAAATGTCTCTTTGTTCTTAGTCAATGAAGATTTTCATTACAGCTATTCCTAGGATTTGGTACTGATCATCTAGAGTCAACTCAGTATCAACTTGTTGCTGCCCCGGATAAACTATTGTTGTGAGTGTGCGTGTGTGTTCGAAAAATTAATAAAAATAAGTACCTGAATGGTTAAAAAGATAGCATAGCACAAGCAACAACAGACTGCCAGCAATGAACCTAAAGCTTGGTTTCCTTCATTTTGTTGTTTTTGCACAGTTCTGTTGTGTTCTACAAGATTAACATGTGTTTCCCATATTTCTAAAGGGATTCCTTTGTAAAATGTGAGGACCATTGCTCCCCCGACTCCTAGAATTGTGCCAAAAACCTTTGCTTGGCCTGAAAGTGTGCGTACTGTAAAGGTCTCCAATCTGAAATTAGCCAAAAATAACATGATATAAAAATTATAAAATTTACAGTTTGTTGTAAATCAGTGTAATAGATACTAAAAGCATAATGATAAATTGAAATATTAATTTTTGAGTTTTCATGCACACCTGAATAATGCAGCAAGAATGAATGTCATTGCTGGTACAAGGTTTGTCATGGCAGCAGCAAAGGTGGCAGAAGTGAGCTTTAAGCTAACTACATATAAATTTTGTGCCAATGTACCCCTGAGATAGAAATAATTGCATAATGTAAATTTCACATAAGACTTCTCTTAGAAAAGTTACACCTTACAAGCAAGACACCAGCAGCATGTCATAGGCACTTTTCCTTTTCCTGTACTACACTTTCTTATTTGCTTCATAATCCCCTAACTAAAAACATTTTTTGCACATCATAAAATAATGGTTTTTCAAAGTTTTAACCTTAGAACTTTGTTTTCATAGTTATAACTTACAATGCATTTACTCCTATATATTGCATCCTCCATTCATTTCTTTAAAGAAGAACTACTTCTAATTAATTTCATGGATTTGTATACCTAATATTATTGTGAACTTAAGTAATGAGAAAAGCGTAAAATGAACCTCAATAGTATACAAAGTTTCCTAACAATTAAAAATGTCAAGTCGCCAAATATTTTTTTAGAAAAAAGGAAATTAAATTTGAACATGCAATAGCACTTCACACAACACCAGAACACTGAACTAAAAGCAAGGCAATAGCAAAGGGAAATTGGTTGAACTGTTTCTTTTTCCATCTGAAATGCACTATTTAATTTCTTTTTAGAATAAATTCATTGGAATCATTTTGACAGCTATATTATTGGAAAAAAGAAACCTACACGTTATCATTTTGTCATTGTGTTTTGATAGAGATTTGTGTATAGGTGTACAAGCTCGCTGTTGTCAATTAAGGAATTTTTTCTTTTGGTTTCTTTTCTTGATTTAGAAATTATTTATCCTTCACAACATCATATATCTTTATTCTTACAGACTTTATTCCAATTTCCTTTTCTCCTCCTTCGACCATCTGTTAGAAAAAAATTTGCTCTTATGTCCTTCAATTATCTTTTTTACAGCACTATCTTATCACTTTTAGTCTTTTCTTGTCTCATTTCAATTTTTAAAAAGAGGTCAAATGTTGTTCCATAACTACTTAATGGTGATGTCTCGTTGGGAAGCAGATAAATTATCACATTGGGAAAACAAGTCAATTAAATGCACCAAACAGAAAAAAAAAAACAAGTTTAATATCACTTTCTCTGTCGCCCAATTAATTCTAGACAAAAGAAAAACTTTTAGTGTTCTTTCAAATTAAGTTTTTGATCCTTTAAAGCAGGTTCCTCGTGAGCATGCAAAGCTTTTAATAGTCTAAACCAATTTTTTTCTCTCTCCTCTCTCTCTCTCTCTCTCTTCTCTCCAACTTTCATAGTTTTGCACCTACTTAATTTTCATTCTTTAAAAAGAAAGCAATAAAAATTATAATAAATTATAATATTTGTGTAAAAAATATTGTGTCAGATATTTTGTAACGTAAATCTTACTTTCGGATGAAAAACTACTTTCAATATCAGATATTCTTTCAGGAAAAAAGGTATGAGAGAGAAAGCACTAAATTTTTTCAATGAAGAACTTTATTTCAGATAAATAGAGCCTAAATCAATCTTTCCATAAGGGGTGCTTTTGCTTAGAGCTTCTTGGCCAAAAAGAAAAAAGAATAAAAAACTGTTAGTGTATTTAGTTATTTACTTATTTAGTGTAAACATATTAACCATACATTTAATACAAACTAATTTTAGTGATATTTAAAAAAAAGCTTATTTTAGTATATTTACTGATGAAATAATACACTCACCCGAAGAGGCCGCATAGGAAAGAGAACATCACCACCTTCCATGTAATCTCTCTCCAACTATTCCTACAATTGATACATAGAACCTTCAATTAATTAGTAGCAAATCAATTGCACTGAATCATAAATGCAATTTTCAATCAGTACAAAAGTTCGTGTGGTGACAATCTAATATTCAATAAAATTGTAAGTGTTTGCACAGTAAAGTAACCGAAGTTTGGATCTCTTAAAAAAAAATCTTTGAAAGTGATTATTTTTAAAATGCTTTTCTTTAGGTAAATCTTTTTTAACGTTTGAAGTATTTCTTTAGATTTCCTGCCATGAAACTGCAAATTCTTAAGTAATTTTTAAATTAACTTGAACCTATAACCTTAAGAGAACACAAAAAATAAAGCTTTGTATGTTATCAGGAAGATACATTTAAGTATGTTTAGAAAGAGGTATAAGTCAATTATTATTTCAGAGCTGTCTTTCAAACGTTGTTTTGAAAAAATAATATACATTTTAGAATAAATTAAATTTTAATAATTATAGTGAAAAAAAATTTGCACATAATTAATATTTTAAAATATTATAAATTTATATAATCACACGATTAACCTTATAAAAAATTCTACGAAGAAATATTATCTCTCTTAAATGTGAAGAGAGATATGAGAAAACATGAATTTATAATTGCATTAAATAAGAAAAAAGAATAAAATATAATAGACGAGAGAGTTGTTGTTTGTGGCACAGTTAAAAAAAAAAATCTCTCTTTGAAAAGTATAGCTTTAATACTTCGCCAATAAAAGAACAAGAATTGAACAAACACGAGAAATTTGTTTGAAAGAAAGAAACACGAGAAATCAATGCCTAAGTACCTTTCTAAGATAAAAGCAACAGGAACCAAAAAAACAGTGGCAAAGGCATGTCTATAAGCGGTCAAAATCCTCAAATCCATTCCATCATCTATCGCCAATTTGTAGATAATATTCATCCCAGCAAACACCGTTTGTACCAGTATCATCCCCAGTACCGGTTTCAGTCCCTCCATTGACCCTCCTCCGGTACCGTTTTCTTGCTGTGCTCCACCCATGTTGGTTGATATAAACTTCATAATGTTTGGGTGGAGTTTGTATGGGAGAGAGAGGTGTTTGCTTTGTTAAGAGATACAAGTGTGAGAGAGAGAAGGTGAGAGGTTTCATTTATAGGAGGTGACACAAACCGCCTTAGCAGCTTAGCTTTTGCATGGAAGAGAGAGAAGCATTTTGGAACGTTCCTGTGTTTTAGACAGAGACAAGTAATTCTATAAATAGACCTGGCTTATTAAACTTGCGTACCACGATGCTATGATCCAATGTATTGACAGATTATGTGTTATAGAAAATATATTACAAGCAAAATTATTTTAGAAAATTGGTATTTATTTACAGTACTTCAATGCACACTAGTTGCCTTTTCTAGTTGAATTTAACTAAAACATAAAGGTCATTCGATGAAGACAATCTTTCTTTCCTTATTATGGAACGAAAAATAATTTTAACCTACTGGAACATAATATCAATTCTTAAATCATTTTAAGCAAGGATTAAATTGCAAATTTTTGTAGTTTCTATTCAGTTTTGTTAGGTTTAGAATTTTAAATCTCTTTGTAATACTTATATTCTAGCTTTGTATTCAGTTTATTTCTTAATTAAAATATCTTACAGAACTTAATTATTTACAAAAATGCTCATGTGATAATTTTATTGCATTTATTATTGAAAGGTAGCTTTTTTGTTTTTACAATGAAGAAGTTTTGAAAAATGTGAAGAATTCTGTAGTTAATGAAATTTGAACACTCTTTACAAATACATATTGCAAAGAGATATATATTGATAATTAGAGTAGAACTATAGTGCTCTCGAGTTCACCAAGTCCTTGGTGAACTCAAGTCCAAAACTCATTGGATCGGCTTCAAACGACGAATCTGACCGTTGAAACCCGTCTACCTTACGAGTGATGCGTCTACATGCAAAAAGTTTAAATTTTGAAATTAATTTTACATAGAGTCAAGTGGTCAAAATTAGAAGGTTAATAAATTAATTTTAATGCATTTATTTTTTGACGTTTTTTGACCACTTGACTCTATGCAAAATTAATTTCAAAATTTAAAATTTTTGCATGTAGACGCATCACTCGTAAGGTAGACGGGTTTCAACGGTCGGATTCGTCGTTTGAAGCCGATCCGATGAGTTTTGGACTTGAGTTCACCAAGGGCTTGGTGAACTCGAGAGCACCCTAGTTCTACTCTTGATAATTAATTAAAAAATGTTCTGAGCACTATAGTTGTCATTGAATAATATCAAGCATATTTTCTCCAAAAAATGATACCAAATATTATCTCAAGCATCAGTATTGTCCTTTTTTCCCCCTTTATTCAGCTAGTGGATAAATTAGTTGGCTCAATCGTCATGTCATGTATATTATTATTATTATGGGTTTGTGTACTCATCTAATGAAAATATGCTTCATAGAATTTTAAATTAGAATAGCTTCATTTCAAAAAAATAATCATATCTAGGTTATCAAAAGATATAATATAACAGTACATGCATTTGATTAAATTTGTTTATCAGTTTCCAAGTGGTATGAGTCAATTTTGTCCGTATATATGCAAAGAACATAACTTGTTCTTCACACTTCTGTTAGCTAGCCAACTCTAAGCATGTCATGCAATGGTACATGAGAGAGTATATTTTCTTCAAAATTATCCTCACCAGCCATATCTGATAGAGAGATAGATTTAGATTAAATAGAGAAATAAGAAGATAAGAGTTATCATTAATTTTATCCCTTCACTGCACCTCTCTAATGTTGAAAGTTGTAATATTTAATAAAAAATTAAATTATTTATGGCATTACCAACTAATTTTCTTTAAAAAAAAAGTTAGGTGTAAACCCACCCTCAAGTATTTAAAAAAATATTAATTACGCACACAAGAAATAACGTAAATAAAATTAAATGCATGTATACTTTAATTGACAATATTCTTTCATTATTTAGTTGAATAAAAAATAAAATATTAATTTGCCATAATTCTTCTTGACAACTGATTATTTATTTTCGCTGAATTTCTTTGCATTTTTCCTCATGGTGTATACATTTGTAAAGTAGAGTAGTAGACCGCTGTCCATCAGAAATTTGGTCAGGTGAGAAAAGCTTCAAGGAAGCAAAGCTTACATGTGTTGAATGGGTGACACGTGTAGTTTCTGGTGCTTCACCTGCTGCGTCTCTCCGCTCCGACGATGCCACGTGGCTGGGCAAAAAGTTGCTAAGAACAAGGCTCCGCTCTCTCTCTGCTTTGATCTTCTGTTGTACGTTCAACAAGCCTGCAAAATCCAATTATCCATGTAACCAACCAACCATTATAAACTCATAATTTTTCTATGATAAAAGAAACCAGCAAAATTTATGATTCAAACTTTTTGATTTATTTCTTTGTGTTATATCTTTCAATATCTGAGTTCAAATAAAAAACTAAGAATAATATGAATTTGTCTTAGTTTTAGCCACATTATGAACTTATAAAATTAACAAGACGCAATGAACCACGTTTATTCGGGAGTTGACAATTAACTATCTTTCGATTTTGAAAAATATGTTTAAAATATAGAAGTGAATTGAGTAAGTGTTGTATTAATTTTTCATTTTCTCTATTCCGCATTATCGTCTAAATAATAAAGCCATAAAAGATTTAGATTTTTTAAAAACCACAGCGCTTGATAGCTTATTCTGAATCAACATGAAAAATTATATATAAAGTTTTTCACTTTAATTTTTTTTTTCTACACTCCTGAGGAAATGTCTGACTTCACTCGCCTGAATTATACACATATTTCAATACGAAAGAACATATAATATAAATTTTTACTGCAAATAGATCTCTTTACTTAATGAAATAGTCCAAAATTATAATATAACAAGTTGTAGATAAGAGCTTGAAATATATAATACATCAAAAAAATGTTTGGTACAACTCAGAGGAGAGAACCAGAGACTGCAAATAAAGCACCACAGAAGATCCACAGATTATTTAATTGGCAGCAGGGTGCACGGCTCGGTGTACTGGATCCTGTGATGAAGCTAGTTACCAGGCCTACGGGTTTTTCTCAAAAAAAAAAAAAATAAATAAAGCTAGTTACCACTTACCACTTACCACTGTCTCAGTGACTCAAGTGTCTACTGTCTAGGCACAAGTATTTTGAGTTTTTTTTTAAGAACATAATTAAAAGAAATATTTTTACCAAACCAAATCATTATTTTTTTTTTTACAAAAACTATAAGAACCGAATTCTCAATTCGATCGCTTGATTTTTTTGGACCAAATGGCAATTCGGTCCCTGTTAATTTCACAGTTCCCACAGAACAAATATGTTGCCATTTGTGTAATGCCTACGGACTGAATTGCCAATATCAAAAAGACACATGACAACAACTTTGACTCAATATCAAAAGTTTTGACTCAATATAAATAGTCTGATAGAATGAACACATGACAACAGGTCAGGGAAATATAAAATAGGAGTAACTATACTCAATATCAAAAGCTTGGACTCAATATAAATAGTCTGATAGAATGGACACATGACAACAGGTCAGGGAAATATAAAATAAGGGTAAATATAAAAAAGGCCTGACTCAATATCAATTCGAAACATCTTTGACTCAATATCAATTCGGCCAGGGAAATATAAAATAGGGGGACCGAATTGGCAACTCGGTCCGGCTCCATTTTTAGATTTTCTGCGGCGTTGGTCATGAAACGTTGTGAAATCAGTAGGGACCGAATTGCCAATTCGGTCCAAAAAAAAAACCAAGCGGACCGAATTGGCAATTCGGTTCTTATGGTTTTTGTAAAAAAAAAAAAGTAATCATGTTGGTTTGGTAAAAATATTTTTTTTAATTATGTTTTTAAAAAAAAATCCCAAGTATTTTTGTTCAGCGGTCCTTTTCTAATTGATAACCAGAATTTTTTTTAGAAATATAATAAATATTTTGTCCGAAAGAAGATAAATGACAAAAAAAAATGTGTCATAGAGAAAATCGAATCTTGATTTGACTCTATTATGCATTGATTTAGGTTTCAAAATTGGTCACAGAAAATTCAAAATTTAAAGGAACCGAAACATTACTTTGGTTTCTTTATGCATTGATGTATGTCTCCTTTTCGCATTGACAATAAATAAATAAAGGAATCAAAGCAATACATCGATTTCTTTACATTTCAGATTTCTTATGACCAATTTGGAGACCACAATCTTTATAAATGCCTAAAGAAACTGAATTAATGACTGAAATTTTTTTATCTATCTCCTTCCAGACAAAATATTTAATATATTTCTAAAACTAAAAATTCTGAATTAAACCAAATTTCTTCTTTTATTTTTTTTGAAAATATGTATGTATTTCTGCTGTTTCATATTTCTATTTCTATTATTATTTTAGTTCATTTTTTAGATTAACAACAAGAACACTCCACTTCTCAAAAAAGGAAAAGTTAACAACATCAACAAGCACATTCTACTTCTCAAAAAAGAAAAAGATAATTAACGACAAGAAGCACACTGTATCTACATTTTAGGAATCGGTATATCTTTTGGCTATCTAAATCTAAAAGATGCTTGTCTCTGTTCACCATTCATTGATATATTTTAGTAGCATTACTACATTCTGCACGTGGGAATATTTTTTTTAGCAAATTATCTACATACAATGTATGGAAAAAACGTGCCGTGCTGTAACTAACACGTTGTGATTTTGATCTCGTACCGTGCTGTGCAGTAACCAAGTTAATTTTTCACGTGCCGTGCTGTGACCATAATTTAGGTTAGTTTATTCAAGATTCACCATTAAATCAATATCTAATGGTCATAATTACACGTGACTCGCGTGACTACATGCCGTGCCGTGCCAAAGTTTCAAAAGATGAGCACGACACAGAACACGTGAGTCACGGCATGTAACTGACATCCCCCATTCCTCCAATTCATACGGCCCTATTCATACCACCGGTAGCTATTCATACCCTTACACGTGTTCCCCTCACGCAAAACTTCCCCCAACCCCCAAACTCACGTGCCCTACCCCTGTCATACCCAAAATAAGTATAAAGCATAAACCCTTTTCCCAAAACCCAAGTATTATCATACGTCAGACCTCAATCCTAGGCCCCTTTAAACTGCACTCCTCAACCAAACTCTTATCCTCCTCCCCAGCCGCCATACCGATCCCCTCCACCACACCGACCATACTCCACTCCCTCCCTTTAACCCATCGTTCCTTCTCTCCAATGGCTGCGCTCTCTAAGGAAGACGAGGCACTAATCCAGAGATTTATTGGCCTCCACACGAACGACTCGCAGGACAACTTTGTCATAGTGCCATCGCATGCCACCTCAAGTCTGGACTGGGGGATGTGCCTCCTCGCTAAAGTAGTGTCGGACAGAACTGCAACAGAGGGTCAGTTTCATATGGCCATGATGAACGCTTGGAATGCTGACCCTAGAACAGAGGTAAAGTCGGTGGCGAAGAACTATTTTCTAATCCAATTTCAAGATCAGATAGACATGGACACAGCTCAGACTGGGGGGCCGTGGACATTTCGTGGGGACCTGGTTGCGCTTCAACAGGTCAAATCCCACGAAGAACTCAAGCCTGATTCTGTGAGGTATGCACAATTGTGGGTCCAGTTATTCAATCTTCCTCTTAATGCCTTCACCGATGAGGGCATTTTACTGGTGGCCAAGAAGGTAGGGTTTCCTCTGTCTGCTCCTGTGAATGGGTACGTTGGGGGAAAGAGGTTTACCAAGGTCAAAGTTCGGGTTGACCTTCATGAACCACTTAGGGACACGGTTACCGCTACACACCAACTCCTTGGGGAAGTCACGGTATACTGTGTGTATGAAAAGGTGGCAAAAATTTGTCTCTTCTGTTGCAGGCTGGGCCACGATCTCAGTTCCTGTCTAGACCACTCTCGGTTGACTACTCTCATACGAAGCCCAGTCCACTCGGCCCGAGCTCAAGGCCTTGATATTCTCTCCCCCCAGTTTGGGCCCTGGATGACAAACCCAACCTTAATACCAAGGCCCGCAATAGCCTCACCAGGTCTTGGTGCTAAGAGAGCCTACAACAGAACCAAGGCGCCAGACCCCACTCTTCAGCCCCAGTCAGAAACCTCTTCTTCCCAACAGAACTTAGATTCAAACCTGATTATTGTTTCTCAGGGGGGATAACTCCCCACTGAATGATCGTCTCTCTCCAACAAAATCAAAACGGCCGAGGCCGACGGAGCCAGATCTGCTGGCCAACTTTTTATGAGTCTTATGGCGTGGAACTGTCGGGGTAGTGGAGACACGACGGGTTCCACGCTAAATCGCTACCTCCACTGCACAGGAGCTCAAGTTGCCTTCATATCGGAAACAAGATGTGGGTACCAAAAGGCAAGTAAAAGGATAAATCTCCTGACCCTGTGCAACTCCATTGTGGTACCATCTCGAGGGAAGTCGGGTGGTCTTTGGCTTCTTTGGGGAGAAGATGTTAATATTTCTCTTATTAAAAAAGAAATAAACATGATTGCAGCTAGAGTGGAAGGAAAGGGCCCCATTTCATATTGGATTTTGATCGGGGTGTATGGGGATCCATCAAGAACAGGCAACCCGGAAATTTGGGAAGGGATTGGGGAGCTAGTGGAGAATGAAGACTTGCCGGTTCTTATCATTGGAGATTTTAATGCTATTGCGTCAAAGGAAGAAAAATGGGGAGGCTCGGCTGCTTTTAAGTCAGGTAATGTGGGTTTTAGAAATTGGATGCATGAGGTCGGACTAATTGATCTAGGACACCGAGGTCCCGCGTACACGTGGTCGAACAAAAAGCCAGGGAAAGAGAACATTAGTGAAAGATTGGACCGAGCTCTTGGCAAATTTGGCTTGGAACATTAATTTCTCGAACTCTGCATTGTACCACCTACCAAGGTTCAGCAGTGATCACTTGCCAATCCTTATGCGCCCAAATCCAATGAAGAAAGCCTCAAGAGCCCCATTCTGGTGCGAGAATTGGTGGAACCTTCAACCTGATTTCAAAAATATTTGTTAAAAGGCTGTGCAGGATTCGAGAACTTCCTGGGCAGGCATGAAGGCGAAATTCAGATCTGAGGTGAGGACTTGGGTTAAGAAAATCAGAACTCCGAACCAAATGCTGACAGAGGTGGAAGGGCAAATGTCAGCTTTGAATGCAACCAGGCCGGATTTGATCTCAAGGGAAGAGGAGATTAGATTGCAGCAAGAACATGATCGCATTTTGCTCATGAAGGAGATGCACTGGCATCAGAGGTCAAAGGTGAAATGGGTAATGTATGGTGATAAAAACTCTGCTTTCTTTCATGCTTCTGTGGTTACAAGAAGGAGAAGAAATGAAATCGGGTCCTTGTTCATACCGGGCTCGGGCTGGGAAACTAACGAAGACAGCATTAGAAAAGCATTTGTAAATCACTTCAAGGCCATATATCGAAAAGGAGCTCGGTCCAGCCTTAATGAACAGTACAGCTCAAGCTTCTTACAAAGCCTGCCTAAACTTCCTAATTTTATTGGTCCAAGCCTGGAACAGCAACCTTCGGATCTGGAAATATATAGGGCCGTGATGGATCTGGGCCCTCACAAGGCCCCAGGCCCAGATGGATTTAATGCCTTCTTCATCCAACAGAACTGGGATTTATTCGCTCCTCTAGTGCTAAGAGAAGTCCACTCCTTCCTCACTAGGATCATGCCTAGCTACATCTCCAAATCAAATCTAGTCCTAATTCCGAATGTAGCACAGCCAACCAGGGTGGAGGACTATAGGCCAATCTCGGTCTGCAATGTCCTATACAAAGTCATCTCAAAGATTCTCACTTCCCGCCTAAAGCCATATGTTGCCGGTTGCATATCCAACTCTCAATCGGCCTTCGTACCAGGGCAGGAAATTTCTGAGAACGTGATCTTGCTACGGGAGGTATTGTACTCTTTTAAATCAAAAAATTATGCTAATGCTGATTTTTGTTTGAAGGTTGATCTCTCCAAAGCGTTCGATCGCATGGATTGGGACTACCTTGAGGCAATTCTTCCGCTTTACGGCTTTCCACCAAAGCTTTGCGGTTAGATAATGGCGTGTGTGCGGTCGGCCGAATTTTTGATTGTGCTAAATGGTGGAGGTGGTGGCTTTTTCAGACCCGAATGTGGCCTTCGACAGAGTTGTTCTCTCTCGCCCTACTTGTTCATCTTTGGAATGGATCTTCTCTCAAGAAGTCTAGCGGGTCTGGTGGATGCAAGGGCCTTGAGAGGGGTGCGAATTGCTCCTTCCAGTGAACCAATCACGAACTGCCTCTACGCCGACGACCTTCTCATTCTTGGCCAAGCGGATGAACAAGAAGCTCACACCTATGTGCAGGCCCTAACTGCCTTCTCAGCAGTATCTGGTCAACAAATCAGTCCAGCGAAGAGTTCTATCTGGTTTAGTTCACCTACAGGTCAGATTGAAAAGGATAATGTCTCCGCAATCTTCCAAGTCCAACAGACAGCAACATCAGCTACTTATCTGGGAGCCCCAATTGCGACCACATCAGGGGCTTTTGATTTTCTTATTGAGGCATTCTCAAGGAGACTGAGTGCTTGGAAATGTAGGGTCCTAACACCGGCTGGGAGATTGGTTCTTATAAAATCAGTCCTCCAGTCGGTTCCGATTTACTTTATGGCTACTACTAAGATCCCGCAAGGAGTGTTGAGCAAGCTTACAGCCTTAATTAGATAATTTTTCTGGGGGAAAGTAGATAGGCAAAGGTACCTTGCGTTAATCGCCTGGGACAAAGTGGTTCTCCCAATCGGAAAGGTGGACTTGGATTGAGGGACTTCACAACCATGAATAATGCTCTTTTGATGAAGATGCTGTGGAGGATTGTTAATGGGTCGAGCGCTCTATGGGTTCAGCAAATAAAGGCAAAATACTTGCCCAACAGCGACCTATGGCATAGCAGGCGAACTTATCGGTGCTCGGTTTTTTGGAGAGCACTAATGGCTTTGAGACCCTCACTGGAGAAGCTAGTCTCATGGAGGTTGGGAGATGGGGACACATGCACGGTATATGCTCAACCATGGTTTCTAGGGGCTCTACACCTCAGGCCGCAGGTTCCAACAGATAGAAAGGTGAAGATCAAGGATTTGGTTGACGAGGCAACAGGGAACTGGAGCGTCGATCTAATAGCAAACCGACTCGGGTATGCAGCCGCGATGCATATAGTGGCAAATATCCGACCACCAAGACCCGATAGGGAGGAGGATGCTCTAATTTTTACTCTCAACTCCAATTGCTCGTACTCAGTCAAAAAGGGCTACTTGGCTTTAACTGGGCAGCTATCGGAGCAGGGAAATACAGGTCAAAGGCAACCGGAGGAAAGGTTGTGGACCAGAATATGGAAAGAGGGAGAAGCCCCGCCCCGAGTAAGGTTGTTTATGTGGAAATTGGCACAAGGTGCTCTCCCCCTGGGCAACACAATGTTCTCAAGGCTGCGCAGAGGTGATCCCAATTGCTTGATGTGTGGGCAAGGAGTGGAGACGGAAGCACACATGACCTTCACCTGCCCCTTCTCAAGAAGTTACTGGTTTGCAAGCGACTTGGCTCTGAAAACGGAAGGTTTCAATGACTTGATAAAAGACACCTTATTGATGCTGGCAAGGGAGTTAACGGAAGAACAGTGGTCCAGCTTCGTCGCAGGTATGTGGGGGGTTTGGAGGTGCAGAAATGACTGTGCCTTCCAAGGCAAGGTACCGACTGAGGATTCTGTTCTTAAATACAGGGGCAACATTCTATTGGAGAATCGAATCGCAGCATCAGTTGGTACCAAGTCAAATCAGAGGTCAGGATCTCAAGATTCTCTGATTTCTCCACCTGAAAATGGTATGGTATGTTTTGTTGATGGATCATGGGCGTATGGTTGGATTGGGGGAGTTGGATATGTGCTCATGAGTCAGGGGACCTTGCTAGCATACCGGTTTGAGAGAACCACGGTGAATGGGACGTTTCAGGCAGAGGCTAGTGCATTACTGAATGCAATTCGGTATGCAATTGATGGGGGTTATGCTGAAGTTTGTTTTCTGTCAGATTGTAAGGAGCTAGTGGATGCCTGCACTGGTACACCACCTCCCTTGGAAGTTAATTGGCGTGCACATAAGGAAACCTATGAGATTTGGAAGGTGTTCAAGTGCTATTCTGGTTTCTCATGCTACCATATTGGAAGAAGCCAAAACGAGTTGGCTGATAGATTAGCAAAAAGGGGTAGACAGATAGGAGGCTCATATACTGGATTCACATATCCAATTTTGCCTGTAGAGGAATTTTAGTTGGCAGTTTTAGAAGGTTGTCAAAGGAATGGTTTTGGATTTCTTTCTGTAACCAGAGTTTTGCAGCCTACGGGCATGAATCAATCAAAAAAAAAAAAAATTGTTTTTCCTGATTGCAGTACTGTTCCTCTGACAAGACAAGATAGGGGGTATAAGATTCACTATATTAGTTGTGATTTTGTGAGAGAGCACTAGGTTGCATATTTGTTTTCGATCAAGCGGAATAAAAGAACTAAAAAGCTTAGTTGGGCTTTGTTAATTTATGACGCCCCAAAATGCACTCTACACATGCATGTTACATTTCAAAGCAGTATATATATAGTCATTTCAAAACTACAAAATGATGATATTAATTGACAAAACTACAAGAGTGAGGTTATGCATGGTAATATATGTATATTACTGTTATGGATTTATATTTTTATTTTCAAAGTGACTTTCAATCTATCTAAAATATAGTATAGAAAAAATCTAAAGATATTAATTTTGATCTCCAAGTATATTTTTCATATGGAGATTATGTATAACAGTTCTGATCGACTATTTGAACTTTAAAAATAGAAATTTGAATCCATAGCCTCACTCAAACTACAAAAATGTAATTAAAAAAATAATAGGAAACTACGTACAAGTACAAGTTTCTGCACATGCAAATAAGAAATTCAAAGTCAGTCAGAAAACTTGTAAAAAATATGTTCCTCATTGAACAGGTACAATCTTTAACTAATTATGTATGAAATCTTGCACCATCATTAAAACGAAAAAAAAATGATAAGTTTACCAGCAAAGAAATACAATATTATTCACGAAACTGCATACATCTTTCTAAAACTTCAAACTTACAAATCTTTATTCCAAAATTATAATTATCATACGTAACCTTCTAAAATTTTAAATTTCCATATTTTTCCCTCCAAAATTTTATTAGCGTCATTTTGGTAGGACATGTACATATTTTTTAAGCATTAGACGGATACATATGGAAGTTTTAGTTTTATAGAAAAGATAATTTATGATATGTTTAATTAGAGGGATAAATTCTTAATTTTAAATTTTAAGAAAGATATGCATGAAATTCTACCTATATTATAGATATTATATAAATTTCTTAGCAAATTGTCAATTCTTTAATAAGGAGTTAGCAAAAAAGAAAAATTGTTATATTACTTTGACTAGAGCTTACATAATTGGAATGATTAACTCATAAAAATGGTGGGATTTTAACTATAAATTCGTACATTATTATATATATAATAAAATTTTAAGATGGAGACCTGTGCAAATTGTGCCATGGAAAGTATTTTCTTACCTCAATCAATCACTAGATCGTTTTGAGAGTTTGTAATGTCTGAACAAGACAAAAAAATTCACCAAAACAATACCAAAAATATTATAATTGTAACAATATGAGGCGGAGGGAAGAAGGGATGAATAGGTCAATTGATCCTTATTTTTTTTTTAAATTTTTTTGTATTTATATATATTTTTCTATATAATTTAGAGTAAAATAGCTTGGATTTATAACATTGACCTCTAATTCTCTGTAAAAAAAAATTATATGATTGACTCCCATATATGTTTGACCCCCACAGTTCGAAAATTTGGCTCCGTCCCTACTAACGATACAACAAGAAAAACAAGTATATATGTTAAGTTAAATTGCATGTCATGTCAGCGTGTAGGAGGAGCATATATATGTTATCAAGAATCATTTCTAACAAATATCATTAAAAAAAGTGAGGATAAAGGAATTTGATGTGAGCAGTGATGCCACATCTCCTGTACATGGAATATAAGATGTTAGCACTTCTCATTTGCACATCTCTTCTGACCCTCCCTTTAAGGCTTTAAGCTTCACTTTTCAATAATTTATTTTCCTTTTTAGCTCCTTGACTGCTCTCTTTTTCCCATCCACTAGTAATTGTTGGTAAAGTTAACGTCAATTGTGACTAGAAATTCTACCGTCAAATTTCTACTGTATCCATGACACATATTCTGTAGATTTTTATTTTTTGAAAATAAATAAATAGTTTTTAAATAAGTCGAGAGATGATGAATTCTTTTTATGAAATGAATAGAACAACACAAAAATTTGCAATTTTATTTAGAATTCACCAAGGAACCGTATATTTGATATGGTTACATGATTATTAAATAAATAGTTTTAAATAAGTCGAAAGATGATGAATTATTTTTATGAAATGAATAGAACAACACAAAAATATGCAATTTTATTTAGAATTCACTAAGGAACCGTATATTTGATATGGTTACTTGATTATTAATTATGTGCATGACATACTAACACACCCGTACCAAATTTAAGGTTTCCTATAATTCTAAAAAAAAATCATACACTAGACAAGGGCGGAGGTAGAATTTTAATATATTGGGTCAATATACATAGAGATTCATAGAACTCAATTTGTTTTTCTTTAAAAATAGTATGGGGATCAAGCTTAATCAAAAAAATTAGAAAATAAATGGGGATCAAATTTGACATACATATAGCAATTTTATCTTTTATATTATAAACTATAATACAAAGTTCAATGTTTTTTTATAATAAATGGAATCAATTGATCCCATTTAACAAAAGTAGATCCGCCTCCAACACTAGATGTGGTTCCTTCAGTCTTTTCGATTCTTTATAAAACATTTGTTTTCTAAAAATAGAAAAAGAAAAAAAGGGCTTATTCTGCCTCAATCCCAGCCTAAAGCGAAATATCCCTCCACTCTCCGAATTCGTATTCTCTGCATTAACTCAAAAAAAAAAAAAAAAAAATTGAGTTAATGCATCAATCAGCTTTATAATCCGTGCCGATCAAAATTGCACTAATATTAAAAGACTTATATATTAACTCAAAAGATGCTCTTTTGAATTAATGCAGACGATGCGGACTCTCGAGATTTTTATTAATATCCAAAGTTTAATAGAAATTAATATTTATGTCCAAAATTCTGGGTTTTTGCCAAAAATGCCCAAGCCAGCCATTTTATGGCAGGTTTACTCTCCCCGTAAGAGAAAAATAATGAAATCTAACACTGAAAATTCGAATTTTTTGTTTAAATTATTTGTTAGATTACTTATTTTGATTTTTAATTACCATATTATACTAAAATACACTAGATTACTTGAAATTATGTTGAATTACACTATATTACATTAAATTATGTTGAATTACATTACATTACGCTAAAATACGCTAAATTACGGTAAATTACATATGAATAGGGACGATATCTTCACTGAAAAGGCGAAAAACGACGACGAAACTTTAAACAGCCATAAAACGGCGCTCGAGTGTCCGATTTCAGCAAATGACCACTTTTCGGAAAGCTTGCGAAAAGACGCATGCGTCCGTGCCTGCTAAAAAACTAAGGGAAGAGCCTCAAAACTTGAGTTGAAGTTTCCGATTAAGATTTTTATTTCTATTATTCAATCTAAGTAGCTCAGTAAATTAGTTACATAATGAACTTGTAGAATACCAATTTTTACTATTTTTCGAATTTTTTACTATTTTTTATGATTCATGAAAAATGACACAAAATCGGTCTACTTTAGCGTAATTTTGCGTAGTTTAGCGTAATTTACCGTATTTCATCATAATTAGCGAAGTTATTGTAATTTAACGTAATTTAGTGTAATTCAACATAATTTATTGTAATATAGTGTAATTTCAACATAATTTCAAGTAATCTAGTGTATTTTAGTATAAATATGCTAATTATAAATCAAAAGAAGTAATCTAACAAATAATTTAAACAAAAAATTCAAATTTTCAGTGTTAGATTTCTTTATTTTGCTCTTCATAGTGTCTCTCTAAAAAAAAAAAGAGTAAGCCGGCCATTTTATGACCAGCTTGGGCATTTTTAGCGAAAACTCAGAATTCTGAGCATAAATATTAATTTCTATTAAACTTGGATATTAATAAAAATCTCGGTGCGGACTCCCACTCTCCTAGGCCTGGTTCTACCTAGGGCCCACTGTAAGCTAGTACATGCTCAGGATTTTCCGTGTTGCTTGCTGTGTGGTCAACGCAAGATCATACCCAACTTACATACTAATTAGCTAACAATATTATGAATATGAATAATTAAATATTTAAGATAAAATTTGTTTTCAGCGATATCAAGGAATTTGCTTTACTAAATTTTTATAAAGATATCTTCATATCTATCAAACAATTAGGTTGTTTGGTTCCCTAGACAAGTGATGATAAATTCACTTTTTACCAAACTATTATTTTATTGGATATTATAGTTTTTAAGAACTTCATTAAGTTTCGGACCTTTACTCGACGATAGAAAATATCACATGAAATTTATAATGCAATATTATATATGTTAAACATATTTGTGTTAGAAACTTATATACAAAATTTAGAATTTGAAAAAGAAAAATAAAATGGAAGGAGCAAAAGGGGAGACTATCCTCCGAATTGGAGGAGATTAATGCATTTTCACATGACATTGTTAACTGTTTTCACAGACAGCCATACTGCAGATGGCACAACAGATCCAGCTTGCTCAGGTACATGTTCAAAAATTAACTTTCAACTTGATTTTTAAATTAAGGATCGGTTAAGAGGCCTAGACATCTGCTAACGGGTACCTCGGGCAGGGCAGACCCGTACCCGTCCCGGGCAGCGGGCAGGACGGGTACGGGTACAACGGGCACGGGTAGGCGGGTTTTTTTTTTAAAAACTCCGCCCTGCCCGTCTCAAACCCGTGCCCGTTGCGGGTAGACGGGTACAACGGGCAAGGGTACAACGGGCACGGGTAGAATTTTTTTTTTTTTTTTTTCTGTTTTCTGATTTCTGTTTTGTTTTCTGATTTGTTTTCTTATTTTTTTTAACGTGTCGTACGAATATTATTACGTGTTTATAATTCGACTTTTAAAATCTGAATAGTTCAATATCAAATATTGTATATATATATACATAAAATTATCAAGTCACATCTTTATAATTCCTAAATAAATAAAATTTGTAACTCATATATAAAAATTATTTGTGCGAAAATTTGTATATTTATTCGGCTAAGTACAAGTCTAATTATTTATACTAAAATACGCTAGATTACTTGAAATTATGTTGAATTACACTATATTACAATAAATTATGTTCAATTATACTAAATTACGTTAAATTACAATAACCTCGCTAATTATGCTGAAATACGGTAAGAAAAACACTAAACTACACAAAATTACGCTATAGTAGACTGATTTTGCTCATCTTTCATGAATTATAAAAAATAGTAAAAAAATTCCAAAAATAGTAAAAATTGGTAATCTGCAAGTTCATTATGTAACTAATTTACTGAGCTACTTGGATTGAATGATAGACATGAAAATCTTAATCGGAAACTTCAACTCAAGTTTTGAGGCTCTTCCCTTAGTTTTTTGACGAATCCGACGGTCGGATCGGTCCCAAAAGGAAGTTAGCTTGGTTTTGGGGCTGTGGAGCTCATGTCAAAATTTCAGCCCGATCCGACGGACGGATCAAAAGTTATGCCCTTTTTTGTCAAAATTTCATTTTAAATTGATAATATATTTTCTAAACGTTCATTTATTTTTAATAGGTTAAATAAAATATAAATCAAAAATATCTTAAATCAATTACTTTAAAACAATAAACATTTTAAATTGATAATATATTTTGTAAACGTTCAATTTAAATTGATAATATAAATCTAAATCTAAATTAAATAAATAAAAATTCAAATCTAAATTTATATGCAAATTAAATTAAATCTAAATTGAATATAAATATAAATCTAAATTAAAATTTAAATTGAATCCAAATCTAATTTAAATCTAAATTAAATTAAATAATGGTAGATTGTAACAAATTTGCTTATTTTTCCAAACAAAGCAGCTTGGATCAATCTCTATACTGTTTCTGAATTAATCAAATTCAAGCATCAATTACATATTTACATACAAGGCTATTGCACTCACCACAACATGTTCCAACGATGAGGCATTAGCTGCACCAGCTACTGCAACCAGTCCTCCAACTATGATCAACCAAAGCAAGCAAAAGAGGCATTTCATCAAACATTAACAGAGCAATATTCATGCAGCGCTATTCACAGAGCAGGTTTAGCTTCATGCAGCGCAATATTCACATGCATTGCTGTACTCAGTGCGCTGCCTGTAGCCAAAACTGCTCTGTTAACAGTAGCCAGTGGGGGGAAAAAATTCAAAATTTCTGGTTTCGGCGGGCAGCGGGCAACGGGTACGGGTACGGGCACGGGTACGCGGGTGCGGGTACACCCGTGGCGGGTGCGGGCAGACGGGCAGCGGGCACGGGTACGGCGGGTACGGGTACACCCGGGTTTGTTTCCAAAAACAGCCACCCTGCCCGTTTCAGACCCGTACCCGTGTACCCGTTTACCCGCCAATACCCGGGCACGGGTACGGGTACCCCGGGCACCGGGCACGGGCGGACCGGGTTCGGGCAGCCCCTAACGGGCACTGTCAAACCACTAAAGAGGCCAAGACAACTTTTAACTTTTTGTTATTTTGTTTGGAAACAATCCCGTGATTTTTATTTTTACCAAAAAAAAAATATATTTTAATATAAATAACCAGGTTTTTAAAAGATTTTTATTTCTACCCAAATCTCAAAGAATATTTGCGGTTTGAATTAACAATTCAAACCGCAAATATTCCTAGCGGCTTGAATTATTAATTCAAACCGCAAATATTCCTAGAGGCTTGAATTAATAATTCAAGCCGCAGATATTCCTAGCGGCTTGAATTGTTAATTCAAACCTAAAACCCCACCCGTGATCCTCTTCTTCTTTGTGTCGCCTCTCCTCCAGAAAAAAGGAAAAAAGAAAAGAAGGCTGCGCGCCTCCGCCCCTCCGCCTCGCCGCCCCTCCTAGGCCGTCCCTCCGCCCCTCCGCCTAGCCGTCCCTCCGCCTCTTCACCGCCGGTCGTCGATTCAATCATCTTTGAAGGTAATTGGAATTCTTTTCGTATTTCTCTGCTGATCTGATCGGTGAATTAGAGAAATGTTTAAGCCATTAGAAATGTTTAAGCCAAATTGATGAATTAGAAATGGAAATGTTTAAGACTCGTATTTCTCTGCTGATCGTATTTCCATTAGAAATGTTTAAGCCAAATTGATGAATTAGAAATGAAAAAAATCATTAATTCAAATAAAAAAAATTGTTTGATGCGGTCAGCTTGTAGCTCTCTATCTACTATTTGAGCAAATATATGAAATCAGTTCACTTGCTAATTTACTTTTAAAGTCTCAAATGTTATATATTTAGAAGACAACATAAACAAATACCATTTTGAAAACCAAATTCTCCTAATTAATTCGAACCGTCTGATTGATTGATTGCGCTGATTGATTGCGTCTGATTGATCGAACCGTCTGATTGATCGGACCGTCTGATTGATCGAACCGTCTGATTGATCGGACCGTCTAATTGATCGGACCGTCTGATTGATCGAACCGTCTGATTAATTCGAACCGTCTGATTGAAAACCAAATTCTCCCATTAAATTCAAATTTGATTGATTGCGCTGATTGATGTATTTATTTGTTTTCAAACATAAAGCGCAATATAGTTGCTGGACATCTCCAGTATTATTTTTCCTGTTTCAATATCATCAAAAGAAATTATTAAAAAAAATAGTGTGCCTATTTTGTGAAGAATAAAAGAGAAGTGTGAAATCTTTAGCAACCACATTACAATTTCTTTACTCAAAGTCTTCTGCTTTTATTTTTATTTTTTTACATTATTAATTTTCAAAAGTATCTCTCTACACATTAAAAATATCTTAAAGGTTTACAAGAGTTTGAATTTCATATTATTTCAAGCTAATTTTATTTCTCTAAAACTAAACACGAGAATAAATAATTAAAATATTTACAAATATATATATGTTGTTCATAATCTTCATAATTCACAAATATAATATATTTTATTAGTTGATTAGAGTAGCAAAAGAAACAACAATTGATAAAACTCAAAATTTATTTACTTAAATATTAAATTCGATCAAGTTGCTTTCATGTTACTTTATTTTTTGAATAATATTGATTTTATTTCTATTTGGAAGAAATGGAGGATTTGAGAAGATATTGGAGGCTTTCCTTTATTAGAATAACAGGGATATTTAATAGTAAGGTTGTACTTTGGATTTTTAATCGGTAAAATTGGATATATTTATTATTTCATTAAAAATCAATTAATATAGATTTATTTATTCAAGAATTGATTTTCCTTTAAAATCTTATTTTATTAATATTTTAGCGAAATTGTATAAAATATTATTATATAATACGAGCTTATCTTTAAAAAAAAATACAAATTTATAAAAATATGCTTGTATGGAGTGATTCTTTGTTCTTATTGGCATAATGCATGTTATGATTGACTCCATAGTCATCTTTTTTAATATTAGCGTATTTTAGCATATTTTTACCGCAATTAGCATATTTTAGCCAATTGTAGCATGTTTAATTTTTTTTTAACGTAGGATGGCTAGGGGACAGCCTAGGAGACCACCCGCAGCCGACCCGGTTGATGAGCCCATTCCCACTAACAGCAAGGATCATTTCAGTCCTTTATTATGGATGCCTCACGATGAGCACCGAGTCTCAGAGGCATCTAAAGAGGTACTTGATTACTTTTTTTTTTTAAGTTTGTATTTTGTTGAATTTTTGTATTTTTAGGTTTTCATGTTGTTTACTTTTTTGAACGCAGAGTGAGGCAATTATAAATGCCAGGGGTCGGTATTCTGACATGCAGTACTACTCGGTCATGGAGTCGTATCTGCAAAATTTGGGGGTGCAACATTTGGTCGATATTCTACAGTCGGAGACTAAGTCCATTAACGCGTCCCTCATTGCAGGACTAGTGGAGCGATGGCGCCCCGAGACGCACACGTTCCACTTACCTTTTGGAGAGATGACAGTGACTCTCCAGGACATTAGTGCTCTATAGGGTCTGCCTATCCAGGGCGTGCGCATATCTGACCCCACAGATCCAGATGACATCACGATTAATTACATGCTCGCAGAGTTGTTGGGAGCGGAGCCAAATATACGCAGCAACGGGGGGGAGTCCAAGTACTGTCTGGACAAGACGAAGCTGCGAGCTATGTTTGCGGGAGGTCTAGGTAGTGATTCCACTCAGCTCGAGATTCAGAGGTACTCATACAAACTATTTGTATTACATTTATTTTGTACTCTGTTTCATGCGGAAAAATGAGTTGCTCTATAATTTTGATATTACAGATACACACGGGGATTCGTGATGGACCTATTTGGTTCTGTCATGTTTGCTGATTCAAATGGTGATACCATCCCGATGATGTATCTAGAGCTGCTGCGAGACCTTCAGCCGTCGAGCGGCAGGTACAACTTGGGTGGGGCTGTCCTAGCACATCTCTACTCCAACTTGTGCCACGGTTGCAAGGTCAGTATGCTATTTATGTCTTATTTTAATTTCCTACCTTGTCATGCACTTGTTGTCTTATTTTAATTATTTAACTTGTCCCTGACAGCTAGTATTCTTCAAAATATAGCGGAAAACTAAGCAAATCTACGGGCCAATACTGCTTCTACAACATTGGTCGTGGTCACGGCTACCGGTTGGGGTTCCATGGGGAGAGCCCGATAATGGAAATCGATCGACATTCGGCATGAAATGATACGGACATCACTTGTACAAGGACAACCCTCACGGAAAGCCAATAGGTATCAGGTTGGTCCGATCTCAGATTCAGAGTCTGGGTGAGACGCAGGTGAGCTGGACTCCGTACCATGAGCTATACACTGAGGGGGAGGCTGCCGCAGATTGTAGCAGATGATCATGGGATGTGGCTCGACAGGGGACCGCTGGTGTGCTTCTGGATAGTGGAGCACCACTATCCAGACCGGGTGCTCCGTCAGTTTGATTTTCCTCCACTCATCCCCGCAGATCCAGACGTCCCGAGATCTGTGATCATGAGGCTACACGGGTAAGTTATGTTCTTTTTAGCATTTTTGTACTTAACATTAGTTCTTGGCTTTAAATTGCAACTAACATATGAATTACAGGATAAGACACGGTAATCACTGGAATAGAGATTGGAGTGAGCATCACTCGGAGTACTACATCAAGGCGGGCAATATGAGTGCCAACTTATGGCAGATGCCGGAGATTGATGCGATGCAGTTCCAGGGAGATCCCCTATTGAGATATCAGGCTTGGTACCTGCGGGTCGGCATGGCTTCGGTGTATATAGAGGGAGATTACGGCGATTTTCTTCGCGCACAGATATTCGAAGACGATGGTTATACCCCTACTGGCCGGAAAGGTGCTCGCCAGGTAATGCATCTAAAACAACACATTTTTATGCGTTATGAACCTTTTATCGTAACCTTTCTTTTTTCTAACGTTTTTTTATAGCTGCTGTTAGCGCTTAAAGGTGCCGGGCGTTCAATCGTTTGTCTTGGAAAACGTGGCTATAGAGCGGTCGGGCACGCGATGTTGAACTTGGTTGCCCCATGCATTGCGGACCACGGCCACGAGGCAAAGCTGGTCACCATGCTACGAGACGCCGGAGAGAATATTGATTGGCGCTCAGTACAACCGGACGAGCCTGACGCGCCACCTGTTCTGACCAGTGAGATGCCACCGGAGCCATCAGAGCAGCCAGAGTGGGATTATCATCGTTGGGTACTGCGCATGGCCGGTTGGCACGCCTACCGTGACCAGCACGGGCGTCCAGTTCTTCCCCCGGTATGTGATTCTTTATTTTATTTATTCTTTTATTGTAAGTAAAGATAGTTAAAATTTACTAAATTTTTGGTATCCTTGCAGGGTCCTGCATACATGCCGACACAGCCTGAGCCGCATGAGCATCATGAGTCTCCAGAGATCCAGTCTGTGCAGGATGAGAGGTTGAGTTTTAGCCTTGCAGACTTTGTTCCAGCTGATCAGTGGGATACAGCCGCCTCCGCGTCCGCCGTATTCAGAGATGGCTCACGATTGGGAGGCCTCTGGTAGCCGGACTCAGCCTGAGTATGGGTCCCAGTTTGTGGCATCCATATTCCATACTCCCCCACCACCGCCAGCTACCCACGTGGCCTCGGATCCATGGGATACAGCACTTACGATGAGCACAGAGGCCGAGCTCGAGGATCATATTACACCAGCTCGCGTCACGCAGGCAGGACAGCCTCAGTGGGATGATTGGCATGAGCGCATATTCAGTAGAGAAAACAGGGGTAGACCACCTCACCGATTCTCCCCTTCGCAGTACGATGGATAGAGGGTTTTTTTGGTAGTTTTAGTTTAGTTGTGCTATGTTATACTTTATTATGTTTTACTTTAGTTTTGTAGTTTATTTTTTGTGTAATTTAATGTAATATAGTGTAATTCAACATAATTTCAAGTAATCTAGTGTATTTTAGTATAAATATGGTAATTACACTATATTACATTAAATTACTCTAAAATACTGTAAATTCCGGTAAATTACTATGTGTCTTCATAGTGATATATAATTAGAAACTATTTTTTGTTTCTCTTTTATCTTCATAGTAATTTATAATTAGAAACTATTTTTTTTAAGAGACACTATGAAGAGCAAGATAATGAAATGTAACACTGAAAAATTGAATTTTTTGTTTAAATTATTTGTTAGATTACTTCTTTTGATGTATAATTAGCATATTTATACTAAAATACGCTAAATTACTTGAAATTATGTTGAATTACACTGTATTACGTTAAATTACGCTAAATTACATTACATTACGCTAAAACACGCTAAATTACGGTAAATTACATATGAATAAGGACGATATCTTCACTGAAAAGGCGAAAAACGACGACGAAACTTCAAACGGCCATAAAACGGCGCTCGAGTTTCCGATTTCAGCAAATGACCAATTTTCAGAAAGCTTGCGAAAATACGCATGCGTCAGTGCCCATGATGTTGGATTTCAAAATTTAGAATTGCCAAAAAACTAAGAGAAGAGCCTCAAAACTTGAGTTGAAGTTTCCGATTAAGATTTTCATTTATATTATTCAATCTAAGTAGCTGAGTAAATTAGTTACATAATGAACTTGTAGAATACCAATTTTTTTACTATTTTTGGAATTTTTTTACTATTTTTTATGATTCATGAAAGATGGCACAAAATCGGTCTACTTTAGCGTAATTTTGCGTAGTTTAGCGTAATTTACCGCATTTTTATCAATTAGCGAAGTTATTGTAATTTAGTGTAATTTAACGTAATTTAGTGTAATTCAACATAATTTATTGTAATATAGTGTAATTCAACATTATTTCAAGTAATCTAGTGTATTTTAGTATAAATATGGTAATTATAAATCAAAAGAAGTAATCTAACAAAAAATTTAAATAAAAAATTTGAATTTTCAGTGTTAAATTTCATTATTCTTCACAATGTCTCCAAAAAAAAAAAAAAGTAAACTGGCCATGAAATGGCCGGTTTGAACATTTTTGGCGAAATCCGAGAATTATGGGTATAATAATTAATTTCTATTAAACTTTGGATATTAATAAAAATGTCGGGTAGGAAAGTACCCTTATTTTGACCCTCGTTCCTCGTTCCTCGTGATGTACAAACTAACGAAAAGAGAATTGTATATTTGTGTGGTCTTTTACCATTAGAAGAGGATCAAATATCATTATATAATTGATATTTTATGCCAAATTATACTAATATTTGCACTGTGCTTAAATTAACACATTTAATTAAATTTAATGTATATTATACCATCTTAATTACATGTACATAAAATAATATACGATTTGACTTTATTTCGATAGTCATAAAAAGAGTGATAACAATTTATGGGATAATTTTTCATATACCATTCAAAACTCTTACTGTTTCTTATTTACCCCTCAAGTCTTTAATTTCTCTTATTTACCTCTCAATTTATCAAACTGTTTCTTATTTGCCCTTCCTCTAATTAACCTTTCACTTAAATTATAAAAACTCCTTAATTTATCTATGCTTTGAAATAAAAGACAAAATTGCCCTTTGTTCTTTCTGTTGAAGCACAAAATGAATACCAACCAAAATACAACATTTCTTCCATGTTTTGCACTGAAGGTACGCACCAAATCTATAACTTAACCTTAGTATCTACAACACTAACACCGTACACGCCCAAAAAAGAAACAGATGGATTACTCCCTCTAATGCTGAGTTGAATTTTTTGTGGCTTCACAGAGTTAATTAATCTCAATGTTTAGGAGTCGTGGTACTCGCTTTTAGGATAAAGTTCTCCATTTTCAAGTGTTAAGCATATCAAAGATAAAAGAAGTTTTGTCACAACCAAAAACTCTAGAAATTGCACAAGACCTCATTTCAGCTTATCTCTTCTATAATCCTTGCGCAACTATTAAAGCTGGGCCTATGAATATATATATATATATATATATATGAGGTTGGCTAATGTCATAACGTTATAACTTCGGCCGAAGTTATAACGAGTCGTTTTTGCAATTTCAAACTCCAAACAACCGATCCGAACTGTTCAACATGTTCTCTATATTGAAATGTGCTTGGAGACCAAATTTTACATTTTTTGGAATTTTTTTACTATTTATTAAGCCACTTTGAAAATACTGATCCGGTGGTCCAGAAAATTTTACTGTTTTTTACTGTTCACAGCAGATCTGCGATTTTCAAAGTGGCTTAATAAATAGTAAAAAAATTCCAAAAAATGTAAAATTTAGTCTCCAAGCACATTTCAATATTTAGAAAAAGTTGAACGGTTCGGATCGGTTGTTTGGATTTTAAAAACTAATAAACGACTCGTTATAACTTCGGCCGAAGTTATAACGTTATGACATTAGCCTATCTCTATATATATATATATATATATGAGGAGGGTTCAAATGCACCATAATTTTTGTGCTCCAATATGCTCCACATCCTTTATCTCTATTTTTAAAGTCCGAACAGTTCAACATGATCTTCATAATAAAATATGTTTGGAGACCAAATTTTATATTTTTTAGAATTTTTTTACTATTTTTTTAGATAGGTACAATATCACTTTATCGGATGGTCCAGAATCTCCTTAAAAATGTGATTTTGTACCTATCTAAAAAAATAGTAAAAAAATTCTAAAAAATATAAAATTTGGTATCCAAGCATATTTTATTATGAAGATCATGTTGAGCGGTTCAGATCGACTGTTCGGACTTTGAAAATGGAGATAAATGATGTGGAGCATATTGGAGCACAAAAATAATGGTGCATTTGAACCCTCCTCATATATATATATATATATATAGAGAGAGAGAGAGAGAGAGAGAGAGAATGGCTAATATACAAACGTTTGTTCCTGGACTCAGGAACAAACGATTCGGTTCTCCGATTTTCAAAGTCCAAACAGTCGATCCAAACCGTTAGATATTCAATCTATATTAAAATGTGCTTGGCGACCAAATTTTACATTTTTTGGAAAATTTGTTTACTATTTATTAAGTTGATTTGAAAACCGTTGTTTTTCAATGTTGCAGAAATTTAATAAAAATAGTAGTTTTCAAACCATCTTAATAAATAGTAAAAACATTTCAAAAAATGTACAATTTGGTCTCCAAGCACATTTTAATATGGATTGAATATCTAACAGTTTGGATCGACTGTTTGGACTTTGAAAATCGGAGAACCGAATCGTTTGTTTCTGAGTCCAGGAACAAACGTTTGTATATTAGCCATTCTCTCTCTCTCTCTCTCTCTCTCTCTATATATATATATATATATAGGACAGTGCTACGGTGCTACGCGTAGCATAGAGCCCTCCGTGCTACAGCTCACTTTTTGAGTTTTCAAAATCCTAACGGTCGATCCGAACCGTTCAACATGATCTCCATATGAATATGTACTTGCAAACCAAATTTTACATTTTTTAGAATTTTTTTACTATTTATTAAGCCACTTTGAAAAAAAAATTCAAAGTGGCTTAATAAATAGTAAAAAAATTCTAAAAAATGTAAAATTTGGTTTGCAAGTACATATTCATATGGAGATCATGTTGAACGGTTCGGATCGACCGTTAGGATTTTGAAAACTCAAAAAGTGAGCCGTAGCACGGAGAGGCCCTTATATACGCGTAGCATATTAGCCAGATTATATATATATATATAGATGGGCTATTGTGCTTTGCAAAGTAAAACCCCCTCTCTACTTCGGGCCATTTTTTGCATTTTGAAAATCCAAACAACTGATCCGAACTGTTCAACATGTTGTAAATATTGAAATGTGCTTGCAGACTAAATTTTACATTTTTTGGAATTTTTTTACTATTTATTAAGCCACTTTGAAAATCGCTGATCCACTGTGAACAGTAAAAAAAACAGTAAAATTTTCTGGACCATGGATCAGCGATTTTCAAAGTGACTTAATAAATAGTAAAAAAATTCCAAAAAATGTAAAATTTAGTCTGCAAGCACATTTCAATATTTAGAACATGTTGAACGGTTCGGATCGGTTGTTTGAATTTTCAAAATGCAAAAAATGGCCCAAAGTAAAGAGGGGGTTTTACTTTGCAAAGCACAATAGCCCATCTCATATATATATATATATATATATATATATAAAGAGAGAGAGAGATGGGCTATGCTGAGTTGCGACGTGTCGTTTTACTTCACGCTATATTTTCATTTTGAAAATCCAAACAACCGATCCGAACCGTTCAACTTTTTCTAAATATTGAAATGTGCTTGGAAACTAAATTTTACATTTTTTGGAAATTTTTTACTATTTATTAAGCCACATTGAAATCGCTGATCCACTGTGAACAGTAAAAAACAGTAAAATTTTCTGGACCACAGGATCAGCGATTTTCAAAGTGGCTTAATAAATAGTAAAAAAATTCCAAAAATTGTAAAATTTAGTCTCCAAGCACATTTCAATATTTAGAACATGTTGAGCAGTTCGGATCTGTTGTTTAAATTTTCAAAATGAAAATATGAGCGTGAAGTAAAAATGACATCTTACTTCACAACTCACCATAGCCCAGCTATATATATATATATATATATATATATATATATATATATATATATAGAGTATGGCTAATTTGCTGCTGGCAGCATTTCAGCCAAGTGCTGCCAGCAGCAAATCTGCCATACTGATGTTCAAACAACCGATCTGAACCGTTCAACATGTTCTAAATATTGAAATGTGCTTGGAGACCAAATTTTACATTTTTTGGAATTTTTTTACTATTTATTAAGCCACTTTGAAAATTCCAGATCATATGGTCCACACTGTTTTTACTGTTCACTCGGATTTGGAATTTTCAAAGTGGCTTAATAAATAGTAAAAAAAATCCAAAAAATGTAAAATTTGGTCTCCAAGCACATTTCAATATTTAGAACATGTTGAACGGTTCGGATCGGTTGTTTGAACATCAGAATGGCAGATTTGCTGCTGGCAGCACTTGGCCGAAATGCTGGCAGCAGCAAATTAGCCATACTATATATATATATATATATATAGGACAGTGCTACGGTGCTACACGTATATAAGGCCCCTCCGTGCTACGGCTCACTTTTTGAGTTTTCAAAATCCTAACGGTCGATCCGAACCATTTAACATGATCTCCATATTAATATGTACTTGCAAACCAAATTTTACATTTTTTAGAATTTTTTTACTATTTATTAAGCAACTTTGAAAAAACACTAATTTGTACACAACAGTAAACTTTTCTGGACCATTGGATTAGTGATTTTCAAAGTGGCTTAATAAATAGTAAAAAATTCTAAAAAATGTAAAATTTGGTTTGCAAGTACATATTAATATGGAGATCATGTTGAACGGTTCGGATCGACCATTAGGATTTTGAAAACTCAAAAAGTGAGCCGTAGCACGGAGGGGCCCTTATATACGCGTAGCATATTAGCCAGATTCTATATATATATATATATATATATATATATATATATATATATATATATATATATATATATATAGTGCTTGGCTATTCTACTTATATAAGCATATGATGGCATATGCTTATAACTCATTTTTTCGTTTTCAAAATCCAAAAAGTCGATTTGAACCGTTAGATGTGATCTCTATATTGAAATGTGCTTGGAGACCAAATTTCACATTTTTCTGAATTTTTTTACTATTTATTAAGCCACTTTGAAAATCGCTGATCCAACGGTGGCTTCTGATTTTACTGTTTTGTTAAGCCACCGTTGGATCAGCGATTTTCAAAGTGGCTTAATAAATAGTAAAAAAATTCAGAAAAATGTAAAATTTGGTCTCCAAGCACATTTCAATATAGAGATCACATCTAACGGTTCAAATCGACTTTTTGGATTTTGAAAACGAAAAAATGACTTATAAGCATATGCCATCATATGCTTATATAAGTAGAATAGCCAACCTCTATATATATATATATATATATATATATATATATATATAGAGCTGGGCTATGGTGAGTTGTGAAGTAAGAGGTCATTTTTACTTCACGCTCATATTTTCATTTTTTAATTTCAAACAACCGATCGAACCGCTCAATATGTTCTCTATATTGAAATGTGCTTGGAGACTAAATTTTACATTTTTTGGAATTTTTTTACTATTTATTAAGCCACTTCGAAAATCGCTGATCCGGTGGTCCAGAAATTTTTACTGTTTTTTACTGTTCACAGCACATTTCAATATTTAGTGGCTTAATAAATAGTTCAAAGTGGCTTAATAAATAGTAAAAAAAATTTTACTGTTCAAAGTGGCTTAATAAATAGTAAAAAAATTCCAAAAAATGTAAAATTTAGTCTCCAAGCACATTTCAATATAGAGAACATGTTGAGCGTTCAGATCGGTTGTTTGGATTTTCAAAATGAAAATATAGCGTGAAGTACGTTTTACTTCACAACTCACCATAGCCTATATCTCTCTCTCTATATATATATATATATATATATATATATGAGGAGGGATCCACTTACAACAAATTTGAGTTACAACAAAGTTACAACATTCATTATTTTCATTTTCAAAGTCCAAATCGTCGATCCAAACCGTTCAACATGATCTCCACAATAAAATGTGCTTGCAGATCAAATTTTACATTTTTTTGAATTTTTTTACTATTTATTAAGTATTTTACAAAAAATAGCCATACTTAGACCATTGAATTTTGTACCCATCTTAATAAATAGTAAAAAAAATTCAAAAAAATATAAAATTTGATCTGCAAGTACATTTTATTTAGATAATCATGTTGAACGGTTTGGATCGACAATTTGGACTTTGAAAATGAAAAAAATGAATGTTGTAACTTTGTTGTAACTCAAATTTGTTGTAAGTGGATCCCTCCTCTATATATATATATAGTATGGCTAATGTGCTTCCTCTAGAACTTCGGCCTCGTGCTTCCGGGGGCATATCTTAGTGTTTGATGTTCAAACAACAAATTCAAACTGTTAGATGTTCAATCTATATTAAAATGTACTTGCAGACCAAATTTTACATTTTTTGGAATTTTTTTACTATTTATTAAGCCACTTTGAAAATTCCAGATCATATGGTCCAGACTGTTTTTACTGTTCACCCGGATCTGGAATTTTCAAAGTAGCTTAATAAATAAAAATTCCAAAAAATGTAAAATTTGGTCTCCAAGTACATTTTAATATAGATTGAACATCTAACGGTTTGAATTTGTTGTTTGAACATCAAACACTAAGATATGCCCCCGGAAGCACGAGGCCGAAGTTCTAGAGGAAGCACATTAGCCATACTTTTTATATATATATATATATAATTTCAGTTTTAGTTTTTTAAGTGGACAAAGCACTTAAAACAGAGGTGCTTACTTTGAATCCGTTTTAATTTAAATGATAACTTAGCCCATGCTGACACTAAAGGAATTAGCGGCCGATCATACCATTTGAAAATCATACCAACAATGGTGCTGGTCGATAGACCACAATAATTTTTTGCTTTTGCAAGATAATCTAGTTAAAGATGATTTGACAATGAAGACACATCACATGCCTAAACCTCGAGTTCATATCACTCCGCTCATTGCTCCCCATATCTCTCATTTGACAAGTCATAGAACACAGCAAAGGTGTTCTTTCTTTCCATTGCATTACACAAGAGTCATGTTGTATCAATCTTCTTTGCTTTTGGCTGATATTTTTTGCTACATTTTGTTCTTCGTTTGGTGCTTGCTCTTGCTTCTGATCAGGATCGGTTTATTCATTTTGTGCTTCAAGAAAAAAAATAAAAGGCAATTTTATCTTTTATTTTCAAAGCATAGGTAAATAAAGGAGTTTTCATAATTTAAATGAAAGTTTAATTACAAAAAGGGCAAATAAGAAACTGTTTAACAAGTTGAGAGGTAAATTAGAGAAGTTAAAAACTTGAGGGGTAAATAAGAAACCGTAATAGTTTCGAAGGGTATATGAAAAATTATCTCAAAATTTATTCATTGATTGTTTCTTTTTATTGAATATGAAAATATGTTTATTTCAAACTTAATTGATATCGTTGTGAGGCCATTTTTTTTACATGTATTCCTTCATTGGCTATAATATAATCAATTGAGAGTACGTACATTCTGAATCAATTACTCAATTGATATGTTAAATATTGTTTCTTTAAAGAAGTTTCAATATAAGCATATGATCAGTCCTGAAAATATACATTCAAATACCCTCATTTTATAAATTTTGACCTGAATAAATTATCCAGAATTACGGGACAAGATTCATGAGGTAAAACATTTTTCTTTTTTTGTGGGAATCAAGCTTTTGATGTTTGACCAGCATAGATTGAGAGTTTCCTTTTGAAGTGTCAAAATACGCAACCAAATTGAGTTCTTAGCATTATCTACTTTTGAAAAGATATCACTCACTAAACCATTTCTTTAACTCTCTAGTCGTTGATGAGACCCGAATCAAGTTGTAAAAAGTAGAAATCTAATTAATTCATATTTTCCTTGCATTTGCATATGTAGTATAACAATCTCAAAAAGTCACGGCGTGACCGGATACGTCATGGTTCTGTCACAGCACGGTATGTGTGCTGATTCGTGATGTGACTCGTGTGTTCTGTGCCATAACCATTCACGTGACGTGGCCATTTTTTTAAAATTTGACACGACACGGCACATGAAAGATCTAATCACACCACCGCACATGAAAGATTTGATATAATCACGACACTGCACATGAAAAATCTTACGACACCGCACATGAAAGACCATAATGGTGCGTAATTCTAGTATATTTTTTTTTGCATCGGAGCGATCCATTGGACCAAATTCTAATATCTGATATAGAATGTAGAATCTGTTTTAATTCATGGTCATTTTTAATTCAACTTGTCGCACAAATATTAAAGCGAATTAAACGGTATCTGACAACATTGGACCAAATTTTATACAATCTGTTTTGTTCAATCTGCACGAATATTGGAGCAACAATTTGTACAATACAAGCATCAATGTACAAAACAAAATACAAAAAGACATATATGATGATTTAATTATATATATGCCTAAACGATGGTTTTGGATTCAATAAGTTTCCCCATTACAATTGTACATATGTGTAGGGTTTCGGGTAGGTTATTAGTGCAACAATTCGATTCAATTCATGATTTGTTCACTACCCGAAAACCAGAATCCATGTATAAAACTAATTCCAAGATTAATAAAGAATTTACCACTAGACGCGCAGCGGATATCTTCGTCTAGTCGTAGAAGCAGTCACCCTTCTCTGTTCCTTCTTCCTGTCAGATGCACACACCAGCGATAGCAAATGCGTCTCTATCAGTATCCACACGAACAGATTGACAAACTTCCGTCAGTTGATGTACTAGCACCACACAGACAGCCCCATTCGAACTTCTCTGTTTTTCTCTCTTTCGATCTGGTGGATATCTGGTTTTAAAGTGAACAGTACGAATTTGATCTGATGTACTCATATATATAAGCAGAGGTCAGTTCGCACTTATTCATTTGCACCAATTGGTTGCACCTATCCAGATTATTAGAGATAACAGCAGAATTTCGGCCCATATTGTTTTTAAGCCCAATATGGGTTAATCCATATTCAATTTCATAATTAACTATTAATTATGGTCCAAAATATTATGGCCTGTAGGACACTTCTAACAATATGATCCAATTATTTTCGATGCTTTATTTGATACAAGTACTTAGCACATCAAAAGATCAGCGTCATGTCAATATCACATACATATTATCAAATCTAAAAAAAACACTAATTAAAAATATTTTAACGAATGAAAGATGGACGGAGAAAATTATAAACCTATGTAGTCACGCGTCAAATGAAATGCAACAAGTCAATTAAAAAATGTCTCATGAAGAAACCTTTTTCTAAATTAGTGTCTAATAGCAAAAGTAGTGATGAATATTCCTTTTAATTTGTGCAAAGCAAACATGCAATCACTTTTTGTCTCTCTCTGTCTCCTTTACAATGTGCTTTTAGAACTTAGAAGACTAATTAAGCTTTAATTTGCCGATGGCCGAATCCTTTGAATCCACGTGGCATATTACCTTTTCCCGTAAAAGGCAGTTCAAATCGTTCATATTTACTAATTTTATTTCCAAAGGCATGAGTTGTCATTTTCAAATATATTGCATCTTTCTACTAAACTTAATTAAGTAAAACCACGTGTCTAGTTATATAATCCATGCTTTAAAAAAAGTTCTGCATATGCGTTGTAAATATTTTTTTGTGGTAGAAAACCGCATGATTTTATATCATCAAAATTAATATTTGCGAATTAAAATTAAATTAAAAAATGGCCATATTTCTGATGTCAGGTATTGTTGTAAAAAAAAATATTTACTTTACAAATGCTAATTTTAGTATCGTCTTTTTTACCAAGAAATCTCCGTATATCATTGCTCTAGTATATATTCCTTGACCAATATATCTTTGTTTTCACATAAAATTTTGGAAAGTTTTGTGGTTTTTTATGTAGTCATTATTGAATATAAACCCTATATATATGAGGAGGGTTCAAATGCCTTCATTTTTTGTGCCTCCATCATGCCTCTATTTTTAAAAACTTTAATAACTCGAAATTTATAACTTAAAAGTCAAAATAAAAACCGTTAGATGTGATCTATGTTATTTTCTCTACGTGCTCATAAAAAATTATCACATTTTAATTTTGTTTTTATGTGAATCAATAAGTTGAAAAATCAACGTCTAGAAATTATTCACATTAGTACGTTTTTTTGCAAGCTCTTGATGACAACCAAAAACTAAATTGAAATGTTATAATTTTTTACCTGTGCATAGATAAAATGATATAGATCATATCTAATGGTTTTATTTTGACTTTTAAGTTTTAAGTTTTGAGTTATTAAAGTTTTTAAAAATAGAGGCATGGTGGAGGCACAAAAAATGGAGGCATTTGAACCCTCCTCTATATATATATATATATATAGGGTCCGGCTAATTTGCTGCCGGCAGCATTCTGGACAGCTGCTGCCATTTTGGCCATTTCTGGTGTTCAAACAACAAATTTTTTTATACAGATATTCAATCTATATTAAAATCTACTTGGAGACCAAATTTTACATTTTTTGGAATTTTTTTATTATTTATTAGGCCACTTTGAAAATGGCTGATCCGGGTGAACAGTAAAAACAGTGCAACAAAATTCTGGACCATGTGATCTGGAATTTTCAAAGTGGCTTAATAAATAGTAAAAAAATTCCAAAAAATGTAAAATTTGGTCTCCAAGTAGATTTTAATATTTAGAACACGTTGAACGGTTCGGATTTGTTGTTTGAACACCAGAAATAGCCGAAATGCCCCCGGCAGCAGCTGTCCAGAATGCTGCCGGCAGCAAATTAGCCGGACCCTATATATATATATATATATATATATATATATATAGGAGTTGGCTACGGTGCTATGCATAGCATAGAGGGCCTCCGTGCTACGGCTCAATATTTGAGTTTTCAAAATCCTAACGGTCGATCCGAACCGTTCAACATGATCTCCATATGAATATGTACTTGCAAACCAAATTTTACATTTTTTAGAAATTTTTTACTATTTTTTTAGATAGGTAGAAAAACACTTGATCTGAATGGTACATAATTTTCAGATCAAGTGATTTTCTACCTATCTAAAAAAATAGTAAAAAATTTCTAAAAAATGTAAAATTTGGTTTGCAAGTACATATTCATATGGAGATCATGTATTCATGTTGAACGTTTGGATCGACCGTTAGGATTTTGAAAACTCAAAGGTGTGATGTGCTCACCAAAAGGGTTTGGTGAGCACAACTCCAAAAGTATATCGGATCGGCTTCAAACGACGAATTCAAACCGTTCAATTTGATATCCATATTAAAATGTATTTTGGAGACCAAATTTTATATTTTTTGGAAATTGTTTGCTATTTTTTTTAGAATTTTTGAAAATCGCTGTTTTTCTATGGTCCAGAAATTTCTCAAAAACAACGATTTTCAAAAATTATAAAAAAATAGTAAAAAATTTCCAAAAAATATAAAATTTGGTCTCCAGTCACATTTTGATATGGAGAACATGTTGAGCCCTTTAGATTGACTATTTGAACTTCGAATCTAACGATTTACAGTCCAATGTACAATATGGCATATACATTGCAATGCACCATAATCCAACTCTCTCTCTATATATATATAGGTTGGCTAATATCAAAACGTTTATTCCGAAGCGGTGGTGCAACCAATTTGTTTTTCGATTTTCAAACCGTTAGATGTGATATCTATAATAAAATGTGCTTGGAGACCAAATTTTACTTTTTTTAGAATTTTTTTACTATTTATTAAGTCAGTTTTAAAATCGTTGATTTTAATAAACAATGAAAAATTTATGGATCATTGAAAACAACGATTTTAAAACTGACTTAATAAATAGTAAAACAATTCCAAAAAATATAAAATTTGGTCTCCAATCACATTTTAATATAGATTGGATGTTGAACGATTTGGATCGACTGTTTGGACTTTGAAAATGTAAAAACCAAAGCGTTTGTTCCACAGCCTAGGAACAAACGTTTTGATATTCCAACCTATATATATATATATAGAGAGAGAGAGAGAGGGTTGGCTAATATCAAAACGTTTGTTCCTAAGCCGTGGTGCAATCAATTGGTTTTCTGATTTTCATAGTCTAAATGGTCGATCCAAACCGTTAGATGTGATCTCTATATTAAAATGTGCTTGGAGACCAAATTTTACATTTTTTGAAATTTTTTTACTATTTACTAAGTCAATTTTAAAATCGCTGATTTTAATCAAAAGTGAAAATTTTATGAATCATTGAAAACACCGATTTTAAAACTGACTTAATAAATAGTAAGAAAATTTAAAAAAAATATAAAATTTAGTCTCCAAGCACATTTCAATATAGATTGAATATTGAACGATTTGGATCGACTGTTTCAACTTTGAAAATGTAAAAACCGTAGAATTTGTTCCACAGCTCAGGAACAAACTTTCGATATTAACCAACATATATATATATATATATATATAGAGAGATGGGCTATTGTGCTTTGCAAAGTAAAACCCCCGTTTACTTCGGTGCCATATTTTGCATTTTGAAAATTCAAACAACCGATCCGAACCGTTCAACATGTTCTAAATATTGAAATGTGCTTGGACACTAAATTTTACATTTTTTGGAATTTTTTTACTATTTATTAAGCCACTTTGAAAGTTTCTGATCCAACGGTGAACAGTAAAAAACAGTAAAATTTTCTGGACCACCAGATCAGAAACTTTCAATGTGGCTTAATAAATAGTAAAAAAATTCCAAAAAATGTAAAATTTAGTGTCCAAGCACATTTCAATATTTAGAACATGTTGAACGGTTCGGATCGGTTGTTTGAATTTTCAAAATGCAAAATATGGCACCGAAGTAAACGGGGGTTTTACTTTGCAAAGCACAATAGCCCATCTCTCTCTGTATATATATATATATATATATATATAAAGGTTGGCTATTCTACTTATATAAGCATATGATGGCATATGTTTATAACTCATTTTTTCGTTTTCAAAATCCAAAAAGTCGATTTGAACCGTTAGATGTGATCTCTATATTGAAATGTGTTTGGAGACCAAATTTTACATTTTTTTGAATTTTTTTACTATTTATTAAGCCACTTTGAAAATCGCTGACCCAACGGTGGCTTCTGATTTTACTGTTTTGTTAAGCCACCGTTGGATCAGCGATTTTCAAATTGGCTTAATAAATAGTAAAAAAATTCAGAAAAATGTGAAATTTGGTCTCCAAGCAAATTTCAATATAGAGATCACATCTAACGGTTCAAATCGACTTTTTGGATTTTGAAAACAAAAAAATGAGTTATAAGAATATGCCATCATATGCTTATATAAGTAGAATAGCCAAGCACTATATATATATATATATAGTCATTATTTTTTTAAGGTTAGCGGGCGAAATAACCAATATCAATACTGAAATTTATCAAACATGATGAGACAACATTTAATGTGATATTTACCCTTGATATATCATCAATATTTTCACTAGACCGTTGTCGTATATATTCCTATTTCAATGCGTATTTGTGTACGATTTCATAAAATAGTCGGGATGAGGGTCGAATGAGGAATTCTGATCACCCCAAATACCTGACTCAAGCAATTTGAAACTGACGGCCCATGATCGTTCTTTTAACTTGGCACGAATCTCAAAGCACGAATAATACTCTGCCCCTGCGCTGTTTCCGAATATGCACCGTTTTTTAGTTAATCTGAGCTGTTTGTTTCAATTTGCTTGAGTCATGTACCCGGGAGGATTTGGATCTCAAATAAGACCGGGGGAGCCACTTTGTTTTCTTGTTTAATTTTTTTTTTAAATAGCTAATTTTCTATATGATTTTAAAAAAAAATTGTACAAATATACTTGCAATTCAAAAAAATTGAAAAATATGTTTCATATTAAAAAAATTAATCTCACTCTATTCAGATTTCTAACCCGTAACCTCTCATACCCGATAATCATTGTATTTTGTCACTATATCAAAGGTTGATTTTCCACACTAGCAAAACATTAATATTTTTTTTCAACTATGTAAATTTGAATCATATGGTTATGTTTCAAAAGAAATTCATCTGGGTTTTAAAAAAAAAAAAAATCTTACAGAGACCGCTACACTAAAAAGGCTGAAAAAGTCTAGGCAAAAATCATCACCAATAAATAAAAGGACAAGGGGATCGAAAATCCGAATTCATATCACCTGAGGTAACATAAATTTTGACTATAGATCTCGACCATCAAATTATATTGATACGAATATTAAAAGGAAAATCCATCTTGAACTTAATTAGTCAAACTATGCAAATTATATTAGATCTCGACCATCAAACTATGCAAGGAAAGAAGCAATCATGAACAAAGGCCAACCATAGTAATCACCAGGTGAAATTAGTCAAGATTTTGATCGGACGATCCGAATCAAAACTCAAAATATTTTGTTACCTCAGAAGATATGCGGCCTCGAAAATCCCAGATCGGAGAGAGAACCAAACAGTCCGAGAAAGACTCCCGATCCAATAGCTTGTAAAAATCCAATCCGGCCCAGCCCAAATAAGCGGAATTTGGTAATTAAACCTGTTCTACAATTTGCGGGTCCTACTGACAGTTGGGACCCGCAAAACAGCGAGAATTTATAGTTCAGTGGGAAGGAGAGAGACGGAGCGGAGAGCTGGGCTGGAATGGAAAAAGAGATTCCCTTTGATTCTTACTAAAATTCTTCTCTTTCTAACAGCTAATTGGAAGATTGCACGAAATACACTTATCATAATTTCCTTTTCCCCGCGCCTAGCCTTCTTTAATCGTTCTCAAAAATTCCGATTTTGAGAGGGAAAATTAAGGTTGATTATTCGAACCAATTATGAAATCAATTCCATGGAGGAGTACGTGTCGGTTAAGAAATCAGTTGTTTAATTCTGTTCCTTCTACACAATTTCATTCTACGGCGGTTTTGTCTGCGAAATGGAGGAGAAAATGGGATGAATGCAAGGTTAGAATATTTGACACACAATGTCCTGTCAGGCATTTTTTCGAACAGCTTGTGTTCGTTTCTCCTAAATCCCCCAAATTATGGTAAATAGCATGTATAGACCAAATTCATATTGAGATGTCATTGATCCAGTTCATGCATTAATCATTAGGTCTACATTACTGAATTACAAGTAACATTATAACACTTGGTACTAACATGTCTTTTTGCTATGAAATATATCCTTTTGCAGCATGATGAAAGAGATCAAAAACCATCCAAGGTTAGTTTTAGTTTAGAATCTTCTGGCTTATCTTATGGTTATTTGTTATCAGTACCAATTGCCAGTGGTACGTACCAATACCAAGCTTTGCTTGAATCTACTTCTTTAACATTTAAAATACGGTAAAAGAATTACTGAAAATCATTGAATTTTGAGAGCTTAAGCTTTTAATCCTCGACCCCTTAATCCTCACTGCTGAACAACCCCACTAAGCGTGGCTCGCTTGAGTAATTGTCGGTATTGAGACTTAGTGGTAGCACTCTTTTTTTTTTTGTGGTGCCAAATAACATGATATTCTAACATTATTTTTTTAAGTTTATCTTACAAATTGTATGAATATGCCGCAGAGCTACATGAAATATGTAGGTCGCCAGAATAGGGCAGAAAGGAAAAAAGCACTCAAAAATTATCTTCACCATGGAAAAGCTTCTCCTTTAATTTTTGAGGTACATAATTTGTTCAGTAAAAAAATTTTAAGTACATAAACGACCTTATACCTTATTTGTGCTTTGATTTCTTTGTTCTTTTTTCATAATAGAAACTTCATGTATTTAATTTTGCATGCCAACAGTGTGTTTCTTTTAATATTAGGATGAAGATATGAACTCGACCAATAATTCATCTGATATCCTAAGGTTTATGAGTTTTGGAAAATCAAGGCCCCATAATTCCTCGCAATCACAAAAGGATCCAAATAGTGGGAGAAAAAGTAAGTTTTGATTCGTAATTTAGGATATTTGCAAACATGAAATCCCCTAAATTAACAGAAATTAAAACTCACAATTTTACCCTTTAGATCGTTTGGTCGCATTGTTATATTCTAAAATGTATAATTACAGACATCTATGGCGTCCTTCAAAAAAGGAGTAAAATATCTTGTCTTTGTTTCATTCCTGTATTTTTTTTATATAAGGAATAACAAATATAATTGTGTACAGGAAATTCTATCAACTAATTGCTTCAAATCATTTTTTGCCAACTTATGGCATTAATGATGTTAAAAGTTAAAATTTGGAGTTGGAAAATTGATTTATTACATTATTACTAACAATAGGTCTTGATTTTGAATTTTGCATGATGCTAAGTGTGTTTTATGTAATTACTGACAAATCAGTTGTCACTTTAAAACTTTGCATACTCATATGAAAGTCCTTGTTATTTTTAGCATGGCAAAACAGGGAGCGGTTTAGTGGCTTCCGTAAAGAAGAAGAACATGAATTTTGGAACCATGTCCATGAGGAAATATTTGAGACGCTGTGTGGTGGGTCCCGTAGTTTTACACGGTCATCCAGCTCGTGGGAGAATTTCTTCAGCTCCAGTTTCCGTAACTCAACTTACAGTTCTAGATTTACTGGCAAGTCAAGAAGGACAAGGACCAAGGAAAGGGAATATTTCGGTGAAAGCAATGGGCACGGGTCTGACAGTAATTTTAATCCTTTTGTGGGTTCAAGTGCAAATAGAGCTGCACTTGAGCTGCCTACATCTGGGCCTTTGAAGCTTGAGGATGTTAAAATTGCGTATGTATTTTTGCACTCTTCTCCCTGTATTTGATGAATTTCAGCTAACACATAAACTTTTATTGTTCTTACTGGTACCAGTACCGGTACCAGGCACACCAAATATTTCATTTGTGATGTTAAGTTGTCTTTCTTCAATCAAAACTTATGTTAAATGCTTTCATACCATCTCATATCATACCAATGGTCCCTGTAACACAAAAAATGTTAAAAAGAGGAGATAAGTCGAAGAAACACCGCTCCCCCTCACCTTCCACTTTTTCTATGAAATTTTAAGAGGGAATTTCATGTATACCCCTCAAAAACCTTGAAATTACGTAATATCATGTATACCCCTTTAAAGTTCATAATGTCATATTTACCCTTTTAAATTTCAAAAACTCAGAAGTTTACCCAATTTATTGCATTTTCTTGAAGCTCATTCTAAATTTATACATTACCCATTTTACCCTTTATTTAAAACTCATTCTAATTTATAATTTATATTTTATAATTACGTAATTTCAAGTTTTTTGAGGGGCATATATGAAATTTTCCCAAATTTTAATGTGATTATTCACTTTGTGTAGATTCCGAGCAGCAGCATTGAAGTGGCATCCTGACAGGCATGCTGGTCCTTCTCAGGTATTCAGCATTCTCCAAGATAATTCATGCACTGTTGTTGTACCGAGGTTTACAAGCTGGTATTCAAGTTGTAGTCACATGTAGTCATCACCATCTTAATACCCCATAAAAATTAGATGAAAATAAAAAAAGTTTAGAGCACTTAGTTTGATACCGGTCTGTACAGATCGGTACTTGACTACTATGAAGTGATTTAATGGGGATTTGATGGGGTTGAACTTTATGATCTTTTAACAATTTATGGGAATAACATAATTGTACTAGGTTTACACTTGAAATGTGATGTGATCCTTGTACCAGTGCCGGTGTTAGCAGGCTAGTCTGATACATGAAAAAAAGGAGACCCCAGACAGATCTCACAATTAGCAAAAAACAAACGAAACAAAAGAGAGACACTGTGAAAATTATGCTGCTTTGTACCATTACTGGTAGGTATCATGACAAAAAACCGATATGGTGAAATCTATATGCAGGCTACAGCAGCAGAGAAGTTCAAGCTTTGCGTAAACGCGTACCAATCTTTGTGTAGTGACCTTCGAGCCAGCTAAAGTCGGCACAGTTTGCATGCAGGTGCTACCCTATGGAAGAGAAATGGCACAAATGAAATTATTTAAAATGTGACACCCTCCAAAAATTAACACAAATAAAAAAAAATTCTAACAGAACCGATGACTTCTTTTTTTCAATTTGACATTATTTTATTTCTCGTCTCTGATGAGGTGACCCCCTCTAATGAACGGGGCTTATTCTGATTGTATTCCCTAAATTTGTAATAACTTTCTCGCAAGTGCATTTGGAAGCTTCCTTCAAAGTTTCCATTATTCTTGTTTAGTTACCAATTAATTTAATTCATATTAGCCCATGAACAAATGACCTGGAACTATATCAAACATGCAAAGTACAATTTTTTATCAAATACATAGTAATTAAGCTTCAATTGCAGCAACTACAGGTCTAAAAAACTAACCAAATCATACATTCAGATAATGCCAACCACTCTTGACCAAAAATTAACAAAAAAAAAGAAAAAAAAAAGGATTACAACCAACTTGGAAACAGTCTCTACAACACCCCCAAAGAAATCCTTTCCTAGCAACTCTCTAAATGCCAAAGTCACTCGTGTGTTGTGTGCATCGCTCGGTAGGCTGTGAACCTTCTAGAAGCACAGAACGACAACTGATGATGCCACCATGAATCCAAAGGTACAGAGTAGAAATCCAAAATGCATTGCCCAGCTGCGCTTGAACTTGCTGAGATAGCTCTCGGACGGCTCCTGGTATGGCACCTCCACCTCAGCAGCTGACATCACTGCACCCTCTACACCACCACAATTGAGATACCGTGACCGTACCAATTTTAGTCTCTCTGTTGCCAGGGTCAGCGTCAATTTGTGGCACCGTCTCTGGTACCGGAACCTACATAATGGTATTGTGTTAGCTGGTACTAAAGGCAAAACTGATGTCTAGCTTAAGCTCAATAGAGAGGATATCATCTAAGTATACTATATTAAATTAAAGGAAGTGTATTATTAAAGAAGACTTGGATTTAACACAACACACAAGGTCAACACATATGTCTGAACATCCTATTAGCATAATGCATTTATAGAGTAGGCCTCCAATAATTCCGCCTTGAACAATGTTATTCTTTTAAATTATCATAAAAAAGTTGATCCTTATCTACTAGGGGTAAAAACTATTTACTAATGTATTATCTTTTTCCCCAATTACTTCAGCTAGAAAGTGACTTTAATTGTATTTATTAGCCTTTTTGGGCTTGAAAAAGTTTTTTTTATACTTGAGGAAGTGAATCTATGCCAAGCCACAACCACTGGCAAATGAGAAATATTATATGATTAAATATTAAAATAATAAAAAAAATACCGTAGATGCATATGCACACGACTTTCCATTTTTGCATAAAACCGACCAACCAGAAATTACATCCCTTTCTCATGTTTTCCCTCTCTACATATGTTTCTCATTTTGCAGGAATATCCATTTATTTTTAAAATTTAGCCCTCCATATAACTCAACATACCCGTTAATGCAGCGGAGGTGGTGGGCAACAGCGGCGTAGAATGCCAGGTGGGCCAGGGAGAGAAGACCAAGTGGGGTCCAGACGTGGCGGCACTGGATCCGTCCAGTCTGTCCAAGACCGGAGAGCACCAAGGCGAGGAAGAGAAAGAAGAGGAGGAAGAGGCGCCAGAGCTCCTGCTTTTGGGCATCCACAGCGCGCTTCTTCTCCAATGTCTTCTCGAAATGGAGCTGCACGATCGTGTTCAGCGACTGCACCGCTGTTTCCAAACCCATCACCACCTGGTCCTGGAGATCTCCAGTGGCGCCTCCACCGCTGATGTAGTAGGTGGAGTGTACTGGTTCTACCATTAAGTGAACCTCCTTTCTTTCTCTCTTTTCTTTCTTTTCTTTCTTTTCTATGGGAGAGTGATGACACTGTTGAAGTCTTTACTAGTTTAGTAGTTTACTATTACCTCCTGAGGCCGCATTTCTTTGGAATTTTATATTGTGCTTCTAAAATTCAAACACGTATTCTCTGCATTAACTCAAAAGGTAATCTTTTGAGTTAAATGCATCTCGGCCGTCTGATATTAAACGGAGCCAATCCGGCTGTCTGATTTTAACAGAGAGGCCCTTTTATTCGTGCGGATCTAATTTGGACGGATCTTAAAGTAGATTGGATGGTCCAGATTCATTAACTGAAAAGATTCCCTTTTGAGTTAATGCAGAGAGGAACGAATTCCTAAAATTCATGGGCAACTGGCCACGCGGCACTAGGGCAATGGCCAGAGGATAATAAACCTTATTATAAGGGTAATTTTGTAAATTACCCCTCTTTTTGAAAAATTAACATAAAATATCCTCCTTTTAAAGTTTTTGGGGTAAATTTCGCTCGAGGTCACTAAACTTTGTTCTTTGTCACGAATTGGTCACTCAACTTTGATTTGTCTCTCCATAGCCACTGAACTTTTATTTTGTCCCAATCAAGTCACCCTATAACTTTTTCATCCAAATTATAACGGAATATGCTCATTCCGTCCAAAAATTTAACGGAATATGCTCATTCCATCCAAAATACTAACGGAAAAGTTATATTCCGTTAATATTTTGGATGGAAAAGTTATAGGGTGACTTGATTGGGACAAAATAAAAATTCAGTAACTATGGAGGGACAAATCAAAGTTGAGTGACCAATTTGTGACAAAGGACAAAGTTTAGTGACCTCCAGTGAAATTTACCCAAATTTTTGACAATATGTTTTTTGCCTATAAACTCAATAATTTCCTCTCCTTATTTTTCCTCTACTTATTGTTCTGCAATTTTAATTATATTGATATTGATAATTAGCAATCTACAATTTTATAGTTATTCAATTTTGTAGTAGAAAAAATTGTAGGTAATTATTATTCAATTTTTTGTCCTACCATTCAAAATTAAAAAATTTAAAGAATTTGATTTCCTGCATTCCAATTTGTAAATTTTTAATTCAAAATATCCACATATCAAAGTATGAAAACTCAATTCTTTCATCTACAGTTCAGGTTGTAATGCTATAGTATATGCAATATTGAAATTAATTATTTGCATAATTCAAACTATATTTTTGGATTATTAAAATTCGAAAACTTTTAGTTTTCACATTACATGATTCGACTTCTAAGTACAAAATGATATGTTCCAATTGTACATGATTTTATAATTATTAATTTAGACTTTATCATAGTTTGATCTTTTTTACTTATACATATTTTACGATTGAAGTAGTAAAATAAAAATCAGTTTTGCAGATTTATAATATTGCAAGTAGGAGTGTTCATTGGGTCCGGTTTAGTCGGTTTTGAACCGAACCGAATTAGTTTGGACCAAACGTTTCGGTTTTTTCGATTCGGTTTGCTTTTTAAAATTGAATTATAATTTCGGTTTGATTCCATTTGAAAATTTTCAAAACCGAAATAACCGAACCGACCGAACTTTTATATATTATGAATTTGGTCTGGACCGCCCCGGTTTATTTCTTAATATACTTCGGTTTATTACAAATCAATTGCTTTAAATAAAAAATTAATATATTTTGGTTTGAACCGAACAAACTGAAATAAAACTTTGGTTCGGTTCGGTTCTATTTTAGAAATTGAATTATTACTTTGGTTTGCCTAATTCGGTTCGGTTTCAACCAAACCGAACCGATGGACACCCCTATTTGCTAGCAGAAACGCTTTTTTTTATAAGTATGAAAAATCTAAAATTTTAATTTTACAAATTCTAAATATTAGAAAGTTCAAATTAAACAAATTAATTATTATGTTAATTATCAAAATTGACACACTAAAATTGTAAAAGAAAAAAATGAGGAAAAGAGAACGGAGGAAAGATAACGTGTTTATGGGTTCATAAGAATATTTTATAATCAAAATTTTATAAGTAAGATATTTGAACTCAACTTTTTTTTTAAAAGATATGATAGGCCTAAATTATATACACATTCGATCTAGTTTTTACCACATAATAGTACCAAATATCTTGTATTTTAGTATAGAAAAGAATGAAATATAGCCAAGAATCAAGTTACTGCCAAAGTTATTTCAATTACAGGAAATGGAGCAAATTGTAGATCTTCTCGCAAGCTTTCCGAAAAGTGGTAGAACACTGAAAACGGAGTTACGGATCATGAGTTATGCCCGTTTGAATTTCAGAGCAAAACAGAAAAAACAGAGCCCAGTGCGGACGCACTCACCGCTAGTGCGGACGCACTCAGTACTTAGACAAATTTCCAGCACGCAGAACTTCACAGACAAAAAGTCCGAGAGCAGTGCGGCCACACTGGCCTAGAGTGCGGACGCACTCAGCCATTAGACACAGAAAACAGAAAAATCCGAGCGCAGTGCGGACGCACTCGATCCGCACTCAGCGACACACAGTTCGTATTTTGGCCATATCTTGGTCATACGAACTCCGATTTGGGTGATTCAAAGTTTGACGGAACCAGGACAAAGAGATCTACAACTTTCATAAAGGAAGCAAATCCAAATTCGGAATGTATAATTCTGTACAGCCGCATAAATGGCGCATCAGCCTGAAAAACTGCTAAATATGGAAAGTTAGTGGGCTTAGTGGGCGCCAAAATTAGAATAGCTTGGTCTCCAAGTTCATAATTACAGAATTAGAAATATAGAAGTTAGTGGGCTTAGTGGGTGTTGAAAATATAACAACTTGATCCCCAAGTTTAGAAAATGACTAAGTTAGTGGGCGCCGAAAATAAAACGACTTGATCTCCAAGTTCAGAAAATGTTATATAAGGCTAAGGAGACCACAGGAGAAATGATCACTGCTCATCATTGCTCAATTGAAGTTATTCTGCTCCACTTTTCGGCGGTGATCAAATTGCAAAGGAAGAGAAGGAAGAAGTCGAGGTTTTGCTTGAGCGACAAGGGAAGAACTTGGGCAGGAACTAGGAAATTAGTTATATTCTTTTCTCTTACGTATTTTCTCAGTTTTTACCATGTTTATCTTGTATTTTCTTGTGGATGCTTGCTTCTCCATGAGAGGCTAGTTTCTCTCTAGGGGTTTAGGTTATGTAGCATGAACTTGTTTAATTCTATTTTACTCGGAGTTTAGTTTTTATGATGATTGTTTGATTTGATGTTAATTTCTGTGATTTATTATTTGTGATGTTCCATGATTTGTGCTTGAATTGTAGTTGTCCCGCTTTGATCTTTTAGACCCAAAGTAGATTAGAATCATATAGGATAGTACAAATTGTTGTGCTTGAATTGTAGTTATCCCGCTTAAGTCTTTTAGATTAAAAGTAGATTAGGATCATATAGGATAGTACAAATTGTGATCGGAAATACCTTAGGAATTGGATTAGAAGCGACCGTACTTTGATATCCAACCCGGAACTATAGGAATTAAGGTTAGGGTTTGGTGAAAGACTTAATCGTGAAGTCAAAACCTAATTAGGACACCTTAGAACAAATATCGATATATACTTTGAAGCATGTGACTTAAATATCCCTCTAGGTTAGTGACAGTCCTAGAATTCGAGGAACATTAATCCATCCACCCAAAGTATTTGTATTAATATTTGTTCCAAAGGCTAACATAGGTTAGAAACCTCGTCATAATCAAACATGAATTTAAACAAACCGAGTAGATAGAATTAGCAAGGGATTGTGGACCGAATACCCCTAGACTTCTCCAACTTGATTTTCACCCGACTTTTAATTGCTTTTTGTTACGAAACTTTAATTTTCCTTCAAAAACGAAATTACACAAAACCCCCCTTTTTACTTTTATTGTTTAGTTTTAAAAGTAGTTTTCTTTATTAAAAATTGGTATTTCTCTATCTCCCTGTGGATCGATACCTAAATACTACAATCGATAGGTTGTGCGCTTGCAACTAACCTATTCATTGGGTACGAAGGTTTATAAATATTAAAGGCAAAAAGAGTACAAAAACACTATACCTAAAATACTCAACAAGATACATTTTTATAAAATTGCGCCTTAATATTGTGATTTTTTTCTTGTTAATCATCACCCCTAATTCGACTTGTCTAGGTTAGTTTCTGTCTTAATAATAATAATAATGATAATGATAATGATAATGATAATAGTAATCATAATAATAATAATCATAATAATAATCATAATAATAATAATAATAATAATAATAATAATAATAATAATGGTTATACGATTTATATATGAATGCCGCATACAATATCAGTACTACAATTATTACTTATCACATCTACTTTAATAATACAGGGATTAAATCCTGTTGCTGAACAAAAATCCTAAATTCAAATCAGCTTTATTCAGGGATTAAAAAAAGGACACAGCGTTTAAAAGGCTGCACAACTATATCACACACTGTATGAATAACCGAAGTTTTGTTCAGTACCCGTGGCATGAAAAACTAAATTTCTCTCGTTTGAAACTGACAACAAGTTGATATAGAACTAGAAGTAATAGAATGGCTAGAAAATAAATGAAAACCAAAAGGTATAAATCATAAATGAAAGAGGAATTGAAACAGTAACTGGGACCAAGCAGCATCACAATTCACATGGGTTAAGTCAGAACTCAGAGGGTTTTGCTTCTTTTCCGTGCAAGTGTTGTCTACTCAACTGTTGTTTTATATCTTTCTGGTCAAATAGCGCATCTCTATTCTCTCCCGTCAAATTTTTTTATTCATTTTCTCCGTTTAATAACAACAGAGATTAGAAAATTTGCCTATCGTACATTTCCCTTCAAGGAGATATCCAGCTATTGTAACTGGAGAGGAGTTTTAATGATCAATTCGGAATCCAAAGCCTCGATCTAATGGGCCAAAACTTCAAATAGGCTTAGTTTAAATCCATTTGGATAATATACAAAAAATATACGGCCCATAGACATAGTGGCCTGTTAGAGGACACGTAAATATCTCCTCTTTCCTTTCAAATCCGAGTCGAATCCTCTACATTACCGTACCATTTGAGTTTAGCGCTGGACCGTCCGATCAGAATCCGGGCCAATCCGGCCCCGCCTGTAATGCACGATGTACCTTTAAGATTTGTGCTAGCATGAAATTAACGGATCAGATCCGAAGGCCGAAGCTCTGATTCCACTAATGGCTTAAACCCCCAACCTCTCCGTTTAACAAAACCCAAACATGTTGCGGCGCTTCTCTCTCCTCTCCGCCAAGCTCAAGACCTCTCTCCTCTCGCCTCCTCCTTCTCACCCCTTCTGTGCTCCTCTCTCACAGGCAATCTTTAAACCTCATCAGTCGCAGATCGTGTCTACCAATTTCTCGACAGTGAGTTTACTGAGATTGAACGATCTGAGAGATAACCATGGATCGACGCACAAGAAGATTCGCAAAGGGAGGGGTATTGGATCGGGCAAGGGGAAGACTGCTGGGAGAGGGCATAAAGGCCAAAAGGCCAGAGGCACCATGAAATTCGGGTTTGAAGGTGGTCAGACTCCCCTTAGACGAAGGCTGCCGCGTCGTGGTTTTAAAAACGCCTTCAGCCTCACATTTCAGGTCAGAATCAATCTTTTTTTTTATATTTTCTGTTTAATTTACTGTTCTTTTATTATACCAATGTAATAGAGGGGTTTCGATTGAAATTTTTGTTTCGTGTAATGATATTAGATCAGTTGTGATCTCACTCCTTGAGCACTTGCTGAGAAGTTTGATGAAACTTACTTGGATTATGTTATTGATACAGATTTTCATTACTTAAATGATAGTGTATGATTTTAGACAGAAAAGCCACGTACTGCTTGATATTTCTCATACGGACATTGTAATATGTAGTCATACATTTAATTTAGAGTAGTCGCTACTATTTGTAACATTTAGGGTGTGGTACTGAGTTTGAGGAAAAAGCAAAGGAAAGTGAATGGAAATGAAGTAAATGTCTCCATGTTATTTCATTTAATTACACCCAAAATGTTGAAGAAATAAATAGAGTGATTTTTCTCCAAGTTATTTTCATTTAATTTTTTATTAGAATTTGGGAGCAAGGTTAACAAACCCTTTCTCCTCTTTTCCTTTGAGTCGGTATCCTCTAAGATATCTCAAACTTTCAGTTTATCTAAAGCCGGGCCAAATTTTTTTTGGTCCCTATTCGAAATGCAGGGGACCAGTATTATTATGCTTTGAGATTCGTGCATATAGGATTTGAACGGTCCAGGTTTTCCACATATCAACTCAAAGTTTGAGATATCTCAGAGGATGCGAACTCTTTACCTTCCCTTCCCATCCTTTTTCCTTATTTTTCGAACTCTAAAGTAGTCCCAGTTACTTGAAGTTGAACTGCAGCCCAAACTTTATTAGGCAGCAATTTACTTTCTGACCAGAAATCTAAGCGGGCAACTCATATATGCTATTTATATTGAAAAATAGCTTCAAATATTTTCAGACCATCTTCTTTTGGTTCTTCGCTAATTACTTTTACTATTGTTCAACAGCCATGTGGACTTGGTAAAATTGCAAAGCTGATAAATGCAGGGAAGATTGACTCTGGAGAACTAATTACAATGAAAACCTTAAAGGTACTTTCTGAAATTGTAGAATGAGTGATAACTTTTTCGGAAAATCAACGTTAAATTCGTCTTTCGGTGAAAAGTAGGAAACTGGAGCAATAGGGAAGCAAATAAAGGATGGTGTTAGATTGATGGGACGTGGTGCTGAAGAAATCAAATGGCCTATCCACCTTGAGGTATGCCATTTTTTTTTTTCTTTAATATGCAATTTTTTGTATCATAAATAAATTTTCATTGTGACCCTACGAGATTCCAATGTCATGCAATTCGCATTCCCTGAGATATCTCAAACTTTGAGTTGATATGTGGAAAATCTGGATCATTCAAAACCTTTCTGCACAAATCTCAAAGCACAGTAATACTGCCCCCCTGTATTCTGAATAGGCACCAAAAAAAATTTGGCCCGGCTTTAGATAAACTGAAACTTTGAGATATCTCAGAGGATACGGACTCAATGTCATGTGCAATCATCTGCATTAAATTCCTTCTGAATATATTCATGTCATAATTTTTTGACTTATCATATAGACCCATCCGCCTTTTTCGAAGTACCTAAGGTATTCCTCCTCTTTCCCTTATTTAGTAAGATACAAGCTATGTGTTGCATTGAGACATTAACAATATCTACTTTTATCCTTGTTAAGAATCGTTTGAAAATATGGTTATTCATGCCTGTAGTAGTATCTTGTGCATGCACTTTATTGTAGTCCAATTAGTCAGGATTTCTGTATTCTTTGTAAGAAGGTTCTTTTTCATTGTGATTTTTCTTGCCATGTTATATATATTTTAGAAAATATTGTGCTGCATGTGAACAAACGCAAGATGATGAAATTATGATGTTGAATAGCACATGCTACTATTCAAAATACCTTATATGAAATTCCTCTATTGGTTCAAGCTTATACTACTGTACTAAATTTTGTTATTACACCTCGATTTTGCAATCCAATAACAAAAAGTTTATAAGCCAAACTATGACTAAAACAGGAAAAATGTTTCACCTAATAACCCGATTTAATTGTAGGTCTCACGTGTCACAACTAGGGCAAAGGAAGCGGTAGAAGCAGCAGGTGGATCAGTACGTAAGGTCTACTACAACAAACTAGGGTTCAAAGCATTGCTCAAACCCGAGTGGTTCGAAAAGAAGGGACGGTTATTACCAAAAGCAGCTCGGCCGCCTCCAAAACAACAAGATAAGGTTGATAGCATAGGCCGTCTCCCTGCACCAACAAAACCAATTCCTTTTGCAACACAGGAGGAGAGTGAACCTGAAGCTGCACCTTTAGTTGCATAAGAAATTCCTTTTGTTTTTTTACATGATATTTTATATGGCCCCAGTTTAGAGATTTGTTATTCATTTTTGTCCCCTCAAGGATTTTTAATCAGGTGCTTTGTAAGACACTATTGCTCAGATTTTAGTTGTGTAATAAACTGAAACATTTTGGGTAAACAACTTGTATTTTAACTAGAGAATACATTGTTTTATAAAATACACAAGTTGTATTGCAAAGTGTCCAATGTGGCGTTATAAGAATAGCAGTGTTGCAAGCCTTCAGGATTTGTGTATTTGGACCTTTGTAACAATTATTTTTACCATATTAAACTTGATTGAAGTTACTGCCGTTAATCTCTGGTTCGAATAATTGTTAGTATCTAATTTTCTTTTGTTTTATTATTTGTTATTATATCCATGTGCTCATAAGAATGCACAAGGGACTCTGGTATATACATCATTCTGTTTCGTTGAATATAAGATCGCATAAAATCAAGGTTCTAAATAGCGATTATTGTATCATTAAGGCTCGAAAATACTATAGTGCAACAATAGCTAGCTATTTATAATCCTGATAAAAGAAAAGCGGTTGATAGCGTTATAGCTTTTAAGGTCCGAGAAAATTATAGCACAGCTATTGCGCAGCTAGGGTGGGAACTGGAAGCATTATTGTACTGATATGTTAAGGTAATCATATAAAAAATATAGCTAACATGTAAAGATCTAAATTTTGGATTCCTCAACATCTACGATTTATTTACAGCAATAGTTAAACAGTGTGACTGAAGTACAGCTAGAAACTGGTCATTAATTTAGTTAAAAATCATCAAATGTTGCCACTGTACAATAATGCAATTCCGAGATTTGCTGCAAAATTAACATTGCAATTAAGCCTAGTAATCTAAAACATGGTGTTTGCATTTCAGTATTGTTCCTTTTCGAACCTTCTTTTTCCAACATTTGCAGCCATCCTTATAAGCAATTAATTAATTCTTTTGTAGTAGTTGTATACATCCCGCAAAATTCGGTCATTGGATTGATAAGCCCCACAAAAAAGACAAGAATCAAAACGAACAGGAAATAAGATTTTAGTAACTAACAATTTAAGTCATTCAATTCTTCAACGAGAAAGAGAAGATCCAAATAGGGGTGTCAATGGTACCTTTTTAGCCATTTATCCGACCCGTGTCGTATTCAATAAGGCGGGTATGGGTAAATTTTTTTTCGTTAGCTTATTAGTTATGAGTATGGGTAAGAATTTTTTCCGTTAATTAAATGAATAAGGGTATGGGTAATGACTATTTCGTACCCATTAGGTAATTATAAAATCTAAAATTATATATATTCAATTCAATTTCCAGCGCACCTAGATTTAATCTTCCATTTCAGTGCTCTAAAATGCGTATTTCTATTCTAGCGCATCAAGTTTGTATCTATGAAATATTTTGTTTCCCTCTTCGTTTTCGAGTTCAAATTTTGCAGTGAAAAATTATAATGGGTGACAATGTAATTTAAATGGTTATCTTATGTAATAAATAAAATATAATTCGTAAAACATAAGAGTTTTTGATGTTTTATTTGTAAAATATAATAAAACTAATTATTATATTAAGTATTATTCCTTATTCATCCGTTACCATTTCGTTACCCGATAATATTAGCGGGTAAGGGTAGGGTAAGGTAAGGTTAATTCTTAATGGGTAAGGGTAGGGTATGAGTAAGATCAATTTTAATGAATATGGGTATGAAAATGCCTCCACCCGACCCATACCGTACCCATTGACACCCCTAGATCCAAATAGAAGCAAGCATCTAGAGATTCGTCAACAAGATTGCAGATAGCCCTCATGGTATTCCGGAAAATATTAGGTCTAGCAACAAATCCGTACAAGTCTGAATTACTGTTCTCGGACCCTCAGCCGCAAGACGCATCCCAGTTATCGATGATGCTTGGTTGCAGAATAAGTGAATTCCCCTTCACATATCTCGGACTACCGCTGTCCAATAAGAGACTTCCAAAAGCAACGTATTTACCGCTCATCCACAAATTGAACAGTAGACTCGCAAGGTGGGCAGCCAAACACCCTCTATCGCATGTAGAATTGTTCTGTTAAATGCAGTCCTTTTGGCACTACTGTCACACTTCATGATGGTTCTGAGCTTGCCAAAATGGGTAATTGCCCAAATTGATAAAATCAGAAGAAGATTCTTATGGCACGGGGTGGGTCAGCACTAAAAAAAGATGGTCTGGCAAATTGGGACATGGTATGTCGCCCTAAAGAGTACGGCAGCCTCGGAATAACGGACCTTGTCACGTTCAACAAGGCACTGCTCATGAAATGGTCCTGGTACTGGCAAAAGCCAGAGCAGAGGATGTGGAAACCAATTTTCCAAGAAACAAGGCTCAACGATAACCTCATGCCTAATTCACCACTGTTCACGGGGGCATGCAGCAATGTCACAACTTCTGGGAGACAGCGGTCACACATATCTTTGGGCAAGGTGAACAGATATCCTTGTGGAACCACAACTGGGGACATGACATACTAAAACACGAAATGCAATCGCTGTACACGCAAGTGATAGATGTCTCTATAAACTTGAAAGACGCCTTGCAAGGAACAATCATACACTATTTCCAACAGGTTCTCACGAGGAAAGCAGAAGAGGAACTACAAACACTGAGAGGCTACCTACGGAGAGTACTCACACACGGCCCAAGCATCCAATGGAAATGGACGGAGACAGGTATGTACACGGTGAAAAGTGCATATCGAGCACTCAAAAATCACCCATACATTACGAACCATGCTAATCGCCTGTGGAAGCTACGGGTACCATCGAGAACAAAAGTTTTTGGTTGGCTCTTAGTTAACAACAAATTGCTAACCATCGACAACTTAAAGAAAAGAGGATGACCAATCACAAACATGTGTGTCATGTGTTGTCGAGATACCGAATCAACAAACCACATGGTCGGACAATGCTCATTCGCAACAGAAATGTATCGTATAATGGATATCGCAACACAAATGAGAACACACCCAATTGAGGCCATACTGCAGCTAGACAACAACAAAAGGGCAAGAGGCACTTTACTAGTTGTAATGTTCGTTATCTGGAGAGAAAGATGTGCACGTATTTTCAGAGATACCAACAAGACATCCGGAGAATTGATAGAGAAAGTGGCGCAATTATTGCATCGCCACAATGAACTAACGGGAGAAGTTTAACTACTGAATAAATTTTATTTTTCATGTTTTTTTTGTATCTCTAGACTTACTTTGTTTTACCTTCTTTTCTTTTAGCTTGAGTTTGTTTTGAGCGACTTGTGTTTATTTTCGACTTGCAACTAACTGCAGTTATCAATCAAATGTGAGCTAGAGCCTTATTTTTCCTCAAAAAAAGAAGTAAACTACTCAAAAGAAATATTGTTTACTAATCACAAAACCATCTTAACATTAACATTTAATAACCCCTGAATAAACCTAACATAAGGAAAGCACTCAAAACCTAGAGTCCAAGTACCCCTATAGCTACCCCTTTCTTAAAAAGAAATATTTTTTTGACAAGGAAAGATTTTGCAAATCGTCTACTTTGCTGGTCGATAATCGGACGAATCATCATATAGGATCTTATGGTGATATTCTTGTTATTACTTATATCACCATAAGAATCTTTATGACGACTCGTCCAATTTTCAATGAGCAAAGTAGACATTCGCTACAATTTTCAACGGATAGGATTGGATCTCAATCTTGGGTTTGGCTATGGACCGTCTGATTTGCTCTGGCACGATATTGAAGGGGTTCAGTGCATTTTACGGTCCAGATCTAAACACAAAATTTGAGCAACTTTAGTAGCAATTTGTTTTGTGTATGTTAGCCGAGGCCCGAGGTGAGGCGGGCGTCAGAGCCTCAGGGCCGGTCACGCTTAAGAATTTACGAGTTCCCTCCATTTTTAGCTACATGGTGATTATGCAAAGTCACCCCTTCATTTATTTTTACTGTTTTTCTGTTTTTCTTTCATTGTAATCCTAAGTTTTTTACATCCATGCTTTATTTAGTTTTTATGCAGTACCAAACTGGGCATTGTGGCATTAAGCACACATGCCAGTAGGCTTATTTTCAATTTCTGGTAAACAATTTACTGTAATTTGCCCTTTTATCAATGAAATTCTGTGCCTACGGGCTTCAACCTAAATAAAATAAAATAAAACAAAGTTGTTCCATATTAGAGGAACAGAGGGATCCAACTGTTATTTTGACAAATTCAATAATAAATTTTACAAAAATAAATAAAATATAAAATTAAAAAAATAAATTTTGTAAGCATGTTATTTGACATATAGATGGTCTATAAATAAAATTTCGTACAATTTTAGTACTGATTGATACATCAAAATTCGTTAATTTTTAGTTGTTGAGCTTTTAAGTCAGGCAAAACATACATCAAATTTCATCCTTTTTTATAGACAAGATTTGTTGGCATAATAAATCATGCCTATAATGTAAATATCAAATTTAAACTTTATTCCTAACTTTTTCTAATATTATGAAAATAAAAATTGTCAAATAATTATCTACAGAAAAAATAAGAGCATTGCATATTATGTGACAAGATAAAAATGCAACATAGGAATACTGATATTCTGTAGCTTTCAAAAAATATTGACAACGTAGCATGCTCTTAATGTCACATTTCCTATATTTCAATCCGTCTAATTCTATTTCTTGTTCTTATTTTTTTTTTTACTATTTCAAATCCTTTTAATGTATTTCATATAATTTTAAAATAATATTATCTATTTGACTCTCCTTAACTTTACAAGCTGTTACATCAGTTTATATGATGCAACAATACAAAGCCACTATATACTACGCATAGACCTTTATCCACCCCACTCATGTGCATGCTGAATATGAAATTTATGATTTTCCGATATATATTGAAATATAGTAAAGTGAAAACAGAAAGTTAATTTCATATTGTTTTAGTGTATACAGTTCTGAAAATGTCTTAGTGAGGATGTAATTGAGATATCACTTAGCTGTATTTTATTTTTTAAAACAAACTTTACTGCTACTATAAGAGTTAAATACAACATATATTATATTTTAAATTAAAATTTAAAATTGAATAATCTTTATTATTATCAAACAGTATTTATTATAAGAACTACACGCAAAACAATAGCAAAAAAAAGGAAAAAGAAAAGTGACAACAAAGTGAATCCATATCCTCTCATGTAACAAAATAATTTTTATTTGGATCGTAACCGTCTAATTAGAATTCAAACTAATTCAATCCAAAATAAATGTATTTAGAGTCTTTAATATTTGTGCGAATTCTGACCGACGGTCTGAATCTAAACAAAAATAGTTTGTTATCTTAGATGATATGATTTCCAACAGAATCCATATAATTAACCTCCTAGTTGCTAAACAGCTATGGCTGTCATGCTATGATGTATATACAGCTTGTAGTCATTTCAATCTATCAACTTTAATCCTTATTCTTATCTATTTATTCGCTCTCTTATTCAAAATACATATATTGAAATTGTGACTTCTTCTGCGCTCAAATGTACCCAGTTCTTTGATCTTTATTATTAAGAAAATAAAACTATAGGTCATGTTTCATCTAAATTGAAATTTCAAACCATACGTCAATCATATTCTACTCTCTTTTAAAAAATTGAAAGAAAATTAAATAAAGTCATAAATGATGATAAAAATTTATCTGCAAAGGCAAATCAGCTGGTTGTTATAAATGATGTCACCAGTTCACCTTCTTTTTGTCCATCAAGCTGCTCTACCTGTCGAATTCATATCACCTAATTAACTCAAATTTATGTTTATATGCGGACCGTCTGATTTGCTTTGGCATGTATATTAAAGAGCTCCGTACATATTTTATTCCGGATCAGATAGATTTGAATTATAATCAGACTGTTTTGATATAAACTCAAAATTTGAATTAATTCGGAGGATTGCCAGTAAGTAATTCTCAAATTTTAAGAATTCCAACAAGAGGAGCTCAACTTAGAAATTTCGATAAAAAAAAAATAAGCTAAAGTCAAAAGTGAGAGATGTTGTTATGGAATTAAACTTCCAAAAAGGTTTAAGAAATATTCAGTAGGGTTGCTCAGTAGCCTCTTTCTGAGTTTTGTATTGTTGCATCATTTATAAGCAGATGTAATAGATTGAAAGGGCATGAAGCGAAAAAACTTAATGGGAAGTCATGCTTCATATCCAAGTTGGTATTTAGATTTCAAGCATTGGAAGGCACACGAACCATGTTATGGCATATTTTTTACCAAGCTGGATGAAGGCCGGCCTAATCCAGTGTTGGTTGGTATTAGCAAGATGCCGCAAATTTGGCCGCCACCACCATCCATGTGGTTTCAGCCAATCTTTGTGTAGCATCTGAAAATGACACTAAGCGAACGTGCTTTTTAGGTAAAAAATCTCTTTGGTTCCCAAGTGAAGCAAATTTATATGTTAGGAAATAGTGCATCAGAACAATTTTTTGAGTCCCTTGAGCTGCTCTGGTGATGTTTTACGAGAATATTGGTTGTTGGTATTTATCCTTTTATTATATGCTATCCGAAATATTTACTGGATACTGTTACGTTATATCATAATTTGTGTTACGTTTGATTGTTGGCGTTGATGCTTTAGTGCCGTGCTATATGGGATGTTTCAAAGTCAATAATTAACTAGGATTCTGATGTATTGTTTGATAATAAGCAACCTACATAATTTAGAATGTATAGTTTAGGTCTCTATACCAGTTTTGACTGAACTCATTCCCTCTTAAAAGTGCAACATAAGTTGAGACTTTTTTTTTATGGTCAGTCATGAGCATCTTGCTCCCCAACAAATCTCATTAAATCGAAAAAAGTATGTACAGCATCTCAATTTACATCAGTGTCAACAAGTCAACAACAACAACCACAACCAAGCATTTAGTCTCAAACAAGTTGGGCTAGGCTATAAATGAAATCCAAACAGAGTTACAAAAAATCGGATTGGGTTCATTTCCATAAAGAGGCTGTTTTTTTACCACTGGTTCGCACGCCTTATCACGACCCTCATCCTTTATCCTGGTTTGGGACAGACTGTGCATCAACTAATTAACTTCCCTCTTATTTAATTTATAATCATCATCTGTTATTTTAAGAGAGCCCAATATAATCGTAAAACAAAAGCTAAATGAGGTATGATTACAAATCAAAAGCAAAATGAAGCCTAATCTGGTTCGTATCACGTGATTCTGCATTTAATTCACCAAAACTGCATATGCTAGTAGTTTGTAGCATAACAGTTTGGGCAACTTGAATACCGTTAAACTGAGAATACTGTAAAACTGAATACCGTAAAATCAAGAATACTGTAAAACTGAATACGGTAAAACTCTCAATACCGTAAAACTAAGAATACGGTAAAGCTCAATACCGTCAAATCGAGAATACGGTAAAGCTCAATACCGTCATATCGATAATACGGTAAAACTCAATACCGTAAAATTGAGAATACTGTAAAACTGAATACCGTAAAACTGAGAAATACTGTAAAACTCAATACCGTAAAATCGAGAATACTGTAAAACTGAATACCGTAAAACTGAGAAATACTGTAAAACTGAATACTGTAAAATCGAAAATACGGTAAAACTATCAATATTATAAAACTGAATACGGTAAAACCGAGAATACAGTAAACTCTTAATACTGTAAAACAGAATACGGTAAAACTGAATACCGTAAAACCGAGAATACTGTAAAACTGAATATCATAAAACTGAGAAATACTGTAAAATCGAGAATACTGTAAACCTCTCAATACTGTAAAACTGAATACGGTAAAACTCAATACCGTAAAATCGAGAATACTGTAAAACTGAATACCGTAAAACCGAGAATACTGTAAAACTGAATACTGTAAAATCGAGAATACGGTAAAACTCTCAATACTGTAAAACTGAATACGGTAAAACTGAGAATACCATAAAACTGAGAAATATTGTAAAACTGAATTCTGTAAAATCTAGAATACGGTAGAACTCTCAATACTGTAAACTGAATATGGTAAAACTCAATACAGTAAAACCGAGAATACTGTAAAACTGAATACCGTAAAATTGAGAATACTGTAAAACTGAATACGGTAAAACCGAGAATACAGTAAAACTCTCAATACTGTAAAACAGAATACGGTAAAACTCAATACCGTAAAACCGAGAATACGGTAAAACTGATTACCACAAAACTGAGAATATTGTAAAACTGAATACTGTAAAACTGAGAATACGGTAACTCTCAATACTGTAAAACTGAATACAGTAAGACCGAGAACACGGTAAAACTCAATACTGTAAAACCGAGAATACGGTAAAACTCTCAATACTGTAAAACTGAATACGGTAAAACTGAGAATACGGTAAAACTCAATACTGTAAAATCGAGAATATTGTAAAACTAAATACCGTAAAAATAAGAATATTAGTATCGATCGTTTTGTCAAAATACCATATATATCGTAATGAAAAAAAGTGGAGTAGTTTTGAAGATTTAGTTCTAGATCGGGATTTAAATTGATGTCTTTTAATGTGACAACGATTGATGCGGATCCAATAAATATCAACTTTAGCTGGTTAGTTTGTTCAATACCCGAGGGAATGGCTTCGTGAAACTAAGATGCGCAAGATTCACCTCCCTGAGACAATCGGCAAGAGGTGTTGTGCCTCCTACCGTGGCTGGCTCCTGCTTGTTGCCTCTGGTTGGTCAGAGTCCTTCCGCCCCGCAAAGTTGACTATTTGTTTATGTCCATGATAAAAACTACAGTGATCACCAAGGTAACTTTCTCTACGGATCTGACAGATCCGAACTGCTTCATAATGGTGTTCTTGCAGAGATTCAAGGAAATATTCTTCTGTAAGGTAGGAGATTGTTGCTGGACAGAGGTAGTCCAGTCTCCGGCGCCGAGTGCAGTGCTGGCAGATGCGGCATACAACAATGGAGTTTCTATTTGCTTGATAATGGAGCACTTTATATATATAACATACACCAACACAAGGTGTAGGGTATGTATTTTTTCGAGCCTGAGTTACAAGCTGTGCCCAAGTTTTTCTTGGTTGGGAAATCTGGACTTTATATGGTTGTTGTTCTTAATACAGAAGATGGAGGACGTATGAAAGCAGAGGAGGCCACCGATAAGCCTCCTGTGCAAAAAATAAAGGTGTATCAGGTCATAGAGTCGCGGATGGAGGTCAAACAGACTGATGACACAAGCGACATCGTTATTTTCTACGGAGATAACTACCACTACCTGGCTGTTGGTGCTGATGATTGGGGCTCACTTGATGAGGGTGATATATACAAGGAGTACGTGTGTTCGTTATCCGCTGATAATGAAATTATGCTGAATTATTTAGATTTCAAGCATTGAAAGGCACACGAACCATGTTATGGCATATTTTTTGCCAAGCTAGATGAAGGCCGACCTAACCCAGTGTTGGAATAGGTAAATAATTACACACGGATATTTACCCGTGTGCAATTATAACGATTTCTACACTGATTACTTTATAAACAGCCGTGTACAAACACCTGCCTGTGGCGCTCTCCATTTTACCGAGCTACATGGATATTACGTAAACGTCCGTGTACGACTACTCTTTCTACACGGACTTTTAATTTAATATCCGTGTAGCTTACTCTTTCTACATGGACTTTTAATTTCATATCCGTGTAGCTCTTTTAACTATCATACACGGACAAATATAAAATAATCCGTGTTGCTCTCTTAACTCGTTCTACACGGACTTTGGTTAAATATCCGTGTAGAATTACTCTTTCTACACGGACTTTTAATTTCATATCCGTGTAGCTCTCGTAACTATCATACACGGACAAATATAAAATAATCTGTGTAGCTCTCTTAACTCGTTCTACACGGACTTTTGTTAAATATCCGTGTAGAATTGTATTTTTTATTTTTGGTTTTTTTTGTTTCTAGGCTAGCCAGTTTTGCTACAAAATTCATATACACCAGATTCTGTTTTGCTAGCCAGTTTTTCAGATAATTTGACATCCAGTTTTGCTTACTAAATTCATATACACTAAATTGTACAAAATTATACAAATTCATGTTGAGCATTACAAAATTCTAATCGAAACCACCTTGCCCACATACATCTTAGATCGTCGATCTGCTCCTTGGTGTAATGATCTTGCTTTGATCCTTGCTACAATTATAATTTGGTATTAGTTAGTAACAAGAAAAGGTAGATGCAAGACAGTCGCAAATATCAATTGCTATTATATAGGCACAATTAATATGAATTACATACTGCATTTGGAAATTGGAATTGCATTCTTTCGACAAAGTCAAACATGAAAATCATCATGTAATATCCGCATTCCCAAGTCTCCAACTGTTGCGGGCACTACAATTTACATTTAGCAGCCTATGTTAGAATAACAATAATTTTTTGAACAAAATATGAAATTATAGAATTGTGCTGTGCTCACCAGCCACCATCTCCAATTCAACTTATTTTTGAAGCGCTTCTCCGTGTTTTGCAATCCTTCATCTTTAATGTATTGCGCAAAAGCCCTTACAAAATGAAGTGACTCTAATTAGCAATTCCACAATTTGTTATAATTGGGAAAAAAATCAAACCAAGTGAATTATTATTGCTTACTTTTTTACATAAGGGAAGATATCTTTGCACTGTTCAATTGGGACATTTTCTTTGGGCTGTACAGAATTCATGACGAAAACAACATTCTTGGTTGGCACAAGGATGAGCAAACACCAGTGTTGGCTGTGGGAGGAGAAGAATTACAGGATCTTAGCATACAATAGTGACATATTTTGGCATATATAATAGTGACACAAGTGTTTGCTTGACTTGATGGTGTGATTTCAATTATTTATATTTCACTTAAGGTTAGAAGTAACCTCTGGTGGTATGACACGAGAATAAATCTCTTCTTCTCCGCATTAGCATGGTGCATCGCGTCACACAGGTACTGGATAGACTCCTTCGGAGCATGTTTCAGATTCATCGCATTAAGTCTGCCGGGGTCCACAAAAGCACACAAGTTCTTCTTTCTGACCATCTCACCACAGTTTCGGACTAGTTTCCTGAAAAATAATCATATTACATTAGAATATATACTTCAGTGCTATACACATGATATAAATATTTTTTGGTCACTAACATGAGGAAAATGGTGATGTGCGCCACATCGAGCCATTTATCGGATGACGAGGCATGTAGCAAGTCCTTGAAGTCTTCAAACGACAGCACAATAGTCGAGCCATCGTGTAGAAACATCCCCGGAGGGACAGTGATGAAGAACTCCGTCATGCCCTCGGGTGCTACCATCAAGCGGTCGTGGAGATCACGCAAATCACCGGGCAGGCAGTTGTATTCTTCTTTGGTGACCAGACGACGGTCAGGTCCTTCTGGTTGGGCATGACGGTCAGGTCCTTTTTCTTCGTCCCTCCGTACCGGTGACATCATCTCCTCCGTGCGACTACCATCATCTCCTCATGTTTGTATCAAATTTTTTACCTTTTTCAAGTATTTCAAAAGGATGCTTTGAATGTAACAAAAGAACTTGATTATTTAGAGATTACCTGATCCAAAATAATCTGACTCTTAGGCCATTGGATAAATGACTTCCGGACTTCATCGAACACCAGCATATCTTCGGTAGGGACAGGAAGTATGCGCGCCCATCCCTGCAAGACTGAGTCAACCTGTACGCATACATGGTTGGGCCTTAGCGGAGTAGTGTGTACACTTGCAGCTCCTGGATGTACAATGCCCTTGGCAACGGTCAGAGGAATAGTACCATGCCACAGGACAAGGTCACATGCTGTGGCGTCCTGCAATTTCGTGCAAGTAGTTATTTTTAAAATGAAATATTGTCCAACAAGGTTATGAACAAGTAGTAATTGCCTTTAGATTACGAACAAGTAGTGATTACCTTTAGATTATCCAAATCATCTACGAACGTCCCAGATGCTTGACTATTTCGCTCAACTCCCTGCAAAATGGGAGGTGCTTACTCGGATGGCTGCGTAAGAGATGTAATTTGGGCACGCAATCTTGATTCCATCTCAGCCAGCTTTGCGTCGTACTCCATGCTCACCTCCTTGCGTATCTGCACAACTATCTCGTCTTTGATCACTTTCGCACGAGATTTCCTTCAAGGTTTTGGTCGACATTCTCATCATCATCGCTGAAATCAAGTTCAAAATTATCAAAAATTTCTACATTCTCATCGCTCTTTTCACAACGGTTAGAATTCTTATTGGTACAACTACTTTCTGCAAATTTTTCACCATGCATGAACCAACATGTATATCTTTTCTTAAATTCCCGACAAATCAAATGAGCTCTAATTTCTTCGGAGTCCCTAAATCTTACAAAATTTTTACAATCTCTACAAGGACACAAAATGTCGGCTTCTTTTTTCTTCACTCTATAACTCTCAGCGAATTTTATAAACTCATCAACGCGAATCAAATATTCTTCACTATCACGTCGCAATTTATACATCCAACTTCGATCAATCTGTAAATTAAATTAAAAAAATGATTTCAATTAATCATAGTCAACATATAAATTGTACCAAATTCTAGGCTTACAAAGGGCCGGTTTATAATCCTAACCCACTCTTTGAATATTATGTCCCATATGTGAACCCATGTTAGCGAGATTTAATTAGTATTTGAGAAAAATTCGGCAGCATTTCTCCTTAACTCCCCAAGTATGCGTACAAACCACATACTCATAGGAGCAATAAGGAAAAATACTGCTGAACTTTCCTCAATTACTAATTAAATCCCACTAATATGTGTTCACATCCTAAATGAGACACAATATTCAAAAAGCAGTCCCAAAACGGAGACTATCCAAAATTAATCCCTATTGGATTAATTTTGAACGGGCATGGACCTAAGAGCATCAATAGGTCGGTTATTGGATCACAATACACTAATTATTTACATTATCTTTAGAAATCAAGCATGCATGAATTAATTACACATGACCTAAATAAGTAACAATAAGTAACAGAAAATTAGAGGAAGAAACGGAAAATATAATTATTTATACTAACCTAAGAGAGATATAGAGGAGAAAATACAAACTTCAAAGATCTCAGATCCCAGCTGCTAGCCATAAATTGCAGAAATCAGATCAACCTTCAATACACAGAGAGAGAGTATTAATTACTTGATCAAAATGGTGCTGGAAGGAGAAGACCTTTTATATCAAAACCCTACAAAGACTTTTCTACACGGATTTATACTTAAGAATCCGTGTAGCTCTCTAACAAATCATACACGGCTATTTATACTTAAGAACCATGTACAATGCAAGTCTTTCTACACGGATTTATTATCAAAAATATGTGTAGTTATTCCTACACGGATATTCAACAAATATCCGTGTACAATTACTCTTTGTACACGGATTTTAGTTAAATATCCGTGTATGATTGTCTTATATATTTTTTTAGGTTTTTTTTTGTTTCTGGGCTAGTCTCCAGTTTTGCTAGCCAATTTTGCTACAAAATTCAGTATTGAGTACCCCCAGTTTTCAGATAATTTGACATCCAGTTTTCAGTGTCCAGTTTTCAATAAATTTTGCTGGAGGTCACTAAACTTTGTCCTTTATTACAAATTAGTCATTTAAGTTTGATTTGTTCCTCTATAGTCACTCAATTTTTCATTTGTCTCAATCAAGTCACTTTTTAACTTTTCCATCTAAAAAATTAACATAATATGCTCATTCAAAATACTAACGGAATATGCTCATTCCATCCAAAATACTAACGGAAAAGTTATATTTTATTATTTTTTTGGATGGAAAATTTATAAAATGACTTGTTTGGGACAAATAAAAAGTTCAGTGGCTATAGAGAAACAATTCGTGACAAAGAACAAAATTTAGTGACCTCCGACGAAATTTACCAATTTTTTTTTATAACTTCTGCCATTTTTGTAGTCCTCTTATCTATGGGTAGAAATTTATTTTTTTAGAATTCTGATCTTTCTGTGATTTTAATTTAATTAATTATTATTTTTTATACTGATACAATTTTGTGTGTTAATCTTTTTTTTTTGAGAAAAAATAAGGATCAAAGTCCTTATTTGAATTTATTGAATTGTTGAAAAAGTTTGTAGGCTTCCTTACAGAAACCTTTTACAAGAAAGATATATAATTGTTCAATGTACATTGAACATAAAAAAGAAAAGAAAACTGGTGTAAAACAAGACTTTGTTGAACAATAAAACTCATCTATCTTGAACACTAGCCCTGTAGCCATGACCATTGATCAATAACCTCTTGCGTGAGTTGATGAACTTCTTTGCATTCTTCTCTAAAAATTTTTGAGCATCTCTCTCCAGCACACAAACATAGCTATCAAAATTATCTCTTTTGACTTAGCTTGGCCTCCTTTTTCAAGAATCCAGTGGTGAGCTTGTATTTTCTGAAAAATTGAGCTCCATCTTCTTTCTGGTAGAGCAAAACAGATTGACAAGTATTCATATACTTTCATGGTAAATCTACACTCAGAGAACATGTGTTGGACATTCTCGTTGGCTCTTCTACACAAGAAGCACATGCTTGGTAAGCTCCAACCTCGTTTTGCCAAGTTATCAGCAGTTAAGATTTTATCGTAAAACATTAACCAGGCAAACACCTTCATTCTTGGTGGTACTTGAAGTTTCCACACTCTATGAATCTGAACATTAAGTCTTGGTTGATCCTTCAGACCTTGATAAGTAGACTTGACAGTAAAAGCTTTTGATGCCTCTCTATTCCAAATGGCAGCATCCAGACCCATTGTCAGAGATGGTTGGTTCCCTAAAATTTCACTTAATTTGTTGAACTGAGATCTACCTTGATTGATATCCAATATGAATTCAATATGAGAGAACACATTTGAAATTTGACCCTGGAAGTATATCCGAAACATCTGCTGCACAGAAATGCCCTTGTCTATTGCTCCATCAAATAATAATGGCAATTCATTTTTTAATATTCCTTGCCCCCAGTTGTGGTATCAGAATTGTGTCCTTTCACCATTTTGTAATTCCCTTTGCATAGAACTCTCACAAAAGATTATAATCCTCTTAAGAACCTGAGTAAAAAATCTACATTCTGGTAAGTCGCTGGCACGATTAAAATTGTGAGTTGCCTGAATTATTGACTTCCATAACCTTGGTTCAGGTTTCTGCCAATACCAGTACCATTTGGCAAGAAGAGCATCATTGAATTTCTGTATATCAATTATACCTAGTCCTCCAAATACCTTTGGTCTGCAAATTAAGTCCCAATTTGCCAGAGCCATTCCTTTCCTGTCTTCATTAACATTCTTCCAAAGGAAATTTCTCCTGGTTTTATCAATCTCTTGTATTACCCATTCTGGTAATTTGAAAATTGACATGAAATAAGTAGGAATAGAGGACAATACTGCATTGATTAAGATCAACCTTCCTACAATCGATAACTGTTTAGAAGCCCAACCTTGTAACCTTTTACTAAGCTTCTGTAGCAATGGTAGATAAGCCATCTTAGGTAACCTTTTGTTTGAAAGGGGAAGACCCAGGTATGTAAAAGGAAAAACACCTCTTTTACAGCCTAGCACATCTAGCAATTGCTGCTCCTGAGATAGTGTACTATCTATCAAAATGAGCTTTGATTTGTTCATACTGACTGCTAAACCCGAAATTTTGTGAAAAGTGGTGAGCAAGATCTTGAGTGCCTGTACTTGCCCCAATTCTGGTTTGACAAAAAATAAGGAATCATCTGCATAAAACAAACAAGACCTCATATTGTCAAATGGTAGTTTCCATGAACCATTATGAACCAATTTTTCCATCCATCTTGGTAGAAAATCCATTGCTAATATGAATAGTAATGGAGATATTGGGTCTCCTTGCCTGACCCTTCTCTTCAGATCAATTTTTCTTTCCATGTAAACCATCAATGATTACCTATGATGATCCTTTCAATTTTTGTGTGTTAATCTTAAATTGGATTAACATCATTTTTGCTGAAATAGTTCCCATGTACATGTTACGAGTAAAATCAAAAGGCGGTCAGGAATTGATAAACAATGGTAGTAAATTGTAATTTATTATTGAAAAGACAGATTTGGTTTTGGTTAGAAAATTGTCAAGACTTATTTAATTCATGGTCCTCAATAGATGATGTCATGTCTTTTGCTTACTCCTTACTAAAAAAACAACACTTTTTCCTGATAACTTTTGGAGCTTTTGCTTGGTGTATTTGGAAACAGAGAAACCTGATATGCTTTGAGAATAAACCTTGTTCCTTTAGTAAAACTATTATTCTTTCTATAATGTCTACTACGGTTTATTGAACAAAACTTGGTGAAGACAATGCAGAACTTAGCCAATGGATACCTACAAACACCAACCTCATCCCCATGGTCCTCAGCTGCCCTCCCCCTCTGATGATGATGCTAGCTCCACCTCTTGAAGCAAAGAAGACCAGCTCTTTAGATCTCAGCACTTGATACTATGATTCTCCTTTTCATTTCTGCATTAGACTTTATCTAGACTATGTTGCTAAAACTTTTATTTAGGTCTATTTCATATACTCTATGATGACACTAGTACAAAAAACCTCTTCACCGACCCTCAACCACCGACTGTTTTAATATGTAACAGTCGGTGTAGAGACTGCTTGATAAAATCGTAAATAAGAAGTTCTCAACACAGGCGGTTCAATTACAAATAACCATCAGTGAACCAACACCGACTGTTCTTTCAAAAAACAGTCGGTGTTGCTCAAACCTACACCGACTGCTTTTTTGAAAAAACAGTTGGTGTTGAGAAACAACCAACACCGACGGTTCTTATACAAAAACAGTCGGTGTTGCTCCACCCTACACCGACGGTTTTTGTAAAAAAACAGTCGGTGTTGAGCAGTAACCAACACCGACTGTTTTTGTATAAGAACCGTCGGTGTTGCTCCCTGCTGTGTGTCATAAAAAACCTAGATTAACGTCGGGTCCAGTAAAACCGTCGGTGTTGAATCATTTACCGACTGTTTTTTTGCTGGAACCGTCGGTGATTTCTTTCCTCTTTATTTATGTTCTGAACAACTTTCGTTTTCACAGTGTCTCTTTCTATCTACCGCTTGTAAATTTCATTTTGCTCTTCAGAGAGGTTCGTGGATGGGGAGATCTGAACTATCGCCGTGGAAATTGTTCTATTCAGGTAGCTTCGTGTAACTATTTCTCTCTTCTAACTATTTCAGATTTCTCTTCTAACTATTTTTTTCGCCGTGGAATCGAAGTACTTCATTTCCCTTCTAAGTTTTTATGAATGATTCTATTCAGGTTGCTTCGTGCAAAATCTTTCAGGAGAGCTGCTGTTAGTTTAGTGATCAGGCACACAATACTGCAATTGGCCAGGTATATATGCTGCCTCCTTGGATTGTTGTCTGAAAAACTAAACCCTAAATCAGCATCGATCTAGCTATAATTGTTTTGTTAAGAAACTTAAATTGGCGCTTATATAGCGACTTCATCTTAGTTCTCTGATATCTCTGATCAGTTCCAATTCATGTAAACCATTCAAACCATTTTGTTTAATTCTTTCTTCTCCTAATAGAAGTTTTTAATTGGACCAACCATTCATTTTTCTGTTAATGGTATTCAATTTAATTTTCAATTATAGTACAAATTCGTTATGAGGAGAAATAGGAATTTCTTGCCACCACTTGCTCATTCAACATCTAAGTTCTGAATTTTTAACCATTCCGGATGAAATCTAAATTGAGAAAAAAAATCATCTTTTTTCCTAATCTGAATGAGCAATGCGTAATGGCCAAATGCAAAAGAACTCAATAAAGAGATTTAGCTTGGATATCTATTTTCCCAATATAATGTAAAGAATAATTATACTTTGGTTCATGCATGCATTTATATTACTACAACATATGCTTCTTTTTATACTAATTAATGATAATGAATAAAAGAAGTTGTTGTTTTGTTAATGCGATTTTTCTTATGCCTTTGGAGATCAATGGGGTATGCTAATTTTTTCATGTCTAAGGGTATTTTGGTGCTTATGTTGGGTTCTACAAGAAGCCACTTTATTCTCGAAGTTACAATTGCTTGCTTTAGTTTGAATTATGTCTTTAAAATTTAAAATTTGTAATTTGCAAATTGTAGCGCTGCTTATAAGGGATTTGGAGATTGTACGCCTTGTTTTATTTCTGGATGCTCAAAGGAGATTGTACTACTTCAAAAGAGAAGGTAAATTTAATTAAATTTGTTAATGGGTTAGATTAATGGCTTTATGTTGATTGGTATTTCCTAATTTCAACCCAATTATATATGGAATAGTTTGTAGCTTAGTATTATTGTATTGTGCCATCTATCCAATTTGCCTTTGAACATTTAGTATGCCTTTTAGGTCGATGCCCGTTCAAAATTAATCCAATAGGGATTAATTTTGAATAGTTCCCTTTTGGGACTGCTCTTTGAATGTTTTGTCTCACTTAGAATGTGAACACATGTCATTGGATTTAGTATTTAAGAAAAATTCGGTAGCATTTCTCCTTGTTCCTATGAGTACGTATTGAATCATATCCAATCAGATTTGATTTTTACGCGTACTTGGAGAACATAGGGGAAATGCTGCCGAATTTTTCTTAAATACCAAATTCCGCTGACATGTGCTCACTACTGAGACAAAACATTCAAAGAGTGGGTTAGGATTGTGCACCGGCCATATGTAAGCCATAAATTATAATTTTAAGAGCCATTCATGACCTCTTACCTAATTATTTTTATAATTACAGATGGATCGAGATTGGATGTATGGAGCTCGTAATACCATTGAGTATTTAGACGGTGTGAAAAGTTTCATAAAATTTGCTGATCAACACATGAAGACAAAGGGTGATGACACGATTCCGTGTCCTTGTAAAGATTGTTTGAACTTGAAGAGGTTTCGCACTATAGAAACGGTGAAGAACCATTTGATTTGTCGTGGTTTTAAAGAGCAATATACACGTTGGATCAGGCATGGAGAGAGTTATGGAGAAACAAGCACCGCTGCTAATACTGAGATTGGCCAGGAGGATGAGGATGCCAGTGTTGATAGTGATCAGGAAATGGATGTGAATTATAATTTTAACCCGAATGACAATTTAGGAGAAATGTTTAGTGATGATGAAAATGACATTGATGTACAAGACTTGTATGCTGAATCTGAAAAACCTTTGTTTCCTGGTTGTGAAAATTTTACAAAAATGCATGCTGTATTAAAATTGTATAACTTAAAGGCAAGCAACGATTGGAGTGATAAAAGTTTTACATCATTATTAGAGCTTTTAGGAGATATGCTCCCAGATAATAACGAGTTACCAAATTCTTGTTACAAAGCGAAAAAATTAATGTGTCCTATGGGTCTTGAAGTCGAAAGAATTCACGCATGTCCAAATGATTGCATATTATATCGGAACGAGTACGAGAAATGTGAAGTTTGTCCTATATGTGGTGAATCTCGTTATAAAAGAAAAGGTCAAACTGACGGTAATGATGATACATATAGAAAAGGACCTCCAGCAAAAGTGATATGGTATTTCCCCGTGATACCGAGATTCAAGCGTTTGTTCAAGAATCCTAAAGATGCGCAGTTGTTGCGTTGGCATACCGATGTCCGGAAAACAGATGGAAAACTCAGACACCCTGCTGACTCGCCTCAGTGGAGAAATATTGACAGAAGGTTCAAGAAACATTTTGGCGATGAACCAAGAAACCTAAGGCTTGGTTTCAGTTCAGATGGAGTGAACCCGTTTGGTAACATGAGCAGTCAGCATAGCACATGGCCGGTTTTATTGTGTATTTATAACCTTCCTCCCTGGTTAACTATGAAACGCAAGTACATTATGATGTCGTTACTAATTTCAGGTCCAAAACAACCCGGAAACGACATAGATGTGTATTTAGCACCGTTGATTGAGGACTTGAAAAAATTATGGTGCGATGGAGTGCAAGTGTGGGATGCATACAGTAAGGAAAATTTCAAATTGCGAGCAATGATATTTTGCACCATAAATGATTTTCCTGCATATGGTAATTTGTCGGGTTATAGTAACAAGGGGAGGAGAGCTTGCCCTGTTTGTGAAGATGATACGGTTGATATTCGGTTACAAAATTGCAAAAAAACAGTGTACATGGGTCACCGTAGGTTTCTTCCCGTTAATCACCCATACCGTAAGAAGAAGAAAGCTTTCAATGGTGATATTGAGACTAGACGGGCTCGTTCTCCACTGACCGGTAAGCAAGTGTATTTGCGAGTTAAAGGTATCAAAGTTCAATTCGGAAAATTTATTAAGAAAAAAACAGCCCCGGAAGGTGAAACTTGGAAGAAGAGATCAATTTTCTGGGATTTACCATATTGGGAGGAATTACAAGTGCGACATTGCCTTGATTTGATGCACATTGAAAAAAATGTTTGTGAAAGCTTAGTTAGTTTGTTGTTGGGCATTCCGAAAAAGACCAAAGATGGACTAAATGCTCGCAAAGATATGGTCAGTATGGGCACAAAATGGAGAGAGGTTGCACCTGAACTGAGAAAGACCAAAGATGGAAAAAATACTCGAACTTACCTTCCTCCAGCTTTGTACAATTTGTCAAAAGAAGAAAAGAGAAGGCTTTGTCGATGCCTTCATAGTGTTAAAGTTCCTTCTGGATATTCTGCTAACATAAAAAAGCTCGTGTCAATGAAGGATTTAAAATTGACCGGGATGAAGTCTCACGACTGTCATGTTTTGATGACACAAATGCTACCTATTGCAATCCGTGGTATACTGCCGGAAAAAGTACGGTTACCAATTTTAAAGCTTTGTTTTTTCTTTAATGCAATTTGTAGCAAGGTTATCGATCCCGAAAGTTTGGACGAATTGCAGCGTGATGTTGTCGTCACTTTGTGCGAGCTTGAAATATACTTCCCGCCGACCTTTTTTGATATCATGGTTCACCTAATTGTTCACCTGGTCTATGAAATTAAGCTTTGTGGTCCTGTGTTCTTGCGGAATACAGCAAACTTGTTTGAAATACAATTGTTTGAAATACAAATTTCACTAATTCACATGTTATATAATTGTTTGAAATACAGCAAACTTGGGGAATAAAGAAAGACAAAGGCTTCGAGCATGCCAAAAAGAAAATGGGAGAAGCATGGAAAAACTTTAAGAGTGATCTCACAAGGTTTTACGTGAGGAAAGACAACGTTCCATTCAGCAAATACTCTTGGATAAGTGAAGAAGTTTGGAGAGAATTTGTGAGGCAGAGGTCGACGCCAGAATTTCAGGTAATATTAAATCAAATCTTTAATTTTCAGGTTTTACTAGTGCATTGTCTATGTGCTTGTAAAGGGTTCTTCCAGGGTGAAATAATAGAATAACAGCTGAAAAGGGTCAAGAATATATCAGTTGCTAGTAGATATATGTTACTGGTACAGCCATGTAAAATATGGCACCAAAAGGTCTGAATTTTCGAATTACCGGAGATTCTTGAGCTGTAGATTTTTTTAGAAATTGACAAGTTAATCCAGCCTTTTGCTGGTATATATGACTTTAGTTTGCTACTTATTGACCTTGTCTGTATTACTGTACTGTAGAGTGGTGTTTTAGCTGTTAGTTTCTGTTCTGATTGCATGTTGCATATTTGAAATCCGATCCGAATAGAATAGAGATATTTTGTAAATATTAAATATTTGAGTAGCTGAACCACTTAAATAAAAATAAAGCAGTGCCAGATAATGAACCAACAAACAAGGCTGACATAATTTAGCGTTGAAGTTACCCAAATTGCACTAACATGCAATTTATAGTTGACGACATGCATGTTATAGACTTATAGTGATGAAGCATAGTTATAGACTTATAGTTAGAGACTTATAGTTAATCAAATCTTTAATTTTCATATCTTTTATATTTCTTTTTTGTACACCTAACATGCATGTTTCCTTCGTTGTAGAAATTAAGTGACCAAAATCGCGAACTGTCCAAGAGGAATGACAACCCACACCGCTTAGGCTCCCGTGGGTACGAAGCAAAAATACGCATTTGGAAGAAAAAATTCAAAATGAACTCTGAGGATTTGGCACCTATCCTAGATATAAAAGACGAGAGGTGCCAACATTACGTCTTGGGACGAATGGTAACTTTACCAGATGGGACTCTTATGGTCCCGGCAAAGACCGAAGCTCTGATCAATAGCATGTTGATATTTTATAACTATTTTGGTGGAGGGAAGAGAGACAAAACAATTTCTTTCTTTCTTACTAATCAAACACTCTTTTTATTTCTCTCTTCTGCCTTCTTACAACAGAATACAACTCTATTTATAGACCTAAACAAGACTCTTAAAATTCGTATTAAAAAACAGCTTTAAACAGAACAGTAAATTCTGACCCTTCCTTGCTAAAACTTCCATAACTTATTGTAGGTAATACCAAATGACCTGAAACCTTCACCATTAAAAACTAGACTTAAAAACACACGAAGTAGACTCTTCATTTGCTCAAAATGATCTGGAATTGCCCCTTGAATTCCTCATTCAATACTGTCTTAAAATCTGTCCGTTTTTTATTTGAGTTTATTTTCCACAAATTCCTCCCTTAAACTCAAATTTCTTTCTTGCATCAATATGATCTCCTGCTTCAAACTTAGAGAGTTTTGTACCAAGCTCCATCGGTGTTGCTACTGAATTACACTCTTTCATCTTGTTTTTCTTCAAACGTGATTTTTTCTTCTTGCTCATCAAGTTCTCCTTTTTACCCTTGTCATTCAAACCTGATCCATAGTCAACCTGATTACCATTACCAGATTTCAGATCCACCTTCTCATCCTCTGCACCATTTTTCTCATGTGGAGGCTCACTCTCTACCATTTTACTCTCCACCTCTTCTTCCTTTGCATCTCCATTTTCTCTTTCTTGTTCGACATTATCATTTGATTCTTCCTCTTTGCACCTATCAAGAGACTCTTCTTCCTCCACTTTTGGCTTCTCAATTTCTACATCTAACACGAGATTTGCTTCCTCAGGCATTTCTCGGGCTTTCTCTACAGTCACCACCTCCTTGAGCTGAGAACTCAACTCATCTATCCTTTCTTCAGCCTTTGACTGACGGGCCCGTAGCTCATCATTCTTTTGTGTTATACTCTGCAACTCGTTTTCTTTATTCAACAACCTCTCCCTCAATTGCAAGCTCTCTGTTCTTGCCTCTTCCATTGCCTTACTTGCCGCATTTACTTGCAACTCTGCTTGATGCAACTTCTCCAGCAGCTGCTCCTTCTCCTCTAGTTGCTGAATGGCTGAGGCAAGAGATTCTGTCTTGCACTTCTCTGATTCGTGCACCTCCTCAAGTCGGATCTCCAGTTCCTCTGCTTTTCCCCTCCATTCATCCACCAAACTGGAAAGCTGCTCAGCCTTCTCCATGTTGACTTGCAAACACCTTTCTCGCACATTTCTTAAGTTCAGTTTGAACATTCGATTCTTGGCCATCTCCACATGTGCAAGCAACCGACCTTTTTTGTCCTTCAAGTGCAACATCCGGTCTTTCATAAAAACCGAATATCCCTTCTCCATTAGTTGCCCTATGCTAAGGATGTTACTCTTCAAGTCGGGCACATAATAGACATCCTCAATCGACCCTTCTTTACCATCTTTTTGAGAAAAATAGATTTTACCTCGGCCTTTTACTTGAACCTTCGACGTGTCTCCAAATGACACATGCCTATCCTCTATCTCTTGCATCTCCACAAATAAATGTTTGTGTCCGCACATATGATTACTAGCACCGGTATCGAGATACCACAATGTGTCGCTGTTGGGAGGGGTGTCTTTGTAGGCCATCATGAGAACACCGTCGTCTCTTGTCTCATCTTCCGCGACTAGATTTGCGTTCTCTTCCACCTTTTTCTCAGAATAGCACTCTTTTGCGTAGTGCCCGTACTTGCCGCAATTGTAGCACTCAACATTTGAATAGCACTCTTTTGCGTAGTGCCCATACTTACCGCAGTTGTACCACTCGACATTTGAATAATTTGATCGGCCACCTCTCCCACGACCACGTCCTCGACCACGTCAATTCTGTTGTCTCGGCTGACCCTCTTCTTCAGAATTGTTTCCATGTTCGCGACCTCTACCACGACCAAAACCACGACCACCACGGCCGCGTCCCCTTCCTCTGTTTTGCTGAGCGTACATCGCCTTGTCCTCCTTAATAGTTCCCTTAGCTTGTAATGCTTGCTCTACTGGCTCTTGTTGAGTTCTTTTCATTCTTTCTTCATGGGCCAGCAATGACCCACTCAACTCATCGACCGTCATGGACTCGGTGTCCTTCGACTCTTCAATAGCCACCACCACATAGTTGAACTTTTCATTAAGAGAGCGCAATATTTTCTCTACAACTCGTACATCTTTCACTTTTTCACCAAGCCTCTTCATTTGATTCACCACTGCCAATACTCGAATAAAATAGTCTCCAACCGACTCACTCTCCTTCATCACAAGCGACTCAAACTCAGACCTTAGAGTTTGGAGCCGCACCTTCTTCACTTTGTCTACTCCAACCGCTGAATTTCTAAGAATCTCCCATGCATCTTTAGAACTCGTCTCATTAGCAATTTTCTCGAACATGTCGTCATCCAACCCTTGATGGATGATAGTTAGCGCAGTTTGATCGCCATTTCTTTTCTTTTGCAATGCATTCAAATCGGCTACCGTCAATGCGGTATCATCTTCGGGTTCTTCAATCCCGTTTTCGACAATGCTCCATAAGCCATAAGCACCAATAATGGCTTTCATTCGCAACGACCATTGATCATAGTTGGTTTTGGTTAGAATTGGATATTGGAAGGAGACATTTGGATTTTTAGTGGCCATTTTAACGAGGCTCTGATACCAATTTGTTGATATTTTATAACTATTTTGGTGGAGGGAAGAGAGACAAAACAATTTCTTTCTTTCTTACTAATCAAACACTCTTTTTTATTTCTCTCTTCTGCCTTGTTACAACAGAATACAACTCTATTTATAGACCTAAACAAGACTCTTAAAATTCGTATTAAAAAAACAGCTTTAAACAGAACGGTAAATTCTGACCCTTCCTTGCTAAAACTTCCATAACTTATTGTAGGTAATACCAAATGACCTGAAACCTTTACCATTAAAAACTAGACTTAAAAACACACGAAGTAGACTCTTCATTTGCTCAAAATGATCTGGAATTGCTCCTTCAATTCCTCATTCAATACTGTCTTAAAATCTGTCCGTTTTTTATTTGAGTTTATTTTCCACATAGCATTGTAAGTGTTGATTCATTTACTTAAATCATGATAGTATGCCTTGTGGCTGCCAGTAAATAAAATTCTTTGAGTCGGTTTTCTGGTACTGTTTTAGTTTTCTGCCTTGTAGCATTTATTTTTACTTGTACTGTTTTAGTTTTCTGGTATTTTTGGCTGTTTATTATGTGATATATGCCATCTGGAACAGCACCTCGAAGTCATTTCTTACAATTTTTTCTTAGAATTTTTCAACAGAAGTCATCTGTTTATTCTATGATATATGCCATCTGTTCAAAAGAACAATTTTTCTGTGATATATGCCATCTGTTTATAATGTGATATATGCCATCTGGTACCTATCTCAATCAATCCTTACAATTTTTCAACAGAAAGACACGCAACAAAAGGTCAGCTCGGGGGACCTCGAAGTCAGTGGCTCGAGTGATGTGCTCACGCTTTCTCTAGGGAACCCGGAACATCCGGGTCGGACGAGGGGTTATGGGGCGCAAGTGACTTGGAAACAAGGCTTAAATACATATAGGGCTTCGAGAAAGAGGGGATTTAACCAAGCTGATATGGCGGCTTTTGCAGAGGAGATACAAAAACGGTGTTACACGAATATGAGGGAGGAGATGAGGCAGGAGATGAAGGAGGAGATGAGGCAGGAGATGAAGAGGAGATGAGGCAGGAGATGGAGGAGATGAGGCAGGAGATGAGGGCTGAAAAACTATCTGAGTTCCAAAAGCAACAAGCTGTGCCAGATCAAAATAGTCCGGCATTCCGTCGTAGCAGTCAACATTCCAATGCAGTTACAACAAGCCCTCTGGATTCGATTATGGTATTTATACTTTTATTTACAACTAAAGTTGAAAATGATAGTATTTTCTTCAATTGGCAAATGTACAACTTTGTCTAACTTAGATTTTATTTTTTTGTCAAATGTCAAGGAAATCTCACCTTGCTATCTCACTTGTAAAGTTGGAGAGAAGCACATCAAGATGGCGAACGCTAGGGTATGGCCGTGGAAGAAGGACGAATCAGTCCACTGTGTGCCTCTGTTAGAGGACCACATGAAGGTGCAGGTGGATTCGTGTGTCGACGACATGTATCTCAAGTTTCCTCTCCCAACTGATGTTAATAAAGATTTTGTCAAAATCGAAGACACCTTTGGAAGTTTCATTCAATGGCCGAAAGTTGCGATTATTCTGGATGAGGTAAAAACACAATTTTTATTTATTATGTTTTTACGTACATGGGGTCTAGTGAGTTACAATTGCTTTGCCTGCAAGTCATATAAAATCTGGTTAAGTGTATGGATCGTCATCTAAAATTTTGGTCATATAAGTTACTTGGGTTTATGATTTATCATCTGAACTCAAATATCTCCTCTTTTTTTTTTTAATTGTTCTTTATGTTTCCTTGAAGTTTTGGTAGTGACAAACAGTTATGTTTCCTTGAAGTCTTGGTGTCATTTTCCAAGAAAAAGAAAATCAGTGATGGATTGCCATATACACCTTAAAGGACATCTTATTATGCCTCCATACAACCATGCAAGCACATCAAGTAACAAAAGTCACGCTAAACTTGGAATATATATGTACAGCACATGATGATCAAAGTATTAAAGATGTTATCAGAATAAAGTATAGTTTGTAAGAGCAAAAAAAATAATGTTAGAAGACACATATACCAAACTCAAGTTTAGGTCCAGGGGGGTGATTTTGCGAGTTTCTATTGTTCTTTGGGGGGCTGTACTTTTTACTTTATAATGGGATTGTACTATATTGTAACTTCTTTCTTCATTAATACAAATTGTCAGAGGCAATTTGCCTACTAGCCTTCAAAAAATTTCAGAGGCAATTTAATTTCCTTATGCTGATGTAACCAGTTTCATTCCAGATTTCGTGTACTTGAAAGCATCTTCAGCTAGAACCACTGCTTGTTGTCCATGTGGTCTGAAAAAAAACGGTTACATATTTACATTAGTACTAACACCAATTATTTCTGATTTTTTAAAGATTTGGCATGGATATCAGTAACACATCTACATCACTATTCACATTGGCAACAAGTAGTGGTTTGTACCTCTCAATGACAGCCATCTTATAAAGCCCACAAAGCAACTTAGTGAGATTATAACCCACCTTGCCAGGCTCTCCATTAAGGGTTTTATTAGTCAATCCAGAATTTCTAGCTGAACCTGATTGTTCTTGTGTTTGTATACCAGTCTCTCCACTTGGGTTCGCACCACTTTGGTGCAGGAAAACACGACCTAATAATGTTAATTAGACTGGGTTAGACAGCAGGAAAAGTCATCACCACACCTAGTATTGTAGAGATACCAGTCAATCTTTTTTCTAGTCATCACCACACGAATATGTATGTCAATATTTCTAGGTCGAAGTAGAGTACGAGAAAAGTCACTATGCAGGCCACGGCTAGAATAGAGATAGCCAGTCTGTCCTGCCACACTTGAGGATTAGAAAAATGAAACAGGCTACACTTGATGATTGCAAGCTTTATGCATACACTTCTTCATTTTTTCTTTTATAAGTACAGTACAGTACATTTGAATTCAAATGATACTTGCATCTCAATTTCATCTACTCTGAATCCTAACTAGCCCATTTTATGGTATGATCTTTGATGCACACGAGAAGTTTGATTTTTGAACGGCACTTGCTATCTGGACAAACCTAAAGCCTGTCATTCTATTTTCTTTGAGAATTTTTTTCTTATACCTTATGGAATAAATATAATCAAATATATATTTTTTTTCCTAATAAATATAAAAAACTGCTTCATGTTCCTATGTACCAGCAGCTGAAAAGGGTATTATTTAACAATTTATCGTTTTGTTCTAGTGTATAGACCACGATGCTTCAATGCCCGAGTCGGCATCTAATGAAGTGGCGAAATCCATGCATCGTAAGGCGCTTATTCCAAAAAAATTGTTAGAAAAGGTGGGAGATGAGTTCAGAGCCATAAATGAGAGGGTGATGAGAGAACCGCATGATAAAACTGAGTTCATCTTGGAAATTAAGGAGGGTGTGTTACTTCCTCAGTCGACGCTAATCAACATAGGTTTTAATGACTTGACGGATCTAGCGAAGCAAGACATGCTTGATGTTTCAATAATATCCATCTGGGTCATGTAAGTTTGTTTCACTAATTTCATAGGAGCTTGTTTCATGATTTCCAAATTCTCGGTTGTGTCAGATCAGCTGACACCAGCTCCTTCTATTGGTCACCATCTATGTGTTTTTCTATAAAACTGTAGATTCTGGTAATATAAAGGGTAATAATTCAATTAACCACTAGATTTCATAAGAATTTAACCCCTCCCCTGGTGGGGCTCCCTGGTATATCCATACATGTAAAGGACAATCTTGCTGAATTGTTTATTTGTGGAATACAGTAGTATTAGCACGTGTCAATATAGCTCCTGAGTTATTATATAGTGATAAAATTGGGACACCTCATGTTAAATGATTCATGAAATCTGCTACCTAACTTTGTTGATGATTTGAGAATTGAGATGGTACTTGGAAACTACTTCAGCTTAGCATGCTGCACATGAGCTTTTGCAAAAAGAATTATGCTGCACAATTTTCATGTTGCAAAAAAAAGTATTCAATTCAATTATTAGCTTGTTTGCAAGTAAACAAAAGATGTTTTCAAAGTAACCAAAGCACCATCTATAATTTGCCCATGGAATTTGCTCTCCTGATGCTACAAGATTCCTCTCTTGTACTATTGTCCTGTATGCATTTTTTTCTCTTTTACTTTATCAATTGTGTTGTGGAATTTGCTCTCCTGCTTTGACAAGATATTTTTTAATTTACCTATTGGTATTCCAGATATTTAAAGAGACATGTTGCCGATCTAGGTCGCGAGGCTGACGTCGGTTTTTTGGACCCTAGTAGAATATCTTCATCACTTTTTAATTCTGATTCAAAGGAGGCCGCTTCAAGCTACTTGCTCGAGTCATTGAATAATATGCAGGATAAGAAATTTATCCTGATTGGACCATACTTTCAAGAGTAAATTGTTGTTTTTATTTGAGTAATTTATATACTTTTAACGATATATGTAGATTGATTCTTACCATGTATGATTGTAGTAAACACTGGGTGCTTTTCGTTTTTGTCATGCGTGAGAATATGGTCTATGTTATTGATTCGCTAGCGCTAAAGGAACCAAGTTACGATATCACGTTGCCCTTTAAAGAGTGAGCAATACTATTTGTTGGTAATTACTAATTTCATTTACTTACAATCAACGTACTATTTATTGGTAATTTACTAATTAATTCGACATTCAAAAAATTTTACCATTTTTAAATCTTATGTGGAGGCCGGAGGAGTGCACAAGGAGGGATCAACGGAATGTGCGTGGAAATACATCAAGGTGTGAACTTGTACACTTGAGTTTTAATTAGATACTTCATTTTTTCAAATTCGTTTACAACACTAATATTTGAATAGTTCTCTTCATATAGATTACTCAAATAACATAGACCCTGAATTTTACCATAATTCAATAATAACAGTTCAGAACACTGAAATAAGCCCCCAGAACCCTGTCAGGACACATAATTTGCAGGAAAGCCCCTGAATTTTACCAGAATTCGGTCAAAACAGTCTAGAACACTGAACTTTTACTGGAAAGACCCTGGGATATAACAGATTTAATATAGAGCTATGCATAATGCTAGAATATTACGGATCGATCCAAATGAGTTCACATTTACTTTGAAGCATAATTACAGATCGAATTGGGGTTATATATGAGAAAAAAATTATTTTGAGAAAGCAACCAGTAGCCATTATAGCAGTGCTGATTTCATTATGATTTATGATGAGGGCAAGTACTTATTAAAGTAAAGCAAAATTTTCACTGAAATCACGAAGTGACAAAAAAAATTAGCATCTTTGGCAAGAGGAAATAAATTTATAATGCAATAAATAGAAAGAGAGAAACAATGGGTTCAGTTTGCAAATTTCATAAAAATTTGGTTCAACCGAACTAACCGTATTGAAGTTCAGTTTATTTGGTTTAGTTTGCACTTGGTTGATCAAATTATTCAGTCGGTTCAGTTTATATCTAAGCAAACAAAATAAAAGTTTGGTTGGGCGAATTTAATTCAGTTTTAAATTAACTGACCAATTGGGCAACCTGCATCATACATGGTATTCTATAATTAATCAATATAATTGGCTGTAGCAACAATAGCACTTCTTGCCTACCTAAGCTTAACATAGTATGGTACCAAAATATATACCACAGAAGCTGAATGGAATCATGGGTATATAACTATATATGCCAATTTGCCCTTCTGCTCATGCAATTTAATTAATACCATCATTTGAATTTAATAAATAGCACAAATTAAGTTTTATATACACATATAAGTTACTTGCTCCAAGTTAAGGTGACTTGTGTTATTTTTGTTTTGTTGGAACTTGTTAGTTAATCATGGCTTAAAATCTGTCTTAAAGAGAAAGAGAAAGAGAAAAATTGAAAAATAAACTTTTCTCTATGGCCCCATAGGCAGAATGGTTAACTTTAAACTTGCTCCATCTTAAGCCACCATAAACTATACTTGTTTGACAACTAAAAAGTGAGAAATAACTTGAAACAAACATGAACTACAAGTGCCAATGGATCTGGTTGGGTCCAAATACCACTTGTATATATGGATCCTTAAATTATTGATTTTAATTATTGATTTTACTTAAATGGAACATTTCAGAGCCCTAGGCAACAAGGCAACAAGGTGTGTGGATTTTACGTTATGAAACACATGCAAGATCTAGTCACTACGCAATTTGACGTTTTTCCGAATGTATGTATTTTATAATTGAACTTGATTCATTTTTTATTTAGCTTGAATTAAATTAACTTCTCAACTTGTATTCATGCAGTGTGATTTACCGACACAAAGATATACGACGACGCAACTTCATGCAATAACACGAAAATGGTCTGCATTTTTCTTGGATAATTTCTAAACTATCAATAGGAAATGCATTGTTGTTATGTTCATATGCATATTTTGTTAATGGGTTTTTTGTATATTTTGTTATTGTGTATTTTTTTGTGAATGAAATATGAGTTATGTTGTTTAGAGAAAATTGTGCTGTCTTTTGTTTGTGTTGCTCAAATTATTTGCATGATTATTCCAATTAATGTTAACGAATGCTGAATAGAAATATATGGCTAGCAAAAATATGGAGGCTAGCCCCGATACAAACAGAACCATGCCAAAATTTAGTGTCAACACCGACTGTTTTTCAGAATTAAATCAACGGCTTTTTATAGAAAACAGTGGTGCTGGGGCTAACACCGACTGTTTTTTATAGAAAACAGTCGGCATAAGTGTCAACACCGACGGTTTTAAATAAAAATCAGTGCACTGTCAACACCGACGGTTTTCAATACAAAACAGTCGCTGTAGGGAGGTCAACACCGACGATTTCCAATAAAAACAGTCGGTGTAGGGGTGTAAACACCGACTGTTATATATATGAAACAGTCGGTGTAGATGGGAAACACCGACTGTTTTTTATAACAAACAGTCGGTGTAGATCATCAACACTGACTGTTTCTTATTAAAAACCGTCGGTGTAGGTTGGTAACACCGACTGTTATTGTAACAGTCGGTGTTATCTATCTACACCGACTGTTATTCCACCGTCAGTAAAGGTTTATCTATACCGGCGCCGCCATCACCGACGTCTCAATAACAGTCGGTATAGGGGTTTTTTAACAGTCGGTGAAAGGGTTTTTTGTACTAGTGTGACTATGTTTTGTTAGCAGGGGTCTGTTCACTCCAGAAATGTGACTGTTGCTTTTAATTTTACTTTTACTTTTGTAACTTTATCAGTTTCGAAATGAAACGGATCTTGCAGCATTTTTATCAAAAAAATATTATTGAAAAAAAAGTCCCTGGCATTATTTATTTGTCATTTTGGAAACTCGACAAAGCATTCAACTTAAGTATATAATCTTATTTGCATTCAACTTACGACAAAGCATTAATTTTACATATGTCTAATTATACTTGCAACACGTGCTGGTCAGAAACTCGTAATTTGAATTATTATGTCTATTTCTTTATTGGAAGAATCCTAATTGTCATACGTATATTTGTTATGGTATTTATTTTTAAAATGTTTACTTTATGTGCTACATTTGTTTTATGTGTCTTGTAATCAGTTGAATATATTTTTGTCAGTTATTTTTAATTTAAATATAGAGAGAAATATATATATCTTGACTAAAGAGGACATAAATACGATTGATTGATTCTGATATATTATTGTTTGACGGAATAGTCATCCATGGAATTTGAGGAAGGTGACGTGGCTTGGGAAGGGATGCAGGATGTATTTAATTTTTTTAGAAGCGTTGTATTTGCTTATTTTGTAAGATTTTGTAGCAATGAGGAGATTTGATGTTTAAAACTATAGTCCCTGGACGGCTGAAGCACCCAAATCCTGGGAACCCGAAATGTCACTCGACTACTTTATATCCAAATTTTAGTTCAAATTAATTTATGTCTACATACAAAGCAATCTTAAAACGAATTCAACTCGTGACTTTTACTTTCCCCAAAAAGAAAAAATCACTTTCCGGAGTAAATACATAATACTCTGAGCGAAAAAATCAGAGGACAATTCATATTCCAAAATCGGAGGTTCCATTTTAAAAAATTCACCCAATATGTTTTATTTCTACTCTTTTAAAAAAAAAATCAAAATATACTTAATATTCAAAATACTTGTATAATTTTGCTCCGCCCCTAAAAGTATATAAACATAATCATATTTATATAAAAAAAATACAATCATTATAATTCAATATCTTCCTCCCAAGTGTAATCTAATTTGCATCCAACTTACAATAAACAATCAACACGGTACTGGTCGGAATTTTTTTTTAATTTGTGTAATATTACTATTTTTATATTCTGTCTTTTTATTTGAAAAAATCTTAATTTTGTACTTATTGCTTGTTATTTTTTTTTTTTTAAAACTGCTTATTATTTGAATAAGTTTTTGTCAGTTATTCGATATTATATATATGCACTTTTAGTAATACAAATATGGATTATAATTTTGATACCCATTTCCTATCTGTCTAGTTTAAAACAGGGACATAAATGCGGATGACTGACCTTGACATTATTTGATCTATAATTTGTTTTATAATTACCTCTATTAACGCCAATCGTTCTTGACTATGAAATCTCAGATTTTTTTTTTTTACTTATTGTTACTTTAGCGAGAGCGTTGTTTTAGTTTTTTTAAGCTACCTCGCATTTTCTATATTTTCATCGGTTTGATTTAGTTTTCTTCACCTCATTTGTTGATCGCATGACTTTTATACTATTTTCAAAGCTATTAAGAATGTCTTGTTTGGCAAGTATATTTCTGTTGAGTTATATGAAATTAGTGTAATACTGGTACATTTTTGTTTACTGTTATGAACTTCTAGTCAAAGATAATTAATGCGTGTTTTGATTCATGCAGGTTGTAGAAATCATGTTATATATAATGCAAGTGGAGACTATTTGACATGTGAGGTTTGAAGGATTGACTCTTTATGTTTAAAGGGTTGACCTGTTAGGTTTGAAGGCTTAACTTTGATATGAGGTTTGAATTATTGAAATTTGAGGTTTGAAGGCTTGACTTATTAGGTTTAAAGTAAAAGCTTTAAAATTTACTTGTCAGAGTAAAAGGTTTGATATATGAGGTTTAAATGCTTGAAATGTTATGTTCAAAGGATTGAATTGTTAGATTTAAATGTTTGATATGTGACATTTAAATTATTGATATGTGAGGTTTAAATTTATTTTCAGTTAATTTATTTTCAAATTTATATAATCTGTTAGGTACAAATAATTGGAGTGTTAATATGTTGGTTTTCATCCAGACTCTTATGACTCTAGAGGACAACATTACATACGAGAAACTCGTAAGTGTAGAGCTAGGGGTGTCAATGGGTACGGTACGGATCGGGTGAAAGTATTTTCATACCCTTACCCGTTACAAAATGATCTTACCCGTATCCTACCCTTACCCGTTACAAAATGACCTTACCCTACCCTACCCTTACCCGTTAAAATTATCGGATAACGAAACGGTAACGGGTAAATTACGGATAATGCTAATATAATAATTAATTTTATTATATTTTACAAATAGAACATCAAAAACTCATTCATTTCACACATATGTAATTGCATTATTAATAAAAAAAAATATGCAAACAATTTCAACTGAATTATTTTTTAACATTGCTTTATTATATATATTAAGTTTCAAATCAGTTATTCTTATTATTATATCATTCTCCGATTGAGGTAGCAGGTGGAGTAATATGCCATGTATTAGAAAATTGGGTATTAGTACTGTATCAAGAAAGTTGGCCCAGATTTTTGAATATATCCGTGAGAAATGGGATAATTGAATATATCCGTGAGAAAAGTACCTAGCCCAGATTTTTGCAGATTTTACCTTCCATTCATACAATGGAGTAAAAAGGAAATAAAACAAGAAAGAAAGGAAAAATATATCAATTATCAAAGATTGAAACTTGGCAATAGAAAAACGAACAGTTTTAGAGGCACCGAAATGGAATTATGGAAGAATAAATTTGTATTGAATTGAAAATATATAATTTTAGATTTTATAATTACCCTATAGGGTAACGGGTACGAAACAGTCATTACCCATACCCATACCCATTTGGTTAACGAAAAAAATTTCTTACCCATACCCATACCCAATAAGTTAACGAAAAAAAAATCTTACCCATACCCATCTTATCGAATACGATACGGGTCGGGTAAACGGCTAAAAAGGTACCATTGACCAACTCTTCAATGCACAACTCAATTAATCAAGGTGGTTGTTCGTTCCGCTTTTTGCTAATAGACACAGGATGCTTTATGCCGTAGATATGGAGTACGAACAAATTTTGTGGTAGAATTCAATGAAGCTTGATTCGAAATACATCGATGCCAACATGAAGATATTTGTTTGGTTGAAGTATTTTCTTGGGTTGGGTTCTTGTCCGAAGGCATTTGGACAGGAGTTCAATCCAAAGTGTTTCTAAACCGCTAGATTATATTTCATCAGAACTGATTAAATTAATGCTAACAGCGTTAGCCTATCTCCGTTAAGCAAAAAAAGAAACCATTCTTCTTTCTTTTTTTTCTAAAGAAGGAAACTATTTTTCTTAGTTTGGTCACTTTGGTGCCTCCATTTCAAAATCAGTCCCATCCTTTCTAGAAGGAGAGCACAGCTCTATCTCGTTCCTCCCCATGAAATCAATCGGGATCCTCTTCTCTAGGCCGACTGGCACCCCACTAGTGGAACCCTCTCCGATCTTACATGGATGGCTAGCAGGATGCCATGTAGAAGGCTATGCTCGACATTGCTTCCATGGAGGCGGGTTAATGCCTCGGTTGAATTCGTTTTTTCTTGAAAACCGATTGGTCAAACCGGTTTTGACCAATCCAAATATTTAAATGGTCCTATAAAGGAACCAAACCGGATAGGTTTTCGGGTCTTTTTTTATTTCGGTTAAATCGCCAGTCCGGTCCGGTTCCAATAGCACTGGAACTTAGCATTTGTCTCAAGTTGATGTATTCCTCTTGGAGGCAAAATATGAAGAAGGGAAGAGTTTCAGTTTTACTTTGATTTCGAGAACTTCAGAATTGAGATCCGGTGATTGATCAGCATCAATTTTGGACCAATTGAGAATCATGGCAAAAGAAAAATAAACTAACTCTACTCTTGGTAGAAGATTATCATATTACCTCTAAGAAGCTTTAATACTGCGAAAATTCAACAATGTTGAGCCTAATAATGGTATCTGTTTTGTTAAAGGGAGAGCAAACCCATTATTCGCCAGCCATGGCATCTCTTGAAACGGTCTCCTAGATTCAAGGATATAGCATTGTTTATTGGATATTGCTTCAAAACTTGATTGGGATTTTGATGCTATATAATTTTTAAGATCCTATACAGATGATTTGCATAAAACTCTTAGAGAAATAAATGATAATAGAAAAAATATTCATAGTCATAAAGCTGATTCTTCGATTTAATTTCGACCGTGGAAAAAAAAATTGTTTCCTTCCTTGACTAAGCAGAGAGAAAAAAGAAAGGAGGTCATTTCCATTTTCTGCTTAACGGAGAATATGATCTAAACGGAGAAAGGCTAATATTGATAAGCATTAATTTTAATCAGTTCTGATGAGATATGATCAAGCGGCTTAGAAACGCTTTGGAGTGAACTCTGTCCAAATGTCTTCGGACAGGAACCCAACCCTATTTTCTTTCATGAAGATTTCGTAAGTCTTTTTTTGTAAATTAAATCAATTTGTATCATATTTCTTGTGATGGGATATTTGACTTGTCAAATAATAATCAATTGGGATAATTGTAGTGTGTTTATTTGCTGGTATAATGAATTACAATTTAGCAATTAATCTTAAATTTTGTTGTATGTTTAAATGCTTTATCAGTAAGTGTTAAAAGGCTTGCATTGCAAGATTTAAAGAGTTTATATGCTCAGTTTGAAGGCTTTATCTCTAAAATGTAATAATATTTTACAAATAAATTATTTCCAGGAAATGATGATTGGCTCCAGAGCAAGCTTGTTAAGTCCAAGTGTCTCAAACAATATGCTCCAAGTGATTGTGCCATATTTGTTTTGCGATATATACAATTTAATAACATGGACTGAAATGAACAATTCTAAGCAGGTAAATATTATTCACTGTGGTATCATTTATTTGATTAAATTTATTTGGTTAAACATGTACTCGTCACACGTATTCGCCGATGTCTCTTCCTCCTCTTTTTCATTTTTTCTAAAACTATTCACTTATTTGATTGTCAGATACTTAATTTTCGAATTGACTCTGATTTCTTTCCATATTTTAAATATCAAGGAATTTTCTTGGTTTTGGGGCCTTCATGGCATTTTGAGATATTATGCGGCCTTTGTAGCAATTTGGGACCTTTTGTGACCATTTATTTTTGGAGTCAACAGGAATTATTATCACAAATTATGAAATCTCCGAGCCATTTTGGGCATGAATTAACAAGTTTTCATTAGGTCTGATTAGTACCATCCTGTCATGGAGCAGTTATTCTTGACAAAATATTGCAACGATTTATTTCCTTCATTTAACAGTTATCAAAAAGACAAAAACATTACATGGTCTATTTTTAGCTAAACCGTTGCAACTATTCATTTTGTATTTTTTTTAGAACAACTATTCATTTTGTATATATTCCATCAAATGTCCCGAAACCCCTCTTTTCTGTGTTTAAGCGTTAATAATGGTTTCTTACATGTAGAGAAACGTGTTGATTTCGGTTCAGTCCTTAACGTTTGAGCATGATTAGCATCGTCAAGGTGTATCATGCAGTCAAGCGCTGCGTTTACAATAATATGAAACAAAATGATTTTTTTTCTTCTTTGTAAGTTATATTTTAAATTAATTTAAAAACAATGTAGTGATTGGTTATGTCTTTATTGTTTATAACTTTATATCATTTAAGGAATCAAGAAAAAGAATGAAGTGGATTTAGATTCAATTTACTTTAATATTATTCATGGATATTACTGAATAATTATTCTATTTATTGGCATATTTATTTGAAAATATGTCATTTTATTTGAATTTTTTTATCTTATAATATATTCTCACGCGTATGATATAAACAACGTGTGACTTTCAATTGTGTGTGATGTGTCTCATACGTCAACGGAGACCCTGCTTTTTGGAAGAGCTCTAGCATAATTGGAGATTGTTTCTTTATTACTGATTGGAAATAGGCAGGTTCCACAAGTCTTATAACATATTTGTCGTAAGTACTGTCGTTGTTGCATTTACGCGGTTCCGGGTAAATGAATGCAAGTAGGGATGTAAACGGATTTGGATAATCCGCTCCGTACCCGTATTCGAATATTTTTTGCATATGGTGAAATAATGGCGGATACGGATAGTTTCATAAAGGTGTAAATCGAGCGGATATCCGGATGTATCCGGACCAAAATAACTCCCAACCGGCTCCGACTTTACTGCTCCAGACAGAAGGTGTTATATAATTATCCCAGATTCATTTCAGTCTTAATTGTGGGAGAAATGATAATACGATCCGGTTTCCAATTTTTTTTCGACTATTCGCTGGCGATGGCGCTACTTAGGCGCTGCAATAGCGCTAATTTCTATTTTTTTACCTCCATTTCTTCACTCTCCATTCTTCTCCATTGAAGACTTTAGCCCGTGACTGTAGTCTGCTTTTAGCCTCTGTTAAATTGGTTTTAGCCCTTGTTTCAAGACAACAACAAGGCACTCTTTTGTCTTTTATATTATTTTTTATTAGTTAATTATAATTTTTTATTTATCATATTTTTATTTGTATCTAAGTATATAACTCAATTATCTGACAATTATTCGTTTTGTATCTGTATTCGAATCCGTATTCGTAGATTATCCACTTTGTATCTGTATCCGTTTAACGTGAATTTGGTTTTGAATTTTGATATCCATTTACTATCCGTATCCGTATCCGCTGAGTGAAAGTCGGATATAGATATGATATCGGCATTATCCGCTCCGAACCCGCTCCATTTTCACCCCTAAATGCAAGGACTCTCTATAGTATTGCCTAAAATATTTTTCTACTTTAATAGTGTGGAAGCTATTGAGCCGTCCAGTATCATGTACATTCAGTGGAAATCAATCGCAACTCGTCAAAACAAACGATAAATGTAACAAAAAAATAGTTGATGACATAGACACACTTAAAATGAAAATTAGTTATTGATTGTCTTGTTTGTCTATTCACTAGGTGGCACAGAAAATAAATGTCGTACCTCACATCTATTGTGACAACCTATTGACTATACCACTTGTAATTTTAAATTGACTTCTTACTTTGCACTATTTTTATCAATGATGTTTAGTTGAAGCTTAAATCGTAAAATAAGGAATTTGGACCTCAGCTTAGATACCTAACGTGAAATCCCTAAAGTTAGGCTATTAAGTTAGGTCTAGTGACAGACTAAATTTAAATCACCTAGACGTACGATTCCAATTTTTGTCGATTTCTTTTTTATACTCCATCTCTTGAGCCGATATTTTTATTAATATCCAAAATTAAATACAAATTATTAATTATATCTAGCTTACCTGGGTATTTTTAAAAATACCCAAACCAGCCAAAAAATGACTAGTTGGGATTTAAATTAGGACCGGCCATTTTTTGGCCGGTCAGAAGGTTTTTTTTTTTTTTAATATTTGTTAGAGTACTTCTTCTGATGCATATAAAATTAGCATAATTATACTAAAATACGCTAAATTACTTCAATTACTTAAAATTACGTTAAAATACGCTAAAATAAGCTAAAATAAGCTAAATTAAGCTAAATTACGTTAAATTACGCTAAATTACGTTAAAATTACGCTAAATTACGCTAAATTACGTTAAATTACGCTAAATTACGTTAAACTACATTAAATTACGCTAAATTACGCTAAATTATGCTGATCACGCTAAATTACAGTAAATCACACTAATTATGCTAAATTACGCTAAATTATGCTGATCACGTTAAATTACGATAAATCACACTAATTACGCTAAATTATGCTGATCACGTTAAATTACGATAAATCACACTAATTACGCTAAATCACGCTAAATTCGTCATCGTTTTTCGTCTTCTCAGTGAAGATATCGTCTCTCTTAGCGTAATTTAACATAATTTCAAGTAATTTAGCTTATTTTAGTATAATTATGCTAATTATACATAAAAAGAAGTAATCTAACAAATATTTCAAAAAAAAAAAGGAACCCTTCTGACCGGTCTCTTGAGTAATAAAAATGTTTAATATTTAATATTTAATATTTTAATATTTTAATATTTTATAATTATTTTGGATATTAATATTTTATAATTTAGCTGGGTATATTTAATATTTTATAATTAATTTTGGATATTAATAAAAATGTCGGTCTCTTGAGTAAGCAAACAATATTTTTATAAATAAATATCGGATATTATGAATTAATTTTAGGTACTTTTTGTTATGGTTAATAATTCTTATTACCTTCATTTCATTGCATTATCCACAATGAGTGTAAGCAATTTATTTTCTGTTATGTTCCATGCAGCTAGAATTTGGGATAATTTGATTCTCAATGCACTATTATTTTTAGGAATATAAATAAATGTACTGCTATTTTTAACAGGATTGTTTTTTTATGATATTATAATTTTATATTTAATTTGGTAATTCTATCATCATAATCATAACTATATGCAAAAGAGACAAAAGAAAAGAGAAATTAATTAAGCCATGACTTAAATCACAAATTCTAATAAAAAAAATAGCTGAAGTACTCTTGACTTAATGTTAGAGGCCAATCAAATATGAATAACTTAAATTGGTTTAAATTGAAATAACTTATTTAGACCTTCTTAACCTTAGGCCTCAATTAGACGACAAGTATCTTCTCCAATATTGTAATTAAAAGATCCCCTTCACTTTACCGTTTGAGATTAAATCTCAGCCGCTTTGAAATTTGAGCTAGCGCAGGGCAGTATTATTGGGCTTTGAGATTCGTGCCAAGTTAAAAAGAATAGTCCAGATTCAGTAATTCTAAAAGATTCCCTTACGGTACCGGGGAGGATCTGAATTCCAATCAGACACCAGTATCTTGTTTAATCTAAGTTGAAAAAAAATAAAAGAATAAAAAGAATAATAAATAATGGAAGGATGAGCTAATTCGTCTTAAAGAAGCTAATTTACTGTTTCACTTTTCTTTGAATGAAGAATTTACTCTCAGTGAAACAGTGATTTAACGGTACGACGCCGTCTCCAATTCGTTTTATTATTTACTTAATTACTTCCTAGCGTCACGTTATCTTTAGGTTTGAGTTATGGCAGAGTAAAATTTATCAACCGTTCTGCACAAAATTACGAGTCAAATTTTATCTCTGTATCACAGAATTTTTTATTTACAATTTATAATAAAAATAATATTATCTATAGAGATAAAAGAAAATTTGGGTCCTTTTAGTTTTGAGAAAAGGTATCGTTCCCCTAAGTCTAATCCCCGTATTATCCCCGTAACTTCCAGTAACCACTTTTTACGCATTTTCAAACGGTCCGCTCCAACTATCTTTATAAAGTTTCCGATCAGTCTCTTCTCTTCTCCATTTATGAAAACAAAATATTCTCGATCTGGTCCGTGACTCTCTGATTCATTTCTCAAATCTCCTTTCTCAAAGCCAGCGCTTCCTATCTCAGATCTCTGAAAGTTCGATCTCACTAAAACCTAATAAGTTCCATTAAAAACCTCTCTCTCTTCTCAAAAGCTAGCTAGCAGCACAAAAAGGCCTTGTTGTCGGGCTTGGATCTGATAAGAAGAAGCCGCAGAGGGATGAAGATCTTGACAATTTGTTCTGATCATTGACGCTAATGAATAAAGAGGCAGTAGAAGCTCTCAGGTTAAAATCTCTCACCCCTTATAAAGATTCATCGATTTATGTACGGGCTCGATCTAAGAGAATCACTTGATTTCGAAAGTGAGGGAAGAGTTAACAACGCCAAATTTTAGTTTTGAATTGACCTTCTCTACTGCTCAATTCTCTTGTTTTAAATTCACTTGTGAGATATTGAAAATTGATTTATCTGGGGGCATAATTGCAAAAGCGGTCAAAAAGTCAAACACAAGTGGTAATTTGATAGTTTTCCGATGTAATATTCTTTTGTGTGTCCTTTTGCAAATCTTCTCCTGAAACTCTGCTAAGTGTTGTTTTCATAATTTTTAGATCCTGAAATTCTTCTTTTCCGTTTAAACACAGCATGTAAATTATATACTACTTTCAGTCGTAAAGAATTAATCTCTGGGAGAGGTTATCAAGTGATGTCATCCTTATACTTGATGACTGGTGGGTCAAAGTCAAGAACAAAAGGCTCATAGACAATGAAGAAGCTTTCCGCCACAGACCATGAGGCTTTCATTGCAGATTGACATCAATAAAAGACTTGATGCATCATGACCTGCCAGTTAGTAGTGAGGTATGATTTGTACAATATTTTACATTATTTACTTACTAGTTTTAGAGTATTTATCTGTTATTTTACATGTTTCATGCAATAATTTCATTCTATTTATTTTTCATATCATGGATTGAATTTGCAGCTTGTTGAAATGCTTTCACAAGATTCATGTAATAGTTTTATAGGATATATCAGTTGTGTAGGATATATATAACAATTTACAGTATGGATGCAGTTTATAACAGGATTCACTTTATATGATACATATAACAATTTTACAGGATATGTGCCACAGTTTACAGTATTCACTTTGGTTAATAAGTTTACAGGATCTGTTTAACAGTTGTACTAATTCAAAATTGCAGTATTTATTAACTAAGTTTACAGTTTTCACTTTGGTTAATCATAGTTACAGGATCTGTTTACCAGTGTCGTTGGTTTAATTTTCCAGTAGTTATGTAATAAGTTTACAGAATATATGCAGTGTTTAACAGTTGTACTTGTTTAAAATTTTAATATTTATCTACTAAGTTTACAGTATTCATGCAGTTTATTACATGATGTATTAGTCATGCAGTATTAGTTTACAGGATATATGAGTTATTTCACAAGATTCATGCAATAGTTTTATAGAATATATCAGTTATGTAGGATACAACAGTTATGCAGCTTTTTCAGATTGTTATTAAATCTAAAATATTTAAGATGATCTACTTAACATTTTTATAGGATATATGAATTATTTCACAAGATTCATGTAATAGTTTTATAGGTTATATAAGTTATGTAGGATATATGTAACAATTTACATTATTGATACATTGATTTCACAAGATTCATGTAACAATTTTACAGTATGGTTATATAAGTTTATAACATGATGTAATTTATAGGATGCATATATCAATTTTACAGGATATGTGCAGCAGTTTATAGTATTCACTTTGGTTAATCATAGTTACAGCATCTGTTTAACAGTTGTACTCATAAACTGCATTAGACAGTGTATAACAGTTAATAAAATTCCAGTATTGATGCAGTTTATTACATGATGTATTAGTCAGGTGTAAAGGTTATGTATTAGACAGTTTTTACTATGATTCACTTGGATTACAGTATTCACTTTAGTTTACAGGATATGTGCAATTTTACAGGATACATATAATAATTTTACAGGATGCATATTACAATTTTACAGGATACATATAACAATTGTTAATATTTATATATGGATCTATATCATGTAAAATAAGCATTAAATACTGTAAAATTAGCAGATGCAAATTATGTATTAGACAGTTTTTACTATGATTCACTTTGGTTACAGTATTCACTTTAGTTTATAGCTTATGTGCAATTTTACAGGATACATATAACAATTTCACAGGATACATCAACAATTTTGCAGGATACATATAACAATTTTAGTTTAAAGGATATATGCAGTGTTGTTCTGATTTAAAATTTTATAGGTTGCAACTGCTAATTTTATAGTATTGAAGTCTTGTAGTTCACATATGTTGCTTTGATAGTTTGCATCTGCTAATGGTTCATAACTCTAATTTTTAACCTTGCTTATTTTTTTTTTTTTTGCAGGATGATATCTCGAAAGAACGTGTGGTTCTAACAATGAAACTTCTCACTCATCCGAATAATTTGCACCAGAGGGTTATGAAGTGAAGAAGCCATGTTTGTATTGATGTATTAGCCATGTTTTTTATTGAATTTTTCTCTGTGCTTGTGAACAATTATCAGTGGTAACAATTATTGGTGGTAACAGTTATGGGTGGTGACATCTTATAGTTGATGGTTATAGTTTATGGTTTTGAACAGTTTATTTTGTGATTAATGAAATTTTATAACTTGTATATGTTATTTGGATACCATTTTACAGTATTGAAGTTTTGCTATTAACATATGTCAGTTTTATAGTTTACATCAGCTAATTTTACAGTATGTAAGCCTTATTTTACATGCTATAGATCGATATACAAATATTAATAATTGAAGAAAAAAAAAATACGAAAAAAATAAAATTTTTTTTATTTTAATATCGAAAAAAAATAATTTAATTTTGATGCAAAAAAATTAATTTTACACAATTTTAGGTGTTATTTGTAAATAACTACAAGTTTGAGAAGTGGCTTGTTTTTGAAACCTTCTAGAAGCCGTCAGTTTGCAAGTACAGCTGGAAGTACAGTGTTTTTGCAAGTTGCTAACTGTTTGCAACTAACTTGGGGACCACTCCCAACTAACTTGGATTGTTGGACTTTTAAACTTCTTATTATACATGATTTGTTGTTGAAGTTACAGTATTGGTTATAGAGTTTTACAATATTCGCGCAAGACAAATGACAGTTTTTTTGAGAAAAAACTAGAGATAGAAGCTTGAGGACAATTAGTCGCTTCCTTTAGTTTTAGGGATCATATATCACAAGATTTTTATGTTGTCTATGGCGCACAAGATTCAGTCCTTAGAGTGGAGAAAGATGTTGGACTACATGATAGAGAGAGGAGGGACTCGCGGTTGGAATTTGACTATTCAATAGAGTTGGATTTTTTGTGGCGCATGCAGCGTAGACAGTAAGTAATATGTAATTTTTTAATGGAATAAATTTTTTTTAGGTTCTATCTACATAATCGAAATTTTAAGCAATCAGTTTAAGAGAAATGGACCGACTTTTTTTTTATTCTTTCTATGTAATAATTTTTTTATGCCAATCAGTCTAATCGCCATTTATTTTTTATTTTTTTTTAGTAGATGCCCGTAGGCCTTTCATTCAAGCACCAGTGTGAAAACGTCTTACAGTGATGCATAGTACATATCAAAGGCTATATGGCCATAGCGTCACAGTTTTTTTTTGTCCGAAAACACTGTAACACGCTATTTAGAACATTAGTACATACCACCAGTGTGAAAGCTTCTTACAGGAATACCAAATAGCATTATTGTTATGAGTCTAGTCAATCGTTTCACCGTCCACAAGTCTTCTATACTTTTTTAATTTATCTTTCTCAGTGCCTGCTCCGTACTTGCGGCAACCAAATTTTCAAAAATGGCTCTCTACCTTCTCCTCAAGCTCTTCCCATCTATACTACTATTACTTCTCCATAGCAAAACCGCTCACACTCTGCTTCAACCCTACTGCTCTGTTAATACCTCAGTTACGACCTTTAAAAATAATCTCGATGGCCTTCTCAAGTCCATAACCACCGGTGCCCAAAAAAATGGCGGCTTCTTCAACGACACAGCCGGCACGAGCGCTGATCGAATGTATGGCCTCGCCATATGCTATGCTGATGGAAACCTCACCACATGCAATAGTTGCCTTAGTACAGTTGCCTCCAATATCACCACGGATTGCCCTGACAGCAAAGTCGCCAGTTCCTGGTAATGAATAATCTACTTCTCTTAAGAAAAATTTATGTATATCCCTCAAAAACATTAAAATTATCGTATTTTTCTCTTTAAAATTCATAATATCACGTATACCTCTAATAAATGTATTGCATGTTAAAATACCCTCTAATAAATAATAAGTAATTAAATAACAATGGTTGTAAATCGCGTCAAGGTTTCAAGTTCGGTATAACAGGGGGAAGGATTGGATGGGGATCAAATCAAATTCAGTGCGATGACAGATTTAAAAAATTCCGATTCACGTTGATTCGCACGGATTAAAGATTTGCAAAGCGGTTAGATTCATATAATTCATTCGTACAAATCTTAACGCTAATTGAACGGATACTGAACAATGAACCAAATTTGATCTGGTGCTAGTAGAAACCCCCCACTGGATGAAAATTAAAATAAAATAATATAAAATATTAAAAAATCTATCGCTGAATTTTGTTGTTATAGACGGAATTTTAAAATAATTTCGGTTCCATTTTTTGAACCCAAATTTTTTCTTCCGGATCCATTAATGCTCCAGCTAGCAAACACTACAAATTCGGTCTCAATGAATTCACATGCAAAGATAAGTCTTTTATTCAACAGAGGGCCCACCACTAGTTAAGGCAGTCAAATTCGGATTTTTTTAAAAACCATAAATAAAATAATTAAATTTACCTAAACGACATGATTATCCGAAGATTTACAAAAACTATCAATACCAAGATGCCAATTCGGTCCGAACGAATTTTTTTTCTCCGGACCGAATTGGCATTTCGGTCCCCCCTCATTTTCAACTATAGCGCAGCCCACGCCACATAAAATCCAACAAAGAGTCCAGACCGAATTGGCATTTCGGTCCGGAGGGAAATTTTGGCCGGACCGAGATGCCAATTCGGTCCGGAGAAAATACAATTTTAACTGCTTAATTGCTGTGGACTTTTAATACAGTTGAATTGAATGTTTTACGTTGAATAATTAGAAATTTCATTTATTATTTTATTAAATGGTAATTTTTCACCGATAACTCTAGAAATTTATTCACCGATAACCCTAAAGTTATTTTTATTACAAAGAATTATATTATAAAAACTTATCAATAATTTAATCATATTCCTCATGAAATACCATTTCCATTTATAATTGTCAATTAACAAATATATTTTGTTTAAATCGTATCAATGATAATTTTGTACTTAATTAATATTTATACATGTTTTTATAGAGACATGTCTGTTGCTAAACTAATTTTTATTAAGTACAAAATCCGAATATCATTGATACGATTTAAACAAAATATATTTGTTAATTGACAATTATAAATGGAAATGGTATTTCATGAGGAATAGGATTAAATTATTGATAAGTTTTTATAATATAATTCTTTGTAATAAAAATAACTTTAGGGTTATCGGTGAATAAATTTCTAGGGTTATCGGTGAAAAATTATCATTTAATAAAATAATAAATAAAATTTCTAATTACGCAAGTTTATTAATTTTTAATTATGGCTTTTGACCACGTAGACTTCATGTTTGACCACGTAGACTTCATGTAAGTTTATAATATAATGCTCTGGACCGAGATGGCAACTCGGTCCGGCCAAAAATCTTTTGGACCGAATTGCCATTTCGGTCCAGAGGGACCATACGATCGGCATACGATCGGCCGCATATTAAAACCTTGATTGTTGTGAAAATGAGGGGGGACCGAAATGCCAATTCGGTCCGGAGAAAAAAATTTGTTCGGACCGAATTGTCTCGGTATTGATGGTTTTTGTAAATCTTTGAGCAATCATGTCGTTTAGGTAAATTTAATTATTTTAATTATGATTTTTAAAAAAAATCCGTCAAATTCTGCCTTCCTTGTAAATATAAAATAACATATTAAGAAATAGAGAATATGATCGAAGATGACGGGATGTCGTATCTTTACCTTGTAAATATAAAATATCATATTAAGAAATAGAGAATATGATCGAAGATGGCAGGATGTCGTATCTTACGGATATGATTAGAGCAATTTTTTTTATAAATTATAATTAAAAAAAATAATTTTATAAAACCAACGTGATTATTTTTTTTTTACAAAAATCATAAGAATCGAAATGTTATTTCGGTCTGTCATTTTTTTTTCAGACCGAAATAGCAATTCGGTTCTTATTGGTTTCACAACTTTTCAGACCAGCGGCCACAGAAAATCTAAAAACGTCTTCAAACCAAAATGACATTTCGGTCCCGCTCATAATTTATTTTTTTCTCACATGAGACAGCCCACTTCTTCTCTCAAACCCTAAAAAAAAAAAAATTAGTTCGGAACGGAATGACATTTTGGTCCGGACTAAAAAATCATTGGACCGAAATGATATCTCGGTCCATGGATGTTACACCAACGGCTACACCTGTTTTTTTGAAAAGTTGTGAAATTAATACAGATCGAATTGCCATTTCGGTTTAAAAAAAAAAATAGCGGACTGAAATGGAATTTGAATTCTTATAGTTTTTATAAAAAAAAATAATCATGTTGGTTTCATAAAATTATTATTTTTTAATTATGATTTATAAAAAAAATTCTCATGGTTACCATTTGGTCAAAATATCTCCGTCAATGAGAAATCAAAAAAAAAATTTCCGGTCAATTATCATTAGAATGGTCCCCACCTATAGCGTACTCCGTGATGACAAAACAGTTTGTGGTCCCAAGTGTCCAAAGGTCAAGTGGATATAGTCCCGCGTGCCTAGCACTGTGTAGTACATTGGCTAAACCATATACTTTCGTATGGGGGGGGATTTTAGGGAACAAGTATCCTCTCCATTACGGTACAATCCCTTCACTTTACGATTTGAGATTAACTCTCAGCCGCTTTGAGATTCGGGCTAAAGGGCAGTATTATTGGGCTTTGAGATTCGTGCCAAGTTAAAAAAAACGGTTCAGATTCAATAATTATAAAATAAGATATACTCATGCGAATTTGGATTTTAAGTTGGATCCTGCTATAGGATTTAGAGAATGTTTGTGTGTTCACGGCCTTTTATCATAAAAAAAATAAGATACTAGTCATGCGTGTATATCCCGTACAATCTAGCATCCTGTGTATTAATGTACCGTTTGGATTAATTTTTTAACCGTACAGGAATGGGTCAATCTGACCCTTATTTTTTTTTTTTTCAAATTTTTTGTATTTATGTCTAATTTTTTTATATAACTATGACTAAAATGTTATGGATGCCTATTCACAACATAAATATTTTAGAGCTAGATTGGTCAGTAATACGATGAATATTTTCGTTTTCAAAATCCTAACGGTTGATCCGAATAGTTCAATATGATTTCCATATGAATATGTAATTGCAGACCGAATTTTATATTTTATATTTTTTTTACTATTTTTTAAGATAGGTAGAAAATCACTGTTTTTGGATGGTTCAGAATTTTCAGATTAAGTGATTTTCTATCTATTTTAAAAAATAGTAAGAAAATTCTAAAAAATATAAAATTCGGTCTGCATGTACATATTCATATGAGAATCATGTCGAACGGTTCGGATCGAACGTTAGGATTTTGAAAACGAAAATATTGATTCGTATTACGGACCAATTCGTGCTATGCATAATACCATAGACTTGCTCAAAATTTTATATGATTGACCACTATTTATGTTTGAACCCCATAGGTAGAGAGTATGGTTCCGCCCCTAGAACCGTACGATCATAATTCAGATTAATTCGATCCACGCCTATAATGTACGGGCCTTTTAATATTAGTGCAGATTTAAATTGGATGATTCATATCTTAACTCAAAATTTGAGTTAATGCAGAGGATACGAATTCTCTTTGGGGTACTTTGGATCAGGTCAGCTTGGATTTTGCAACTTATTGAGTATTTCTATATTTTTTTAATGTATCTATTTGCTTATACTCATGTCATTTTTATGAACAAAATGTGTCCAATATAAAATATGTTTTCCAAACTATTTTGGTGATCGTCTATTTCTGTTGCGAATTGAATCCTAAAATATGTATAATATAGTTAGATGTAATATAGAAACGACATATATTATTTGTGTTTTAATATTCACCATATGATAGAAAAATAATATAATTGATGTAAATGACACACTTGAGATTGATAGATACGCAAAAATGGAGATCACACAGAACCTTTTTTCTAAATAGTAAAAAAAAAAAATCATTTAACCTGCTAGCAATTTTTTTTCATCGACATCAATTGTTTTACCTTCATATATTAGTGAGATCTGCTACATTACATTTACTGGATTGTATCAAAATTTACCTATACCTAGTTTATTTGATATTTATCAAATAATCAAAAGAAAAAAACTGATAGATTATAGAGCTTTTAATTTATTTTTTTTGTAGATCTTATATTAATCAAAATAAACTATTTTGTCAGATGTTTGATAGGAAACTCACAATATATTAAGACTTGAGGTGAGAGAGCTGCTCATCTATGCACAATATTATAAAATATTTTAATTTTCTAATTATAAATAAAAAATGTGTAAGTACCAAATGATTAAATGAATGTACTTAAATGACACGAAACCCACATGCCTAATTTATAACACGAAATACACATCAAATATGAGATGCAAATTTACAAATATATTTATATTTTATAGGGCACGTGATTATTAAAAGGGCCAAATAGAGCTCGAGTCTTATGTTTGGTGGCGAGGCAATGTATTTTGTGTGGACGGTCGCAGATTCAAAATCCAAATGGATCAGGATATATGTGGATGTTAAATAGTTGCGTGACTTGACCTTCAAGTTTTCCTTAAAAACAAAAATGAGAAAACGGTCTGGCAAGAGCCACAAATAATATTAGATTTGGTTTGCCATAAATGCAGGCTGGATACAGGACCATGCTTTATTCGCTACTCGAACGAGAATTTTTTCAGTGTAGCAGACACTACTTCGTCCCTTATTATGAACCCTTACAATTTTTCAGACCATGAACTCTTTGGCAATGCGCGGAACACATTATTTGACAAACTAATAGCAAAAACAAATGCATCAGCAAATATGATGGCCTCAGGGGAAGAAAGTGTGAACGGAACTGATACATTGTACGGGCTGTTGCAGTGTACAAGGGATCTAAATCATCAGGAGTGCTACAAATGCTTGAGTACACTTATTAACATCCTACAACCACCCTCTTTGTATGCATATAGTTTAGGTGTGCGGTTCTTTGGATTTTCATGCTATGTGCATTACGAGATGCATCCTTTCATGCTGACTCAGGAAGGTATATCGCAGTGTGGTCCCGCAACTACATTGAATTTTTCAAAACAATCTTTCGTGAGAAATTAGCAGTAGGATATGGAAGCAAAAATATTTATATACTTTAAGGAATGAATAGAAGAAAAAATTCACTTGCCTTCGATTCAGTTTACAAGATTTCTATTAATTCATGTGAGTATTAATAACTATATACGGATTCTTTTGTAATGACTTTGTTGAAACTATAATTATTTTGTAATTATTCTTTTGTCGCAGACGTATCATCTGACCCAAGTCCTTCCTCCCAAACTGCACCGAGCCCAAATCCTGTCTACACAACTGCTGGCTCCGGAACTGTACCAGGTCCAAATCCTGCCTCTCCACCTGCTGGTATGTTCACAAAACAGTAATTATTGCTAAAAAATGGAATGAATTTCAATATCAAACCATATTTTGGTGCAGTTCAATATCTATTTTGTCTTTTTTTCTTATTTGTTGCTAAAAAAATTTAGAAGGACAGGAAAAGGAACTTGGTTTTCCCTTTTGATATAGGTGGTAACTTCTTTTTCATTTACTTTATGAGTTGATGCTGGTGGATTTCAGGAAAAGGAAATTCTTTTTTTGAAGGTTGGAACCTTTTGAGGTCCAACAGATTGATTGATAATTAAAAAAGTTTTACAAGGTTGTTTACTATACACTATAATTACAAAATTACTGAATAGTAAAATATTTACAGGATAACTATATTGCCCCTCCCCCTAGGTGTAACTATCCGAATGTAGTCCAGTTATGAACCTCCATTTCCGCCTCAGCAATTAAGATTCGAATTGGCCTTGCCTTATCCCCAAAAGTTCACCTGTTTCGTTCCTTCCACAAGACCCATAGTCCTGCGGCCCACCCCGTGTCCCATGTCTTCCTTTGTAAGGCTCCCATCGTTTGTCGTCCATTCAACCAAACGTCCGTTATTGGTAGCCTTGCCCTTAGCCTTGCCCTTTTTTATATCTTTACCTTGTCTCGTGCTGCACTGCTGAACCAATTATTGGTGATATAAAATCACACCGATTGTTATTAATATATTGGTTTATCAAAATTTTGTGTACCGAAAAATAATTTATTAACCAGTTATTGGTTTGGTTTATTTCATAGTTTAGAAATCATAAGAATTCTACTTTAGCTGTTTTTCATAAATTAGTTAGGGAAGTTTTTTTTTAAGGTTAGCAGCGATCACCGCTAAACAATTGTATTGATAAATAAAGAGAGTTTATATGTACAGAAATAGCTAAAATGAAATGAAAAAACTATACAACTGGCATCCTCCATCACACATCACTAAGATTAACTTGAGAAAATGCAGAATTTGCTCATGTACGCCTCTTAGTTTAGGGAAGTTATTCAGTAAAACCCAATAAATAAATGTTTACTAGCTTATGACGTTCTTCTTTCTGTTCAGTTTATAAGTACAATTATTCAGTTCGGTTTGAACTGTACTGAATGAACAAACGCACTTTAAGCAGGTCTAGGGTTGCTGCATTGTATATAACTTATTGGGGGTTCAAAAGGGTGCATTATATAGGGGTCTGCTAGTCGATAGACCAAAATAATGAAATTGCAATAATATTTCTGAGTGGTACTAAATTTTTTAATGAACTGAATGCTCTAGATTTTTAAAGAATTCTGAGATATATGATCTTGAGTTCTTCACACATGATTGCAGGTACTGGTACAAAGAAATCAAACACAACTATTATCGTCGCAGTAGTTGGTGGTGTTGCTACTCTTCTAGTCATAATAGCAATTTGTATTTGGTTGAAAAGAAAGTGGTCTCCTTTGGGTACAACAAAACGTACGTCAAATAATTTATTAATTAAGCATATATATCGACGACCAAAATTCTGTTTTTGGTTTATGCTTGATATTTTATCTTAATAAATCGACGTAGCATGATTTCTTTAAACATATATACTTGTTTGTCTTGTGCTTGTTCTTCAGTGTTGATAGAGGAATTACAAGAAGTTACAGCTTCAGAATTTCAAATTTACGACTTGACTGCCATCAGAATTGCTACCGACAATTTTTCTGATAAAAATATGCTTGGAAGTGGTGGTTTTGGACCAGTTTTTAAAGTAAACCAATTAGAACTACTTATATCTCGATTTTTCAATTTATATAAACTACAGTAAATTGTAGTCAACTAAATTTGATAAGAGAATTTTTTTTCAGGGAACTCTTCCAAATGGTCAAGAAATAGCAGTTAAAAGACTCTCAACAAGTTCGACCCAGGGAGCAACTGAATTCAAGAATGAGGTTGAATTACTTGTGAGACTTAGGCACAACAATTTAGTACAATTGTTGGGATGCTGCATATCCAAGGACGAGAGAATGCTTTGCTATGAATATCTACCTAATGGAAGTCTTGATAAGATCCTTTTTGGTAAAGTTTCTGTCTGCAGCGATCCTTGGTTTTCCTATTATTACATTCTCACAGAATTGTAAAGTAAGACTTTGATCCTACTTTGTTAGCCCAATAGAAAACTTTTGCTCAAATTGTCTTAGTTACACAAAGATCAGGACTTGTCATAGAAAACAATAACTTAATTTATTTGACTACTTATTTCAAGTTATGGTGTTATTAGTCATGTTGATCAGGATTTGTCTTACTGCAGGAACTGACGATATCAAATGCAAGGAGCTCGAATGGAGTAGACGTTTCAGGATCATAAAAGGCATTTGCCGCGGTCTACTTTACCTCCATGAGGAATCGCCATTGAAAATTGTGCATCGTGATTTGAAAGCCAGTAATATATTGCTTGATAGAGATATGAATCCAAAGATTGCAGATTTTGGCCTTGCAAGGCTCTTTGACAGAGACCAAACCCACACCGTCACTGCTCACTTCGCTGGAACATTGTATGTTAGTTTGTTGCATCATTGCAAATTTATAAAATCAGATATATGTAGACTATAGCAATGGAAACTTGCTTTCTTGATTAATTTACACTTGCTTTCTTTATTAATTTAATACAGTGGATATATTGCACCAGAATATAGCATACGAGGTACATTCTCAGCTAAGTCAGATACATATAGCTTTGGCATCCTTGTTCTAGAGATTGTATCGGGGAGAAAAAATAGCTCGTTTCCAGGTAGTGAGTACATGTCAGGCCTGATAAATCATGTAAGTAAAAGAAAAAAAGGTTTATATTTGGCACATTCTGTTTCAATTATCTACGTTACTTACTATTGAATGGCACCTTAATACAAGTTCTGGAAATTTGAGAAAACTATATACTTTGTAAATTAATGTTGCCCAAAACAAATTTGTTGGGTCATTAATACTGCATCCAACTAACACAATCTATTTTTGACCAAAACTTCAACTCAAGGTATGGAAGAATTGGAGTGAAGGCAAAGTAGTGGAACTAAAAGACCCAACATTGGATCAGGAATACATAGAAGAGGTAACAAAGTGCATCCACATAGCACTCCTATGCTTACAAAAGAATCCATCAGATAGGCCGAACATGGAAACTGTAGCTAACATGCTCAATAGTTCAACAATTGCGAGTCTCCCGCCTTTGCCATCTGCAGAATTTATATGGGGAGCAGATGTTCCTACGTTTGAGGATGATGGAAATGTTGTTGCCAATTTGAGCAGGGAGTACTCCGTTGTTGGAGTAGAAACCGCAAAGGAGAGTTTTCTATCTAGTTATAATTGCAGGGCTTGATTTTTAAATGTGTTGATGTACTTTTTTTAGAATAGAGCATACATTTTATTGTTGTTGATCATTTTTTTAATATATGGTACATTCAAATAATCTTTATATTAGTTGTATAGGATAAACCATAAAGATCCAAACATATAGTATATACTTAATTTCTCCATTAGTCATAATTATAAGTGATGCTCGATCGCTGACAGGATCATGATGCTGGGTCATAAAAGTCACAAATATTATGGTTGTGAGTAATTATATACAAATTGAGATGAATGCCATTTCAGTTGGTCACTCCAACAGTCTCTCTGTGAAAACAATACCCTTTTCTTCTAGCAGGATTCTCATATCAAGTTCTGATTTCTGCACTATTTGAAGCTGTTATCGATATTTTTAACTACACATACTGAGATTGATAATTGTGTTATTACATTGATTAAGATCATAACAAGAATCAGTGTAATTTGGGAAGGAATTTTTCAATTTTATGATTTGTGCGATGATCCGAAATAAATTTGCGTAGTAAAGTTGGAAGAAAGAAATGAAGAGTGAGGCTATAGTACTATGCATAGTGTGGATTGGTCCGTACTATGGATTAATATTTTTGTTTGCAAAATCTTAACGGTCGATCCGAACCGTTTAATATGGTTTCCATATAAATATGTACTTGTAAACTAAATTTTACAATTTTTTAAAATTTTTGTGCTATTTTTTTAGATGGTAAGAAAATCAAATTTTTTAATTGTCCATAATTTTAAGATCAAGTGATTTTCTACCCATCTAAAAAAAATCTAAAAAATATAAAGTTTAGTTTACAAATATTCATATAGAGATCATATTAAGCGTTTCGGATCGACTGTTAGGACTTCCAAATCAAAGATTTAAGTCCATCTGTCCATAGCACGGGCCAATATGTTTTAGGCATAGTACCATAGCCTCACTCAAGAAATGAATTTGATATTTTAATCTTTAATAACTGTCTTTAAAATATTTTCTGAGTATATTTATAAGCTCTTCAATCTTTATTACTCACTTTCGGATTTCCCTATATTTTATAAGAAGAAAAAATACGAAAATATTTGAAATTAGTTTCAACTAACTAAAAAACTGCTTAATTGGCTAAATCTCCTCTCCGTTTGATTCTGTGCTTAACAATGGAGAGAGATAGATCCGTCAAATAGGCTCCATTCCTCTGTTCGATCTCTTCTATCACAGCTCTTTCCGCCAGGGCTCCCGCATCAGTGCCTCTCTTCTAATGCCTAATTAACTTTGACATGTCCAACTACACTGGTCAATGTTCTTCTGACCTTATGTACACTGTCATATAATTCCTCCTATCTGTCATTGCAACTGCAGCTTAAGAATTGTAGTTAGTTTTTAATATTTCGTCAGCTTCTTTCTCCCCCTCTTTGATTCTGACCAAATTAAATCAAAATCATTGGCAGCAACAGTCGCGCTCAAATTTCCTCTTAGAGCTTCTGACATGATATGGTGTGATGGCAAGAGGCACAGTGAAACCTCATGTAGGTAAACAATAATGTTGCGTTGCTGCATTTCTTTAAATCCGTAAATTTGTTTATCTTTCCTTGTGCACATAAGCTGTTTGATGTAAAGCCTTTGTGACCAAATAAAAAATACTAAATAAAATATGGATATCAATTATACAACCTCCATTCTTCAAATTATTAGTGAAAATGAAAGAAAATGCGTAAAATGATACATCAAAATCATTCACAAAATATAGCTAGTATATCACGCATGCCCGTACTATTTAGTCTAGCAATGAACGCTCTCATGCTCATTTGGTATCCACGTGGACAACCCAAATAGGATTGTTCCTTTCCATCCCAATAGAAGCCATTTGTTATCTTCATCAGCAACAAACTCCTTGTGGTAAAGCTCTCTCACTGTTTTCTTTATCTTTTTCTTGATCAGTGAATCCACCGGCAACTGCACAAAGCCGGCCCGAAGATTCCTGGCATGCCACTGCCTATATGTCTCAGGCCTATCCACTCTCTCATAACCCTCACAAGCTATTGCATTAATTGCTTTTGGACTTATAAAATTCCTTTCTATATAGAGCCTCGCCTCACACTCTCGAGACATATTTGACTCAAAAATATCCAACAGTGAAGAGAACTTGGACAAAACTTCCTTAAATCGAGTTGTATAGAATGGCGTATTATACGAGGCATTAAGAATCCCATGAATAAAGACACGTGGTTTGATCTCCTTTATAATGCTTAGAACTTTATCCCGAGGGCAGCTCATGGCAATTGTCTCATCAGCAAGCATTTCAAGTCGACACGAGCAATTTACTACTAAAATCTCATCTTTTTCAATCTTGAGATCTTCTATTTCAATGTTCTCCCATTTGGATGCTATACCTTGATACTTGAGACGGATATTATATCTCTGAGCATATTCTGATAACCGCCTTCCTGTCTCTTCAACTAGTTTGCTTGGACGGAAACCCTTTTCTGGAAATTCTATGCCAGTTATACGGATTTTAGGCGGTGTACTTCTTAAGCTCGAGAGACGTTCAAAGAAAGATGGCCAATTGAATCCCATGTGGATGCCGAAGTCAATTATATGAACCTTTGTGGCATTTTTTGAGACGTTCAGGATTGTTTGGTTACAGAAGTAATAAGATGCCCTCAAAAATGGGCAAATTGCATGATAAACACGGAATGCCTTCAAAAAGTCAGTTACAGTTCCTTGACTTGATAATAGTTCATGGTAGATGTCACTTCCTGTACCAAGCAAGCGTGCCTCGAGTGCATCCACCAAATAATATGCCAAACGTTGATCACAGTCTCCCCTAGGAGATGAGTGTTTCCTTATTTGCCTGATGAGTTCAGAGGCCCTGCAGTAGTCATCAGCATAAACTGCTTCAGAACAGTGAATTAGGAGAGAAGGAAGATTCACCATGCCATCTCCAGTTTTCTCCTTTCCTAATGCGTTCTTACTCCTTATGTCCACCTGATGCTCCTGTACCTCATTTTTCATTTCTTGTTTCATAATTTCACGTATGGAAATAACCTCTTTCACATATTCCCTACCACGGGAAATGAGAAATTGATCCAAGTTCTCATTTCTTTCCGGCTCATCAAAAGAAACTGCTTGTTGCTTGCCAGCTCGCCCCTCTGATGGATCTGGTTCTCTATCTTTACGAGCACACTTTTTATCACTGGTCTCGTAACATATTGCTTTGTTCTCACTACCATTTTTTTTCTTGGGTTTCTCAGGGAACTCAATTCTATTTGGCTCTAAACCAACAAACAACTTTTCAACGGCTGGAAGAAACTTCATTGCTTCTTCAGCACCCTTTTGGACTTGTGTGGCCGGAAGGTTCTCCATAAATAAAACAGATATACGATCCTCACTGATCAAGAGAGGTTCAGAATTACTGTATAATGGCACATCATTTTCTGAAACACTTTCAATAGTATAACTAGAACCACTATTTGTGGTATTATAGGTCTGAGGTGGATGGAATTTGATCAAGGTAGGTGAAAGAGGGTACTCTTTTCCAAGGAGATCATAGAACGATTTCTCAGTTTCTCGAATAGCTGCCTCTTCCTGATATATGTTTATATCGTCATTTATATCTTCTTCTAACAGAATTTGGCCTATGTAGTTGATTACTGCATTGGACGTGACATCACAAACCTCTTGGCTATCTGTACGATCGCTTATCAATGGATTAGGTGTGGCATTCTGGTTTAGGTTGTCACTTGGAGAAGTTGGGGGTATTGTCGGGTAACATTCAAAAATGGCTTGTCGTGCACTCGGTGTATCTACGACATTATTCCCATTTTCTTGGATATTTCCATACCAAAGCCCTTTTGAAGCCATATGAAGCTATGATATTATAATTTCTTCTTCCGAAGTTGCAAACTGTCCAATATCTGCAATTTGCACCAAATTGACTTTTTAATTTCGTATTGCTGAATAGACAGTTATAAACCCAATGTTTTAAGGTAAAAATCTGAGATGATTGAATTGGCTTTAAAAAGAACTTGCAATTTACTTATTTTTCCTCTTTTACTGGTAAAAAAAAAGGACAAGAATAACCTCTCTAGGTACTTGGTACTTTATCCTAATCATAGGCTGCTTGAGAAGTAGTTTTAAGGGAAAATGAAATGTTGAATTGTGCAGTGATTTACATTTAACATGATCTATATTGTTTGGATTTACAAATAAATAATTGATCAGGATTACCTACATTTCAGATCAGTAAAATTTTCTTGAGATTTGTACCGCTTGGGTTTGGGTTGGAATCTTTGACTGTTTGCATGATTTCACATCAATTCACATCGTAATGTACAAAAGGAACTGAATTGAAACATTAAAAAAAAATTTAAAAAGGAAAAAGAAAAAAGGAAGAAGAAAACTTGCTTAATGGTTTTCTCTAGCTTATTTGGATTACTCAATCAGGTCTGGGTCAGGTTTTGATTTGAAGTTCTGGTCAGGTCTGGTATTGGCCTGACTAAAGAATGTGGCTGTTAGGTTCCAATGTTATGTCTTCATTCAGTATTGAGCAAATTGGTTCCGATTATTCAATTTTCTTACCATCCTAAGTTGGTTCGAATTAAAATCAAGAGAGGTCGTGAGGAAATTTCGACTCACATCGAAGTTTTATCACTCTGGAACACAATAAACTTACTAGGCACTAGGGCATGTAAATATGGTATTACATGTCACATATTGCAAACTTTGGAAGGCTCCACTCTAATATTGAGGTTTATGAGGGTCTGAAATTCTAATAAACCACTTAGTTGCTGCACTGGTACAGTTTTGTGTCTTTTTAAGCTGACTACTTAATTTGTGGTGACTAGTACTGGCTTGATTGGACCGATGAGGGATACTTTACGAAGGACCTCATTAGCCGTGAATTTGTATCCTCTGCATTAATGTACTGTTTGAGTGTAGATATGATCAGTTCGTTACATATTAGCACAAATCTTAAATGGGTCCCGTGAATTATTGGTGTGAGCTGGATTGGCCCAGATTCTGATCAGACAGTCTGGATCTAAACTCAAACGTTGTGTTAATGCAGAGGATGCGGACCCATTAGCTGCGGTGTTTGGGATAACATTTTGTTTTTGTTGCTTTCATTACTTTTTTGGTTGATGCATGAATATGTAATTCTATAAACATCTATGAATGATTGGAAACATGTATATCTGTTTGGGATACCTCTTTCAAATATGAAAAAAAAAAAGCATGCTACATATGCTCTGTCATTGAAATTAATATGTTAGAAGAATTAATTTCTTGACAAATTTATTCTTGAAAACAATAATTTCCGTGGATAATGGTTCTTTCAAATATAACACAAAATTCATTAAGAAGAACAAAAGTGTAGAGATGAGGTCCATATATAAAGCCATTACCTATCCGTGGTCCCTCTGCAGCTCGGCTTTCTCTCTGTTGTGAATACAGAGAATACTTCCCTGTAAGGGGAGACCTCTCTTCTTTTCTCTGCAAATGATATGAATTGTAGAAAAAATCAACTATGACGGAGGAAGCTTGATGCTGGTAGTCATCATTTCTTACATTGACATTTCATAGAAAAAATGTTGTAAGTTACAAAAGGAACATTTTAGCTCAGCTCAACCATGTAGCTGAGTAGAAATATTCAAGAAAGCAAAATATAGTTGCATCTACCCCTAGACAGGTTATGCAAAAAGAACGTAGATTAGATATACCAAAAGAATGTATGCGCTTCGATGCTCCACAATTGTAGGATCTAAAGGCATGGTACCCAATACCCATCTCTTCTGGGCATATATATATTTTCAGAGATATAATTATTCTGTGCAAAATGGTGATTATGTGTTATTCCGTTCCGAGATATCACCTGAAAGGGATAATTGTGGGAAAGGAAAAACAACATCAGGCCGCTAGCTACTTTTGACTCGTCACACGTGACGTTGATGGGACCTAAAAGGGATAATTTTATCAAGTTTTTTTTTCCCAAAGGGAAATGTTTTATTAGCATGCCAAACCAGGACCAGTGCTCAGTAAAGAAATATGTGGATTTATATATTTTTTTTTAATTCTTCAATTTAAATATAATATGAAAATTCTATTTTAACACTTTTGAACATTAAAATTTTCTTTGTCAGTTTTCACAAGAAGGAAGTCATAGGCAAACAGTAAAATGAAAATTTGTTCTGTGTCGCTGGCTTAATATCACCTATTATCCTCAAGAATTATAATTATTATAATAAATAACAATAACAACATAGATAGAATCACCTAATTCCTATCATGTTGTCACATAGTAATTAGCATGCTTTTGAGGATGGTTAGTGTTAGGGAAAATAAAAAACATAATTGATTATACTACGTACGATTAAATTATATTTTCTAGTGTCTGACAATTTATGAGAGCGCTCATCTTTGCCAATAACAAGAAGAGATTTATGTTTTCGATCTTCTCAATTTACATTCCTTTCTACATAAAATCTCTACATAATTCACAATCTCTCAATTATAGATCACGGTAATTAGTGGTGATCTCAAGTCCAGAATTTTCAGGATCGGCATTTATCCGAGTTCAAATCGTTGGAACTTTGGACCACTTGACTTTCTAATTTTATGAAACGGATTTTGTAGTCGGATGAGAATAATTTCGGTATTTTATCTCTTTTACAGTTTACTTGTAACACAAAATGGATGAGAATAACAGCCTTTCTAAGCAATGTTGAATTGTTGAATTGTGCAGTCACTTATATTTAATATTATCTATATGACTTGGAATTGCAAGCAGGCACCGCAGCCTCCGACATTTTTATTAATATCCAAAGTTTAATAGAAATTAATTATTATGCCCCGATTCACTAAGTTTCGCTAAAAATGTCCAAACCAGTCATAAAATGGCCGGTTTTCTCTCCCCAGAAGCCGGCCATTTTATGGCCGGCTTTCTATTTTTTTTTTCCCGTGATTTACCCTATATATACCCTTTTTTCTCTCTCCTCCTCACAACTCACTCATCTCTCAACCGAATTTCCTCTCTTCTTTAAGGTAATTTTTTTTATTTAATTTAAAATTTATTTTATTTAATTTAGGGTTTAGGGTAATTTGTTGTAATTTAGTGTAATTAGCACAGTTGCCCATATTTTAGGGTATTTTGGCATTTTTTAACATAATTAGGCTAATTAAGTGTAATTAAGCCGAATTTAGCATAATTAGGAAAATTAGACCATTTGAGCATATTTTACCGAAATTAGGCTATTGTAGCATATTTTACCGAATTTTAACCACAATTAGGTTATTTTAGGCGCAATTGGCCCTTTTTAGCAAATTTTAGCAGAATTAAGACTATTTTGGCCCCTTTTAGCATATTTTACCGAAATTAGGTTATTGCAGCCTATTGTAGCATATTTTAGGTTATTGTAACCGCAATTGACCTATTTTAGCATGTTTAAGCAAAATTAAGCCTATTTCGGTCCTTTTTAGCCTTTTTTTTTACCGAAATTAGGGTATTACAGCCTATTGTAGCATATTTTAGGTTATTGTAACCGCAATCGGCTTATTTTAGCATGTTTAAGCAGAATTAAGCCTATTTGGTCATTTTTAGTCTTTTTTTTACCGAAATTAGGGTATTGCAGCCTATTGTAGCATATTTTAGGTTATTGTAACCGCAATTGACCTATTTTAGCATGTTTAAGCAGAATTAAGCATATTTTGGCCCTTTTAGCCTTTTTTTTTTTTACCGAAATTAGAGTATTGCAGCCTATTATAGCATATTTTAGGTTATTGTAACCGCAATCGGTTTATTTTAGCATGTTAGCAGAATTAAACCTATTTTGGTCCTTTGTAGCATATTTTACCGAAATTAGGGTATTGTGGCCTATTTAAGCATGTTTTAGGTTATTTTAACCGCAATCGGCCTGTTTTAGCATGTTTAAGCAGAATTAAGCCTGTTTTAGCATGTTTTAACCGCAATTGGCCTATTTTAGGTTATTCTTGACATCAGGATGCGTAGAGCACGGTCTACCCGTCGTCAAGTAGTGGACGAGTCGATCAGTACTAGCAGCACCGAGCATATCAGTCCTCTCCTGTGGATGCCCCACGACGATCACCGAGTCTCACTGGCTTCTCGTGAGGTACGTATCTTTTTTTAGGTTTTCTTTAAATTTTGTTGAGTTTAAATTTTGTTATGGTAACACCGTGTGGACTACTTTTTTGAACGCAGGATACGTTTTTTTAGATGTCAAGTTACGGTGTGTTCACATGCAGTACTACGAGGTGATGGACCAGTACCTCATCAACCTGGGTCTCTACCAAGTTGTGGACATTGTGCGGACGGAGAGAAACATCATCAACACATTTCTCATCGCAGGACTGGTGGAGCGATGGCGTTCTGAGACGCACACGTTTCACATGCCATTCGGAGAGATGACAGTGACTCTCCAGGATGTGAGTGTCCTTTGGAGTTTGCCTATCCGTGGCACACCCGTTGGCGGCGTATCTGACAGCACCAGATTCAGAGGTGATATCGAGGAGTTGTTAGGAGCTGATCCTCTCTCTCTATCATTGGGGATCGTGGGCAGTCCAAATTCCATATGAGGATGACGAGGTTACGAGAGCACTTCAGTGCGGGTCTGGCGGCAAATTCCACCGAGCTGGAGATTCAGAGGTAAAAGCTATAAATTGTTTCTGACCCATCAATTTCCAATATGAGGATTCTTTTCTATTACTTTTATTATAAATTGTTTCCATTAGATTTTTTACCCATTTTGTATTGCAGATATACACAGGGCTACGTGATGGACCTTTTTAGTTCTGTCATGTTTCCTGATTCCAGCGGTGATATGATGCCGTTGATGTATCTCCCACTGCTAGCAGACCTTGAGCAGTCGTCGTCGTACAACTGGGGTGGGGCTGTCCTAGCCCATCTGTACTCCCACCTGTGCCGTGGTAGTGAGGTAAGTCTCTAACTCTTTTTTTACTAAATTATTTAATCAATCAATCCAAATACCCTGATGACTAAAGTTCTTGAAAATGCAGAAGAAGGCAAAGCAGATGTACGGGCCAATACTCCTTCTTCAGCACTAGTCGTGGTCACGGCTACTGGTGGCCCAGCCTATCCAGAATAAGGCTTTGGTATGGGAGCGCCCGATACTTGGAGATGCCCGACATACGGGAAGAAGTGGCACGATTACCACCACTACTTAGATCAGACCCACGGTGGTACCATTGGGATCAGGCCAATCTTGTCAGAGCTACAGAGTTTGCCTGCCGATCTTGTTGAGTGGAGGCCGTACGATCAGTTATAAGCGAAGGAGCTCTTGCCGGGGATGTGTCTGCAGGAGCAGGAGCAGGAGCGGGAGATATGGTTGTACAAAGGTCTACTCATACACTTCTGGACAGTGGAGCACCACTACCTAGATCGGGTACTCCGTCAGTTTGGACTAGGGCCGTTCATTCCCACAGATCCATCGTTGCTGAGGTCCACGTTCATAGACCTGCACAAGTAAGTCGTATCATATTATCAACTACCTCATATTACTTGATAGCTTTGTATTGCAACTAACGTGTTCCTTACAGGATGAGCCACAAAGGGCGAACGGACTGGGACTGGAGCAACCATCTGCAAGAGTACTACAGTACGGCGGAGGATCCCCAGTATCTGGACTTCTATCATGAGCCAGATGCCATCTTTCAGACCCAGGGACATCCCCAGTTGAGGTACGATACTTGGTACATGCAGGTCTGCATGGCCAGTGTCTATCTGCAGGGCGATTACGGTGCCCATCTCCGCGACAGGGTCAAAACCGATGATGGTTACCATCCCAACGACATCAAATGGGCTTGCCAAGTAATGCACCTAAAACTAAATAGTTTTTCCCTAGCTGAATAGTTCATCAAGGTTTGATCTGACAAAAATTTTTTTTGCAGCTTCTGGCCTCGATCAAGGAGTGCGGGCATGGGATCGCCATGCTGGAAAAGAAGAACTGGAGACAGCTTGGGTACCGCACCCTCAAGAAGAATGCGAATTGGGTTGAAGATTCCGGGCACAGTGGGAAGATCATCACGATGCTGCGAGACGCCGGAGAGAACATTAATTAGCGTGAGATAGATCTGACCGAGCTCGACGAAAGCCCGGTTAGGATGTCTGAGATGCCACGTTCTCTCGATTCGCATCCAGAGTGGAACTACCATCGTTGGTATTGTCCAACGCTGGGTGATCGGCATTCTACGACGAACACGGACGTCAGGTTCAGACTCAGGTATGTCATACTTCATAAAAAATAGTAGTACAACATAAAAAATAAACAGAAATTTTTAAAAAAAAATCGAATAAGTGCTTTAAACAGCAAAATACGTACTTTAAAGATTAAATGTACATCAATTGGCGCATTTCAAAACAAATTGAGTCGGTGTGAATGACATAAGTACCTAGAAAAATAGTCAAGAAAATAATATTACAATACAATAACAAAATAAAATTACACTATATACAAGAAGAAATAGTTTGTGTAAAAAAATGGCCGGCTTCTGGCGAAACCCCAGAATTCTGGGTATAATAATTAATTTCTATTAAACTTTGGATATTAATAAAAATGTCGGCGGCAGCCTCCAATAAATTATAAATTATGAATCAGCCTCCAATAAACAGAATTGATTATTTGATTGTTTTAAGTTTTAACATCACAAGTTGGTTCAGATCAAAATCAAGAGAGGTCACGATGATATTTCGACTCACCTCAAAGTTTTATCAGCCTAGAACAGAACAAACTTACTAGAAATTATGGCATATAATTATGACATTACATGTCACATATGCCAAAATTTGGAAGGCTCCGTTCTTGTTTTGAGATTTAAGGGGGTCCAAATTGTAACAAACTAGTTAGTTGTTGCACTGGTTCGGTGCTCTGTTTTTTTGTGTTAAAGCTGACTATTTTGTAGCCATACGTACCGGCTTTGGTACTGGCAAATAAGGCTTTTGAGTGGACCGATGAGGGAACGTAGTGTATGGAATAAAATTTTCTTTTTGTTTCTTTCATTGCTGTTTGCTTGATGCATATGTAATTGTATAAACTTGTTTGGGGTACCTCTTTCAAAAAGAGAAAGAAAACATCTTACATATGCTTTGCTTTTGTAATTTACCATGAAAATAATAATGTCCGTGGAAATTCATTACCACAACAGAACTGTAAAGATGAGGTCCATATATAAAGCCGTACCTCTATCCGAAGTCCGTCTGCAGCTCTGCTTTCTGTCTGCTGTGAATACAGAGAACACTTCTCCTGTATGGTAAGACCTCTGTCTTCTTCTTCTTCTTCTTCTACCTACCTCTCTGCTTTCTCTCTGCTAGTGGTGGGAATGAATTGTAGAAAAATCAACTAAGACGGAAGGAGTTTCATAAAGGTACTCGTCACTTATTTACGTTGACAATTCAGAGAAATGGAAATAGGAAAGCAACATGTTCTTTGTCGCTTGCTTAGTAGTTAGTATCGCGTCTTATCCTCAAGACCTTTTCCGATATAGAGCCTCCACGAGACCAAAACATATTCAAGCTACATCAAGTTTGGTATGCATTGCTCTCCTTATGATGATTGGTGTGGCGGGTTTAAACATAATTAGTCTTAAGCCCGTTATGGAATGGAAGAAGATTTCGTGACATGACTATTTAGCCCAAAAAAAAATTAAAACAAAACCAGACGAAACATTATTTTACGAAAAATCTCTGCGTTTATATTTATTTTTTGTGAGGTGTGAAAATATTATGTGTAGTCACATAAATATTTAACAGACGATACATTAAAAGATTGTAAATAAACAAGTAATAATCTGCAGATTGTTATATAATAAGCAAATGACCGTCACAAAAATCAAATAAGTCATTAGTGAAAATATTATCACCTTATAACTATTTAATGTTACGTACTAGCGAGCATGCTGAACATTATAAATTAAAACTAAAAATAAAGAATCAACAACAATCACTTAATTAATATTGATAAGCCAGTCATGCAATAATCAATAAGTTGTCATAATTGACATATAATTGAATCAACAACAAAAAAATGGTTTAACAACAACAACATAGATGGACTCACAAAGTCCTATCAAATTGTCATATAGTATTTTTTTTTTTTTTAAGGTTTAGTTGTCATATAGTAATTACCACGTTTATAGGTAAAATTAGCGCACACAATCAGTTTGACAAATTCTACGCAACACGTTGTCTGGAGCACCGCTTGACTTCTCAATACAATGCAGATGTTTCTTGTTGTGTTATCAAGTGAAGTGAATGATATGAGATTGCTTGAGCCGTTGCATCATTACATTTTTACATACACTATAAAGATGGATAGAAATGCATGCCTCCAATCTCTCAGATTAAATAATAGCCATAAGATCTTCGTCATCACAAAAATTATTTGACTTAAATCTGACAATTTTTTCATAACTTTTTTTATGATAGGATGTTTATGAGCAAATTAGTTTGACAAGTTAATTATAATTATACTTTATACACCTTATATACATAAAAATAATAAAATTTAGGGTAAATTTCGCTGGAGGTCACTAAACTTTATACTTTGTTATGAATTAGTTATTCAAGTTTGATTTGTCTCTCAATAGCCACTGAACTTTTAATTTGTCCCAATTATGTTAGTTTATAATTTTTTCATCTAAAATATTAACGGAATATTCTCATTACGTCCAAAATATAATGAAATATGCTCATTCCATCTAAAATTTTAACGTAATATGTTCATTTCGTCCAAAATATTAATGGAAAAGTTATAGAGTGACTTGATGGGACAAATTAAAAATTCAGTGACTATGAATTGACAAATTAAACTTTAATAACCAATTCGTGACAAAGGACAAAGTTTAGTGAACTTCAACGAAATTTCCCCTAAAATTATGTAAGCTTAACCAATTAATATTTAATAATGTTGGATGGAATATCAAATGATTTTAGAATTACCTTTAGATTGGTACACAATTAATTTTAAAAAGTATATTATATCTGTAATTTTTAATTTTTTGACATAAATCGAAAAATTATTGTTGAGATTATCAGCATAATGTTTTGACATGAAAATTCTAATTCTTTTTTTATTACATCAAACATTGTGTATAAATAAACAAAAGGGAACGTAAACGGGTTGAAGGTTTCAATTGCGACACCTAGTATAGAATAAATGATCCCAGAAACTTTGGTTGGTTGTCATGCGCACTACGTGGTTGGTCCACTACAATTTATATAAATCGATAGTTTAGATTAACTCCATTAAATTCAATCAAATTCAATCCGGTGTCTATAGAAATGGTAAGAGTCCACCTAAGGTATCTGGCAGGATCTGAATTCGTGATTGATTTTATATGTTTTTATATTGTCTATCAATATCTAAATTTTGTAATATTTTAAGAAGATTGCGATGACATTTCAAACAAGCCCGAAATTTGACTTCCAAATTCAGACTTTACTCACCGATTATTCTTTCTTTTTTATTAAGAAAACAAAACTTAAAATCATCACATCAAAAACGGAAGAGGATAGGTTCGATGGAATTTGTTAACTCAAATTTTGAGTTAAGATCCGAACTGTCCAATTTAAATCTACAATAATATTAAAAAGTCTGTACCTTATAGGTATGAGTCGGATTGACTTGAATTTTAATTATATGGCCGAAAAAATTGACTCAAATAGTACATTAATGCAAATACAGATATTATGGATTTAATCGGATGCCCATCGAATCAATTTTGAGTTCTATGGACAAATCTACCGTACATTACATCAATTCTTTTGCAATTTGATTAACGGAGCAACGAGGAGTCTGTTTCATAATTAAACCCGATAGTTGTTTAAACCCAATTAGATCGATCTTCCCAACTTTCGCCCCTTCACCTCCTCTCTCTCGCTCTCTCTCTCGCCTCTCGCAAGAACTCGTGGGAGTTCGACAGTTCAAACCCTTGCTTGGCCTGTCTCTTGCCTCTCTATACCTCCTCTCTCTGATGCATGTGCTCACTCTCGCTGGCCTTGTCGGACTCTCGTCAGGACCTCAGGTGCTCATTTGATTTTAAATCTTCAATACGTTTCTGAGGCATTTTGTCAGGAGCGGAAGGTAATTTGGGGTTTTATTCGCCAATTTTGACTTGGTCAAATCTCAAAAGAGAGAAGACGAATGCCTGGGCAGCAAGGGCAGCAAGACGGGCAATAATTCAAATGGCGAAGCGTCGCTGACGACGGACCCCACTTCTATTAATGGGTAGACACCGTTACGAGTGACTTAAACTGTGCAGAGGGTCCCAGTTGCACAGAAGAGGAGATTATGGTGCGCATCTTAACTGGAGAGAATGCAGACCAAGTTGAGAAGTTGGATGGCAGGTCGCGCGATAGAGGTCCACGTCTGACGTGGCGATCTCAGAGTGATTAGCGCGTTTTACTATTGTAATGACTAATTTCTCTTATAACCAACTCAGCTATCGCTGTTGTATCGTTTGCTTATTAATCAAATCAGAGCTAAGTTCTCTAAAATTGAGCGTTTACGTTCTCTAGTATTGATCTAACCTTGCTATTGAGGTCGTGACACATTTTTTGACTTTCAGCTGAACTTTGTGTAGCCATAAGGAAATTAATGACACTAATCAAACTTTTTTTTCAGGTAAAAAATCCAGTCTCTTTTGGTTTCTAAGTGAAGCTAATTATTTTTTGACTTTCAGCTGAACTTTGTGTAGGCCGTGACATATTTTTTGACTTTTAGCCGAACTTTGTGTAGCCATCAGGAAATTAATAATGACACTAATCAAACTTGTTTTTCAGGTAAAAAGTCCAGTCTCTTTTGGTTCCTAAATGAAACTAATTATTTTTTGACTTTCAGCCGAACTTTCTGTAGGCCGTGACACATTTTTTACTTTTAGCCGAACTTTGTGTAGCTATCAGGAAATTAATGACACTAATCAAACTTGTTTTTCAGGTAAAAAATTCAGTCTCTTTTTGTTTCTAAGTGAAGCTAATTATTTGTAGGAGGGTTACAGAAATACAGTCATTTGAGAATTATTTCAATGTTATTTTTTCTTGCAAGATACAAATGATTTTTCAAAGTATGTTTGTCCTTTTTTCAGGAGATGAATATTTTCCGGCCTCCCTGGATCCAGCCTTGAATATGTTACAAGATTCACTATCCCGTTCCAAGATATAGGAGATACAGTATCTGATCTTGATGAACTCATGGAGCAAAATTACTACTTAACGGTGTAAAATTGGCGGTTTACTGCTAAAAAAAAGAAAATGAGGTTTAGTTACTAATGCAGTTGGTGGAAATTCTTTGATGTTGGTGAAGTAGAATTGATTTTCTATTCGTTGTAAGGGTCTTGTTGAAATTTACTGATGCTAATGATACCCATTTTGAATATAATTTTACATTTGAAAGACAATTTATTAGTCCTTAATTAGTGTGTAGGCTTTCTAGTTACCAAAACCATCGATCATACAAAATATATTTCTTAGGCAAAATTTTGTTCACAACTTGTAAATCGTAATAAAAATCTCGATCCATTAATTTTGAACAAAAAGAGTTCAGAGAACTATCATTTCGTTCGGTTTGAACAATAGCCAATCCAATTATTGCCCAACAAGGCAAGCATCTAATTAAATTTGTGATGCAAGCACCTTATGGTTCTTGTTTTCTGCGAGTAATTATGAAACCAAAAAAATGCATAAAGACAATATAAATGTTTTTTACCAAAAATATTTGTGACATCCTCACTAAAACATTTTCCAAAATGTACACTGACCCAACTAGACATATTTTTTTTTCACTTTGCTATATTGCCAGCTTGCACATGAATGAAGGTTGCAAGATTTCGTGTCACGGATTATTAGATTGTCTTAGCATAATTTCTATATTATTTGAAGGGGAAAAGAAATACAAGAAAATAAAAAATTATGGGAGCCTTCAATTTCAATTATCTCTTCCAAATCTCACAAATAAAAATTAATTAGGGAGCCTTCAATTTTATATTATTTCTATAAATAAGAAATATTGGAATATAGATTAATTTCCATTTAAGTGTGTTTTACAGATTGATGCCTTCAAAGTGCGTGCTTATATGCTCACATCACCTACCCGGGGACACATTGTGCAGAGGGAAGTACCATCCGCGCCAGTAGGGCTGCAAACGAATCAAACCAAATCAAACTTATTCTAGTTTGATTTGAGTTTGAATAAGATTCGAACCGAACTGGTTTGATTTGTTCCTAAACGAACTTTAATCGAACGAGTTAATTGTAAAAAAAAATTCGAATCGAAGTCAATCAAATCACGAACTATGAATGATTTTGGCAGCCCTACCGTCCTTAGTTATTTTTTTATCTAATCATATCAGGTACCTATTTGTACATATCAATATACTAAAAAAAAAGCATTGCATTTCAAATAGCTACAAATAGGTACCTATTTGTACATATCAGTAACTATTTGTACCTATCAATATACTAAAAAAACATTGCATTGGAATATTTTTTTTTTATCTAATCATATCAGATACCTATTTGTACCTATCAATATACTAAAAAAGCATTGCATTGGAATATATTTTTTTATCTAATCATATCAGGTACATATTTGTACTTATTTGAAATGAAATCTTGATTTTGCACTAATTTGAATGGTACATGTTAATTTGAGATTCGAACATAAATAGTTCGCGAACCAATTTCGAACGAACTATATCCAGTTTGAGTTTGAGTTTGAATAAGATTCGAACCGAATTAGTTTAATTTGTTTCAAAATGAACTTCTATCGAACGTATTAATTGCAAATTTATTTTCGAATCAAAGTCAATCGAATTACGAACTACGAGTTTTTTTGGCAGCCTTACGCGACAGTCACTGGGATACGTCACTGGAATACGTGACCTTCTGATGCAGACAGAGATCGATATACAAGATGGTGAGGTGGGTTTAGATAGGCACACTAAACAACCCACGACAGTGATGGCTGCAGGGGAGATAGACGTGCCACATGAGACCGTTGGAGTGACTCCAACTAGGGAGCAGACTCCCCCAGACTGGATTTTTTTTCTAAAACATAATTAAAAAAAATATTTTACCAAACCAATATGATTACTTTTTTTTTACAAAAATCATAAGAACCGAATTGCCACCTCGGTCCGCTTGGTTTTTTTTTTTTTGGACCGAAATGCCAATTCGGTTCCTGTTGATTTCACAGTTCCCGCAGAAAACTGTGTTGCCGTTTGTGTAATGCCTGAGGACCAAATTGCCAGTTCGGTCCGGAGTTTTTTTAGTCCGAACCGAATTGGCAATTCGGTCCCAAATTTTTTTTTTTTTAGGGTTTGGTTGAATTTCTCACTTGTGTATCATATATCATATTGGATGTAGGTCAAATTGAATTTGAAACCGAAAGACAATTAAATATGTCTTTTTAGCCGAATCACTTTTTTTTATCTCCCATAGAGGATATTCAGTGTTCTAAATAGCGCGTTAAAGTGTTTTTGAACCCTAAATTATAAGCTATGGCATGTTAAGCGTTTCGGATCGACTGTTAGGACTTTCAAATCAAAGATATAAGTCCATTTGTCCATAGCGAGGGCCAATATGTTTTAGGCATAGTACCATAGCCTCACTCAAGAAATGAATTTGATATTTTAATCTTTAATAACTGTCTTTAAAATATTTTCTGAGTATATTTATAAGCTCTTCAATCTTTATTACTCACTTTCGGATTTCCCTATATTTTATAAGAAGAAAAAATACGAAAATATTTGAAATTAGTTTCAACTGACTATAACACTGCTTAATTGGCTAAATCTCCTCTCCGTTTGGTTCTGTGCTTAACAATGGAGAGAGATAGAACCATCAAACAGGCTCCATTCCTCTGTTCGATCTCTTCTATCACAGCTCTTTCCGCCAGGGCTCCCGCTGTCAGTGCCTCTTCTTCTAATGCCTAATTAACTTTGACATGTCCAACCACACTGGTCAATGGCCTTCTGACCTTATGTACACTGTCATATAATTCCTCCTATCTGTCATTGCAACTGCAGCATAAGAATTGTAGTTAGTTTTTAACATTTCGCCAGCTTCTTCCTGCCCCTCTTTGATTCTTACCAAATCAAAATCATTGGCAGCAACAGTCACGCTCAAATTTCCTCTTAGAGCTTCTGACATGATATGGTGTGATTTGGTTGTGCCAATTAGCGTGCCGGTCTTTTCTTGAGTGTGATGGCAAGAGGCACAGTGAATACTCATGTAGGTAAACAATAATGTTGCTTTGCTGCATTTCTTTAAATCCGTAAATTTGTTTATCTTTTGTTGTGCACATAAGCTGTTTGATGTAATGCCTTTGTGACCAAATAAAAAATACTAAATAAAATATGGATATCAATTATACAACCTCCATTCTTCAAATTATTAGTGAAAATGAAAGAAAATGCTTAAAATGATACATCAAAATCTTTCACAAAATATAGCTAGTATATCACGCATGCCCGTACTATTTAGTCTGGCAATGAACGCTCTCATGCTCATTTGGTATCCACGTGGACAACCCAAATAGGATTGTTCCTTTCCATCCCAATAGAAGCCATTTGTTATCTTCATCAGCAACAAACTCCTTGTGGTAAAGCTCTTTCACTGTTTTCTTTATCTTTTTCTTGATCAGTGAATCCACCGGCAACTGCACAAAGCCGGCCCGAAGATTCCTGGCATGCCACTGCCTATACGTCTCAGGCCTGTCCACTCTCTCAGAACCCTCACAAGCTATTGCATTAATTGCTTTTGGACTTACAAAATTCCTTTCTATATAGAGCCTCGCCTCACTCTCTCGAGGCATATTTGACTCAAAAATATCGAAAGCTGAAGAGAACTTGGACAAAACTTCCTTAAATCGAGTTGTATAGAATGGTGTATTATACGAGGCATTAATAATCCCTTGAATAAAGACACGTGGTTTGATCTCCCTTATGATGCTTAGAACTTTATCCCGAGGGCAGCTCATGGCAATTGTCTCATCAGCAAGCATTTCAAGTCGACACGAGCAATTTACTACTAAAATCTCATCTTTTTCAATCTTAAGATCTTCTATTCTAATGTTCTCCCATTTGGATGCTATACCTTGATACTTGAGACGGATATTAAATCTCTGAGCATATTTTGACAACCGTCTTCCTGTCTCTTCAACTAGTTTGTCTGGGCGGAATCCCTTTTCTGGAAATTCTATTCCAGTTATACGGATTTTAGGCGGTGTACTTCCTAAACTCGAGATACGCTCAAAGAAAGATGGCCACATGAGTCCCATGTGGATGCCGAAGTCAATTATATGGACCTTTGTGGCATTTTTTGAGACGTTAAGTATTGTTTGGTTAGAAAAGTAATACGATGCCCTAAAAAATGGGCAAATTCCATGATAAACTCGGAATGCCTTCAAAAACTCAGTCACATTTCCTTGACTTGACAATAGTTCATGGTAGATGTCACGTCCCGTACTAACCAAGCGTGCCTCGAGTGCATTCACTAAATAATATGCCACACGTTGATCACAGTCTCCCCTAGGAGATGACTGTTTCCTTATTTTCCTGATGAGTTCAGAGGCCCTGCAGTAGTCATCAGCATAAAATGCTTCAGAACAGTGAAGTAGGAGAGAAGGAAGATTCACCATGCCATCTCCAGCTTTCTCCTTTCCTAATGCCTTCTTACTCCTTATGTCCACCTGATGCTCCTGTACCTCATTTTTCATTTCTTGTTTCATAATTTCACGTATGGAAATAACCTCTTCCACATATTCCCTACCACGGTAAAGGAGAAATTGATCCAAGTTCTCATTTCTTTCCGACTCATCAAAAGAAACTGCTTGTTGCTTGCCAGCTCGCCTCTCTGATAGATCTGGTTCTCTATCTTTACGAGCACACTTTTTATCACTGGTCTCGTAACATATTGCTTTGTTCTCACTGACATTTTTTTTCTTGGGTTTCTCCGGGAACTCAATTCTATTTGGCTCTAAACCAACAAACAACTTTTCAACGGCTGGATGAAACTTCTTTGCTTCTTCAGCACCCTTTTGGACTTGTGTGGCCGGAAGGTTCTCCATAAATAAAACAGATATACTATCCTCACTGATCAAGAGAGGTTCAGAATTACTGTATAATGGCACATCATTTTCTGAAACACTTTCAATAGTATTACTAGAACCACTATTTGTAGTATTATAGGTTTGAGGTGGATGGAATTTGATCAAGGTAGGTGAAAGAGGGTACTCTTTTTCAAGGAGATCATAGAACGATTTCTCAGTTTCTCGAATAGCTGCCTCTTCGTGATATATGTTTATATCATCATTTATATCTTCTTCTAACAGAATTTGGCCTATGTAGTTGATTACTGCATTGGACGTGAGATCACAAACCTCTTGGCTATCTGTACCATTGCTTATCAATGGATTAGGTGTGGCATTCTGGTTTAGGTTGTCACTTGGAGAAGTTGGGAGTATTGTCGGGTAACATTCAAAAATGGCTTGTGGTGCACTCGGTGTATCTACGACATTATTCCCATTTTCTTGGAAATTTCCATACCAAAGCCCTTTTGAAGCCATATGAAGCTATGATATTATTATTTCTGCTTTGGAAGTTGCAAACTGTCCAATATCTGCAATTTGCACCAAATTGACTTTTTAATTTCGTATTGCTGAATAGACAGTTACAAACCCAATGTTTTAAGGTAAAAATCTGAGATGATTGAATTGGCTTTAAAACGAACTTGCAATTCAGTTATTTTTCCTCTTTTACTTGTAAATAAAAGGACAAGAATAACCTCTCTAAGTACTTGCTACTTTATCCTAATCATAGGCTGCTTGACAAGTAGTTTTAAGGGAAAATGAAATGTTGAATTGTGCGGTGATTTACATTTAACATTATCTTTATTGTTTGGATTTGCAAATAAATTATTGTTCAAAATTACCTAGATTTCAGATCAGTAAAATTTTCTTGAGATTTGTACCGCTTGGGTTTGGGTTGGAATCTTTGACTGTTTGCATGATTTCTCAGCAATTCACATCGTAATGTACAAAATAAACTGAATTGAAACATGAAAATAAATTTAGAAAAGAAAAAAGAAAAAAGGACGAAGAAAACTCGTTTAGTGGTTTTCTCTAGCTTATTTGGATAACTCAATCAGGTCTGGGTCAGTTTAGATTTGAAGTTATGGGCAGGTCTGGTATTGGCCTGATTAAAGAATGTGGCTGTTAGGTTTCAATGTTATGTCTTCATTCAGTATTGAGCAAATTGGTTCCGATTATTCGATTTTCTTACCATCCTAAGTTGGTTCGAATTAAAATCAAGAGAGGTCGTGAGAAAATTTGGACTCACATCGAAGTTTTATCACTCTGGAACACAATAAACTTACTAGGCACTAGGGCATGTAAATATGGTATTACATGTCACATATTGCAAACTTTGGAAGGCTCCATTCTATTTTGAGGTTTACGAGGGTCTGAAATTCTAATAAACCACTTAGTTGCTGCACTGATACAGTTTTGTGTCTTTTAAGCTGACTACTTAATTGTGGTGACTAGTACTGGCTTGATTGGACCGATGAGGGATACTTTACGAAGGACCTCATTCGCCGTGAATTTGTATCCTCTGCATTAATGTTTTGTTTGAGTTTAGATATGATCAGTTCGTTACATATTAGCAGACAAATCTTAAATGGGTCCCGTGCATTACTGGTGTGATTCTGATCAGACAATCTGGATCTAAACTCAAGCGTTGTGTTAATGCAGATGATGCTGACCCATTAGCCGCGGTGTTTGGGATAACATTTTGTTTTTGTTGCTTTTCATTACTTTTTTGGTTGATGAATGAGTATGTAATTCTATAAACATCTATGAATGAAAGGAAACATGTATATCTGTTTGGGATACCTCTTTCAAATTGAAAAAAAAAGCATGCTACATATGCTCTGTCATTAAAATTAATATGTTAGAAGAATTAATTTCTTGACAAATTTATTCTTGAAAACAATAATGTCCGTGGATAATGGTTCTTTCAAATATAACACAAAATCCATTAAGAAGAACAAAAGTTTTGCTCTTGGTAAGCACATCACACTCTAGTTTTGCTCTAATTATTCTGTGCAAAATGGTGATTATGTGTTATTCCGTTCCGAGATATCACCTCAAAGGGATAATTGTGGGAAAGAAAAAACCACATCAGGCCGCTAGCTACCTTTGACTCGTGACACGTGATGATGATGGGACCTAAAAGGGTTAATTTTATCAAAAAAAATTTCCCAAAGGGAAATGTTTTATTAGCATGCCAAACCAGGACCAGTGCTAGCCTTTTATGACCTACGGGGCTACGGACCTTTCCTCAAAGAAAAAAAAAATACTATGATCTATACCTAATTCTTTTACCGATCTAGAATTCTAGTAGGTGGGTCTCTGCAATTTTATGCCATAACCTTATTCATGTAGCTCAGTAAAGAAATATGTGGATTTATATATATTTTTTAATTCTTCAATTTAAATATAATATGGAAATTCTATTTTAAAACTTTTGAACATTAAATTTTTTTGTCAGTTTTCACAAGAACGAAGTCATAGGCAAACAGTAAAATGAAAATTTGTTCTTTGTCGCTGGCTTAATATCACCTATTATCCTCAAGAATTATAATTATTATAATAAATAACAATAACAACATAGATAGAATCACCTAATTCCTATCAAGTTGTCATATAGTAATTACGTATGCTTTGTTTTTGTAATTTACCATGAAAATAATAATGTCCCTGGAAATTCATTACCACAACAGAACTGTAAAGATGAGGTCCATATATAAAGCAGTACCTCTATCCGAAGTCCGTCTGCAGCTCTGCTTTCTGTCTGCTGTGAATACAGAGAACACTTCTCCTGTATGGTAAGCCCTCTGTCTTCTTCTTCTTCTTCTACCTACCTCTCTGCTTTCTCTCTGCTAGTGGTGGGAATGAATTGTAGAAAAATCAACTAAGACGGAAGGAGTTTCATAAAGGTACTCGTCACTTATTTACGTTGACAATTCAGAGAAATGGAAATAGGAAAGCAACATGTTCTTTGTCGCTTGCTTAGTAGTTGGTATCGCATCTTATCCTCAAGACCTTGTCCGATATAGAGCCTCCACGAGTCCAAAACATATTCAAGCTACATCAAGTTTGGTATGCATTGCTCTCTCATTATGATGATTGGTGTGGCGGGTTTAACATAATTAGTCTTAAGCCCGTTATGGAATGGAAGAAGATTTCGTGACATGACTATTTAGCCCCAAAAAAAATTAAAACAAAACCAGACGAAACATTATTTTACGAAAAATCTCTGCGTTTATATTTATTTTTTGTGAGGTGTGAAAATATTATGTGTAGTCACATAAATATTTAACAGACGATACATTAAAAGATTGTAAATAAACCATAGAAGGTAAAATCGGCCGTTCCGGAGCGGAATCGGCCGATCTGGAACGGAATCGGACTGTACCGATCCGATTTCAGGTCGAGTTACACGGTTAATGTAGATTTCGTCAAATTTCATCCATTCCGGACCGATTCCAGTAAAATTTAGTCGTTCCGAAGCGAATCCAGTCAAATTTCGGCCGAAATAGACCGATTCCAGTTAAATTTCGGCCGAAACGCGAATTAAACTCACTCCAAAAAAAATTTCCTATACGTGAATCGAACCTAAGTCGTCTTGCTAAGCAACCAAGCCAACTACCACCAAACCATACAACATTTGTTGTTAAAAAACACAACTCATTTATATATATGAGAATTTCAATTTGTACCAGTCCATTCAATCACGGATTGAGGACTGTTGTCTTTTTTTTGTTTGACTGGACTAAAGTAGAATACAGTTATATATACTGTTGTACTTATATTCTAAAGTGATAGAATACAAATTAAAAGGAAATCACGGATTAAGAAGATTGGCAGATGGTGCCAAGTTTTGTATTAATTGGGCTCTACCTCAGGAATTGAACTAAGGGAAAGGCAATTTAAAAATATTAATGAACTAACAAGACGTCAAATTAGTTTTTATGATGAGATGTCGAGTATGTCAGGATTTAGTGGGGGGGTATAATCAGCTACCATATGCATATGGATATCAAGATGTTAACAATCTTTCATTTGAGTCTACAATGTCTTCTTTTTTCTGTTCGGAGCAACAATATCCTTATTTCTATCATAATACAGACGATGATGAAGTAATCCAACCAGCACGACATAGTTTCTGGGAGTAAAGAGTGTGTTTTTAGTTGTAATGCTTGTATTATATTGTATTAGTGGATTATTTGATTGTAATAATTTTTCTAAATTTTTTTACCAATTTTTTCCTATTTTTTAGTATAAAACAAGCTTCTGGAAAAAAAGTCTGATTTTCCAATCAGATTCGGCTGATTCCGACCGATTTTTCCAATCCGGATCGGGATCGGACGGTGCCGATCCCGACTCCGATTCCGATTTTTCCTTCTATGAAATAAACAAGTAATAATCTGCAGATTGTTATATAATAAGCAAATGACCGTCACAAAAATCAAATAAGTCATTAGTGAAAATATTATCACCTTATAACTATTTAATGTTACGTACTAGCGAGCATGCTGAACATTATAAATTAAAACTAAAAATAAAGAATCAACAACAATCACTTAATTAATACTGATAAGCTAGTCATGCAATAATCAGTAAGTTGTCATAATTGACATATAATTGAATCAACAACAAAAAAAATGGTTTAACAACAACAACATAGATGGACTCACAAAGTCCTATCAAATTGTCATATAGTATATTTTTTTAAGGTTTAGTTGTCATATAGTAATTACCACGTTTATAGGTAAAATTAGCGCACACAATCAGTTTGACAAATTCTACGCAACACGTTGTCTGGAGCACCGCTTGACTTCTCAATACAATGCATAGCAGAGGACTAGCCAAAGGGATGTTTCTTGTTGTGTTATCAAGTTAACTGAATGACATGAGATTGCTTGAGCCGTTGCATCATTACATTTTTACATACACTATAAAGATGGATAGAAATGCATGCCTCCAATCTCTCAGATTAAATAATAGCCGTAAGATCTTCGTCATCACAAAAATTATTTGACTTAAATCTGACAATTTTTTCATAACTTTTTTTATGATAGGATGTTTATGAGCAAATTAGTTTGACATCGACAACAGTTAAAAAAATATAAAAAATTGACAAGTAAATTATAATTATACTTTATACACCTTGTATACATAAAAATAATAAAATTTAGGGTAAATTTCGCTGGAGGTCACTAAACTTTGTACTTTGTTACGAATTAGTCACTCAAGTTTGATTTGTCTCTCAATAGCCACTGAACTTTTAATTTGTCTCAATTAAGTTACCTTATAATTTTTCCATCCAAAATATTAACGGAATATTCTCATTCCGTCCAAAATATAACGGAATATGCTCATTCCATCCAAAATTTTAACGGAATATGCTCATTTCGTCCAAAATACTAACAGAAAAGTTATATTTTGTTAATTTTTTGGATGAAAAAGTTATAGAGTGACTTGATTGGGACAAATTAAAAGTTCAGTGACTATGAAGTGACAAATCAAACTTGAATGACCAATTCGTGACAAAGGACAAAGTTTAGTGGCCTCCAACGAAATTTTCCCTAAAATTTATATAAGCTTAAACAATTAATATTTAATAATGTTGGATGGAATATCAAATGATTTTAGAATTACCTTTAGATTGGTACACAATTAATTTTAAAAAATATGTTATATCTGAAATTTTTAATTTTTAATTTTTTGACATAAATCGAAAAATTATTGTTGAGATTATCAGCATAATGTTTTGACATGAAAATTCTAATTCTTTTTTTATTACATCAACGTGTATCAACACTGCTGTCCATCAAACATTGTGTATAAATAAACAAAAGGGAACGTAAACGGGTTGAAGGTCTCAATTGCGACACCTAGTATAGAATAAATGATCCCAGAAACTTTGGTTGGTTGTCATGCGCACGGTTGGTCCACCACCAGGTGCAATTTATATACATCGATAGTTTAGATTAATTCCTACAAATTCAATCAAATTCAATCCGGTGTATAGAAATGCTAAGAGTCCACCTAAGGTATCTGGAAGGATCTGAATTCGTGATTGATTTTATATGTTTTTATATTGTCTATCAATATCCAAATTATGTAATATTTTAAGAAGATTGCGATGACATTTCAAACAAGCCCGAAATTTGACTTCCAAATTCAGACTTTACTCACCGATTATTCTTTCTTTTTTATTAAGAAAACAAAACTTAAAATCATCACATCAAAAACGGAAGAGGATAGGTTCGATGGAATTTGTTAACTCAAATTTTGAGTAAAGATCCGAACTGTCCAATTTAAATCTACAGTAATATTAAAAAGTCTGTGCCTTATAGGTATGAGCTGGATTGACTTGAATTTTAATTATATGGCCGAAAAAATTGACTCAAACAGTACATTAATGCAAATACAGATATTATGGATTTAATCGGATGCCCATCGAATCAATTTTGAGTTCTATGGACAAATCTACCGTACGTTACATCAACTCTTTTGCAATTTGATTAACGGAACAAACGAGGAGTCTGTTTCATAATTAAACCCGATAGTTGTTTAAACCCAATTAGATCCATCTTCCCAACTTTCGCCCCTTCACCTCCTCTCGCGAGAACTCGTGGGAGTTCGGCAGTTCAAGCCCTTGCTTGGCCTGTCTCTTGCCTCTCGCTGATGCATGTCCTCACTCTCGCTGGCCTTGTCGGGCTCTCGTCAGGACCTCAGGTGCTTATTTGATTTTAAATCTTCAATACATTTCTGAGGCATTTTGTCAGGAGCAGAAGGTAATTTGGGGGTTTTATTCGCCAATTTTGACTTGGTCAAATCTCAAAAGAGAGAAGACGAGTGCCTGGGCAGCAAGGGCAGCAAGACGGCCAATAATTCAAATGGCAAAGCGTCGCTGACGACGGACCCCACTTCTATTAATGGGCAGACACCGTTACAAGTGACTTAAATTGTGCAGAGGGTCCCAGTTGCACAGAAGAGGAGATTATGGTGCGCATCTTAACTGGGGAGAATGCAGACCAGAGTTGAGAAGTTGGATGGCAGGTCGCGCGACAGAGGTCCACATCTGACGTGGCGATCTCAGAGTGATTAGCGCGTTTTACTATTGTAATGACTAATTTCTCTTATAACCAACTCAGCTATCGCTGTTGTATCATTTGCTTATTAATCAAATCAGAGCTAAGTTTTTTTGAGAAAAAATATGGGTCAATGCCCATATTTGATTCCATTGAAAATGGTAAAGTTACAAGAGATTTATAACCGGTTAAAACAAAACAAAAGAAAACAAGAATTGCTCAAACAGCTGAGCATATACCAGTGGAGAGTCGAAAAAATTTGATAGTTTAGGAAAAAAGAAGGAAAGTGAAATGGCTAAAATTTATGAACAAAGTGGGTGTGGGCTGCCCAGATGATCTCCTGAGAGTATTAACCGATGCCAGTTCTGCCCTCCTGTGCCGGTATCTCCCTTCCCGCTGTACCCCCTTCTGTACCGGCCGGTATACAATCCCGATCCCTGGCATTAGGCATCCGAAGGCCCCGGGGTTGTCTGTCTGTATGTGCCCCACTAATTGGTCCGCTTGCCGGCAGCTGCGCTGGCCCCGTTGGCACCGTGCCAGTGATGTTGCTGTGACGGGGATGAGCGGCAGTGCAAGCATTTGTCGTCTGCTGCCGCTGTGTGTTCGCCCAGTTGACTGAGCCATCGTAGTACTTTGCTTGCCTGACTATCTCTTCCAGTAACTGATCCATGTCCTTGTGCGTTTCTGTGAAGCACCGAGCACATCTCTCTCTCCATAGTACGAATTGCATTATCAGAATGAGTGTCTGTTGTTTCCCAGTTAATGTGCCTACCTTGATCTTGCTGGTTACCTCAATTGCCGGCCCTGGCGGCCAAGTCTCTGACCGCAGGAGTGTTTGGACTCTCGCATATATTCTCCGTGTGTAGGAACATTCTTCGAACAAGTGTTTTACCGTCTCCGTATGCGCCTTGCAAAATAAACACCTGCTGACCAGTTCCCAACCTCTTTTCTGTAAGTTATCATGTGTTAGGATCCTGTTTTGAATTGCCAACCATGCGAAAACCAATATTCTGGGTGGTGCCTTGACCCTCCATATCTGCGAGACCTGTTTAACAATTCTTGGTTTGGTTTTAAGATAGGTGTATGCTGATTTAACCGTAAAAACTCCCAAGGTGTTCCACTTCCATTCAATTGTGTCACCTGCTTGGTAAGTGAGGGCGATCGAGGCCAAGTGTTGTTGGAGGGTGATCAGTTCCTGTTGTGCCTCCAAGGATAAAGTGGGTCTGAATAGAGTGAAGATGTTGTGTGCCCTGACCACCTCCCTTACTGTGATGTCCGTCCGCAGGGCATAGGAGAATAAATTGGGTAGCGTATGCCGATTGTTGTTGGAGGGTGATCAGGGCATAGGAGAATAAATCAGAGCTAAGTTCTCTAAAATTGAGTGTTTGCTTAGTCTAGTATTGATCTAACCTTGCTATTGAGCTTGAGGTCGTGACACATTTTTTGACTTTCAGCCGAACTTTGTGTAGCCATCAGGAAATTAATGACACTAATCAAACTTGTTTTTCAGGTAAAAAATCCAGTCTCTTTTGGTTCCTAAGTGAAGCTAATTATTTTTTGACTTTCAGCCGAACTTTGTGTAGGCCGTGACACATTTTTTGACTTTCAGCCGAACTTTGTGTAGCCATCAGGAAATTAATGACACTAATCAAACTTGTTTTTCAGGTAAAAAGTCCAGTCTCTTTTGGTTCCTAAATGAAACTAATTATTTTTTGATTTTCAGCCCAACTTTGTGTAGGCCGTAATACATTTTTTGACTTTCAGTTGAACTTTGTGTGGGCCACATTTTTTTATTTTCAGCCGAATTTTGTGTAGCCATTAGAAAATTAATGACACTAATGAAACTTGTTTTTCAGGTAAAGAATCCAGTCTTTTTTGGTTCCTAAGTGAAGCTAATTATTTTTTGACTTTCAGCCGAACTTTGTGTAGGCCGTGACACAATTTTTGACTTCCAGTCGAACTTTGTGTGGGCCACATTTTTTGATTTCAACGAACTTTGAGTAGCCATCAGGAAATTAATGACACTAATAAAACTAGTTTTTCAGGTAAAAAATCCAGTCTCTTTTGGTTCCTAAGTGAAGCTAATTTTCTTTTGACTTTCAACCTAACTTTGTGTAGGCCGTGACAAATTTTTTGACTTCCAACCGAAGTTTGTGTGGGCCACATTTTTTGACTTTCAGCGGAACTTTGTATAATTATCAGGAAATTAATGACACTAATGAAACTTGTTTTGCAGGTAAAAATCCAGTCTCTTTTAGTTGCTAAGTGAAGCTAATTATTTTTAGAAAATAGTGTAATTGAGCTGTGTTTTTTGAGTCGCTTGAGCTGCTTTAGCGCTGTATTATCAGAACTTAAGACTTTCTCTAATAGGTTGGGGTTTATGCTTTTATTTATGTTATCCGAGATGTTTAATATATATTACTATGAGTTATCATAATTTATGTTACTTTTGAATGTTGTTGTTTATGTTTGTGCTGTGCTATCTGCTCTGTTTTAAAGTCACTAATTAACTAGGATTGTTGAGCATGTTTTTAGAAAAAAATTCTGATGTATTGTTTGATCATAAGCTTTAGATATCTCTCCCATTTTGAGTAACTCATTCCTCTTAACTGTGTAACATACGTTCAGCTAGAAACTAAGCATATGCATTTAATAACAATCATTATCTCTACCAATTTTAATTAACTAATTCTCTCTTATCTGACTCTGGTGCCCGCTTTCTGAGACGGTCCAATATGATCATCAAACAATAGCTAAATGATACCTACTAAGGTTCGTATTGCTTAATTCTGCTATAAATTTGACCAAAACCGAATATGCTGGTAGTGTGTAACGTAACAGTTTGGGCAGATTGCTAAACAAAATTTTCCAGCAATTCCGATTTGCCTCTTGCGCACTGTGACATTCTCATTATAACAGATAAAGATTGTAACTAAATGAAATTGCTTAGTTTCTAGTAGCCTTTCTGGATATTGCTATTAATTAATAAATTGTTGATGTTGAGGAACTGTCGATAGAGCTGTGTATATGACCTAGGCTTTCTGTATTTAACCTTACATTTACATATTAAGCGTTTAATTGTCACCTTTACTTGGGGCTGATTTTTATTAATGAAGGTTTGATAGATTGTTTTGTTAACAACCTTGTTCCCGAAACTCTGTGATTTTAATTTTTGAAACTATCACTATATGTACCAACAAATTAATATCCTTTTTTCAAAAAGCAGGTACAGTAGTGCATTACTCTTTGCGTTAACAGAGTAGAATGGACACTACCTAACTCAAGTCACTGAGATCATATTTTCTGTTATTCTCAGTCATTTCTTTTTTAGTGTGTGAGGCTTATTTAGCTTGATCGAATTTTGGAGGATATGTACAAACTACAGATAGAAAATTGATCAATATTCTGTTCAAAGACTGAACTGGACATGTATGTTGCCGTTGTACTAATGTTCTGTTATGTTAATTGGACTTGTTGTTATTTGTAAACTTTTCTTTGGACTGAACTGCTTATTTTACTGTCTTTGGTACGGGACTTTTGGACACTTTTGTAGTGAAAGAAAAAAGTAACATCGTAATCGGCTCTGTCACCTCGGCATGCATGCATACGGCACAACATGTCAAGTTACGTGTGACGGTCACATGACGTGGCACGTGAATTGGGTGATGTGTGTCAGTACCAGTGGCTAGTAAAGTTTGTTACACAATTCCAATCTCTTAACAAACTCCCTTGTCAGTGTTATTATTGACAAATCGTCAATCTGGAACACATGCGATCCAAACTAGAGCTGTTACCAACACTCTTACAAGAATCATCATACAAAATATATTTCTTACGAAAATCTTGACAACCCTTAGTCTGCCTGGTACACTGCTGCTACAGTGCTGGCATCAGGAGGGTTACAGAAATACAGTCATTTGAGAATTATTTCAATGTTATTTTTTCTTGCAAGTTACAAATGATTTTTCAAAGTATGTTTGTCCTTTTTTCAGGAGATGAATATTTTCCGGCCTCCCTGGATCCAGCCTTGAATATGTTACAAGATTCACTATCCCGTTCCAAGATATAGGAGATACAGTATCTGATCTTGATGAACTCATGGAGCAAAATTACTACTTAACGGTGTAAAATTGGCGGTTTACTGCTAAAAAAAAGAAAATGAGGTTTAGTTACTAATGCAGTTGGTGGAAATTCTTTGATGTTGGTGAAGTAGAATTGATTTTCTATTCGTCGTAAGGGTCTTGTTGAAATTTACTGATGCTAATGATACTCATTTTGAATATAATTTTACATTTGAAAGACAATTTATTAGTCCTTAATTAGTGTGTAGGCTTTCTAGTTACCAAAAACCATCGATCATACAAAATATATTTCTTAGGCAAAATTTTGTTCACAACTTGTAAATCGTAATAAAAATCTCGATCCATTAATTTTGAACAAAAAGAGTTCAGAGAACTATCATTTCGTTCGGTTTGAACAATAGCCAATCCAATTATTGCCCAACAAGGCAAGCATCTAATTAAATTTGTGATGCAAGCACCTTATGGTTCTTGTTTTCTGCGAGTAATTATGAAACCAAAAAAATGCATAAAGACAATATAAATGTTTTTTACCAAAAATATTTGTGACATCCTCACTAAAACATTTTCCAAATTGTACACTGACCCAACTAGACATATTTTTTTTTCACTTTGCTATATTGCCAGCTTGCACATGAATGAAGGTTGCAAGATTTCGTGTCACGGATTATTAGATTGTCTTAATATAATTTCTATATTATTTGAAGGGGAAAAGAAATACAAGAAAAATAAAAACTTATGGGAGCCTTCAATTTCAATTATCTCTTCCAAATCTCACAAATAAAAATTAAGGGAGCCTTCAATTTTATATTATTTCTATAAATAAAAAATATTGGAATATATATAGATTAATTTCCATTTAAGTGTGTTTAACAGATTGATGCCTTCAAATTGCGTGCTTATATGCTCACATCACCTGAATTCACATCACCTCAGGTTACCTGACTCAAGCAAATTACGATCGGACGGTCCATTTAATATGACACGAATCTCAAAACAGTCCCCCCTACAGTCTCAATAGGCACCGGATTTGAGTTTGGCCCATATAGAATTAATCTGGACCGGCCGTTGTAATTTGCTTGAGTCAGGTACTTGGGAGGATATCGGTCCCACATCACCTACCCGGGGACACATTGTGCAGAGGGAAGTACCATCCGCGCCAGTAGGGCTGCAAACGAATCAAACTTATTCTAGTTTGAATTTGAGTTTGAATAAGATTCGAACCGAACTGGTTTGATTTGTTTCAAAACGAAGTTCAATCGAATGAGTTAATTGTGAATTTTTTTTTCGAATCGAAGTCAATCGAATCACGAACTACGAGCTTTTTTTGGCAACCCTACCGCCCTTAGTTATTTTTTTTTAAAATTGGATAGCTTAAACTAAGCATTGCATTGGATTGGCTATTTTGCGAGTTGAATAACTTTGTATTTTAGAGATATTGATGTTTTTATAATTTGGTTTTGTAAATAACCTTTTTTAGTTATTTCGCCGCCAACCATAAAAAAAAAAGCATTGCATTGGATCTTATCTAATCATATCAGGTACCTATTTGTACCTACTTGAAATGAAATCTTAATTTTGCACTGAGCCACTAACGTTGCTCTAATTTGAACAGTACATGTTATTTGAGATTCGAACCTAAATAGTTCGCGAACCAATTTCAAACGAACTATATTCAGTTTGAGTTGGAGTTTGAATAAGATTCGAACTGAACTGGTTTGATTTGTTTCAAAACAAACTTCAATCTAACGTATTAATTGCAAATTTAGTTTTGAATTAAATTAGAGCTTTTTTGGCAGCCTTATGCGCCAGTCACTGGATACGTGACCTTCTGATGTAGACAGAGATCGATATACAAGATGGTGAGGTGGGTTTAGATAGGCACACTAAACTACCCGCGACAGTGATGGCTGCAGGGGAGATAGACAGGGGCGGACCCAGTGTATTCCAGGGGGGGCAGCTGCCCCCTCCTGGATTTTGAGTTTTAGTAGAAATTTATCGGTTCCGACCGACTTTGCCCCCCTCTGGATTTTATTTTGCCCCCTCTAGACGTTTAATTTGTAATTCGAGTTAAATTTAGGGTTAAAATTGAAATAAATCTGTTGAATTTTGATTGGTAATTATAATTATAAGTCAGAGCATCAGAAATTACAAGTCAAAACATTGAAAAGTATAAGTTAAAGCATTGTTTTTTGTCGAGTATCTAATTGGTTAATGAATTTAAACCCGATTAGATATTTAAATCCGATTTGATATTTTTTTGCCTCCCCTGACGAAAATTCTGAATCCGCTGCTGGAGATAGACGTGCCACATGAGACCGTTGGAGTGACTCCAACTAGGGAGCAGACTCCCCCAGACATGGACAGTAGACAGAACGGAGTTATTGAGGAAAAAGACAACACTGATTCCTTACCTAGGAGCTGGAGAAATGCTCATTTGGTGAAAAAGAATGAGGATGCAGCTGGGAAAGGGTACAGTGCATTTAATTCCCGAATGAAGGGCAAACACGCAACAAGAACAAAAGAATGGAGACGTTAGAGGGTACACGTCAGTATGTGCGCCTCAGGAAATAAATCTGCTGTGATTCCGAAGAATCAGAGGGACCCTGAAATTCCCAATCCATCTATTCATTTCTCTTCAAGCACGAATCTCAAAGACAGATAATTTATAAACACGAATCTCAAAATATATTAATGGGTGGATTGGGAATTGCAGGGTCCCTGTGATTCTTCAGAATCACAGCAGATTTATTTCCGTGCTCCTCAAGAGAAAGTCAGGGACTCAAAAAAGAAAAAAAGAAAAGAAAAAGAGAGAGAGAGTCAGGGAATCAGGAAAATAAGGGAAGTGGGCCTTCTGGGCCTTCAAAGAAAATCTCAACTGAAGATAGGCCTCAATAAATGGAAATAGAAAATGAAGCTCATGTAGAGTCCAACAACATTAACCAGGAATGTTAACTAATAATTTCAATGATAAAAAATATATTTATAACGAATTAAGTGACTCTAATTTCTAGATCTAAACTCTTTTATTTTTATTAATTTATCTAAACTACTCTCATCATATAATTCTACTTATTATTCACTTCTAAACACTCTAATATATTATAGGTTCAGGTTCAGGTTATAAATTAGTTGACATGAACTTGGATGATGAATGGTTATACCAATATTCATTCTCCAATAAACTCTTCCCCTGAGAATGAGTCTTCTCATTTTTAAAGAAACCTTTTGTTTCAATAAACGTCACATCCATAGTAACGAACATTTTTCTCGAAACAGGATTAAGGCATCTATAACCCTTCTGATTTTGACCATATTCGACATAAATACACTTTTCTAAACAAGGTTCTAACTTGTATCATTGGTGCTTTTGTATATGAACATACGCAGTACAAAAATTTTTGGTTGAAGGTTCAGAACAAAAGGTATTGGTACATATGAAAAGAGAACTTGAAGTGGAGTTTGAAAGTTTAACACAATTAACTAAAGACACTTGTCTCTGGTATTTCTAGGATTGTGACAATAATGCATCCTTCTACCAGGCCAATTTTGTTTGTTCATGGCTTGGGTTGGATCTGTTGCAAGCATGACCATAGGGTTTTCCACCCCATCCCCTTTGTTCAACATCAGAGTTTGACGGTTCTCTTCTCTACGGACTAAAGCAAAGGCTTGTTCTATTGTGGGAAATGATTTTAGTTGTAGGACAGTTGCTCGGATATGATCCAAGCGAGCATCAAGACTATCAAGAAATATTAAAACACAATCTTCTTGGACAAGATTATTATATTTCTCAACATCAACATAATTGGTCATAGGGTTTTGCCTACCGACATCTAACTCTATCCAAAATCCCTACAATTCAGTATAGTATACCTTATCTGAGCCCCTAGCTTGTTTGACCCTGTTCACCTTTCTTTCTAAGTCAAAATATTGAGTCAAATCATCTCCATTAAAAAGGTTGTACTCACCGAGTCCCAAACTTCTTTAGTTGTAGAGAAAGGAAGAAAGTTACCTGCTAAGGATGGATCCATGGAGTTAATTAAATAATTCTTGACCTGAGAGTCTTCAATCTGCCACTTGCAGTAGTTTGCATCAGTTTCTGACGGCTTGAGTATCGAACCATTGATATAGCCGAGCTTATCTCTGCCCGACAGCTTCATCTTCAACATCTGAGACCATAGGTTGAAATTCTTTCTGTTGAGCTTGATTGTCATAGCGGAAGCAAGCCCATCTTGACCGGTATTAATCGGTTTGTTTTGTTGTAGAAGTTATGACAAGGTAGCAGTCACACTCTCCAAGAGGAGAACATATTCTGACTTCTCGGCTACAGACTCTGATTTCTCGGTCATTTTTCTTTTCTCAACTGTTCAAGAAAGTAAGTAATAACATTGAAATAATCAGAGAGAAAAATGACAAAGAAACTCACACAGGAAACCGATTTGGCTATAGAAATACACATAATTGACATGTGAGCTCTGATACCATGACAACTTATGAGAAATAAAGTAAATAACACACAACTCCCGTGAAACTCCCTTTTCACTTTTATTTTATTTCAATGGTAAATATCTGAGTACATGCTTTTACAAGAGAGAACATCATGCTCTTATATCAGAGATTATGACGGCTAGGGTATACCCTTTGCTGCTGATCTACATTTCTTATTAGAGTACATATTTTATTCTATATTTGAATATATTACAAAAGAAAATATAATAAAAGATAAATCTTCCTTCAGCTGGCATAAAAAGTAAATCATATCAACAGGTTATTTTATTATGACAAGTCAAGGTCAAGCTGCATATCTGTATGAGGTCACCAGGATAATGAAATGAGATATTTGTATAGCCATTTTAATTTTCTCTTTTCTTTCCACCACCTGTTGCTTCAGTTTGTTTTATATTTTATTCTTGTCTAAATAAATTTCTACGACCTGCTTATCATTCAACATATCCCAGTCAAGGTCAGCTAATTTCCCAAAATGAAGGGAACTGTGCTATCGTCAATCCATGGAAAATTGTATAAAAAGTTGCAAGAATAGCATGTCTGTATCCTTCGTCTTCTTAAAAGTTTAGAAATAGCCATAACTTAATATCTCAGTTGGTTTCATCTTTAATGGCCGCTTCAGTACTGGCTTGTCTTTTTTTCATTTTCTTCCTTCCCTCTTTCTCCAACTCATGTACACCTAAACTTCCATGTGATCCTTCTATTCCAATTAAGCCTCCTTTCAACTTCCAATCAGACATTACGATGGGTCTTAATTGCCAGGGAAATTTAACGATTTTATGTCACAATAATAAGCCATTTCTCTCATGGCCTCCTAAGATATTACCATTGGAAAGCATCTCATATGACAACAACACCATTACGATTCAATATCCTGATCTTAGTAGTTCATTGAAAAAATCTGGCTGTCGTAATCTTTATTTTAATTTTTCTATTCCTGTTAAATTGTACGTTGGGTTGTATGAATCATTGAATAGTAGCCTTTCTTCTGTGAGATGTGACCCTGATCATATACAATCACTACCCAAGATATTTGGAACTGATTACAACCTTAGCTACTGGCCATCTCTTGGTGAAGATAAGCCTCCGCAGAATTGTTCGACGCCTGACAATTCCCTTGACCCATCTTTTGAGTCCATTTTCTCATTTGAAAATGACAACTCACAGCTTACTCTGCTATCAGCTAGTTACTCAGATGATCTTGTAGCGCGACCCGGTTGCTTTGCAAACTGGACAGAGGTTCCCGATCATGAAGATAGAAACTCGACAGAGGTTTTCGCTCGTGAGGATGTTAAAGGTTAGTACTTAGTAGCTTGCATATTTTATCAATTTTTCCTGTTAGTTTTCTTTTGATCTTTTTGCAAATTATGGATAGTACCATTTTTTTTCTTTTGTAAATTTTCTCTTCTCCTTTGGTATAATTAATGAGGTCTTGACATAACAGCTCTAATAGAAACAAGATACAAGACTTTTGACTAAATAAGTAACCTTTAAAACAGGGGCGTGACCCCAGTTTCTTTCTCAAAAAAAAAATAAGTAACCTTTATGCCTATGAGTTTATGGCTGTTAAATATTATTATATTAATAGCTAACCTTTTCTTTCTTCTAATTTTCATTTTAAAGTTTTCTGGTATTTAATTTCAGATGAAAATTCCTAATTTTCCCATACTTCTTGAAAAGGATGGCTATACCTTTTTCCTATAATATTTCATTAAAGGTTGCTTAACATAAAAATAAACACAAGTTAATTGTACCAATATATATATATATATATTTCATATTATAGCTAAATCACAAATTTAGATCTCGTTGATGATCAGTTCTTGCACATTCTCATTAAATTCTATGTATTACTACCTAACATAACCTGTTTACTTTACACTATTAGCCACATGTACAAGAACAAAAAAAAATTACTTAATAGACTGCAACCTGAACTTTATTCCGTTTATCTTATTTTGTTTTTATATATATTGCATGCAACTCCATGTTTAGGGCTGCTGCTTCAAACTAATTGATATTTATGAGCAATACAAGTAATTGATAACCATTTAACAAACAAAAGCGATGCTTGTCATTAAATTCGGGCCACAGACAACTTATTAGCTCAACTATCATATAGACCGTGTGATTTAAAATCATAGAAGGAAAAATCAGAATCGGAATCGGAATCGTCACCCGACCGTGGAATCGGAATCAGGTGAATCGGTCGGAATCGGCTGAATCGGATCGGAAACTCAGACTTTTTTTGGCAGAAACATAATTTGTAGTATAAGTTGTACGCTTTGCTGTCTTCAGAAACTGAGTAGGGTATTATGACGAACACATTGTGTGCATGAACTGGTATCAGCCTTTTTATCCAGGATAGGTTATCAACTTTCGGCCACACCACTGCTATTTACATAGGAGCACAAATGCACAATGGAAATTAATATTCTAAAATAACAGTATTGGGCTTTGGCCTACTATCGAGTATTATGGGGACATATAAAATGATTTGGTCGTACTTGACTTTATCCATGCTTCTCTTCTCAGCTGCCACAACACAACTGTCGTTGCATCTATTGTCACCACCTCCTATCTTTTTTTGAAGGTTGGCAGTGAATTATCGCCAACAAATATATTAATAAGAAAAGAAGTTTAATTACAACATCCTAGCACAATACAACACTGGAACATATTTACAATATGTACTGAAAACTAGGAATACTAAAAGAAAAAAAAAACGGACTAGCTAGCCTCAATTGCCACTAGAAGAGCGCAGAAAAGACCCGCACGGTCTATTGTGACAACTCTGTTACGCATTGCGTATCCAAAGCATGACATCGAGGGCCGTATCATTGATCAAATGATGCACTACTCGTCTCTTGTTGGTAAATAACCTCATGTTCCTTTCCCGCCATAATGTCCAAGCACCCGCTGCCCAGACCGCGCTCAGTACAGTTTTAACTCTAGAGGATAGGTTTAATTTGCCAACCACCCAAGTATCGACCACAGTGGACCTGATAGTTTGGTTGTAGTTGAAGTTGAAGTGTGCAAACAAGCCTCTCCAGAATCTGACCGCAAAGTCACAGTCCCAGAACAGGTGGTTCCTAGTTTCCAAGGAAGTTCTGTTGCATAGGTGGCACCCTGGCTGCACCGGACAGCCTCGGGAGCTGAGGATCTGCTGAGTTAGGATTCTGTTGTTCATCATGAACCAAAGGAAAACTCTGACTTTGAGAGGAGCTTTGATCTTCCACAGGGTTCGTTGGTGCTGGGAGAGGATGCCCCTGTGGTGGAGGAATCGGTATGCTGGCGCAGTTGAGACTTGAGAACATGCCAGAGGCAGTCCATCGCCACTTGGTTCCATCTTCCCATGTGATAGAACAGTTGTAGAAGGGTAGTAATAGTACCAAGTACCAACTGTTTGATAAAGAATGACTGGTCTTGTGTTGATCCTAATTGAGAGGTCGTGGTTATGCCATGTAACCTTCTGATTGTAGATGCCCACAAACCATCCTGGTTATTAGCATCACCATCACCTATCATGTAGGGTTTCTTGTTAGGTATCTAATTATGTTTCTTAATGAAGTGCGGTATCAAAATCTCCCTTAAAGTGTATAACAATAGAAAATATCAAAATAACCAAAAGATTTGAGATTAGGCGAGTTAACAAGGTACTTGTGACTTTGTGAGTATGTCAGGTACTATTCTATTACCACGGAGATGTTTTTTTTTTCACTGAAATGTGCAAAGATTAAGTTCAGTGGTAGTTTCATATTTTACCTACATTTATCAGCTGGACCTTATTGGTTGCAAATAGTAAACTGATTTAATGCTTCTGAAGGCCCGGTCATATTAACTCAGTTACTCTCTTCATATCATATATAAATCTTCTTTCCGATGTATCTAAACCCCATATCTTATCTCTATTCCATTAGCTTTAATTGTTTTTTCTTCAATCAACTTTAAGAATAGCTTTCAAACTGAAAGTGACGTGACAGAATAATTTGTTAAAATTTTAGTTTTTCTATATTAAAATTAATGTTTTAGTTAATTGGTCAATTAATCAAATGGATTAGGGTGAATAAATTTGAAAATTTTTAGATAAATTAAATATTTAGATTTTCTAGGATCATGTTGAAATGTGTAATTCATGCACTTGATACTTGTGTCATGTTTAATGACATTTATGTTCTAGATATGTAAAGGACTCCATGTAATCTATAAATAGAGGAGTTGTCATTTATAATGTGTATATTGAAATTTGAGAGAGATGAAATATGATGAACAGTATGAATTTTGTATTTTGAATTCTGATTTACAAGCTCTCTATACATGTATACTTATAGCCTATTCTATTCTATTAGCCGTTGGCTGTTTTCCTTAATAAGAGATTGCTTGATCTGTTGTCTAATTACATCCTAAATATAGGCTAGGCACCAATTATAGCTATACAGCTGTATTTTGCATGCTAGCCTAATAGTTGCCTATTTACAACCGATGATGAATCTTTTCTGAGGTTATACTATTTCTCAACAGTGTATGAGACTTGAAAATATCAATATAGTATCAAAATTTATGCTACTATTCTTCTCCTTCCTCTTTTTCTCTTCCACTAAAAATACAAATATAAAACAAAATAATATAGGCCTTCCAACATAATTTTCTTTTCAATGTTATTGGAAAAATCAATGTGATGTCAAGATGTGTGATGGTGGCTTCCTGATGTTGACCAGAGAATACTTTAACCAAGTCTAGTGTCTTTAGTGTCCATGTCTATAATTAAGTATGTTATTGCCTTTGACCAAGTCTACTGTCTTTTCTACTTACCTTCTAAGGCTGCCCATGTAATTGTGACTTCTGTGTAATATTAAAGGTCTTATTAAATCTTGACATTGACTTTGGTTTTTCAATGGTTGAATTAAGATTTAAAATTCTTATGGGCACTTTATATTCAGTTAGCCATCTATTAGATTATTTTAGAGAAGATAGAGCATATCTAATACTTATCTTTCACTTGGCTATAAATATCTTTCACTACTACAAAACTGCAGACTTCTATTGGATTAAAACTTGATATGCTAACGGATTCCCTACTGCTAGAGACCAATACGATGGAAGAAACACATATACTTGTAGCGGTTGCATACTGATAGTACTTTATTATTCTACTATCGGTACAAAACACATTACCGATAGGATAATTCTACATCCTCTATCAATAGTACATTATTTACCAATAGGGCGAATGTGCATGATTACCCTATTGGTACTGAATCATGTACCAATACAAGCTAGGTTAATTTTTTTTTTAAATTTCATTCATAAAATTAGCACCCCCCCTCACACACACACACAATTTGCTTACCAAATTAATCATTAACAAACATATGTAGATACATAAAACAACATAGACCAACATGCATCTTCATAAAATCAAATATTACTATCATAAAACATACATATGCATCTTCATATATAAACAAAAGAAGAAGACATACACATATTCATAAACAAAATAAGAAGACATACGTACATCTTCATAAACAAAAAATAAACATGCCTGAGGACTATATAGTTGCAGCTAGCTGCAACGATCCCTTTTCTTCTTCAGCCTCATGCTACGGTTTGGACCAGTTTTCTGCTCTAGGAACCTGACCCCTTTTGAAATTTGGCTAAGTACGTGAAGTCTCTTATATCGGTAACATGTGTACGAACCACTAGAAGTAATATTTACCTCTTATAAGCCTCTTATATATATATATATCAGAGTGATTAGTTTCAGCTGTTAATTCAAAATCCTCAACACAATATATAGTTTACAAGTAGTTCTCCGATATGAATTATTGATATTTTTAATTTATATTAGCCCTGAAATCTTCTTTTTTTTTTAAATATTTACTTGATCCAGAGATACTGTCCATGTTGGTTTTACTTTGTGAGTTTTCCTAATTACTTTAAACCACAACCAAGATCTACTCCTTTGTAAGAAATTAAACTTAATGCACAGCGGAACTTACTTTCCATCTTCAAAGGCCTCCGTATGCTATCAATCAGACAGCTTCCAAGGCTCTGGGTTGATACGCTCCTGGTCTTGACTTGAGTTGTTGGCTCTCGAGTCCTTCCAAGAACTTGCAATCCTTTTCTCTGGCTACCCTAAATATTATGACAGAGTATCTTGTCTTTCAATGGAGCAGACAATTATGATAGATTGATCGCAAGCCTTGGAGACTCAGCCCTTTTATAGCAGTGCAAAAACCCCCAACCTAGGGCAGCCGAAATTTGCTAATACTTGGAAAACAAGTTTTCCAAGAAATCTTGATTTCGGATTTCAAGGATTTGGAAATCAGGAACTTCCAGAAAAAACCGAAATAAATCAGAATAAATTCTGATTTCCTTATTTAGCCTGTATTTATTACTGCTATTATTTTAATCAACTATAATCGGTCAATTAACAATTATATTGATTAACATTGTTCTATATGTATTTGTATCCAAAACCTTATATAAATACGTATAATGCCATGACTTAATTAATCACATTATTTGGCATATTTTAATCATTACATAAATGTAATCTTGCGACAGTATTTGATATTATAATCATAATGCACGCATGTCCAACTTTATTATTGTAATTAGACGTCTCTAAATCCAACAGTCCAGTCTGTCCTGCAAAGCCAGTCTCTCTCTCTCTCTCTCTCTCTCTCTCTCTATGTTTTTATTTTTATTTTTATTTCAAGCCTGTAGGCAACCTGCATAGACAAAAATACTTGGTATAGGTGACCATATATGTATAGGAGGAGACCAGCAAAATTTAAATGCGGCGTAAACATGATAACAAATATAAATGGAGAGTACTGGACAGAAACGTTGCTTCTTTGAGATCCACATCTTTTATTTTCCTTAATTTCCTCTTTTCTTTTGTGTTGTTCATTCTTTATTTAAGGTTGTGTTTTCTTTTGCTGTTGCAAGTGAAAGCTCATGCCCATCCCTGAAGTCAGAATTTAATTCCCAGCAAGCTAATAATTAAGCCTGATTTGTGTGTGTGTGTGTGCTGTATCCATATCCTAATTAGTAGAATATAACGTCATACTAAAAAAAATTACAGCTATTGAATTAAGATTAGTAGCTCAGATAATCAGCACAACTGGTGCATGATTCAAGCAGGTTCAAGGTCATAGTTACACTTACCAAATCTTGCATTACCAAAATTGACGTCCCTTCCTAAATGACCCTGTTCATCCAATCCGAATTCACTCACCTGATAAATCTCGAAAACTCAAACATGCTCACTAGATTCGGATTAAACCAGTGACGATCAGAATTTAAAATGACCCAATATACCCAATGAATTCATGGACCTGAAACCTGAATGACCTTTTCAGCTTTTCTAAGACCAAGATCCGGACGTGGAGCGAGATGGAGATTAATTAAGGTATTAGGGTGATTAGGAGTGTATATAAGTAGGATTAAAAGATTAGAGTAGTTTAGATGATTTCATTAGAATAAAAGAGTAAATCTAGGAATTACATTTATTTGACCCGTCATAAATACGTTTTTTATCAATTAAATTGTTAGTGGGCATTTAAAGCCAGTAACCTTCAAAATAGACCAAACTTAATTGACCCTATGTGATATGGTCCTGACCTGTTCTTTATTGGCTACTTAATTTCAACCTCAAATATTTCTTCAGGAGGAAATAGCAGGTACCTCATTTTCATCATCATTATTGTCTGCTTCCTCGGCTTTGTGTTGTTCAGACAATATGCAGGTTAAACTCTTTATTCAATTGAACAGTACTTGTGAACATGCTCATTGCATGAAAACTTAGCTAACATTTTACATGTTCATTAATGATTTAGAACCCAACATTTCTCAAGAAGAAAATATGCTCACAACTAACAACGAAACACTGGATCTATGGAGCACAGAAAGAAGTTCAGATTTTCCACTCTTTGATTTCAATCAAATAGCAAATGCGACAGGTAACTTCTCATTGGACAATAAACTTGGTGAAGGTGGATTCGGACCTGTATATAAGGTGCTTCCTATTTCCTTCCATCTTGATACTGCTTTCCTTTTTTTCTTTCTTATATATTTTCATTATTATGTTTTTTAGAGCAAGAAAAACCATAGAGTTTAATGTGGCCATTAAAGTAAAGGAAATCATAAAAAAAAAAACTGACAAATTAAAAAATACATGAATTTTTTTTTTATGATGAATTTAAAACAAATGGTTGGTTTTATTGTGATTCAAATTAAGTTCTTCTTCTAGGGAGTGCTACAAGATGGACTTGAGATAGCTGTCAAGAGGCTTTCTTCGTATTCAGGCCAAGGTCTAGTTGAATTTAAAAATGAAATCCAACTTATCGCAAAGTTGCAACATAAAAATTTAGTCCGGCTGGTTGGGTGGTGCATGCAAGGAGAGGAGAAAATATTGATTTATGAGTTTATGCCAAACAAGAGCTTAGACTATTTCATTTTAGGTATGTCTCTGGAAACCTATTTTGCAAGGATTTTTTGTAATTTTTTTATCCATTTTTGCCATCTGATTCATAAAATTACAGTACTAGTTCCATTTTACAAAACTGATCATTTCTTTAAATAGTACTTGTACTTACGGAGTCATCTGTAATAAATCACTGGGATTGTTATTTATATAACCAACTAGTTTTGTAAAAATAATGTTCTGAATTTAGAGGCCTCTCAGATCACAAGGTTTATCTCTGTTCCATTTTAAGTTCCATTTAACAATGTACTTCAAGACCAAGGAAATTCTGAGTTGTTGGAATCTAATAACAAATTATGTAAGCCAGGCAGCCAGCTCCTTTTCCTATATTACTATGTGTTGTATCACAGATAAAACAAGAGGAGCACTTCTAAATTGGGAAAGGCGTTTTGAGATAATTAAAGGCATTGCTCAAGGACTCCTTTATCTCCACCAACACTCCAGGCTAAGAATTATTCACAGAGATTTGAAAGCGAGCAACATTCTCTTAGACTCTGAAATGAACCCAAAGATATCTGATTTTGGATTAGCCAGAATATTTGGTCCCAAGGAGCTCCAAGCAAATACCAATAGGGTGGTAGGAACATAGTAAGTACATGTCAAATGAATTATGTCCAATATATTGATTAGTGCTTAAACAAAGAGCATATTTCAACAAAACAGACTAATATAACGTAAATCAGTCTATGGATAAGATAAGGTTATTACAAGAAATATAATATTCTGAAGATTTGTATCATCATATAATGATGTTTTTTCTTATTTTTTTATCAGCGGTTACATGGCTCCGGAGTATGCATCTGAGGGGCTTTTCTCAATCAAATCAGATGTATTCAGCTTTGGTGTATTGCTTTTGGAGATTGTAAGCGGCAAAAGGAATACAGGTTTTCACCAATACGGAAAATTTCTCAACCTTCTTGGATATGTAATGAAACATATACAACTTAAATTCTTAATTATACAATTATCGTATGTTAAAAACATAGTACCAAAGACCGGTATTGATATTCTTTTTTCTTTGTCAGGCTTGGGATAGATGGAAAGGAGGTAATATTCCAGAGCTAATTTGTCCAACATTAACTGAAGTGTCCCAAAGACAGGCTGAGAGATTCATCCATGTGGGATTACTGTGCGTACAAGAGAATCCATCCGATCGACCCATCATGTCTGATGTGAGTGTGTTTCTTACCACAGAGAGTATAATTTTACCAGAGCCTAAACAGCCGGCGTATTTCAATTTGAGAGTTACAGAGGAAGCAGTAGACCCTTTTAATTTTAATGGCTCCGCATGCTCTATAAATTATGTGAGCTTTACCAACCCAGAAGTGAGATAATCTTACTCGAGGTGATTAGTTATTTATTGCTGTAAAGATGACATCAATTACAATGGAAGTATTATTGATTGTTATTACGAACTAAGTCTCAAATAAATTTTCATATGTACGGTAGATGTATCACATAGCTAGGTCGTCACATGCATTCATTCCTTTGATAGGAATAGGAATCGGTTAGTTGATCATAGAATCGAAATCGAGTGAATCGGTGAGAATCGGCCGAGTCAACTCAGAAATTTGGATTTTTTCCTTGAATTTCTTGATCAAGTTTATTTTATTCACTAGTGGAGAACCAGGAATCAGTATCGGTTAAAAACAGACATCAGGATCGGACCTGTGCGCAATACTGACCCAGACAATATTGATAGTACCAATAAACAGGATCGGACATACAGCCCATCCTGATTCTATTATCAACAACGGTCGTTAACATTTAGCCGTTACTGATTTTCATTATCAAGAACGGTCGTTAACTTTTAATTTAGCTGTTACTGATTTCCATTATCAAGAACGGTCATTTAGTTATAAGCCGATATTCATTCAGATAATCAAGAATTAATGGTCATTATTAAATAGCCGATCCTGAATTATTTTTTTATTTTAAAAAATATTTTTTATATTTGGCCAGCTATCATATATTTTTGCTAGCCTATATGAAACAAACAACAATATACGAAATATGAAATGGAACAATCTGAAATATAGATCCACACATACTATCAATACATACTTAAAATTAAACATATTCAAGTTCACCAAATTACAGTAATCCTAAATTATTACAAAAGAACAATAATCCTAAATTGTTTTACTTTTTTCTACTAATACTTCCTTCAACAAGAATTTACCCCACAGGCTCACCATCACCACCACCTGGACATGATAGGAACTGCACCGGTCAATGTTGCCCAGTTGCAACTCTATTTCTATATAGTTCTTGAAAATCCGAGTATTTCACAAAATTGACCACTGTTTTCTGTTTGATATAATATTTTTTTAATTCTGTTTCAAACTGATACTTCATAAAAATGAATTAAACAAAACCAAAAGCAAGTTAAAGAACAGAAAGCGAGTAAAGCTGATTCGAGATAGAAAGAAAAAAAATCAACATATATATTCTTATACCTTGTCTTTTGGGGCAACACCAATCGCATTACCTAAGATTCGTCGAGCAGCATCGAGATTCTTCTGACGAACTTCAAACTGGGCAGCCAAGAACCAAATTTTAGCAAATGAAAACTTCTTGTCAAAAATTAAAAGCACATAAAAAAAAGTTTTAATCTTACTAAACTTCCGAAGAAAACAAATTATTATACGAAATTTAACAGTTAAAAATTTACAAAAAAAACTCAGTAAATGAAAAGAGCATGCAAGAACCAAAATAGAGATTCGGCACTAAAGATGAAGGCAAACTAACATTTTTGCTTTTGAGATCAAAAGAACCCGTGCAGTCAGAGAGGGGTCAGGTACCGATACTAGTTCTAAAGAGGATCAAAATCTCGGTTCAGTTAGAGATAAGAGGAGAGTGAAACCTGGGAAGAGGAGAGAGAGGTGTCGTGAGACTAGGAGGGGGCGAGATGCGAAGCGCCTGGTGTCGCAAGAGGGAGGGGGCAAGGTGCAATGCGAAATGTGGTGGTGCGATGCCAAATGGTGGGCGGAGGAAACCCTCTAGTTATGTGAGCGGGCTTGTAATTTGAGAGAGACCAAAATGGTGAGTGGGAATGAAAATGAGGAGTGGGGGTTGGCCGAATAAATAATTGATTTTGATATCAGGATCGGACAAATAAATAACTGATCTTGATATAACGTTATAAGTATCGGTTACAAAGATTTAGCCGATCCTAATAGGCTGATACTGATATGTTACATCAAGATCGAATAAAAATTAAGAAAAGGCCGATCCTGATATGTGCACATCAAGAACGGTCGTTTATTAATGACCGGTCCTGTTTTGTTCTGGACAATTAGGGACGGCTCTTTATAAACGACCGTTCTTGATACCTCTTTCAAGGTCGGCTATTTAAAATGCTCGATCCTGAAAGGTATCAGCATCATTTTTTTTTCCAAAACTGATGATGATGGGGCGATACTATTTGTACATTCTCCATTGTTATTATTTTCAACGTTATTGTTGTTATCTTTTTAAAAAAAAAATAAAGGAAAGCGAGTTAGTGATGTTATTCATTAGGATGAAATCAAGATTGTATAAATACAAAAATAAAACAAAATCTGCTTGAACTAGCTGAAACTCAGACAACTGGTTTCATACCTATGTTCTGGATTCTTCGGAAACCTACTCACCCATTTTTTGGAGAAAAAAATAAGCGACTCTTTGGCGACTCAACTGGAAGCAAGGCGACGAACGGAGCAGGCGATTGAGCGGCGTAAGGCTGAGATTGCAGCCTTTAGAAAGGAATCCTACGCTGCAGCACTGGCCAGCGCACTTAAGGAAGAGGGAGACCGTACAAATTAAGGTACCACCAAAAGAAGGAGCAACCATTAATGAAGAAGAAAGAATGCCACAGTGTGGGCTGGAACTCAGACAAGATCAATCCCCGCCCAAAGACAATGGTAACGATGGCTGGACAGTGGTCAGAAGGAAACGATCACACAGAGCCAAAACAACCCCCAACACCCCTCAGTAAATGCAAGGAAGAGTTACTGGCGCAAGGTTGTTGCTTTAGGTGTCTCCAGAAAGGGCACAGGCGCTTTGAATGTAAAGGAACAGTCAAATGTCTTAAATGTGACAAAGCTGGACACACAGCAAGAAGATGTACGTGTTACAAGAGACATACAGCCTAGAGGTACACAGACTAAAGATGAAGTTAACTGGCACCAAGCACGGCCAAAAGGGGAAGTGCAAAAGTAACAACACAGCCCATTATTATCCTATAACCACCACCAGGTTGGAGACCTATAAATAATCAACAGGAGACACGCTTCATCTTGTGCAAAGACAAACCCCAACCAAGCACGGATAACATCGCAGCCCCCAAAAACAAAACAACCATGGATGTCCTAGCAAACTGGGAAACTATGCAGATGACAGACCCGACCTATGTCCATAATCGGATTGACAATAGTGGTATGGATGCCAAGGTCTTTCTCCCAACCACCGACTCACCGAATGATGAATTTCTAGAGAGATCCGCTAGTTAGTGAGCTGATCTTTTCAGAGCTCAATGAGATGAAGAATATTCAAGATGAAATTAAGAAAAGAAAATTATGTACTATATCAGAATCAGAAGAATTCGAAGATCAATTTTTAAGGATTCTTTTGGAATAGTTGAATGTGCTAAACTAGCATAATTTGATTCATCAATTAGCGACTATTGTGTATTATTTTTAAAATTATAATTCCTCCAGTGTTACGTTACTAATAATTGAATATGCTATATTATTTTTATCTACGTTTTAATAAAATAATGTTATTTATTTTTTCATTAATTTTTTTCCAATAAAATCTGTAAAACCTACAAAACACTAACATCAAAAAATTAAAAAATTAAACAGTATTTAAATTTCAATTAATCATATGTGAATAATTAAAAATATTATAAATTAATTTTTGGGAATTGAATAGATATATAACATATAGAAAACTAAGTCAAGCCGCCTTCACCAAAGTTTTTTTTAGCACCGTCTTTTTTTTTTTTTTTTTTGAGGTCGGAACTGTCACGGACATGTCATCTCTTTTTGTAGGATATATACTCTTTTTTCGACTACTACTAATGTTATTTTCGTAAATTTTGTTCGCGTACCACAGTTTTTGTAATTTTGTATGCTGGAATGGAATGGTATTTTGGTAAATATTGTCCGTGTACTACGGTTTTTGTAATTTTGTTTGCTGAAATGCTATTTTCCTAAATTCTTTTCGGGTATCTATAATTTTCGAAATTTGTTTTGCTGGAATACTGTTTTGCAAATTTTATATGGGAACTATATTTTTGTAATTTTGTTTGCATGAATGCTATTTTCATAAAATTTTGTTCGGATGTATTATATTAGAAATTTATGACATTTTAGTTCGGATATTACTATTTTCACAATTAATTTGCTTGAATGCTTTCTTCGTTAATTTTGTTCGGATAATACTATTTACTTAATTTTGTTGACATGACTGCTATTTTTTGTAAATTTGTTCGGATACTACTCTTTTTCTAATTGTTTTATATGGAATGCTTTTTTCGTAAATTTTGTTCGGATAATACTATATTCAAAATTGTTTTCTTTCTGGAATGCTCTTTTCGTAAATTTTGTTAGGATACTACTATTTTCCTATTTTTTTAGCTGGGATGCTATTCTCATAAATTTGTTTGGATAATACTATTTTTGCGTTTTTGTGGAATGCTATTTTCGTAAATTTTGTTCGAGTACAATTTTCCTAATTTGTTTGACATAACGATTTTCATAAATTTTGTTCGGATATTACGATATTCAATATTTTTTTAATATTATTTTTGTAAATTATTTTCGGGTAATACTGTTTTCCTAATTGTTTCAGCAGGAATTCCATTTTAGTAAATTTTGTTCGGATAATAATATTTTCAAAATTATTTTTTCTGAAATTATATTTTAGTAAATTTTGTTTTGGTACTACTATTTTCCTAATGGTTTTAGCTTTAATTCTATTTTTATAAATTTATTCATCTAATATTATTGTCGAAATTGTTTTATCTAGATTGCTATTTTCTTAAATTTTTAAGGTACTACTATTTTTCTAATTTTTTTGCTATAATACCAATTGCATAAATGTTTTTCACATACTATTGTTTTTGAAATTTATTTTCTGGAATGCTATTTTTTAAATTTTTTTCCGATACTACTCTTTCCGAATATGCTCTGTTTACACCCTGGAAGATACTTTTTTAATTTTATTTCTTAAAATGCTGCAGATAAAAAGATCGGTGCATTGGATCGGATATAGATCAAGTAATTCATTAATCGTAAAATTGATTAATTGCCTGTTTAGCCCATATAGGGAAAGGGAGAGGGGGGTGTTCGATGCCCATTTGTGAACAGACAATGTTATACAAGGAACTACTCAAATTTGTGAACATTTCCTGCCACTGGTTGAGAGAATCGAACATAGGCTAGGTGGATGGAAGAGCAGAATGATATTCAGAGGGGGTCGCTTACAATTGGTACAATCAGTGTTATCAACAATGCCCATATACTTCATGCCAAAGTGGGTCATTAATCGGATAGATAAAATCCGGAGAGCTTTTTTATGGGCAAAATCGAATAATGGCAATAGAGGTATATCACTAACAAATTGGTCAGTGGCTTGTATACCAAAGTCGTGGGGAGGACTGGGCATTCTTGACTTAGGTTTATTTAACATAGCATTACTACTTAGATGGTGGTGGAAACTATATATATAGTGATCAAGAATGCTTATCGACAGTCACGATTCGTCTTTTGAGAAGAAGAAGAGGCTTGGCACAAGGACCCTCGGTATGGTTGTTACAGGGTTCATTCTTTTGGAAGCAACTCTGGGCAATTAAGCCGCTTTTCAACATGTGTACTCAATGGGAGATTGGAGATGGCAAATCGATATCGTTTTGGTTTGACACATGGAACGGAGACCCTATCAGTTTCGGCAGTGGCAACCGCATCCGAAACTGTACCAAATCACTGTTTCACGCCTGGTCAATGGCCCACAACCTAGTACCAGACTTGACACTGACAAGAGAGATAACTTTCTCATCGCAGTGTGATGCTTTGCATTGGAATTTTGAATCATCGGGCCGTTACTCTTCAAGGTCCGCTTATCAGGTGTTGAGTGGTACGGGTAAAACTAAATGGCGGTTCCTCTATACATGGAAATGCTCAGTCCCCCCTTCGGTTAAAATCTTCACTTTTTTTATGCTGCATAATAAAATTTTATCAAAGGTGGTATTAAATAGGAGAGGATTTCAACTTGATATGCGCTGTGTTCTCTGCTCATCATGCCAGAGAGAAACAACCATACACCTACTCTATAGATGCCCATATGCCATCAAGGTCTGGAGCAGAGTATCGTTGTTATTGAAAGAACCAATCCTTACTCAGGCAAACTCAATTCAAGACACCTGGACAAGATCCTGGGGTACTGTCAAACGAAGAAGAGGCATGAAAGGCAAGACTTGGGCAGCCAGCTTTATGTGCACCGTTTGGCACATTTGGAAGCAGAGAAACAGAGTGGCTTTTGGAGAGGAGGTCACCAACCCTACTGTAATTGCAGAGCGATGTGTGCGTGAACTGAGACTGTAGGAGAAGCATTGCTGAGATGGCACTGATAGCTAATCGAAATTATTCAATTTTTGTTTGATTATTCGTCTGTATGTTGTCTTTTGTTTTTGCTACTGTGTTGTAATGAGGTGAGACCTGCAGGTTGTACAAACTTTATTCCTTTAATTATATCCTTGAGAATCTCTCTCAAGTTTTCCAAAAAAAAAAAGATATTTTAAAGCCGGTGGCTAGTTTGCCATTATAGGCTAGTGACAGCATCCATCTCGGACAAACCTCTTTACGTTGATAACCTTAATTGACTAATTAATTATTTCAAATTAGAAGGCCTCTCTCATTTGAGCAAATGCCTTCCTTGAAGCATATCTTAGGATCTTTTCAAATTATGCATCTTTCTCTTTTTCCTTGTATCTCATATTCTCATGCCTCGCGCTTCTCGGTGAACTGCACTGAGATCGAGATTTATCAGATGTGAAAGGTCTGGTACAAGGTTGAGGGTTCCATTCGAGGCAAGGAGATGGGAGTGATGGTCATGTCAGGCACAACACTCGCCTCCTTTGAGGAGAAAGATACCTGAGAAGTGCTCACTAAATGGTCACTGAAGAATTTGAGCAGTATGTCTAAATAGAAATTATGACGGACATACATGTGTGTTCTTTTGGTCTGTTTTCAGTTGGTGTTTAACAATTGCACCTATAAATATATCAACGATGCTCCCATGATGCTTTTCAAAGGTAGGGAACGAAGAAGGTTCGAAGGCTCAATCGTGATCTTGCAAATATATATTTAATTAGTGGGTGTAATGCAACAAAAACCATCCTGAATAGGGGAATGAGTCTCTTACTATTTGATACTGTATGGTACTAAATACCAGCAATTTATGGTCGCCACCAGTATGTATCAGTTGCTATTAAGCGATATCAACCAGTAGAATTAATTAAAATTAGCATAAAGTACCTGGCGTTTATTCTTCTTTTTTCACTACCTCTAATGGAAAAAATTAGAAAACATCTCTTTCCACATAGCCTAAAATTAAAAAAGAAAAAGAAAATTCGGCTCAAGCACACCACCTGACATGACATAGGCTCTCACATCTGTACCAAAAAGAGGTGCACCCATTACTTCTAGGACAACAAAAGACGAGTTCAGTTTAGGCATTGCAATTAGATACACCTTATCCAAATTTACAATGAATCTTGACTGTAGAACAGAGCAACAAGACTAACCTTACAGAAGTCTCCGCTCTCAAATTTCAGTACCACAAATACCGTAGGGGAGTTCTTAGAACAGCAATCGAAAACACAAATTAATTCGAAGGGAACGATGGAAGAGGGCATAGGGTTGGCGGTGAGGACGCAGTTGCGGTTGTGGCTGCAGCGGCGGTCAGAGAAGGAAGAATTGAAGTAGGGATCGAAGAGGGTGGGTTCGAGCCTTCGAGAAGGGCGGCGGTACGGGTGGCTTCGAACTCACTCCCTAAAATAGGGGAAGACGGAGAGTAATTAACGGGTTTAATTCGATTTTGATGAAACGATCCGTTAATCAAACTGAGGATTGAAAATTCAGATCAAACGGTGAAAAGTGCCCATCGGACAGAGTCTGGTCCAATGGGCATGGACACAGGTCCGGATCCCCTAAAGTAACCCAATCTTTGGGTTTTGAATCGAGACCATCCAATTCGAATTCGTCGCTCGAGATCATCTCGGGATTCGAATTCGTCGTCGGGATGTGTGCGCTCACTTTGGGAATAGATTTTTGCGGATTCAAACCGAACGGTCTCGATCGAAAACCCAAAGATTGGGTTACTTCACTGGATCCGAATTCCATCGGACACCCCCCTCTCCCATAGGGAAATGCTTCGGATCTGTTCTTTGACCGTGCTAGAACGAGTGAGTACCACCTACAATACCGCAGGGAATAAAGTTAATTCTAGCCAAGCAATTGTTTTTCTGGCCTACTCGGAATTCATAGGGGCCCTTTTAGATTCATGGCAGCTTAAAATAGACGAATGAGCTGCAATTGACAAGATTTTCACGACAATCACAGGTAATAAATTTTGACTTAAATGCATATGATTAATTAGAGATGGATTGTGATGGAACTTGATGCTTGCAATGGTTATACATAAGTTTACTGACATTTAAATTTTGACTTTTGATTAACCATAACTATGGTTATACACAAGTTACTGACATGTAAATATTGACTTTTGGTTAACCATGCATAGCTGTGGTTATACTCAAGTTACTGACATTTAAATTTTGACTTGATTGACCATAAGTGAAGAACACATTTTAATAAACTGTCACGCATCAATTATGGTTTGCTTTGTTTTTTCTCCTTAGTTTGTTTTCTTTGCTTCTGTTTTGTGATATTGAGACAGCGGTAAAACATTCCGATTGAAATAATCTGGTGACCTTGCAGCTTTTGTTTTGGATCCAGATATTGACAGAGTAGTTTTTACTTCATGCCGCACAAAGCAAAACCATTTCTGTCAATATCTTTTGCCCCCCAGTTTATGTATGATTAATTTTCCCATTGAACAACAACTACATTGAATAACAACTGTCATTGCCGTAAGTAGTACAATGTATTACTTTGCACCAAGCATTGCCATGAATTGAAGAACATATAGTACCTATCATAATAAAAGTAATTTCAAATTGCAAAAATAAAAAATAAAAATTCGCCTCAAGTTACTAACGAAATTAAAAGACAAAACATATTTTTCAAAAAATGAAAAACTGTACAACAGTCACGCAATTGTAGAGATGTACTCTCATGTAATTTACTTTATTATATGTACAAAGTAATATGTACATTCCCGTAGCAAACATAAAAATAGTTGTAATTGAACAGCAAAATGTTAATACCTTATCCGCTAGTATTAGGTGTCGTCGAGCTGCTCTTCCAACTATCAGTTACAGTATCAGGAGAAAAGTTTGTTTCACACTTCAACAGATAAGTCTCTTCCTTTATCATATTTTCCTTAACTATTTCATCTCCATTATAGTCCCCTTTTTCGATTACTCTCAGCATCTCCAAAACCTCCTTAATAGATGGTCTCATTTCCCAATCAGGTTGCAAGCATCGAAATGCCAGCTCAGCAACCAAAGAAATCATGCACCGCACCTCCCAATTTGATCTGAACCCAAGTGCCGGGTCCACCAACTCGTCCAACTGACACCTCTGTATTTTGTTTAATGCCATATTAGCAAGGTTTATCTCATCTTTGCTCCTGCTCAAATCTACAGCCTGTTTTGATGAAATCAATTCCATCAAAACAACCCCAAAACTGTACACGTCACTCTTGTCAGTAAGATGGTAGCACTGGTGGTACACCGGGTCCACATATCCAGGTGTACCTTGAGGGACTGTCGAAACATGTGTCACATCCAATGGTAACAAACACGACAAACCAAAATCACCAACCTTGACATGGAAACCATCATCTAGTAATATATTATTCGTCGTGACATCTCGATGAATTATCTGGGGTTCAAGTGCATGTAAATACGCAAGAGCATTTGCCGTCTCGATAGCAATTGACAGGCGAACCGGCCAGGTGAGGATGTTCTCACTAGAGCGCAGCCCGTGGAGGTGGTCGGCAATGGTGCCATTGGGGACAAACTCATAGACAAGAAGCAGCTTCCGGCTGGAGCGTGCGGTGCTGCCATAGAGCCTAACGAGATTCGGGTGGTGGAGACCGGAGAGAATTTCGACTTCGTTCATAAATTGCTCTGTGATTTTGTAGCTGTTCTTGTAAAGGCGCTTTACTGCAACTGTGCGTGCATCTTTAAGTATCCCTAAAGAAATTTTCATTGTTAATTGTTAGTCACTGATTAACAACCTCATTAATAAGTGGTCCAATAGAATTCAAGGCCCTAAGAACAGAGATATTTTTCTCCAAAATAATACTTTATTTTCAAAAAGTTGAGAAAGCATTTTGAAAAAAAAAAAAAGTTAATTAATGAGATCAATGTTCTAAGAAAAAAGCCAAAACATTTACCTTACATTACAAGTGATAGTATTTACCTTTATATACAATGCCAAAACCTCCATCACCAAGCTCTTTTGATTCACTAAATCCTTCAGTTGCCTCGCGAAGTTCCTCATAAGAGAAAATCTGAGTGCATTCCGATCCAACCATTTCCGGGTCATGAAAGTATTGATCAGAAACTTCTCTTTGTACCAGAAGCTTTGACGATGATGCGATCAATCTCAGTTTCTTGCATGTGTAGAAGAAAAGTAACAAACCACCAAATGCAAGCACAAATGCGTATCCCACAACGCATCCTGATGGGTAATGAAATCAAAGGGTAATAAAATGTTTAAAATTTGAACATTACTTAAGCTAGATGAAGTTGACTTTCCAAGTACGTAGGTTTATCGAAGTTCAATGGCAACCATGTTAAATTTTATTTATCCCAATCGAGAATCTGTTGCTTTCAAAAGAAGATAAAGGGCACTAAGATAAAACGTGCAAAACATAAGGGTCGTATTGAAAGTTTCATACTTTCATGTAAAAAATGGTAAAGAGAACACGTATGTTTATTAATTTACTATAATACTAAAAAGGATGTGATACTTACCTACTATGATTCTCCATTGAGAGTGCTTCTCTGCAATACGGATAAAGAAAGAAATGTCACAAATGAATCATCAATTTAGATAGACTTCATACTTTCTTTTCACTGGACTGAAAGCAAATAAAATTTGGAGGTACAATAACTGAAATAATTAAAATACAGTTTAGTAGCAAAGAATGATAAATAAAATAACCAAATAACATGTGAGCAAGTTATTATCCTTTACACTGTTAATCACAAGCGATTACCAGTGTGCTGTTAGCAAAGCAATTCGGCTTAGGTAAAAGATTATTTCAATAATTAGTTTAGAATTATTACAAGGAAGTGTAGTTTGACATGAGATAGGGAAGCAGGGGGAGGGAAACAGAAGTTATACCTATGTGCTATTCCTATAACCTAAAATAATTTCTCATTGCTTGACAAGGACCTAGACAAAAATTTCAGAAAGGATAGAAAAATGGAAATTTGCTACCAGCACCACCAGTAAATATAAATCATAACTGCAAAGACTGATGAAAAGCAATAGAGAATACCAGTACTAGAGGTAAAATACTTATAGAATTCTTATGCTAAACATTGAGTCAGGCACAAAGTAAAAGGCTATTGATTTAATTTTATAAGGGAACAGAATAATCGACTATAGGAAAAAGGTAGCCATCCTTTTCAAAAAGTATGGGAAAATTGAGAATTTTTCACATGTAAATAAGACCAGAAAACTTTGAAAGGGAGATTTAGGAAAAAAAAAAGGTACTATCCATAATTTGCAAAAAGATCAAAAGAAAATTAACAGGATAAATTGATAAAATATGCAAGCTACTAACCTTTAACATCCTCACGAGCGAAAACCTCTGTCGAGTTTCTATCTTCATGATAGGGAACCTCTGTCCAGTTTGCAAAGCAACCGGGTCGCGCTACAAGATCATCTGAGTAACTAGCTGATAGCAGAGTAAGCTGTGAGCTGTCATTTTCAAATGAGAAAATGGACTCAAAAGATGGGTCAAGGGAATTGTCAGGCCTCGAACAATTCTGCGGAGGCCTATCATCTTCACCAAGAGATGGCCAGTAGCTAAGGTTGTAATCAGTTCCAAATATCTTGGGTAGTGATTGTATATGATCAGGAGGGTCACATCTCACAGAAGAAAGGCTACTATTCAATGATTCATACAACCCAACGTACAATTTAACAGGACTAGAAAAATTAAAATAAAGATTACGACAGCCAGATTTTTTCAATGAACTACTAAGATCAGGATATTGAATCGTAATGGTGTTGTTGTCATATGAGATGCTTTCCAATGGTAATATCTTAGGAGGCCATGAGAGAAATGGCTTATTATTGTGACATAAAATCGTTAAATTTCCCTGGCAATTAAGACCCATCGTAATGTCTGATTGGAAGTTGAAAGGAGGCTTAATTGGAATAGAAGGATCACATGGAAGTTTAGGTGTACATGAGTTGGAGAAAGAGGGAAGGAAGAAAATGAAAAAAAGACAAGCCAATACTGAAGCGACCATTAAAGATGGAACCAACTGAGATATTAAGTTATAGCTATTTCTAAACTTTGAAGAAGACGAAGGATACAGACATGCTATTCATATAATTTTCTGTGGATACAGACATGCTAATTCCCCAATATGAAGGACACAGTTCCCTTCATATTGTGGAATTAGCTGACCTTGACTGGGACATTGAAAGGTAAGCAGTTAGGCCCTACAATTTTGAAAAATGTCATAGAGAAGGTTGTTTAGTTTAAACGATATGCATCTTTTTCACTACCCAAAGCATGACTTAAATCTAGGTTAGAATTCACAAGAAAATAATATTCTTCTCATGGATGCGAGTCATATATAGTGGAGAAGGCCGTTGATTTCATTTCGGAAGGGAAATAAATAAGTCATTTATCTTTTTCCCGCGACGTAATTCTGTCTGCTTTACTGGTGAAAATTTACATGTTACTGTAAACATAATTGTTCTTTGGGCTTAAAAGATAGTTGACTTAGTCAAGTTCTTCTCTTGTCGCCAAGTACAAGTCTTTACCACTAATTATTCTATCTTTACATCACCTCTATCCTACCATTGACTGTGAAGTAAACTTAAGAGAAACTAATGAGAGAATAAACCCATATAACAGTTCAGATTGAAATGGACGGTTCAGATTTCTGAAATCTCCAATGACCTTTGTACGGTTGGAGAGGAAAATGATATTGGATGAAGATTCTTGTGGTTAGTTTGTAGTTGACTTGGTCAAAGTCTTCTCTTGTCAGTATCTGTAAATGACCACCTCATTTATTTTCCAAGGATCAGTTTTTCAATACAATTTTACTTAATATCTTAGAGTATGTGCTATCATTGACTGATTTGTTGACTAGCTATAGAACCACCTAGGACAACCAAACATGATCTAAATATGAATTTATGGGCTTAAATACAAATCTAAACATATTGGAAGAGGAGAGATCCACATGATGACTTTCTTGGCATTATGAATATATGAACTAGTCTATCATAACTAAAGATTTGTATTGTAGTTAACTGTGTTTCTTTTTTTTTTTCCCAAAATCACCCAGCAAAATTCCAACAAGCCATTAATCTATCAACTTTTCTAGAGTGTTTAAAATTAAATTTTTTTCCCAAAATCACCCAGCAAAATTCCAACAAGCCATTAATCTATCAACTTTTCTAGAGTGTTTAAAATTAAATTTTTTTCCCAAAATCAGATCTACTTAAAGCTTACATAGCGTGTATGCTCTTATGATTAAATTATTCCAAGGAAGATAACTACAAGTAAACATAACAAGAGGATCATAGAGTTAATTACAAACATTCAATCTTGAAATTTAGAAGAAATAAACTAATAGTTTTAAAAGTCTCGAGGGTTGAGCTTTTTAATATCTGAGTAAATTCCTAATGTAGCTAACAGTTATACGGACCAATTGGTCCGAATAACTCTTCTGTAAATACTTTTTTATCTTAATATATCTTAGTGGAATCTTTCCACTAACCTTCAAAAAAAAAAAGTCTCGAGGGTTCTATGGTTTGCACTTAATAAAACACTGTAAGGTTCTTTATATATGGAAACAATGGTCAATTTTGTCTTTTCAACGAAACTTGGCAAAGAGGCTATTTCAGGTTTTTGGGATGGTAAGTTTGTGGTAGAAAGCGAGAAAGAAATTTTAACAAAACTTGAGATGAGGGTACTTTTTTCCATCTTAATGAAAAAAGAACAGGGGATTCGAGGCTTGAAAGAAGGCTTGCCGGTATACTTTCTTGGGTAATGATTTCGCTGGAAAAAATCGTTCAGATTTTGTTCAGTACAAACTTTATTGGGTTTTTTTTGCTAAAAAAAAAACATGTATATTTTGTATATTTTAAGAGTGAATCTTTAAAAAAAAAAAGTAATAAAGCGATAAATTTTCTGGACAATAGTTATTGAACCACATTATATGTTTAAATAGTAAATAGATGAAATCAATTCTACAATTAGAGGTTAGAATAGTGCAATAAACGGTCATAATTTCAAACACCGTCATTGTAAGTGGGAACCGTGAAATATTAACGCATCACTTGGTTAAATCATATATATATTTTAATACTCTGCTCGGGGGAAATGATAGAGATGGCACAGCTTTGACCACAGTCAAAGGTTGTTAGCAATTATGTTAAGAAAGGTTGTTAGGCAAGGTTGTTAGATAAGTTTGTTAAGCATCTATTAGCTGATACTATAGGCTATATATAGCCCTTCTTGTAAATGTAATAGACAATGGAAAATTAATAACAAAGAATACTTTCTCTCTCAATTTATTGTTCTTCAACAGTTATTATGGTATCAGAGCTTTGGTAAGGTGGAATTAGGCTAACGCCTATTCCAGAAATTATGCCTCAAACCCAATCTCCTATCCCAGCTTAAAAAAAAAACCTTTTTATTCCAGATATAATCTTCTATTCCTTTATATTCTAGTCTAAACCTTCTTTATTCCACTTTATTCTAAATCTACTCTTTCTATCCCCCTTATCCCTCTCTATTCTTGATCCAAACTCATCAAGAAACAACAGATCAAGAAAACCAGAAAAACCAAATCGGTGCATACTAGTACTCAGAACAGACATCAGTACTAGCTCGCTATGTCGAGCAACGCACCAGTTGCCTCTGACTTGCTGATCAAACTCAAATTGATAGTGAATTACGTAGGGTTTTGGCTTAGGTTTTGCCTTATTTTCTCACATTTATGTTTAATTAATCCATGAAAAAGGTTATTGTTGTCCAACTTTGTGTTTTAGTGCAAAAACATGTTTTGGGGCTATTTTACACCATTTGGAGCAAGAATCAGGTCGATCGGAATAGCGCAGCTCATCGGCTAAGGCTCTGGTACGAGCCGTATTCACCAATACTGACCAGAGCCTCAGTACGGACTAGAGATGGCCGATACGCATTAACTCTCTCAGTGACACAGTGGGAGTATAGTCAGTATTAGCCAATCCGGACCGTATCCGAGGCACCCTTTGGTGAATAACTACGCCAGCTGTATCTAGATCAGATAACTTGAACTCCACTCATCTCTATATAAGCCCTCTGGACTGAACATAAACATATCTTTGTATCTTTGGTTTTATTATTTCATTAAGTGAGAAGAGAGGAGTGTGTAGAGACTAAGTAGGAGGGTACTTCGTGTATGGTTGTATCTTTCTCTTATCTCTTTGTAAACATGTCATTTCGCGGCTAAGTTTAGATTCTTAAGGTTGGCAGTAAACCTTGTTACTCATGATGCTTTGATATATACTTTTATTAGATCATTGTTTAGTCTTTTGTTGTTCGATTGTGTTTGCGTTTCATGTTCTATCTTGCTTGATTTTGTTTATTAGTCTAGACCGTCATGTGGTGGCCACACATGAGAGTTCGTCATCTTTAGGCTAATCGAATTGGAATAAGGGAGAATAAAAATACTAGATTAGTGGTGGAAATCTTAACCAGAGATACCATTAATTGGATCAACAAAAGTGTATATGGGAGTCTCGACATTCACAGACGAATGTCGCATTGTCGTGCCTTACCATAGGGACACCCAACATGACCAAGATAATAGGGCGACGTACCTAACAGTGAAGTCTGAATTCTTTTGAGCTAATCACATATCTCCTTGCACTAGTCAAGACAAGCCTTAACGGGAAAGTGATAATCACTAAATTGATAATCACTAAATTGAGCTAATCACTAAATTAATTGGTAGGGTGGTGATCAGAGTCAAAATAATGATGATTTACGTAGGGTTTTGGCTTAGGTTTTACATATTTTCTCACGCTTATGTTTAATTATTTAGAGAAAAAGGCTACTGTCACCCTTCTTTATGTTTTATTACAGAAAACAGGTTTTGGGACTATTTGACACCAAATTAAGCTAGAATCGAGTCAATTGGATCAGCGACACTCATCGACTAAGTCCCTGTTACGGCCAGTATTGACTAATACGGACCAGGCCTAGCACAGACCAGAAGATAGCGCTGGAAGCATCAAACCCTAACTGCCAAGGTCCTAATACGGACCGTATCACCTGATACGGCCCGTATCCGAAGGCATCTCTTGGGGAATAAATGCCGACAGTTGTTTTCAGATCAGTTTCTTAGCCCCTACTCAACCTCTACACGTCCCTCCACTCCTATATAAGGCCCCTGGGCAGAAGGAATAGTTATCTTTGTAATTAGGGTTAGATTTGATTAAAGTGAGAAGAGAGGAGTGCTTGTAACGATGCCGTTCCGCGGCTAAGTTCCTTTTCTTAGGGCTAGGCAGTAAACCTTGTTACTCTTGATATTTTGATATATATATTTCTGTTGATTATGGTTTCTTGTTGTTGTACTAAAATGCTTTTGTGATTTACTATCTCTTCATCTAATTTCAATGATCTAGTTTGAGTCTGTTAGGGTAGTGACAGTACTTTAATGGTAAGAGAAACTATTTGTATGAATTAGCCTCGTTGAGATCTATTAGGTTTATGTGAAGAAAACCTTAGCGGGGAAACCATAAACCAGACCAACAAAACGCGTACCAAATTCCATCACATGCGTAAAGTAAATCGCAGTGATCTGTGTAGTAATTTGGGGTATTTGAGAGATCAGACATTTGCGTAAGGTAAATCGCAGTGTCCTATGTAGAATCTCGGTGAAAGATCTGTCATTCTTGCGTAACATAAATCGCAGTGACCTATGTGGTGTCTTTCATTAAAACAACAACAGGAAATCAGACGCAACAGGAATATATTGTCAAGACGGATTGAGTGGCAATGGTGTGCCGAAACCCTAGGAATTCTCATCTCTATCTTTATTTTAATTACTTTTAATTGCTTCCTAATTTACATTGATCAAAACAACATCTCTCAATTTTCAGATTTCGTCTAGCCTTTCAAAAGATTGTGATTCGATCGCTCAAAGCATTGAACCAATATTCCCTGTGGATCGACCTCGAATATACTACTCGATAGGATTGTGCGCTTGCAGTCCGAACCGATAGCATTTTCGAGTTTATAAATATTAAAAGAAACATTGCTCTCTTTTGAGTGATCAGGTGGTTATACGCGAAAGTGATAATCACTAAATTGGATTAGAAACCCTCATACAACAACTGAAAACCAACATCAAATAAGGTAAGAATTAAAGCGGATTGAAGTAACAACGGTGTGCCAAAACCCTAGGAATTCACATCTTTATCTTTACTTTACTTACTTTTAATTTTCGCCAAATACATTGATCAAAACAACAACTCTTTAATTTCAGATTTTGTCTAGCCTTTCGAAAGATTGTGGTTTAATCGCTCAAGACCTTAGACCTTAGACCTTATTCCCTACGGATCGACACTCGTTTATACTACTCGATAGGATTATGCACTTGTAATCTGACTCGATAGCAAACCGGGTTATAAATTTTATTAGCACACGATTTCACTGATCACTTGCACCAGCCCGCACCGAGCACCCGACTAGATCGAGAGAAGATGGATATGAGGTTTGTCAGAGAGATCGCGCAAGATATCAATCAAGATGGATTTTTGGTTTCAGAGCTCAGTCGTAGCACATTCCTCTTGACAACTCAGAGCTCAAATGGCGCGAAAATTGATAGTAATGATGCCACGTTGTCACCGTCCGACGATGCTGCTGGAACGTCGGAAGGGGGTTTCGTGTTAGTTTGTAATAATCTAGAAGTCAATAATACGATAATTATATAAAGCTTTGTTCATGAATTGAATGATTAATAAAATGTCATTTTGTTTCCTTGAGTATTATTGAATTTATGAATCATTTCGAGTTAATGACTGGAATTATGAAACTTCATAATACAGATGATATATACTCTTAAAAGGTCACTGACCGAGGTAATTAGCAGGAACACTAACTGCCGCTACAAGGTTAGTATGTGGATTAAAAGATGGTCAAGTTTTATAGACCATAGACACAGAGTTGTCATTTTAATCACATAGATACATGTTCCAGGAACATGGTATTTGACAGACCCCGAATGAAAAATTATACGGAATTGTGTTCGTGTCATTAATGCTTTCATTCAGTGTTAAATTCTAAAGTATGAGGTATTCATCGTTCCTACATAAGAAATGTATCTGTGACTGTTACCTAACGCTATCCGTAAAAAGTAGCTATAACGGTAGCTCTTCGGTATACATAACTTATGCTGAGGAAGTGATGGTCTACCAAAAGTACTATTGTTCCTCGTATTTATTATACGAGTTATAGTGTCACTGGGCCCCTTGATAGAATAAGATTATCTGCATGCGGTATGATTAACAAGAGTTAATCATATTTGATAATCTGTTCAAGATCAAGAAAAGATTAATTTGCAAGGATGACACAAACCTACCTTGAAATTAATCTGACAGCTATGATACGAAAGAATTAAACACAAGTAAAATAGTTTACTGGATCGTGATATTGTACAGTACAGCATCATCTGTGTAATTGGATGGTCATGATGCGTTTTGCCAGATGCCTCTCATGATTATAGAAGTTAAAAACAGTTTTAATTCTATTTACCAACATAACACAGATCCTATCAGGTCACACCGTATAGGAGCTACTCGGAGAATCTTATTGTGATTGATTATAACTTGGTTATGATCAATAGTAAGATGGTTATAATTAATTATACTTGATATAATTATATTATAAATGTCATGTAAAATGACAAGCAAAAACATTGGTTAATTTATAAACGTACACGGTACGTTGTATAAATTTACCGAAATAACGACCGTAAGAAATATAATTGTTCAGAACAATTATATAATCAACTAATGGATAAATATATTAATTATGAATTAATATATATATATTTGGGCCTAAAGTTTTTTTTCCCTTTTTCGGCCGAATTTGATTGAAATCAAATTCGTTTGATTAAATGAAAAAGGCCTAATTAATTTGATTAATTAAAAGCCCAAAGCTAAAGCCAAATAAGATTGAATTTTGACACGTAAGATAACAAATTCAATTTGATACACAAATCCAATTTGATTTCTCATTGCCGAACCGACTATCTAGGGGCATTTTGGTAATTTCATTACCATGCCATATGCCTATAAATAGAAGGTGCCATGAAGAGAGAAACTTACTAATTCACATAATCGGATTCAGATCTGTCTGATCGATTCGAATTATAATTTCTCTCTTTCTCAGTTACGGTAGTTCTCGGGATTACGGCGTTTTTGCATAATTCCGCGGTTTACGGTATTTCTGGCAAAAGAAATAAACCGCTCTCCGGTTAGTCCTGGTGGATAACAGATAGAGGCACCATACGTTTGGTGCTACAAGACGCGACTACAATCCAATTGAAATTTGGATACAAGGTATAAATGTTATATTAATCTATTTAATTGTTAAATAGATTTAATCTTTTAGAAATCAATCAAAGGAGTAGATCTATAAACTGATTAAAATACAAGTAAATACGGTTTTACTACTTTGGGTCTATACAGGATTAATCTGGTATGTAACTCTCGGTTATTATCCGACATACTACTTAATCTATGATCTGAATGAGTAAAGTTTTACTTACGGCTTTTAATCTAAGAAACGGATTGAACAGGTATGTAACTCTCGGTAGATTATCCGACATACCACTTCAATCCTTTTGGCTTGAGTTAGACGTAGAAATTTTTGTTCTACGGTCTTTCCGCAGCTTGAGCTTAAAAGTTAATCAATGGGTTTGAACAGTCAAAACCCGGGTTTGAACAGTTGAAACCCAACATTTCGATGCTGCTCCGAAGCTCAGTCCGACCTCCGCTGCTGCTCACCTTCACCTCGATGATCACTTTAGGTCTATTTCTAGCTCTAAGACCAAGGTAGCACGCACTGCTCCTAATCTCAACGCACCACCGTTACACACCAAAACCACCCTTGCTCCGCCACCGCCACCTCTCATCATGCCTCCAGAATTCCTCAATAGCGAAGTCGTGCAAGATTTTAGCGATGAAGAAGGGTTAATGGAATTAGGTCTACCGAACCTACTTGATGTCTTCTCAAAGTCCAAGTCCAAGTCCAAAGGTTAAAAGCCCACTTCAAAATCTAATTTCTTTTATTTTCCTACAAAGTCCAAGTCCAAAGGTTGGTCACTTCGTCAACTTGACGTCAACAATGCTTTTCTTCATGGCGATCTCAATGAAGTTTTACATGGCTCAGCCTCCGGGCTTTGTAGATCCCGATTTCCCTAATCATGTTTGTCTTCTCAAAAAGGCACGTTATGGTCTCAAGCAAGCCCCACGTATGTGGTTTCATCGTCTTCATGATTTTCTTGCCTCTCTCGGGTTTGTGGCCTCCCAATCTGACTCTTCTCTCTTCATCAAACGCACTGCTCATGATGTTGTGTACCTTCTTGTTTATGTCGACAATATTATTATCACCGGCACTTCACAACCTCTGGTTGATCACCTAATTTATAGTCTTCATGCTACCTTCACCATTAAAGATCTTGGTTCTCTCTTACTTTTGGGTATTAAGGCAACCAGCACTAGTTATGGTCTTCTTCTTTCCCAAAGTCAGTACATTGATGATCTTTTACATAGAGCTAAAATGGAAGGTGCCAAGCCTGTTTCTACTCCTATGCAAAGTGGTCTTCAACTCTCAAAACTTCAGGGTGATCCACTTCCTGATCCTCACCTGTATAGAAGCATCGTGGGGGCCCTTCAGTATGTTACCATTACACGACCCGAGATTGCTTTTGCAGTCAACCGAGTCTCTCTTTTTATGCATTCTCCAACAGAAACTCACTAGTCAGCAGTAAAGCTCCTTCTTCGTTACCTCAAGGGCACTATTATTTATGGTTTGCTCCTTCGCCCTTCTTCTCACCTTTCTCTTCAAGTTTTCTCTTATGCTGACTGGGCCAGCAGCCCTGATGATCATCGTTCTACTATCGGCTATTGTGTCTTTCTTGGAAACTCCCTTGTCTCTTAGTCCTCCAAAAAGAAAACTACAATTGCTCGGTCTAGTACATAGGCTGAAAATAGGGCACTTGCTGCTACTGCAGCTGAGGTTGTGTGGCTCTAATCGCTTCTTCAAGAACTTATTCTTGATCATATCGCTTCCCCAGTTTTATGGTGTGATAATCTTGGTGCGACTTTTCTTACTGCCAACCCAGTACATCATGCATCACCAAACACATTGAGGTCGACATTCACTTTATTCGAGACTTGGTGGCCTCTCGTCACCTTTTTGTACGATTCATGTCTTCCCAAGACCAGATTCTTAAAATCTGAAGAGTTAAGAACTCTATTTGTAGATCTAAGATGTCACCGTGGAGTTTTGGAACACCAGTATTGTATAAACAATACTGAGGCAATAAGCCCAAATTCGATGTCATCAGAATACTATGAAGAATGTTCCGGAGAGGCTAGATCTAACCTCACTAAATGTGACACACTCAAAGTATTGGAATTGAAAGGGGGGCATTTGATAAATATTCCTCCCTTCATTTCCAAGTTGAAACATCTTGCTTATCTTCATATTACTTTTATTTCTCATGTTTTACTGGTTGTCTTTCTTCTATTACTTGTTGTTTTTAATCTTCTTCTTGTTGTCTTCCATCTTGTCATGGTTGTCTTTCATATTCTACTAGTTGTCTTTCATCTTTTTGTAGTTGTCTTTGTGTTCTACTAGTTGTGTTTCTCATTTTCTACTTGTTGTCTTTCATCTTCTTCTAATTGTCTTTCATCTTGTACTGGTTGTCTTTCACCTTGCACTGGATGTGTTTCAGGTTGTACTAGGTGTCTTTCAAAATCTTCTAGTTATCTTTCATGTTCTACTAGTTATGTTTCCCATGTTCTACTGGCTGTCTTCTTCAACAACTTGTTGTTTTCATCTTCTTCTAGTTGTCTTTCATCTTGTACTGGATGTGTTTCATGTTTTACTAGTTATTTTTCTTCTATTAGTAGTTGTTTTCCATCTTCATATAATAGTCTTTCATCTTTTTTTAGTCGTTCTTCATCATCTCTAGTTGTCTTCCATGTTCTACTAGATGTGTTTCTCCTGTTCTACTTCCTGTCTTTCTTCTTCAACTTGTAGTTTTTCATATTCTTCTAGTTGTCTTTCATCTTGTCCTGGTTGTCTTTAATGTTCTACTTATTGTCTTTCATCTTCTTCTAGTTGTCTTTCATGTTCTACAAGTTGGGTATCTCATTTTCTAGTGGTTGTCTTTCATGTTCTACTGGTTTTCTTTCTTCTACTACTTGTTGTTTTTCATCTTATTCTAGTTTTCTTTCATGTTGTACTGGTTGTCTTTCATGTTCTACTGGTTGTGTTTTTCATGTTCTACTTATTGTCTTTCTTCTTCTTTTAGTTGTCTTTCATCTTGTATTGGTTTTCTTTCATATTTTTCTAGTTGTCTTTCAATTTGTTCTGGTTGTCTTTCATGTTCTACAGGTTGTCTTTCGTCTTTTTCTAGTTGTCTTTCATGTTCTACAAGTTGGATTTCTCATGTTCTAGTAGTTGTCTTTCATCTTCTTCTAGTTGTACTGGTTGTCTTTCATCTTGTACTGGTTGTCTTTCATCTTTTTCTAGTTGTCTTTCATCTTGTACTGGATGTGTTTCATGTTTTACTGGTTGTCTTTCTTCTACTACTAGTTGTTTTTCATCTTCTTCTAGTAGTCTTTCATGTTCTTCTAGTCGTCTTTCAAGATCTCTAGTTGTCTTCCATGTTCTAATAGGTGTGTTTCTCCTGTTCTACTTGTTGTCTTTCTTCTACTACTTGTAGTTTTTCATCTTCTTCTAGTTGTCTTTCATCTTCTCCTGGTTGTCTTTCATGGTCTACTGGTTGTCTTTCATCTTCTTCTAGTTGTTTTTCATGTTCTACAAGTTGGGTTTCTCATGTTCTAGTGGTTGTCTTTCTTGTTCTACTGGTTGTCTTTCTTCTACTACTAGTTTATTTTCATCTTCTTCTTGTTGTCTGATAGGTCTATATTTCATCTATTATTTCGTCTTGTTTCCAGACCAGACCTTGTGACTTTGACCACTAAATTGCATAGTTTATATTGAAAATCAATATAATATGGTACTGCTGCAGTTTTGTGGTTGATTTGCAGGAAATAGGCGAAAAATAGGCAAAAGGCAGAGTTCTGACTTCCCCCACGCGACCCGCGTCCCACCTGATGCGGGTCGCATCGCAGCCCAGACGCGACCTCAGACGCGACCCTCACAGCTCGCATCCTTGCCACTTGACGCGGGTCGCATGGAAACTCATGCGGGTCGCGTCGAGTTAACTGAGCCAGGCCCAATTAAGGCCCACGAAGGAAACTATATATGTAGCAGGCCTGGCAACAGAAAGGGCAATCTGATTATTCCACGATTTTCACCAGAGACAGGAGAGATCGGAGTTTGAAGTGAAGGCCTGAGCGCCTGAGGCGATCTGAAGAGGAGAGAGACGATCTGGAGCTGAAGAGGAGGCGATCTGGAGAAGAAGACTCAACCTGAAGCTTCAATCCTCTTCTCTACCTCTTCTCTCACTATGATTTGCTTTCTTCCTCTCTCTCTTGTTTTGATTTATTTGATGTCTGAGTAGACTTGTAGTTTCGAGGGTTTGGATTTGTAGTCTGATACTTTGTTTGATGATGCATATGGATTGATTCTTATTGTTATTTCGTGTTTCTTTGATTCTTGTATTATTTGAGATTGCTTGATCTGAATTGTTTGATTCTTGATTGCTTACTGTTGAATGCCTTAGGCATTTCTTCTTGTACCAAAGGCTTGATGCTTCTTGCAATTAGGTTAAGTACTTGAGGTAGGTCTGAGAACCGAAAGGTGAGGTCAATGAGTAGCCGAAAGGTAAAAGTTTCCACTTGCTCTTGCTCAGCTTGTGGATACCTTTAGTAAACAGAATTGAGAACTTAGGTTTAGATCAAACAGCTTGATTAAACCTGAGAAGGTGAAATTGCAATTCCAAACCAGGTCTGCTAAGCCAACACACGAAAGTTGAGGTTCAGTGACACTAGGTACGGTCAATCTAACCTTACACGACTTAAACAGCAAGTTTCTGACATGTGCAGACTCAGCTCAAGGGACCATGCGGGTCGCGTGACTTAGCACGCGGGTCGCATCACACGGGTCGCAAGCCACAGCTTGCGGGTCGCGTGCCAGGTTCGGAGCGCTTAAGGCTAAGCGGGTCGCATGCGAAAGCATGCGGGTCGCGTCACAAAGGTCGCATGCGAGAGCATGCGGGTCGCGTGGCAGGTCTGAGCAGCAAAGTTGAAGATGAAATCTGAAACCCTTGAAACGCCCTTTTATACCATAGTACAAAATACAAACATTTAGTTGATTCTTTACTTGTTCATACATTGTTAATTGAAATTGTTCATATATTCTTTAGTTTCATTCGTTTACTTGTTCATACATCTTAGGAATAGACAAACCCCAATTTTCACACTTCTAGTACCTAACCAGGAATAGTTTAAGTTCAGAAAATAGACCGTCCGTGAGGATCGACACCCGTTCTAACTACACGACGGGGTTGTGCACTTGCAACCTTTGTCAAAGAGTTGAATAGGGTTTAAACTCTACAGCCTGGCTGTAGTGAAACTCTGTACCTCTCACTTGGGAGCGAACAAGTTTTTGGCGCCGTTGCCGGGGACGGCTTTCATTCTCTGAATTTTTGCTTTTCTTAGTTAATCTAGATTTTAATCTGTATCCTTTATCTTTCTTTTCTTTTACTGAAAGCTGGCTCTTAACCATCCTCCTGCAGGTAGATACACACTGAAATACCAACTGAGGAGCAGAGGGCCACTTTTTGACGAAACTCCTCCAGACGAAACTGCTGCTGCTCAGCCATCTCTTGACGCGACCCGCACCGAGGTTGACACAACCCGCATCACATCAGACGCGACCCGCGAGACCTCCCACGCGACCCGAGTTGAAGAGATGTCAGAACATCCGAGCAGAGACGACAGGGAGGAAAGAGAAAGAGACAGGGAAGAAGTCCTGACCGACCCCGAGGATGAAGAGACGGACGTCTTCATGCCAAGGACACTTCGAGAATTCAACGTGCCACGAGCTGGAGATGTCAGAGGAGCAATCAGGTTGCCAAGAGTACCTGGACAGCAACCGAACTTCAATCCAGGAGTGGTCAACATGGTTCAGCAGAACACCTTCCATGGCATGGATCACGAGGATCCTCATGCTCACCTCCAGACCTTTCTCGAGTGCATCACAACCATCAAGACCAATGGAGCAACCGCCGATTACACCAAACTGGCTCTTTTTCCTTTTACTCTTAGGGACAAAGCTAAGAAATGGTTAGGGTCGTTACCTAGGGATTCGATCACCAGCTGGAGGGAATTATCCAAGTTGTTTCTAACTAGGTTTTTCCCTCACAAAAGAACCGCCAAGGTAAGGAACGAACTGACCAGCTTTAGGCAATTGTTAGATGAGCCCCTCAATGAGTCTTGGGAAAGGTTTAGAGAGTTGCAGTATTCTTGTCCGCACCATGGTTTACCCGATTGGTTGTTGATCCAAACATTTTATGATGGTTTGACAGAGAGCACTCGTTCTTCTGTAGATGCAGTTGCAGGTGGAGCATTGATGTCTCGAGAGCCTCTTGAAGCCATGAACCTGATCGACCACATGGCACAGAACCAACAGTGGTCCGGCCGCGACAACGCCCGACCGAGAGGTAGCGGCAAGTTTGAGGTCGATCACATCACTGCCTTGACCGCCAAGATGGATGCCATGCAGAGGGCGATGGACAAGCTGAGCGTGAAGGCAGTCGAACAACAACCGCAGAGCTGCGTCATGTGTGGAGACGAGAGACACAGCTACGAGCAATGCCCCTTGGCAGAGGTCGAAGAGAGCAACGAGCAGGTAAGTTCCTTGAACAACGAACCTTCATTTTTTCCAAAGCCTCCTTTCAACCGATCCTACTCCAAGGATCCGATTGAGCAACAAAACTGGAGGTGGAATCAAAACAATGCTCCTAGACCTCCTTTCAACAACTCGTTTCACAATCCGTCTTCCAGTGACAACAACAATTCTTTCAATCGTCCGTCTTCCAGTCACAACAATTGGAACAATCCCTCTTCCAACAACAACTCCAACAAGAACTTCTATCAGAACGCTTCTTTTCCCAATCAGAACAATCGAGCACCTCAAGCCGGTCCTTCCAAACCGTACGTGCCTCCCTATGCGACCAATTTCACACATGAGCAAGGGAAGATGAATCAGATGATGTGGGAACAGATGCAGAGCATGTCCACTCAAATGGCGACTCAAAACAAGTTGTTGGAGCAATTGAGTCACATCGTCACTTCGAGCCAACCTCAACCTGGAAATCTGCCGGCTCAGCCAGAACCCAACCCCAGAGGAGATGTTAAGGCGATCACGCTGCGAAGTAGGACCCAATACCAAGAACCAGCCTTCCCACCTGATCTAACTCCATTGGATGTGACCCACATTGTTGAGACGCGACCCGCGTGCCATCCCACGCGACCCGCGTCACCCGAGTCAAATGCCCTCTTACGCCAAATTCTTGAAGGATATCTTATCCAACAAACGAAGCTTGGAGGGTAATGAAACAGTGAAGTTGACGGAACAGTGCAGTGCCATTCTGAAGAGCGACCTACCTCCCAAATTGAACGACCCAGGGAAGTTTTCCATTCCTTGCATCATCGGCAAGGCCACGATCAAGAGATCTCTGCGACTTGGGAGCTAGCGTGAGCCTCATGCCGCGCACGATTTTCGAGCGAATGGGAGTAGGAGAGCTCAGGCCCACGCGAATGACGTTGCAGCTAGCAGACTCCTCAGTACGATTACCACTTGGCATAGTGGAAGACGTACCAGTTCAAGTCGGTAAGTACTTTGTACCTGTAGACTTCGTGGTCATGGAAATGGAAGAGGACAAGGAAGTCCCCATCATTCTGGGACGACCTTTCCTCAGGACTGCAGGTGCAATCATCGATGTGTCTCAAGGAACACTGACCTTGAACTTTGGAGGAGAGAGAGTGTGTTTCCAAATTGATCAAGCCATGAAGTACCCTTCTGCCGCATCTTGTTCCCGAGTGGATGTGCACGAAAAATGCCTAACAGATTTGGTAGAAGAGTACTTTCTTGATCGGACCCGTGAGAGCGTGAATGAACACACTGAATTCTTGTTCGAACTGAACGAAATCGGCCATCTGAAAGAAGTCAGAAGAGCAGAAGTGAAAACAGCTGACTTGGAAGACCCTGACATGACTCGCATGCCAGATGATGCGACACGTGAAGGCAACCAATCGGACCCTTGGTATGCAGGCATTGCCAACTTCATCGCTTCTTGGGATCTATCCGATCCCGCCCCAGTCGAAGATTAGAGAAAGGAAGGTCGAGCTTGAGACCTAAAACAAGCGCTTCTTGGGAGGCAACCCAAGCCAGTTCATTCACTTGCATTACATTTAGATTAGATTTAGAGATAGTTTAGAGTTAGATTAGATTTCTAGTTGTTTTCCTTTTGTAAAAAAATACCAAAAAGAACTCCTGACGCGACCCGCATGAGATTCCACGCGACCCGCGTGCCGTGCCACGCGATCCGCGTGAAATTCCACGCGACCCGCGTCATCTCGAACCGACGGCTGGCATTGAAGGGGCGCGTCGAAACGACGCGAGGTCCCTTTTTAACCCGCGTCCCCTCCTTCTCCTCTTTTCCTTCCCAGCCGATTCCACTCTCTTTTCCTCTTTTCTTTTCTCTTCAACCGAGGAAGCGCCAACGAGCCCTCTTCACCGAACTTGCTCCGTCGATCTTCTCTCTTCTTCTCCGCCGACGCCACCGACGCAGCAGGTAAGTTCTCTTCTCCTTTCTCTGTTGGTTCACCACCCTACCAGCCCCCTTGGTTCACGCGACCCGCGCCCTGACCCAATCGACCCGCTCCGGTGCCCGGTTCATACCCTAACCAGAACAACTCAACCCACTCTAGTCCCGTTCAAACCCTAACCAGCCAGGTCCGGTTTGGTGCGACCAACGTCCTGACTCACGCGACCCGCGTTCTCCTTCACGCGAGTCGCATCAACGTCCACGCGACCCGCGTCAGATCTCACGCGAGTCGCATCAAAACCCACGCGACCCGCGTCTGTTTGAGCCAGAGACAGAAACATGGACCCTCGCCGAGAAATCCGATCCAAGCGCAGACAGGAACTGAGGCAAGCCACTCCTTCTCATTCTTCTCATTCGGCCTCACACAATGAGGGTACTCATCCTTCTCATTCTTCTTCTTCTTCTCATTCTTCTCCTTCCCATTATTCTTCTCATTCTTCCCATCATGCCGAAAATTCCGAGGTTGAGTATTCTTCTGAGCACTCCAACCCCCTTTCTGGTCAGTACACTCCTCGGGCAGATGCATATCCACCACCACACTTCCGCCTCTCCAATCGCGGCATGTTCAATCGCTTTGAGATTTTGCAACAACGCACATTCGCCAACACTCGCCGAGTCGATTTGGGTACTTTACATGCCTTTGGAGTTTATGAGGAGTTTGTTCGCCTCACAGAGAGGATCGGGTTTACTTCCACTTTCTGGGGCATTCAGTGCGATTGCTATACGGAGCTCACGCTTGAGTTCCTCTCTTCTCTCAAACTCAAGTGTGATGCAGATGAACAGCCGTACATTCGCTTCCAAATGCGCAACGATCCTTGGATTGTTCCTCTTGCAACATTGCGCGAGTGGTTCGGCTTCGCACCAAACCCCACGACCGATTCCATTCACTACCGCGAGGGCTTTGACAGAGACATCTTCTGGCGGTTGATCACGGGTAAGGAGGTCGCCACGAGCAACGAGTTCAGGAGCTCTGCCATACCTCACCCTGTTCTACGTTGCATCCAGCGCACTCTTGCGAATACCATTTTTGCACGTGGCGAGACAGTTGCACGTGCCAATGAGGAGGACCTCGCATTGCTGGACTTCATGCTCCGCACCGAAGAGGATTTTGAGCGGCCCAATCTGATGCTCCTTATGGTTACTCACTGGGTGGATGTCCAGAAGAATCGGAGGCCAAGAGGCCTCATCCACATCGGTGCCTACGTCACTCTTATTGCTGAGCGGCTTGGCGTCTCAATCGCCGGCCTCACTCTCTCTCAGGGCCCGTTCATAATGGATGCCAAGGCTTTCTCTCAGGCGGCATTCATCAAGATCGAGCGAGGTCCTGCCAACCACCGTGACCGGTATTTATGGCGCCTGCAGGATGGTAGCCAGCACCAGTTGCCTCATCCTTTCCACATCTCTTTCACGGACGAGGCCACTTGGCTATTTCCTCCCCCACAGCCAGCTGAGCATGCACCACCACCACCTCCTCCTCAGCCTCAGCTTCATGTCTATGGTGATGTTCACATGGGTGATGCTCTCATGCCGCCTACGCAGTTCCACGCCTCCACCTTCGCTGCTGGTCCTTCCTCGTCTGCAGCTGCTGGTCCATCCACCTCTTATTCTCGCCCCTCTTATCCACCTCCCATTCCCGATCCCTCCATTCATGATGTCTACAGCTTGGTGTATGACATGAGGCGCGAGCATGGTGAGTTCCTCTATGACATGCGGCGCGAGCAGGGTGATGCTCTCGATGATCTCCAGATACGGATGAGCACGCTAGAGGAGCAGATGCGAGGCTGGCGAGGCTTCGATCGTGATCCTCCGCAGGATTGAGTGGGTATGTTTCCTCTTTCCCCTTTGCTTTTATTTCTCTTTATCTTTCAGTCTTGAAGCATTGAGGACAATGCTCAGGCTAAGCTTGGGGGGGAGACTTTTGTATCTTAGGATTTACTTTTGTGTTTTAGGATTTATTTTGTTTTATTTAGGTCATGCTTACTTTTCTTTGCATTTTTAGGTGAAAAATTTGCTTTATTGTTTCAATTTGAGACCCATTTGAAAATTTTTATATGATTGGGATGACTTTGGGAAATTGGATTTAACCTCATAATTGACCAAATAGAACTGATTAGGACCAAATGGTTTGAGATTTGTAAAATTTGGAAACTTGAATGTCGAAATAGAATTTAGAAACCGAATTGTGCCTTTCAAATAATGGAAATAGGGATTTCAAATATAGAAAGGTTGGGATATCCGTTGGTGTGAATGAACGCTAGTGGATGTGTGTATTCATGGTATGTGCAAATAAAAAAAAAAAGAGGGAAAATGACAATAAAAAGGAATGAAAAGACGGAGAACATAAGAGTACTGGCAATAAGTCTTGAACGGACGCCTTTGAGCTCGTCTCCCAATTAGAAAAGAAAGAAAAAAAATAATAATAAAATAAAATTTTTGCACATATCAACACACGAAGTCCGCAACTTTCTGACCTAAGCTTGATTTAAGCTTGGGGGGGACAAAAAGGGAAATCTCCTACAAATGAGGGCATAGTTTAGTGAAAAAATGATAATTCGATAGTTCAAGTAATCAGTTTTGCAAATTTTGAAACATTTAAAATTTGAGGTTTTGTTAATCAATTTGTGAAGTGAATCAGAATTGACCAAGGAAAATCCAAATCATAATAAAAAGATTCTTCAGTTTCTTTATTGGAGCAATTAAGTAAATTTTCACATTTTAGGCATTTAGCTTGCATTTAGATTCCAAACCCGGTTTGAAAGTACAGATTTGCTTGAGGACAAGCAAAGGGTAAGCTTGGGGGAATTTGATAGGTCTATATTTCATCTATTATTTCGTCTTGTTTCCAGACCAGACCTTGTGACTTTGACCACTAAATTGCATAGTTTATATTGAAAATCAATAGAATATGGTACTGCTGCAGTTTTGTGGTTGATTTGCAGGAAATAGGCGAAAAATAGGCAAAAGGCAGAGTTCTGACTTCCCCCACGCGACCCGCGTCCCACCTGATGCGGGTCGCATCGCAGCCCAGACGCGACCTCAGACGCGACCCTCACAGCTTGCATCCTTGCCACCTGACGCGGGTCGCATGGAAACTCATACGGGTCGCGTCGAGTTAACTGAGCCAGGCCCAATTAAGGCCCACGAAGGAAACTATATATGTAGCAGGCCTGGCAACAGAAAGGGCAATCTGATTATTCCACGATTTTCACCAGAGACAGGAGAGATCGGAGTTTGAAGTGAAGGCCTGAGCGCCTGAGGCGATCTGAAGAGGAGAGAGACGATCTGGAGCTGAAGAGGAGGCGATCTGGAGAAGAAGACTCAACCTGAAGCTTCAATCCTCTTCTCTACCTCTTCTCTCACTATGATTTGCTTTCTTCCTCTCTCTCTTGTTTTGATTTATTTGATGTCTGAGTAGACTTGTAGTTTCGAGGGTTTGGATTTGTAGTCTGATACTTTGTTTGATGATGCATATGGATTGATTCTTATTGTTATTTCGTGTTTCTTTGATTCTTGTATTATTTGAGATTGCTTGATCTGAATTGTTTGATTCTTGATTGCTTACTGTTGAATGCCTTAGGCATTTCTTCTTGTACCAAAGGCTTGATGCTTCTTGCAATTAGGTTAAGTACTTGAGGTAGGTCTGAGAACCGAAAGGTGAGGTCAATGAGTAGCCGAAAGGTGAAAGTTTCCACTTGCTCTTGCTCAGCTTGTGGATACCTTTAGTAAACAGAATTGAGAACTTAGGTTTAGATCAAACAGCTTGATTAAACCTGAGAAGGTGAAATTGCAATTCCAAACCAGGTCTGCTAAGCCAACACACGAAAGTTGAGATTCAGTGACACTAGGTACGGTCAATCTAACCTTACACGACTTAAACAGCAAGTTTCTGACATGTGCAGACTCAGCTCAAGGGACCATGCGGGTCGCGTGACTTAGCACGCGGGTCGCATCACACGGGTCGCAAGCCACAGCTTGCGGGTCGCGTGCCAGGTTCGGAGCGCTTAAGGCTAAGCGGGTCGCATGCGAAAGCATGCGGGTCACGTCACAAAGGTCGCATGCGAGAGCATGCGGGTCGCGTGGCAGGTCTGAGCAGCAAAGTTGAAGATGAAATCTGAAACCCTTGAAACGCCCTTTTATACCATAGTACAAAATACAAACATTTAGTTGATTCTTTACTTGTTCATACATTGTTAATTGAAATTGTTCATATATTCTTTAGTTTCATTCGTTTACTTGTTCATACATCTTAGGAATAGACAAACCCCAATTTTCACACTTCTAATACCTAACCAGGAATAGTTTAAGTTCAGAAAATAGACCGTCCCTGAGGATCGACACCCGTTCTAACTACACGACAGGGTTGTGCACTTGCAACCTTCGTCAAAGAGTTGAATAGGGTTTAAACTCTACAGCCTAGGCTGTAGTGAAACTCTGTACCTCTCATTCGGGAGCGAACATTGTCTTTCATCTTGTACTTGATGTGTTTCATGTTGTACTGGTTGTCTTTCAACATCATCATCTAGTTGTCTTTCTCATGTTCTACCTGTTATCTTTCTTCTGCTAGTTGTTGTTTTTAATCTTTTTTCTTGTTGTGTTTCATCTTGTACTAGTTGTCTTTCATCTTCTTCTAGTTGTCTTTCATCTTGTACTGGATGTGTTTCATATTCTACTGGTTGTCTTTCATCATCTTCTACTTGTCTTCCATGTTCTACTAGGTGTGTTTCTCATGTTCTACTTGTTGTCTTTCATGTTTTTCTAGTGGTTGTCTTACATTTTGTCCTGGTTTTTTTTCATATTCTACTGGTTGTCTTTCATCTTCTTCTAGTTGTCTTTCATGTTCTATAAGTTGGATTTCTCATGTTCTAGTAGTTGTCTTTCATATTCTACTGGTTGTCTTTCTTCTACTACTAGTTGTCTTTCATCTTCTTCTAGTTGTCTTTCATCTTCTTCTAGTTGTCTTTCATCTTCTTCTAATTGTCTTTAATCGTGTCCTAGTTGTCTTTCATGTTTTACTGGTTGTCTTTCATCTTCTTCTAGTTGTCTTTCTTGTTCTACTATTGGGGTTTCTCATGTTCTAATGGTTATCTTTTGTGTTCTACTTGTTGTCTTTCTTCTACTACTAGTTGTTTTTTATCTTCTTCTAGTGGTCTTTAATCTTCTTCTAGTTGTCTTTCATATTCTACAAGTTATGTTTCTCATGTTCTACTTGTTGTCTTTCTTCTATTACTTGTAGATTTTCATCTTCTTCTAGTTGTCTTTCATATTGTCCTGGTTTTCTTTCATGTTCTACTGGTTGTCTTTCATCTTCTTCTAGTTGTCTTCCATGTTCTACTAGTTTTGTTTCTCATGTTCTATTAGTTGTCTTTCATCTTCTTCTCGTTGTATTAATTGTTCTTCTAGTTGTATTTCATCTTCTTCTGGTTGTCTTCCATGTTTTACTAGTTTTGTTTCTCATGTTCTACTTGTTGTCTTTCTTCTGTTACTTGTAGTTTTTCATCTTCTTCTAGTTGTCTTTCATCTTGTTCTAGTTGTCTATAATGTTCTCCTAGTTGTCTTTAATGTTCTATTAGTTGTCTTTCATGTTTTAATAGTTGTGTTTTGTTTTGTACTAGTTGTCTTTAATGTTCTTTTAGTAGTCTTACATGTTGTTGTGGTTGTCTTTCTTCTACTACTTGTTGTTTTTCATCTTCTTATGGTTGTCTTTCATCTTCTTTTTGTTGTAATTTATCTTGTACTAGTTGTCTTTTATGTTCTACTAGTAGTCTTTCATCTTCTTCTAGTTGTCTTCCATGTTCTACAAGTTGTGTTTCTCATGTTCTACTTGTTGTCGATCTGCAAGAAATAAGATTTAAGGTCTTGAGCGATTAAATCATATTCTTTCAAAAGGCTAGACAAAATCTGAAACTTGAGAGTTGTTGGTTTTGATCTTTGTATTTGGCGAAAATTAAAAGTAAATAAAATAAATAAGATAGTGGTGTGAATTCGTAGGGTTTTGGCTTACCATTGTTACTTCATCCATTTTGGTTTCTACTTTATTTGATGTTGGTTTTCAGATGTTGTATGAGGATTTTTAATCCAATTTAGTGACTGTCACTCTCGATCTGTGATAGTCACCCTACCAACCAAGGGTTTCAGAATTCACTTACTGGGTATGTCGTCCTACTATGTTAGTTTTATTGGGTGTCCCCATGATAAGGCACGACAATGCGACATTCGTCTGCGAATGTCGAGACTCCCATGTATACTTTTGCTGATCCAATTAATGATATCTCCGGCTAAGGTCTCCACCACTAATCTAGTATTTTTATTCTTTCTTATCCTAATCCGGTTAGCCCAATGGTGACTATCTTTCCATATGTGGTCATCACATGACGGTCTAGACTAACAAACGAAATCAAGTAAGATCGAACATAAAGCGCAAAAGCAATCGAATAACAAAAGACTAAACAATGATCAAATAAAATATATATCAAAACATCATGAGTAACAAGGTTTACTGCCAACCCTAAGAATCTAAACTTAGCCGCGGAACGACATGTTTACAATAGGGAAATAAGAGAAAGATACAATCATACACGAAGTACCCTCCTACTTAGTCTCTACACACTCCACTCTTCTCACTTAAGAAATGAAAAACACTAAAGATACAAAAGATATGATTATGTTCAGTCCAGGGGTCTTTCATAGAAGCCAAAGGGCATCTGGAGATGATTGGAGGCCAAGTAATCCGATCTGGATACAGCTGTCAAGAAGTTCACCAAAGGGCACCTCGGATAAGGTCCCTACTGGCTGGTACGGACCGTATCACCCCTAGGCAGAAGTTAGCGTTCCAGGAGTTAATGCGTATTGAGCCTCTGTAGATCCGTACTATGGTCTCTGGTTCGTACTGGCTGGTATGGTCCGTACCAGAGCCTTAGTCTGTGAGATGTGCTGTTTAGATCGACCCGATTCTTTCTCCAAATGATGTAAAATAGTCCCAAAACATGGTTCCTGTATTAAAACACAAAGTAGGGCAACAATAACCTTTTTCGCGTAATAATTAAACATAAAGGTGAGAAAATAAGGAAAAACCTAAGCCAAAACCCTACGTAATTCACAGTCGTTTTGACCTTGATCAGTTGTCTTTCTTCTACTACTTGTTTTTCATCTTCTTCTAGTTGTCTTTCATCTTGTACTTGATGTCTTTCATCTTCTTCTAGTTGTCTTTCATCTTGTACTTGATGTGTTTCATGTTGTATTAATTGTCTTTCAACATCTTCTAGTTGTCTTTCATGTTCTACTAATTGTGTTTCTCAAGTTCAACAGGTTGTCTTTCTTCTACTACATGTAGTTTTTCATCTTCTTCTAGTTGTCTATCATCTTGTCCTGGTTGTATTTCATCTTCTTCTAGTTGTCTTTCATGTTCTACAAGTTGTGTTTCTCATGTTCTATTGGTTGTCTTTCATGTTCTACTGGTTGTCTTTCGTCTACTACTTGTTGTTTTTCATCTTCTTCTAGTTGTATTTCTTGTTCTAGTTGTATTTCATCTTGTACTAGTTGTTTTTCATCTTCTTCTAGTTGTTTTTCTTCTTGTACTGGTTATCTTTCAACATCTTCTAGTAGTCTTTTATGTTCTACTAGTTGTGTTTCTCATGTTCTACCGGTTGTGTTTCTTCTGCTACTTGTTGTCTTTCATCTAGTATTGGTTATCTTTCATGTTCAACTGGTTGTCTTTTCATCTTCTTCTAGTTGTATTTCATGTTGTACTGGTTGTGTTTCTCAACTTCTTCTAGTTGTCTTTCATCTACTACTGGTTGTCTTTCATGTTTTACAAGTTGTGTTTCTCATGTTCTACTAGTTGTCTTTCATCTTGTACTGGCTGTGTTTCATCTTCTTATAGTTGTATTTCATCTTATACTGGATGTGTTTCATGTTGTACTGGTTGTCTTTCATCGTCTTCTAGTTGTCTTCCATCTTGTCCTTATTGTCTTTCATGTTCTACTGGTTGTCTTTCGTCTACTACTTGTTGTTTTTCATCTTCTTCTAGTTGTATTTCATCTTGTTCTAGTTGTATTTTATCTTGTTGTATTTCATCTTCTTCTAGTTGTTTTTATTCTTGTACTGGATGTGTTTCATGTTGCACTGGTTATCTTTCAACATCTTCTAGTAGTCTTTTATGTTCTACTAGTTGTGTTTCTCATATTCTACCGGTTGTGTTTCTTCTGCTACTTGTTGTCTTTCATCTAGTATTGGTTATCTTTCATGTTCAACTGGTTATCTTTTCATCTTCTTCTAGTTGTATTTCATGTTGTACTGGTTGTGTTTCTCAACTTCTTCTAGTTGTCTTTCATCTACTACTGGTTGTCTTTCATGTTCTACTGGTTGTCTTTTCATCTTCTTTTGTCTTTCATGTTTTACAAGTTGTGTTTCTCATGTTCTACTAGTTGTTTTTCATCTTATTCTAGTTGTCTTTAATCTTGTACTGGTTGTGTTTCATCTTCTTATAGTTGTATTTCATCTTATACTGGATGTGTTTCATATTGTACTGGTTGTGTTTCTCATGTTCTACTAGTTGTATTTCATCTACTACTTGTTGTTTATCATCTTCTTCTAGTTGTCTTTCATGTTGTACTGGTTGTCTTTCATCGTCTTCTAGTTGTCTACCATCTTGTCCTTATTGTCTTTCATGTTCTACTGGTTGTCTTTCATCTTCTTCTAGTTGTCTTTCATGTTCTACAAGTTGTGTTTATCATGCTCTATTGGTTGTCTTTCATGTTCTACTAGTTGTCTTTATTCTGCTACGTGTTGTATTTCATCTTCTTCTACTTGTCTGTCATGTTGTACTGTCTTTTATCTTCTACGTGTTGTGTTTCTCAAGTTATACTGGTTGTCTTTCATCTTCTTCTCGTTGTATTACTTGTTCTTCTGGTTGTATTTCATTTACTTTTAGTTGTCTTTCATCTTATACTGGTTGTCTTCCGTCTTCTTTTAGTTGTCTTTCATCTTGTACTGGATGTGTTTCATGTTGTACTGGTTATCTTTCAACATCTTCTAGTTGTTTTTTATGTTCTACTAGTTGTGTTTCTTATGTTCCACTGGTTGTCTTTCTTCTGCTACTTGTTGTTTTTTATCTCCTTCTTATTGTCTTTCATCTTGTATTGGTTGTCTTTCAAGTTCTACTTGTTGTCTTTCTTCATATTCTAGTTGTGTTTCGTATTTTACAAGTTGTGTCTCTCATGTTCTAGTGGTTGTTTTACATCTTTCTCTAGTGGTTGTTTTTCATCTTCTACTAGTTGGGTTTCTCATGTTCTACTAGTTGTTTCTCATCTTCTGCTAGTTTTTCATCTTCTTCTAGTTGTCTTTCATCTTGTACTGGATGTGTTTCATGTTCTACTGTTTGTCTTTCATCATCATCTAGTTGTCTTCCATGTTTTACTAGGTGTGTTTCTCCTGTTCTACTGGTTGTCTTTCTTCTACTACTTGTAGTTTTTCATCTTTTTTTAGTTGTCTTTCATCTTGTCCTTGTTGTCTTTCATGTTCTACTGGTTGTCTTTCTTCTGCTACTTGTAGTTTTTAATCTTCTTTTGTTGTCTTTCATCTTGTACTGGTTGTCTTTCATGTTCTACTAGTTGTCTTTCATCTTCTTATAGTTGTCTTTCATATTTTACAAGTTGTGTTCTATTCATTGTCTTTCTTCTACTACAAGTTATTTTTCATCATCTTCTAGTTGTTTTTCATCTTCTTCGAGTTGTTTTTCATCTTCTACTAGTTGTGTTTCTCATGTTCTACTAGTGGTATTTCTTCTACTAGTTGTGTTTCTCATGTTCTACTTGTGGTCTTTCTTCTACTTGTTGTTTTTTATCTTCTTCTACTTGTCTTTCATGTTGTACCGATTGTCTTTCATCTTCTTCTCATTGTATTACTTGCTCTTCTAGTTGTATTTTATACTCTTCTAGTTGTCTTTCATCTTGTAATGGTTGTCTTTCGTATTCTTCTAGTTGTCTTTCATCTTGTACTGGATGTGTTTCATGTTGTACTGGTTGTCTTTCAACATCTTCTAGTTGACTTTCGTCTGCTACTTGTTGTTTTTAATCTTCTTCCTGTTGTATTTCATCTTTACTGGTTTTCTTTCATGTTCTACTAGTTGTCTTTCATCTTTTTCTAGTTGTCTTTCATATTTTACAAGATGTGTTTCTCATGTACCAGTGGTTGTCTTTCTTATACTACAAGTTGTTTTTCATCTTCTTCTAGTTGTTTTACATCTTCGTCTAGTTGTGTTTCTCACGTTCTACTAGTTGTCTTTCATATTTTTCTAGTTGTCTTTCATCTTGTATTGGATGTGTTTCATGTCTTGTCTTCGATTCTCTACAAAGTGTGTTTCTCTTGTTCAACATGTTATCATTCTTATACTACTTGTAGTTTTCCATCTTCTTCTTGGTGTTTTTCATCTTGTACTGGTTGTTTTTCATGTTCTACTAGTTGTCTTTCATATTTTACAAGTTGTATTTCTCATGTTCCAGTGGTTTTTCATGTCTTGTCTTTCATATTTTACAAGTTCTTCTACTACAAGTTGTTTTTCATCTTCTTCTAGTTGTGTTTCTCATGTTCTACAAGTTGTCTTTCTTGTACTAGTTGTTTTTCATCTTCTTCTAATTGTTTTTCATCTTCTTCTAGTTATCTTTCATCATGTACTGTATGTGTTTTATGTTCTTCTAGTTGTCTTAAATCATCATCTAGTTGTCTTCCAGGTTCTACTAGGTGTGTTTCTCTTGTTCTACTTGTTGTCGTACTTCTATTACATGTAGTTTTTCATCTTCTTCTATATTTCTTTCATCTTGTAATGGTTGGCTTTCATGTTCTACAGGTTGCCTAGTCGTCTTTCATCTTCCACTAGTTGCGTTTCTCGTGTTCTACTAGTTGTCTTTCTTCTACTACGTGTTCTTTTTCATCTTCTTCTAGTTGTTATTTATCTTCTTCAAGTTGTCTTTCATCTTGTACGGATGTGTTTCATGTTCTACTTGTTGTATTTCAACATCTTCTAGTTGTCTTTCATGTTCTACTAGTGGTGTTTCTCATGTTCTACTGGTTGTTTTTCTTCTACTACTTTAGTTTTTCATCTTCTTTTTGTTGTCTTTCATCTTGTCCTTGTTGTCTTTCATGTTCTATTGGTTGTCTTTCAGCTTCTTCTAGTTGTCTTTCATGTTCTACAAGTTCTGTTTCTCATGTTCTATTGGTTTTCTTTCATGTTCTGCTGGTTGTCTTTCTTCTACTACTTGTTGTTTTTCATATTGTTCTAGTTGTCTTTCATGTTGTACTGGTTGTCTTTCATCTTGTACTTGTTGTGTTTCTCATGTTCTACTGGTTGTCTTTCATCTTCTACTTGTTGTCTTATTTGTTCTTCTAGTTGTAATCTTCTTCTAGTTGTTTTTCATCTTGTAATGGTTGTCTTTCGTCTTCATCAAGTTGTCTTTCAACATCTTCTAGTTGTCTTTCATATTCTACTAGTTGTGTTTCTCATGTTCTACAAGTTGTCTTTCTTCTACTACTTGGTGTTTTTAATCTTCCTTTTGTTGTCTTTCATCTTGTACTTTTTTCTTTTATGTTCTACAAGTTGTCTTTCATCTTTTTCTAGTTGTCTTTCATATTTTACAAGCTGCGTTCAATTGATTTACTACAAGTTGTTTTCCATCTTCTTCTTGTTGTGTTTCTCATGTTCTACTAGTTGTCTTTCTTCTACTGTCTTTCATCTTCTTCTAGTTGTCTTTTCATCTTGTACTGGATGTGTTTCATGTTATACTGGTTGTCTTTCAACATCTTCTAGTTGTCTTTCATGTTCTACTAGTTGTGTTTCTTATGTTCTACTAGTTGTCTTTCGTCTGCTACTTGTTGTTTTTAATCTTCTTCTTGTTGTCTTTCATCTTGTACAGGTTTTCTTTCATGTTCTACTAGTTGTCTTTCATCTTGTATTGGATGTGTTTCATGTTCTACTGGTTGTCTTTCATCATCATCTAGTTGTCTTCGATTCTCTACTAGGTATGTTTCTCTTGTTCAACATGTACTGGTTGTCATTCTTATACTAGTAGTTTTCATCTTGTACGGATGTGTTTCATGTTCTACTTGTTGTATTTCAACAACTTCTAGTTGTCTTTCATGTTCTACTAGTTGTGTTTCTCAAGTTCTGATGGTTGTCTTTCTTCTACTACTGGTAGTTTTCATCTTCTTTTAGTTGTCTTTCATCTTGTCCTTGTTGTCTTTCATGTTCTATTGGTTGTCTTTCATCTTCTTCTAGTTGTCTTTCATGTTCTACAAGTTGTGTTTCTCATGTTCTACTCGTTGTCTTTCATCTTCTACTTGGTGTCTTACTTGTTCTTCTAGTTGTATTTTATCTTCTTCTAGTTATCTTTCATCTTGTAATGGTTGTCTTTCGTCTTCTTCTAGTTGTATTTTATCTTATTCTAGTTGTCTTTCATCTTGTAATGGTTGTCTTTCGTCTTCTTCTAGTTGTCTTTCATCTTGTACTAGATGTGTTTCATGTGGTGCTGGTTGTCTTTCAACATCTTCTAGTTGTCTTTCATATTCTACTAGTTGTGTTTCTCATGTTCTACTGGTTGTCTTTCTTCTGCTACTTGGTGTTTTTAATCTTCTTCTTGTTGTCTTTCATCTTGTACTTTTTTCTTTCATGTTCTACTAGTTGTCTTTCATCTTTTTCTAGTTGTCTTTCATATTTTACAAGTTGTGTTCTATTGATTTACTACAAGTTGTTTTTCATCTTCTTGAAGTTGTGTTTCTCATGTTCTACTAGTTGTCTTTCTTGTTCTAGTTGTTTTTCATCTTCTACTAGTTGTTTTTAATCTTCTTCTAATTGTCTTTCATCTTCTTATAGTTGTCTTTCATGTTGTATTGGTTGTCTTTCATCTTGTACTTGTTGTGTTTCTCATGTTCTACTGGTTGTATTTCATCTTCTAGTTGTCTTTCATCTTGTACTGTATGTGTTTCATGTTCTACTAGTTGTCTTTAATTCATCTAGTTGTCTTCCATGTTTAACTAGGAGTGTTTATCTTGTTCTACTTGTTGTCATTCTAACACAGTTATACTACTTGTAGTTTTTCATCTTTTTTTTGTTGTCTTTCGTCTTAACTGGTTGTCTTTCTTGTTCTACAAGTTGTCTGGTCGTCTTGTATCTTCTTCTAGTTGTCCTTCATCTTCTTCTAGTTGTCTTTCATCTTGTACTGGATATGTTTCATGTTCTACTGGTTGTCTTTCAACATCTTCTAATTGTCTTTCATATTCTATTAGTTGTGTTTCTCATATTCTACAGGTTGTCTTTCATCTTTTTCTAGTTATTTTTCATCTTGTACTGGTTGTCTTTCATCTTCTTCTAGTTGTCTTTAATCTTGTCCTTGTTGTCTTTCATGTTCTATTAGTTGTCTTTCAACATCTTCTAGTCGTCTTTCATGTTCTACTAGTTGTGTTTCTCATGTTCTACTGGTTGTCTTTTTCTACTTCTTGTTGTTTTTCATCTTCTTCAACTTGTCTTTCATGTTGTATTGGTTGTCTTTCATCTTCTACCTGTTGTGTTTCTCATGTTCTACTAGTTGTCTTTCATCTTCTTCTCGTTGTATTACTTGTTCTTCTAGTATTTCATCTTCGTCTAATTGTCTTTAATCTTGTAATGGTTGTCTTTCGTCGTCTTCCAGTTGTCTTTCATCTTGTACTGGATGAGTATCATGTTGTACTGGTTGTCTTTCAACATCTTCTAGTTATCTTTCATGTTCTACTAGTTATGTTTCTTATGTTCTACTGGTTGTCTTTCTTCTTCTACTTGTTGCTTTTAATCTTATTATTGTTGTCTTTCATCTTGTAGTGGTTGTCCTTCTTGTTCTACTAGTTGTCTTTCATCTTCTTCTAGTTGTCTTTCATATTTTACAAATTGTGTTTCTCATGTTCCAGTGGTTGTCTTTCTTCTACTACAAGTTGTTTTTCATTTTATTTCTAGTTGTTTTTCATCTTATTCTAGTTGTGTTTCTCATGTTCTAATAGTTGTCTTTCTTCTACTAGTTGTTTTTAATCTTCTTCTAGTTGTCTTTCATCTTCTTATAGTTGTCTTTCATCTTGTATTGGATGTGTTTCATGTTCTACTGGTTGTCTTTCATCATCATCTAGTTGTCTTCAATTCTCTACTAGGTGTGTTTCTCTTGTTCTACATGTTATCATTCTTATACTACTTGTAGTTTTTCATCTTCTTCTTGGTGTTTCTCATCTTGTACTTGTTGTGTTTCATATTCTACATGTTGTCTGGTCGTTTTTCATCGTTTACTAGTTATGTATCTCATGTTCTACAAGTTGTGTTTGTCATGTTTTACTGGTTGTCTTTATTCTACAACTTGTTCTTTTTCATTTTCTTCTAGTTTGTCTTTCATCTTCTTCTTGTCGTTTTTCATCTTCAACTAGTTGTGTTTCTCATGGTCTACTGGTTGTCTTTCAACATCTTCTAGTTGTCTTTCATATTCAACTAGTTGTGTTTCGTATGATCTACTTGTTGTATTTCTTTTACTACTTTTAGTTTTTAATCTTCTTCTAATTGTCTTTCATCTTGTCCTTGTTGTCTTTCATGTTCTACTGGTTGTCTTTCAACATCTTCTAGTTTTCTTTCATGTTCTACTAGTTGTGTTTCTCATGTTTTACTAGTTGTCTTTCTTCTACTTCTTGTTGTTTTTCATCTTCTTCTACTTGTCTTTCATGTTATACTGGTTGTTTTTCATCTTATACTTGTTGTGTTTCTCATGTTCTACTAGTTGTCTTTCATCTTCTTCTCGTTGTATTACTTGTTCTTCTAGTTGTATTTCATCTTCTTTTAATTGTCTTTAATCTTGTAATGGTTGTCTTTCGTCTTCTTCCAGTTGTCTTTCATGTGGTACTGGATGTGTTTCTTGTTTTATTGGTTGTCTTTCAACATCTGATCACTCAAAAGAGAGCAATGTTTCTTTTAATATTTATAAACTCGGAAATGCTATCGGTTCGGACTGCAAGCGCACAATCCTATCGAGTAGTATGTTCGAGGTCGATCCGTAGGGAATATTGGTTCAATGCTTTGAGCGATCGAATCACAATCTTTCGAAAGGCTAGACGAAATCTGAAAATTGAGAGATGTTGTTTTGATCAATGTAAATTAGGAAACAATTAAAAGTAATTAAAATAAAGATAGAGATGAGAATTCCTAGGGTTTCGGCACACCATTGCCACTCAATCCGCCTTGACAATATATTCTTGTTGCGTCTGATTTCCTGTTGTTGTTTTAATGAAAGACACCACATAGGTCACTGCGATTTATGTTACGCAAGAATGACAGATCTTTCACCGAGATTCTACATAGGACACTGCGATTTACCTTACGCAAATGTCTGATCTCTCAAATACCCCAAATTACTACACAGATCACTGCGATTTACTTTACGCAAGTGATGGAATTTGGTACGCGTTTTGTTGGTCTGGTTTATGGTTTCCCCGCTAAGGTTTTCTTCACATAAACCTAATAGATCTCAACGAGGCTAATTCATACAAATAGTTTCTCTTACCATTAAAGTACTGTCACTACCCTAACGGACTCAAACTAGATCATTGAAATTAGATGAAGAGATAGTAAATCACAAAAGCATTTTAGTACAACAACAAGAAACCATAATCAACAGAAATATATATATCAAAACATCAAGAGTAACAAGGTTTACTGCCTAGCCCTAAGAAAAGGAACTTAGCCGCGGAACGGCATTGTTACAAGCACTCCTCTCTTCTCACTTTAATCAAATCTAACCCTAATTACAAAGATAACTATTCCTTCTGCCCAGGGGCTTTATATAGGAGTGGAGGGACGTCTGGAGGTTGAGTAGGGGCTAAGAAACTGATCTGGAAACAGCTGTCGGCAGTTATTCCCCAAGAGATGCCTTCGGATACGGACCGTATCAGGTGATACGATCCGTATTAGGACCTTGGCAGTTAGGGTTTAATGCTTCCAGCGCTATCTCCAGGTCTGTGCTAGGCCTGGTCCGTATTAGTCAATACTGGCCGTAACAGGGACTTAGTCGATGAGCGTCGCTGATCCGATTGACCTGATTCTAGCTCCATTTGGTGTAAAATAGTCCCAAAACCTGTTTTCTGTAATAAAACATAAAGAAGGGTGACAGTAGCCTTTTTCTCTAAATAATTAAACATAAGTGCGAGAAAATATGTAAAACCTAAGCCAAAACCCTACGTAAATCATCATTATTTTGACTCTGATCAACATCTTCTAGTTATCTTTCATGTTCTACTAGTTGTGTTTTTTATGTTCTACTGGTTGTCTTTCTTCTTCTACTTGTTGTTTTTAATCTTCTTCTTGTTGTATTTCATCTTGTACTGGTTATCTTAATGTTCTACTAGTTGTCTTTCATCTTCTTCTAGTTGTATTTTATATTTTACAAGTTGTGTTTTGTTGGTTCCTAAGGCACCTTGAGGGGGGTGAATATGGGGCCTTTAAAAATTTAAATCTAAGTACTTTTAACTAACATGTGTATGTGTTACTCTTGGAGGAAACAAGAATAACTTTAAACTAAAAAAGTGTGCGTAAAATAAATAAAAGAGTTAAGAGACACTTGATACGAGAGTTGTTTACGGAGTTCGGCACTAACGCCTTTGCTCTGGCTTGCACCGCCTTGCCAATGTTCAACGACTTTCCTTCCTCCAACTCCAATTACACGACCTCATCTGCTAGTTCGAGATAAACCTTAGACTCGGCCTTATTCGTTAGGTCTAGTGCAATTGGCGTGTTGGCCGGCATGAACTCTTTACTCGACTTCACTTGTTGTTCGAGGTGACGAGATCTTGCGTCTGACTTCTTATCTACTTAATAGACTGAGCCACCCTGACCCTGGATGGATGTCAGGTAACATTCTCGAGCCACCTTCTGCTGTCCACATTCTTTCCCAACCCTGTGATCAGTATAAAACTTGATTTTCAAATAAGGGGATGAAACTACGCCTATCTTGTTCAGGGTACCTCGTCCCAGAATGGCATTGTATGTAGAGGGTGCACTAACGACGAGAAAGTCCACCATTACCTCGATGACGTGGGATGGAGTCCCAAACACCACCTTCAATTGCACAACCCCCCTCGGTTATAGAGTATCCCCTGTGAAACCGATGAGGGGTGTGGTCATTCTTTGGAGCATATCGTTCTTGAGTCCCATCCTCTTGAAAGCCGGCAGATAAAGGATATCAGCCGAGCTTCCTGTATCAACAAGAACTGTTTTCACCCAATGTATGTCAATTTTGAGATTCAATACCACGAGATCGTCATGGGGCCCTACAATCTTGCCTTGGTCTTTATCGGAAAATGATATCATCTCATCTGACCGAGGTCTCTTCTTCTCAAAAACTTGCTCCACATTCAAAACAGTGGAGTATGGCTTGAGCTTGTCCCGGGTGCGTATCTCGCGGGTGACATCTCGATGTCCCCCACTTATCACATTAATCACAGGACTGACTTGTCGATCCTATTGCCGGGATTCTGCCTTGTCTTCCCCCTGAGGTCTGCGGTCTAAACACCTATCCCCGTTGTAACCCTTTTTGTATGAAATTTTTTTTCTTGTAATCCTTCTCGCGTCTATTATACTTCCACACATATTTCTTGTAAAAGTCTGGGTTGATATATTCCGTCAACTTGCCTTCTCGTGCCAGCTTCTCAAGTATATCTTTCAGCTGAAGGCAATCCCCTATAGCATGCTCATCGGTACCATGGAATGCACATTTCTGACCCATATCTTGTACTTTGAAAATGTCCTGAGGTAAAGCTTCAAGAGGTCGACATGTCCTTCACAATGTGATACATTTCACTCCGCTTCTTGGTGAAGGGTGCATATCGGACAAAGTGTGGGCGGTATTCCTCACTCTCAGGATCTTTCCTATGCCCTCCTCTTTTCTGCTGGTTATTTCTCCTAGGCTCATCTCGCCTCCGAGAACGATCTCCTTTGGGTTGCCAGCTATTATTCTGTTACCGGGGGGACCGGGATCACTTGCATCTTCCTTCGCACGAAAGTACCCCTCAGCAAAGGTCAGGAATTCCCTTAAACTTCTCACATTCTGCTTATGCGAATCATATCGCAAGGTGCAAGGGCCCCTTTTAAAGCCCTTTTCGTATGGTTGCGACACCAAATTCCTCATTCAGATCCTGAATCTGCCGAGAAGTTTGCATAAAATGATTGATTGTTGTATTACGTCTAATAGCATCTCGCAAGTGACCTGGGGTGGTTTGATAATGGTGTAATGTGCCAGAAATGCCTTGGCCAGATCCTCAAACTTCCTTATCGAGCTTCTAGGTAATCTCATGTACCAATCCCAAGCTTCTCTAGTCAGGCAAGTAGTAAAGATTCGACACATGATCACATCAGTTGCGCCTAGGAGACGAAGTCGCTCGAGAAAGCCATACACAAAGTTCTATGGATCTTGAGTATCTCCACTGCCTCGGAAGCTCGGGAGGGTAGTGGGGTATTTGAAATCAACCATCGACACTTCGTAGATTTCAGGAGATAATGGTCCATCCTCAATCCCCATTGGCCGAGAATAGTACTAGCCTTCTTGGACTCTAACTTAGCTATTTTCGCTGCCAATCTGGCCTGGATTATTTCTTCCACCTGAGCCATGTTGATACCTCTACTCTGACTCCGAGAAACTCTTTGATCACACCTTTGTTCTTCTTGGCGGATCTTTTCCTGGCCTCTGTGCTGGGTTTTTTCTCGCTCTCAGCAGGAACAGAACCTCTGACGAGAAATCCTTTCCCGCTCCCTTCTATGAACAGATCTTTGCTCCTTTGGTGGAGAGGGACCGTGTCTTCTCCTATCGACTCATTCTTGCTCTCCCTCGGGAGCTCTTTCTCATCTTTCTCCTTGACCCTCCTCCGGTCCCCTTCTCGCAGAATGTTCCCCGTTAATCGGATTACCCTGAGCTATGCTTTTTGGCTCCAGCATATCAGAATCTTTCCCACTATGTATAGTGCGAACAACAACGAACTCGGGGTCCAGATTTCTTACTGGTTTATCATCATTTTGTCTTCCGCGGGAGGGGTTTTCAGGAGCTAGTCCCACTGGGAACTGGTCCCTCAAGAGGAGCATTCTGAGAAGGGTTATGGGTTACCAGTTGCGGCTGAAGCTGTGGGGAAGGGGGATAAGTAATCACCGCGGCACCCGAAGTTCACGGATCCCCTCCTTGAGCAAGGTATCCTGGAGGGGTATACACTTGTAGAGTCGGGTGCGGCAGAACATGTGGTCGGTATTGACCAACCGGGTGAGTCTGCTCAGCAACTAAGGGCCGAGCTGCCACATTCTGAGCCAAACCGCGAGGTCGGGCTACCGAACTAGGGAGTGTCGCTTCGAGATGAATAGGGTTCTCTAGAGGAGTTTCCTCTGTAGGCATCCCCACATGCAAACCTTGCGGCATGCTTAGAGGAGATCGAATGTTATTCTCCTGTTGGAGGTTAGTGTTGGCCCCCCGAGGTGTAAGGGGAGTGCTAGCACTCGACTCCGGTCCATGTTCTTCTTGTGGAACCGAAGCCATCCAGAGTTGGCCCCGCGGTGGTTGATACGTCCTATCTCGGGGCGAGATAGGCCGTATGTGAAGGTTTCTGGATTTGGGCTCATCCCGTCTCGAGGAAACGGGCCGAGATAAGAAAGGTGGTCTGTTGGTTCCCGACGTGGGAGAGTGGAGAGGTATTCGGACTCTATCATGTATGATACCTCGCTTTGTCGGAAAGTCAGCCCCTATTCAATGGAGTTTCTTGCCTTAAATAGCTCGTTCCCTAACCGTCATTCCACGTTGTCAGAGAAGTCAGTCAGTTCGCATAGGAGCTGTTAGAGAGTTCGCATAGGAGCGGTGACGCTCGTATAGAAGACGGTTACTAGACCGCGTTTGTAACGTACGGATGCGAAACGGTGGCCATAGGCCGAGTTCGGGCTAGACTCTTGTCGGATGAGGCCCAGTTAGTCTTGTCGGGTAAAGCCTGGTTAGGCTTTGCCGAACAAAGCCTATTTGGACCTTGCCGAACTGAGTCGTTTCTGGATCCTGGGCTTGTTTCCGAATCCCAGGCTATTCTTGGCCCTATCACTACCTGACTAATATTAGAATAAATTTGCACTTTTTTTCTTTCCTTTAATAGTAAGTATAATTCAATTTTCTGCAAAAATACCCCTAAATTTACTATGTATCACTTATTCACTTATCTTCAATTCCTATTTCTTGTAATTTGTCTATAATTATTTTATTTTTCTAACCTTATATTCCAGTTGGGTATAAGATAAATAGCTTTGTCAAATAGCTTTTACACCATACGTGTTGGTTGTACCGGTCTCGACAGTTGCTTCAGAGTCGGCTTTCAGTACCGGTGGTCATGTCATTAATGCTTATAGAAGCAAGCTAGACTCAGAAGCTATTGAAGCGTTAGTGTGTATACAAGACTGGGTCAGAGGTGATAAAAAAGATATTGTTTTCTTAATTATATCATTTTTATATTAACATGATAAAACTGCCTTTTGAAATTCAATACTAAAATCATATATAGTAATGTTGAGGCTCTACTGTTGTTCTGTTGAGGCTTTATTATTTTTCTATTTTCTAACTTAGTCTATTGTTGTTCTGTTGAGGCTCCAGTAACTAGCTAGGTGCAGAAAAACCGATAGCACACTTATGTTTGTGCTATGCATATCCTAACTGATAGTACACTTAGATGTGATCTACCTTTTGGATATAATGTTGGCATGATATCCCATATGCATGGTCAAAATAGAAATATGCTAGTAATATGCTTCTTTAATCACAGAAATATTACATGCTTAGGTTCTTTAGATTATCTAGTGAAAGATTGAAAAAAAAAAAATGATAACAATCTGGAATATTTAGTTGTACTGAAAAAAATGATAACAATCGGATTCAGAGAGAAGTTGCTTTATGGTTGAAGTTCTGTTAATTTAAATTGAGATTGTAAGCTTGGGTACCACTACAATGTAATTATTTGATTTCTTTGGGTTACTGGTAAACTGGTACGTGGGTTGGGACATGCTCTTTTCATACATGAAATATGTAGTTGTATTGTTTGTACTTTTATACTTGGACAGTTATGTTTGTGCTATGCGTATCCAAACTGATAGTACACTTTCTTAATTCAGTTTCTTAATTCATATGTTATAGGCATTAAGTTCATGTTATTTGGATAAGAGACAACAATATAGATTCTTATAAAATCATATATTAATTTCAATTATTATTTTAATTTCAGGTTGTGCGGCATCAGTTTTTTATTTTATTGAGGAAACACAAGAAGATGAATCATGCTTTGAAGATGGTGATAGTGATTGATGTGTTAAGAGATTACCTTTTGTGTTCATTTATCTTTTGTTTTATTATTATATATGTTTAGAGAGAATATCTTTTGTGTTAGTATATTTTGATTAAAATTATGGTTATGTTAGTAAATTTTAGTTAACTAGATATATATTTTGTAATAGCGTAACAAGTTAATTAGACATATATTTTGAATTAGAAATCTGAATTATATCCGTATCCGTATTTGTATCTGAAAATATCCAATCCATATCTATATCCGAAAAAAAAATACGGATACGGATATGGGTTGAGCACTATCCAATCCGTATCCGGATCCATTTGCACCCCTAGAATTGCCCCACCTCCAAAAAAAAAAAATTACATATCCGTCCATCTAATATTTGAAGCTGTAAAATTTAACTAGTTGATTGATTTACAAAAGACCAAATTTATGGTTGAAAAAATTTAACAAGTAGATTTATTTGAAGTTGTAAAAATATACTTTGTTCCCTTACAATCCAACATTGTTGACGCTAGGCATTACAATCCAGAAACGTGACAAAAACAGTCATGGTTTGAACTTTCAAAGAGATTTAAATTTGAAGTGAGGGAAAACAAATGTCCAAATAACAAAATCGACCAAATGCTAAACATTTTGTTAGTGCAAATGCAAATAAAGAACCACAAAGAGACTAATACAAACCATAAGATTATCCTCTCTAAATTTCCGATGAATTTTATCCGAAGAACAATGGTAACAAACTACAATAGGTACTACCTAAATGAGGGAAAAAGGGGCGGCATCATGCCAGCTACCATCTAATAGTTACTTACCGATCCACTATACAAAGAACGAAAGAAAACACAAGTTTAAAATTTTAATTGAAGAGTAATAAAAAAAAAAAAGACAAATACTTTTGAATCCTACTATTAAATTTTGTCAGCCTCTTCGACGAATCTGAAGAGATACCTCACAATAAACTGCCTATTATCTTGCTTGGCATCTTTACCTCTAGCTGAAATCAAGCCTCTTATTACCTTTGTATAAAGAATCTCCAACTGAGGCACCCCATACCCTTCAGTAAATTCCATAAAATGATGTTTTGCCGATTCCATCTTTTCTGAGAAATCAGCATCCGGCATTTCGGCATCTTTAGTTTCATCCCCAGGCGGGGAACTGGAACTGATGTCAGGTGTTGCATTTACCTCAATGGTTGGAGAAATCTTCTCGGGCCCGTTTGAGTTGGGTTCTTGGGCTGGATCTGCTTGTAAGGAATCGGGCCTCATTAGATCATGGTCGGTGTTAGGTGCTTTGTCATCTTTAGCTGCACCTGTGAAGGTCACCAAATAATGTTTTAGACAATATAGCAATTAACAGTACAACATTATTAATCCTTAAATTATTCTCCTTTTCACCAGTTTTTACTTTTGAGGGTCTCAAATTTTTAAAGAGAAAAAATAAAGAAACTTGCCACCTCTTTACAGATAGGTCCCTGCATATTCAGTTTTTTAATAAGGTACGTAGGACCATTTTAAGCACATTCTAGGAAAAAAAGCAACTTATTTACTAATGTAAGGTAATTTTTAAGATTATACCCATTTTATTCAAAATTTAGAACTGCACCATGTAAAGTTATATCACAGAGAATTACTAGTTTGAACAAATGAAAGAAAAAAAAACAAATACCTGATTGATCATTCTCAGTGCTTTTCTTTTGACGCTTTAGCACCTCATATCTTTGAGATAGGTTGACCTCAGGCTGTACATTGCGAAGCCGTGCACTAGCTCTTGTGACAACGGCCAGTTGAGCTACCGGGTTTGAATTCAAGATCGACCCGGCATCATCATCTTCCTCAAAGTGCAGTGGGCCCCCTTGCTCAGCTATCTTGTCACAGAAGGAGACCAGTGCTGGGTCCATCTGCGAAAGCATGCCTTCCACCTGAAAGGATAAAAATCTTAATTAGAATTTTCAAGGGGAAAATGAATAACAACTCTTATCTCATTTTCATATAAAAAAAAGGTTCAAAGTACTCTCCTCAGATCATTGTTGTAAATTCATCAGTAAAGATATCTGGGAGATAATTTACATGTGTTCAGTAAAGGTGTGTAGGTTTAAAAAGTAAAAGTATAAGGTACCATATCACGAAGCTCGCAAGCTCTACTGACAATTCGATATGCATCAGGACGCTCTGTTCCATTGTAGGCCTGTAATCACATACAAAAATTTAAGAAAAAAAATTACCAAGAAAATATATAGGAATTGGTACCAGCAGCACAGAAGCAAAATTAAACATTAGAGAAAACAAGTTTCTTGCAACCGTAATGAAGTAATACAGGGTATAATCCAACACAAATAAATTACACAGTACATGAAAATACAACATCCATGAAGGATAAAAAGGGAACCTTAGCATTGGCGGCGATTAGTTCGATATCCTTCATGAAGGCGGTGCGGGTCAGGTAATGGCCTACGTCGACCCGCTGCAGCACAGTTGCCACATCCATCGGGTTTGATATAACTGTTTTGTAATCTGGTGCCTCCTCCTCTGGTACTGGGTAGTGGAACATTTGAAACTTCTTGTCGTACAAAATTCTACATGCACCCGTTAAGATTTAAAATCACTTGTTATCTTAAAATTTAAAATCAGCTACCACTATTACTTCCAACTATAGCTGTTGGTTAAGTGAATTAGCACCCATTTAAAAGAATTTAGTCTAGTCAAGTGAGGAGAAACACTAGTAGAGTATCGATCTTCTCAACTGAACCAATTGAATTTAAAAAAGCATAGTAGTTAATTAATTTAAACTTATAAACATAGTTGGGACCTTCATGTTATTAATGACACATGATTTCTGCAATTTCTTGATAACGCAGACATTTATATATAGAGTGAGGCTATGGTACTATGCATAGCGCAGATTGGTCCGTACTACGGATCAATATTTTCGTTTTCAGAGTCCAAATAATCAATCTGAACCGTTCAAAGTGATTTCCATATGAAAAGTACTTGCAGACTAAATTTTATATTTTTTAGAATTTTTCTACTATTTTTTTAGATAGGTGGAAAATCACTACTTTTGAATGGTCTAGAATCTTTAGATCAAGTGATTTTCTACCTATCTAAAAATATTAAAAAATGTAAAATTTTATCTACAAGTACATTTTCATATGGAGATCATGTTGAACTGTTCAGATGAATTGTTTGAACTTTAAAAATAGAGATATTGATCCATAGTACGGAGCAATATGTGCTATGCATAGCGCCATAGACTCACTCTATATATAAACTCCACAAAAATTGGGATTTACTTTTACCTGTTGCAAACATCTCTAAGGCACATCCTTAGACGACGCAACGCATGCTGCTCAGCCTCAGCCCTGGCTTTCAGTTCTGACGGCTTGGGTCCAGTTGCTTCCTTCACCACCTTTGGAAGTTCTTTTAGGGTTTTGGGGTCCTTGACCTTACTTCTAGACTCTTCCTTTTGCAAGGAAACCACTGCCTCGAACAGTGCATCCAAGAATCTAGATCTATCCTCCTTGGACGGCTTGTCCACTTGATACCTAACAAAACAAAAGATTATTTTTAATTTTTAAAGTTTCATACATTACATGACGGCAGAACATTAATAATCTAAATCATTCCTCTTCTATGAGTTTTACTTCTGAGGGTCTCAAATTTTTAAAGAGAAAAAATAGAGAAACTCGTCTCCTCTTTACAGAAGTCCCTACATTTTCATTTTTTTAATAAGGTAGGACCATTTTAAGAACATTCTAGGAAAAAAAAAAGAAACATATTTATTAACGTAAGGTAACTTTTAAGATTATAATTTTCTAATAAACATATATGGTAGCCACATTTTAATAAGGTAGGACCATTTTTAGCCGCACATTTGTTTATTTTAGAATATTCAGTTCCTTTTATTTATACTTATCCACTTGATACCTGACAAAGCAATAACAAAACAAAAGATTTTTTTTTCCGTTTCATACATTACATGATGGAAAAAAAAAAACAATCACAGGATAACTAGAAAACACATACATATTACGTGAAGTAAAAATGGACGCACAGTCCTCATCTAACTGTTCGAACGAGACAGTAGAGGTTCCAAGCAACAGTACTGGGAGATTGGATGGTAGGTCGTCCAAAAGTGTCAATAACACAGCCTTTAATTGCTCATGCGCCTATGCAGAGCATAAATGAAGTTAGTATCTATATATAATAGTGTCACAAATAATGTCACATGATTACAGATTTCTCCTCGACTTTCTAATACCACTTCCAGGAACTTTGATGGACATGCACGAGTATTACTATACCGACCAGACCAAGAATTGTAAACAGAAAGAAGTTCGAATAAATGAAAAGGAACGATGAATATTCAAAAATAAACAAATGTGCGGAGAAAAAGTAGCTTCCTGTCAAAATTGGGCATGCATGAAAGAAGTGTATATAGCCATGACTCACAGTTTCCCACCACAGATGGAACTGAGGCAAGTACAGAATGGAGGGGGTTGTCCTTCTCGCTTCTACAAAAATATGCACCAGAGCTTCTTCAGGAGTCTTTGCACTAGCGTCCGAAAGAAGAGAGGGGAGTCCTACGGAATGAACTGGAAACTTCTCCAGTTCATGCAGAACAGCTGGCCCGACATGGTCCTGTTACACCTAATTTATATTAGCCAAGGAAACAAAATTTACTTAATAGTAACAGAAAAAAGAACATATTTTGGCTATATAACACGTGTTCCACTGAGAACTTACCAGTCCACCCGAATCGTCGCCACAAATCAAGAGGCGGGGTCTATACACAAGAGGTATTGCCGAGCCAAACGAGAGGAGCGAGAATTTTGAGACATTCTCATTAACAAAAGGAAAAGCATCGGATATACGTTCCATGACCCCTTCTAGATGCCTCTTGAGGCAGGGGCCCACAACCTGAGACAGTGGTCTTGATTGCACAACCGAACCCCTGTGCGCTGCTGGGGTGATAGTCGACATTGCCTCCAAGAAATGGTACTTCTCAACCTGTACCGATTCCACATCTATCACAAATTTATCATCACTGGTATAAACTTGTGGGTACTTCTCTCTAAAAGCCCTAATCGCTGCCTCAGTACACAATGCCTTTAGGTCGGCCCCACAATACCCCACACAGCTCGCAGCGAGTTCTTTCTTGAGCTCGTCTGAAGGTGGGTCTTTCCATTTGCGGGTATGGATATCCAGTATCTCAGTTCGTGCTTCGTAACCCGGTAAAGGGAAATGGAATTCCCGATCAAACCGGCCGGGTCGGCGAAGGGCCCCATCGATTGCATCAATTCGATTTGTGGCACCAATTAAGACAACCTGGCCTCTTGAATCCAAGCCATCCATTAAAGCAAGAAGGGTAGATACTATGGAATTATGGATCTGTTCTTGTTTGCTTGACCTAACAGGTGCCAATCCATCAATTTCATCGAAGAAAATAATAGATGGTTGGTTTCTCTGCGCCTCCTCAAATAAAAGTTTCAACTGTCTTTCGGCCTCACCAACCCACTTGCTTAACACATCAGCCCCCTTTCGCATGTAAAAGCTCACCTTCTGACCGGCCTTGGAGGCCGAGCATGCTAAAGCCCTGGCAATTAAGGTCTTTCCCGTGCCAGGTGGGCCGCATAACAAGACTCCTCTAGGAGGGGTGATATGGTAATTTGCAAAGAAATCAGGGTATAACAAAGGAAAGAATACCATCTCTTTTAAAGCATCTATATACTCTGACAAGCCACCTATATCATTAAAGCTAACATTATCATCTATTTGTAGAGGCTGGATATCAGCCCCGCCTTTCGAGCTGGGGCCCGCAGTCTGGACCCCAGGTGTCAGACAGGCAGCCGCAGCACTGTTCTCACCCTGGTGGACCCATCCTGATGAGGCCATATTTAAACCCCATGCAGTTGACCCCCCCTGCATTTCCATACCACCCAAAAATAAAGGTGCACCACCGGCACGACCTGTGCCACGACTCCAAGGGACGGTGGGGCCCCCATCAATCTCATCAACCAAGAGAGAGTCGTCAGAATCATCTGGAAGTGAAAATCGTGGGCGCTTGTGCATGCGCGGCCCACCCTTCTTTAGGTACCTGCAATATTTGGCACTTCAGATTTATTTATTAACTGCAATCATCAGAATAAGACATAGAAACCAATTTGGAAAATTATTATATTATCTAATACAAAATAATAGTTAATAATTATTTCAACAGAGCACGATGAAGCTATAAATTTGACCAACCAAATAAAGGAACATTTATGAATCTATACATATTCTTAGCAAAATACAACAAAAACTATGCTACAAATAAAATAAAAAAAACACATACCCACTGCCACGCCCACGCCCACGCCCACGGCTACGCGCCATATGAGTATTTAATAAAAAACAGGTGTAAGATCGATAAACCCAAACCCGGGAATACAGGGTCAAGAGATGCTCTTCTCTAAGTGATTGTGAGAAAAAATTGCGGCTAGGGTTTTTCTTCTTGTCTTGGGGATAGGGAAAAGCGCTTTCCTTTACACAACTCTCCTAGTGTTTACTGTATACTCCAGATTCATTTCTATAGACCCAATAGAACATTGAATTAACTTTCCTTTAGTTCTGTAAACCTATTCTATATTAATCATGGAGGCCATGTAACGATTACAGTGAAATCTTAGTGGATTTTGTGTGGTCATGACTCGAGTGCTCCCTGGCCTGCCTATTTTGTTAAATATCTTGCTCAAAAGATTATTTAATCATGTTTGAATATGTTTATTATAAAATAATAATAATAATAATAAAGATAAAACACATAAACAGATCATAATCCCTGGTATTTATTAAAAAAGAAAAATACCAAGAACATTCACCCCCCCCCCCCCCCCTCCCAAACCCCCTACATAAATGATTGAAGCAAGGACTTCAATTTTCAAATCAGTTGAAATAAAAAGTAATACCTCAACACATTATCTACATTGAACATCCAACGGCATAATAGGAAAAACAACTAACGAGCGATTATAATCCTTTATTTTCCTCTTCCCACTATTAATTTCCACCTATTCTACTCCTACTACACAATTTGTCCTGGTGCTGACTTAACAAGCAACCACAAAGAATATCAAAAATACTATATTTTCTCCTTTACCTGCCGTTCCTGGGACCCGCAAGTCCCATGCCATGGTGCAAAACTCTACGTGGAGAATGCGGTGCCCGCTCCCGCTGCTTCTCCCCTTTGATAGGTGACGACCTACGCACCTCAGAGCGGTCCCGCAAGTCATACCTCCTCCTCCCCTCTTGCTCATCATCATCCTCCTCTTCCTCCTCCTCGGCTTCATCCCCACCATCCGCCTCCTCCTCTTCCTCATTTCCGTTTTCCCCATTGCTGTCCCCTTCTCCTTCTTCTTCTTCCTCGTCATCATCATCATCATCATTGTCGTCATCTTGTGCTTCGTCTTCAGATTCTTCGTAATGGCGAAGGAGTCTTCCCCCTGGGGCCCGCCGAGGGCGTAGGCCCTCTCGGCGAGGGGCGCTATTGGAATTTGATAACCTCTTGTTTTTTCGAGTCGGGTATGTAGACACCTCAGAATGGTTGGAATTGTTTACGGATTTGTTTTTTGAAGGGCGATACCCAGGGGTCTGTAGAACAGCATTAAGACCAAATCAATATAAAATTAAAAAAAAATAATAGATCTCCATATTAATCACACACATGATTGTGCTAATGAGGGTAGAATTTTAATTTTTGAAGGTAGCAATTTTGCAGCTATAATAATAAAGAGAGCTATAAGAATTCACCATAAGGTCATCATCCTCCGAGCTAGAGGTGTCGGTATAGCCTTCAAGATTAGTTGAAACTTTCCTTTTTCTAGTTGAGCGCCTCAGGTTATTAGACTACAAAAAAATCATCACAGTTTAATCCATCAGAACAGCACACCAGCTATATATTGACTTGAGATGCATATATGATGGTTAAATAAAGCCAAATAAATGACTCTTTCCATCCAACAAAAAAAGGAAAATCAATATTATGGGTCAGGTATTCGGGTCATATAAGGTGTTCCTAATTGCAAGTGCAAATACACCAAAACAGGTAAAGAAAAAAAAAATCTTTCGTAATCCACAATTTTATTTACCATGCATGTCCAACACAATAAAGATAACACTACCTACTAAGTGAAAGGTCAAGTCAGCAAAGATTAAAAAAAAAAAAAAAGCAGCCCCAGAACAGAGAAATGCTCACTTCAAATCTGGTTCATCCAAAATATTGTAATATAGCATCAACATCCACAACTAACTAGACTACCAGTTGGATAATTTGTAAGAACCGCAATATGTTGAGTGAAATAGTTGAACGTGACAGGCACATAAGTGTTATTTCAAGAACAGAAAGGAAAAATTAACAATACTTACATCAGTAGGTACATTACGGCTAAAAGGCTTCCGAGGAGTGAGAATCTTTTTTGCAATTTGAGCAGCTGCAGTGCGCTTTTTTGACTTCACTTTTTTCCTCATTGATGAGTAGTATACAAAGCCCTTGTTATAGTACTTTGTTTTCGATCGTAGCCTGTCACTGGTACGTATGGAAGGCGTACCATTCTTGGACTCCATTGGGTTTTTCCGTTTTTTTTTTTTTACTATTTTTTTTCCTTCTATAATTCAGCACCACTTGCTCTGCATTATAGTAAATGTCATTTCAGGAGATTTCATTTGTGTTCTAATTTATATTTTGGGATGCATGAGATATCTGTCATTAGTCAGTAAACAAAACATGAAAATTGGGTGAAATGCATATAATCATACAGAATGTTTTCAATTGATAAACTACAGTTTGTTAATAAGTAAAACTAGTTGGTTATAACCAAAGATACATTTGGTGAAGGATATCTATCAGCCAATTTACTGAATATGCTATTGAATTAAACAAAATGTGCATATTTCTAACACCCTCATTTGCAATCAAGTCCTTCAGTTCAAACTGATTCGTGTAAAATCAATAGCAATACAATACCTTTTCTCCCTACCGTGCTCTTACACAAATCATCTAAGCTAGCCCCAAAGAAAAAACACAAAGACTAACTACACAAATTAAAAATTGAAAATCAAACAAGAGCACAAATGATCAATAAAACCCTAACATCCTAAGATCCAAAAGCATCGTTATAAGGAGAACTAACAAATTGATTCAAAGCAAGAAAAATGGTACAGGCAAAATTGCTTACCTGAGAAAATCGCATGTTAGGGTTTTGAAACCGCCATCGTAATCCTTGGCCTTTTTGAGAGGGAGTGAGAATTCGCGAGAGAGAGATAGAAGGAGAGAGAGCAAGGTACGCTGTGAGGCTACGAGGGTTTCTTCTCTCTCGTTTTGTTTTTCTTTTTATTTTGTCATTTTATTTTCTCTCTTCGTTTTCTATAGGTTGAGGCTCGACAGGAACGAGGGCTGCTTGGGGGCTAACGATGTTAACAGAGCAGTTTTAGCTTTATCCAGCGCACGAACTCTAGAATCAAAGCAGCATTTCATATTGCTCGTGCGCTGCATGAAGCTAAAACTACTCTGTTAAAATCATTACCCTAAATATGTAATATGTAATAGTAAGAAATATATGTAATGTTGTGAAAAAGACGTACATCTCACCTTGTTTCAATTTAGGCATATATATGGTATAGACTAATTTTAATGGCAGCTGCTTTGGAGAATTTCTTTCTTCTATTATTGCTTTTTGTGTTCTAGCATTTTTCTAATTTTAATAAAATTGCCAATAGATTTAACATTAAAAAAGATAAAGAAAATATCCATACATAATATTGATAATAGATTCACGTGAAAACATCAGTCTGTTATTACCTAGGACAAAATTTAAGCTGATAAGTAATAAATAATTTTTATTTACCAATGAATTTAACATTAAAAAGAGAAAGAAAATATCTATAATTCCATGCACAATATAAATTCACCGTGAAATATTAAGATTGGCTAAAAATTAGTTCAGTTTTTATCTATTCTGAAATTTAACGGAACGGGTTTGACAACCTTGGCTCCAAGCAACAATAGCATTGCCCCATATTTATGTGTGATAAAGTTTGCAATAAAGCACGATATACACCGAGATACAAGCATGCCGTTCCAATTATTTTGAGTTGTTATCATGTAAGCTTTCGTGGCTATTTGCTTTTAATTATTTTGATTTTGAAGAAAACCAGGTTTATTAGCAAATTATCTTTACCAGTTTTCATTGAATTGGACATATTTTGATTGATAATACAATATGTAAAGAACTTTTGCTGATAAACTCCAAAAAGTTGAGCAAAGGCAATCTCTCAGATCTTCTGCGGCCACACTGTTGCAGCAAAAGAGAATATATCTATAATCTGGAGTTCTGGACTATATGAAATCACATGGAAAACAAAAAATGAAAATGGGCAAGAGGTGAAGGGGTTTGGCATTAAAAAGGCGATAAGATTGTCTCAATTTTATTTTATTCAAAATAAAAAATCTCACCGTTCCAATTTGATTGATGATAGCAGCAAAAATGCTCATAGATTTACTAAAAGTTATTATAATTTCAGCATATAGTTGAACCAACAACAAAATTTACTAAAAGTTATTCTACTTATATATTTTCTGACATCAATCATTCATCTGAGAAATTAATAATTTAATAAGTATATTAGTTTTAGTATTATACTATCACCTATTTGTAGAAGCACTACTGAGCATGTATGACTAGTGCTAAAGACAGAGAGAAATGCAAAGCTACATAGTGGTAGCAAACACAGGATCCACAATCCCAAATTGCTCCTGTTCTTTCCCTCCTTTTTTTCAATTTTCAAATAAATTTATCTTATATACGCTATACCACAAGTGATGTAAGAGACTCGCGCTCTCTTGGCTTCCAGGTTTCAACATAAATGCTTTTTTTATTTTTATTTTTATGAGACACCTGTTCAAACTTCCATGACTAAATACATATAAAATATTTTACATGCAAATATAATACTATAGAAACAAATATATTTAAATAAATACAAAACGAAGCCTTGTAGACTTGTAGCAACAAAACCAGACCAAATTGAATATGTGTCTAAGTTCATAAACAATAAATGAAACCCAATCAACTCACCTTAATATGAAAATTTCCTAGTCAAAATTTACACAAGTCGAAGCAAACATAGTTTAATTACTTTAAAAAGTGCAAATTGAAATGTGGCCATAAATAGAGAGAATGATGTGAAACTAGATATTTTTTTAAACAATCATTTCTAGTTTCTAACAACTGCATCAAATAAAAGGTACAACCAAAATTTTCATAGAATGAACATAAATGCAAAATACAAGTGTTTTATTCCTTGAATCAGACGAGTATGTATTTGTCTGATATTATCTCTTCTCATTCCTCAATAGGGTATATATACTCTATATATCATAATCTGAAAGAGAAACAAGTATCATAGGAGAAATTCCAGACCCATTCCCTGCTAGTCTTGTTGACTGGCGAGACCAAATTTCAAATTGAGGAACAAATTTTGCAATATCAAACCTGAAACAAAGTAAAGAATAAGTTAGATTTAAAAAAAAAAAAAAACTAATCATGCAAAGGGTTTCTTCTAATATATACTTAGATATCATCATCTCTCATGGGGGCTCAGAAGGTAATAAAATTTATAATCTAGACAAAAAAGAAAAAGAAAAAAATAAACAATAAAAGCACAAATGAGATAACTTCTTCTATATCATTTTCGACTTGATTTGTATACATTTCAGACCAAACTGGTATCAGTACACAACGGCTTGTTCAAATTGTCAACTGGGTAAATTAAAATACAAAAACTTGGCATACAGAAGGACAATCTACAAAAGATATGCCGAAAGGGCAATCTACAAACTGTAGCTGTACGAGATATCATTTTCAAACAAAAATTTTCATGTATGACCCCAGAATCAATGAAAATAACACATATAACCCCAAAAAAAGAGAGTTATCAAAATTACCCTACAGATCAAAGTTGTAACACATATAGTTTGAGCCCAGAAAATGTGATAAAGCCCTTTAAAACATGAGCTCACTCTTTTTGTTTCAGAATTGACATAACCACCGCTCACCATTTCTCTGAGCACATGAAAGATACAAAGGGCAACTTGTAACTTTCTTTTTATCTTTAATGAAATTGGGAGATAATTATTATCATAGGTGTTAATTTCCATGACTTATATGGGCATATGATATATTCATAACATTGACCACATAAACATAAAACTTTTTGAAATAACCCCCAAAATTAATAAAATGTACTAACCGTAATTAATTGTTCGCATCATGACCACCATCGCCATCATGGTCAAGGTCAAAGTCAAGGTCAACATCACCTTCACCATCTCTGTCTAGTACCCCAAAGTCAACCCAAGGGAGAAGTGATTCTAAAAACACCATTCCAGGGTTACGGCCGGCCACCTCACGTGGGACCCGCAACCGTTCTGGAATGACATATTGTTCTTGAATTATGCCTTCTGGTACTCCACCAGCCATTTCAGGACCCATCATGAAAGGCCTCAGTTCTTCTGGGGGTAATGTTGGTACAGTATCGGAGAAATCTGATACCATCAGATGGGAGTACCTATATAACAATGTAATTATAAGAAAGTATCCGGCTGGAAGTAGTTGATATGAACCGTAGGTAGTTTGGAAATTAATGAAATGTGGGCATGGGTTACTCTTATTTGAAGTAATTAGCAAAGATATACATATAATTTCACTTTTGCAGGAATACAGCACAAATGTGGCCTCCTCTCCCACCAAGGATTGCTTTTGTGTATTCCTAAAAAAAAAAAAAAAAACTCCAAACCCAACAAACACTGCCAAATGTGAAAAAAATTCATTTAACCTTGCAAATGAGAACTATTACAAGTAAACGAACAAAGAATGAGAAGCCCAAATAGGCAAATATTAAAATCCCAGAATACACCTCAATGACAGAGATAAACACTTAAACAGTGAGGAAGCAGGCTTAAATTGGTTATGTTAGAAAAATAATAGGAACAAAGAGATCTCTGCAAGAAAGAAAGAAAATAATACACATGCAATGATGCAACTGCAACCAGTTACTCAATGCTGTGAGAAGAGAATGTAAGATACTGTGTATTTCCCAAAAATGAGGATTGCATTTGTATAGGAGAATACCAATGCATCATGCTCGAGCAAATGATACTGAGATTTTTAGGTTTACAGCTCACACAGCAAAATTCACCACCCAAAAAAAAATAGAGAAGCACTTACTCATTCTTGTCAGATGAGAAAGCCTCTTTTCTGACGCACGTCCAATCACGCGCCTCAGTGCCACTGCCTTTGACTATCTCAACCACCTCTAAGGCTGCCTCTTTCAACAAATTCTGAAGCTCTGGAAACCGCCACATTATATAGCTCCTCTCCACATAAATATTAATCAAATGCTCCAGTGTGGGGCCCCCTGCCTTGGCAGACCCAAAGAAAACATTCCTCAAAATCTGGGCCCACACAGAGTCCTTGAGAGGTGCCTTTGAAACTATCTTCTCTAACACCAGAGGGTGCAACATCAGGGCTTGTTTCATCAATTCAAGTGCACTTGCCTTGTCAGACCCCGCTTTAATATGCGTGCTGTCTCGTTCAATGTAGAACCGTGCAATTGGTAGAGAATAGACGAAATTCGGGAATAACCATAGAGAATTATCACTGTTATACTCTTCGATGAATCTCTCTAACCATGCATACTCTTGTGCCCTAAGAGCGAAATAGTCTATGCAAAAGAGGGAACCCATAGGGTCGTCAGAGTCTAGAGAGAGAAGAAATTTACACACCTCTAGTGCAGATCGGTGGCACCCACGCCTATCCATGGCCCGCATGTGATTAAACAGAGCCTTAAAAAGGGGTTTGTTCATATCATGTGTATACTTCAACTGACGATTGCTACCTCTGTTAGTATTGAGAGGTGAGAAGAGGGGATGAAATGCGCACTCCAAGGCAAAAAGGCATTTTGATACAGCATCGATCGAGGCCTGGTGTTCTCCGCTGTATCTATAGAGGTCGGCAAAGGTTAGGAGGGAGTCGAGGTGGTATGGGTAGTGTTGAAGTACCCGGGCTATTGAATTCAGATCATTTGCAGCCTTGGCAATCTCGAATATCTCTTGTGCATGTCGATACGAGTCCGAGGGTACATACCTGTGTGGCAAAAAGAATGGAATTTTTGTCATGTATGATAGGCCACTGGACCCGTGCTTTTTCTTGAATCACGAAAATTCTTTTCAAAATGGAAAAAGGAAATCCGTTTGGAATGGTATTAGCCTTTTTAGGCATTTTATCATGGGACCCACAAAAGGGATAGAGACATAGAGTACAATTGCGCTTATAACATAAAGAATATAAAATTACCTAAAATAGTTTATGCCATTTTTGGTCTCTATCAATTCCATGGACAGCGATCCATCCCACCTTGGCCAATAAGGCATTGGTGTAACAAGCACTGTTTTTCTGGGATTGTGGGCCCCACGCCTAGCCCCATGTATGTTCCTCATGCCAGCACTACTGCTACTACCAGGGTTTTGGTTCTGGAAGGAGTTCACAACCTTTGACCCGAAAATCTTTTTCAGTTCATTCTCGGCCTTTAGATGCTTAGGGTCCACAGTCAGCACAGATATCGAGGCAAGTGATAACTTTCCCTTGCTGGGTCCCGGCTCTGACACCTTGCTAGGGTTTGGGTTAGGAGTAAGAGAGAGGTCCTCTAAGATTGAGTCAATCGATTTTTCATCTTGTGGTGCATTTTGTTTGTGGGCATGTTTATCCTTGCTCTTTTTCTTCTTTTTCTTGGATTTACGGTCAGGTACAGCTGGTACACTGGCAGGTTTATCGACTTGTGGTTGTTTGTGCTCAGTATTAGTATCTGATGTTTGATCCATGGAGGTATCCTCTTCTTCTTCTTCCTACCAACATCGAAGGAAAGATGATAAAAGCAATTACAACACTGGTCAAAATGTCAGCACTGAATATCAGGGGTTCGAATTTTTTGAGTTTTGTGCCTTAAAAAATTTAACTTTTTACAAAAAATTATACTATTAGCCCCCCTCATAAAGTGAAATTACGGAACACTTATTTATCCAGCCCCCTCCTATCTCAATTCTCTGGTTCCGCTGATGCCGTATTGGCTACAATTGTACAAACAGAAAGTCAACTATACTATTTGTCAGTCAATTCTTATTAGTTCATAACATTGCATGAACCCACCAATTTGGACTAGTGATGATACATGGACAAGTCCATAACTCTATATACATTTCTTATTAAAGATCGAAGAAAGCAAATAAAGGGTATAATGATGACATATATGGCATTTCTGAGGTCAATTTTTCTTATTAAGTATCGGTGCATGCACCACCCAATTTTTATTAATCAAGAATTCATAAATTTCAAAAAAGAAGCCCATTATTCATATATAAGCTAAGACACTATGTTGCTAATGCAATAGGCTTTATGCCTTTTCAAAAAAAAAAAAAATCGTATATAAGCTCCATGCATCCATGAGATATTTTAAACTCAGAATTCGCAATAACTGCTTATGCTACTTGTATATTTACAAGATTGGTCGGATTACTATGCAATTGAACCTAGGTTTCCGAGGAGATAAATGGGACATAAGACTAAAATATACAAAAAAAGCACATGCCTGGTCATCGAGGAGATCAAATGGGTTCCTAGCTGGTACGGTCGCCGGAGGAGAGTCCGATTCTTCTTCGCTGGCGGCGGAGGTTGGAGCGGAGATGTCCGGCTCGAGCTCCTTGAGCACTCGCTGGAACAGCCGGGCAGACATCGAGTCAAGACAGAAAACCTAAACGGGCGGTGAGGTGGGGCGAGATAGAAAGAGAGAGAGGGGGAGAGATAAGTTAATTAGGGTTTTGGGAGCTTTTTTGGAGCTTCGGAGGAAGATGACAATGGGAAATGGCGGTGAAAAGGAGGAGGAGAAATCGTCCGAGACTCCGAGTCCATGTCGTCTGAGGTAACCGAATATTTTTTGCTTAGATCCGGACCGTCCGACCAGAATCCGGGACAATCCGGCCCGGGGTGGAATCCACAGGATCCTTCAATATCCGTGCTGATTTTGATCGGACGGTCTAGATCTTAACGGAAATATTCTGTTACCTAAGGTGATATGAATTAAAATCGTCTCCGGTTTTGGTCTAGTTGATGTGGACTTAGAAATTTTATATATATATTGGTTTTTCTTTTGCTTGACAAGAAGAGCCCGTATAGCTCAGTGGTAGAGCGCCAGTCTTGTAAACTGGAGGTCCGTAGTTCGATCCTGCGTGTGGGCATGTGGGCATTTTTTTGTTTTTTTGGTCTCTCTGCATAACGAAAGAAAGAAAATGATTTTCCTAGGGTTGAACAAATAAGGTTGACTAGAGCGTAAAATAGTAATTTTCTTTTAAAAGGTTAACAGGATAACTAAATAGACATACAAACCCAGCAAAGCTACTTTGGTAATCAAACAAAAGAAAATTATATAATCAAATTTTAATATTCCAGCCTAAACATTTCAATCTACTGTAAAATCCAACAAAAAATGAAAAATATAGTACCCCAGCCTAATGTCTCAATTCACTGTAAATCTCCAACTATATGTCAATTTTTTCTTTTCCTTATCTTATTCTTTGTTTTTTATACATCATTTTTCAAGACAGAATTAGTGTGGCGTAATTTCCACGCAGAGCTGAAACAAATTCGACTATTTGCTAAAAATACAATGGAAACAGTGGCTTTCTGAAATTGAAGACCCAATTGACCCGCAAAATCTGAGGCAATCACTAATAATTGGAGGAATCAAAGCACTGCTGATGTGGAGAAATCGAAGCTCAGGCCTTCCAAGGTTACTGCACATTGTATAAACCCAAAAGCTGAAGGTATGAAAATGTTTTCTCTGAAGAAAGAACAAAACATTTTCATTCTTTCTTTCTGAAGAGATATTCCAAGAAAGAATGAAAATGTTATCTCTTGCTCTTTTACTCACTCCAATATTTCAGAAAAGAAAGAGAGCAAGAGAAAAGAATGGTACCTCATGCTTAGTCACCCCCATGATTTAAATTTTTTTAATCATGTATATGGAAATTTAATTGAATTTCTTTTTTTTAAGTTTTTATATAATTCAGCCCCCGCATAAAATGCTAAATGTGTGCTTGTAACCTAGTGGTTAAACATTCACTTTGTAGTTGTAGGGACTTTGGTTCAAATTCCAGTGGTAACATATTCATATTATGCATTTTACATTTCAGTCCCTCCAGTCTAAATTTTCTAGCTCGGCCCCTGGACCATAGTGAATATTTTGACATTCTATAGGTATACAAAAAATGTATATCCATGTTTGTAGTGATACGATTGTATTTGTAAATCTTAACATTTTGCAGGGTTTTATATAAAACCCAACCCTAAAAGAGCAAAATAAAGGATATAAAACCTTAGGAACTAGTCTTTGGGACCGCCTAGTTCTTACAGAACTATTATCCTGATGTGCATCTTTCACCAAAGCACTTGAACTTCTTAAAATTTTCATATAGTTCCTCTTGTTGCTCTCGTGTACCACATGATGCTTCCTATTCTGAGATAATTCATCGCTTCCTTGATTGAGTGCTCTCTTCAATTTCTTGACTGGAGTTAATCTAAAAGCAAGAGAAAGAGGAAGAACTTTAAGTATGCCTCTGTAAAGAAATAAATTTTACAAAAAAAAAAAAAAAATAACAGTAACTTACTCTGAGTTATCACTTGCCTTTGATACAGAAATGTCGTCCTGCATGAAATAATTAAGTTAAAATTCTTAATAGAGTTTTTTTCAAAACAATAGAAATTTCTTACTAGTGAACTGCAAATCAAAACCAATAACTGCAACTATTTTTGCCTTTGGTCAGTATACGATTCAGTATTTATTTAGGAAAATATAACAACAAAAGAGAAACATGAGAAGCCAATCATTCATCAAACACAACTAGGCAAGATGATCATCACCAACAGGGTTATATAAAAAATGAAAAAAAAAAAAAAATTACCAACATATCTGATGAAGAAAGAAGGCTATCATCAGTAGCAGAATCCAAAAAAACCACCTTATCAGTGGGCCCCACAACAGACAGTTCCTCAGTCAAAGGATCAGTTATCTTTCCTGCCAATTTATCGCTATTCTGACATGGCACTAACGAATTGGGTTCACTCATAGAAATCTCACACACTTCCTTTGAGCCCCCCTCTGCAGTAGCAGAATCCAAAACAACAATTTTATCAGCGGGCCCCACAACAGACTGTTCCTCGGTCAAAGGGTCAGTTATTTTTCCTGCCAATTTATCGCCATTCTGACATGGCACCAATGAATTGGGTTCACTCACAGAAATCTCACACACATCATTTTCGTCCCCTTCTTGTATACCCGCCAATTTATTTTCAATATGGGTAGGCATATCTGCTAAATTATGTGTACTCTCTAGTGGTGCCGACTCAGATGCGATATTCTCACTAAGTACTGAACTGAGTGAAGAATTGGTATCTTTCACCAAATTACTAATCGAAGCAGAATGGGTTATTGGATTCATACAAATCTCGTCCTTCATGGTCTGGGCCCAATCCGAAGGGCCTGAATTTAGATCTACAAAGAGATTTATCCCTTCGTCAGATGCCACAAATAACTGAAAAGAAGCTGGTCTTGCAGCAATCTCAGTTGCTATAGGAGATTCTACAGCAATCTCAGTTGCTGTAGGGACCACATGGTTCTGGCATTTTGTAGGAGATTGAGAGTTTTGGTTTATAATATCAGAAGAGGGTTCAAGAGGTGGGGCCTGCTCGTCTGTCTTTGTAGGAGATTGAGAGTTTAGGTTTATATTGTCAGAAGAGGGTTCAAGTGGTGGGGCCTGCTCATCTGTCTTTGTAGGAGATTGAGAGTTTAGGTTTATATTGTCAGAAGAGGGTTCAAGTGGTGGGGTCTGCTCGTCTGTCTTTGTAGGAGATTGAGAGTTTAGGTTTATATTGTCAGAAGAGGGTTCAAGTGGTGGGGCCTGCTCGTCTGGCTTTGTAGGAGATTGAAAGTTTAGGTTTATATTGTCAGAAGAGGGTTCAAGTGGTGGGGCCTGCTCGTCTGTCTTTGTAGGAGATTGAGAGTTTAGGTTTGTATTGTCAGAAGAGGGATCAAGTGGTGGGGCCTGTTCGTCTCTGTTTGTAGGAGACTGGGATATTAGGTCTTGGTCTCTTGACACAACATCTGAGGTAGAGGAGATTACATTGTTTGTGATCCCATCTATAGCTTCCTCTGGATTAATACCCTACATGAATAATGAGTTAAGAGTTCCGAAGGAACAAAAAGAGCAAAGAGTATGAGTGAGGCTATGGTAATATGCATATTACACAACAGCCCGCATATGGACTCATATTTCTATTTTGAAAGTTCAAATAGTCAATCTGAACCGTTCAACATGATCTTCATATGAAAATGTACATGCATACCAAATTTTACATTTTAAGATTTTTTACTATTTTTTAGATAGATAGAAAATCACTTGATTTGAAAATTCTGGACCATCCAAAAGCAGTAGCCCATTGAAAAAATAGTAAAAAATTCTAAAAAATGTAAAATTTAGTTTGCAAGTACATTTCATATGTACATCATGTTTAATGGATCAGATCAATTGTTTGAACTATGAAAATAGAGATATGGATCCATAGTACGGTCAATCCATAATATGCATATTACCATAGCCTTACTCAAAGAGTATTTATTAATTATTAATATTATCATCATTACAATTTGCTTGTTAGAAGCTCAATCGGTACTGGGCTCATACAGTCGTACCAGTCTAGTTTGACCACGGTAATTAATACACATTCAGATTAACAGAGTGGCAGATGAGATTGGCCGGTTGAAATCAAGAATTAGCATGTCCAAGTGGGGGTAAAACCTGTGTGCTTGGTACAACAAGGTCTTATGTTTTGCTTTTTCCTTCATATTCTTGGTTTGATTTTGCATTATTTTGAAAAATACAGTTCAATCAAGGTTCATAATTTAGAAAACAGCTTTGAGTTATAATTTCACACATACCCCAATGACCCTTGAAAAGTGGGAAATATCACACACGTCCCTCTGAATTCAATTATCAGCTATGCACATTCTCGCCCTAATATCTTTAAAGAACTTGAATTGTACCTATTTTGCCCCTTATTCATGTAAAGATTCTCAGCAAAGAGGAACAAATGGGTATTGAGTATTTCTTATCTTTCATTGGGGTATGCTTTTGACATTTTGTAGCAAATAATGGCATTTCTTATATTTCACTAGGGGTATCACATGATTTCATGTTTGGAAGGCATGGCATTAGAAGTTCCTGATGGGAACAAATGAAATTATCGCTGAATAAAAGGTCTATTTGTTAATTTTTTTTAAAAAAAAGACGCCCTTTTGTGTACCTCTTCAGAAGACTCTACTAAGATGGGGCTTGCTGCTCTGATTTCATTCTTGCCGTGGTCTTCATCACTTGTTTTCTCTTGAAACCATAGAATCAAAATTTCTCTTATTCTCCATTTCGAGATTAATTGTATTAAGATATGATTATTTTATTTTTAAAAAAAATTAATGTTTGCATTACCTTGAGATTTTCTCTTAGCATAAACCAAGCTTGCCACTCCTCCTGTGTCAACAAGTGAAGAATTCTTTTTCTGCAGAATTGATAGCAAAGTACGAAAAATGTTGAAATGTGATTAAATTAAAGCGAAAGCATATTAAAATAAGGGCTCAACTATGCATCGCTTCAACCAGGAGCCCAAAATAAACACCAATAACACAATTATTATATCTAGCTTGAACTGTTACTAATATATATTCTAAATCAACATGCCAGAATTGTATATCCTAGCAATTAAGTTTAACTGTGCAATTGAAGTTATTTGTACGATCAATGCTTTGTCAGAAACAAAAAAATTGTACACTGTAGCAATTCAGGACCAGAAACTAGCTCTTTTAACAGTGCAATTGAAGTTATTCTGCTAATATAGAAGTTTTTTTGCATTTATTGCAGTCATCCATGCATGGATGTGACTGTGTCATACAGCATAACAAGGATAAGTGCACTAGGTGAAACAAATTAGGGATCGGAGTGTTAAATTCAAGTCATCAATTGTGTCCTGCGCTCACATGGCAACATCTCCTTGCAACTCATCCTTTCTTGGCACAGGTAAGAATATGGGTACCTTATTTTCAATTTTGCTAACTGATAGAGATATTGTATTGGAGTATTAGTAGTAAAATTGTAGGAGTTGATTAGCAATGTAAAGGTGGTAGGTACGAGATGGTTAGTGGAGATGTTTATTTAGGATTAATCATAATCAGGCTTATAAATAGGCTTCATTTTATTGTAATCAAAGACACAAGAATAATACAAGATCCTCTCTTTTCAAACATTAATCTTGTGTCTTTGATTACAATTTAATTTTAGTATAAGAAAAAAGTTGATATTACTTAACCCTACCAGAAACCAACCTGACTGGTAAATGGTAAAGTACCAAAAACCAATACCCCAAAAGTAATCCGCTCAATTACTTTTCTTTACTGTTTTATTGGGCATGAAGGGTATTTTAGGGATGCAAAAGGATACCTTAAAATATGAAGCAAGTGACTTGGCTAATTCAGACTGACACTTATTTGCAGGTAGGTTGTGCCTTTTGCATAAACCCTGGAGCTCCTTTCGTGAGAGGTTGATATATGCTTCATAACTTTCCTTGTAACCCATTAATTTATCGTATATTTTTCTACACCAACAAAATTTCATCAAATTAGACCTCCAAATGAGCAAACAACAGCGCCACAGAAAAGCTAAGCTTAAGTTACCATAGTTATAATTAGTTGGTTGTTCTATGTTGAATTTAATGCAAGAGGGTCACCAATTCATCCTGATTTTGGCAAAAATTTCGGTCACAGAAACAACCAAAATGCAAAAATCAGATAATTCACTGACAGTTTTTGCATGAAATTAACACAAGAAAAATAGCATAAATCTCACATGCAAATCACCAAAACTAGGATGAAAACAAACACCAGTAACAATCCCATGTGACACTTCAGTGAAAGAGATCCTAGCTGCACGCAACATTAATTAATTGCTGTAAATCCTAAGTTAACAGGCCGACATTTTCCTAAATAAAAACGATAAAATCTAACAAAAAGTAGCTTATAAAAATCAGATTCAGTAGCTGATAAAATCGGAACTAATTAACTCCACAAATGATTCTCCTAAGTAGATGCAAAGCAAATCTAGTATATATACGAGGAAATTGCAAACTTAAAACGACTAGCTTACCAGTGAAGTAGCACTAAGGCGACTCTTGAGATTGAGACTGAGAGAGAGGGAGAATTCGCTAAACCTTCCAAAGTAAAGAGCGGGAGAGAGCAAAAAAAAGGAAAGAATATCCGTACGGTACCTAACGGGATCAGGTTAGTCAAGGCCGATCCAAGACTGTTCCTTTCGGAGTTTACATCCTCTGAGGTAACAGAATAATTTTGTTTAGATCTGAACTGTCCGATCAGAATCCAAGTCAATCTGGTCCGTGGAAAAATGCACTTGGTGCCTTTAATATTTGTGCGGATTCTGATCGACGATCCGGATCTAAACAGAAATATTATGTTACGTCATTGGACTATTTGGAATGTATTGGATTTCAAGATTCGTACAGACTTTAAGTTAAACGGTCTGGATCTAACCTGATTCTTTCAGGTACTTCAGCTGTGAATTCGCAAAAATGGAGGCGACGGAAGGGCCTGGCGTGTGTTGGATTTTTGGATTTGTCGCTTTTGTCTAGGGCTAATTATAACTCTCAAGTCAAGAGTGTTGCGTGTCACTGTCGACTCTCCAGAGTCCAGAAGAATTATAAAGCAGAATCTTTCTACACGAAGGATCACACAGAGAATAGCGTGACTTATTTCTTTCAAGTGTCCGAATTTCTCACGTCTATTCTATTCCTGTTTTAAGTTAATTCAAAAATAATATTATTCTTTTGAGCTATATTCAAGAACTATAAACTATTTTTTATTTATTTTTTATATATAAGTTAGCTTACTATTTTATAAATCAAATAAAAAATTAAATTAGCTTTATTATCAATTTTAAGATTAACTCACTATTCTTATTAATCCATCTCTCCATCTAAATGCATCCTTTGAGTAACAAATTTATGTCATGAGAATAGCGTGTGTTATTTCTTTCACAATATTAATATTCAATTAAATTTTATTTTGGTATATCTTTTGTTATTTTTTTGAAACACGTAACTATATTTTTGGGTTTTTTGTTGTGGGATGGTGTGCGAGAGAGAAAAATTTGTATTTTTTTAGAATTAATATTTAGTCCAGTATCAAAATGAAATGTTTTTTGTGTGAGAGGCTGAAAATTCAAAATTCGTATGAAGTATTTCTTGTAGATATTAGATGATTGGGTGACTTGACCTTCCACTTCTAAAATAAATTTAACTTTTCAATTTATTTTGAAGGAATCTTTAAGGCTATGTTTGGTTGTGAAGTAAGAGGTGGAGTAAACCCTTACTCCACACTTAAGTAATCAAACAAGGAGTAAAAGAAGTGGAGTAAGGTGAAGTAAGAGGTGAGTTATCCGAAGTTAATTCACCTCTCCACACTTACTCCACCTGTAGAATCTCATGTCATAGGTAGAGGCTTATTTTCTAACACCTTACTCTAGATATATTAATTTAAGCCATGAGTTAAACTACTAAACAAGATGTAAAATATGTGGAGTAAGATGGAATAAGTCATTTAATTATCATTAACTTTACTCCACAGTCAAACATGATCTAAAGGAATATATTGTTATGTCATATTTGATTGTAAAGTAAGAGGTGGAGTAAATCTCTTACTCCACATTTGAACTGTCAAATGAGGAATAAAATAGAAGAAGTCTATCAAAAGGATTACACAGGGAATAGCGTGACTTATTTCTTTGAAGTGTTTGAATTTCTCATGTATATCCATGTTTTAAGGAGTCCGCATCCTATGCATTAATGCACCCTTTGAGTTTAGTTCTGGACCTTCGGATTAGAATTTAGACTAGTTTGGCTCACGCATGTAATGCACGAAGTCCATTAAGATTCGTGTTAATATGTAACGAACGGTCTAGACAGGGGCGGAACCAGGATTTGAGTATAGGGGGTTATGTAAAGTTGAGGGGAGCTAATACATATAAAAGAAACAAATTAGTAAGAAAACTAGTTGATTAACTCTTCCAAAATTTCCAAAATTCCATTGGATACTTGATGATAAAATTTTGAAAATTTTGAAAATTTCCAAAATTCCATTGGGGTTATGTAAAGCCTATGTTCCGCCTCTGAGTCTGGATCTACATTAATGCGAAGGATATGAATCTTGTTTGAAGTATGAACTGTAAAGTAACAAATTTATGTCAAGAGAATAAGAATAGCGTGACTTATTTATATTAATATGCAATTGAAATTTTATATATATCTTTTGTATTTTTTGTAATGGACGAAAGTACATTTTCGTTTTTTTCGTTGTGGGATGGTGTGGGAGAATTTTTTTTGTACTTTTGAGAATTAAGTTTTTGATTTAGTGACAAAAGACAATACAATACTTGTGAGAGGTTGTAGATTCAAAATTTGAATAAAAAATTCTTTGTATAACTTGACCTCCAGTTTCTTCTAAAAAATGTACTTTATAATTTCTTTTGATGGAATCCTGGAAGAAAGATATTCACACCTTGTTTAATGGAGAGTAGAGGGAGGGAGGGAATAGAATGAAAAAAAAAAAAAAAAAATTCTCTCGAATCGTGTTTGGTTGACAAAATTTTGGCGGAGGTGAGGGGTATTTGAGGGGAAAGGTTTAATCTTGTTGTCTTTGCATAATTGTAATCAATAAAATCGATTTATTTTCCGATTTGAGGTGTAACTGTAATGTTATGTAATTTGAGTTACGATCTAAATTGAATAATTATATTTTAAATGTAACGCCACGTAATTGAAATACTAAATTAAAGTACGACATAAATAGTTTATATATTTTCTTCTTTCCTTTATTTAAAAGATTAATTTAATAATAGCTAAACTAACCACCTTGAATAGAATTTCTGTGGTCTGATTTACATTAATAATTGAAATAGTTAATTATATATTTATACGTTACTCAAAATACAAGGTCCGATTTAGCATATTGTTTTCAACAGTCCATAATCCATATAATAATAATAATTACTGAAATTAAAACAATAACTTCCAAAATAACCACCGCAATTAGTGACTCCCCAGATTAAAAATAAAATAAAACTGTCCCTCTTATAACTGCGCACAACCCCGCTCCCCATATTATTTTTAAAATATAAACCCCTGATAACCGCCTCCCCTCTATTTAAACAAGATCCATTTCTTCTATTTGCATCAAATCCGAATCCCCTGTGTTATGATTTAGCCCCTTTAATGATATCAAAAATTGATGTATGAATTTCATTGATTAGGATATGATAATTAGATCGATTTGATTAGAATAAATTATTGTTCTTAGATCGCATGAATTTATGAATAAGTGCTCCTTAATTAAAATCTAAAACTTTATTTCTTTAACGATATTATAATCTGAAGATTTTGTTTATCAATATTATTTTCCTACTTCATACAGATATTAAATAGTTTAAGATATTCTCAGGTACCTTTCATACTTTCATATCGACTAGTATTTATACTAATTTGAATTTTTATTTCAAATATAACTTATGTTACCCACTAGAAATACTTATCTCCAGGTGCTCACTGACGAGATTAGTTATTTTATTTTATTTACATTAAATAAATAATTTTTGACATGGTCTAGGCTCACGTGGTCTAGGATGATTAAATTGATTCGAAATCCATTTGTACATGGTCTAGGCTCACGTGGCAAGGAAGTAGCGTACGCATAAATGATAGTTAATCCTACGACAACAGGTACGGTTTCTTGGACATTCTCAAATTGTTACTTACTGTTTTGTTTATATTTATGTAATGATGGAATTATTGGAATTATGCATGTTGAATCGAACGATCTCTTTGGTTTTGTTTAGAGAATACTAGAATAGGATTATTCCTTTGATCAACAAATTTATAGGATGTGCTGTGTTGAGTATGACATTTGTGTGATTAAACGAACAAACGTAGAAAGTAATGGATAAGTTAAAGGAAAGGAGCCAATGTGCGTTGAACGCATGTTGGAATGTATACATTGGGTCTAGTAGCTGACTGGACCCCTCGTTAACGTGGCGTTGGTTGGATTTTCCGTCACGGGTCAATATCTTGCGGTGGTTCGAGTCCCCGTCTAGTGGCACAACCAAGATCTAGTGGGGTTTGAGTCCCCCTGGTGAGGCAGTTAAAAACGTGAAAGATAACTAAAGAAGCGTGTGTGTGATTTAAATGTGCAAGATTGCATGTCAGGATATAATTTTAATATCATGGTTGTGTTAATAAGTGAATTTGACAAACTCCGGGACTGGAACTAAATCCCGTATTGAGTTCGATCTCTCACCAGTTCCACTTTTACGTGGGTTCCAGAAAATGATGAGGCCGACAATGAGTACGAATAGAAGGGACGTGGATCAAGAGGTCAACGATTCGAGGTAATGAAGAAGAGGCGCCTAAGCAAAGATCATAAGTAAGAGCAAGAGCAGGCGGAAGGATCCATGTTTGATTAAATGCCACTTATGTTTATTTTTAATTTTGTATATTTATTTTTTAGTAAATTTGATACACTTGAACAGACATGGTTGTTGCCGTATTTTGAACCATATCTGATGTATCATTGTTGTAAGACTTTTATATTGTAAAATTAATGTGGTATTTATATGGATGTTATTGATAATGTATGTGATGTGCACACGCCTTACATGTAAATACGTGGCGGGTTGTCTCGGGATGTGACAGTAACGGATGAAAGAAGTCGGTAAATTAAACATACTAAAAATATTTAATTAACCTTCTATAATTTTAATTAGCCAAATAAGAAATAAGACGGAAATGAAGAAAAAAAAATTCCTCATTAATCATCTAAAAATGAATATGTTAAATATATTAATATTTATTTCTATTTCATTTCATTCCCTTCTATTTTTCACTTCTCCTCCCTTCCTCTACTCTCCATCCAAACAAAATGCTAGCGCTTTAATATCCAAGTAAACTTAAATTTACATCAAATATTCTTCAAACCACTGTATAATTATTTTCCATATATTATCCTTGAAAGGACTGGTTTGCTGATCTTTTAAAATGAAATATTTACTCAAGTTTCTTTATTGCTATTTTTATTTGGGTTAAAAATTGTAAACTCTAAACCCTAAACCATAGCATAGCCTCACTCAAACATAATATGAGGTTATGGTACTTTGTAAAGTGTGGATCGATATGTTCATTTCTTCATTTTTAAAGTTCAAACATTCAATCTAGACTGTTTAACATGATCTCCATATAAAAATATATATGAAGAACAAATTTTATATTTATATATTTTGTTTATTTTTTGTTAAATAGGTAGAAAATCACCATCGGATAGTTCAAAATCTTTATGTCAGGTGATTTTTTACACTATCTAAACAATAGTAAAAAAATTCTAGAAAAATATAAAACATTGGTTTCGAAGTACATTTTTATTATTGAAGAATTTGAATCGGTTGTTTAAATTTTATAAATTAAGAAACTAATCCATAGCACAGACTGTTTGCTTTGCAAAGTACCTAGCCTCACTCTTGTAAATATGTCATAACGGCTACTAACGGAAAAATATATTAGAGTAAGTTTTCAGGTTGTAAATTTATATTCTTTTTATATATTTTTAAAAGTTACAACTTAAAAGTAGTGATGAGCTAACTAGGGGTGTCAATGGCACTCTTTTATCCGTTTACCCGACCCGTATCGTATCCGATAAGATGGGCACGGGTAAGATTTTTTTTTCGTAAACTTATCGGGTACGGTACGGATAAATATTTTTTTTCGTTATCTAAACGGGTAAGGCTACGGATAAAGCCTATTTCGTACCCGTTATCCGATTGGGTAATTATAAAAAACAATTATATATATTGATAAGAATTGAAAGAGTACTTTAATTGGTTTACTTGCACTTAGTATGATTAGAATTTTTTTTCAATAAAGTACTATACATGTGTGAAATGAATATATATGTTTTAATGTATTATTTAATAAATAATAAAAATAATTATTATATTAGTATTGCCCGTTATTTACCCTCTACCGTTTCGTTATCCGATAATCATAACGAGTAAGGGTAGAGTACGGATAAGATAATTTGTAGCGGGTAAGGGTCGGATACATGTAAGAACAATTTGTAACAAGTACGGGTATAAAAATACTTCCACCCACCCTTACCGTACCGGTTGACACCCCTAGAGCTAACGGTTTTAGGTACTAAAAAAATGTAACGGCAATATAGGCACTATAGTACCTCAAATTTTGAATTTGAAATTCGGCACAAGTTAGAAATTCACGAACCCCTATAATATTTGTGTGAATACAGATTAATTTAATGATCCAAATTCTTTATATATGTGATGAAAAAAACACCATTTTTAGTTGTTCGATAATGTATTTTACTGTCAGTATCATTACGGATATTTTCGTCTATAATAGCAATACATATAGTCACTTTTTACCTTACGTACGTAGTTTCAGATCACACCTTTATAGAACAAACGAATAAGAAATTATATCTTTTTTTTTTCTGAGGTGAATAAACGAAGAAACAATCCCTGAGGGCCCACCTTTATAGAACAAACGAATAAGAAATTATATATTTTTTTCTGAGGTGATAAACGTAGAAACAATCCCTGTGTAGGTGGGCCCTCATTTTTTTAATTCTATCTAGAGTAAGGCTTATGTGCTATGGATAGTATAAGGTCTTATGTGTTGTGGCTTAAAAAAATTTATTGTATAAATTTCAAACTTAGATCTAAATAGCTCAGTAAATTGGTTATATAATGAATTTGCAGAATACTAATTTTTAATTTTTTTAATTTTTTTTTACTATATTTTATGATGTATGAAAAATGGCAAAAAATAACTTAAAAATAAAAGAAAATTGTCAATATTTTAAACTATTTTTTGCCATCTTTCATAATCATAAAAAATAATAAAAATATTTCGAAAATAGTAAAAATTGATATTCTACAAATCTTTATATAACCAATTTACTGAGCTACTTAGATCGAAATTTGAAATTTATACGAAGGTTTTTGAGACTATAGCACGGAAAGTTATGCTATTAATAACACCTAAGCCTTACTCTTCTATTTATTATTAATTATTAAGCTATGATGGATAGATGTTAACAGTATTACATATGTGACTTTTGCATTAGGAGATGCTGTGATATGGCAGCGAAGAAGTAGAAATACATCCAAGTCTTTGAGATTTCTAGATAGATATTTTATATATTTAAAAACGAAATATAAGGATTAAAGAGGTATTTCAACATTTGATGCAAATGTACAAAGATATATTTGTTTTTCTATTTGAATTTTGGTAACTGTACAGTAAATTTCATCACTAAATTCATCAATTTTTCTTTTTATATATGCTTGTACGTCTTTTTCTTAAATATTCTATCAAAATGTACCAATTGTTTTTACTTTGTAAAATTACAAACTTTTAGACATGAGATTAAAATTTAAAAAAATAAAAGATCTAATGAAAAAAATACGAACCACGATGAATCATTGCAGCTCACTTTGTTGTGGTGATTCATTACGGTCCTACTATTTTCGAAAAGTTTGAAAAAATTACTACCAATTTAATTTATTATTTTTTAATGTTATGAATAAAAAAATAAAAGAGAGACCCGCAAGTGAATCATTACAACCCAACTATGTTTATTTGTTCAGCAACACTGAGAGACGGAGATAGAGGCTGACAAATATGAGCCGTAATGATTCATTGCAGCCCCCAATATTAACTCTTTTTTTTTTTATTGCTATGAATACAAAAATCAGGAAATAGAGGCTGAGAAATGCATTCTATAGGATTGGAATTAAACCAGCTATAGGATTGATATTAAAACACAAGCCTGTTCTAGATTTAATACAAGAGCTAAGAAAAAAAATATATAGAAAAAAATCACATTCAAAACAACTGCAGATTTATATTCCACTTCATCAAACAAGTTACTAGCTGACACAAAATATCCAGTTCAAGCTTTAATCAGATTATAGTTAGTTTGTCTTCCAGGTACCAGCAGCACCCTTGGAAGGGTTTTCAAAGTGCGAAAATCCCCAAAATGTCCTCAGAGAGTAAGGCGGGTGGTGGTGGTCCCCTCAGCAGTGATTTTTTGCAAATTGCAGCATTCTTTTGCCTTATCTGCAAATAATGTCTGGCATTTATCAATTCTGTTTTCTCCATCCAATGTTCTTATAGATTTCATTACCAAAAGATGATGTTCAATGGACATTTTGCAGAAACACCCTCGACTAAATGAAGCAAATGAATTCAATTTCATGAGGCAACTCCAGTCAGTCAACTTTAAAAAGACCTAATAGCTCTATTTGCAAAATATTTAACATGTCAGCTATTAACTGCATTTAAGCATAGAGTACTATCAATCCTTGTTACAAATAAAGAACAACTCTAGTTATCTAATTTGAATACCAAGTATTAAAAAGCTTCAATAACCTGAAATTTGTAACCCTACCCCACCAACTCAGCAAGTTAACTCTCACTATAAATCCCTCTTAGACAGAGAGAAAAACAAAAAAACTCAGAGAACCTTTCTTTTGAGCAGCTCCATTACACTTTGGAAGATTTTATTGCATCGGAGATCATGAGAGCAGATCTCGCTCTGTACATTGCTATATCAGCCTTTTGCATAAGCAATTGTGCCTTTTCCCTCTTAAGTCTGGCCATATTTGACGCATGCAGTGCGGCATTCTGTGCATCTCTCACCTTGAACTCCTCCACATCTTCTTTAAGGAACCATAGGTTGTCAGAAGGCAAACTGGTACTGGTTGGATTCACCCTGTCGGGCATGTCAGAACTTGCAGTGCGTGCCCGCTTACCCGTTAACACAGTCTTGTTATGAGAGACGGATGATACAACCCGGGGGTTGTCATAGAACTGTGATGCTGATACCCTTGTTCTATTTAGATGATTCAGCCTGGAAACAGATGCAACTCTCTCTCGGGATGCATGCGCATTAAGCCTCCTTCCTAAGATGAAAATTCGATACAAAATAAATCCATTATACGACTATAAAGTACATGAAAATAGTAAAATACTGGCGGCCATTTGCCCCAAATAAAGCAAGAAAACAAAAAAAAAACAAAGAAGAAACAAAAAAGTACCCAAAAATAAAATATATATAAAATAGTAATGATACAGCAATGAAAAAAAGGCTACCAGATTTGTGGGACCCACCATGACTCCGGGAAGAGAGTAGCAGCTTCTTCTGGGGGCGCTTTAGCTGCAGGCCGCGAGGCCTGAGGCAGAAGGCAAACATGGCCGGCTTCTCACCCGGGGGTGCCTTGCTGAGTGCACTGTGGGGTGCACGTAGTATTTTTCTGACTGAAGCTTCCCATTCATCTAGCTGCTTCTGGTAATGCATCCACAGTGGAGGCTGCAAAGCAAGAAAGAGAGAAATTATCGCACTATTTTGCAAAAATGATACATGACGCCCCTTATTGTATAAGTATATCCATGCAACTTCACTTTCCCACAACTAATCTTATTTTGCCATGTTAAATGCTATCCGTCTATTTTTTTTTTTTAATATTATTTTTAGTATTAACCCAAATTGTCATTTATGGAGCCAAGAAAATGAAAGGAGACATCTGGAAATTGCAAACTAATCGCCCTTTCAAGAAAATGTAACAATACCAACCTGCAAATGACGGATTAAGGACATTCCTTTCTTTGTCCGCTTGGTACTCCAGTAGCGTGCAACTTCATTCACTACCTCTGTGGGGCCCACATCCCCAATTAGCTCTTCAATCTGCTCTTTAGTGAACTCTGTGCACTTATTCATGTACGCAAGTTTCTCACACTTATCCATAATCCGCTCGAATAAATCCTCCGTCAACTCTCTTTCTCCATTGAAACCCGAAACCCACTCCTCATCTTCACTATCCATGTCATAAATAACCCTAGATGGATCGAGAGCTACATCTATATCTGACCCAACCCCTCCGATATACCTCAACCCACGCACAAATCGCCGTCTGAAACCAACCGTGTTATCACCCTCAACCGTTCGTACACCAGGAGTTGGAATGTTTTTAACAGAGACAGCTCTCAAGTTTCGATTGTAGCATTCTTCATACATCTCCTTGAAAATAAACCACTGGTTTCGTTCGATAAATTCTAAAGACCAGTCCCTTCCACCTCGCCACATCATCGCATGGGTGTACCGGTTTGTGGACCCTGGCTGCATAACCTGGTTTGCACGATAGAAGTACTTTGTCTCTCTGAAAAACTGCACACATAGTCTTGCACCCTCCCGCTCGTCAAAGTCGAGCACCACATGGGCCCCACATTCCCTCCAACCTCTATTGTCGGCTGTGACGAGCACATTTGCATAGCAGGTCAAGGCATAGTCCGAGTGGGTTGACTTTGAACATTTGCTAAGATGTTGGATCTTTTGGTGGTTAGGTTGGCTTTTTGTACCTCGTTCAACAGGCCATGGTTGAGATGAGGTATCAGAGCGGGGTTTTCTGGAGACAATTTGTTCGCTCGAGGGCCATAGTTTTGGGAGAGAAGAGGGGCGGGCCCGGTGAAGTGTGGATCTTGGAGCAGTCGGTGTCGAGCTGTGAATCAATGCATTCGACATTTGTACTGGCACTGGCAATGCAACCACATGTGAGATTTGATTGACTGAAACTTCAACAAGAGAGGTGGTCGGTCGCGAGTTTTGGGGAAAACTGGAGACGGGTATCATTTCATGATGGGAACCGGATAAGAATGAAGGCGGTTTCGAGGTGCTTTTCTCATTCATGAAAAACATCATTGGATTTACACCAGAAAAAAATGGTTGGTACACCGACAACGGGTCGACCAATCCACTGGAAGAATCCTGCACAGTTGAAAAGTACAATTTTATAAATGATACGGATGTTCATCTTAAATAAAAATAACCAAGAGAGAGTTATCTTTGCTATTTGGAAAGTAAAAAAGAAGAAGATTTGGAGTTTTTTAGGTAAAGTTTAAATGACTTGATTTTAACCAGCTTTTAGATTAAATAAATATTAATACCTCCATTTTTATGCATGAGTAGTCACATTTAATCCTCTTCTCCAAATAAGCCCATCTCAAATTAGTAATCCGAAAGAAGCTGAACAAACCTATAACAGCCCGACCCTTATAGCCATGCAAGCCCGAAAATGTACAAGAAATTGACGTAACCGGCACTTTAGACTCTTTACCATTGCACTCATTGCCCGACTTAAACATTCCCACAAGGAAACACAAGACGGAAACTGCTGACCTCAAACAAACCTCGAACGAGAAATATCTCCAACCAAATGAGTTGTCTGAGACCGTTATTTCTAACTTAACCAGCGGAGACATGGTAATTAAAGCACCGTGATAAAGAAAGAATAACGAGTGCCAATCGCAGAAATGCAACCCTATCAAAACCCGTCCCTCAAACATTGCTAGCGGTACATTCAATTTCAGCACTACGTCACAATGGCTTGACAAAACCCTAGTTGTATTAGCTAGCATGGTGTCAACCGCCGTTGTGAGAATAGAAATGGAGCTGAGATTCTCTTTCCTTTTACGAAATCGTTTCCTAGAATAAACAGTTACAAATCTGCCATTTTTAACCGATCTCTTATTAGAATTCACTTCAAAATTATTACTATTGGACTTCACAGGTAATGGGTCGGGTTTCATCTGGTACAAGGAGCATGTGAGCAATGATTTGACCGGTTTTGTCTCCGGAATCTTTTCTATGGTAGCATCTGAATCCTCTTCGCTCTCTTCTTCAAGATTTTCTCCTGATAGCATGTTTGGATTTTTGTTCTCATTCCAATTAGATTTGTTCGGTACATCACTAGGGAAGAGCAAGAGCTTAAACCTCTCATTGTGAAGATCTAACCATTCTTCCTCTTGGTCATCGTACCTCACACGATGCTTGCGCATTACTGGGTCGTACTCTTTCACAGAACCAATGTACCAACTACGGTCTAGAGGCCAATAAACCCTAATTCTCCACTTGACAATGGTAAATGGATTAAAATCCCTCAAATTAACCTCATAGAAACGGCGCCTTTTCCTAACAAAACCTTCACGCCTCCTAGGCCCCAAAACCCGACAAGGACCCACCAATCCATTGCTCTCTTGTACAGCAGATAACATGTGTACCCCATTTACAGGCTTCGAGACATTCAAACCTGACCTCTGATCAGAAAGGGAACAAAGCATGAGCGCAGCATTCTCCTCAAGGTTTTCATCTTCTACTTTTTTAGAGTGCTCTGATCGCTCCCTCTTTTGACCAGATAAACGTGAGGAAGTAGCACCAGAGCTTGAGGTTGAATCCGCCTTTTGGAGACCTCTATCATTTCTTTTTTCATAAGTCCTATTCTCCTTTTTTAACACTAAAATTTCAGTGTTGCTATCAGAATTATCAGCCCATGTGGAGCCATTGTGGCCCCTTGAACCCTCCTCCTTATCAGAGTTGGTACCGGGCACATTAGGCTTGACCCGCAACGCATTAGACCCGTTCCGCCTCCTCTTAATCCCTGCTCCAAAAGCATTCAGAGGTACCTCCTTCAACGCTCCTTTCCCCTTGGAGGATTCACTATTCTCACATTCCACATGCAATCTATGTTCATTTGTGACACCTACAACTTGATTTCTGTTCTGCGAAGAAGCTATTGCAGTGAGTTCCTTCTGATTTTTGGCACAAACTATTGATCTTGATGTATTTGCAACAACTTCTGCTGACAAAAATGGTTTTTCAACACTGTTGTCCATCTACAGATCGTCGATTTGAAGAAAAAGAAACGAAATCAGTACATCGACCACCCATTATAGGTGCAGTAATGGTCAATTAACATGACCGCAGTTGCACATGGTCTCGAAATAGAGGAAAATCGGGGCCTGAAATTGAGTAAAAATTAATTAAATAATTAAAATTGACATGAAACTGAGAAGTGAAACTGAGATGTAAAATTAAAATTTAATGTCATAATCTACACTGCTATTATGGTTAGGCTGTCTGACAAAAGTGAAACTGAGAAGGCACTGGATTTTTCAATTGACGTGATTTTAAATTGTGATAAGCTTAATATGGTGATCTAGAATACTCTTGTAAATGAGCTACGTAAGAATGGTCAAAATCAGAATGCAGTGGATATTACTCATTATATATACGTAATTTGTAAAAGGTGCTACCCAGATATCGTTACCTATCATACTTTTGCAATAAATGGGCTTCCCAAAAAAAGTGAAGAAAGCGACAAACTGTGACAAATTAGCAAATCAGATCAACATATATATTCCTTCCAGTTTTGAGGTGTGAGATATTATGTCATAACAAATATTATTCATATACAAGTGACTTGTTAACTCTATAACAATTATCTACGAAAAAGGGAAGAAAAAGGTGAAAAAAACCTGTCTAGTGCAGTGAAACTTGCCGGGCCACTTTTTTATCCTCCGAAGCAATGGTGCCTATACTTGTTGTCTATGTTTGTTCCTCCAAATCCAGCAGCCTGTAACCATCAATAATTATTTTTTCAGTTTTGACTAGTACTACTATAGAAGAGACAATATAGTCCAATAGGAGATTACAACGAGAAAGTTAAAATTAATCTTCAAAATAAGAACCAAGAAAAATAAAATAATAATAATAATAATCTGAAATTCAATTTCTTTTCTACATTGATGGGAATTATATATTTTGGCATGCTTTGAAATCGCCAAAATCTACCAGCGCTGTTTGCATTTATACCAGATAATATTGTGCTAGTACAGCAAAATAAAGTTGCAACAGGACTAAGTTTAAAATGAACGGATACTCAAACTAGAACTGAACGAATTTTAACACCTTAACCTTTACAATGACAACTTTTGTTTTTCTTTTCTAATTCCTTCCCTCATCCTATATCCGCCTCTCCTTCCCTCCCTTTTTCCTGCTCTCTTTTCTCATTTAACTTGACCACCCCTAAGACCCCTAACCCTCTCCTCCAAAACCCCTGAAATTAGCACATTAAAGGCTATATAGTTCTCTCACTATAAAGTATAACCTACGAACAAAGTATGGGACCAGCCGCACTCTTCTCTCGTTACTCGGTCAAATGTTTCTTATGCAAATGGATCTAATTTGCAATCTATCCCACCAACTTGTTTATTTAAAAAAAAAAAAAAAAACACACAGCTAAAGCATTTTCTTTTAGTTTTCATAACCTTTTTTGCTTAAATGTTAGTGGATTGAAAGTATGACTTGATCCGTTAGGTATCCATGATAGTACCATAACCTAAGAACCAATAAAGTTTGAAAGGAAATTTCTTGTTTTCAGATTTCTAAGGCAATTTTCATTAAAATGGTTTCCACTGAAATTCATGTAGAACTCTTATTTAGATTTAAGCAATAAATGAAATAGTTAAGGAAAATTATATCAATGATGGTTATATTCATAACATAGCTATTGTTGGAACCAAACTCTGCTGTCATGTCGTACCACATTTGGGTACTGCCGCTCATTTCCCATATGTAGAATGGAAGGTGTTAACTTTCTCAAATTATGTACTGAAACCAAGTTGCTGATCCAGATTTGGGTACATAAACGGAGTTAGAATCACAATTTGCAGTACCCAATTTGGATACCTAAAAGCCTTCCATTCTAAAACAGTAATTTACGTACCAGACAGGTGTTAACTTTCTTGCAGCTTTGAAGGATCACAATGCAACTCGGTTTGGTACCTGATTTTGATTAGAAAAATAAGTAAAGAAGTAGATAAGAAATTAATGAATTAGCAAAATTAATTTAAAAGGCATGAACTCAATAACAGAAGAAATGAAAGCAAGAGAGAAGCAAATTCTAAATTTGAAATGAGAAATGTCAGAGAGTGCGTCCTCCCCTTTTTTATATTGATGATTTATTTCAACCTTTATTCAAGTTTCACAATAGAAAAATCATCTTAGATACCCTAAATTCATCTTAAACCAGATTCGTACATAGAAAATTGGATGTAAGATGTCCAACCTTGCTTGAAAATGGTAATTTTAAAATTGAATTCAATCCAAAAACGAACAATTATTGCAAACAAATAGGGGGAAAAGGAAAAGGAACTGACTCAGGAGATCATCAATCTAAACCCTAAGCCGATGTCCCGGCGACAAAGAGGAAGTGCGAACTCCGGCGAAGGCGCGGCGCGGCGAGCAACACGTAGAAGAGGAAGAAAGAGGGGGCGAAAGACAGCTGGCGGACAAGTTACAATTCCAGAGGCGAAAAATTCGAGGAAGAGGGGCAATAACTAAATCCGGACCGTTCTTTTAACTTGACACGAATCTCAAAGTGTACCCCCCATAGTGGGATTAATCTGACCGTCACCTCAGGTACCTGGGGGGTTACGGACTCAAATTTAGTGGAAATGACGCACACGGACGTACATCAACAACCGTTCATCTTGCATCGGACGGTAACCAGCATGTGTCTCCTCATTGCCAATTTAGGATATATAATAATGACTCTCATTTTTATCTAGAATGGAAATTCTATTTTTATAGAAATAAAAGGATAAGGTTGTTTGAATTGCCCCATCTCAAATAAAAAATTAACTTTATTTGAAGCTGTAAAATTTAACTAGTTGATTGATTTTTGGTTGAAAAATTTAACAAGTTGATTTATTTGAACTTGTAAAGATATAATTAACTATGAATTAATAGACTAAAGAAGAATGTAATTCATCCAAAATATACTTAGTTCCAATACAATCCAACACTGTTGACGCTAGGCACTACAATCCAAACAGGAGCACGGTTTGAACTTTTGAAGAGAGATTTAAATTTGAAGCCGAAATTTTTATTTATAACATTATTTCAAAAAAAATAAATCAAAATACTCCGAAATCCGAGTTTTTGTAATTCTACCCAGGCCGCACAATGCTCCTATGTCCCCAGGGCCGCCCAGTGGTTCTGCGGCCCCTGTTTCTTTATATTGTTGTCCATGAGAGAAATTTATTTCTCACAATCACCAAAATCTCTCTCCGATCTGTAAGTTTTTTTTGTCTTTATTTTTTAAATTTTTTATTTTTCAATAGTTTAATAATTAATTTAGTTAATTTTTAATTTTAGGTTTCTTGTGTATTGGATTCAAAATGGCTCTTATGGTATCCATTTATACTGGTGGTGATGTTTTAACAGACCCTAATGGGGTTTATTATAGTATCGGGACTGTTACTGTGATTCTGGTATTGCCGGGTAGGGTACTGATTATGTGGGGATTAAATCGGGTATTTGTCAGAGTTTGGGATTGGATCAGGTCAGTATGACTTTAATATTTAGGCCAAAATTAGCATGCCCACTAGTACAGCACAAATCTGGTTCCAACTCTTTCCAGTTCAGAATGATGGAGTCTGACAGGTATTGTACAACCAAACCATGAGTTTTTCTGAGGGTGCATACAAGATAATTGACCTATATGTGGAGGTTACCCGAGTCCGACGTACCAACCCAGTTATGAGGTTAATCCAGGGCCGTAGTCGGGTTAACTCATCTGGCTCAAGTCCGTCCCCTGTCCAAATTGACCAACCGTCTAGTAGTCGGGCCCCAGTTCAGAGGGACCGACCGTCCAGTAGTCGGCCCTCCCGTCGGGCCCCATCCCGAATTGACCAGCCTTCATCTAGTCGGACCGCTACTTGGGGTCAATCTTGTGATCCGGATGAAACCGATGAAACAGTGGATCCGAAATTAGAAGAGGCAGAGGAAAATTGGGGTGATGTTGATCCTGAGAGTATGAGCGATCAGAGTGACCAGGAAGATACCAGGCTTGTGCTTGGACAGAGGTTTTTCAGGATGGATCGAGGGTTTCAGATAATGGATTGCGGGTTTGAGCACCCGGTTTCGGCTTTCAATGACACATCAGGGTTTCAGGAAGCAAATGCTAATTCCGGTACACAATGGCGTGTCTCCAGGTGCCCAACAAAACATTCTTGTCACGCGGATGCAAAATAGATCATGCACAGTTATCGGCTAGTATGGTCACCGATTGCATATTGGCTCACATGAGAACGATGTTGATTTAAGTATCCAAGCTGTCAGGATCGTTGTTGCTGAAAGATACAACGGTCAGATTATGGCGTATAACAAACTGTGGCGTGGCTATGAGTTAGCAATTGCTCGTCAATTTGGTAGTTGAGAGGGATCATACGCTCTCATAGTTCCGTTGTTGGAGGCAATGATCACTCAAAAGAGAGCAATGTTTCTTTTAATATTTATAAACTCGGAAATGCTATCGGTTCAGACTGCAAGCGCACAATCCTATCGAGTAGTATAATCGAGGTCGATCCACAGGGAATATTGGTTCAGTGCTTTGAGCGATCGAATCACAATCTTTCGAAAAGCTAGACGAAATCTGAAAATTGAGAGATGTTGTTGTGATCAATGTAAATTAGGAAGTAATTAAAAGTAATTAAAATAAAGATAGAGATGAGAATTCCTAGGGTTCCGGCACACCATTGCCACTCAATCCGCCTTGACAATACATTCCTGTTGCGTCTGATTTCTTGTTGTTGTTTAATGAAAGACACCACATAGGTCATTGCGATTTATGTTACGCAAGAATGACAGATCTTTCACCGAGATTCTACATAGGACACTGTGATTTTCCTTACGCAAATGACTGATCTCTAAAAACCCCAAATTACTACACGGATCACTGCGATTTTCCTTACGCATATGATGGAATTTCGTACGCGTTTTGTTGGTCTGGTTTATGGTTTCCCCGCTAAGGTTTTCTTCACATAAACCTAATAAATCTCAACGAGGCTAATTCATACAAATAGTTTCTCTTACCATTAAAGTACTGTCACTACCCTAACAGACTCAAACTAGATCATTGAAGTTAGATGAAGAGATAGTAAATCACAAAAACATTTTGATACAACAACAAGAAACCATAATCAACAGAAATATATATATCAAAACATCAAGAGTAACAAGGTTTACTGCCTAGCCCTAAGAAAAGGAACTTAGCCGCGGAATGGCATTGTTACAAGCACTCCTCTCTTCTCACTTTAATCAAATCTAACCCTAATTACAAAGATAACTATTCCTTCTGCCCAGGGGCCTTATATAGGAGTGGAGGGACGTCTGGAGGTTGAGTAGGGGCTAAGAAACTGATCTGGAAACAGCTGTCGGTAGTTATTCCCCAAGAGACGCCTTCGGATACGGACCGTATCAAGTGATACGGTCCGTATTAGGACCTTGACGGTTAGGGTTTAATGCTTCCAGCGCTATCTTCTGGTCTGTGCTAGGCCTGGTCTGTATCAGGTAATACGGACCGTAACAGAGACTTCGTCGATAAGCGTCGCTGATCCGATTGACCCGATTCTAGCTCCATTTGGTGTAAAATAGTCCCAAAACCTGTTTTCTGCAATAAAACATAAAGAAGGGTGACAGTAGCCTTTTTCTCTAATTAATTAAACATAAGTGTGAGAAAATATGCAAAACCTAAGCCAAAACCCTACGTAAATCATCATTATTTTGACTCTGATCAGGCAATCAAGAGAAAAAACCCAGGTACTATATTGTTCCTTCTATTTTTACGTCATTGTAACAAAATCAACAATTGAACTTATTTTTTTTAAATTAATGACAAAAACATTGTTTGAGGTGACCTCATTTCCCACCGGTAAACCTGGACCATACAAGTATTTTCATAGGGCGGCTTGGGCATTTGGACCGTGCATAGCTGCTTTTCAACACCTCAGACCAGTCATCACCGTTGATGCTTGTTTCCTGTCAGGCCGGTACAAAGGTAATTAAATTATTTAATTTGCTTTATTTAATTTAGTTGATTTATTTTTTTGAAATTAATTTGATTGTTTTAATTGATTGATGGTTTAATACAGGTAAATTGTTGATTGCAACCGGGTACGATGCAGAAAACCAGCTTCTCCCATTGGCTTTTGCACTGGTTGAGTCAGAGAGTTTCGAAGATTATGCATGGTTCCGACACAACGTAATTCGCTCCGGATTTATGTGTGTCATCACTGATAGGGGAAAGGGTATCAAGAAGGTGTTCAGACAAGATGCCTGGGGTGGAACAATGAGGATGAGGATCAATGTGTTCACCATCTTTGTGCTACTCACATAGTGGAGAACATGAAGAAAAACGGTTACAGTGAGGCGGCAATCAAGTTTTTTAGGATATATGTGGCTAAGAGGAAGATGAGGAGATACGAGCAATGAATGCAAGCAATGGAGGATGAATGTGACCGTGCTCTCAATTGGCTGGACGGTGTGGGTAAGTATTTGGATCAAGATGAGAACGAGTGTCCAAAACCATGAAAGATATTCCAAGCGTTGGATGGTGATTACCGTTGGGGAATTATGACTACAAACGGTTTCGAGTCGCTAAATAATGTTTTCAGGTCATCTCGTAAGTTACCGGTGGCAGCAATAATTGAAGACACATTTTACAAATGTCTTACGTGGTTTGCACAAATGAGGACCAAAGAGGAATTTGAAGTCAGACAAGGTCAACAGTTCTTGTGTCGTGTGCTATGTTACCCCGATACTTCATCTTAGGCACCGTATCCGTATCGGGTGCGTATCGGATACGGATACGCACCCGATACGCACCCGATACGGCTCCGATACGCCAGCTGGCGTATCAGAGTACGTGGCGTATCGTACCCGCCCAGATACGGTATCGGATACGCCTTTGACTCGTCGGATACGCCTTTGACTCGTCGGATACGCCTCTGACACTTCTGGATACGCGTCTGACACTTCTGGATACGGAATAGTCCACCATACACCGCGCCATCCTGTGGACCGCGCCTTCCCTGTGGACCGCGCCATCCCCTGTGGACCGCGCCAAAAATTCATTTTTTCTAGCGGCCAGCGGGAATCGAACCCAGGATCATTGCTATGGACTCCAAAGGCCTTAACCACTACACCACTTCAAATTTGATGTTATAATCAAGTAGCTTTTATATTTAATCTATATCCAAAACTTTTGATATATATATTTTTTGTTTTGTTTTGAATTGATATTTAATTTATATAATACAAGTGTTGAACTAATAATATAATATAATAGACGTATCGTATCCTTAATTTTTAAAAATTGCCGTATCGCCGTATCCGTATCGTATCCGATACGATACCCGTACCCGTATCCATGCAACATAGGTCGTGTGCATAAGGTATTTTTAGTTTTAGTTTTTTCTTCATCTATTTTTATTAACTTCATTTAAAAAAATTCACTTCTTCATTTTTTTTAATTGTTCGTAGCTTATTAACAAACAGTTCGAGAGGTCCAATACTATGAAGACGCTTCGGGGATTTGGCAACTACAACGAGTTCGAGATAACCTCCACACAAGAGAGAGTTCACGCTTTCCTGCCTGACGATTCTGGCCGGTTTACCAAGGCCAATTTCAAATACACGGTGGTCATCAGGGATGATAACACGGTGGAATGCACATGCCAGAAGCCTCAATTAGACAAAATACCGTGTTCTCATGTTCTGTCCGTGTGCCGTCTCCGAGGCATCGACCCTGACAGCTTTGTAAGTCACTACTACCACATCCAGACACTGATCAACACATAGAGGGCTGAATGACATGTGTATGAAAATCAGTCAGAATGGCCTGAACACGAGGGCCCTGTCCTTGTTCCAGAAACAAAAAATGTTACTTTGGGTAGAAGACGACACAACAGGATTCTGCAATGGATGGACGTACTAAATAATAGGAGAAGAGGACACCAAGCCGGCCGAGATACACATGAAAGACAGAACAGAGCTGCTCGTAATGCACGAGGTAGTTAATTTTTTTACTATTCAATTTCAACTTTTAAAAAATTATTGAAACAATCAGATTTAACAGTCACTATTTGTTTGTAAATTTGCAGGTTGAGAGCCAATCAATGGATTGGATGTTTATCTAGGAGCTAAATCAATGTTTTAATTGTATTCGTAAGAACATTGTTTATTTTAGGTTTATTAGACGTATTTTTATTGTACTCGTGAGAATATTAACATTATATTGTTCTATTGTTGGCTTTTTTATATTTATTTTTAGATTATTATGGCTTATTTATATTTATTTTTATGGCTTCTTTATATTTGATCTGACAAACGAAAAATATTTTCAGATTAAACGACATTTAAAACAAAAACCAAAACAAATAAAACAATTTTAAAAACAAAAACCAAAACAAATAAAAAACCTTTCTGATAAAAAAAAAATGGGGCCGCAGGGGTATTGTGCGGTCCCCAGTATTTGAGGCCGCAGGTCACCGTTGCGGCTTGGGTAGAATTCGAAAAACCCGAATTTCCAGGTGTTTTGGTTTATTATTTTTTTAAAAATGTTATAAATAAAAATTTCGGAATTTGAAGTGGGGAAAAGAAAGGTATCAAAAGTAACAAATCCTCTATGTTTAACATTTTGTTAGTGCAAATGCAAATAAAAAACCACAAAGAGACTAATGTAAATCATAAGATTATCCACTCTAAATTTCTAAATGAATTTGAGATGGGGCGGTAGCACATCGGCTTGGAAAAAGGTTCTAAAACTGTGGCTATCCAAAGGTCGAAAATTCGAGCTCCACTCACGACTTCACAGCTCCTGCAAAGATTTTAAAAAAAAATTCCAAGGAATTCTCTCCCAAAAACAATGATAACAAACTAAAACAGGTGATACCTATTAATAGAACACCTTCAATTCTGAAATCAATTAAAAATTAGAATTGAAAATCCAATGTAAAATTAGCAATTAACAATCGCGAATGAGAATTTCCATAATTTTGCGAGCATGAGAATTAGAAAATGATTCCTTTTAAAATTAAAAGAAGATATTATCAATTTTGAAATTATCATACATTCTAAAATTTGAATTTTGTTTGTCATATTTAAATAAAATAAAAAGTCCAATATAAATGCTCTAACTATATACTTGGGTAAGGAACTACATTTTGTTGATCGTGTATGTAAGATGTGTCTAAGAATCTGAAAATTGTTGAAACTAATAGCGTGTATAATGGTAAGTACTATGGATCAATATTTTTATTTTAAAAGTTTAAACAATCAATATGAATTGTTAAACATTATTTCCATACAAAAATGTACTTTTAGATCAAATTTTATATTTATAATTTTTTTTACTATTTTTTATAGGTTTAATCACTTGATCTAAAAGTTTCAGACCATTCAAAAGTATTGATATTCTATCTATCTCAAAAAATAGTTAAAAATATTATAACAAATATAAAATTTAGTTTGCAAATACAATGATTGGCTCTTAATCAATATGAACAGTTCAAATCGACTATTTGAACTTTGAAATTGAAAATATAAATCTGTAGTAGAAACCAATCTGCACTATAACCATAGCCTCACTCAAACAGTCAAACTAATATGTTGCCTCATGGTTAAAATCAAAACATACCATAAGATGTGTGCAATTCTTTTCAACAATATTTCAGCCACAATCAATAACCAACGATATCTTTTTACTATTTTAAATCCTCAAAACAAAATAACAACGGTAATTGAAGGGCTTTTTTTCTTTGTTTTTCTTAGGATAGATAAAAGTCAGAACACAAGCAATATACTGAAAAAATATATTAAATATAGGAGCATGGAATAAAAAAAAACAAATTTCGCAGGCTTGGCCCACCTATCATTCGCTGGCGATTCAAGTAAAAAAAGTTAAAATTAAATTAAATAAAGTAATAATGTTGCCAAGAGACCACATGACGTGATTAGGTCAATATTACATGATATACCGTGTCATGTTATTTTTATCAAAGAAAAACACGTCCTGCAACATGCAAGTTACATTAAGTGACCGACATATATAACATTACGTGTTATATATGCTACATGCTGTAATGGAACCGATAATAATATGACAAATTTCTTTTACTATTTAGGGGGTTGGAAAATAGAAATTGAAGGTTGAAAAAATAGGTAAATAGAGTTTATAAGGAGCTCTTAATATTGGAGATCCTGGTTTTACGATTATTAAAGACGACATCATTGAGGTCAAGGCTAGTCTACAATTGCACTATTTGTATATCAACAAGTACAAATATCGGTTCATTCAAGGATAAAAACGTCAAACAAATTCAAAGAGGACCCTCCTTTTCTTCTTTTCTCTCTCTTTTTTCTTATCTCTTTTCTCTAAGAGAGAGTAAAAAGAAAAAAAAATACTCTTCTTTCCTTTGAGAAAAGGAGCTGATTTGGATCCGTCCAACAGAAGTAACAAATAAAACAATACAAACAGTTCAGAGATTGTGCAACTGATTTTCCAAAAAGTTAAAGAGTAACAAGATCGTAATGAATTATTTGAATTATTGCGGCTTTTCTTTTCTTTCAAAAAGTTTGCTTTTCCTCGTGACCCCTGGAGAGAGAAAAAAATGCCTTTGAAGAAAAGAAATGTGCAAGTAAAAACACATATGAGCCACAATGATTAATTGCAGCTTATTCTTTGTGGTCGTAATGATTCATTACGGTCCTACAATTTTTGAAAATAAAAAAAAGAATGCTACCATTTAATTTATTATATTTCATGTTATGAACAAAAAATTAGGCCCCAGCAACGTTTGCAAATGAAATTTTGTATCAGAATAACACATCACCGTAACACTTGCATTGTAGTTCCAGGTGGCACGTCAAATTCTATTACAGTTTTATTACAGGTAATTACTCTCTCATGATGCAGCACTTGGATAAAGGTGCAGGTTCACAATTAGAGAAATAGAGCCAATTTTTTTTATTCATGGCTTTAAAAAAATAATAAATTCAATTCAATAACATTATTAATTTTTTTTTTAAAAGTAACATGACCAAAAGGGATGAACTGCAGTGAATAGGAAAACAGAGGTTGAGAAATAAAAATAAAAATAAACAGAGGTTAAGGACCAAATCAGCACCATATTAAACTAGAAAATAAAAGTAAACCTGAGCCATAATTATTCATTGCAGCCCACAATAATTTTTTTAATACTATGAATAAAAAAAATCGGGAAACAGAGGTTGAGAATGCAATCTGTAGGAATGAGATTAAACCAGCTAAAGGCGTACAATGACACATGATATTAAAACGCAAGTCTGTTCTAGAAAATACAGGAGCTAATTAAAAAGAAAAAAAGAAACAAAGAAATCACATTCAAATTCGCAGATTTATATTCCACACAAAAACAACTGCAGATGGAATAAATAGTTCCTCAAACAAGTAACTACTAGCTGATACAAAATATCCAGTTCAAGGTTTAATCAGATTATAGTAGTTTGTCTACCAGGTACCGGCAGCACCCTTGGAAGGGTTTTGGAAGTGGGAAAATCCCCAATATGTCCTCAGAGAGTAAGGCGGGTGGATGGTGGTACCCTCAGCAGTGATTTTTGCAATCTACAATAATAATAAATGAAACAAAAATTACAATAATTGTACCCAGTAATCCCTAAATTAACTAACATCAGCATTATAATATATCCCCATACTTATCCCATACTTTTTTGAGTCAGTTTCATATAAATTCCTGCTAGCCATGAAATACTGTAAATAATCCCAGAACATAAAAAAAATATCTAAGGACTACCACATATACTGCTAGAAATACAAAATTATCCTCTTAAAACAGGAGTATAAGAAAAGTCCCTCTTCATGTGTATATTCATATTACAAGGGCTAGAGTGATAATTTTCCATGTTCAAATTTATAGATATATTTTTTTTCAAAGCATGACATTTGTTTGTTACTCCACAACTTTTTTAAAGCTAAAAAAATTCATAATATGCACACATCGTATTATTTTTGCAAATTGCACCATTCTTTTACTGTATCTGCAAATAATGTCTGGCATTTATGAATTATATTTTCTCCATCCAATGTATTTTTAGATTTATTAGCAAAGGATGATATTCAAACCTTTTAAATAGAACTACATGAAGCCCCATATAATATATAAACTTGTTATGTTTGTATGCACAGTCATGAGAATGCTCGAGTGAAAGCATTTAATAAATGCACATTTTGCAGAAACACCCTTTACTGAAGGAAACAAATGCAATCGATTTCAGTATGCATGGTTCATAAGGCAACTACTGCAAGTCAACTTTATAAAGACCCAAGAGCTCTACTCATCCCTTTCTATTTGATTGAACTTAGGAGCCCTTTGCGAAGTATTTAACATGTCAGCCATTAACTAATTTGAACACAAATAAGAGTGAGGCTATGGTAATATGCATATTAGAAATTGACCTGAGCTATGGGCTCATATTTCTATTTTCAAAGTTCAAACAGTCGATCCGAACCGCTAAACACGATCTCCATATGAAAATCAGAAAATGTACTTGAAGACCAAATTTAACATTTTTTAGAATTTTTTTACTATGTTTTTAGATAGGTAGAAAACTACTCCTTTTGGATGGTCCAGAATTTTCAAATCTTGTGATTTTCTACCTATCTAAAAAAAATTCTGAAAAAAATGTAAAATTTGGTCTGCAAGTAATATGAAGATCATGTTTAATGGTTCAGATCGACTGTTCGGACTTTAAAAAACAGAGATACGAGTCCATAGTGCGGGCCATTGTGTAATATGCATTACCATAGCCTCATTCTACAAATAAAGAACAACTCTATTTATCTAACTTGAATACCAAGAATATCTTAGATAAAGTATTAAAAAGACTCAATAACCTGAAACTTGTTGATGGAGGAGCGGTCTCGGTAAAGGAGCACCAAGAGGCACTTCTCAATCAATTTAACAGCCTCTTCAAAAGTCAAATCTTCACGCCATTCAGACCTAAGTATAGGCCGAGCCAAGTGGTTGCCAAACCCAGTTGCCAAATGATCATCCTCGTAATGCGTGCCAATCATGTTGACCTGGTCAACCACAAACTTTCAGTGCTTTGTAATTTTCTTATGATTATTTGCTTTTTATTGCTTAATCAAGACTTAATATGAAGATCTGGCCAAAAGGAGGGTTATTATTTGCTTCACTTTCTAGTGGTGTTAATTACATAATTTGAGTAACTGAGGCCATAATTTGGTATAGTTGAGGCTTTTAGTTACAGAGTACTTGTACGGTTAAACTGAAACTATTGCCAAGAAATAACATATATATTATTATTTTATTTATTTACCGTGCCGAGATACTTCTGGCCATTTTTAACACCACCAAGCACCAGAGAGTTGTAAAGAGGGTTGAACTTGTTGCGGCGGTTATACATTATTCTGTTCAAATAGTTGTGCACCTCTTTGGGTCCTAGTGAATTACCATCATCCCACATCTTGTCATACAAACTAAAAAAGTGAACAAAGAAAAAAAAAAGAGTCAACAGAAGTTATCAGTAGAGTAATGGAATTTCCTATTACTTGATAACCTTATTTTCTAGAAGCTAGGAAAACAGTTCCTCCTTTCTGTTGTCAGCAAACCCCAGTCATACTTTGAACGACTTGATAAATTATAAATTATTATGCAAAAGTACTAAAAATTGTGTGTGTTTTCCAAATTTCACATGTAATATATATAAAAGATTAAGATATGTTTTGTTTTTCTATCACTATTCCATTTAGAAAAATAAGAAAAATATAATCAAAACCTAGGACCTAAAATCAGATTATTGGATAGAAAAACATAAGTCAATTAAACCAAACTGTTTTCTTCTGGTTCGTTCTGGCAAGAATGCACAACACCCACGTACTCCTATTTCCCTTTTACAAGTAGGCACTCTTATTTGCACAATTATCATACCACCAGTACTTGTTCATACTAACTAAACTGTGATAGTGGTGGTAAATAAAATCCAAGGAAACAAAATTCAACCACAAAACTCGAACCACTACATATTAACAAATATTATTCTCATGTTAGCTCACATTAACTCATCAAGGTAGCGCATGATCTCCTGAAAATCACTAATCTCACCACTTGCACCAATAATAGTGTGATCACCTACTGTTTTTATTCTCTCCACACTCTTGTACCGTAAGGTAGAGCCATAAGAACCTGTAGAAAAGAAGAATGAGGTCTTGTTTTACTTAACTTTATATTCTCTGAACTATTAACTTCTTAAGATGCTTATTAATTTTGCATTGTGTCTAATCTCAAGCATTGACCCCTTTTAATGAACTACTACTTTCTTTTATTCATTTTTGATAATAATATTCTGTTTAAAATAAACCTCCATCCTTCTGTTAAATTGTCTATTCATTTGTTTCTCCTAAAAAGACAATTACTAAGCTAGGGAAAGAAACACACCTAGAGAGAGAAACGAGTTGACAACAAGAAAAAAATTAAAGGAGAAATAGAATGAGAAAATGAACTAACCAGCTGTGTCAGATGCCATGATAACACCATCTTTGTATTTCATTGCAATAACCGATGTGCCAGTCACATAAGGATACCTATTAAGGAGATTAAATTAGATTAGATTCATAAGCAACAGACAAGCTATACTATTAGCAACCAAAACAATTGCATAGCACTTTAATGGAGGGCGTATTGAACATTTAATTGGTGTGTATATACTAGATATACTATTGTAAGTTACAATTAGTTGAGGTTAATTGTGAAACAAGACTAATTCAGACACAAGCACAAACAATCAGCCAAATCTCCAACAAGAATTAAACCTAAAACTGAGAGAAACTAAGGATATACTTAAAAATCAAATAAAATACTTACAGAGTACGCTCCGAACTGATCTCTGATTTACCAGAATCTTTCATATTTACTGAACCATCTACCATGTGCTGCAATTGCAAGAACAAAAATCAGAAAATAAATAGAGAAAAGAAAAGGCGTCAGCAAACTGCTAATGATCCTGCGTTTGATTAGGTAATTGTCAAAACCCTAGCTTCTTATAATTTATCTCACACCCGATCGGGGATCGATATTCAAGTTAGAACAAGAGAATAACGAGCTAGAGTTTTCACATCTAATCTGAAAGGAGAGAGAAGAGACCAGAGAGAAATACCTCCATTTCGTTTCCTAGAAGAGATGTATGCTCGCTGTATGAATTTGTGTGTGAGAGAGAGAGAAGAGAGGCTTTGGGAAGAAGAAAGAGGTGAAGAACGAAATATTTCACGATTATTTAGCTTTGGGCTCAAGACAGAATCTGAAGTTGATTTGGGCCTAGAGATGTAATTATTTGGGCTTTTATGGGTTGAATTGGATCAAGTTGTTAATATGGGCTAAACGGGCCATTATCCTATTTTACGACTTATGAATTATGTGAAAAAACCGAGTTCTTTTTCCCTATTTTATCTTAAATCAAACACACTACTAGGAGTAGGAAGCATACATTCAACACAATGATAGATTTCCTTCTATTGAAACAACTTATTTCTATCTGATATCTTTTAGAAAAAAAGTAAAAGGAAAAGACACACAACAATGCGATAAATTAAACAGATTTCTTTTCACAGTCAGTCTAATTTTATGATAAGAGTAATTAAAATCTCAGAACACTAGTGAAGCAACATGAAAATGTAACTAGCTGTCCTGATTCCAATATACAATACATTTGCAACAAATACCAGTTTCTTTTTTCTTTAATTCTTGATTTCTCATATAGATTTCCTCTAAGCATAGGTTTTATGTGCTAAACAAGGTCAAAATACGACAGTACGTGGCCCCACAATGGTCTCAACTTCCATCCTAATGGAAAGCCACACGGTACTGGACATCTCCAGTTTCTGTCTCATTCGAGCGAGAAATTCTTCTGCCCAAAGCTCTCTCTCTCCTCTCATGCTTATTCCAGACGGCACTGAAAAACTACCGAAATAAAAAGAAACTAATAATATTTTGCAAAGGATATTACATGCTAAAAAAAGATGTCACACTAATATTTGATTTGACAGTACCTCATTAGTTCATTTTCGCTCTTTGCTCCCTGAATTTTATTCCTATATGAGATATTAATCATCAAAACCTTAGTTCTGAGTTCCTCAGAACTAAGAAATCATTTCTACAACAACATAAAAAAAATGAGTGAATATTTTTCTATATATCTAACCTGGTAACATATATCTTGTAAATATGAAGAGATTGCATTGAAACAACACCCGTGGCCTTCTTCAGCTTCTCATTGCTAAACAAATATGTCACAGGATATCCCAGTAACCACCTTCAAGCAAAAAAAATATGTGAAGAGAGATGTTGTTTACTGGATTCATACCAGTTTAAATGCTATTGTTCTCCTGAGTGAAGCTATGGTACTATGCATAGCGCGGATTGGTCCGTACTATGGATCAATATCTGAACTTTTCAACATGAGCTCCATATGAAAATGTACTTGTAGATCAAATTTTACATTTTTTACAATCTTTTTACTATCTTTTTAAATAGGTAGAAAATCACTTGATCAAAATTTCTAGACCATTCAAAACTAGTGTTTTCTACCTATCTAAAAAATAGTAAAAAATGTAAAATTTAGTTTGCAGGCACATTTTCATATGGAGATCATGTTTAATGGCTCAGATCGACTATTTGAACTTTGAAAACGAAGATACTGATTATGCATAGTACCATAGCCTCACTCTTTTTCTCCGTCCATTTTTTTTCCCTATTAATGAGTTATATGAAATACAAAAATTACCCATTTAAAGTAGGGATGGATATTTCAACATTTTGCATAATTTCTGTCAGATCAACACAGAGAGAACCGAAAGCATTATTCTCTGATGATTTTAATTTTTGGGTTTCTTCATTTGGTACCAAAGGTAGGAGATCAGTATCTACTCCAGCAGGAAACACTTGTGCAATCATGTTTTGTACTTGAACCAGTTCTCTTCCCAGTTGGTTTCCTTCTACATTGGATGGCATCAACTACAAAAAAAAAATTGTACATAATGTACCACTATTAAAATGCTGAGGCATTATCAGCTTGGTGGGCAATGTTGGCTTTTGAGGCATTATCAGGAATAAAAATGAATTATGACAAAACTGAAATGTTTCCAATTCATGTTGACACAGCATCTGCTTTACCTCACATTTTTAGATGTAACTGAGGTACCTTTCCTTTTAAATATTTAGGATTGCCCCTACATTTTAAGAAATTACAAATCACAGACTAGCAATTCTTAATAGATAAGATAGAAAGTAGGTTAAAGAATTGGCAAGGTAAACTATTGTCCATTGGTGGTAGAATTACACTTCTCAACTCAGTTCTATCTTCCATCCCTTTATATACACTTTCTGTATACAAAATACCCATTACTGTATTACATCAAATAGATAAAATTAGAAGAAAATTTCTTTGGCAAGGTTCCTCTCCAAAAAAAAAATATTCTCTCTTAGATTGGAAGGCAGCATGTATAGCTAAACAGTTTGGGGGCTTGAGAATTCTAGACTTAATAGATGAATCTATCACTTCTTCTTAAGTGGTGGTGGAAACTCAAAAATAACTGTTATACTGGTAAATGGAAAACTATAGTATTATACAAATATGATAGAGGAATCTCACAGCCTAACTCACCCTTCTGGAAAACCTTTCTATCTCTAGATAAGATAGGAAATATAAGTGTGTCTTATGAACCAGGCATCCATACTCAAATCAGATTCTGGACAGATATATGGTATAATGATTGTTCTTTAGCAACTAAGTACTTTAGTATTTTTCAAAAATGTCTTACTCCTAATATTCTACTTTCTGATGTGATCCTTTCACAAGGGAAACTGGTTAAATTCAAAACTACATTGGTAGTAATAGATAAAAATGATTGGGCAGAACTCTTATATTTACTTAGTATTACTTTCTTCACTCTGGAACAAGATTCTCTAGAATGGAGATGGCACCCATCAGGAAAGTTCTCTACACATTCAATTTATAATTTGCTTAACTTTAGGGGTATCCAACCAACTAGGGCTATGATGTGGTGGAATCTCCCAATTCCACCAAAAATCAAAGTGTTTATGTGGCTAGTAGAACATGGGAAAATTTTAACCAAAGATAATCTTCTTACCAGAGGATGGTTAGGGGATAGTTCCTGTCTTTTCTGCCAAGGGACTGAAACCATAGATCATTTATTTCTTACTTGTTCTTATACTCAACAAATCTGGTTTTGGTTAGGAAAAAGCCAAGACATTATGCATACCTAGTCTGATTTGCAAGATATAATAGAATATGCCTATACCCTTGATACAGTACACAAAAATGGTTTCCTCATAGTTGTTAGTGCTGTCTGCTGGTCTTTATGGAAACACAGGAATGAAATGAGCTTTAATGGTACCCCTTTGTCCTATGCTAGAAAGTTAATTTTTCTAATTAAGTCTCTACTTGTCTATTGGTCAGGGACTATGAAAAAGAAGCTCAAGGATGCTGTAGCCGAATGGATGCCTGTCATAGAAGATGCCATTCCTCTGGCCCATTACATGCCCCTGGAGGTGGTGGTGTACCAGCCTCCAGACTCCTCTGGTCCCTCCACTTAACTGAAAATGCTGAAGAATTACCCCCCCTTTTTGCTAATAGTCAGATATACCTCCAGCCCATTAATGTGTGGCTTAGTACTAGCTAATCTAGTTTACTTTTGGTCTTTAGCTATAACTAAATGTTGGCTCTGTTTTTGTTTAGTTGCATCTAGTTCGTGTTGTTGCTTGATGGTTGCAAAGGGTACTATTTTGAAACTCATGATGTAATTATCTGGTTTTCAGTAATATGAAAACGGGCCTTGGCCTTTTGAAAAAAAAAAAATGCTGAGGCTATGGTACTATGCATAACGCATATTGATCTGTACTACGGATCAATATTTTCGTTTTCATAGTCCAAATAGTCGATCTGAAACTGTTCAACATGATTTCCATATGAAATGTACTTGTAGATCACATTTTACATCTTGTAGATTCTTTTTATTGTTGTTTTAGATAGGTAAAAAATCACTTGATAAATTCTACACCATTCAAAAGTACTGATGGGGACCAATATGTTCTCCATTTAAGTTTTGGTCAAATTTTCAAAAAGGAGGCTAAAAGAGCTTCATTTGATAATTAGAGCTCCAAATAAACAGAAATTAAACAAAATATCAGTACTGTGCCAATCTGGGAATAGCACTGACATTTAAATTGGTACTGGTAAAACCACCTGGTATTGACATGAAAAGAGACTAACCCTAGGGGGATCTGTTTCAGTATCTAGTAAATGAAGCTGATGTGGCAATTGAAGGCTTGAAAATGCAAGCTCAGAAAGACCTCTGACATGAATTAGATATGCCATATCTGAAATAATCATAACCCGTAGGGGTTTCAGGATCATTGATTCCTGGAAAAACATAAATAATAAAATAAATAAGAATACATAACTGGGTAAGAAAGGTTAATTTTGGAATTGTAAAAGAATACCTGTCGAGCATGGTACAGGAGTCTAGAGAGATTAACTTGAAGTTCAGGCATTACTCCATCATAGTCTACAAGTGTTACCGACCTTAGCCCCGTGCAAAGAGCAAGAATATCTGTATAATTCATTAAAATGGGCAAATTATGACTGAGAACTTTAGAAAATATAAAAAGGAAGCTTTAAGTTCTTGAAAATTGGCTATTGCAATTTCATTTATTAGGTTATCTTCTAACAAACTAAAAGGACAGACAAGACACAATCGCATATGCCTCTTGAAGAATTAAATTCCATGAAACCATGGGCATAATATTTTTTTTTCAAAGCATCTCATTTTTAATGGAAGTATGTCACGGGAAATTTTATTTTAGAGGCAAAATTTGATATTGTAGTATAGGGAAGGGTAGAATCAAGTTATAACAGTGCATCTTGGTTCCGTCAGGCATCTTGTTTTTTGTTTGCACATTTAGTAATGTGTTGTCTCGCAGTTTGGGTTGCACATGAACTGTTCGATGAAATGCTTCTTAGAACTTAGCATTGCTAGGAACTCACCATGAGTTCTGAATGAGATGTAATGCAATAGGAAAGAAGAAAAGAGATGAAACCATTAGAAAGATGGCGCTTGGAGTGAGGTCTCAAGCGCCAGCCTACACGGGCAATGCAGGAGTCTACCACTGTCAGCATTTCGTCGAACACCTGTGCTTCCTCCATCGGCCTCTCTGTCCCTCCTACTTGTTCTCTCGTTTTCCGAAATGTATTGATTTGAATTCGGAGGGTTCCCGTTTTCGGGTTTTCGGGTTTAGAGACCCGCCTCCACCTGAACTACGGATCCAATGCAGCGCCCGTTGGGACTTCAAATCAAAGGGGGCTAAATTTCTTTTCGGTGCCTAATCATAATACAGGGAATCAGTATTATTGTGCTTTGAGATTTGTGCATATATGATTTCAGCCGTTTGAATTTTATACATATTAAATCAAAGTTTGAGATATCTTTCAAGTCGCGGGGTAGACCAATTCGTATCCTCTGTATTACTATTATACACTGTTCATAGTGAGATAATTCAGACTGTTTTTTAACTTTGCACGAATCTCAAAGCACAAATAATACTAACCCTATGCTATTTTAAATAGGCATAGTTTTTAAACTAATTTAAAACCGTGAAGTAGTGGACTGACTGTGGAGTATGGAGTACTACATAGCAATAGTACAGGGAAATAAATCTGCTGTGATTTTCAAAAGAATTACAAGACTGTTATTTCAAATCTATCTCTTTATTTTTTTTAAATGCACAAATTTTAAAAACTATTGTTTCTATGCAAAAATCTCAAAATAAATAAAAAGATTGATTTGAAATAACAGAGCTATGTGATTCTTCGAGAATCACAGCAGATTTATTTCTGTAGTACAGGGGATACAAATTTGTTACCCCACGACTATTTTAAAAAACAATCACTGTGCTACGGACTTGGATTTTGCCTATTCCTATTCCTGTCTGAGCCTCATTCTTTGATAAAATCCATCGGCTTGAGTTATTGCAAATTTAGCTGAATTGTTTATTTTTGAAAATAAAAAGAAAGAAGTAGAAAAAGAAGGATCTAACATTAGAACTACAATGAACCTATTATAATTCTTTTAAAAAAGATCAATCCAAATTTTGTTTTTTTACCAAAAAAATCAGTCGAATTTTAATATAAAATATAAAATTATTTTCTGAGATTTAACTGTTACAAAAATAATTTGACTTTAATGTATAATGATTATGCTATGTTTTAAAGTAAAATTTAATACTTTAGTACTTTACATTATTTTTTATCTTAATTTCATTTTGCAAACAAAATTGAGTTTTCGATCAGATTCGACTACCGATTATCCCGATTCCACTTCTAATAAATAATAATAATAATATTTTAATAAATAATAATAAATTAATAATAATTTGTTTTGTCTATCCTGATAAAAATTCTAAGTAGACTACGACGACGGGTAATGATCAGGGATGTAAAAGAATTAAAGGTGTGATTGGACACAACATCTGTCACGATACGTTGTGTATCGGTTAGGAATCGTGATTTCCATGTCCCGTGCGTGTCCATTTGTGTTTTTTATTTTTGATTTTTTTGATTTTACCAATTAATAGCAGCCTTCATTCATTTGAAGTTTTGATTCACTCGCATATCCTTGTGAAAAATAAATTTGTAATTAATGATGCACAAAAAATAATACTCCCTAAAATATTTCAACAAATAATAAAAATAGACAATAGAATTAACATTTTTGTTATGAGAGCAAGATATATAATTAAGTCTACTTGGACCTCTTTAATTTCTTTCTTTCTTGCTGTTTAGTATGTCTCTCTTTGCTTATTTATTTATTTGTTTATTTTTCAATGAAATTTAACTCATTAGCATTATTCTACTTGGAACTCTAGTTTTCCTTGTGTTAATTTATACTCGCCAAGCAAGAAGTATATAGATGGATGGGTTGTAATATAAATATCAAACTCAACTTCTACTAGAGCTAAAGTACAAAATTTATAACACAATCATGATATAATAACAATGAATTGATAAATGACAACCATTTTAACATTACGATCTAGTCAGCTGGCGAGCCAGCTCGGTCAATGTATGAATTTGTGAGAATTTTATGCGGTCCAGCTCGATCTAGCTCGGTTCAGCATAGTTTTGGTTTTGACCAAAAATGCTTCAAACCGTTAGAAATCAGGCGTTTGTAGATCGCAATTTTGTAGTAGTGTTAAAGTTGTGGGGGAAGACTACAATGGAGGCTTATGATCTAGATGTAAAAGAGACATGATCTCACACGGTTACATTACGGTAATATTCATGTGTAGGTCGTGTGTCATATCGCATGTCGCATATATTCACGTGTGAAATTGTTGTTTACAAAAAAATTAGTGTTCTAAATAGCTAGCTAGCAAATGAGCATTTTTCGTTCCATGCAAATAATTCAAATTCTAGTAGCTATAGCGGCGCAATAGCGGCGTTATAGTATTTCGGACCTTGAAGGCTATAGCGCTATTAGCCGTTTTTGGTGCAATGGCGGAGCTATAACATTTTTTAGCCTTTCCGCGATACCGCGATAATCGTTATTTAGTACCTTGAAAAAAATGATATAACATATGAATCGGCCTGATCATGACACAATACACAATACAGTAAAGTAATTGATCAAACGTGACTATATGTGATCAAAACAACATAACATTTATATTATTATTATCATTATTATTATCATTATTATTATTATTTATTTCAAATAATAATTTAAATTACGAATAATTTTACACATAAATAATTTATTTACAATATTATTTCTTTCTTTTACTATTTTTTCCAAATTCAACATTTGTTTCGTCCTTAACAAACTCAAAATTAAAAAAAATAGTTAAATATTATAAAATGTGACTAGTCATGTCAATTTGCAACAACATGACTAACATACTATAACCATTCCGTGTCGTGATTATTCTGCGATTTTGATCACAATACGACGTAACATGTGAAAAATTACCTTGATTACAAAACAACATATAATTCAAGTAAGACACAACATGGAACAAATTTAAATTACTAGTTACGATTGAAAAACAAATAGAGAGAATTTGCGTTCACGACAAAGTATAGTTAGCCCAGAATTAAGTCACTCCAAGCTCTCGTTTCCTTTCCATTGATCGGAGGATTCTTTTAATTCAAGGTACATGTCAACGTACTTATAAATAAAGTCCATATTTTTATCAATAGCATAAAATAAATTTGAAATTTCATTCACACTATTAATTTCATCATATTTCGAAAAACACGTGGACCACAAACTTTATTAGCGGGTCGGCCTAATATGGCCCGCTGGTAAACTAAATTAGCAGGCCCAAGGCGCCACCATTTTTGTCAGAGGCAACACCAGATTTTAGTTCGTTTACTTTGCCAGCGAGTTCAGTTTTCCTCGGACATTTAGATAAAAGTTTCGGTAAATAAAGTATAAAATCATGAAGAAGAATAAAATACTAAGTTTATAGTACATGTAACAAGAAGGGATATATTATACATTCAACGTACTTATCATAAATTATATGATAATTTTGATTAATATTTTTATAATACTAATCAAATTAAGAAAAATAAAACAATAGATATAATCTCCGTTAGAGTAGGCTACGCTACTTTGCAAGTTGCAAGTTGGTCTATGCTATGGATTTATTTCCGTTTTTAAAGTTCAAACAGTTGATTCAAACTGCTCAACATGATCTTCATATGAAAAGATACTACGAAACCAAGGCTTGGGCGATTGTTAGCAGATTGACTTATTTTTGGAAAGTAAAGTAGGGTAAAAAAAAACTATTTTTTTTATTCATATATATAGCACTGCAAAATAAATAAATAAATGGATACTATTATTCTTTTACATATTTAGTCTAATTGTTGTTTCCAAAATAGTACCGCGCGCCCTTTATATATTTTTGTTTGCTATAAATAAACAAATCAGAAATAGAAACAGATAATCACACTTTAAGTTTAGCTAATGAAGTAAGATGCACCTTACTTTAATTTCCTTTTATAACATGTATTTCCTTTTATAACATTAGTTTTCAATTATATAAACCCATAACATCTCTCTTTCTCTCATTCATATCCTACCCTCTCTGATTCCTCCTTCTCTATCTAAATTTTTTTCTCAGACTTGAGACTTCTCTAGCTACAAGATCTTCTCTTTGGCAAACTATAAAGAAACAAAAAAAACAAAGAAACTAATGGCAGGAAAGAACAAGGGGCCTAGGATAATTAAGAGAAAGGAGACTGAATATGAGAGAAAGGAGAGGTTCGTCAAGAGAAGCAAAGGTCTCCTAAAGAAAGCCTTTCAGCTCTCCGTTTTATGCGACATCGATGTTGCTTTGATCATGTATTCTCCTACCGACAAACTTCGACATTTCTCTGGCTACAAGAAGTAACTCTCTAATAGCATTCTTCTTTTATTATTTGCACAACTTTTTTTTTTCTTTCAATTAATATATATTTACTTATACCTTTGTTTCCCTTCTTGGCACCTAATAGGTTTTAAACCATTAATGGTTCTATACCACTTCAGTTCTTGTAGATATTTTTCTTTCTAGCAATAAAATATAGATAAATAATTGGGGCCAAATTGGGAAATTGTGGACTAAACCAAATTAGCATTTTTGACTGTAGTATGCAATCTACTATATAAATTAATCATCAACTTAATAAGAATATATATAATTACGGAAGCTTTCTAAAAAAAGTCATCTAATAACATATAAAAGGTCATAGATTGTATCTCCGCTAATTTTTTCTCCTTTTAATTATTATTTTTTTTTTTTTGGGTGTAGGCCAGAAAGAATATTACAAGATTACATTCAAAGCCTTGCTACTAATCCAAAGAACCAGGATCTAGTAAGGACCTACCATGTGCAGATCCTGATATAAATAATGTTACTTTCACAACTATATGATATCTGACATTACATAAATCTATTTGTAGGATACCATCGACAAGATCAACATATGTGCTAGTCAAGCTGACATAGTGAACCAACAAGGGTACGTGCATATACAAAACATTCTTAATTTTCTGATAATTATATATTTAGTGAAGAAGTAATCTCAAATCAGCTCAATTGAAGTTTTACCCCAGTAATAACATGAAAATACACATACAACACTCGCAACCACGACAACAATGCCATACAACCCTTCTATAGTTTTTTTATCTGCAATATTTCCAAATTTAGCCATAATTCTTTCCAAAACTACCTTGAGACAAAAACAAGTAGGAGGGTGTTCATTTTTGACATTTTTCTTTATTAAGAAGAGAAAGATTGACAGTCTATTCTGCTTGATTACGAAATTGCCCTTCAGTGTTAGTGTGTAACATAAAAATATGCTGCTTTATTACATATCTAAAAGAAATATTTGACTCATGTATGACAAAATAATAAAATAAGTTAACCCGAATTGTTGTTCTGGTTTCGTATAAACTCAATCACTCGTCAACATTTATCTCTAACATTTTCAATGCCATTCTTTTTTTTCTTCTGCAATTAATTGTTGATGTATCTGCTCAGTCTTGAGGCAACCGAGAGAGAGGTACGAAGAATTTAGCATTATTTTTTCATTATTTTTCTTTGGATCATTGTGCATATAAGACCCTATTCACAGTTCAATATTTTGGTAACAATACAAACCAGATCAAAACTAGTTGACAGTTCAGTGCCAATGAATATGCCTCATGGGCTGCTTTTTTCGTTTTGAATTTGCCCATGAATGTACATTCATTAGGTCAACTTAATTTATTAAACATACCGGTTTCAGCTACCAAACGCGATGCTTATTCGGAATATTCCATTATCTTATAGATATAAAATTCACCTTCTTATTAATGTTTACTAATATTTGTGACTTGATAAATTCAGGAAATTAATGAAGAGATCAGACAATACCAAAATAAGCTTGTATTGCTCCAGGAGCAAGCAAAGTATGCAAATCAGTAATTTCATGCAATCAGATACTATTTTTATGTTCAATTGATAGATACTGAGATTTGACATCGCACATTTGAGTAATGTAAACACACCATCTAATTTTAAAAAGTTTATATATGTTGAGTAAATCTTTACTAATTTAATCTTGTGTGTTTTCAGAAAATTGTACCCAAACCAGGGAATATCAAACTCAATACAAGAGCTTATGGAGTGCAAGAGATACTTAGGAGAGGTCCTTTATAAGATCATGGAGAGAAAGGTCATTTCCCTCTTTTAATCTCTTTATTACTTGCTATTGGTTTTATCATACTTGATCCCTTTTAATCAACATCTCAATATGTTTAACAAGTTTTATCCTTGTTCATATTTCAGAACCAACTGCTCTCCAGGTTTAATATCTCACCACCCAACACGCAGGTATATATATATATATGTACTTACTAAAGATAAATTCAAAATGTGTGTGAACTACTTATATTAGTTAGCATAGGTTTTTTTTAAAAAAATCATGAAATGTGTGAGTTTGGCTAAAGGAAAAATAATGGTCATACTAGTCAGTGGAAAAATAATGAGTTTTTTTTTGTATCACATTGCTTTTGATCTATTAGATAAGAAAGTGACAACTACTTCATTTTATCAAAAGGAAAACAAACTATAAATAGATCCTGCGGTGAGAAAAAAATTTCTATTACTATGGGATTATTTCATTATTACATTAGAAATCAGGGATTAATTAATTGAGGGTTCCTTTTGTAGGGACAGCAACTACAGCAGCTGCAGGGCGGCCCTGGCCCATTAGTTCGAATTGGAATAGAAGCTCCTCTGGTAGCAATACCACAATCACATGAAGGTGCATCACCTCACTTGCAGGATTCACGCTTTATTGCACCACAAGAAAATGAAGCAGTGCAAGAGGAACCGCCGATGCAGCAAGGTACCAACGATGGGGAGTTATGGGACGAGTTTGAAAGTTATCTACATGACATGAGTGCTAGACTTTAGAGAAATTTATAGTTTAGTTACTAAGGAAAGAGGAGTGTGTGCTTCAGTGGATTAATTATTCATATGTTTAAATTACTAAGTTTGCTGATGTCTTAATGAATTATTGATTATTCATTTACCAATTATTGGCAATCTTCATTTATTTAAGTTTGATTCAATCTCATATGCTAGTAAAACAAAAGTAGTATATGAAATGATGTACACAATAGTATACTCCCTAAAATATTTCACGCTTGTGTGATTTTTGGTTTATTTTGTATATTTGATGGAAAGAGTTACACGTTATTCATATTATTTAAGCATGGCTCGATTTGTATGACCACAATCTTAACTAATTTACATCTAAATTTATCATATAATCTATATTAGTTACATATTCAATGACTATCAACTAAAAATTGTCCACCATCAATTAATATTTAATACAAACCAAAACTGCTGACTCGTTATTAATAGACTTTTAAAATTGAAGTAATGTTTGAGATAAATTAATTTTTCCGTTGCGTTCATTAATTTATATTATGTCGTGTAATTAAAGACACTATTGTCTCTGAAAAAATAATTTAAATACAATTTCTACCATTAAAAAGGTTAAGAAATCAAAATATTTAACAACTATCAGGATATATCATCCAAGTAAATAAAGACAGTAATTTATACTCTGACTTGTTTATTAATTATTTTCTGACTTGTTCTGAAAACAAAAATTATGTATAATTATTTATATTTTTACATATTTGTTACAAAATTCATATTAATGATACGTAAATTCTGCATTTTTCTTTTGTGCTAAACGGAAATGACATAGCAGATCTATATATTTTTTTGAAACAAATTAAATGATAAGCAGTTTAACTAGTAGTTTAATTTTGCCAACTATAATTAAATTAGGAAATTTGTATTTTTTTTGTAAATTTACAAAAATCTTATGCTTCAGGATTAAGGAGAAATTAACCACACCTACAAGCCTGGATTATAAGCACATGCAGGTGATTATAGTATGGTATTCGTACAGCCCTCCTTCCTGCTACCAATATCTAAGTAATACTACGAGATCTCCACCTTCTTCTTTACTGTCAATCAAAATCACATATTAAGACAGTCACACACGGTTTACAGCTACAAAAGTGCACTAAGCTATAAAGGGGTAGACTAAGCTAATTATCAGCATCTGATTCTTCAATCTGAAAAGATTCGCTCTCTTCTGCACCAGGCCATATCACCCGCAGGGGAACAGCCTCCATAAGTTCAGCATCTGGTAACCACTTGAGAGTTTCTTGCCTCACCTTGTTTTTAATCTTCTTACTCCCTGTCCAATAAACAATCAAGGAGATTATGAGGTAAATAATGTTCCTAGCAGGTTGGATGTTATGAAAACAAACTTCATTTCTATGTTTCCATATAGTCCAACGTGTAGCACTAAAAATCATTAGGAATGCTGTTTTTTCAGTTGTTGGTAATAGTTGAACAAAATAAAAAACTGCTTTCATATTGGTCCATTGAGTGTAAGGCAATGGTGTTTTGCCAAGCCAACACCATACTTGTGTGGCTAAAGGGCAGGTCAAAAACAAATGATTAACAGATTCACTGTGGGAACAGAAAACACATGTAGGATCCCCAGTCCATCCCTTTTTCCTCAAGTTCAGTTTAGACATAATCCTATTATGAAAGGCAAGCCACATAAAGATTTTGATTTTAGGTGGTAAAGGTAAAGACATGGATCAGCTACTAATATACCCTTATAATTAACAAGTTGGTAAAGTGATTTAACACTAAAACTCCCTGAGGAGTCCCATCTCCATGCCAGTTTATCATCGTAGTGAGTAAAGGATAGGTGACTCAAAATATGAAGGAGTTGATTCCATTACATTAAGGAAACACCTGTTAATGTGTCTCTGAATATGACACTTTGCCCCTGTGAGTTTATCACATCTGAAAACAAGATTGATTGATTGACACAATTTTCATATAACTGAGGAAACATAGAAGACAAGGCACAGTTTTCATACCAAATGTCTTCCCAAAACCTTACCTGAGAGTGGCTACGAGGTGTATAGCTGACACTACATTTGCCTAAAGAATCTAGTTTCATAATAGATTTCCAAAATGAAGAAGGGGTATGAAGATCTGAATTATTACAGTAAAGATATGTAAGTAAAGTTTTCCAATTACTAGAATACTGTGGATCTTTTAATTTCCACCACCATTAAACTAATAAGGAGATATTCATATCCCTAAGGTTAAGAACACCTAAACCACCATATTGTTTGGCTAAGCAAACTTTCCTCCAATTAACTAAGGCATATTTTTTCCTAGAGCTACAGGTGCCTTGTCACAAAAATCTACATCTAATTTTATCAATGTCCTTAAGTACAGTTAAAGAGACTTTGTATAAAGACAAGGCATATAGGGGAATGGATGAGAGAACTGAATTTAGTAAAGTGTGTCTTCCCCCTATGGACAGTAATTGCCCTTTCCAATTTGGTAGTCTTTTCTCAATTTTAGATATCAGAAATTGCCAATCTAGAACCCTAAGTTTCCTGTCATGGAGGGGTAACCCTAAGTACTTGATAGGAAAATTGGCAGTTTTACATTTAAAGATATGAGATAACAGATCTAATTGTGCTTGATGGATACCAAACATTTCTGTCTTATCTAAGTTAATTCTGATTCCTGACACTGCCTGAAAGGCTTGCATAGCCCACCAGACAGCTTCTACTATTTCTGGCACTGCCTCTAAAAATAAAATTGTATCATCAGCATAATGGCAGTTGGTAATACTGTAATTATTAAAGCAAGCAGGTCCTAAACCTCTAATGACTTGAGCTACTTTCCCTTTATGAAAGATTTTACTAAGAGTATCAGCAGCTAAGATGAATAAGAAAGGAGAAAGATGGTCTCCTTGTCTGACACCTCTTTTACAATAAAAATAAGGTGTTAGTTCTCCATTTATATTAAGGCAAGATTGTGAACTAAACAGCTATTTTTGAATCCATGATATCCATTGGTAACCAAATCCTCTACTATGTAAGATTTCTAAAATGCAATCCCAATGAATCTTATCATAGGCTTTTTCAAAATCGACTTTAATTACTACTCCATTTTGCTTATTAGTAGTACAGAAGTGTATAAGTTCTTGGCTGACTACTACATTGTCTAATATATACCTATTAGGTAAGAAAGCTGCTTGGCTCTCATCAATGATTCTACTCATAATCCCCCCTAGTCTATGTGTTAGGATCTTTGAGATAAGTTTGAAACTACAATTAAATAGACTAATAGGTCTAAATTTATTCATTGTGGAGGCATTGGGTTCTTTAGGAATCAGACAAATAATGGATTTATTGAGTTTCTCTAATTGTAATGTGTTATTATAGAATGAGGTACACAAGGCATATAGGTCTGAATGTACTGTCTGCCAGAAAAATTGATAAAAGAGGAATGAGAAACCATCTGGTCCTGGAGCACCATTAGCTTCACAGTCAAATAAAGCTGATTTTATTTCCTCCAAGGAAAAAGGTTGTTGTAACAACTCATTCTCCTGATCAGTAACTTTATCAGTAAAGTCCCAAAAGTTAGGGTCAAGAGAGGCATATTTCACCCCTTTAGTACCTAAAATGTCCTTATAATATGCAGTAGCATGTGCTTTAATATCAGTAAGTGATTGGGTTGGAATATCATTAATGTCCAAACTAGTGATTCTATTCTTTTTTTTTTTTGTGATTAGCAATAATGTGGAAATACTTGGAATTGTGATCACCTTCATCTAACCAGGTTTGCTTAGACCTATGCTTCCAGTATATTTCTTCTTCTAAATACAACTCTTCTAGTCTATTTTTAAGGGAATGCCATTTATGTGCCTCAGACTGATCTAGTTGCCTATTCTCCTTAATTATATCTAATGCATTGAGTTGATCTAAGATTCTATGTTTTTCTTTTTTCTTTTGACCATAAAAATTTTTGGCCCAACCCCTAATTTTTTTTCTAATGAGTCCCAATTTTTGGTGCCAGCTAAAGGCAATGTTTTGCTGATCTAATTGGTGTTCATTCCACCATTTGGGTATTAAATCACAAAAATCTTGTTGAAGCCATAAAGGATCTATTCTAAATTAATTGATGTGAATGTGATGTTCTACTGCCATCTATGTTAAGTAAAAGGGGGCAATGGTCTGAACCATTTTTAGCTAAATCAGTAAGAGTGCTAGATGGATATTGTTGGTCCCAGTCAAGAGTAGTAAAAATTCTGTCCAATAAAGCAAAATTGGTGCCATTATAACGATATAAGCATCTAAATCATGTATTTAATATCACAAAGTAAATAGGTGGGATATGTAAATACGTTGGGTGATATAGTTAGCACGCTATTATAACGATATAAGCATATAATAATTAGCTTGCAGTGCTACAAAATCATGTTCTGTCTAGGCGGTGGGTTAGGAAGATCATGCACCATTCATTTCTGGTCAAATATAAATAACATATATAATTTATGAGCTGACAAAAACAAGCTAGCAATTTCTTGTATGAAATTATATATTCTCTCTCTCCTATTGAGTTATAGCATATGTAGTACAATATTGTAATTTGTTCTGGGAAACAATCTATTCGCTATTTTTCCTTGCTAATTACGTTAGAAAATACTCCGATCAACCTAACTAAATTTGTTTGAGATTTTGGAGGAAATTGATGCAAGATAATTAACATGTATTCATTTTTTCCCACAAAAAAAATTATTTTTTTCCAAAGTTTATGTTAAATAAATCTTTACTAATTTAATCTTGTGTGTTTTCAGAAAATTGTACCCAAACCAGGGAATATCAAACTCAATACAAGAGTCTATGGAGCGCAAGAGATACCTAGGAGAGGTCCTTTATAAGATCATGGAGAGAAAGGTCATTTCCCTCTTTTAATCTCTTTATTACTTGCTATTGGTTTTATCATACTTGATTCCTTTTAATCAACTTGTTTTGAAATTAACTAACATAAACAACACTAGCTGGTATCAATTACTGATTTTATAGATAAATGTTTTTTTTAACTTTCATTAATACTTGGTAAGTGGGAAATAACTCAAAAACCAGCAATATATATGTTCTCTCTGCTTATATATATTACTTAGCTAGCGTAGCTTCTTCTTTTTTTTTTCTTTTTCTTAAATTCATCAAATCTGTAAGGTTGGCTAGACATTATACTAGTCCGTGCAAAAATAGTGAGTTGTTCAGTATCATATTACTATGATCTATTTGATAAGAATGTAGCACCTATTTGATTTTATCAAAAGGGAAAACATTTTCTATATATTACTATGGGGTTATTTCATTATTACATTAGAAATAAGGGGTTAATTAATCAAGGGCTCCTTTTCCAACTTAGTAGATTTTGGATATAACAACCAATATTATTTGTATGTAGGTCACACAGGAGGTACCGCTTGAGGTGGATCCTACATTTGAGGTACAGCTGTGGGAGGATTGGGAACAATATGAGGCGGATCTCAAAGGACATCAGTATCACCCTATGGTCCATGACCATGAGGCAAGCGGTTCTCGAAGCCAAGTGTTCGAGCAAACGGTACTGTACTCCCAACAGATACCTATGCAACAGCCACAAGCTGAGGCTGGAATGAGGGTCCCACCACAAGGAGGAGAGCACGTGCAAATGCAGGGCTCGAACCAGCCACAGAACTGCCCATGCAGCAAGATACCAACTCTGAGTTTTGGGACGAGTTTGAACGTGATCTACAGGGCGACGATTAGGAGGAATATAAAGTTTAGTTACTAAGGAAAGAGGAATGTGTGCTTGAGTGGATTATTCATATGTTTAAAGTACCAAGTTTGCTCATATCTTAATAAATTATTGAATATTCATTTACCAATTAATGGCAATCTTCATTTATTTGAATATATCTTAGAAAGTCAGATCAGATAGGAGAATAGGAGATGCTTAAGTTGTGATACTTATAACTTACCAGTTACCATAGTAGATCTAGATAAAGGAAGGTGGAGACTAGCATTTCGAAATAAAAAAAATAATAAAAAAAAATGAACAACGCAAGAAAATTAGAAACAATGCAGTCAGCAAAAGGCGTGTTCAAAGCTTAAACACACCATATTGACAAAAACAAGTCTGCTTAAGCACCCAAAAAAAATAACATGAGGCACTCGTTTGTATTAACTTAATTATTTATTTTAATTGAATCTATGACGTAGGTAGAAATATACGATAAGTGATAACTTAGATCCCCGACATTTTTATTAATATCCAAAGTTAATTACAAATTAATTATTATACCCACGTTTCCCGACTTATGGCCGGTTTCCTTTTTTTTTTACGGCCATAAATTTGTGTAATTTAGCGTAATTTTGACGTAATTCAGTGTAATTCAACATAATTTATTGTAATATAGTGTAATTCAACATAATTTCAAGTAATCTAGTGTATTTTAGTATAATATGCTAATTATAAATCAAAAGAAGTAATCTAACAAATAATTTAAACAAAAAATTCGAATTTTCAGTGTTAGATTTCATTATCTTGCTCTTTATAGTGTCTATAAAAATAAAATAAAATAAAACCGGTCATAAAATGGCCGGTTTGGACATTTTTGGCAAAACCCGGAAATTCTGGGTATAATAATTAATTTCTATTAAACTTTGGATATTAATAAAAATGTCGGCTTAGATCCCAACTCCCAAGGCACTCCTTTCTATCTTCTAACCAAGAGTGTATATAAAGTAATAGAGAAAAGATTAAAAAAAAAAGGTATAAACAAATGACGAAAAATGTAACAGGTTAGGAAGAAAAAAGATCGGGGTTGTAAGAATATAATTAAATTGATGAATAAAAAAATAAAAGGAAAATAAAAAGGCATCATTCAGTTTGCAGTTAGCTAAATTGAAGTTTCGAATAAAGCATTTTGTTTTTCATAATACAAGCAATATATATACCAGAGTACTAATATTTATCAATTATAGTACAGAAAAAAAATATTGGTAATATTTATGAATAATACGAGGGTAAATACAATATATATATATATGAAGAGTTTTGTCGTATTTAATCACTCTATTTTTTATTTAATGGACTATCTAAGATATCTGGATAAATAAATTCAATTCATGGACAATTATTTTTCTAAAATTTTAAATCAAATGAGAACATTATAAAGAAAGAGTTGTGCCACATATAATATATCCTTTAAGCTGATGAATATAAAGTTGTAGGCATAGGGCACTAGGCCACTATTCTTTATTGTCTTAACTTATGATCATATTGTTCTAATTGCATAGAAAAAGTGAGAAGTTGATCAGACGAAGGAACCTCAAAGTCAACTTGTCAGGAAATGTAACGGAGATCTCCTTTCCACTTCAAATGGAGGTTATTCTACTCTTCTTCAACTCCATCAACAGCATGATTCCAATTGTCTCCGGAGCTCACACATTACAGCAACCTCTCAACAGTATCACCATAGTTAGTTTACTTGAGTTAACTTATCAACCTAAGTTACATTTGAATTTGTTAATTGTCTATAAATATACAAAAAAAAATTATATTTAGTAAATCAAGGAAATAAATGAAATCTCTTTTTCTCTAATTCATATTATGGTATTTGATAGGGCCATATACCCAAGGCCCCATAAGCTCCTCACAGATCAGGCATTGGGTCCGGCATCAAGAGCTTTCCGAGCCCATCTGCAGTCTCGGGCTCGACTGGAATATAAACAGCATTAAGTGTTCAAGTGCTGAAACACATGTCATTGATTAAATTGTACCTATGTAGGAAGAACCAGCTACAAATTAACAAACGTATGTAATATGTTAAAACTTTGAAGCATTATGCATTTACCGGGAACACCTATTGAAAAGGAATCAACAAACATTATACTTAAACATTGTGTTTTTGTTTTGTAATAAATTTTGAAGCATTTTTGTTGTTTATTTGAAAATGCTTGGTAGTTGCAAACCAAGTGTTAAATCGTTTGGTTTCCCATGGCGTCTATATATGTTACAATAGGTTTGTGAAAACTTATAAGCCTTCTTTTGATATGCTAAAATAATTTGCTGACGCACAATCGTAAGTGAATATTTCTTTCTGATGTGTTCTTAGCTAGACTCGAATTAATGTTTTTATTTTATTTTATGTTCTTATCAGTTAGTTTAAAATCCTATTCAAAAGTAATAACCGAATCAAAATAACCAAAGTAAATTTCTATTGTGCGATTGAACCAAAATAAGAGTGATTAAATTTTAAAAGCTCAAACCTCAATACATACACAAATATCATTTAATAATTATAGAAATAAATATAAATATATGTATTAGTTGTTGACATTACACACATACTGGTCTGATATTTTTGGTAATTAAGGAGGTTAATCATCTATTTTAGTACAAGACCTAAGTTTGGCAGGATTGTGAACTATATATTATATACAACTTAATAAGATATCATTGTTTGATTGTACAGTGTCTTGGGGAAAGCAATTATTCTTTTGAATCATTAATTTGTCGCTTCAACATCATCATGAAAGGTAATTAATTTACCCTACTTTAATTTAATTTTTCAAGTATGAATTGCAAATTATGCATGAATTAACAAGTTAGTACTTTAATTCATCTCTCGATCAAAGCATGCTCGCTCATATTCTCTTGAACAAAGTCGAGCCATAGATCTCTGCAACAATTAACTCTCATAAAACTGGTGGAGTTAATTTCTCATCCTAGCCCATGTCCAATTATATGGAGCTAGCCAAGTCAGTTATTTAGTGTTGGCATGCTTTGAGCCCTTACATGTGTGGCAGCATTGAGTATATATAGTAGATCAAAGAGATCAATATTTGCCATATATATAATCCATACATTGTGCAGCCAACTGTTAACTTTACATCAACAGACTAGGACCAATAAATAATCAATATATTGACCAGAGTTAATGAATAAACTAATTGGACCCCCACCTATTGCCTATTTCAATTTCAGGCACAAGTTCTGAGAGTAGAATATTGACGTGTATTTTGATGTCCATGTCACCGAAATTTTTATTTATAACATTCTTAAAAAAAAATAAACCAAATAACCATCGTTTGGTGGGATTTCTACTTTCATCATGGCCGCACCGGCATTCTGCGGACCCATTTCAGCGGGGCCGCAGAATACCGATGCTGACCCTTAAATGGGTTCGTAGAATGCCGATGCGGACCCCTGGGAAGTTATATAAGGGGTCCGTTGTTTTCATTTTTTGTATCAATTCCAGGAAGTTTCAATCCCTCCGACCTCGGGTAAGTTTTCTTCTTCTTTTCTAGTTTTAATTTTTAGTGTAGAGTAGTAATTAGGGTTTAGGTTTAGAATTAGGGTTTAGAATTAGATATTAATTTAGAGTTTAGAATTAGAATTGTACCAAATATTAATTGTTTGAGCAAATAGAATTGTACCAAAATATATATAGGTTTAGGTTTAAAATTGTACCAAAATTAATGGATTTTGTAAAAAAATTGAACATGTTTATAGGTTCGTTGATTAATTTTTATTTTTTTGGTTTTGTTGTTATTTATTTATTTTGTTGATTTCATTATCTCATCGTACACAAAAAAATTTCAAAGGAAGGACATCTAAAAAATTCCAAATGAACGACATATCTAAAATATTCCAAACGAATGACATATCTAAAATATTCCAAACGAACGACATATCTAAAATACGATACGACCAAAAATATATCAATTTAAACAACATTTCTTGTGTAAAATAAATAACATATTTAACAAATTACAGATTTCAATTTTTTTATTTAAAAAATATGGGTCCGCACCGGCATATTGCGGACCCTGGGTCCGTACAATGCCGGTGTGGACCCATTTAAGGGTCCGCATCAGCATTCTGCGGCCCCGCTGAAATGGGTCCGTACAATGCCGGTGTGGACCCATTTAAGGGTCCGCATCGGCATTCTGCGGCCCCGCTGAAATGGGTCCGCAGAATGCCGGTGCGGCCGTGGTGAAAATAAAAATCCCACCAAACGATGGTTATTTGGTTTTTTTTTTAAGAATTTTATAAATAAAAATTTCGGTGCATGTCACTCGCACACAATTTGAGTGTGAACCACACCTAAACGAACATTTGTTCAATTTTGAATGTGATAAGCCTCAATTATATATACCTTCGGTCGAGGTTTTACCTCATAAACTGTACCAAATCCCTTGTATTTTAGTCTAGTTTAGTATAGAATGCACCGTAGAACCAAGTTACTGCCTTTCCTTTGTCTAAATTGCAGAAATCGAGCAAAAAGGAGCAAAACAGCCAGTTGTGCGAGCCGCACCGATTTGTCAGAGAGTTTTGCGGGTACTCGTGCGGGCCGCAGGAAATTTGTGCAGGCCGCACGACCCCTTTTCCTTAGCCATTTTTCAGACAAGAACCCACTTTGTGCGGACTGCACGAAATCTGTGCGGGCCGTACCGATTTAACCGAGAGTTCTGCGGGTAGCTGTGCGGGCCGCATGATCCCTCATTCCTTAGCCGATTTTCTGCCGACTTCCAATTTGTGCGACCCGCACGGATTTTGTGAAGGCCGCACTGATGCCATTAATGCCTTAATTCATGATATCTTCTCAGATTTGCTACCAGATTTTGGGGGATTGTTTCCCAAGACACGAAAATAGTTATATATGGGCAGGAAGACAGCAGGAGAAGGCATTCTTCATTCTAGGTTTAATTTCCACATCTCTCTACACATTTTCTATCTTCTCCTCGTGATCAAAGGCGATTAGAGCAAGGTTTGAAGGGATTCTCGAGCACGCAAAAGTGAAGGTCAAAGGCAGCGAGCGAAGAGATTGGTGTAGTCTATTCTCTTACTTGTTTTACTTTGTTTTCATTATGACTTCTCTTGTATCTTTCTTGGATGTTAACTCACCCATGAGAGGCTAGATTTTCTCTCTAGGGGCTTAGGCTAAAAACATGAATTTGTGTTGAATTTATGTTTACTTGGATTAATTTCTTTATGATAATTGTTTGCATGTATGTTTATTCTTGTTGATTTTACAATTCATGTGCTTGTATGATTTGAATGCTCGTTAATTAGCGTCCCGCTTGAGTCTAACCAACTTAAGATGCTAGGATCAAAGAATTGATGGTACCAAATTGTATACATGAATTACCCTAGGATTAAGATTAGAAATGACCAAATCTATTTCTTAGTCCGAAACCACAAGAAACAAAGGTTGAATTGAGGTGAATGACTTAATCGTGAAGCCTCATATTTGATTGGGACACCTAGAATTGAACCGAATATCGTATGAAGAACTTAACCGTGAAGTATTGGTATTTAGGGATAAACTAGGCTAACCTATGCTTATGGTCTAGATAGCTAGGGTGAAGGACTTAATCGTGAAGTCTGAATTATCTAGACACGTCATTAATTCACGAAAGTGACCCTTTTTGATATTTACGGCTTAGAAACCCCATAATTGCGAACATGAATTTAGAATACCAATTAAATGTAGATTTGACCAAATGATTGCGTGCCGATAGCCCCTAGACTCTTATCCATTTGAATCACAAACTCCTTTTATTTGTTGTTTTAAATTATCTTGTTTTAGTTTCCACTCTCAATCGGGTATTGAACCCAAAAACCAATTTTACAACAACCCCCCCCCTTTACTTTATTTGCACTATTTTAGAGTTAATTGATTTAGTAAAAAGTAATATTTCTCGTTATCTTTGGATCAATACCCATAATTACTACAAGGATAGATTGTGCGCTTGCAATTCAATCTAACTTTGCGTATTTAGAGTGTTATAAATTTAAAGCATAAGTGTACGAAATAGACCAATTATTCCTATACCCAAAATACACAACAGCATGCACCAGAATCTTAGGCACAACAGATATAGGGTTACACCTATTTCAGTTGGCATGGTAAACTCTTACGCTAGACTTTTATATTTTTAGAAATTATTTAAAATAATATAGGATATTAGATGGACTGCAACAATATTTTGATTCCATAGAAAGGATCGAAAAATGGTTTTGAGGTACATCAGATTGTGATTATTCTTTTTGTCAAGGAAATCGTTTGGTACTTCTAAAGAAACTAATTAAGAGAAAAATATGTAGTTTGAACTTTTTATGTTGGATCAACCTACTAACAGTTCTAGTTGATGAAAATCTTATAAATATATTATTCTGATCTATAAATCATGATAATCGTGACTATGTAAATAATAATCACATAATTTAAAAAAAATCACATAAATAGTTTTCAATGAATATAATAATTATACCTTATATGAAATTTTTGTTAATGAATTTTTTTAAATTAAAATCATACCTTGCTGGTGTTAAAATTTACACTAAAGACAAGAAATATAGAAAGCAAAAAAAAAGGTAAAAATTTGGATATATAGAAATTAAAATGCTGTCAAGCGAACCAGGAATTCATCTTTCCTTTATATTTTGTACGCACACAAATGTTGGGCATCAATTACAAGAATATAATATCAGTACAATTTATGTTTAATATACATGGTAAGAAATTTAAGTTTTGTTACATTTAGTTTTTTAAATATTCAAGTTTGTTACATTTAGTTGACAGTCAGAAACTTTTTCTTTTGGTTATACAAGAATTTTATTTTGTAGATAAGAGTCAAGTTCTTTTAACTAATTTCAATCCCGTAGGTTAATAAGGTTGAGTTACTCAAAATCTTGAAATAAATGACTATTTACCGTTACCAGTAATTATTATTATTCTTGTTCATATTAAAACAGGATGGCCAAAAAATAAATTTCATTTGATAGTATAAATAAATAGTCCCGCCCTGCTGCACACTTTTTTATTCTTACATACCAGTCCCGCCCTGACGATTTTGCCTAGAAATAGATTCATATGGCATCAAGTTCGAGCAAACGGTACACTCCCAAGTCCCAAGTTCCCAACAGATACCTATGCAACAGCCACAAGCAGGAGAGCAAGTACCAGGAATACATGGCTTCTCTAAGGAGATGAGCCTTATTTATCTTGTAGAAACTGGGCCTATTTGGACCTCATTTTTCTTTCTTTCTTTCTTTCTTACTGCCTAGCCTATGTCTCTCTTTAATTTTCTATGAAATCTTACTCACTAGCGCTACTTTACTTGGAACTTTAGTTTTCCTTCTGTTAATGTTTTATACTCGCCGAGTATTAGTTAATAGTTATATAGATTAGAGGGGCTGTAATGTAAATATTAAACTCAACTTCCACTACATACTTTGGGAGATCTATAAAGTACAAATTTATAACACAATCATCATATAATAACCATGAATTGATAAATGACAACAAATTTAGCATTACGAGTGTATCTCGCTACAATTAAAGAGAACCACAAATTCCATTCTCTTTAAGAACTTGTATTAAGATATATACCAACATATGATATTTACACTGTTATAGTAACTACGCCGTATAAATTATTGAGAAAAATAAATAGCTTACAAATACAAGATAAAACTTGAATGACTCATACGTTTTTCTGGATCATCTCCCGGACTTCATCCAACACGAGCCATGCTTTGTGTCCCCCGATCACCTCCGCCTTCCACTCTCCATCTTTCCACATCTAGAGATATATTTCAATAATTTCAAAAAACAAATAAAAGTACATTACACAAATGGTCAATATGTATTATCTAGTGCTTATTTTGGTCATGAAACTTTCAACATAACCAATTTGATCCCTACCTTCCATCTTCATATAAAAGGTGGACGGAAACCTTATTCATTAGCAAAGGAATGGACTATAAAATCATATAACATTGTGTAATATGTTTTCCTTCCATATTTTTTACCCAAAAATGATTAAAAATGTCAATTGTACAGATTGAAACTTGAAATCATTTGATCTAAAAATTTAATCTATTTGTTTTTAAAATATCAGGATTGATTAGAGATAAAACTAAAAAAAAAACATGGTACCTGAATAGTAGGCATTTTCTGAAGCACACAGCCATCGACCCCATACAAAATTTGAAAAGGAAATATGTCAATTTAAACATAATTAAAAAGTTAAAAAAAATAACTTGCAAATTAAAGCAACTCACCGAAATATTCCCTCGCTTTACCAAGGTTTGAGGAACTTTGTTGACATCCACAACATAGAACTTTATTCTACAATATTGAAAATAATAATGCAGTTATATTCTCATATTCTTTTTTGGGATAATTTTTTTTACAGAATTACCTCGGATAAAACTCGGCAGCGAGTTTCTCTAGCTTGGGCTTGAGATAAATGCATTTCCTACACCAAGCTGCCATCCTACATCAATAAAAATAATAAAAAGAATAGCAAAATTTTAGATATGATCCTACAATTATGTACATTATAAGAATTTAAGAAGAGCAGAACTAGGGTGTTCCTAAGTTCACCAAGCTCTTTTGTGAGCTCAACTCTAAAATCTATCGGATTGGTTTCAAACGACAAATTCAAACCGTTGAAATCTTTCTACCTTACGGGTGATGCGTCTACATGTGAAAATTTTAAACTTTCAAATTAATTTAGTATAGAGTCAAGTGGTCAAAATTAGAAGGTTTATAAATTAATTTTAATGCATTCATTTTTTGGATGCCTTTTAACCACTTGACTCTATACAAAACTAATTTAAAATTTTAAAATTTTCACATGTAGACGCATCACTCGTAAAGTAGAAGGATTTCAACGGTTTGGATTCGTCATTTGAAACCAATCCGGTAGGTTTTAGAGTTGAGTTCACAAAGGAGCTTGGTGAACTTATGAACACCCTAGTTCTACTCATTTAAGAATCCATTACTAGAGTAAGGTTATAATACTATGCATAGCACAGATTGGTCCATACTATGGATCATTATCTCCCTATTGAAAGTCCAAAGAGTCGATCTGAACCGTTCAACATCATCTTCATCGTTCAACATCATCTTCATATGAAAGTGTACTCATAGATCAAATTTAACATTTTCTACAACTTTTTTACTATTTTTTAAGATAGGTAGAAAATTACATGATCTACAAATTTTAGACCATTCAAAAGTAATGATTTTCTACCTATCTAAAATATATTAAAAATATTCTAAAAATTTTAAAAGTAGTCTGCAAGTATATTTTTGCACATATATTTGCATATGGAGATCATGTTGAATTGTTCAGATTTACTATTTGCACATATATTGATTCATAGTATGGACCAATCTGCGCTATGCATAGTACCATAGCCTCACTCTCCATTACCATACTAGTATGAACCAGTACCTAAAATAAAACTAAGATAAAATAGAGTAAAAGAAAAAAAAACTTATACAAACCAGTCAACGATAATTGGCTGTGAATTCTCCTGCGATTGGCGAAGAATCTCTTCGAATTCTTCTAAGCTATTGATGGATTCCATATCTACCGACGTAGGTTTTGACGCATTTTGCCAAAAAGCCCCTGACTTTTGCACTTCAACCCTCGCTTTCCTCTTAATTATTATCCTATCGCTCTCTAATCTCCTAACCAATCCTCGGCCGCTCGACCCCACCACAGAGCAACACCGACCGTTGGATAGTTGCATCCCGTACTCCCTTGTACAAAGCTCTCTGTACGGGAGAAATGAATTTTGGGTGAAAGCAGCCATTGTTAAGGAGAAATGTGCCTAAAAGCATATACAATTTGTAATCCCAATTGAGTTTTTGGGTCAAAGATATGAACTTGAAAGTGGGTATGCTTCAATTTGGTAGCTTTTGTTTGTTCGAAAAATCTATTTTGGGATCTGAAGTAGTAAGGTAAGGTAAGGTGAATTTGTCGAGAAGCTTATCCGGTTTGGAACAGAAACAGAGGAGGAGAGGTAACGGGGCCCAGAGAGACTTTTTAGTGGGACCCACTGAGATAAATAAAATATCTATAGTTCTATCGGACGGTTGTGATTTTATCTCTCATCTTTTCATCACTTGTATTGTATCCTCCCAGGTACCTGACTCAAGCAAATTAAAAACGAACGGTGCAGATTAATTCCAATTGGACCAAAGTCAATCCGGTGCCCACGGAAACTATAGGGTACCTTTTTTTTTTTTGAGTAAAGGTTAGAGGTCAAGTCACCCAACTAATTAATATCCACAATGGATTGCCCCTTCCGGGTTTCGAACCTGCGACCTCCTACACGGAGAGCATTGCCTTTGCCACTAGACCAAAGGCTGGTTCTCAATAGGATACCGTTTTGAGATTCGTGCAATTTTAAAAGAACTAATTTTGGCCGTCCGTTTGTAATTTGCTTCAGTCAGGTACCTGGGTGATCCGAATTCAACTTGTGATGGGATGGTCATCACACTTGTCACACTATCGCATTGCACCCCTAAACTTCGGTTTATTATAGAGCTCTTGGTAGGGGTGTAAACGGATCCGAATAATCCGATCCGTAATCGCTTTGAATCCGGAAATAATCCGTATCCGTTTGATCTGGATTCGGATAATCCCGGATACGGAACCGGATATTTATTATATAGTATATATGGTGAACTAACTACAGATACGGATATGGATACGGATAATTTCGCAAGGGTCGAAATGGAGCGGATATCCGCATATATCCGGATCCGAAATCTGCATCCGCTGATTCACTCCAACTAGGACTGCTCATGAGCCGAGTTGAGTCCGAGTTGAAGACAACTTGGATTCAACTCGCGAACTCATAACCCGAGTTGAGTCCGAGTTGCTAATCCAGTTCCGAGTCAGAAACTCCAATTTGGAATCAACTCGTGAGCAACTCGAGTCGAAGCAAGTCGACTCGTGACTCATAATATAGTACATAGTGAGACAATCTAATTTAATTCTAACAAAAAAAATATTACATAGTCTACCAAAATAATACACAATTAAAGACCAAAAACAGTACATAATGAGACAATGACCAATACATAATTAAAAATCACGAAAATATCAAAATAGTACATAATTAAAAATTACAAAACAGATAAAGTCTAACAAAATAATACAGACTCTAATAAATTAACAAAACAAAAGAAATAGTACATAATTTATCAAATTATCAAATATTGTGAGAAACATGTATAAGGTTTGGGAACACAAAAATTAGAAATATGTGAATTAGAATTTGGTGTGAGTGCAACCGAGTTGGGAGTAACTTGAATTCGACTCATAAATCAACTCGAGTCAAAACAATCAATTTTAACTCAAATTATTAATAAGTTGAATCCGAATTGAATTTCGAGTCATTGAGACTTTTGTGCACCTCTAACTCCAACCCACTTCGATTCAAAAGCTAACCTTCAGACTCCGAAGTGCTATATATGTATTCCACATTCATTTCAGTTTTGGTTGGGGGATAAAAGATATTAAGTTTTCTCTTTTCCGCTCTACTCCGACAAGACTTTGTGCTTTTTTGGGCTATGCACGTGGCCAGCCTTACTTTTTCAAACATTGGGCCTCCTCTCACTTCCCCTTTAATATCTTGACACCTGACTTGTTTAGTGGACAACTTCTTCTGCGTTTGAAATTGGTATATTTTGATTAAGAAATATTGTTTCTATTTTTAATTAAATGGCCGTTCTTCATATTTTGGTTATGAAATACTATTTCCATTTATGCATAAATGGAGGTGATTTTAAGGATGCTTAATTTTTCTTTTCACGACAGATTTGAAGGCTATTGTTTCTTTAGATCCAATTTTGGATAAAGATATATTACATATTACATATTTCATATTTAATTGTTCATTTATTTCCATATTTACATTTTATTAACTATTATTTACATTTTAAAGTTTATATAACTCAAGTATCCGACAATTATTCGTTTTGTATCCGTATTCGAATCTGTATCCGTGGATTATCCGTATCCGTTTAAAGTGAATTTAGTTTTAAATTTTAACATATGGTTCCTATCCTTATCCGTATTCGTATCCGCTCAGTAAAACGTGAATATGGATTTTATATTAGCATTATCCGCTCCGAATTCGCTCCGTTTACACCCTTAGCTCTTGGGCTTTCATTTCCGGCAATCCTTTACTTCAACTGTTAATCTCACTTAAATATGTTTATTTTTGGATGGAAAACTATATATACGTAATACTCTCGAGTGTATAGTGATATTATTCAAAATATTTATTTATGTTGTTTGCATACAGTTGAGGGGAAAATATATACTTAATTTTTTTTTCAGAAAAGATGGATAATGACAATATAGTAAATGTTTACTTTTTTTCATTTTCACTTGTGTGCTTTATTTTTTCTTAAGAAAATATTTTATTTTAGTATTAATTCGAATTTCATATTATATAGTTTATTTATATAATATAGATGAAAATGTAAAACATAATATAATAACTATTTGCTTTATTGGCAATTGAGGTGTTAAATGTTCATTTAATTCCCAAAATTAACGATACTAAATGATATCAACGGTTGGGGTTGATCGTAATAATAATGATTAAGTTCAGGTCTTTACGTGTCACATATTTTAAAATAAAAGATCAGAGAGGTCTCAATGCCGGAACCGGGGTTTTCCAATGAGCATCGGACTAAATTTGGTCCGACACCCTTAAGGACCGTTTGATTGGATTTTATGTTCGTGCAGAAAGTAAATTGCAAACCTCCATGAATCTGAGCAGATCATGCGCATCTTCACGCAAAAGTAACAGTTCAGATTGTGTGCTGGACCAAATTTGGTCCGACGCTCACTGGACCCCCTTTGCTCTAAACCAGACAGACAAGACAGTTCTTTTCTTTCTTCCACTCCACACAGAGCGATCCAGTAAATCCAACTTCTCTCCATATTTTCTTGTCTGATCCCCTTAATTCTTAAAAACCTTTTATTAAATCGCAAAAAGGTTACGTTGCGTCAGCAATGGCGATCGAGGCATCAGCGAGTAGCTTGAGCTTAGCATCTCCTAGTTCTTCCTCTTTCAGGCACCGTGCCAAGCAGCCTCTTCTCTTTCTCTCTCCTCTAAATAGTTCTTTTCTCAATGGAGGTAATCTTTTACAGTTCCTTGTTAATTCGAACTTTGTCTCAATACAATTTCAGAAATAGTACAACGCAAATTGCCAATTTTCTCCTTTGCTAAGAGAAACGTTTTTTTTTTTTTAATCATAGGTGGTACTATGAAATCGGTTCCAAGTAAGAGATTCAGCTCAAATAGATTGAGGTGCAGAGCAATTCGTATTCAGATGAACTTGTTTGAACGGTTATCTAGGGTGGTTAAGGTTGGTATTAATGATTTGCATCTCCAAATTTAGGTACACAGAGATTGAACTAGGAACCTTTATGTACTTGTTACCAATTAGGAGGTTGCTTAGTATGTTACTGTTATTTGTTTCTAAACTTGGGTATTTCCATTTAATTAAATAGGTGGTGCCTGTTGGTAACAACTCTTTCTCCAAAAAAAAAATGCTGAAACCCAAAAAATTCCAAAAGATTCTAAAACATTTTGTTCTCTGCTGGTTCAAATGAGTCACCCGAGATACTGGTACAAACCAACTGATTACATACTAGCATTTGTTTTTTTTATATAAATATCCTTTTCTATTTAGCAGTGCGTGTTAATAGCAATTGTTCTTCTAACTCTTTGTTCAATAATAATTATTTTTTGTTTCATTTTGGCTTTTGTAAATAGTCATATGCAAATGCAGCGATAAGTTCTTTAGAAGATCCAGAGAAGGTACTGGATCAAGCCGTGCTGGAAATGAATGATGACTTAGTTAAAATGCGACAGTCAACAGCACAGGTGTGTGTGTGGAGACAAATCATAGCACAACATATACATATATGATACACATGTATACATATTCTTATCTTTACTTATTTGCTCATTTGGCAGTGAAATATTAGTTTTTTAATAAATCTGATGTGTATTTTCTTATTCTATAGGTAATAGCATCGCAGAGACTGTTGGGAAACAAATATAAGGCTGCCGAACAAGCTTCTGCGGATTGGTGATTTTCTAATTTTTTTTTTTAATTCTGTATTTGACCATGCATTTCCTGTTTGTACCAGTAGACAGTAATGGTACCGGTGTCAGCAGAATTGACTCTGTTGCTCCCTTTTTTAACAAAACCAAAGTAGGCTGTTATGAAACTAAGTTTTGAAAGCATAAACTCAGACAAAAATAAAACAGGTACAAAAGGGCACAACTGGCTCTTCAAAAAGGAGAGGAGGACCTGGCACGCGAAGCTCTAAAAAGACGCAAATCTTATGCTGTAAAATTGATATTCGGTCCTTTTTTATAATATCATACTACACCCATCTCTATTTATAACTATTATATAGTCCTCTACATGTGTATTTACAATTTTAAACCTATTTTTAAATGCAGGACAGTGCAATCTCACTTAAGGCACAGTTAGATCAACAGAAGAGCGTTGTTGAAAGTCTTATATCAAATTCAAAGGTCTTTGTTATTATCTCTTTATTGCAATCTAGTCCCAGAGGACCCAATAAAATTGTGTTTTCTCTAAATTAGATATTATTAATTTATTACCCATCTTTTTTGTTGTCTCTGTAGATTTTAGAGAGCAAAATTCAAGAAGCTAAGTCGAAGAAGGATACTCTAAAGGCTCGTGCTCAGTCAGCCAAGTCTGGAATTCGTCTCTTTATATGGATTTTCTTACACATTTACAATTTCATCATAGTGCGTAATTTTTTTTTATTACTGCATTTACAGAACTGCCACAAAGGTGAATGAAATACTAGGAAATGTAAATACAACTGGTGCCCTTTCAGCATTCGAAAAGATGGAGGAAAAAGGTACTGGCATATATCTTCACTTACGTCATCCATGACTGGTTTCTAATTTATGGTGCAAATACCTCAACATGTTGGACCTTTGTTTAAGTTCTTTAAATGAAGCCATAAATTTCTTCCACAGAAGATATCTGTCAACCCAAATTAATACAAATGTTAGAAACAGAAAGGGATAGTAATTCGCCAAATTATGGCTGCCTTTTACTTTTTTAAAGTTTTTAAATACTAGTAGTCATCTGGCAACAAAGGATAAAAATGCAATTTACACTGTTAGATATAGCTTTTCTCCCAAAAAAAAAAGATGTGATAAAAAATTCTGTTTTAAAATCTGTGTATATGGGCTGTTTAATAACAGTTCTTACTATGGAATCTCAAGCTGAAGCTCTCAACGAGTTATCTGCTGATGAACTTGATGGGAAGGCATGGCTTCTCTTACCAAATATATAGAAAAATGTCAAAATTATTCATATAATATTTAACATTTTTCAGTTAATTAATTTTCTGAATGTAGTTTGCTATGCTTGAGACATCCTCAGTAGATGACGACCTATCAAAACTGAAAAAGGAGTTGTCGGGTTTCTCATTGGTAAGTTGAATTACAAGCATTACAAGCATCGTCTCTTTATCTCGTCTTTCTTTTTTGTCCATCTGCACTTTTACTCAATATTTTACTTAATTTGTGTTCCCAACTGTCCAGCAGTTGTTGCAACAAGTCAATATTACAAATATTGAGTGAGACTATGGTACTTTGTAAAGCACAGAACGGTCCATGGTATGGATCAATATCTCCATATAATAAGTTCAAACGGTCAATCCGAATCGTTCAAATAATCTCCATTAAAAAATGTACTTGGAGACCAAATTTTACATATCATTTTTTTATTTTTTTAGATAGTTAGAAAATCACCCGATCTAAAGATTTTGAACCATGTGAAAGTATTGATTTTCAACCTATTTAAAAAAATAGTAAAATAAATCCTAAAAAATATAAAAATTGGTCCCCGAGTACATATTCATATGGAGATTATGTTGAGCGGTTCGGATCGACCGTTTAGACTTTAAAAACGGAGATATGCATCCATAGCATGGACCTATCCGCCTCACTCTACAAATATTTTAGATGTTTAAGCCCCTTCAACTTTATATTACACCCGTTCAGTCAGACCTTCACACAAAGCTACATATGTACTTTATTTTTGTCTTTTATTTCTATTTGGGAAGAGAAGATTTTCGGAGCAGTGACAGTATTGGCGCTGATAGCACTTCTGGTGCTGATCTCACTGTTTTCAACTGCGATAGCAACAAAAGGCATGGCAATCCTGATAATGATGGTAGCCCTGTCAGCAGCTGTAGTAGCAGCACTTGCTGGAGCGGTGGCAGCTGTGGCTGCCACAACTGTCATGGCAGCCGCAGCTGCCGCAACCGCGACAGCTGGTGTGGCCATTGCTGTTGTGGCCACAGCAACTTGGGTTGGAGTTTTTGCTGTGGCGGTTGTCGCTAGTGCAGCTGTTGCAGTTGCACTGTCAGAAACAATGCTTGGAAGGCGGCGACATGTTCGCCGGTGGAGGCGGTTTTTGCGAAAGATTCGATGGTGGTAACTGGTGTTTGTTCCGGTTCACAGTGGTTGGACATAGAATGTAAAAAAATATGTAAATTTTAGAAAGATGAGATATATATCTGTGTATAAAGTTAACAATGAAAAGAAATTTAGCAATATCCTTTCTTCATTTTTTTTCTTCTCATTTTCTTCCTAAAGCTTAAGGCGGTTTACAAACCTAATATGAGTTTGAAACATCAATTACTTTGGGCATCATTGTAAAAGTGTTGATTGGGATAGATTTGTTTTTCAAGTTTTCTGAGGTTCATTCTAGCAATTGTCTCTTATAAGCGGCATGTAACCAAGTAATTTTGTTTGACTGCAGAAAGGAGAACTTCCTGAGGGTAGAACTGAAAAGGGAGGCCCAAAATCGGTGAATTCTCTCAAAGATATTGCAATGGAGTCTGAGCTTGACGAACTAAGGAGACAAACGAAGGAATAAATTGTCTATGTCATAACAGTGTATAAATTGTTCTTTGGTTTAAAATTTGTATCTTCTTCCTATAGTCTGAAAAAATGTGCGTACATACACAGGAAAATCAATTTCGCTTTGTTGATGACTACAATGGCGAAAGTTTAAATAGGGGACCTATTACCTAACACAAATCATAATCTCTGACGGTACCAAAACTGGTACGAACAGAGCAGCTGTCTGATCCAGTTATGGTACCATTGTACCATTATGGTTTTGGTATCTCATTTGTATTTGCTGATCTCACATATGAGCTTGAAATACACAATTCAGTGCATAGTTTCTTTGACTGGTAGAGAGTCAGGATCTGTGTCCTGTTCAATTTTCAAAGTTTTGACTAGAAAGTAAAAAGAGTGAGGCTATGGTACTCATGTCATAATCACACGTAGTTAGAGACGGAGTCAGACTTTCAAACTAAAATGATCGATCATATAAAAAATTTATGTGAGTATGAACTCAATTTTACAATTCTCATAACATTTTGCTTTTAACTATGTAGAAAATAACGTATAAATACACAAATTTTGAAAATTTATGGGATCAATTGACCTCATTGGATACCTGTGTATCCTCTCGTGCACGTGACATGATTAAACTTGACTTGCCCTACCATGTTTACTTTTTTTTTTTTTTTTTCAAATTTTAAGTTGGTTTATAGGAAAAAAAAATGCTAAAATAATGTAAGATAAATTAAAAATAAAAAAATTAGAAGAATAAGTCACGTAACGTGTCGTGACGTGACATGACCATGTCAGTTTGCATGATATACTGTGACGTATCATATTTTATTGAAGAGACATATTATACAAATGGACATGTCACACAACATGCGAGCCACGTCATGTGATGTAAATGAATAAGATAAAGACGTAACTAATTTTCTTCGATAGTCGAAACACGACGAACATTGTATTTTCTGTGCCGGTAAAAAATGTCAATATATGAAATTGCAATATGTCACGCTTGGAAAGGTTTTCGGAGGGGCTGTTGAGACATTTTGGGCTGAAAAGGAGAAGAAAAGGCAATTGTAGCCCATTAGTGCCTCAAAATGTTTTGGGCTGGAATGAGACCAATTTGGTTTATTTATAAGTCAGATCTCATGTTTAACGCTGTATAAATGAAAATCATATAAAACTATATCCTATTCTTCAACTATTCTGCTCATATTTATTATAGATAGAGAGTTTACAAAGTGTTATAATTTATGACAGTGAGATGCGAAGTATGTAACTATGTATACATCTTTAGTATGGTCTTACTTGAATAGAAGATGATAAAATTATTCGTTATTACTTTTAGTAAAGATTGTAAAATTATAACATCCATCTTCAAAGATAAAGTTTTAATACACACGTTTAAATGTTTGAAAAAAACGACCTTTTATAGACTATTTTTTTGTTTATTGAAGTTCAATTAACAACAAATAACAATATGCAGACATATCATATTTGCACCCAATCATCTAATTATGGGAAAAAACAACTATTTATTATGCTAGAATTATAAAGAAAAACAATTGCATCTTATTTTCCACAATTATTTTATTAATATGTGGCAACAATACTTTTGGATATCATAAATAGAATTTATCATATATTGTAATTTCCATAATTTTGAAAAAAAGTATCAAACCAAAAAATAAATATATATACATTTCAATATGTGTTTAATTGTTTACTTTCATTTAGACAACGAGGAACTTGAAAGTTTATCATTTATAGAACTAAGGAATTTTTTTTTAAAAAGAGATACAAAATTACAAACATAAATTTTCACAAAGCAAGATTTAGTAACTCAGCAACATTTTATAGTCTTCAATAATAATAGAATAGAATATTTCTATGAAACATACTAAAGAAGAGAAAATCATGAATCCAATAGTACGTAAAAAAAAAAAAATACATACATATGATCTATAACGAAGCACGATTGACTAAAATAGCAGAATTTACAATTTGTAACGTGAGAAAGAAAATTAATTATTCACGGATTTTATTTACCAAAAAAATTTCATTCAGTTTAATATGAGAAAGCATGAAGGACAATTTTTCCACATCTCAAAATTTAGCAAGAAGGAATAATGTTATGCAAAAATTGATTCTAATTTAATATAAAAAAGTTCCAAATTTGAACCATCTAAGTCAAGCAAAGTTAAAAAAATTCTGAAGATACAATAAATATATTCAACATTATTAGACTTGTTTTGTTCATAACGATTACATAGACATTTTGAGAAAAAAAGTATCCAAATTCAAAATTAAGTAGAACTAGGGTGTTGATTAAGTTCACCGAGCTCTTTCGTGAACTCAACTCTATAATCTATCGGATTGGCTTCAAACGAAAAATTCGAATTATTGAAATCTATCTACCTTACGAGCGATACCTACATGCGAAAATTTTAAACTTTCAAATTAATTTTGTATAAACTCTATAATCTATTGGAATATTTATCAAATAATTTTAATGCATTCATTATTTTAATATTTTTTTACCACTCGACTCTATAAAAAATTAATTCCAAAATTTAAATTTTTTGCATGTAGATGCATCACTCGTAAAGTATAGGAGTTTTAACAGTTAGTATTTGTCGTTTGAAGTTAATCCGATAGATTTTAGAGTTCAGTTCACAAAAGGACATAATAAACTTAAGAGCACCCTATTTCTACTCTAAATTTCGCAAGATAAGATACGAGCATCTAAAAATTACAACCATAGTTTACAGAAAATTTTCTGTAATTATTGGACTTAAAAGGGTCTTACATGCAAATACAAATAAGAGTGAGGCTATGGTGCTATGCATAGCACCAATGGCTAGTGTACTACGGCTCAATATGGTACTTTTTAAAATTCTAACGGTCGATCCGAATCGTTCAATGTGATAACCATATGAATATGTACTTGCAAACTAAATTTTATATTTTTTCGAATTTTTTTACTATTTTTTTAGATAGGTAGAATTTTGATGGTCCAGAATTTTCAGAAAACACTGATTTTTCTACCTATCTAAAAAAATAGTAAAAAAATTCGAAAAAATATAAAATTTAGTTTGCAAGTACATATTCATATGGATATCACATTGAACGGTTCGGATCGACCGTTAGGATTTTAAAAAGTACCATATTGAGCCGTAGTACACTAGCCATTGGTGCTATGCATAGCACCATAGCCTCACTCTAAAAATAATATATGAACTGAATCGATGTTGCTGTATAAAATCAACAGTTTTTACGCTTCAATGCAAAAATATGCCATGCCGCGAACACGAAAGATGTACAATGCATTTTTTGCAGCTGCCCACAACGTGTTGAGTGGTGAATGGGCGATTTTTTTTTTTAATTAAAAAAATCAAATATTCGAAAAATAAATGGTAACTACAATCTCAACAGTTTTCATGCAAATATGTGTAAATATGTGTAACCTTCGTGCATAACGTTAAAAATTATTAAATAATTATATATTAAAATATTAAAAAATAATTTTGTTTAATATAGATGATAATTGTTTTAGTAAAAAAATTATTTGTACGATAAATAATTTAAATATTACTTGTTTTTTTTTTGATAAAAAGGCCTAGGCCCATTTCATTAAAGAAATAGTTAAGTTACATTCATATAATGGTCAAACCCGACTCAGAGATCTATTATGAAGACCCTAATCATCAACCACAACTGTTTATCACATTCACTAGTAAGCCTAAAGTCAAACAAAACACGACATATAAGCCACACACAATGGGGGCTGAGGTAAGTTTGCATGAAAACAAAATTTGGAGCTTGACATCTGAAGGTGTTCATCATGGAGTAAAATGATGGTCCCCTGCAGATACCACCATTGCAAAATCTCCATGATCAGTTTCCATTAGTTCATCATCAGGAGGCAAAATAGCTAAAGGGATGGCATCTAACTCCACAGGAAGCCATAAAGCAGTGTACACTTGCACTTGCTGGTGAACATTCCCTGTCCAGTAGTGTACCAAAGAGATGATTAGCAAAATAATTTGCTTAATTGATTTTTTCTTTTTCTCTGGCTCAAAACACAATTCATTTCGATATTTCCATATGGTCCAACAAACCGCACTAAACACTAGTAACAAGGCAGTTCTATGAAATTTGGGCAATTGATTAGCAAAATGGACAACATCAGAAAAAGTGTGCCAGTGTAAGCTAAATTCTTGACAAGAACCCATCCAAAACCAAACTTTTTTAGTGAAATCACAGTTAACAAATAAATGATTGCGAGTTTCAGGAAGTTGACATAACTGACATGTATTATCACCATTCCATCCTCTTTTTCTCAAATTATTCTTAGTGAGAATTTTGTTTTTGGCCGTCAACCACATAAAAACCCTAATCTTCAAAGGAATTGGTATTGACCACCATAACATGGTATTGAGAGGTTTGATCCCTCTATAATTCAGCATTTTATATAACGATTTTACTGTAAATTTGCCGGATGCATCCCATCTCCAGCTCAACCTATCTTCTGAGTGTGTATAAGAGATTTTACTAATAATTTCCAAAATTTCAGCCCATTCTACAGATAGTATCCCATATAAAGTTTGTCTAAATTTCATGCCAGACCCTTGAGTATTAATCACTGTTTGGAGAGGTATATCAGTGGATATGCAAATATTATAGAGATATGGGTATCTAGAAGCCATTGAACATTGCTGGTGCCATATATCATGCCAAAATGATATTTTGGTTGGAGATCCTGGTTCATAAGAAACACTTATATGACCTAAATGTTGCATAGAAATGATGTTGGACCAAAATTCAGAAAAGGGCAGATTTGTGTGTGAATAATATTTAGTGAGTATCATATGTTTCCAAGGGTTATAATAGGTGGGGTCTTTGAATTTCCACCACCATTTCATCAAAAGTGCAATATTCATTTGCTTAAGATCAAGTATTCCTAATCCCCCAAACTCCTTAGAGATACAAGCAGTTTGCCAATTAAGAAGAGAATATCTGTGTCTATTAGTAGTTCCTTGCCATAAGAATCGACGTCTAAGTTGATCAATTTTGTTTAGGATATAAATTGGTATTTTGTATATTGAGAGAGAGTATAGAGGTATGGCTGATAGAACGGAGTTAAGAAGAGTAATTCTTCCTCCAAGAGAAAGCAAATTACCTTTCCAATGTTGTAATTTCTTTTCTATTTTATCAAGTAGAAAAGACCATTCAACTTTTAATCTATGAGTGTGCAGAGGTAGGCCAAGATATTTTAATGGAAAAGATCCTACACTACATCTAAAATGAAATGCATATCGTTGTATATCAAGAGTATTGATTGGAAACATTGCTGTTTTAGTATAATTGACCTTTATACCGGATAATGCTTCAAATGCTACCAAAGCCCACCAAGCATTTTGTACATTGTTTTCATCCGCCTTTAAGAATATGATTGTATCATCTGCGTAATGGCAGTTTGTATGAGGGTGGTTATCTATGGCATGTGGCCCTATTCCTTGGATCAAATGAGCATATTTATCCTTTTGGAATATTTTGCTAAGAGTGTCAGCCGCTAAAATATATAAATAAGGAGACAAGGGATCACCTTGTCGAACACCCCTCTTACAAAAGAAATAATTGGTTAGCTCGCCATTAACATTAACACAAGATTGGGAGCTATTGAGCCATTCTTGGATCCATATTATCCATTTTTTACCAAATCCCCTTTGTACTATGACTTCTATCAAATATTCCCAATTTATTTTGTCATAAGCCTTCTCGAAATCAACCTTAATGACTAAACCTTGTTCTTTAGTATGGTGGCAGTGATGGATTATCTCCTGACTCAGAATTACATTGTCTAAGATATATCTATTCTTAATGAATGCATCCTGGCTAGTATCAATGATTCTATTCATAATTTGTTCTAATCGAAATGTCAAAATTTTAGAAATCAGCTTGAAACTACAATTGACCAAACTAATTGGTCGAAATTTAGTGATGAGGGTAGCATCTTTTTCTTTTGGAATAAGGCAGATGATGGATTTATTCAAACTTGTGAGAGAAGTTTGGTGACTATGAAAAACTGTACAGATGGAAAATAAATCATGTTTGACTAAGTCCCAAAAAGTTTGATAGAATTTGAAGGTGAACCCATCGGGGCCAGGAGCCCCATTGGGTTCGCAAGAAAAGAGAGCATGTTTGATTTCCTCTAAGGTAAAAGGTTGTTCCAAAGAAATTAATTCAGTGTTGTCAAGTTTGTCTTGGGGATCCCAAAAGTTTGGTCCCAATGAAGCACATTTGGTACCAGTCTCACCCAATAGGTTTTTATAGAAATCAGAAATATGTTTTTTAATGACAGGTTTTGTGGTATTCATTTTCCCATCTATTTCTAACGCAAGAATTTTATTTTTCTTAGCTCTATGTGTAGCAATGGTATGAAAATACTTAGTATTATTATCTCCTTCTTCGAGTCATTTTTTTTTTGATCTAGTGTGTCAATGTTGTTCTTCTTCGAGATATATCTGATCTAAAGAAACTCTACAGTGAACCCATTCTTCATTCTCCTCATCATTAAAATCTCTAGTTTTCTGTATTATCTCTAGATTTTTTAATGTGGTCAACAAGTGTTGTTTTTGTTTTTTCTTTTGACTATAAAAATTCCTAGTCCACCCTCTAATTTTATGCCTCATGTGTTTGAGCTTATTACTCCAACTCTTACCTATATTCCTACTGTCTAACGAAAATTGATTCCACCATTTGGCTATCAATTGAAGGAAGTCAGGTTGGTCTAACCATATAGGATCAAATCAAAATAAATTATGAGGTTGTTCCATGTCTGATGAAATATGTAGAATGATAGGACAATGATCAGACCCATATCTCCCAAGATCGGAGGTATGGCTAGTAGGATAATAATGCTGCCATTGAAGGCGAGTGAAAAACCTATCAAGTAATGCAAATTTTCCTCCATTGACCCAAGTATATTTTCTATTAGAAAGTTTATGCTCTATTAATTGATGCCTATTGATAAACTTGTTGAATTGGGAGCTAGTAGACAAATCAAATCGTGTACCAGTTTTTTCAGTTCTATGCCTAAGTGCATTAAAATCACCACATAAAACCCAACAATTAGTTTGATTATTTCTAACATCATCTAGTTCTATCCATAAGTCTTTTTTCTTTGGTCTATCTACAGGTCCATATACTACAGTTAATTGCCATTGATGCCCATCTAATTTATTTTCTAGGAAAATATTCAAACAATATCTATGCAATGAGTGAGAGATATATTTAAAGTGGGAACTATCACAACCAAACAATATTCCTCCTGATCGCCCCATAGAAGGTACCCAATGCCAAATATCAAATTTTGTAGAAATTGAGTTTAATGATCGAGTAGAGAAATCGTCTTTTTTTGTTTCTTGAATGGCAATTAAGTCTATTTTATGTTCTATTATTATGTCATGTAATATTTGTCTCTTTTTGGAGGAGTTAATTCCTCGTGCATTCCAATTGAGAAAATTCATTAAAACAATATTAATCCGCCCGGTGCTATCTGATCTTCAGGGCTGATTATCTCAACTTGTTGAAGATCGGTATGAGTATCATGGAAAATCTCTTGGTTCTCATTACTACTAGTATCATCTAGTGCATTATTATGAGTTTCAAGAGAAGGGGAATTTTGATGAGTTCTAATCATTTCAGTATCCAGTATTAGTGTTTGAGAATCTACGAGGCTTTTTGATTTAGCAATTAGAGAGTTGATAATCTCCTCAAAAGAAGGTCTATTTAAATCCTGTAATCCTTGAATGATAAAAGAGGCATCATCTAAGTTCTTGCCTAATTGGATATGATATACTCGAAATAGATCAATAATCTGTTCCATTGTAAGCCTATGAAAAGGATAATTTTGGATGAGAGGAATACCTGAATGGCTGCTACTTCCAATTTCTTTACCTTTGACCCTCTTCTTAGCTTTGGTGAGAGTGGAGGAAGGATCTCCTTGCGCTTGGATTCGCAGGCTTTTCCTCACTGCAGCACCTTTCTTGGCAGAGACTTTGGTATGGCCTTTCTTGGCAGAGACGGTGATGTGTCAGAGACTTCTAGCAGCATTGGTTCCACAGGAGGGGTAGGGTGGGAAGGTATGGTGGGTTTTTTAACTATTTTTTTTTTCATTTACTGGTGTTCTGAACTCCTAGATATGTTTTTTTGCCCTGACCAGCTTGAGCTTTAGAATTGGTGTTCTTGGGTTGTGTTGTCTGGCTCTTGCTGATGTTGGAGTGTCCAGGATTGGAGTAGCAAATTTCACTCTCAAAGTATGTTGGAGTATGATTTTTTGGTGTATGAGTAAGAGGATGAAAAATGGTTGAGGAATGACTGACTTTTGGAGTACCTTTAGGAGTGGTCTTCCTCTTGTCACTAGGTTGCTGGGTGGATGTAGGGTAGCAAACTTCATAGTCAAAACATGATGGTTTGAGGGGAGATTTTGGAGGAGTGTCTGAAGAGTTACCCTTGCTCTTGTCCTTTTGATTGGACTTAGGAAGTGGGGATTTAGTAGTCGGGGATGTCAGTTGAGGGGTATGCTCAGTATGAGGCTCTGGGTCAGATGTATAAGACTTATATCCTCCTCCAGTTGGAGTGGTATTGGTGGTTTTTTGTTTTTTGGGTTCAGATTTGGAACAGTCACACTGACCAGATCTATTGAGCATTGAGTGCATGGTCTGGAGAAAGTGCTCATGGTCATCATCAGAATCATCAGTGAAGGTGCCATCGCGAGGATCAGCCTGGGTCTGACAACCAGAAGCACTGGAGTTGCCTTTACCTTTGGAGGCATGATCATCTAGGAGATCCTCATCCATCTCCTGCTCAGAAGACACATGGGGCTGAGGGGCAGGAGGGCGAGGTGGCACAGAAGGTCGAGCTGGAGGTTGTCGCCCGGGAGCTCGTGCTCTCCAAGCATTGACAGGTTATGTTGTGTCATTTTCGACCTCTATTTGCAGATCTAAACTGGAGACATATCTAGTTGCATCACGGAACAATTGCCAGTGTTGTTCAGTGAACAATTTGGGTTCACAAGCCCCTACCCTCACTCGCGCAAATCTCCAGTCATATTTATTTTTAGTGGCCGGATCTAATTCCAAGACTACTGCTCCAAACGGATTCAGTAGTTTATCAAATTCTACCCATTCCCAGAGGTTTCTGTTAAATCCTCTAATCCACAACCATAGAGAAGTAAGTCTCTTACCATCATTAAGACTGGGATCCCAAGAGACAACCGAGAAGTGTACCCCGTCCATGAAAATCGACCCTCGGCGCACAGTGGAGTTCTTCCAGGACATGGAGGGAGCTTTGATAATGTAACGGAATTCATCAAAAACAGCTACTCGCCATTCAAAATCACACAGAGCAAACAAACGGAACAAGGCCTATTCTACCTGTTCCGGTCCCCAACCAGTGACATCGTCTAGAATAAAACTCTGAGCAAAATCTCGTTCCTGGGCTTCAGACGCTGCTGAAGGCGTAAAGATCTGAATCAGAATGGAGGGGAGCACGCTCGGCCTAGGAGTTTGGTCGGGAAGTCAGGTATTCGGCGGGAACCCGGGTCGGCGTTGATCGGGGACACGAGCGACCATTCGCCGTTGAGGTGCCATGGCCGGACCTAGAGCCACTAGCACACTTCGATCGGTATTCAAAGAGGTGTGTGACTCAGTCGGCGGAGGTATAGCAACATGGTTTTTTAGAGGTGTGAAAGGCGCAATGGATGTGGAAGTTCTACAAACAGCTGATTTGTGGCCAAATTTGTTGCACACGAAACAGAGCTGCGCGTTGCGGCAACCCGCAGCACGGTGACCTTTGTCACCACACTGAACGCATATCGGATTGGTTGAGGTCGAGTTGTGACGGATTTCGTCTAGTTTCCTTCTGATCAGTCTACTTCGCGATTCAACAGGGAGAGTATGATTCTTCGGCTGCCACACCTTAGGTTGCTGTCTCACCACATCTGAAAATAATTTTGGGCCTGCACGAGACACCATTAATGGATGTGCAAGCTGCCTTGGGCCTTTATTTGGAATGAGATTTGAAAATTTTAGGGAAAGTCGGTCCATCTGTAACTGATGTAGCGACATCGGATCGGGATTTGTGATTATTTGATTCGAATTTGTGTTGATTTTCCTCGATTTTCTCTCTCTTTTTTTGTCTTTTTTGATTCGTTTTTTATCGCCTGAAAAATCGCTTTTTTTATCGCTCGCTTTTTTTTCTCGCTCTAAATATTACTTGTTACAATTATTATATTAACAATTCCAATTATATAGTTATGAATAATTGTTATGTTTATTGAAATTGTTAGTAACTATTTTTATTGTTTACCAATATTTGCAATTGTTAGTTGTTCAAAATAATATGCAATATTATTTGTTGTTCTTAGTCGTTCAAAATAAAAATAAAAATAAAACTATTAAGTAAAATGCTAAATCAAATGCTGTATTCTGAAGCAATATATGACATATTAAAATATTAAACAGAAATAGAAGAAATTACTTTTTTTAGATCGCATATTAATTTGTTGACAAATAATTTATTTTGATAAAAAAAATAAGTTTTGGACCAAAGAAATTCAACAAAAAAAAGTGCAAATAAAAATTCATTCAATCAGGCACAATTTCTAATAGAAAAATTCGGATTTCTTATTATGACCACAATCCGAAAACTCTCGTTCTTGAAAAAAAAAAAACAAGATCACTTGAATCCTCAAAACTTAATTAAAGTTTCCGATCTCGGTAGTTTGCTTTTTAATAATATTGTACATTACTAATAACGAAAATTATTGGTACTCATTTTTTTCAGTTACAATGACAAATAATACATAATGTTTTTAATTAATAAAAAAGGTCAAAATAAATAAGAGTGAAACGCAGGCAAGGTCTGCATTTAGAGGTAAATTTAGGTCTGATGTCCATCGGACTCAAAGTGAGTTCGATGGGTTCGATGACCGTCCGATCTGCTTTAAAATTCGCACCCGCAATTTTCACGGCGGCTTTAAATTCGTGCGCACGGATCTTAAAACAGATCGGACGGTCCCGAAACCCATCAGACCCAACCTGCTCTCCTACATTTATGCTAACAACCTACTACGTTTAGACATAAACCTACTAAATCGTGCGGTCTCAGTGATTTTTGGATCTCTTGTAGTCTGGACGGGGTGAAATCGAATCAGGTAAGTTTGCCGACAAAATCAGATTAGATCCAGACCGTTTAATATAAGTTTATGTGAATCAGATGGTTCAAATGCCTCCATTTTTAGAAACATTTAATAAATCAAAAATTTCAATCATAAATGTCAAAATAAAACCGTTAGATGTGATCCATGTTATTTTCTCTATGTGCTCATAAGAAAATACCACATTTCGATTTTGTTTTTATGTGAATCATTCATTTGAAAAATCAACATCTAGAAATTATCTACATTTGTACGTTTTTACAAGCTCTTGATGACAACCAAAATAAAGTTGAAATGTCACAATTTTTTACACGTGCATAGATAAAATGATGTAGATCAGATCCAACGGTTTTATTTTCACTTTTAAAATTTAAATTCTGAGTTATTAAAGTTCTTAAAAATATAAGTATGATGGAGACACAAAAAATGAAGACATTTGAACCCTCCTCTATTTTTAATAGGCTCAAAATATTTTTGGCTCAGCTTTAACTAACTCAATATTGTTGATGGCACAAATCTCGATTAAATACGAATATCGAGGAAGTACCACCCATTCTAATTAGAATTTGTATCCTCTGCAATAACTCAAATTTTGATTAATTCGGACTGTCCAATCTGTGTTGGCACGAATATTAAAGGGACCTGTGTGTTTCGCTTTGGGCCGAATTGGCCTGGATTCTGATTAGATGGTCATGATGCTAATAGGAATGCAAACGGATTGGATACGGATCGGATAGTGGTAAAACCATATCCGTATCTGTTTTTATTTTTCGGATCCGGATACGGATCAGATATTATCCGATCCGTTTGCACCCCTATGCTAAACTCAAAATTTGAGTTAATGTATAGTAAACGGACCCTTCCAATTTTGTTGGAACTTCTATAGCGCCAAAAAAGATACTAACTAGTACGTGAAAGCATTTGTCAAACAACTATTTAAATTATATTTTGGATTGGAGCAATTAAGTTTACAGTATATATATATTCCTTTCCTCAAATGTAACCAAGACATATATGATCCAATTGCATATTAAATTTTATACATTTCGAAGACATTATTATATTGACAATATTGTTTCGAAATGTGCTGAAATCGGATCCAAACAATATGCTGTTTGGATCGATTGCCTATTAAATTTTATACATTTTGAGTGTCAATTGACATAATATTGGAGACAATTGCCTAGAAATCGTTGTAAATTTGGAATTGTTTAATGAACTCATTATTATGATCATTATCAAAATGACTGATTTGACAGTAAAACCTTTAATAAATTGAATCGTTTTTCATACAATATACATATAATATAAATTAAATCCGAAATGACTAATTTTATATTTAAATTTTGTTTATGATAATTATCAAAATTATCGAGTTAACTCTTCATTATAATATATTCCATTATTGTTCTTTAAGCAAATTTATTTTTTCAACAATTAGCCTGCTTTTTTGAATTTTGATTTTGTTTATGATAATTATCAAAATATCGTTGTTTATCATATTTTGTCTACCAAACTGTACGGGTCCATATGTCCTAAAGTAACTCAAATTTTGATTTTGGATCCGAACCGTCCGATCAGAATACAGAGCCTCTGTCTTTTTTATATTCGTGTCAGATCAGATCGGACGGTCTAAATCCAAACTTAAAATTTGGATTACTTTAGGGGATCCGAATGCATACTTAAACACTATATGTACCATTACTCTTATAATAAAATAAAATAAATTAAAGGCAATGCATTTAATTGCAAAGCTACAAATTCTGACAGGCCATATAGAAGAGAGAAGTCAGAAAACAGATCAGTATATTTCAACCATTAATTTGATCTGATATGTTTTAGTCAGTGTTATAATATAAAAAGAAAATAATGTGCAATTGATCTTAGAGGATTCTCATCATAGATATATTAATATAGAAAGTCAGCTCAGTTTTTGCTCAACTATATATAGCAATTAGCAGTTAGCTGTTAGAATTTGTAATTTAGGATCTATATATGTGATATCTATTTTTTTCAAAAAGAAACTACTAACGGTAAATAAATAAGTTTGTACCAAACCATGTTGAAATGATCCGAAAAAAACAAAAAAAAATTCAATTACTTCCTCAGTCTCAAATTTTAACAGTACTCAGGTTCAAAAACCAAACTCTACATGCCATACTCGTTAACCATTAATTCATCCTTTCTGCACTTGTCAAAAATATATATTTTTTCATTGGATAATAAGAGTTTTGTCAAAAATCTTAGAATTTGAGAAGAAAGATAATTATTTGGTTGTCTACCGAACCTCTGTTTTTTTTTTTACTTGTGCTTCTTTCGACCATGATAAATTCTGAGTATAATTTTGCAATCTGCATTACTCTTTATATAAATACCTCAAAACACTTTTCTAAACAACACACAATAAACCTTAAATTTTTAATTTTATCCAAATATTTTCCAATTTTAAATACCATAATATTTAGATGAGGAGGGATCAAATGCTTTCATATTTGTGCCTTCATTTGTAGAACTACAATAACTTAAAAATTAAAACTTAAACTTAAATATCAAAGTAAAAATGTTAGATATGATATGTATCATATTATCTATGCACATGTAAATAATCATGACACTTTGATTTTGTTTTAGTTAGTATCAAGAGCTTACAAAAATACACTCATATGAATAAATTATGGATGCTGATTTTTCAACTTATGAATCATACAAAATTAAAATAAATAAGTGATGATTTTTAACATGCATGTAGAGAAAATAATATAGATCATGATTCTATTTTGATATTTCAATTTTTTTGTTCTTTTAAGCTGCCACGAGAAATATTATTATTAGAAGAGAGATCTTATTGATACATTTTACTTGAAGAACTTTCATAAATAGCACGCAATAAAACTTTCCTATATATTTAACCCAAATATTTTCAATATTATATACCTAATATTTAGATTCAAATAAGAAACTTTAAAAGCAAAGAGAAACGGTCCTTTAATTACGATACTTAATCAGTCTAATTTATGCTCACTTGCTTAGATGGCATATGTTAAATCCTCTGGAAGCTTAATAAGATATCTCTTCTAATCCTCACAAGGTTACATTATTTTTGCTTGGCATGGTGCTTTAGATTCTGAGCAAGCATTACGAATATACAGATATCAAACATGAGAAGAGGCTATAAAACAGAGCAAATGAGAGACAAAGGGATGTATGTACCAACATCCAAAACAAAGATATTACAAAAGATTAGACAAACATATATATTTTTAAAAGATAAAAAGGACAACAAGACAGTTGTTGAGATATTGCTACTAAAACTTTTTCTGAAGCTGCTAACATAAAGACAAGATAAGGTAAGATAGATCAGCACTAGAATAGTGTCATCCCTTGCAAACCCAACAAGGGAAGCAATGGCTTTGTTTAACAGAATAAGAATTATATGCCAGAATCACATCACAGGGTGAAACCCGGCTTGTTGGAGAAGCACCGCCTTTATGTCTTCCGGCATAATTCCATCCTTACATTGCTGAAATATATCAGAGAAAGGCAATGAATGAATCTTAATTTCTAGTTTCTAAAAATTATTAGTGACAATAGGGAACATATTTAAGCAAATCATGTCCAAATTTTGTGATTTAGACCTTAATTTGAATCCTCTCAAAAGATACGCACACTAAAACAGTAGTACATATATAATTTGCTTAAATATCATGTCCTCAGAAAGAATATATATATGACTTGAAACAAATAACTTAATCAATTTGTTATCAATCATTCTAATGTGCACATATATACCTCTGCACGGAAGACGTCTAATGCAAAACCATTGAAGCAGCTAATAACAGCTTGTTGAACATCTAGACCGAGTCCATCTAGTGCACGCATGGTGGAATGCAGTAGACCTGGTCTACGTGCACAGAACATGTGAATGTTGACTGCTCGGCCTTCTCTCAGCCTCACTTCAACCTTCACAAATCCATGGTTTGAAAAAATTAGTAAGCAATTAAGGTCATAGATCGAAGAGTGTTAATTTTACATGCTGGCCTTTTATTAACTGATGGAATTAAGAAGTTGTAGGATAACAGAGCAATTAAGTAACTAACCCTAGCAGGTTGGCTGTTAGGACTTGGCAGAGAACTGGGACAGAGCTCCTCCTTAACCCTAGATGGCAGGGTTGGCAGAGTCGGTGTCAGAGGGTTCAAGCAGCTTGTACCAGTTGGTGTTGAAGGTGGTATCGAAGAGGAAGGCGTCGACTCCAGCTCATTGTGTAAATCATTTATCTTTTGGAGCAGCTCCTTCAAGTACTCAATTGCATCACCTAAAATCGACGCCCTATCCATCTGAAAAATAAGCTGAGTCGGTGAGGAATAGAATTGAAAATTAAGCATCTATATATTACCAATTCGTTTTTAAGAGTTTGACACTAGTACTATATTAGTCCCATGCACATTGCATTTGCAAGAGAAGCTAGCTAGCCTAGCCCGCTGCTCATATACAACTGAAATGGATAGCTGTACCGGTGGTGTATCATATATGGCCGATTCTAATATTTCAATTTATTTTTATACGCTAGGTGCTCAGGTCCTGTATCCGTTACATGTTGTGCTAGGTCTAATTTTAAATACAGTATATATATATATATGGAGTATTTAACTATTTATCCTACACAACCAACATGATAATTAACGTCCTAAGTTTTTTCTATAAGTAATTAATTTCATCTGCAGAAGTAGCCTAATTTTGCTCAAGTTCAATTAAATTAAAACTTATGAACCCATGCACTAACAAATAATACATCACATAATTCTGCAAAAAATAAAATAATAGCAAGCAATTAGAAAAAAATAAAGAAGATCGATTATACTATACCTTGCTAATTTTAGGAACTACGGAGCGAAGCATGTAAAGCCGATCATTAAGCTTCTTCCTCCTACGCCTCTCGGCCATTAAATTTTTTGCAGGGAGCCCCTTCTTCTTTCCCTTATTATTATTATCTCCAACCCCAGTAATAGTACTATTTGCATTTGAATTATTCCCATTATCTCCATTCTTCACAGTACTCTCTTCACCCTTCAGACCCGACCCATCAAGACCCACATTGTCATCTGAGTCGTAATTCAAACCCGACCCATCAAAGCTCCCCTCTTCTCCTTCCTCCTCTAAACTCCCTCTTCTCTTCTTCTCCAGTAGTTCATCATCTAAATCTAAACCACCCCCCTGGTTGCTGCTTAAACCGCTTGAATTATTATGCCTCAAATTGGCTGCCGCGCGTTTCTGGAATAATGTTGGTTGTGCACCAACTGTAGGGAATATCTCAAGAGGCCTTAAAACCTTGTTTCTGGCTAGAAAACTTGACGAGTTTTCAAAGACGTCATGACCCAACTGACCCATTTGCGAAAAGTTCCCCAAACCTCCGGCTCCGGCAGTGCAAGGGAATTGCATGGAGGAACTTGAACTTAATTCGGGGCAGCCAATTGGAATTGGGCCATTAAACCCCAAATTGCCAAACTCAAGCCCTCCCCCTCCCCTGCTCGTCAAAATGGAGGAACCCGACATCGACATATTTGATAGATTGGACATTTGGGTCGACATTGGCAGATAGCCCGGGTTTTCAAGCCCGAGATCAAATCCGGTATCAAATGGGCTTGAAGAGGATGGGTTCATGAGCCTGAATAGAGCTTGGGTTGGGTCCAGATTGAAGAGAGATGGAGGTGGGGAGCTGGAGGAAGAATTTGAAGCATAGGTGAGACCTTTGCTGATTTGTTGGTCATGGTCATGGTGGGGCTGGAAATACCAATCTTGGTCTTCTAGCATGGATTTGAACGCCATCTCGTTTATCGGGTTAGGGTTCAGATTCGGTGTCGGGTTCGGGTTCGGAGGCCAGGAGTGAGAACCGGCAGTGGGTAGGTGGTGAACTTGGTCTTCGGGTTCGACCTCGACTGGAGGCTCTGTTTCGGCGGAGGTCTCGTCAAGCCATGCCATGGTGTTGTTTCCTCTAGAAAGCATATATGGCTTATTATATTTGTTTGATATGGTTTGTGGTTTCTCTCTCTAACTCCTTGAGGTTCCGAGGTCAATACTCAATACAGAGAGAGAGAGAGTGACAGAGCCAAGTAGGTTCACCTCTCTCTTTCTTTCTTCTATACTTGGTTTCAGTAGAAATATGGAGATGCGAAGAAAGAGATTGTGTGGGTCGGGGCTATTTAAGAGGGAAGAGAGGTGAACATTACGAAAGAAATGTTCTGTGGCATCTCATAATATTAATTGTGGAAGAAGTTCATGACAGAAGGATACAAGTCACAGTAACATAATTTGTGAATAATTTTCGTATAATTTGTCTTTTTGACGTTTCCGAAACGAACATCGAATAAAACGCAACAAAACGTATTATATATTTTATTCGCAAATAAAACGTGAATAAAACGCGAATCACGAATTATTTGCGAATAAAAAGCTAAAAAAATACAAAAAAAAAATATCAATTTTTTTTGGCTTCCCTGTAATACCGAATTATTTCTGAATCACGAATTTTTAATCCCGCCGAACTGAACCCAAACTATTCATTTGTTACTGTGTCTACAACAGCCATTGCATATCCGTCCTAGCGTCCTAGGTTGATTGAAAGTTATGTCGCTTGCTCGCTACATGGAATAATGTTTAGTTCTATTCACATGGAATTATGAAAGTATTGGGGATCTGAGCAAGACTGACTCTGTAAAATTGGCATCCCCTGAGATATCTCATATTTTGCGTGACTTATTGGAAAATCTCAACTGTTCAAATAGGTTCTGCACGAATCTCAAAACTCAAATAATATTGGCCCCTGCGCTATCCCCGAATAGGCACCGGACACGTCGGTCACGCAAAATATGAGATATCTCAGAGGATACGCACTCGACTCTGTATGGGCTGGCTCAGTGATAATTACACGACACTAGAATGACCAAAATGCCCTTATCGGAATATTTAATTTTAGGCATGGAGAAAAACCGACATTTTTATTAATATCCAAAATTAAATACAAATTAATAAATATACCGACGTTATCTGAGTAATTTTAAAAATGCTCAGACCGGTCATTTAATGGCCGATTGGACTTTTTTTTTGTGAACACATCACACCCTAGCTTCACTCTTGTTTTATTATTCTAATGATATGAGCATTATTGATATAGAGAAATATAGCTATACAAACTATCGTCTATTGAAATTAGAAAACAAAGCTTATCACCCAAACATATTTGATACGTTTCCACATAAACCTACAATAAAATTAAAACTAAAATAAAAAATAAGGATAGAGAATTTTTTTTTATTTTGAGTAAATGTGAAGATCAAGTCATTCAACTGGTTTAATATACACAAAAAATATTCTATTTAGATTTTAAACTTGTGATCTCTCACACATAGAATGTTGTTTTTGCCACTAAATCAAATATTGATTCTATACCACAAAAACTTTTGTAAAGTGTTGACTAGTAAAACTATTTTGGTAGCAATTATAATAAAAACAATAGTAACAATAGTATCCATGTAAAACTTCTCATTATTCTTTTTTGGCTTGATTTCTGTATCAGAGGTGATTTGTTGATAATTTTGAATTGTGTCAGGGGATAATAGTAAACAACTACATTTAGTAACCGCCTTATGCATGGTAGAAATTATGTTTTATAAAGTGTTGACTAGTCAAATTATTTTGACAGCAATGATAGTAGCAACAAATAATATTCAAATAACAACTTTTTTTTTTTTGCTTGATTGTTAATTTGTTATAGCAGTAGCATGTTGTTGGTAATTTTGAATCGGGTCAATTTACAATCATAAACAACTTTCTTAGTAACCCCTCGTGACTTTCTTTTGTAAATATTAAAAAAAAAATGATATATATATAGTAAACTTTTCCTGCAATAACATTTTCAACAGTCTAATGCAAACATGCCAATTTGTTATATTGTAACAAAATCAACGATTAATTGAAGCACCTTTGTGGGAAAAAGAAAATAGATGTTCAATTTGTTTGCGGTTTTGAATCATGTCAGGTTTTAAAAAAGAGTACGTAGAGTTAAAAAGCAATATTGGTTTTATGCTCCAATTATGCTTCACATTTTTTATTTTTTTTCAAAGTCCGAACAGTCGATCTCAATATGATCAACATATTAAAATGTGCTTAGAGATCAAATTTTATATTTTTTTGAAAATTATTTTACTATTTTTTTAGATAGATACAAAATCATTGTTTTGGACTCCAAAACAATGATTTTGTACCTATCTAAAAAAATAGTAAAACAATTACAAAAAATATAAAATTTTGTCTCCAAACACATTTTAATATGAAGATTATGTTTAGCGGTTCAGATCGACTGTTCAAATTTTGAAAACAAAGAAAATGATGTGGAGTACAAAAACAATAGTGAATTTTAACCCAAACTCTTTAAAAAATTTAATAGTGAACCAAAGGAGCAATTAATTTGTTCGTTTGATCACCAGGTCGATCTTATTCGTTGTCAATTAATATAAACTTCTTTTTTCGAAAGTGGTTGACAACATAAACTTATTCGTTGTCAGTATGTCCAGTAATTCTTTTGGCAATCTTTTTAATTACTAAAATACATATTTAAATATCTATGCTGATATAAAATGTCAGGCATTTCTGATCAGCATGGGAAACACGAGGTGCATTGATTTTTTTTGTTTTTCCAATCGAAAATGTATATGGGACAAAATAAAGGATTCCGTTCTTTTTATATCTCGAAATTTAACTGTAAATTTCCTCGAGAATTTAAATCTGGATTTGACTTCGGTCAATTAATTTCTATAAATAAAAAGTTCTGCATTGCTTGTCAGCTACTAAAAAGATAAAAATTTACAAATTACAACTACCAATAATTTAATCCAAATCAAGAAATATTCATTCATTTATTATTGTTTGTCAGCTAATATTGTAGTAAGCCTGACATATATAGTACTGAATTGAGTCCAAACAAAACCTTCTTCTTGGTCAAATATGACTTCACTCTGATACCAGCCAGTTTTGTTCAACACTGAGTTGCTGTACTACTGGTACCGCCAGTGACTCAGTGCTCTTTCTCTTTCAATGCGCATTCTTTCCATTGGTCGAGAGACTGTGAAACAAAAAAAAAATGTATACGTACTTTTGTTGTGTAAGATTAATGAAGAGTGCTATATTTTAGAAAATTACATATATTCTTTATAGTTAATTATATACATGAAGGTACGTACACTTCTAGTCTTAAATTAAATCCAATTTAAAAAAAACAAATCTCAACAAATGGATGTTGCCATTACTAGTTCGGTAATAAAATGGGTAAGGAAGAGTCATTTTTCTCTCTCTTTTTAATTAAATAATTTAAGATGGGGTGTAATTATTAAAAAAAAAATCAGAAGATTCCATGGGAAAAAAAGCCTCTTTCCTACTTTTTGGAGATGATTCCTATGTTTGCATCGGTTGGGATTTGGATTTTCTAGCCCAAAAGGTTAAAAAATAAAAAGAAGAAAGGCAATTAATTAAGTAGTACTGGCACAGCACGGCAGTGTAAAACTGTACTGTAAGCTTTTTTCTAGTACTTTTCCATAATGAATCATGTGGCGTTAAAACTATTTTTGGCACCACTCTTAATGTCTCTTATCAGAATTGATTCAGATTTCAGATGCCTTGTCTTAGTTCTGTCTTGATGAAATATCTCTTTAGACCTAACTTATATTTTTGGCTTGGCATCATGGATGGATATGTGAGATATGATGTCTTGGAAGTTCAGTTTCCTTGTTTTTTTATTAAACTATTTTGGTTCACTTTCCATCTTAATTAGGTTGATACCAAACCGCCAATTATAACGGTCCCAATCTCCCAGATTTGTAAAGCTGCAAATATGTCCCCAGACCCCAGCCCTAAAAAAAAAAAAAACTTGATTAATTATTATTATTTTGTATTTAACTTATCTTCTGATAATGCATAAACAACTAACAATAACAATATTGAGAGTTTGAGACCAATTCCTAGGTACATTAAACTAAGCAGGGTAGAGGATCTCTTGAAGTTTTTCATATTTTTCTTTTTTAGGAAACCATATATATAGATTTGAAAGCTAAAGAGTATTTCACAGTATATTGTCAAACATGTATACCAAAAATAATAATCAAATGTATATTCAGACCAAACATATACTCTATGAAAATATTATTTATTTATTTCATTATTTTTTGCTACTTCATTGATAACGTACCCAGTAGCCGAAAAAATAGAATCAGAAACCTAAAGTGGATAAGTTGGGAATAGATTGGGGTTGCATGAAAATATTAAAGTGGTCCAGTGAGTAGAGGGGCCATACAAAAGAAGGTTAGTAATGATCATGTGAGTATAATAAGAGAGCCTTGTTTTCTTCTTCATTCCTAGAGAGAGTGAGGAGACATGGCAATATGGCATGCATGTCTTTGGACCAGGCAGTGCGCGCAACCAATTAATTAATTAGTTTGATTGTACAACTTATTTGAAATAGTGTAAATAACAAAGTTTTTGCTCAAGTGACTGGGTTAATTTCATAAAAACTTACCACAGGGATGTATCATGAATGTATAATTTCATGTTAGGATTTTGTTTATCAATACATGTACCATTAATTACAGGAGCCAACCAAATGTATATATGTATGTAACAAACATAAGACTGAATTATGATCCAATAATATATGTATTTGTCAAATGCATATTTAGTTTTAAATTATGAAAAATGTATTATATATGTATTCACATCAATATTCACTAAATAAAAAATTATTATGAATATGAATACGATTTTAACACTATTCATTCTAAATCCGTTTTGTTTGCACCCTACATACAAGAATTGATCCTCATTCTTTGCGCTAGAAACATACAAAATTACCTGCCCGTCGGAAAATTCACATACAATAATGTTCACACTAATTAACTATTGCATTACGTACTTAACAACTAGCAACTTGATATATATAGAACAAATAATTGAGCATAAATTAACACAATTATTGAAGTACGATATATAACGAAATTTCTAATATCATTAGGTCATCTTTCTATGAAAAATTAATGTAAGATCACTTGCAGGAATTAAGTTGGTGTGTTGGTTAAAGAAACACTGTAAAGATCCAAAGCCCAACAACCGAATTTTTTCCAGTTGGAAACTTCTCATGTATTTCAAACTAAAATTAAGTTTGGGATATATAGGCGAGGAGTATAGCGGAGGGAGGGGTAAAATGGTCTTTTCACGAAAGCTAATCCTCTCTATCTGTAATTCCAAAAAGGAAAAATGGTAATAACTTGAAAGCAACCCCTCATTATGTTCTTCCCTGGTAAAAGGGGCAACCTCCTTAGATAAAGAGTCTAGTTGCTAGCCTCCTCTAGAGAGAGAAACAACTGGATTTTATACATCTCATATTGTAGAAAATTTCAGTAATCAATTATGCATTTTAATTTTTAGATTAACTAATGTTCAATTATTTAAGTATTATGATACATGTTCACATTTTTTTATTAATTTAGGAAAATGACTTTCTTTTGAAATGATGAGCAGATAGGTCTTATATATTATCAGGTTAAATATATATCCGTCTCAAGAATAATTCAATAAACTTTCACACTTCTTTATTGCAACATATATACATATATGAATTATAATATAGGAGGGTTCAAATGCCTCCACCATGCCTCCATTTTTAAAAACTTTAATAACTCAAAATTTAAAACTTAAAAGTCAAAATAAAATGGAGGCATGGTGGAGGCATTTGAACCCTCCTATATTAAAATTTTGAACCCTCCATTTTTAATAACTTCAATTGTGATATATTATGATCTATATCATTTTATCTATGTACTCATAAAAAATTATCACATTTCGATTTTGTTTTTATGTGAATCAACAAGTTGAAAAATCAACGTTTAGAAATTATCCACATAAGTATGTTTTTTACAAGCTCTTGATGACAACCAAAACAAAATTAAAATGTCATAATTTTTTACACGTGTATAGATAAAATGATGTAGATCATATCCAACGGTTTTATTTTGACTTTTAAGTTTTAAATTTTGAGTTATTAAAGTTTTTAAAAATGGAGGCACGGTGGAGACATGAAAAATGGAGGCATTTGAACCCTCCTCATTATAATATATCACAATTGAAGTTATTTTTTAATAAAAGACAAACTTTTTTCCTTAATTGAAGTTTTGTGCTCTTAAAATTAATTTTAAACTAGCAATATATGCATGAAAAACAAAATAAAAAATAATATTAAGGCCACATAAAATCAGACAGACAATTGGAAAAGAGGTGGGACCAGGTTTTAATATAACGGCTGTATGAGGTTTTAATATATGTGGTTGTATATACAAAGAGTGAAGGATTGGAATAAATTTTAGAGAGAGAGAGAGAGAGATGGAGAAAGAGGAAGGGGGTAGAAGGGGAAGCCAAGTATCCCGTGACTGATACAAACAGCCTCATAAAAGTAGGATTCTCCTTTGATCCATCTCATTAATTCTAGTGGGGATGCATTATTTTACCATCTAGCACTCTCTAATCAATTTTTGCCGACCCAGTGTTTTCCAAAATGCCTTCAAGCCAACAACATTAAATAGCCACAATAAAGTCCCTGGTTTTTAATCCATCGTATGACCGCCACCTGTAGATAACAAAGTACAGTTGTTTGGCAATGAGATACGTGGAGTAATGTGGGAGGTGACTTTTACTGTTTGCTGTACGATGCTGCAGGAGATCAAAGGAAATGTTCGTAAGATTTGGAGGTGAATGAGGGTGGTGGTAATACAAAAGGGAGTAAACGGTAAACAATAAAGGGTAAACGTTTCTTTTACCGACAAAGAGTATAATAATTTTGTGCTGTACAATCTGGATCCGTATCCTCCCAGGCACCGAATTCAGATCCTCCCCGGTACCGTAATAGGAAATCTTTTACAATTATTGGATCTGGATCGTTCTTTTTAACTTGGCACGAATCTCAAAGCCCAATAATACTGCCCCTCCGTTAGCCCGAATCTCAAAGCGGTTGAGAGTTAATCTCAAACCGTAAAATGAAGGGAATCTTTTACAGTAATGGAGAGGAAACTTGTCCCCCAGGTACCTGACTCAACACAATTGAAACGGACGGCCGAAATTTACATTCAGCCTGTGCTTGCTGGGAATGGCGCAGAGGCAGTATTATTTATTCTTTGAGATTCGTGCCAAGTTAAAAAACTAATTTTGAATCGTCCGATTCACTTGTACTCAGTCCAGTAACCTGAGGGATGTGAATTCGTACAATCTAGGTAGTAAAGAAATGATTACAGGAAACGGTTAAAAACAGATCTTTACTGGAAACGGTAAATTATGATCATTGCTAGAGGAACTTTTTTCACAAACCATAAATAAAGAAAAGAAATTTATCAAACCAACTTGATTGGTTTTGGGTTTTGGGTTTTGTTTTTACAAAAATCATAAGAATTGAAATGGTATTTCGGTCCGAAGGGTTTTTTTTTTTTTCCGTACCGAATTATCATTTCGGTCCGAGGTAGTTTCACAAATTTTGGAGAAAAATCGTGTGGTTGTGGGCTGAAAACTTGTAAAACTACTATGGGCCGAAATGACAATTTGGTACAGAAAAAAAAAAGTTCGGATCAAAATGTCATTTCGGTTCTTATGATTTTTGTAAAAACAAAACCCGAAACCAATCAAGTTGGTTTGATAATTTTTTTTTTTATTTGTAGTTTCTAAAAAAATTCCTTGCTAGAGGCATTACTGAGATCTGGCCATGCAAATGTGACATGTCCCAACTAATAAAAAGAATTGAAAGTACTAAAATAAAATATGGATATTCCTCAATGCAGATCGAAATATCATGCGGTGTTCATGCTTTAGCAAGTAGGAATTGAATCATAGATTCTACAAGCTAGACGTTATAAATTTCTTCTCTCCCAAAATTTATCTCACAACTACGTGACATGTAAAATAAAACAAGTTTTCTGTTCATATATATGCACGGAATTGACATTTTAAAACATTTATTGCTTATTGGAATACCGTGCTATTTTGGTTTGTTTAATAACAGAGTTAGTAAATTTTGTTGGGGTGGAGACACGGATCAACATAACATAAATAATTAAAATTAAAATTAAACTAGAACATTGTGTTGTGTAGCTCTAGAAAACTATATATGCTGGTCTCTGATCTTACTGTATTGTAACAATCCCTATTATGATAGTGCAGTTCTCAGGGTAGATTTTAGTTTTGTAATAACAATTATGATTTCACTTAGAAATCGGTGGGTTTATTTCATTTTTGTCAAATAAAATAAAAAAACAGTATTTCAATTATTCCAAATTACGAGCATGTTTGTACAAACTCCATTTTGTAAAAAATCATAGTAAAAAACTAAAAATAAAAATGCTTTAAATTTTGTAGGCCAAAGGAGAATTGCTTCTCATTCTCATAAATGTCTTTTTCTTAATTCCCATCACACTAAAAGCTCCTCTTCATTTGCTCATTTTTCTTGTGAATTTCATCCCACAACTTTTTCAATGCTGTTCATTTCCTTTAGGACCTTTTTGCAAGATCTCCTTTTCCAGTGAGTCAACTTCAGAAGATTATAGTATTTTTTATTTTATTTATGTTTGAACTAACAATTAAAATGGATATCAGTATTGAGTGAGGCTACGGGAATATGCATATTATGGATTGATCCGTGTTATGGATCCATATCTCTATCTTTAAAGTTCAAACATTCAAATCGAATCATTAAAAATAATTTCATATAAAAACGTACGCGTAGACCAAATTTTTTATTTTTTTACTATTTTTTAAAACAAGTAGAAAATTGTTGTTTTTGGATGGTCCAAAATTTTCAAATCAAGTGATCTTCAACCTATCTAAAAAAGTAGTAAATAAAATTATATATTTGATCTGAAATTACATCTTTATATGAAGGTCGTGTTGAACGGTTTATATTGACTATTCAAACTTTAAAAATAGAGATATGAATCCATAGCATAGACCATTACTCAAGTAATATGCATATGACCATAGTCTCACTCTTGGGTATTCTCTGACTTGTGAAGCTTCTTCTCTACACCTTCAGTGTATCTTTAAAGTTTAAACAAAGCAAGAATAATTTATCTAAACCTAGCCCAGCCCATTTGTAGTAGAAAGAGGCCCATTAACTATGTAAAGGTTTTAAGGCATAATACAGCCAGAAATGGGCTGACATTAAATAACATGAAAACCATCTAGATCAGCTCAAACAAACCCAAAGGTCCAAACGCTTGCTAAAACCTCTTCAAGTTCAACCCTCCAAAGCAAAGTCTCTGTTGTCCCTCTAGCAGACTAACAGTAACACCCTCTTAAAATGTGAAGCTTTCACACCAGAACATCAACGAACATTCTCCTCAAATTGTACATGTAAAACTCTTAAATTCGGCAATGCACGTAAGCTGTTGGCTGAGAATTGCCCGAAAGAAGCTTGGCTGCTTGAAGTGTCATGATATCTGGCTTTACAAGAAAGGGTTTGTTTTGTGAAGCAGTTTCGTTGCTCGGTGAAATGTTAAGCCTGGTTGGGTTCTCTTTGCAAACTTGATTCGTACCTGCTTGGTCAAGTCTGAGCTCTATCTCTGGATGGGACTTAGTCAAGGATATTTTCAACATTGGCATACTTTTGATGATGTTTTTCAATTTTCATTTACATTACCTCATCGACAACAAACTGCATTCCTATCAGTTTTTGCAACTCTTTGTTGGACTATATGGAAATATGGAAATGATCTATGTTTCAACCACCATATGCCTAAATCAGTTAGAAGCATTGTTTTACTCATAAATTGGTTACCCTCACAAGAGATATACAACATCATTCCATTGCAGTCATACCCAGACCCAGGATATGAGACACAGCTAGCGATGCACCAGGGACCTCTCAGTGGCTAAAGCAAGAAGATTAGTCTACAAAATAGTTTATAAATAATATTGCTTCTCATAGGCATAGCTATATTTTAGTGTAGCATAGACTGACTTGATTAATAATTTAATTATAATATAGTGTCAGTGATAGAATGCAGCCCCCTTTTGTGATGCTTGGCTGTTAAGGAGGATGATAATCTGTTAGAGTTTAAAGTTTTTGGTACTGATGATGGGAGTTATATATCTCCCATTAAATCTTTCTTTTCTTTGTAATTTAAACTCTCTGACTCTCTGTTTCAGTAAAATGAAACTGGGCCCGGGCCTATTTTTCAAAAAAAAAAAACAGTTGCTTCATCTGCTCTCATGGTCGGATTAACTAAAGCAGGGAATCCCAGCAAGGTACTGAAATGGATCCATTTATCTTCTCAATTGTTCTCAAAGCTTGTTCTTGTTTAGAAGACTGTCATTCTGCAAAGCAGGTACATGGGCTTATTGAAACTAGGATTTGATATCTAAATCAGGTACATGGGTTTATATACAAAGCAGACTGTCGTTCTTGGTTCATTATCATTTTTTAATAGATACTTGTTACCGTGCGGACTCCGTAAGTGATGCAAAGTAAATTTGGGCCTTATGGGCTGTGTTGGAAAATTGTGTTGACAGGCTCATTGAAATTTACAGGAGAAAATTTTCTAGAAATTGAGCCTAACAATAGTGCAGGTTACATTCTTGTGTTCAAGTTGTATTAAAAATTGGGTCTACGGGAAGAGGCAGCTCTTGTGAGAAACTGATGAATGAGAGGTTTACAAAAGGAAACTGGCTGTAGTTGGATAATTGTAAAGGGAAGAGTGCATAGGCCATAGGTTCATAGCTGGAGGGAGAAATTATCCCCAAGCCAAAGGAACTTTTGCCAAATTGTATGGACTGGAGGGGTCCGTTGCAGGGTTAGAACCAAAATTGGTGACAGTGGAAGAACCTGATTTTCTAAAAAGAGCAAACATTTTATCATAGTGAGAGGTTGGAATTCCCATCCCATGTCTTAAATTTTAAGTTTATCTGTGGAAAATCAAGACCGTTCAAATCCTTTCTGCACGAATCTCAAAGCACAATAATAGTGGCTCCCTACATTCTGAATAGGCACTGAAAGAAAGAAAAAAAAATTGACACGACTTTAGATAAACTGAAATTTTGAGATATCTCAAAGATACGGACTACAAAGATTGATGGTTTCATTCGGGCTGATGGAGAGCCCTTACTGATGCCCTATTTTGATTTTGAAAAACCTAAGAATTTGTGAACATTGCCACTCGTTTATGAAGTTGGTTTCGATGAATGAGAACCGATAGATTGTCGTGAGAGATAGAGACTATTCATTTTCATCATTTTAAAGATGAGCTCTGTTCTTGCAATGATTTTTGTTTGTACTGTGTTGCGTGTTTGCTTAATATTTGAATTTGAAATTTCACCTCTAGTATAATATTGAGTGTATCATTATTATTAATATTATTATGATTATTTTTTTAAAATTAATATTAATAGGGAATGGTTTCCAATCATTAATAGAATACATTATTTTTGGTATTACTATTCAATTGATCGAATGCTTGTCGAGGTAATATTATGAAGGTAACCAAACAGCACACAAGTTTTATATTGTGAGATTTTTTTTTTGAAGGTTAGTGGGCAAGTTGCCGCTAACAGATTTTTTGACTAAAAAAAGTTTAATTACATATCCTACCCTATTGACAACTATATTTACATCGAGGCTACCTATCCTGATCTCTAGCTACTACCCCCATGTCCCTGCTCTTATTTACTAAGCAAAACTGCTAATAATGAGCAGAACTCCCTCGCATGGTCCCCCGAACTTTGTCTCTTGCACTGACCCTCCTGGCCTCTATGCATATCGTGTCCAGTTATGTATGTCGGTTGTAGTGTCATCGATAAGAATGTGCACTAGTTTGGTTATGTGCGAAAAAGTACATCTGTTCCTTTCGCGCCATAATGCCCAACATCCCACCGCCCACACCGTGTCCCATTGGGCCCTTTGGAGTGGTTCCATGGAGCCTCTGAGATTCCACTAGACTCCCACCATCGAATTACCGTTAGGCCTGTTGATATTGTAGTGTGCCAACAGTCCCATCCAGAACCGAACAGTGTAGGGGCACCTCCGCGGAGATGGTCTCTTGATTCTATGATACTCCTATCACACAAAACACAACCCCCTCCATCAGACAACCCCTGGAAATTAGTACCGCCTTTGTCATAAGCCTGTTTCGAATCAGTAACCAAACAAAGATTCTAATTTTTGTGGGTGTTTTAAGTTTCCATAGGGCCTTCTAATAACGACATGTCTCCCCCTTATGGTGCATGAACTCGTAAACCGAGGAGCATGAGAAGAGTTTGTTTGGCACCCATTGCCAAGAACATATCCCCTGTTGCATCTCCACCGAGACGAGGTATGGGGATCTCAGAGGGTATAAGTCTTTGACAAAATAGATTGTGGTCGTTTGTATCTGAATTTCAGCGGGGGAGTTCGCCCTATATAGTAGCCTCATCATCGTTGCCCATTGACCCGCCTGGTCACAATCCATCTTCCACAACCATTTGATTAATAGGGCCTCATTATGCGTATGCAGGTTTATGATCCCCATTCCTCCATTTACTTTTAACGAGCAAACCCTATCCCAGTTGACCAGACAGTTAATCCCCCTACACGTTTCATTCCCTTTCCAGAGGAAATTCCTTCTCAATCTATCAATTTGTCTCACTATCCCTTTCGGGATTCTCATGACCTGCATGTAGTGCAGGGGCATTGCCGAAAGAACCGATTTTACAAGGGTTATCCGCCCTCCGTACGATAAAATATTGGATTTCCACCCCTGTAGTCTGTTCTGTATGTGTTGTATCATTGGTTGAAAATAAATTAGCCTCGGCTTTCTGATAGAAAGCGGCAGCCCCAGGTATGTAATTGGTAGCATGGTCAGAGAGCATGATAGGTACAAACACACTCTTTTCCTGGTTTATCTTTAGACCTGATAGATTTCCAAAGATTTTAAGGGTAAGAGCGATTACCTTTAGTGTTGTCGGATGCGCCTCGGAGATAATGATGGTGTCATCCGCATATTGGACCGGCTTTGGTTGCATGAATATCGGCTGGGGCAGTGTCAGTGTTGCACTATGTAAGATTATATTGTGAGATTACTGTTAGGTGTGCATGCTTTGTATCATGTGTTGTTATATTCATTTCATAAATCATATAGATTAGATACTGGGCTTCCATCATGCTAGCTAATTAAAGCCTGAATGATATCTAATCAGTTCTAACCCGATAAGGCTAGGAAGTGGATCTGATAATGCGGTTTGGAGATGGAATCAAATGGGCATATGTTCAGTTAAAAGTGCGTACTGGGAGCTCAAAAAAACACCAAGGATACACACTGATACATACAAAATATGGAGATTAAAAGTCCCCGCAAGGATCAGAATATTCGCCTGGTTAATGACCCTCAACAGGTTGCTGACCGTGGAGAATCTAATTCGAAGAGGTTGGACATTGGTAAATCGATGTGTTATGTGCAAGGAAAGTGGAGAATCAGTGAAGCACCTATTCGACAATTGCATCTTCACTAAGTTGGTGTATGCCCACACAAATTCGGCACTGAACACAACACTGCCAACCACTAGGGCAAGACAGCATATCACTAGAAATGTGCACTCTCAGAAAATTAGACAAGTTCTGTTAATAGCACAGTTCATTGTATGGAGGGAGCGATGCGCAAGAATTTTCAGGAATTCAAACAAAAGTGCGGTACAACTGGTACAAGAAATACAGGAGGAATGCAGATTGTTGGAACTGAGGGGGTAAAATGCAAAAAACCAGGAACTGACAAGGAGTCAAGGCGCTCAACCTTCAGTCTTTTGTTTCTTCGCTTTTCTATTTAGTTTTCTTTACTGTCTTCTTTACTGTCTTTGTTTATTTTGTTTACTTTTCATTTTAATCTTAGTTTCATTTTAGGGGCTCAACTGTTTTGAGTCTAATTGTATTTTCTTTTTTCAAGTTACATACCCTATGTAACCTTTTTCATTATCAATCAAATGAGGGCGTAGAACTGAAAAAGGAGGCTCAAAATCAGTGAATTCTCTCAAAGATATAGCGATGGAGTTTGAGCTTGACGAACTAAGGAGACAAGCAAAGGAATTTTAGTTGTCTTGTCATAAGTTCATAACACTGTACAAATTGTTCTTTTGTTTATAATATGGATCTTCTTCCTATAGTCCTTGAAAGAATGTGTATACACTGGGAACCAATTTCAATATGGTCAAGTGCAGGGGCGGATGCAGGATTTTGATCGGGGTAGGACAAGAAATTATTGACTCATGTGTAGTGTCTGTACACATGGAATTGTATATGAAGAAATATATTAGTCGAACCGAAACAAGAGAAATTAAACCGAATCAAATTTAAAAAACCGAAGTAATTTATGTAAATATCAGTTTGTTTGGTTGAACTGAAATAAGATATAGACTAAACGGAACCATATATAAAAAACAGAAGTAATTCAAAAGTTCAACCGAACCGAACCATTTAATCCCAAATTATCGGTTTGGATGAAAACCAAATAAACTGAATCCAATGAACACCCCTAATTATTACAATGGCGAAGGGGTTTAAATAGGGGGGAATCCAACACAAATCATAGTATCTGACAGTACCAAAACTGGTACAAACCGAGGAGCTGTCTTTTTTTTTTAGAAACAATAAGGGTCACGCCCTCATTTAAACCGAGGAGCTATCTTATCCAGTTATGGTACCATTGTAGGATTGACAATCCATCTCTCGTAACATTATGGTTTTGGTATCTCATCTGGATTTTCTCTTGAAGTGCACAATGCAATGCAGAGTTTCTTTGACTGGTAGAGAGTCAGGATAGAATTCAAATTTAACACACAAGTATCTGTGTCCTGTTCAAACTTCAAAATTTTGACTAGAAAAATAAATTGAAATATCATTACCATTCCCAAGTTGACATATAACACGGAGAATTTTGCACTTCAAAGTTCCTAATTCAAATCCAAGATTTGAATTAAAATAGTGGTTTCATGAAAATTTGTATTACTTTTTCCAAATATCATTTAGCTATTGCATGTAGATTGATTTTGACAGCACTTACCAATAACATCAGTTGAATGTTTCTCATTTCTGGTAAAAAATAATCACTTTAAAATTGTAAATATAAACAAAATTTACATGGTTTGCAAACTACTCCAAACCCTTGTTTGTTCCCAGTATTTGACCAAAATCCATACCGCTATGGTCAACACTGATGAGCACCTGCTCCTTTTGACTTTCAAATAATCAAAATCATGCACGCTTTGTTTTACTGATTTCTTGTACCTCTAACTATGTTGCTTTTTATGTCATCCCTGACCCATGTAAGTGGACCTCAGCATATCTGCATATAAACATTGCATTAATGACGAACTAATTAGGTTTGTGAGGAAAATATTTAAAAAGTTTCCACAGAATTAGCTCTGAAAAATGTGACAAAAAATATAAGTTAATTTTTTTTTATAATTCAACATAATAGAAGAACCCGTCACAATCAGCCTTGTCAGTATTACAAAAGAATAAAAGTAGCACCCCTCTTGAACCAAACAAAAAATAACTGCCACATAAGATCCAGACTCCCTTCAAAAATTCAAAACTTGATAATTAATTTCAAATTAAGATAACCAACGCTGTTTCCTCACGCATGTATTTAACCTGCACCAATCTCCCATGCCACAACCATTTCTTGTACCAATCAAGCCAAGAAGCTAGCACAAACCTTTCAACAACCTCCTCTTGTCATTCTCTAATGGATTTGATTGCATCTCGGGTTCTTCTCTTCGGATTACTCATCTCAATTATCGCTTTCGCATGCACGCAACAGGCTGAAGCTGCCAGACCGGTACCAGATAAGCAATCTGTTATAGGAGACTATACCGGGTATGAAGCCGTGTATGAGACAGCCCGGGAAGCAGTTGCCACATGGATGGCACGTCTGCCAGCAGGGCCCAGTCCCAAGGGTCCCGGTCATTAGCCTTTGAAGCTTTAATGCTTGGTGCAAAAGGAGATAAAATGAAGTGTACAGCTTTTAGGTTTAGAGAATAGAGAAGGTTTCATTGTTGAATATGATTCTTTTATTTCATTATTTTATCATGTTATTGTTTTTTCTTTACACAAATTAATGGTTCTGTAAAAAAAGAGCATATACGAAGTACCCACAATTGTTAATTCTTCTCTTCTCTGAGGAATTTCTACAGTTGAATATGATTTTTTTTTTTAGTGAATTATATATTTTTGAAGAATAAAGTAAAGAACATGATGTACATTATCCCTTATTATTTTTATTTTTTTCTGATTCAGTGCTTATTGCTAACATTTGGCACCGCCCTCAGCTGTGATACATTGTATTATGTTACTGTTGCAATTTGTTTTGCTACACGCAAACCCAAATAGTGAAATTGAGGGGAAAAGAGGACTCTAACACAGTCAACATATGCTAAACAGAAAAGGAAGAAAAAAATTAAAGAAATCGAAATATTGTTTCTTCTAGGTTTAAATTATCACATTCCATTGGGACTAATGTTTTCCGGTATTTGACCATGGTTGATTGCTACATAAATAGAATTAATTTGTTTATTCCATCTTATTCATATTTTACATTTTGTTTGACAGTTTATTTTTTTGAAAAAAAAAAGGATAAAATCCCATTTCATGTTGATGAAACAAAAGTGTTAAATTACACAATGTTCAACTAGCAATATCCTCCTCAAGTGGTGCACCACATATGTGCTAAACTCCAACAACGAAGAGCATAACAGAAAATAATAAGTTGTTCAGTAATGTGCCAAAAGACAGCCATTCCAACTATTACTAAGCCTCTACTTTGAGGGCTGGGGGTTATATCTAAAAAGCCAAAATTTGAGACATGCAATCTTCATTGATTCTTCATTCTTCTCCATGCTCATCTGAGCCTGCAGTCCTGGGTATCTGCATTGCTGGCATCTCTTCATCAGGAGCTAGGGTTTGAAGTGGAATGGCATATCCACAGTGCTGCTGCATCCTTCACCGTCTTGCTAGTATTATCTGTCCAATAGGTCATCAAAGAGATAATAAGTAAAATAACATTCCTTGCTGATTTCAAGTTTGTTTGTTTGAAGCAAATGTCATTTCTATATTTCCATATGGTCCAACAAAGAGCACTATAGAATAATAAAAAACCTGTTCTGTCAATTGATGGTAATGTTAATGCAAATTATATAATATCTGTACATGTATCCCGCCTCCCAGGTAAGCATAATATCTTGACTTTTTCCTAACCAAAACCAAACCTGTTGAGTAAATGGGCAATTTAGGAATATATGGTCTCTAGTTTCATTGGCAGTACAGAAGTGACAGTGTGGATCTCCCTGCCAACCTTTTTTTAACAGTCTAGTCTTTGTCAGAATTTTGTTAGAGCTTAACAACCACATAAAAATTCTGATTTTTGATGGAATGGGCAATTTCCACTAGAGTAATGGTTGTCTAGATATTACTCCACTGTAATGTACAGTTTTCAAACCAGAGATCTTTCTAAAACAGTAAGTTGGAGTGTATTCCTGGCTCATAACCAGTACTCATCTTACCTATATATTCTAATTTAACTACTGCAGCCCAGAAAGGAGACATTTGTTTGATAGTTTAAGTCATGAAATGTTTTACCTCTGTCTGTCTACTCTGTCTATATCTTTACACTCATTTGACAATTTAAGTATGGAATAAGAAATTTACTCCTCTTACTCTACAACCAAATATGAAAAGTGTGAATATTTAGTCACCATTCAAAATCAAACAAGATTTGATGGTTCAACAAGGACAAGAACAGTACAAGTGTAGAATTCTGCATTTTGCATTGCCCGAACGAATATTATGCAAACAAAATCAAACAACAAAGAACAACATGCTTGCTTAACAGATGACAAATTCCAAAAATGGTTAGTCACTAATTGAATGGTCAACTTCTATATGATTATTTATTGCATGCTCATGAGAATGGCCCGCTGTGTCAGATTTTCTGACAAACCAGCACCGGAGCACGCCACATGTCAAATCATTTGCAGTACAAAAATACCAGAACAGATTATAAAAGAAATTACAACAAGAACAAAATTGATGTACATATGAAAACTTTCATTTCAAGTCAAGATCAACTCTAGAAAGTCTGAAATGTGTTCATATGCCACAAAAGTAACTGCACCGGCAGGAGCAGATTTGATCAGGGATGGGATAATTCCTTTGTAAAGGCCAGCCAAACCCTCCTTTATTACAATCTCTTTCAATGCATGGTACATGCTTCTGTACGTACTTCTCTCTATACGGGCCCCGTATTTGGGATGTCTCAGCAAACCTTCAACCTGTAAAATTATATAGCAAAACACATTTACCTTGTAAAAATCATAGATCATTAAGTAGGATTTATGTACCATTTCACATAAATTTGTACACAGCATTTGTGCAATTCATGTTGCTTCGATTGTTCATTATGGATGTTGAGTTAGCATTTTCTTTGGTAAATGATGATGTGGCATTAACAACAAAATTAACAGAGGGACCATGTTGAACAAAGCTCAGATAACTATGCATCACAAAAATCTAAGAGTGAGGCTACGGTACAATGCATAACGCATATTGGTCTGTACTATGGATCAATATCTTCATTTTTGAAGCACAAGTAGACAATCTGAACCGCTCAACATGATCTTTATATGAAAATGTACTTGTAGATCAAATTTTACATTTTTTAGAATTTTTGTACTATTTTTTAGATAGGTAGAAAATCACTTGATCTAAAGATTTTAGACCATTCAAAAGTAGTGACTTTTTACCAATCTAAAAAAATAGTAAAAAAATTCTAAAAAAATGTTAAATTTACTTTGCAAGTATATTTTCATATGGAGATCATGTTAATCGGTTCAAATCGACTATTTGGACTTTGAAAATGAAGATATTGATCCATAGTACGGACCAATACAAGCTATGCATAGTACCATAGCCTCACTCAAAATATAATATCACCAGCCAATATGAATATTGCATATATGTCCAAGGACCAAATGTGTAAACAATTTCAAAATTCTAACCTGGAACCTCTTTTTGACAACATCAAGTGGATGACACACAGATTTGGCAAATGTCCCGGCAAATAACCCACATAGAAACAATTGGAAGCTTGATACCGACTCGGTATTCATGGCAGGGTTAAGCTCGGGGTTTCTATACCTGTTCCATAACTGCAATGACCACCACATGAAACATCAATTTTGCAAGAATCAGTTGAGGCACAGGTTAAGTATACCTGAAAGGTTGCAACAATAACTGTACTAATCATACAGTAATCCAACGATTACCTTAAATCCAAAATAGTACAAGAAGGTAGGGGTGTTCATTGGATCCAGTTTAGTTGGTTTTCAATCGAACCGACAAATTTTGGATTAAATGGTTCGGTTTGGTTGAATTTTTTAATTAATTCGGTTTTTTATATTTGATTTGGTTGAATTCTTTAATTAATTCAGTTTTTTATATTTGGTTTGGTTTAACTTTAATCTCTCTTATTTCGGTTCAACCAAACAAATCGAAATTTACTTGATATTTACTTGAATTACTTCGGTTTTTTATATTTGGATCGGTTTAATCTCTCTTATTTTGGTTCGACTGATATATATCTTGATATTTATTTCTATGATCATTAAACGTATTTATTTCAGTTTAAACGTATCGAGTTTTGAACTTCTGAAATTTAATCCCTCTTATTTTGGTTCAACCAAACAAACCGAAATATCCTTTGGTTTTTTTTTTGGTTTGGTTATCATTCGGTTGGTTCGGTAAGATTTTTGAAAACCGAATAAAATTTTGGTTTGACTATTATAATTTGGTTTTAACCGGACCGACCGTTTGAACACCCCTACAAGAAGGGCATTCTTAATGATTTTATATGCTCAAATAATGGTAAAGTAGCAACGATCGATTTAAATAAGTACTCAAAATTGTATAAGCCTCTAGGAATCTACTATCACCATTGAACTCCATTCTTACTCTCTGATCATTTGCTTCTGCTTAATTCGGGTGTTTTTTTTTCAATTAGATATACTACCCAAACAAACACAAAGATGCTAATTTAATTAGATACACAAGAGACCCCGAAGAAACATGATAGTTTTGTTCTTTTTCTCTATTCTTTATTTGAAGTAGGTGAAGAGCATATTTTCATATGCACTACTGTAAAACTACAAAATATCACATATTAGTATATTACCCTTCAAAAAACCAAGCATATCCACTAGAACTCCATGCTTCTCGAAAGATTTTCAAACCACTATTCCTCAACGCCTCTATACATAAATGACAGAGGAAGGAGGGATGTGTTGGTGATTTGAAGCATTGAGGTAAAATCATGGCAAATTCTTATGATAAGAGATGCAAATGCACTCATGCTTTGCAAAGTTGCTCATGATTTATCACATCAACCTTTATTTCTTAAAAAAGAACGGTAGAACAAAGAGTTGAGTCCGTACAAACATCCATCGCTTGAATGTGTCATAGGAACCAAACTGTAATCCCGCATAAGGAATTATCTCAACAAGAGTAGGTGACAAACCGGCATATAGTCCTTTGAAACCTCGCTTTTGAACTGTGTCATTGAATGCCGACCTCATGTTTGGATAAACCTGGCACATCATAAATTAAAAACTAGCACCCTTTATGTTATTTCCTTCTCACAAATTCTAAAGAAGGTTAATGATGTGTATTATATCCATATATGAACCAAAGATTTCTTTGATTTATTTTATGGATTAATGTTGCCTCATGCTAAATTATGTTTATGCATGCTTGTCAGGCTACATGAATACGGTAAAAAAACAAATTCTGGCTAGTAATGTACTGGTTGTATATACCAGTATTTAGTTGGTGTAATGCGAGGCCGTCCAGTGGGTCTGTCCTACTGATACACAACAGTAGGAGCCTTGACAGCTGCGGCATCTGTATCATGTACAGTAAACCTCAAGTAAAAGACAAAACCGGTAATCAAATAACTAGAAAACCCATTTTGTTGATGAATGTAAGGCATAGGTATATAGTTAAATACAATAGATTTAATACCTTTGGTTCGCCTTGAGAAGCTAAAACTGTTCTTAGAAGGTCAAAAGGATAGGATCCTACGGTAGCAGCACATCCCGCAAATCCCCCGCTTAGATAAGACCAGTACGGGCTCAGTTGTAAGTGATCCTCTTTTAGACAGAGAAAAAAAAAACACCAGCTGAGAAAAGGACCAGATTTTCTTTCTATTACTTTTTTATTTTTCTTTGGTGTGTGTGTGTGTTATACCTGCCTTGGAAGAACCTGAAACAAAAGTTTTCAACTTGTGTAGAACAGTGAACTGTATGGCAGTGTATGGCATGTATAAGAGCAAACCCGGCACATTTCCTCTCCAAAAACCCTGAATTGATATTTCAAAGGAAATAATACAAATAAAAACAACAACATAGTGCACTCCTGCTAACAAATCAGCTAGAATAACTGAGAACAATCAGGTATTTGGTACAACTGTATGACCAATAGCATGATTACTTAAAGAGAAAAATTTACTTGCATCACGATAAAACACTTTGCATTTCTCATCACTGCACAGCTTAAAGACCAACAATTGATGGCATAAAATAAATAAATAAATATGAACAGAAAAAATACCAGCAAACCTTCCTCTCTGAATATTTCTTTAGTTGTTTGCAGTATCCCTCTATATTTTGATGGCCCGTACATTTCTTTTTGTAGTAAGGTCCATGTAGTAGTTGGCTCAAGTTGCACCTGAATTTGTAGAGGTATTGTATTGGCCATTAAAATCGAATTAATTTTTGTTATTAACTATTGTCATATTTTTTTCATGTATCAATGTGTACATTTAATACTACATCATGACAAAGTCCAAATTTAGTCACATTCAAAATGGCATTGCTCTTTTGAATTACTGCTATTTTATGATTAAATTTCTCGGGGTATATGACAAAAATTAGCTATTCCAATTAGATTTTAGCATGTACCTTGAAATGTTCAATATCAAAACGAGAAAGACCTAATGCAACAGAATCTACATTACTCAATAAACAAGAGAGAAACTTTTTGAAATGTTTTCCTCCAAAATATAAACCAGGTTGCTATTGTTCTTTATTCCTTTGAAATTGAAAGGATGCCCCTACAATTGCTCTTCTTATCCACAATTTAATTACTGGAAAACCTAGTTCTCAGTTCTCAGCTGTAATTGTTTGAGATCAAGATTTACAAAAAGAATTTAATTACCTGAAACCTAATTTTAATAACATCAAGAGGCGAGGTGACTGTACGAGAGATGCCACCAGCAATTGCCCCAGACAAAGTATCAACCAAAGCCCTGTTCAGCTGCCCTGCCTCCTCAGTCTTCATCAAATTCGCCAATCACAATTTTCTTAACCTTTTCTAACAAATTTTTGAGAAGAAAAGTTAAATTTGTTCGAATTATATCGAAATTAGAGAAGGAAAGAACAACACAAGGGAAACCTACATAAATATAGACACTGAAACCCCTAGTTAGAATTTAAACACATCCAGCACTATACAAAACAAATCTCGAAACAGAAGGGTGGAGGTGACCTGAAACGAAAAGATCAAAGAATGATTCTGATCGGAACTAATCGATGCCGCTTCTCTTCTCTTCTCAGGCCACCGCAAGGAAGGGAAGGGGGGTCGTAGCGCTATATTTGCTCCACCGATTCTAATTCTCGTAATCTCGTCAATTGAAATGGTCTCTTCTCTTTCAAGTAACTCAAATTTTGAGTTTGGATTCCAACCGTCCGATTATAATCCGAAAGGAATAATTCTTTTAATAGTCGTGCTGAAGAAAATCGAACGGTCCAGATCTAAACTCAAAATTTGGGTTACTTTCGGGATCTGAATTCTCAGTGGGTTGTTTATCTTCCTTTAATATTCGTGTCGAAGCAGATCAGACGGTCTGGATACAAACATAGAATTTGGGTTACTTTAAGGATATGAATTCTCTGTGCGTTGCTTCTGTTCCGATCAGCGATGATCAGAGCCTTACGAGAGACATATGGATAAATAAATAGACGGCCGGGCCCAAATAACCGGCTGGTCTAATTGGACCGGGCTGACTAGTTCGGCTCGGCCTAATAACCGATTTAGACTATGAAGCTTGATACTTTGGTCTAAATTTAGAGAAATTTTCATTGTTGAGTATGATTATTTTATTTCATTATTTTAGCCTGTTATTATTTTTGCTTTACACAAATTAATGGTTCCCTGAAAAAAGAGAAAAAATAAATAAATTGCCCACAATTGTTAATTCTTCTCTTCTCAGAGAATTTTGTAGAGTTGAATGTGATTCTTTTCGTTTTTATTTTTTTAGTGAATTATTTTTTCATTAAAAAAGTCAACAAACATTTCATTAAAAAGCCAAAATCTAAACAGTATAATGTTGATTTAATGTGCAAATGAGAACACAGTCAACCATATTCTTAACAGAAAAGGAGGAAAAGAAAAGATATCACAATCTTGTTTAATATTTTTTATATATAAACCAGAGTTTTTAGATCAAAAATTATATCTTACTCAGATTTGAACATGAATTGAAGATCAAGAGTTTCTTGGTCTACCAAAAGGTCCCTTAATTTGACCCTCAATTTCTCCTTTTAATTCAATTCCAAATTAAATAAGTTACTCAGTAAAAAGATAAAAGTATTTGATCTAGTGATAAAATACAATAAAAAGAAGAGTAAAGATGTAGTCCCCCCACTTCAGTCCCCTAAACGTCCCCCCATTATAACTAACTTTTTCAATCATTGAACCACCTTGAAAAACGTGTAAAACGTGTAAAAGTTGAGTCCAGTTTTTTTCTTTAAATACTTATCATAAGTATGAATACTTCATATCTTAGGTATTCATACTTTCCATATTTGAGTCCAGTTTTTTGGATTTAAATACTTGATATCTTAAGTATGAATACTTGATGAATTATATATAAATATTTGATATGTTAGGTATGAATACTTTCCATTTTGTATGAATACTTTCCATATTTGAATATTTGATACCTTGAAAAACGTGTAAAAGTATGTCATCATGGATCTCATTTGAAAGAGAAAAAAAAAATAGAAAACATTCGTGTTTTTAGATTTGCAAAATTCCTCATAAATCGTCCCAAAAATTGGTTAGAATGAATGGAGAAACCAAAAAACTGCCTTGAACAACGTGTAAAAGATGAGTAGTATTGTGTCCAGTTTTTAGAGTATGAACTTGATATCTTAGGTATGAATACTTGATGAATTAGATATGCATACTTCATATCTTAGGTATTCATACTTTTCATTTTGTATGTGAATTAATTTAATCATAGGTATGAATGGGGGACTGGTGGTGTGATCCACGTGACTTTTTGGTTGTGGTCCCCGAGGCAGTCTGACAGTTACTGTCCCCGAAAAGTAATGGTCCCCAGTCCGTATATGAATTAATATTTGATATGTTAGGTATGAATACTTGATGAATTAGATATGCATACTTCATATCTTAGGTATTCATACTTTTCATTTTGGGACTGAATTAATGTATGTTGAATGGGGGACTAACGTTGTACTTTGACAGTTAGGGAGACGTTTAGGGGACTGTTAGTCGATCCCTAAAAAGAAACCCTCAATTTTGGTCGCTAACTTAGAAATTTAGATGAAGCATGATGTTAATTTTGATTTTGATTTTTTCCATCTCTCATTCTTAAAGGGACAATTTCATGTATACCTCTCAAAAACTCTGAAATTATGTATTTCTCCTCAGAAGTTCATAATATCATATTTACTCTTCTAAATTTCAAAAATCCACCAAATTACCTATTTTATTGTCTTTTATATTAAAACTCATTTTAAATTCATAAAATATCTGTTTTACCCTTTATTAAAAAAGAAAAAAATATATGTAGCATGTTTCGAAAAAATGTCAATCTTCTAATTGGTCAGTTTCCGAAAATAAATGGATAATTTATCTACTTTTTACGCTTACACAAGCCTATACCTAGATAATTTCTCTCCTTTTTTTAATATAGGTAAAATCAGTTTTAATAGAAAAGAAAATAAAATAGACAAAATTGTGAATTTTTGAAATTTAGAAGAGTAAGTACGATATTATAAACTTTTGAGAATAAAATAAGTAATATCAATATTTTTGAGGGATATACATGAAATCCCCTCTTTGGCTCTTTCTTAAAAGTATGATGAAATTCGGATCAACTAAGGAACCACAATCAGACAAAGAAGTAGGTTGTACTGATGAAAGTGTAGGCCGGTGATACCAGTACTGAAATTGTCAGAAATTATCTGACCAAATTAACCAAATATCAGAAAGCTATATCTAAATTTTATGACCTACAAACCTATGATGCAGAGAATTTTTATAGGTAAATATTCAAAAAGTAAAGAGTGAAATAAAAAGAGAATTGCTGACTTTTTATGCCGACATTTTTATTAATATCCAAAGTTTAATACAAATTATTAATTATGCCCAGAATCAGACTCATTATCGAAAAATACCCAAGCCGGCCATTTTCTGGCCGGCTTGGTACTTTTTTTTTTTTTTTAAACCACAAAAACTCTATAAAAGGCACCCCTCCCTTCAGATGAAGGCACACAGCCCGAGGCAGCTCGCTAATCACTGTTAAGGTAAAATTTTTTATTTTTTATTATTATGTTTTATTTTATAGAATAATTAATTATATTATTAAAAAATTTAATAATAAACCCTAAACCCTATAACCCTATAACCCTAAACCCTAAACCCTAAACCCTATAACCCTATAACCCTATAACCCCTAACCCCTAAACCCTATAACCCTATAACCCTATAACCCTATAATCCTAAACCCTAAACCCTATAACCTAAACCCTAAATCCAAAAAGTAGTAACCAGTCAATTGTTTACTATTTAGTTACCTGACAAATGTTTACCATTTAGTAACCTGACAATGTTTACCATTTTCTAAAATGTAGTTTGTTTACCATGGCCTTTATTTCATTACACTATGGTGGGAAGATGCTTAATAGTGCACAAGGGGCGTATTACAACAAAGATGCAGCTCATTCATTAATGATTCCAGATGACATCTCACTTTTAGACCTGAAATCCATAGTTTACACACACACCGGTTACAACCCAGAAAGGTGGGACCTAGAATTGGCAACCCGATATTGCCATCCCTCCAGCGAAAAATGGATGGTTGCGAAACTAGTAGATGAGAGTACGTGGAGAGGCATGTTTGGTCATTTGAGGTCCCAGGGTAATTATCTAATAGAAATATTTGCTAGAAGAGTTCCGGTAGAGCCCGGGGTTGGAAGTTCGGGCTCTGGATCAGCGGCACCACATTATACCCACAACCAGAAATCCACAGACGTGACTCAACCTTACCCCTCAACGAACCTGACCCAGAACCCTACAACTACGTTACTCCACCAGCACCTCAACGAAGACACTCAGTTGCATCCCCACCTAGACACAATCGAGGCAGACCAAGACACTCAGTTTCAACCCCACCTAGATTCGTAAATGTTCCTTTACCGTTACCTCCAGTATCACCTTACCCCAGACCTGCACCAGTAGACAATGCAAGCTGCCCGGACTTTGAAGATATTAATGAAATACCGGAGGACGATCTGAGGAGCGGGGATGAATTTGAGGGAGAAATGTGGGGGGATTCATATCACGTGGAAGGTTGCGATGAAGACGGGCCGGTTGAAACAACTGAAAGGCACATGGGTCGTACTGATGAGGGGGGCCGCTTAGTGGCCGGACTGATACGCACCCGTTCCCAGACCTCAATGATGTTTCTGAGTTTAGAGAAGCAGATATTGGTTATTATGGGCAACGGATTGAGTACAAAGGTGAGCTGACTGCAAACCAATATTTTAAAAGCAAAGAAGACCTAATGAAGAAGATCAGAGAGCACCATATAACTAAGAATCAGGAGTTCAGAATTGCCGTTACGAGCTTAGGGCAAAGCCGACGGGATGTGGAGACGCATGTGTTATAACTAAGCAAGACAGGCCTCACACATGTAGGACTGAGAGTACGAGGGACGACCACGAATGTCTGACGGCAGCACTCATTGCCGATGTCATTGAGAACAGCATTAAAAAGGACCCGTGTATGAGCATCCAGACGGTGGCAGACATTGTTTTGGCTGTGTATAACAATGTGACACCTAAATACAACCGATTGTGGAGGGGCCGTGAGCTGGCAATAGCCCGACAATTTGGGAGTTGGGAGATTTCATACAGCTTGCTGAGACCACTGTTGCTTGCAATTTGCCACAACAATCCCGGCTCGACCCACCAATTTCTGACCAGCCCGGTACGGAATAAGGAAACAGGACTAATCATGCCAGGTGTTGCCCAGTTCAGAGCCGTAGCCTGGGCATTTGGTCCATGCATTGCAGCGTTCCAGTACCTGAGACCAGTGATCAGCATCGATGCCTGCTTCTTGTCTGGGCGATATGAGGGGAGGCTTTTGATAGCTTGCGGCTACGATGCCGAGAACCAATTGTTGCCTATTGCATTTGCAATTGTGCGGCAGGAGGATACTGAGAATTGGGGTTTTTTCTTGCAGTGGTTGAGGAATGAAGTGCTCGGCCCGTGTAAATTTGTATGTGTCATATCGGACCAGCACAAGGGGATCAAAGCTGCACTGACAGCTGAATACGGATGGCCTCCCGAGCTTTTTGTGCACAGGTATTGTATGCAGCATGTTGCTGACAACCTGGTCCAGAACTGTGGAAAAGACAAGTGGTACGGATGGAGGTTCAGGGAAGGAGCAAAGAGGAAGAAGCCGAGAAGATTGAAAGAGATGTTTGAAGAGTTTGCTCATGTATGTCTAACTTATAACATTTTGTTTAATTATCTTATAAGAATTTTATGAAAATGAAATAACACCCCTTTGTTTTTGTGCAGCTAAATCCGCAGTGTAATGCATATTTAAAGAGAGTGGACAAAGTACGTCCTAATGATGTGATGGAGCCGTCCAATTATGAGAAAATTTTCCAAACCTGTGACGGAGGATACCGGTTTGGTATCATGACAACAAACGGCTCCGAGTCACTCAACAATGTCTTCCGAACGAGTCGTAGATTGCATGTTTGTGCCATAGTGGAGGATACGTTCTACACGTGCAACAGATGGTTTGTTCAGCGGCGTCAGCGAGCAATGGAATTACAAGACAAGGGACAGGTTCTGTCTGATCGGGTTTTGCAGAAGATCAGAAAACGTTGGGAGAAAGCTGGAAAAATACGGTTGGTGCGTTACACGCAGGGCCAAGGTCAGTACCAAGTTTCATCCCCAAATGAGTACGTTTCTTGCCCCCGTAGCGACATGGGCAACATGGAACCCACTCACAGGGAGTTCATGTATATTGTGACGCGCGGTCCCGACAGACAAATGGAATGCACTTGCAGAGATATCCAATTAACTTCTATTCCGTGCGCTAATGTCTTAGCTGTTTGCCGTGACCGAAACTGGCAAGAGGACGACTTTGTTGCAAACTGGTATAAAACACCCTATATTGTGAGTACTTGGAACCATGTGTTCATTCCAATTGGCAATATGGGAGACTGGCCTCCTAATCCTGGAGACAGAATCCTTCCGAGCCGTGGTTAGATTAGGAAGGGGAGGCGAAAACACACCCGTCGTGTAATGACGATGGATGAAATGGAAGGTAGACGAAGGGGGCATCAGGCTCGCCGTTCCATTTCCGATAGGCAACGAAGAGGTATGTAACATTCATCCAAAATTATTTTTCTTTTCAATTTATACCAACTTACTAAGTAACACATGCAAATGCAGAGGCAAGAAACGCAGCAAATGCGGCAGAAAATGAGAGAGTAATGGCGTCGGGAAGTGGGTCCGGAGGGTCACGGCGTAGCACAGTTACGAGCCATTTAGATGCAACTGCCATGTATGCCGAAGCAATGGGAAAGGCGGTTGACATAGAAGGAGAGGCGGTTGGGGTGCAATGGGAGCCATCTGTGATCCAACCGAGGAGGTCCACTACTAGACGCACAACAAGAGCATATACAAGCGAAGCAGCGCCATCTGGAGCCCAGGCCGGCCCATCTACAAGCCAAGCAGCGCCATCTGGAGCCCAGGCCGGTCCATCTAGTGAGCAACCACAGCCATCTGGTAGACCATCTCGTAGAGCATCTTTCGCAAGTGGTTTACTTCGGGAATTAAATTTTAGACATAGCAATAAAAGGTGATTTGTATGCATGTTGTAAAAATTATGTGGACTCTATTTGCAATTTGTGTGTACTTTATTATTTTGTACGAAACTCAGAAATGAAATATTTGACTCTAATAGAAATCACCTAAAACAAAAATAATGCGGTTTTAAAAAAAAAAAAAAAGAGGTACCAAGCCGGCCAGAAAATGGCCGGCTTAGGGAGGGAGTAAGTCAGCCATTTTCTGGCCGGCTTGGGTATTTTTCGATAATGGGTCCGATTCTGGGCATAATTAATAATTTGTATTAAACTTTGGATATTAATAAAAATGTCGGCTTTTTATGCATAGAATGATTGGTATAAAATTTACCGATCCAATAGGTAGAAATTCCACTAAACAACTTTTTTTTTGCACATGTGTTTGGATTTTCTATAGCTCTATCATCTATAGCTCCTTGATTTGTAATATGTTTCTCCTTCCTCATATGATTTTTATCTCTGTTTCTAAAAGAAATATGATTTGGATCAGTAAAAATTCAACACATCAAAAATTTATTAACTGATCCTTCCTCATATGTTTCTGCTGTACTTTTTCTATTTCTCTCTCTTTTATTTAATATTTTCTATAGATAAAAAATTGTGAAGATGCAACCTATTTTTGAATGAGAATAACCTACGACTTTCAAACTTATTAGGCATGTCATAGCGTGTGTCTTCAACCGTCGGATTATTCTTCTCTTCTCATTTATTTTAATTAGACGGTTCCTAACTTTACATGTTTCTTTTCTCATTCAAAAGGAAGAGTTTTTTATGTGCTCAAGCCTTAATGTGCAACTAGGGCTGACAATAAATATTCATAATTCAATAATTTGATGGTTGATAATTTTTAGATTAAGTTTTTTCTTTCTTTCAATCTGAAAATAGTTAAAAATTCTAAAAAATATAAAAGTTGGTCTACATTAGAATGGAAAAAGAGATAAGAAAAAAGAAATCTCAATTTCATTTCATACAATTTACCATCCAAGCGAATAATCTGAACGAATATTGAGAATTAAATCTCAACTAACTTCGAAAGAGCCTATTCGGCAAAAGTGGAATGGAGAAATAGAGTGGAAATCAGATTTTATTCCTATCAAATAAGAAAAGAAGTGAGTGGTATGAAGAATTGAGAAAAGTGGAATTGAGTTTAAACTTTGTTTTGAAGAAAAACATAGATCAAGTCCCTGTTTGCTTTATTAATACTTGAGGTTACAACATGAAACATGTTACAGAAATTTTGCAAAACAATGATTCAACACAGTTGAACCTTAACAAAATAAGTACTAAAATTTAAAGGAAAAGGAACATAAACACAGACAAAATTGTGAAAGAAATGAAAAAAAAAAACTCCTCTTGTGTCAGTGTGCAAAATTCCACTAATTTTGAACTTCATCGGCCAATTTCTAAACACTTTTTGTCTAGTCTCTAAAAATTTGATTACACCTTTCCCTCCAACAAATAAACAAGACCAGTAGCATAACTTCTTTGGACTTCAAATCTCCCTTCTTCTGCACAATCCAGTGATGTGCTCCTTCTTCTTGTAATTTCCTTTGCCAATTTCTGTTTGGTAATTGAAATTAACTAGTGTACACAGCCAATGACATGGTGCATTCAAAAAATAGATGTCTGGTGGTCTCATATTGCCGAAATTTTTATTTTTAACATTTTAAAGAATTAAATTAATAAAATAACCACCGTTTCTGGTCAATTCCATATTTAACACGGCCGCAGAACACCGGAACGGACACATTTGGGGGTGGCCGCAGAATTGCGGAGCGGACCCTCATATGGGTCCGCATAATGCCGGAGCGGACCCGGGTCCGCACTATGCCGGAGCGGACCCTGGTCTTTTTTTTTTTTCTGATTCTGAATTTGATTATGGTTTTGTTTTGGAAATTTTTATCAAAAATGTAACGTTTGTCTGGAAGTTGTGTATAATTATTTATATTTGAAATGTCGTTTAATCTGAAATTGTTGTTCGTCGTTTGTTTGATCAAAAGAAACATTACAATAGAATAAAGAGCCATATAAAGAAGCATACAATAGAACATGCGAATGTTATCGGAAATTACAAATACGTCTAATTAACCGAAAATAAACAATAGTTTTACAAGTACAATTAGAAAAACAACATTAACTCTCAATCTCGTGCAGCCCGAGCAGCTCTGTTTTGTCTTTCTTGCGTATCTCGGCCGGCTTGGTGTCCTCTTCTCCTATTATGTAGAACATCCATCCACATCGAAATTCTGTCGTGCTGTCTTCTGCCCACAGAAATATTTTTTTTCTCTGGAACAAGGACCGGGCCATCGTGTGGAGGCCATTCCGACTGATTTCCATAAACATGCCATTGTGCGCTCCATGTGTTGATCAGTGTATGGATGTGATAATAGTGACTTACAAATACGCCAGGGTCGATGCCTCGGAGACGACACACGGACAGAACATGAGAGCACGGTATTCTCTCCAATTGAGGCTTCTGGCACGTGCAAGTTACCGTGTGATCATCCCCGATTATCACCGTGTATTTGTAATTGGCCTTGGTAAACCGACCAGAATCGTCAGGTATGAAAGCGTGAACTCTCTCCTGTGTGGCGGTTACCTCGAACTCGTTGTTGTTTCCAAAGCCCCCCAGCGTCTTCATTTTATCTGACCTCTCGAACCGTTTGTTGATCAGCTACGAAAAATTAAAAAATAATGAAGAAGTCAGATATTTTTTTTAACAAACTTCATTAAAAATTATGAAGAAATAACTACAAATAAAAGTACCTTATGCACACGACACGAGAATTGCTGACCTTGACTGACTTCCCATTCCGCTTTGGCCCTCCTTTGCGCAAACCATGTCATACATTTGTAAAATGTGTCTTCAATTATTGCTGCAACCGGTAGCCTACGAGAGGACTTGAAGACCTTATTAAGCGACTCGGACCCGTTTGTAGTCATGATGCCCCAACGGTAACCACCATCCAGTGCTTGGAATATCTTCCATGGTTTGGGGCACTCGTTCTCATCTTGATCCAAATACTTACCCACACCGTCCAGCCAATTGAGGGCAATGTCACATGCCTGCCCCATTGCTTGCATTCCTTGCTCGTACCTCCTCATCTTCCTCTTAGCCACACATATTCTAAAAAAACGGATTGCCTTATCACTGCAACCGTTCTTCTTCATGTTCTCGGCTATGTGAGTAGCACAAAGACGGTGAACACATTGATCCTCATCCTCCTCGTTCCACCCCATATCATATTGTCTGAACACCTTCTTGATACCCTTTCCCCTATCAGTGATGACACACATGAATCTGGAGCGGATTACATTGATCCTCAACCATTTCATGAACCACACACAATCGTCATAACTCTCTGATTCTACCAGTGAAAAAGCCAACGGGAGGAGCTGATTTTCAGCATCGTACCCGGTTGCAATCAACAGCTTGCCTGTGGTAAAATAAATTTTGTAAGAGCCGAAATCAACTAAAATAAATAAAGTGAAAACAATCAAATTAGTTACCTTTATACCGGCCTGACAGGAAACATGCATCAACTGTGATGACCGGTCTGATATGTTGAAAAGCAGCTATGCACGGTCCAAATGCCCAAGCCGCCCTATGAAAATACCTCCATGGTCCAGGTTCACCAGTGGGATATGAGGTCACCTCAAACAATGTTTCTGTCAATAAATTTAAAAAAATAAGTTCAATTTTTGATTGATAATGAAATAACGTAAAAATTGAAGGAACAATGTAGTACCTGGGTTGCTTCTTTTCATTGCCTTCAACAATGGAACTACAAGAGCGTATGACCCCTCCCAACTGCCAAATTGACGGGCTATTGCCAACTCACGGCCACGCCATAGTTTGTTGTACGCCGGTATCTGACCGTTGTACTTTTCAGCAACAGCAATTCGGACAGCCTGAATACTCAAGTCGACATCGTTCCTCATGTGAGCGGATATACACTCGGCAACCATAGCAGCTGACAACTGGGAGTGATCTGTTCTTGTCGCATCCGCGTGGCATGAATGTTGTGTTGGGCATTTGGAGACACGCCATTGTGTTCCATAACCGGTGGCCCTTGCGAGTATGTACCACCCACAGTAACTGTCCTTGCACTTGAACCTCATTCTTGTGCGGTCACTGTGCGTAGGTATTAACTCTTTGTTGCAAAGGATGTGAAACCTGGCAATTGCGCTCTTCATTTCCTCCTTTGAGTCATATGTTTGTCCCTCGGACAATTCATTCTCAAAATCTGCTCTACTTCCAAACAAACCCGAATTGGCTTCCATAAACCCTGATGTGTCGTTGAAAGCATGAATCGGGTGCTGAAACCCGCGATCCATTATCTGAAACCCTATATCCATCTTGAATTTCCTTGATATTCCGAGCACAGGCCCGGTATCTTCCTGGTCAGAATAATCGCTCATACCCTCAGGATCAACATGACCCCAATTTTCCTCTGCCTCTAGTATTTCCGGATCCACTTCTTCATCAGATTCATCCGGATTACAAGTTTGACCCCAATGAGCGGTCCGACTAGATGAAGGCTGGTCAGTCTGGGATGGGGCCCGACGGGAGGGTCGGTCCCTCTGAACTGGGGCCCAACTACTGGACGGTTGGTCAATTTGGACAGGGGATGGACTAGTGCCGGATGAGTTACCCCGACTACGACCCTGGATTAACCTCTGAACTGGGTTCGAACGCCGGGCTCTGGTAACCTCCACATATAGGTCAATTATCTTGTATGCACCCCCAGAAAAACTCATGGTTTGGTTATACAATACCTGCCAGACTCCCTCATTCTGAATTGGAAATAGTTGGAACCAGGTTTGTGCCGAACTAGTCGGCATGCTAATTTTGGCATCAATTTTAAGGTCATACTGACCCTGATCCAACCCCAAATTCCCACATATACTTGATTTAAGTCCCAAATAATCCGTACCTGGCAATACCGGGATCACAGTAACGGGTCCAATACTGTAGTAAACCCCATTAGGACCTGTTAATACATCCCCACCAGTGTAGATGGATACCATAAGAGCCATTTTTTCAATTCAATACAGAAAAAACCTACAATTAAAAATTAACTAAATTAATTAATTTAAATTAATTATTCTAATTAAATTATTCTAATTAAATTATTGCTAAATTAATTATTCTAATTAAATTATTAATCTACTGAAATAAAAATAAAAAATTTAAAAGAAGAGAGAAAAAACTTACAGATCAGAGAGCTAACTCAGGAGAGAGAAGGTGTGAGAGTGTGGAATGAAATTTCGCTGTCATTTTCGGGATATAAAGACCATGGTCCGCTCCGGCATTCTGCGGACCCATATGGGGGTCCGCTCCGGTGTTCTGCGGCCGTGTTAAATATGGAATTGACCAGAAACGGTGGTTATTTTATTAATTTAATTCTTTAAAATGTTAAAAATAAAAATTTCGGCTCATATTGCCTCTTACATAATACACACATACTTGATAAAATTTTGCAGTCAAACTTCTGTTTTTTACATTTTGGTCATTTCTTTATTCCTCTATGAACTAATTATCTATTCTATGAGAAAAGTGGAACAGAGAAATTATTATTTTTCAAGAAATAAAATTAGCTTGTTTATCAATATTTTCCCACTATTATACTATTTCATTATCAACCGAACATGATCGAAATAGTAATAAATTAAATCTTATTTCAAATTTTACTTTTTCTTTATTATATTACAGTGGTTTGTCGATCATGTACTGAGAAATCCGAAGTCGGCCTTATAGAACTTAAACGGGGAAATTTTTTATTGGTAGTAATTAATAGAAAAGAATATAGACAAACAGTAAGAGTACAATAATATTTATATTAGTAGTAAAATCGGTAGGAATTCTACCGATCTTAAAAATTTAAAAGTTTGGATTGGTAAGAATTTTACCGATCTAAACCAGTTTTTTTTCTTTTAATTTTTTCTAGTAAGATATATTTTTTTTATAAAAATAGATAAAGTATCTTAAAATTTGGATATATCAAATCATTCCATCTATTTTTTGAAAAACTTTTCATATTTTACTAGAAATCAAATATAAGAATTCTCTCCATCTATACATCAGATTAAAAAAAAAAGTTAAGATCAGTAGAATTCCTACCAATCTTACTACCAATATAAATATTAATGTAATCTTACCATTTCTCTCTCTTATTTTCTACAAATTACTACCAATTAAAAATTTTCCTTAAACGGAGCACTAATGTGTCATCACTTTCATGTTTTGGTGGTGGTACTGATACAGCGGTACTTGCGTACCAACAAGTCAGCAAACTATGGACCATATTATATCAATCCACTATGAAAAATCATTTATTTACTTACTTTTATTGAAATATTCTTGGTACTTACTTTTGGGCTTGATCATATCCACTTGCAATCTTGAACTCGGAATATGGTTCCAAACTTCCAATGTTTATCCGGCCCCACCCATACACGTGAAAAAAGCTGTGAAATAAAAGGTTCAAAATCCTGTCCTCATATGCTCAATTGAAGGCACTGAGATCGGCAACGCTTTTTTTTCGAAGAACTATGAGTGTTCTTAGGTTTATCAAATTTCTCTGTGAATTCAATTTAAAATAATTAATTAAATTTGTTTTAAATAACGAATCTATACTGTTGAAATTTTTCTATCTTACGAGAGTCATGTATTTACATATAAAAAAATTTAATTTTGGAACTAATTTTATAGAGTCAAGTGGTAAAAAATGTTCAAAAAATGAAAGCGTTAAAATTAATTTATAAACCTTCTAATTTTGACTACTTGACTTTTTACTAAATTAATTCGAAAGTTTAAATTTTTTGCATGTAGACGCATCACTTGTAAGGTAGATGGATTTCAACAATTCGGATTCGTCGTTTGAAGTCAATCCGATAGATATTAGAGTTGAGTTCACAAAGGGCTTTTAGTTGTTTAATTCTTCTTAATATCGATATCTTAATAAGGATTAAGATCATCTTTTTTAACTTTTTTTCGTCCAAAATTTTAATTCATGCACTGATTTTAATGATGCCCACTTTTTTTATTAAATGTCCCGTGAATTTCTGTTAGGTCCAAATAAATTCAACTACTATGTTTAATTTACGCAAACTCAAATTTTACGTTACCGCAAATAATGCAGACTTCTGCCTCTCCTCTCTATTTCCAAAAATACATACTTCTGTCTCTCCTCTCTATTTCCTTTTCCTTTTGTTTAGTTGGAAACATTTTGAATCGATTAAAATTGTGGTCTCACACAGTGTTGTAAATAACGGTATGCGTTTGTCAGACACATGGAATACCATCAAACAATTAATTGCGAATAATTGGGAATAAACAGTCAATTAGTCGGAAAAATTGGTGATGATTTGATCACCGCCAACGACTAATCAGCCGTTTTTTACAACACTGATCTCACATAAGTTATTTTATTGTCTCAATAGTAACATTTTATTTATTATTTTTTCTTTAGGGAAAAAGTTGGTGATATGAATCTGCCACATTTGGCTGACAAGGTATCCACTAACTGGCGTTTTGATTTGTGAAATGTGGGATGCGGAGAAAAAGCAATGCTTCCTAGGTAGCCACCTCCACCTACTCCACATGCATAATTTTAGATAGTCAAAAGTCAAATTAACAAAAAAGTAAGAATTTTATAATAATTTTGGTCCTCATAGTCGTACCTTTACTTACTATTCACAATTTATGGAGATGTGATTTCTTTTTTTGGCAAATGGGTTATGTACCATCAAAAGTCAAGAATTTGAATATTTGCCCATCAAATTTTTAAATTGAAATATTTGCTCATCAAATTTATAAAATTTTGAAAATTTATCCATATTAATCTTAAAACTGATAATTTAAAAAAAAAATCTGTATTAAAAAATTTTATTCCAATTTTATCCTTGTTCACGCCTCTAGTCGCTCCAGTTCTTTTCCGTTGTAGCGTTAGCGGGTTTAATTCCAAATTCGGATCTGATTTCAAATCTCATCCCTGTCAGAGGTTAATCCGGCTGCGGCGAGGCTGAGGCCAGACATCATTAGGATCGCTGTCGCGAGATGAGTCTAGCGATGTGCTTAACAGGGACCAGTAACCTCCGTGAACGAGAGAGAGAGCGACTGTGCTTCAAGCGCGATGGAAAAGAGGAGACGAAAGGTCACGCGAGATCTGAACGAGAGAGAGAGAGAGCGACTGTGTACTTCGAGCACGATGGAGAAGAGGAGACGAAAGGTGAGGCGGGAAAAGAACTGGAGGACTGGAGGCATGAACAAGGATAAAATTGGAATAAAAAAATTTAATACAGATTTTTTTTTAAATTATCAGTTTTAAGATTAATATGGGTAAATTTTCAAGATTTTATAAATTTGATGGGCAAATATCCAAATTCTCAAGTTTTGATGGGCATATAACCCATTTTGCCTTCTTTTTATTGGCAAATACTATTTGCAAAAGACAACTGAGATGTGATTTTCTTTTATTGGCAAATACTATTTGGAAAAGAGTGAGATATGATAATATGCATATTACGGATTGATCTGTAGTTCTGTACTATAGACTTATATCTAGATTTTATAAATTTAAATAATTGATTTGAACCGTTAAATATGATATCTATATGAAAATTTATCAAAATTTGATATTTCTTTAGGATTTTATTACATTTTTAGATAGATAGAAAATCATTAATTTTTAGCGGTTCACAATTTTTAAATCAAGTTATTTTCTGCATATCAATTCTTTCTAAGAAACCCATAGAATTTTGAAGGTGATAAAAGAAGGAACTCACTAATATCGGGTATTATATCGTCATATTATTTTTTACAATAGTTCGAATCAACTGTTTGAACTTTAATGTTAAAGATATGAATATAAAGTAAGAGGAGGGTTCAAATGCCTCCATTTTTTTGTGTCTCCATCATGTCTCCATTTTTAAAAACTTTAATAACTCAAAATTTAAAACTTAATCGTTAAAATAAAACCATTAGATGTGATCTATGTTATTTTCTCTATGTGCTCATAAAAAATTATCACATTTCAATTTTGCTTTTATGTGAATCACTAAGTTGAAAAATCAACGTCTAGAAATTATCCACATTAGTATACATTTTTACAAGCTAAAGATGACAACCAAAACAAAGTTGAAATGCCATAATTTTTTACACGTGCATAGATAAAATGATGTAGTTTATATCCAACGATTTTATTTTGAATTTAAGTTTTAAATTTTGAGTTATTAAAGTTTTAAAAAATGAAGGCATGATGGAGGCACAAAAAATGGAGGCATTTGAACCCTCCTCGTAAAGTAAAACATAACATTTACTATGCAGTGTATAATAGCCTACTTCATTATATCATTGCACATATATTATATATGAGGAGGGTTTAAATGCACCATGATTTTGTGCTCCAATATGCACCACATTATTTATCTCCATTTTCAAAGTCCGAACAGTCGATCCGAACCACTCAACATGATATTCATAATAAAATATTCTTGGAGACCTAATTTTATATTTTTTAGAATTTTTTTACTATTTTTAACATAGGTACAATATCACTTTTTCGGATGGTCCAAAATCTCCTTAAAACAGTGATTTTGTATCTATCTAAAAAAATAGCAAAAAATTCTAAAAAATAAAAAATTTGGTTTCCAAGCATATTTTATTGTGAAGATCATGTTGAACAGTTCGGATCGACTGTTCGGACTTTGAAAACGGAGATAAATGATGTGGAGCATATTGAAACACAAAATCATTATGCATTTGAACCCTCCTCATTGTATATATACATTGTTAAATAAATTACATTCTCTTATGAGAGAATAATTCTTGAACTTGACATGTCAAGATTAGATAAGGCCTGATTTATTCCAACACATGCAATTGATAAACTTTAAGTCCCTCTCTGGTGAGGTTGTCATTTTCTCTGTAAAAATTTAAAGATCCTCACAATGATTACTAATCACTGCCATTAACTAACAATAAAGAACAATTATTGTTAAAATCGAGTAGGGAAAAAGTAAAAAAAAATTGTCTAAAATAACTATATTTCAATTATTTTTATTGAAAAGAAAAATAATAAGATAACAATTACACGGAAAAGCAGAGCAATGCACATGATATTCAGCAAAAGTAGATTAAAGGAAATTGTTTGAGGTAGAGATTGGTTAATTCATGCAAAAAAAAAATTCGAAACATAGTATCATATAAAGGTTGCTCCATTAAATGTGAAATTTGTTTGAAATGGATTATATATTAGTATTGCAAACATACTTGAACTTATGTTTTCATATTACCCAACAAAAAAAGAAATAAAAGAAGTATATGTTGTAATGTACTGTGTATAATATTTATGTGCTTTTGTGTTTCAATTATGCCCTCACATCCTTATTTCTATTTTCATATTCTAAATAGTTGATCCGAACTGATCAACATTATCTTAATATTAAAATGTGCTTGAAGACAGAATTATATATATATAGAGCTGGGCTATGGTGAGTTGTGAAGTAAGAGGTCATTTTTACTTCACGCTCATATTTTCATTTTGAAAATTCAAACAACCGATCCGAACCGCTCAACATGTTCTCCATATTGAAATGTGCTTGGAGACTAAATTTTACATTTTTTGGAATTTTTTACTATTTATTAAGCCACTTTGAAAATCGCTGATCCGGTGGTCCAGAAAATTTTACTGTTTTTTACTGTTCACAGTGGATCAGCAATTTCAAAGTGGCTTAATAAATAGTAAAAAAATTCAAAAAAATGTAAAATTTAGTCTCCAAGCACATTTCAATATTTAGAAAATGTTGAACGGTTCGGATCGGTTGTTTGGATTTTCAAAATGAAAATATGGCGTGAAGTAAAACGACGTTTTACTTCACAACTCACCATAGCCTATCTCATATAGAGCTGGGCTATGGTGAGTTGTGAAGTAAGATGTCATTTTTACTTCACGCTCATATTTTCATTTTGAAAATCCAAACAACCGATCCGAACCGCTCAACATGTTCTCCATATTGAAATGTGCTTGGAGACTAAATTTTACATTTTTTGGAATTTTTTTACTATTTATTAAGCCACTTTGAAAATCGCTGATCCGGTGGTCCAGAAAATTTTACTGTTTTTTACAAAAAATGTAAAATTTAGTCTCCAAGCACATTTCAATATTTAGAAAATGTTGAACGGTTCGGATCGGTTGTTTGAATTTTCAAAATGAAAATATGGCGTGAAGTAAAATGACGTTTTACTTCACAACTCACCATAGCCTATCTCTCTCTCTCTCTATATATATAGATAGATAGACTATGGTGAGTTGTGAAGTAAAACAACGTTTTACTTCACGCTATATTTTCATTTTGAAAATCCAAACAACCGATCCGAACCGCTCAACATATTCTAAATATTTTAATGTGCTTGAAAACTAAATTTTACATTTTTTTGAATTTTTTTACTATTTATTAAGCCACTTTGAAAATTGCTGATCCACTGTGAACAGTAAAAAACAGTAAAAATTTATGGACCACCGGATCAGTGATTTTCAAAGTGGCTTAATAAATAGTAAACAAATTCCAAAAAATGTAAAATTTAGTCTCCAAGCACATTTCAATATTTAGAACATGTTGAGCGGTTCGGATCGATTGTTTGAATTTTCAAAATGAAAATATGAGCGTGAAGTAAATATGACCTCTTACTTCACAACTCACCATAGCCCAGCTCTATATATATATCTAACTTTTTACTATTTTTTTCGATAGATACAAAATCATTGGTTTCTGAAGATTTTGGACTATCCAAAAACAGTAAATTTGTACCTATCTAAAAGAATAGTAAAAAATTCCAAAAATTATAAAATATGGTCTTCATGCACTTTTTAAAATGGAGATCATATGAAGCAGTTTAAATTGACTATTTAAATTTTCAAAACAAAAATAAAGATGTGGAAGAGACACGAAAACAATGATGGAATTTTAACCCTACCCTATTTACAAATATATATATATGAGGAGGGTTCCAATGCCTCCATTTTTCATGCCTCCACCATGCCTCCATTTTTAAAACTTTAATAACTCAAATTTAAAACTTAAAAGTCAAAATAAAACCGTTGGATATGATCTACATCATTTTATCTACGTGCTCATAAAAAATTATCACATTTTGATTTTGTTTTTATGTGAATCAATAAGTTGAAAAATCAACGTCTAGAAATTATCCACATTAGTACGTTTTTTACAAGCTCTTGATGACAACCAAAACAAAATTGAAATGTCATTATTTTTTACACGTGCATAGATAAAATAATATAGATCATATCCAACGGTTTTATTTTGACTTTTAAGTTTTAAATTTTGAGTTATTAAAGTTTTTAAAATGGAGGCATGGTGGAGGCATGAAAAATTGAGGCATTTGAACCCTCCTCATATATATATATATATATATAGAGGTTGGCTATTGTGTTTCCATAATCATATGCCCACATATGCTTATAACTCATTTTTGCGTTTTCAATGTTCAAATGGTCGATCCGAACCGTGGGCATATTCTCCATATTAATATGTGCTTGGAGACCAAATTTTACATTTTTCTGAATTTTTTTACTATTTATTAAGCCACTTTGAAAATTGCTGATCCGGGTGAACAGTAAAAACAGTGCAACAAAATTCTGGACCATATGATCAGCAATTTTCAAAGTGGCTTAATAAATAGTAAAAAAATTCAGAAAAATGTAAAATTTGGTCTCCAAGCACATATTAATATGGAGAACAAGATGAACGGTTCGGATCGACCATTTGAACATTGGAAACACAAAAATAAGTTATAAGCATATGTGGGCATGAGGAGGGTTCAAATGCCTCCATTTTTCATGCCTCCACCATGCCTCCATTTTTAAAAACTTTAATAACTCAAAATGTAAAGCTAAAAAATCAAAATAAAACCGTTGGATATGATCTACATAATTTTATCTATGCACGTGTAAAAAATTATGACATTTCAATTTTGTTTTGGTTGTCATCAGCAGCTTGTAAAAAATGTATCAATGTGGATAATTTCTAGACATTGATTTTTCAACTTATTGATTCACATAAAAACAAAATCAAAATATGATAATTTTTTATGAGCACATAGATAAAATGATTTAGATCATATCTAACGGTTTTATTTTGACTTTTAAGTTTTAAATTTGGAGTTATTAAAGTTTTTAAAAATGGAGGCATGGTGGGGGCACAAAAAATGGAGACATTTGAACCCTCCTCTGTGGGCATATGCTTATGGAAGCACAATAGCCAACCTCTATATATATAGATAACTTTTAAGATTATACTTTGCCTGAATCATTCACCAAGTATGAGATACACAAATTAAGTGTGGTTTAATTATTGGTTTTGCAGGGCCCACAGAAAGTTATATATATGTGCGTATAGTCTTATGACTCTTATCACATCTGGTTGTGGATATGGCAACAAGATGAAATATAATCAAAGTAGGTAGTTACCACAATACCAAAAAAGAAGGCTGATAAAAGCATAAAGTATAAACAGTGGATTGCATCAGATTCTCACAATACATGCATGATATTGCACTATCCTTCTTATCTTGTGTTTCTCCACCTTGTCTTTCTTTTTGTTTTATTAATATTTTTTATTTTCATAACCTTCCACCTTGTGAGGTGATTCTTCAGAGCTATGAGAGTTGACTGTCTTGTCTCAGTACTGCCTTTTATTTATTTTATTTTATTTTGTTTGATTCGTGATAAGAGAACACTCACATTATCCATATTTTAGTCTACTCTTTACTCTCTAACTAGTGCTTTCTTCTCAAAGTCAAAAAGAACTTCTTGGCCTAACCCCCAGTATTTTTTATTTTTAAAAATATATTAAATATTTTGTTGGGAGGAGATTGATGGAAAAAAAATTGATCCCATAAAATGAACCAAATTATTGATTTTAGTTATTTAGGCATTTCAAATGCTTTCATTATGTATTCATTTCGAAAACTTTAATAACTTAAATTTTATAACTTAAATATTAAAATAAACTACTAAATATGATTTATATCAATTTTCTTTATGCACATGTGAAAGTTATGGTATTTTAATTTTGTTTTGATTGTTATCAGAAGTTTATAAATAAACACTTATGTGAGTAATTTTTTGACGTTAATTTTTTAACTTATTGAGATTTATATAAAAAAAAGCGAACATTGATAATTTTTTATGTCCATGTGGAGAAAATAATATTGATTACATATGCTGGTTTTATGTTTAAACTCTCCTCAAATTACAAAATACAAAATGAGAGTGAAGTTCGTCCGAAATTAGTGATTTTCTACCTATTTGAAAAAAAAAATACATGATCCCTAAATTTAGAACCATTCGAAATTAGTAATTTTCTATCTATTTAAAAATAGTAAAATAATTCTAAAAAAAATATAAAATTTGATCTTCAAGTACATATAAAACGAAGATTATGTTGAATGGTTGAAATCGACTATTTGAATTTCGAAAAACAAACATATAAAAATTCATATCACGAATCGATCCAAACTTTGTAAATTATAACCTCACTCGTACAAAACTTGACTTTGTATCCTGTCAATTTTGAGTTAATGGAGCGATGACTCAACAACACTGCATAAATCCACGTACCAGACAAGGAAATTATCACAAATTTCGAAACAATGACCGTAATAGGACTAGGAATCAAAAGAGGGATTTTGGATGCTCCTTTTCATAATGTTAACATGTGATTGATTTAAATTTCTTGACTTTCTATGTAAAAGATATTATTTTAGTCGATTTTGTTAGACGTAGTTTTCGAGAATAAATTCATTTGACAATGACAATATTTAATACATTATTAATTTAAATTATAAAATATAATTGTAATTTATGATTTAAATGAGTCAAGTAGGAAATTTTTTATCTATTGAAATTATTAAATACAGATGTACGGAAACAGAAAGAGTGTCTCGTTTCCAACAAATATAGAAAGATCTGACTCAATGAGTCAGATCCAAATTTATGGATCGGTCTCAATGGTTCAGATCCATCAATATATATATAGAGATGTTAGCTAATATCAAAACGTTTGTTCCGGAGCGGTGGTGCAACCAATTGTTTCCGATTTTCAAAGTCCAAACGGTCGATCCAAACCGTTAGATGTGATCTCTGTATTATAATGTCTTGGAGACAAAATTTTACATTTTTTTGAATATTTTTACTATTTATTAAGCCCTTTTTAAAATTACTGATTTTAATAAACAGTGAAT